>OX336390.1:533410677-534731391 GCA_946902985.2 Meconema thalassinum | reverse complement strand
AATGATTGAAAAAGGTATATCAATATTACATACATTACAATGTGTTATCAAAGGTTCACCATTCTTCTTTCTTTTTGATGCACAACTATTTTCACAATCTTGAGAACGTTTACGCTTTTGAGCATTACATTCGTTTAAAGGTTCCGTGCTAGTTGATGGTTTTACAGATTTCAATTCCTGTTGTTCTCCATGCACTTCAACCATGTGGGATTTATATCGCTTCACAGCAGAAAATCCAAGATCTCAAACTGAACACGAAAATGGTGCTGAACTGACATGCTTTAGATTTACATGCCGTCCAAGACTATCCTGTCTGTTAAATGTGGTAGCACAATGACTGCACACAAACATTTTAATGTCATGTTTAACATTTGCGTGCCGTTGAAGGCTGTCAGGTCTTGAGAACTGTTTCTTACAGTCACCACACTTGAACATGATGATCCCTTTCGAAATTACCTATAAAAGAAAGAAATCATAAATGTTAATAAATGATAAACAAAAGTACAATTTAAATAGTTTAATTTTATTCCAGTCAATGGTTATAGCAGGGTATTTAAATCGATCATCTGTGAACTCCTAGCAAGTCTAACTTCATGTAGTTCTAACTGAGGGTTACTACATATCACTGTCAGTGACACCTAGCGGTGAACATTGGAACTTGATAGAGTGGTAGAAACCAGTGATCACCAGTTAAGTGAGCTAGGTGTGACGTCATAGCCAGTCTCAAAGCAAGTCTAAACTTGTAGAACATGTCACGTGATAGAAACCAGCGATCGCCAGTTAAGTGAGCTAAGTGTGACGTCATAGCCAGTCTTAAAACAAGTCTAAACTTGTAGAACATGTTACGTGATAGAAACCAGCAGCCACCAGTTAAGTGAGCTAAGTGTGACGTCATAGCCAGTCTTAAAACAAGTTTAATCTTGTAAAATATGTCAAGTGACAAGGTTAAGTTAGGTAAAGTTAGGTTATGTTAGGTGAACTGAGGTTAAGACTTTAAATATTCCCTTTGTCACTGACACCTAGCAACGAACATTTGGACTTAATAGAGCGGTAATCAAAATCTAACCTACTAAATTAGCTTTACACACCATGCTCAAGTAGTTCCAACTTTCACTACCAAATATACCATTTTTACTGACATCTAGTAGTGAACATTGGAAAATATCACTCTAACTGTTTAAAAGTTCTTAGAGGGGCACTTACCTTTTTAAAATTTATCAACTGCTGTCACTGAATGAACAGATTGTAGGAATCTGGTAACCTACAGGTACCCAATTATCTGTAAACAAATCAATCAATCAATCAATAAATACATTCCAATCAATAACTTCAACATCAATTAGTAATAAAAGACTACAATCCATTAATAATATGTACTTACCTTGCAAAATAATTTAATGATTTTCTACCCAAAAAAGCCTTTTTTTTACAACTCTTGAGTAGTAATAGAGCACTGTTCACTCAAAGCGAGTAATGAAGACTGACAGTAGGGAAATATAGGACACCTCTCTTATATAAACTCTCATCGCTCGTGTCGGCAGTTTTTTGCAGATCATTGCAATTCCTTTCCCAATACAGCTGAGAGTCCAAAGTACACTAGGAACACCTGTGACTTTGCATGATCATCACCCATTGTCTTAATCAACACCTGAGTTTTCAAATTACTGCAGCGTCAGTCATAGTAACAGCAGTGTGCGCTCCCTGCCATGTCAGCAACATGACACCGGAAGGAACACCTGTGTAATATCCAATAACTGGTAACTTTGCATGATCATCACCCATTGTCTTCATGAACACTTGCGGTTTCAAATTACTGCAGCGATAGTCATAGCAACAGATCTGCGCGCTCTCTGTCATGTCTGTAATATGACACAGGAAGTAACAAGTCGGTTTACTGCATGTACCATCTCCTCAGTTTAACATGTTAAGAACATGTATTATTCTCTTTCAACTACAAATGACTCGTTAGAACACATCCATCCACCAAGTTAGATCCCTTGTATGTTCACATATATTTCGTCACTTTCCTTTCATATCGTTATTACATTATATTAGTGGGGGGATTAGTGAACAACGTCAGTTCAACACACACAAATGTAGTTAGGCCCTTTGACATAATTTAAATAAATTCATGGGCTAGTCCGTAGGAACCAGGCCAAAGGGACCCGTCCAAAGGAATCAGTCTAAAGGGACAAGGACTCGTCCACAGGGACCTGTCAACAAGGACCTGTCCACAAGGACTCGTCCACAAGGACCTGTCATCAATGACCTGCCAACAATGACCTGTCAACAATAACCCATCCACAGGGATCCACTCCCCCACCCTCTTCAAAAGCCATGAGTGGGCATGCGTAAAAAACAAAAAACATGCATGTTAATTCATAGTAGCAACCCGCCAAACACATGCACTTTGTGTAGAACAACGTTTCATTCCATATTGACATTCAAACTCTCACATGTTGCAATTGGGAAGAGAGATTCTCTAAAAAGTACAATTTCACCCCCTAGTAGGGGTAGGTTTTGTTCTGGGGTGGAAATATGTCGTCCATTGGAAAGGGGGTGTCCGCCCGAGTTCAATGACACCTCGTACAAGTCTCTAGCCTGATTGGTTCGCGAGATATTGCCATTTTAGTATTCCAGCGGTGGAGCGGTGGCGGTGGGCCTTGAATTCTCACAAACACACTACTACTATGTTGTGGTTTGTCATTGGAAGAAGCAACATGCAAAAACAGTGCCCAAACCGCTCTCCTCATTGCCTCTGCATTATGAGTATTTTGTCTTATTGCTAACCCATAACACCTCTGTATGTGGTCTATAACAGGATATGTAAGTCTGTTTCTGCCATCTAATGTTTTTCCATCACTCAATTTCTTGCCTTTCATGCTGGTTTTTAGCCTCCTAAGTCTGGAACCCATTCGCTTCTAAACATGTCCCACACATTCTAATTTTGTAATTTGAATGCTGTCCCCATAAGGTTTCAGTTCCAAAACCTCCTTGAAGGCTTTTGAGTCCCCATCCCCCAAATACTTGATGTAACGTGCATTATGCCACCGCTGGAAACGCTGAAAAATTGACTTCACGCCTGCTACTTCCATGCCACCGCTAGAACCAGAATAATTAGCTATGCATTTGTCATCATGTTGGTTTTTCGACAGTCCTACACACCTACAATGTTTTGACAACACAGCAACATCAATAACTTTGCCAGTATCGACACTAGTGGCAGTGACAACACCGTTTAGTGAAGTATGACCTCTCTTGTGCCAGCTTCCATCGAAAGCTACTGTTAGATCACGATTGTTTCCATTTTCCTCAACAGCTTCTTCGACTTCTTCCTTCATACAATCCAGAGCAATGTCTTCTACTACAGACCCCAACATATAGTTGTAATGATGAAACTTAGCAGCTGGAGTAGGTAAGTTCATAACTCCACACAACATGGCACCTGCAGCTCTGCCCTTCCCTATTGTTTGAAGGCCATAAACTAGTCTAATATTTACACTGTACAATCTTGTGCCTTCCTGTGAACTATTTACAGTTGAAGAATTGAAAAACGTGACACTAAGGGCCGGTTCCATCAATCTTGCGTTAAATTTGGCTAACAAAACGTTAGTTAACAAATCGTTATAATTTTAGCATTCTGTTATAGATTACGTGTTCCACAAAACTTTTTAACAAGTCGGTTAACAAACGATGCGTTAAATGTCACTTGCTGTAAGGATCAAGGAAGCAGTGAACGGCATGGATGGTTTTTCAGACTTTGAACTGTGTCTAGTCAACTTGTATTCATTTGTTTGCTATTCGCGAACTCAAGCGACGGTGCTGCCGTTATCTGGAACTAGCATACGGGCGATGGAAACATAAACAAACAGATGCTATAACATGTGCTTTGAGTAGATGGGTGTGCTCTTTTCTCATATTTTCAGTTATTTTTATAATAATTGAGGCTAAGAGATGGGTAATTTAATTGCTCAGTTCCACTGTGCTCTTCAAATTCAACAATTGCCATATCAATGCTTTACTTCCACAAAAGAAAAGCTTTTCAGACGGAATGGAGTAAATTAGGCCTACTCCGCGTCGCAAAGCCGATTTCGAAGTACTGTACTGTATATGATCGTATGCGGCTACCATTTTACAAAGAAGAATTATTTATTAATAAATACTACCGGTAATGAATTTCTTAAAATAACCAGTACCCTACATTCTCCCCTGCATTACAAATTAGGTGACTTTTAGCAGGGTCGATTTGACAGCTGTTCTTCCCATGTGACAAAAATTGCTTTTTAGGGGTCGCTTTATCGTAGGCCTACATGTGGTTGTCTTTTTTTTTAACTTGCCCCATTGCTGCTTCAAATCTGTGAAGCTCAGTTTTTCTAATAATCAGGTGCCTATTAAAAATTTAAAAATATTTATGGTCAACTTGTAGGCTATTTATAGATCAAACATTGTGTGTGCGTTTATATTTAAATTGCGTTGTGACACTGTTTATCTAAACTATGTGAAAATGAAAACTACAAATCAACACTCATGGTGATCAACTGAAAGCTTTGGATGCAAATCAAATGGCTGCCGTTTCCACTCGTTTTATTCATCATTTGATAATACATTCTGTACAATAACCTTTTGTACACTATAAAACTACATTATTGACCATTACGTATTGATGTTGCTGTCTGAATGGGCTATAGTTACCAATTTCATTACATGTAGGCTAATTTGTAGGTTAGGCCTAGCCATATCATTTAAGTGGCCGGTTGTAAGGTAAAGTCCTTACTGTATTTATGCACAACACATCTCCAGAAACTTCTTTACAGACAGTTGCAACATGTCATGAGACCTTGGCAAGAATTTTTGTTCTGTAGCATCATTCAAATACGGTAATCAAAAATAAATAATACAATAACTAAGCACGAAAGGCATACTGTATTTGCTTGTAAGCAATTTTAACACTATGTTAAACTCCTTAACTGAGCAAGAATGGGATGTTAAAATAACGGATAGGTTAACGATTTGTTAGCAGTAATGTTGGTTGATGGAACACCATTTTGCTAATATTTCCGTTAAATTACTATAACGTGTCGTTAAAATTTTAACGAAGGTTGATGGAACCGGCCCTAAATGTACAATATGCACAGGAAAGTTCTAACTCAGCAGCCAGGCCAATATGTATTTTTGTTTTCACGGAAATTCCAAGCTTACAACATTCTTTGCAACGCACATTTTGCTGTAATATATCCGTATTGATATTTCTATAACTTCATTACTTTCATTTCCAGTACAAAATGTATCGTATTTCTGCCCAACACCACTCAGTTTCTTATTTGATGAACACTCAACACCAGTAGACGCTTTATGAGAAGGGCTTTCATGGATACTATCACTCGCATTTTCTAGGTTAGACCTACTTGGCCCCGCTTCACGACGTGAAGGTTCTAAATTAGGGTTTTCTTGCAGTATTACAGAAGCAGTATTCTTCTCCTTTTGCCAGAACACACGTTTTCTGAAGACTCTGTTCGACTATCGAGGCATAACATCCACAAAATCATAAATGCACAGAAATAACTCGCCGAAAACGTGGTTCAACCTGTTGCTAAACAACGAACAAAGAATCAAAGAGCTTGCAAAGCCGCTACAGGGTGTCCAACGTAAATAATACCAACAATAAAATTTCTTTCAAACAAATATACAATTCCTAAAACAAACGAATTATGAAACGTCATGTTGACAGCAAGTCCAGCGCCCGTCCGGCGTGTGCAGTGACTGCAGGAGACTCGTCACGCATAAGACAATAAAATGAAACAAATTAAAATAAAATACTTCTACGCGTAGTATCCTCATAATTTATAGGTCATTTAAAAGAGCAAACTCCACAGTTTAATATTATGCAAAAAAATGGCTTGTTTTTTCAAAAATCACTTTCCGTATACCGGTACCCTTAAACATAACCCACTTAAATTACAAAATAATATTAATGTTGGTGAAGGATGGGTGACTTGTGGGTTAGATAAGCCATTTTTAGTGTTGCCTTCTATAGATTTGTGGGTGGCATTGTGGTTTTTTGGCAATCTCGTTATCTTGTAGACATTAAGATAAATAGTTCTATTTCGGGGGCCTATCATTCAGTAGCGGTATATCACAACAGTACCCTACTATTACGAATAGTTGTACTTTATTAAGATTGTTTTTCACCTTCGCGAATTAGTGGCGGAGGTCTGAGATTATTTTTGACTACCATTATGGGGTTTTAATAGTTTCTCATAAAGCATTTTTGTTGTCTTGTAGGTAGGCCTATGTTAGATTTGACATGTTAGACCTGCATGTACATTTTTTCTGGTTTTGGGAATAATGCTCATTACCATTAGGTGCAATCGTGTTGACCGACTGAAAGACATTTAATATTTTGTTTACTAAGGCAACACTGAAATATGGCTTCCAACACGATATGGACTTGAGTCTTATGTTCGCTCAACGAATGATACATCAACAAGTCATCCTTGTAATCTCTGCAAATTCCCCATCCAATATAGTCCTATTCATGTTGAACGGTAGAAAGTTATCAACCATTATTAAGGCAACACTGAATAATGTTCATTTTGATCTAGCCTACTTACTCGGAGTCATCTGCATCAATGACCCTAGAGGTTCAGTTTTTTTAATTCTCCCTTTTCTGTGGTCAAATAACACATGGATGTTCCCTATTTTTCTTAAGGGGATTCAATGATCTTATGCTGAACTAATTAAGAATAGGGCATGTATCCCAACCCCTTAAAATATGAAGTTATCAGGATAAAAATAATGTCCATAACCATCAGAAACTTAAGAACACAGATCAGGAGAATGTTGATCGACCATGGATGCAAGACCAGAAAGTCTTGAAGAGGAGTGTTTCATTTAGAGGCTAGGAACATTATGATCAAGACCCCCGTACTTGGGCGTGTGCTCAATCAGTTTGAAAACCCGTTGACAGATCATGAGTTAATCTGTGGCTGGAATCGACTCCGTGCTATGCTAAGCTGTGAATACTGGGCACCATTAGTGTTCTGTAGCTACTGTATCAATTTCTGAAAGTTTTGTCATAGGCCTATGCATAGGCAAGTCACTGTTAATGTTCTCTGAATGGTGAATGCCAGTAGGCTAGCCTACTTAGCTGCCTCCTTCACTAGCATTTCCAGGCACCTGGTTAATTGGTAAAATGAAATAGAAAAATCACTTGAATGGTTAAAGTTGTCCTTGATTGTCCTCGTGGGACAGTGTACCCCATTCCAGATCTTAGTTCAGAATTAGTTTCCTTGACGGAGTTGGAGAAACAGTCGCAATGCCTATGATACTACTAGACCTAGTACGGTACATGTAGATGTAAGCAATGTGAGACTAACCACTAGGTAGCTTATGTCCCATTAGTTGGGAGTGTTTGGGAATGGGAGATTGGTTCAACATGTCAGCCTATTTTGTTGTATATTTCATTAATGTATGAGATCTAAAAGTGTATCATAGGAATATTAAACCAAGCCATAATATATTGCCAGTTGGTCAATTGGATACAACAATTCGATGAAACATTCTGTTAATAATTAGGGTGTCGTAGGCAACCAGAGAAGCGACACAAGAAAAAGCACCTGAGTCTTCCAGGCAGTCGACAGACAGTTGTCATCAACTGTATTTCCCATAGTGAAGAATGACTAAAATAGTTCCTCTAAAAAATAACTGGTCAATGGCTTGAAAGACAGTAGTAAGGACTTACATGCTGTCAGTAAAAGTGGAGTTAAGGAAGATGTCTGGAATATTTAAATCAGTAGTTGATAGTCAGGATTTTTTTAAATGACCTTAGGTTAAGGATTAGCAACCAGAGTGACTGAGAAACCTCTTGCACCATAATATGATTAGTACCGTAGCCTATGTGCAAGATTTTAAATGGTAGGTTTTTCTGTGAACCAAAAAGCAGTTCTTAACATGGATTATGTTCAGGTTAGGCCTACAAGTTATTGGGAGGGAGGTTTGTTCTACATACCTGTTGCACATAAAATGAGCTTCTGATTAGAGTTCAGTGGGAATGTTTAAATGGATTGATGATACAGGGTTTATCAAGCCACTTTCTATGCATCTTTTAAAAACATTTTAGCAATTCATAAGTTACTGTCATCATTGCTAATGCTGTAATCTGTCATGTTTATTTATGCATGAGGAATTAGGAAACATTGGTAAGATTGGTATATTGAGTGGAGATACAGTAGGATAAAATGCAACTGTGTCATGGAAACCTAAGATGTATTTTTATTTCTCAACTTTATTTTCTGTAGACTCCAACAAAGCCTGCCACCAGGGAAAAGACACTTGTTGGTGATGTTTTTGGGAGCAAAATCTTGAAACACTGTGATTTAAGTGGTTGGTATCGAAAGTTGTATAGGAAAAATGAAAATGTGAAGTCGCACCCAAGTTTACGAAGCCTTGCCAGACTCAGCTGAAAGTATCTTCGATGCAAATCAAGTCTCAATAGTTAAAGCTTTAGGACGACCTTTGACATGAGCACTATAATAGGCCTACATTTAGGATCGACGTAGCCTTCAGTAGGTCGTATGCACCTGGGCATGTTTAAAAAAAACTCAGCCTGCAGGTTAATAAGGTAGTATATTACTCTAAATCTATCTCAAGCAAATTCAAAAAATTACCAGGCTGAGAAACTACATATAATAATACTTTTATTGGAGCTAAACAGCCATTAAATACATTTAAATACACTATGTTTGCGCACCAGCGCCTTGGGTAGCATAGTCTTTAATGGACTTTATTCTTTTGCTGCATTTTTCAATATGGTAGCGTTCACATGTGTGTCCGCATAGTTGACATACACATGTGTCATCCGGATCATGGTATGCTTTGTTTGTACAAATCAAATGGTGAAAACCATGAACTGCCAGGCGTGTGAACATGTGCCTCATCTTAAAGCTAGCAGATGTCCACGCCCGGTCAACTACATATCAATATTTAAAAACAAAAGAGAAGCAACCAACCATATAGTTACCGTAGACTACTTCTTAGTATTATTTTGTGACAACAGACCGGTCTATGGACCGAATACTCGATTAATCTAGGAATATGTAGGTACCTTACTTCATTAGTTAAACCATAATAATTGCACATAAATACAGTAAGGACTTCACATTACAACGGCCGCTTAAATCATATGCCTTAGGCATAACCTACAAATTACATGTCATGAAATTGGTAAATATATTCAGACAGCAACATCAATACGCAATGGTCAATAATGTAGTTTTATAGCGCACAAAAGGTTGTTGTACTGAATGTATTTCGAACTGATGAATAAAACTGGTGGAAACGACAGCCAATTGATTTGCATCCAAAAAGTAGAGACTTTCAGTTGATCAGCAAGAGTGTTGATTTGTACTTTTATTTTCACAAATTTTGATGAACAGTGTCACGCTGCAATTTAAATATAAACGTACATACAATTCCTCATCAATAAATGATTTGCACTTCAAACTGTCATGAACTAGAATATATTTCTAGCAATTTAATTGATGTAGAAATCTATTCCTATCGCCGCCATATTGGTGATAATTCTAAACAAACCAGCTGGTAATAATTGCCAGCCAATGACAAGCCAGGATGACGCGGATCATATCACTGCCGGCTGGATAGCACCCCTGCTGGCTGCTTTAAACTGCCTGACCATTCAACGATTACAGCATTGGTTTGAGCAAAACCAACTACAATCCTGTTTGAGCGTACAACCTCGTTTCCAAATAAAAGCGCTATGAAGCAGCACCAAGTCACTGTGGCAGACTTTAAGTTTTGTATTGATGGTAATGGCGAAGTTGTGTTTGGAATGTATTATGAATGATTTTATAATGCTGTGCTGCTGCGTGCCCTTTTGTAAATCAGAACAGGGCAAGCTGGAATACCGGGGAATCTCATTTCATGAGATACCATCGGACAATTCACTGCGTGGGATCTAGTTACGTGCAATTTCCAGAGAAGGTGACGAAACGGAAGCAAATAAATACATAAATGAATGAATAATTGAGTGAGTAAATATGTGAGTCAATAAATATGCAAGTAAATAAATATGTAAGTAAATAAATAAGTGAATAAATACGCAAATAAATAAGTAAACAAATAAATAATTAAATAAATAAGTGTGTAAGTATATAAGTAAATAAACAAATAAGTAAATAAATAAATAAGCAAATAAATAAGTAAATAAATGAATAATAAATAAATAGATAAATAATTAAATAGATAAGTAAATAAATAATTAAATAAATACATATGTAAGTAAATGAGTAAATAAATATATGAGTAAATAAGTAACTAAATAAGTAAACAAAATAAATAAGAAAACAAATAATTAAATGCTTAAACACGTAAGTAAACACGTAAGTAAATAAATAAGCAAACAAATAAGTAAATAAATAAATATGTAAGTAAATAAACAAATAAGTAAATAAATAAGCAAATAAATAAGTAAACAAATAAGCAAATAAATATGTAAATAAGTAAATAAATACATATGAAAAATAAATCAGTAAATAAATAATTAAATAAATAAATTTGTAAGTAAATAAATAAGCAAATAAATAAACAATCTGCCCAAAAAAATCTGTAAACATTTATAATACAGCCATCACAATAAGACGGGTTTTCAGACAATTTCAACTCGCACCCAAGTATTTGGGGCTAAATGACCACGATGTCGCAAAGCCCCTAAATAAATCAACATCCCATTTTTCGGGGGCCGGAGGCATTACTTTTCCATGTCTTTTATTGTCCTTATTCTTTTCTTTTCATCTCGCTAAGTATGTAAGTTAGATTTAAGTCAGAAGTAGTTATATTTTTATTATTATCTGCATAATTACGGGAAAATGAGCTAGATGTTTCGTCCCTTAAAATCAATCGCCTCCACCACCATGTATTTTTGCTTTCCTTTATACTGACAATTTGCCCGTAAGTATGTGTCTGAATACTTTTAGATGATTGAATAACAAAGGAACTTAGTTTAATGTTTTCACGTCCGTCAATCTCAATATTAAGCCTCCAAACATAACAATCCTTCGTTTCAGGTATCTTCCCCTTTAAAAAGCCGTGGCAATCTCAGTGGGTTGGTGCTGCACCTAGCGGTGAATTAATGCATTTATCTTGTACGCCTGTGAGTGTCGAATGGGCAGGAAGTTTAAAGCAACCAGGAAGGGTGCGATCCAGCCGGCAGTGATCATATGTGTTGTGATGTCCTAGTAATGGATGGTAGGGGGCCATGCTCATTTGAGTTCAATATCTGTATATATATTCCTTTTACTATAGTAAATTGTTTTGATGCTAGTTTAAAAGTGGGAAGTCTGTTGAGATTATGCTATCAAGAATGAAAGGGGTTATGTTTGAGAATGTAGAGGATCTGTGATGTGGAAATGGATGATATGCTAGGACTATAGAGATGTTAAATGATGGATTGGGAATCAGATATTAAAAGGAGTTTATATGAAAATATATGATTAAAAAAGATTTCCTTCTTGTGCTAAAACAACCACAACCCCGATATTAGTACAGTTACAATATGTATAGTATTGTTTACAGTTTGGGTATTTACAACAGTTTTTTTTAATGAGTATACTATAGTCAAAACCCAGCGGCGGCTGGTGGTCTTAGGGCTTGGGAGGGCTCACAAAATAAATTATCATGCACAGTAAAAATTAATAGCTAGCACGCTAGGTGTTTTCCAATATCCATTAAATTGTGTCTCATTAGGGAAAATGTTATGTTCTACATTTAACATAATTTAAATGACCCTCTAAATCGCTAGTTAATTCCAAATTTATAATAGCCTATCAGTAAGACATTTGTCAAAAACTCTAGACCTAGATGAAAAACAAAATTATTAATTGGTTACACTTATCACAGAACTCCAAAAGAGACCTCTTCACATAACTTTATTTTAATAGCATGTGTTCCATTATAATGAAAGTAATACTACACGCTATGTTTACAAAATGTTTACAATCTTAATAACATACATTTACATTATTCATTATTGATCTATGGCTATTTGTTTGGTGATATATTGTTCTAGGAACTGTCTAAATCTATTAACTTATTGTTTTTATGAGCTACACCAATATTAAGGCTAAATGTCCCGTTTTTTAGTTTGTAATTCTGACACCACGTAGCAGCACCAAAGTGAGACAATTTCTTTTTTCAGTTTTCTCTTGAACGAAAGCTCGTATTTGCGATCTGAAAACCACTATGTATACTAGACTGCAATTGAATTGATATTAATTCGATGCATTTTCCAAAATGTGAAAAACAAAAAAGTTACTAACAGTTTTGTATATCTCTGCAAAAAATATGAAAAAAAAACTGGTAATACGAAAATGGACGTTTATTTCCTGTTTCCAATGCATTTTCAGAACTTAAATCGGGTGAATGGAATCGACAGCATTAGTTTGGGAATTGTTTTGAAAAGGGTGATAGGCGGCGCGGCTCCACAAGATCTCTTGCGCAAGGAAAATGATGAACACGCTGACCGAGGTGGAGGTAGAAGGGAACAATTTGACGACAAGGAGGAGTTGTCTTCCTCTTGTCACAAATATTATAGTTCGACGAGTTACGTGTACTAGTGCCTAGGCGTGGAAGAATATCTGAGCAATAAAATTATACTGTTGTAGTGTCACAATATGTAACGTTGACGCAATGTGTTCGTACAGATGCCTTTCGTACTCTCCCTAACATTCTTGTTGATAATAATACATTGTAGGGGCTTGGGACATCTTGGTTGTCAGTACCTTTGGCTGGCTGAGTGGCTCAGCGGTAACGTTCTCGCGTGCTGTGCCCAAGGTTGCGGGATCGAATCCTGGTTCAGCCAGTTGACATTTGAGGGTGTGCGAATGCGAGGGAGCGGTGCCCTTAGATTTACTGGTAAGTTAAAGATCGCCTTCGGGGCAAAATTCCGGCACCCCGGCGTCTTTAAAAGCCGCAGTAGTTAAAAGGGACGTAAAACCAATAACGTTATTATTATTATTATTATTATTATTATTATTATTATTATCATCATCAGTCCCGTGTAGTTGATAATGTGTGTAACTGTATTAGAGTCAGGGATGGGGCAGGTGCCCTGAAACTTCACGTACGGTACTATCTCGGCATTTACCTGGAGGGATTGTGGAAAAAACGGTGAAAACACACTCAGGATATATACTGACACCGCTGGATTCCCTTCTAGGTAATTGTTTTAGAGTTATTTGAGGATAAACTCCCGAACAAAAAACATATTGTTCCGACATTAGTAATACTTTGTAGGGCATAGAGCAGCGACTGGTTTCACTCGATGCGAAATTGAATACTGGATAGAAAGGTATGACTGGTTTGTAGTTAGCACGTTCTTGATATTTTAGAAAAATGATGGACAAGATATGTTCGTGTTCAGGTTTATTGGGAATATCTATTCTAAAAACCATCCGATGCGAACGTCCAATTCTAGGAACCGTCTTCTAGACATAACAAACAAGACCATGAAAAATTCTAATCAATGGAGCCAGATATTATCGATTTATCAGAGGCCAAACGCGCACGCACATAGACCTACATACATACATACATACATACATACATACTGTACCCGCTTAACGGAGGATGCTCAGTCAGTACTCGGCTTGGCTACTGCGGTTCGGGGCGTGTAACGATCCCTCCACCACTGACTTAACATCCGATATGTAGGCAAAATCAGGTTGACAAGATTTAGGAAAAACTCAACTTTACAATTTAAAAATAATTATTTATTCAATAAAAGAAAAATAAATTCACTCAAATGCATATAAAAATCATAATCACTTGGTATTTTCTCTTCAAGTGTCACTCGCAAAATAATCAGCTCAAAACACTTAAGAATCAAATCACTTGGTATTGTCTCTTCAAGTGTCACCAATCACCATTAAAAATCATCAAAATTCACTCTTATGTAATTTCATTGTTCCGTGAAGTTTCGTGAATATTTTGTCTTGCTTAAATTAAACATTTACCATTTTTTATTTATTTCACTCAGGCGTCGAGCGCGCCTATCATTTAAATCATATAATTTCTCCATGGCTTTGGACATTTACATTAATTTTCTTTTACCCTTCAGGGTTTCCTTTATCCATTATATTTACTTAAATATTTATTTATTTATCATTTATTAAGTCCTTTGGATCTTAATAATATTTCTTCACAAAGCCTTAGATTTTAAACATAATACAATACTGTACAAAAACGTGCCATGTCTGTTGATGGAACTCGTAACTCTCCAGTTACCCTCCATGCATCTAGGTGATTTGCTTTGTGCTGTACTGTGCGCTGTACTGTTTATTACTGTGGTATATTTATATATATATATATAACAAATTCCATTATTTCTTAACCCGTTATTTATTTATTCATGAAAGAAGGAATTTTCTTTATCAACAATTTATTATTTGACAAATCCGTCAATCCTTTATATAGCATTTCAAACTTTGACTTGGGATGACATTTTCATTCCCATAAAATAATTCTGCAATTAGTTTTTGCTTGCACCTTTTGTTTTAAATATTATAATTTCCGTGTAACAATTCCCTTTCCAGCAGTCTCGGCGCTACCATACTTGACGACCGGACTCATTAAGAGGTTTCATCTTTCTCCCCAACAAGGGCAAGGTCGCCTAAACAAGCCGCCCCTCCTCCTGTGGCACTTGACAACGAGATTTACGATAGCTGGCCGACACTCCTTGCTTTCACGCTAGGGTAGCTTTTAACCGTAGAATTTCCAAGATTTAAAATTCACTTCACTGCGGATATTTTGTTCCGTTCTTATCCAATTATTATTATTATTTATCTTTCGTTCCCAGGATATTAGTATTTGATTCGGAGAGGCTATACGTAAAGCCCTGCGCGGATGCGGATATCCGCGGATAAACCCGCGAATATCCGCAAATATTTTCGCCACGTGGATCTAGTTTGCATGGCTGTGCGGATAGCGGATACGCTGCGGATAATGTTTCGAGTAAATTTGCGGATAGCTTTTAGAGTAAAAACTTACGATTATATTACTTATTTGATGTGCCATTCTACAGCTTCATGCTTAAAAGAGGAATACTCCTATAGTCTATTGCGTACGAAATATTCAGGCACGTATTGCACTTGAACAAGAGAAGATTATTTTACCCACATGCTTTCAACTACATTTTATTAAGTACCGTATGTTTGTAGTAGATGGTCTTGATATCTCATCACCATCAATTCTCACTGCCATTATTACTATTCGTACGTGATATAATGCTGTCAATAAGCTTGTTAGTTCATCGTGGTGACATAATTAACATTCCTCATGTCAGCTACTTCGCCATGGTTCCAGGTTTATCTGTAGATTTATTTACAACTTGGCACTGAAGCACGAGTTATGACATCAACTATGCGAACATGGCTGGGTCAAGAAGCAGAAGGATGATGACCGACTTGGAATTTCCGGCCAAATGTCAATCCCTTTCTCCAAGCGTAAAGAGAAGTTCACTTAGTGAATGCATCCGCGACCGTGAGTATGAACATCATTTTACCAACATGGATGAACTATCTATTAAAATAAAACAAGGTGAATATTCAATAGCGCGTGAAACAAAGCTCAAGTCAACGATATGGCAGACATTTAGTTACATTTTCAATGGAAACGAAAAGGTGAACGATATAGTAGGATGTTTTACCTGTAAAAAAGTGTATTCATACTCAGGACACAAATCAGGCACATCAAACTTACTGAGGCATAAGTGCGAAAGTAGCCAAAAAAGTATAGCCATTCTTTTTGGTCTAAAGTGGAGGTCAAGGAACCAGAAGTGTCATCCAACTTGAAGTCCCTTGCAATGAAGCAAATTGTCAGGAACGACTTTCTCCTCAAATTTCTAAATGTGTTGGTTTAACACTTTATGCCTTATCTAATAAATTAAACATAATATTGAAATATCAGCGTATTTTGGTTAGAAGTCATGCGGATGCGGGGCGGATGCGGTTAACAGTCGTGCGGATGCGGATAGCGTTTTGCGTATCCGCGCAGGGCTCTAGCTATACGGTAGTTTATTATTACAACTTTTCATGACGCTTATAATGCCTCTTACAACAATACTCCATTTCAACAATGCCTTACGACAACAATGCCTATCACAACAATACCAAACTGGGATATCCATCCTACAGCGGGATTTATATACGACGATTCATTCAACTTTAGTGGGAATTTGTACCTCTACAATACAACAATATAACGCTTCTTTAGGCAACAACTCGGTGGGAATTTTATTCATCCACGATACACAACACGAGGCTTCTACATTTTCAACAATATATTCTGTGGGAATTTACCTCCACGCATTTCGACGATTTTTACTACCTTTCCATCTCACGAATAAATCTATCCTGGCTTAACGCATACCGTATTTATATTCAACTTGAAACTATACTTTATTATTTTTATTGGCCCTTACGGCAATGCAACTTGCTTGGATACTTTACGACATTCGCCTGATTTCGGCATTCCTACAATTTATTTTACACCCATGGCACAGTGGCCTAATAGGTAAAACATTCGTTCTTGGACGTCTTATTTCGCCATTATTTGGACATTTATCATTTATTTAATTTATTAACATATTATTTCTCGCTCGAATTTTCACTTTGAGTTTCTAGACACGGTCTTTAAATATAACTTTATTCTTTAATTTTATTATTATTATTTACGTTCTTATTATTCCATATTTTAACTCATCTCATTATGACGCTCTATTCTTTCGGTATCTGTTATTTGGTATACAATTTAACCATTCTACTTAACTTATCCCTTTGATTTTATATTTATATTATGGTGCGTATTTACCTTATAACTAGGCAACAATTTAAGCCATTTAAATTTATCATTTTTATTCCTTCTTTCAAATTTATTCATCATATATTTCTTTATTCGGGCTTTCATCCTTTATCTTTACTAATCCCAACAATGCTTTATTTTTACCGAGACGGTCCTCGTGATTAACCATCATCTTTTTCAATATTTCAATTATTTGCATATTTATTTCTCAATGAATCATTCGTCTAACTCCCTAGTCGACGAATGGTTCTATTGATATTCGCGCACAGCACAACAACAAAGACATATTAATAACGTTTCATCAACTCACCCAGGCGATGACTCCATTCCTAGATAGGCTCACCCATCAAGCTGAATATCTAGTCTTCCATTGCAACACTTTTCCCTGACATTTCTATATTATACTTATTTATTTTTTCACTGGCACATAAAAACATATTGTAACACTTGAACATTATAGCAATTTTAACCCTAAAACTCTTTCTCTTCTAGCACACGCCCTTATCTCAAGGCTTTGGCAATGATTTTTCGCATTGGATTATTTATTTAATCGTATGGTAATTTATACAATATACAATTATACATAACAAGCTATGTTCAAACTTTCAAGTCCATCCTTCTCAACCATAAGTCGGGTGTGAGAGCGAACAAATCGTCAGGAATGCCAGGGTACGAATAAAGAGGACAGCGTTGGACCAGATGTTCGATCGTCTGTTTTTCCAGGTTGCACTCACACATTGGTGAGCTGATCCAGCCCCACTTGTACCTGAAATAATTGCTGCAACCATGTCCAGTCCTCAGCCTGTTGATGCGGCACCAGAAGTTCCTCGGTAAGTCAAATCCGTTTGGTTTCTTCGTGGGACCAGGATGGTGGGCACTTGCTCCCAATGTTTTAGTTGACCACTCATGCTTCCAGATTTCATTTAGGTCAAATCCAGCAGCAATGAGTTGCCCCGCGGTGACACTTAGAGGTCTTCTAGATTTCAGTCGTTGCTGTGATGGATGGCAGAATTCTTGGTGCAAAGGCAAAGAGGGTGATGCGAAGATTTTCTTAGCTTCCCTTAGTAGAGCTTGCTTCCTCCTTAAGTGTGGTGGAGGGATGTGACTCAGCATGGGTAACCAGTGACATGGAGTTGATTTGATGGAACCAGTAATGCAACGCATTGTATCATTCAATTTTGTGTCTACCTTCTTCACATGTACGCTTTCCAACCAGACGGGTGCACAGTACTCAGCAGCCAAGTAGACAAGACTAATGGCAGATAAGCGTAAACAGTCAGCAGTCGCATTGGATGATCCCTGACGATACCTCGCGTTTCTGCTTTGGACGTGCTAATTTGCTCCTTCCTCGCTTATCGAGGTTCCTGATTTCCTGTTCTCCGTGAAAGTCTCTAAATCCGCGTTCCTGCTCACTCGCTCCTATTTTTTCCTGAATATAAATGTTCCTCGTGTTTACCCTCACTCGTTCCGTGATCTTTCTTCGTTTTAACGATATAGTTCCTAGCTTGGTCTCCTGTTCGAGACCCTTAGCATGTCTAGCTCGTATTTTTGATGCTTTATATCTTGATTATCGAACCCGCAGTCTTCTAGGTCCCTACTCATGTACCTCGTGATTAATACTTGTTGATATTATTCCTTTCTAGGATTCGCTGCTTTATACTGTCTTTCTTTGACGCAGTGTATTTATATTTCGTGTTCCTGAGACACCGATTTCTAATTTTTAAATACTGTCTCTTCAAAATTACCAGTTCCGTAACTATCACTCTTATTTCGCGTCTTTCTGTATACTTTCGGCTTTGCGTATTTTATTTATACTAGCCCGCACTTTTGACGGTATTAGTGTTCCTTTACTTGACGCTGCGTAACTGATTCTCGTCGCGAATTCTACTTGATCCAACGCCAGGCGCTATAGTGATCAACTTTAAATAATGACACGATGAACCGTAGGTTCTGTTATGGTGAATATGATGTACTTAATGATCTCATGCTGCGATCCAGCATCTCTCCTAAATCGTGAGCTGAAATGTGACGACCAACACCCGACCTCTCAAAGGTTCGTCGTAGAACTGAGTACTACTGCGGAACAGCACGGCTTCCTTCAGAAGTCCGTTGTCGACTGAATGACTGAATTTCGTCCTGCCTCATATTTATACGAGTTTATCAAAACGTAGTTCCCTCACGCGAGTGCGGAGTCTATTCTCCACGTTTGAGCCCCTATTTCCTTGAAACTTTATTTGCATATGTAGAACATGTTTATTTTGACGTTCATGTCGTGCGGAATCCCATTTAATCGTCTACTTATTTTTAATTACTTAAAAGGTTATTATGCTCCCTCCGTGTCCAGCGGAGTGGTACATCCAACCTCCGTATCCCTGCGTTTTAATTGACGATGACGCCACTGCTGATGCAGCGATTTAAATCTGTGTCAGCAACCAGGACTACCAACCTCTAAGCAGACCTAGTCCCTGTGAATGCTTTAACGCATGATATCAATGTATAGTATATTATCTGATCCATGTTGTCCCCTAAGACTGATTCGCTACTGCCTGGGATTTTTATAACTTCCATATGATAATTTATCGCAGCCTCAGCTCTAATCGGAGCCAGCCTGAATTATGCAATAGTCGTTAATCACTAGGTTCAATCCCATTCAATCTGTTAGTGATACACTCATAACTTTGATACATTGCTTGCCCAAAGGGTTTTTAATGATTCCTTGTTGATACCTTAACAGCTCTTGAGTTTGCATAACTTTCCTTATCTGTTGATATTTTCTTGACACTTATCGTCGATTATAATGTTTATGGCTTCCTTAATTGCTCATAATCTCGCATCTGGGTGGCTTATGTCACGTACGGCTTGCATAACATTTTACAATATTCCTTCCCTGATGGGCTTAAATCGTCCCTTCATCTTATATATCCAGCGTTCGATTCTTGGGCCAAACTCTCGTTGGGCACAATACATACATACATACATTTATTTTGGTGATTCGTATGGTTCTTTGGTTCTTTTGACTCTAATTCCCTTTTTTCTTTCGTGAAATCTGAAACGACTCCGTGAGGCCAATTACTATAACTTACTTACTTCAATTTTCATGGAGGTAATAATAAAAGTTCATTTATGTAGGACTATAAACAAATTATGAAAATGCACACCAAGAGCAAACTTATTATGTACATAATAGAATTAAAGTTCCGAAGATATTCGCATCTGCCTATTTTTAGCACAGGCACTAGTACTGCGTACTATAAACAAAAATATTATATCTAATTATTTCCTGTTCTTGAAATCAATGCTTCATTTTTTTCATATCAAAGATAGCGTTTCATGATTTAGGCCTACACACACTCAGTATTTTACTTCACCTCAGGTTCTCTTGCATCCATTGATCTGGTATTCCTAGTATCAATGATCTCAGGCAACAAAATTTTCTCGCAGCAGAATGTCAGTTACATAAGCATTTTCTGTCTCCAGAACTTTTCGTCCCTATTTATTGTTTCTATGTGAATGTCCTTAGGCGTCCATACCACAAAATAACATATTTCCCGCTATGTTATTTCCAACAGGCCCTGGTTCTGGAAATAAAAATCATGTGAGTGTCAGCCTACAGATATCGGGGTAACGTTTAGTCATCCAACTTGTAGGCTACAGGTAAAATATAAGTGAAATCATAACTGCTCAGTGCATTACAGATTCTCTAATGCAAGCGTAAACAATTATATAATTTCAAACTAGGGAAAAGAAACTTACGGGTGTGAAGAAGTGTTTTTTTTATAACTCAACGTGATGACCGTAATGCTCTCCACCAGTCGTAGCCTACCTATATGTACATGTATCTATTCTACCTCCGTAGCGTAGCTGTCAGCACGGTTCGCTGCAGCCCCGGAGGTCCTGGGTTCGATTCCCGGCTCTGCCACAAAATTTGAAAAGTGGTAAAAGGACTGGAACGGGGTCTTCTCAGCCTCAGCTAGTCAAAATGAGTAGAGGGGGTTCAATTCCCACCTCAGCCATCCTCGAAGTGGTTTTCCGTGGTTTCCCACTTCGTCTTCGGGCAAATGCCGGGATGGTACCTACTGTAAGGCCACGGCCACCTCCTTCCCTCTTCCTTGCCTATCCATCCCAATCTTCCTTTCCCTTCCCATCCCTCATGAGGCCCCTGTTCGCTTTGCAGGTGAGGCCACCTGGGCGAAGTGCTAATCACACCTCCCCAGCTGTATCCAATCCGATCAAGTGTTCCCAGCTCTAGGACACTGCCTGGAAAGGCGGTAGTGGTGAGTTCCCTCACTGAGTCCGTGGGAACCACCAACCTGAAGGGTAAAATTGACTAAAAAAATCTATTCTACCAGAAATTCTGTCCAAACAAGATGTTCAGTAAAGAACATATAGCCTACTTTCTCCTAAATGCATGGGAATTGTTATAACTCTTTGTCCTTTTCAAGGAGTATAATTGAATGTTGGTTGTAGTAGCTTGTTGAAATACAACGTGCTATAGGGATATTAAACATGAATATGAGGTGCCTTTGCTAGTGCTCCTTCTGTAAAAAATTTCATTCAATTCGGTTTCACCGTGTTTGAATTTATATGGGGAATGGATTTGCACACATACATGGCCGCTATTTGCAAACTATTGGGCTGATGACCTTGTAGTCAGTCATAAGATGCTTTCCACAAAAAGCATGGGTTTGCAAAATCTGGTAGAGATCAAATTATTAGGATGGTAGTAATTTGATTTAAGCTTTTAACATTTGGGTGGCCGTCATTCCGTTTCCGTCAAGATGGCGGCGATATAAAACACGACACTGAGGTGCCCTTTGCTAGTGCTACCTCTGTACCAAATGTCGTTCAATTCGGTTTTACCGTGTTTGAATTGATAGGGGGAATCGATTTGCACACATACTTGGCCACCATCTGCAAACTATTGGGCTGATGATCTTGCAGATTGGTCAGAATATGCTTCCCACATAAAGGTATGTTGTTGCAAAATTTGGTAGAGACTAGATTATTAGGTTGGTGGTAATTGCATTTTAGCTTTTAACATTTGGGTGGCCGCGATTACGTTTCCGTCAAGATGGTGGTTATATAAAACATGACACTGAGGTGCCCTTTACTACTGCTACCTCTGTACCAAATTTCGTTCCATTCGGTTTCACCGTGTTCGAATTAATAGGGGGAATCGATTTTGACACAAATATGGCCACCATCCGCAAACTATTAGATTGGTCAAAGGATGCTACCTCCATAAAGGTATGTTGTTGCAAAATTTGGTAGAGATCGGATGATTATGTTAGTCGTAATTTGATTTAAGCTTTGAACATTTGTGTGCCCGCCATTACGTTTCTGTCAAGATGGCGGCGATATAAAACATGACATTGAGGTGCTCTTTGCTAGTGTTACTTCTGTACCAAATTTCGTTCCATTTGGTTTCACCGTGTTCGAATTAATAGGGGGAATCGATTTTCACACAAAGATGGCCGCCATCCGCAAACTATTAGGCTGATGACCTATTAGTTTAGTCAAAGGATGCTCCCCCCATAAAGGAATGTTGTTGCAAAATTTGGTAGAGATCGGATGATTAGGTTAGTCGTAATTTGATTTAAGCTTTGAACATTTGTGTGGCCGCCATTACGTTTCCGTCAAGTTGGCGGTGATATAAAACATGACACTGAGGTGTCCTTTGCTAGTGCTACCTTTGTACCAAATTTCGTTCAATTTGCGTTCACAGTGTTCGAATTGATAGGGGGGACAGACATTCAGAGTACACACACTCACACACACGCACACACACACACACACACAGACTCACACACACATACACACACAGACAGACACGCTTTTTTCGCCCTGTGTTGATCTCATAAGTCTATTTTCATTTTTTGCAAAAATCGAAAGTGGGCTAAAAATAAAGTGCGGAAAATAGAACACCTAACGGGCATTGAAAAATAATACTGTTGCAGGTAAAATAAATTAAACAAAATGTAATTAATGAGATCGATGAATTAAAAACCAGAAGTCGTAACTAGTGTAACGTGTTTTTCGAGGGGTTATTATGCCACTGGCATAAGTCAGTAGGAAGCCATTCTATATGTATTTACGCGGCAAATTGTTCAGCCAAGAGAATTTTTCATGTTAATTTATTATTATTATTAATTTATTATAATTATTATTAAGATATTTTCGGAGCATTTTATAAAAATTATAAGCATACAGATAGGTTTTCTATGTCTTAGAAAACGCTATCAAGCAAATTATTACGAACGACAATATCATAGAAAATTATGTGATTACGGAATTTTACGGAGTTTCGTCAGTTAGGATATTATGGGAGACATTACTCACTGGAAATTCAGATACAGGATGATTCTTGTCACGTAGTATTACGCAAGCGGGGTTGCAGCGTCAAGAAAAGGCGGATAGTTGGAACGGATATCGTCTTCTTTATTCGCGCGCCGTGTGTAATGAGCCAGAGAAGGGGAAGTAGCAGGGTGCTCAGCCAATCAGTGGAGACCACGTAATCTGGAAGTCGGTACCGTGGTAGGGGAGCCGACGTGTGGATATATCTTTCAGCGCGCCGTGGAAGGGGGACAATCTGTGTAGAACTTGCCGAGTATGTTGCACGCGGGAGTCGCTCCGATGTTCCGTGGAGTGGGGGACAATCTGTGAAAGACTTGACTAGTTCGGTTGCAAGTGTGTGTCGCTCCGATGTTCCGTGGAGTGGAGAACTATCTGTTTAAAACTTAACCAGTGTGGTTGTACGAGGGTATGGCTCCGAGGTTAGGACCATAAAGTCACCAAATCTACAAGTATATCACCAAATATCGACGGATATGACGACGTCCAGGAGACTGTGGGAAGCTCACAGCATCATCCAAAACGAGGGAAATGCTTGGGCAATTTCCAGTGGTAAGCGCGAATGACGCAGAAATACGCAATCTCTCATTTCTCTTTGTTTTATATTTCATATTTCAGTAACTTCATAGCTTGGGAATAAGAGTAAAATCAATAATTTATCAGACTCCGTTTTCACGTAATTTTCTATCGGTAATATTAAAATCGCAACGCTCCAATTTAAATTTTAAACTTATTATTATTATTAATTTTGCTATTCTTGTTTTATATAATAAATTCATTTCTTTTACAATGCAATCTTTGCTTTCAGTAGGTAGCATTAGATATAGACCAATTCCTTCTCCTGATACAATTGTTTGTTGGGTTAATGATCAAATCATACCACGATCTGAGTGAATAGATTCTTGAAGGTGTTCTACCAGAGCTAGACGTTGTTAAATACAAATTTAGATTTCAGCATTGCGTTGAGGTCTTGGCGCCCATTAAAACAACATAGCTTAGGCAAAGGTAAACAGTTACTTTTATCACCCAACAGTTAGGGACAGCCAAACTGCTACATTTGTCGCTACCAACAGATGGGGCACTAGTTAACGTTACACTTGTCGCCGACAACTTGGGGCTGAACACCTAATAACATTTGTGGAAGGAGAAGGGTGTATATTTCTGTGCCTGTATTTTGGGGGTTATTTGTCTGTATCGGTGTATATCATTATGGGGGATGAGAAAGAAAGACAGATGAGGTTACGTAGTGGTCATCAACGGGAGAGTGATGATACGAGCAGTATGTCGAGTGATGGTAGTACCGGGGTAGCGGAGGTATATCCCGATACTGAAACAGGGAGTGTAGGCGGCCAACCAGAATTAAAAACTTTACTTCTCGAGTTTATGTATCAGAACAAAGTTAGTAGTGATGCCTTAAATGCAAAGTTAGAACAGAATAATGCAAGATTAGAACAAAACAGTAGGGAAAATAAAGAAAATACAGACGCTTTAAATGCTAAACTGGAACAAAACAACGCTAAATTAGAACAAAACAGTAAGGAAAATAGAGATAGTAATGAAACTTTAAACGCCAGATTAGAACAAAACAGTAGGGAAAATAAAGAAAGTACAGACGCTTTAAATGCTAAACTGGAACAAAACAACGCTAAATTAGAACAAAACAGTAAGGAAAATAGAGAGAGTAATGAAACTTTAAACGCCAGATTAGAACAAAACAGTAGGGAAATGAGTGACAAATTCGAACTGATTAGAGGTGAGATCAGGGGGGTGATGGAAAAAAAGACTAAAGAGATTATTGCAGATGTAGACAGAAAATTAGGAAAAGTACAGGAGGAGTTGGAAATTAGAATCAGTACACAGGCTGAAAATTTAAAAGAACTAGTGCAACTGGAAACACAGCAGGTCAAAAAGCAATTGGGGGGAGAAATTGACAAAATTCAGGTAGCTACTAAAGAGGTTAAGGAACAGCTGGGAGGTAGAATTGAGAAAGTCCACTCACAGATAGTTGCAGAAGTAAATGATTTAAGAGAGAGTAACAGAGAGAGCATTAGCAAGATTGAGGAGAAACAAGCAAAGCTATATGATAAAGTAGAAGAATCAGAAGGAAACATTAAATTAACAGTAAACAGTATTGAGAGGAAGGCTGACGAGAAAATCGCAGAATTAGAGTTAAAATTAAAAGCTAGGATCAGGCAAGAAAATAGTCAGAATAGGCCAGTTTTTGTGAATAGCACACACAGGGAGGTAGAACTGGGTAAGTTCAGCAATCGACAGGGGTGCCCAATGGAGTTCATGAACACTATAGAAAATAAATTCGGGGAGAGGTTGGAAAATGGTAGTATTGAGTGGTGCCAGGTAGTTGAAATTTTAGAACAAATGTTTGTGGGGGAAACGAGGAATTGGTTTGCTGTCTACAGAGACAAGTTTACTGATATTAATGATTTTAAAATAAAATTCTGTGAAAAGTTCTGGAATGAGGTTATTCAGTCGCAGCATCGTGAGGGAGTAGTGTGTGGTAAATATAACCCTAAAGGAAGCTCCACCATGACCGAATACTTTTTAGGGCAGGTATTAATGTGTAAATATCTGGATGGGTTGAAGGAGGAAAGTGATGTGGTGAGGTTGCTACTTAGGCACTTTCCCTATAGGATCAAGGAGGCTGCTTGTATCCAGAATGTAAAGACAATATCACAAGTAGAAAATTTGTTAAGCACATTTGATGCACTAGGGAGAGGGGGTTATGAGGACAATTTCAATCGGAACCAGGGTAATAATAATAATAGACCTAATGAAGCCAGGCATCAAGAAGTTCAAGGGAACGGTGGCGAAGGGGCCAACGCTCAAAATAGAAATAATAATAATCACCTAAATCAGAACATAGGAAATGGCTATGGTAATCAGTATCAAGGGAGGAACAATGATTTCAGGGAAATCAAGGGAGGAACAATGATTACAGGGGAAATCAAGGGAGAAACAATGATTTCAGGGGAAATCAAGGGAGAAATTATAATGACAATAATTACAACCAGAATAGGGGTCAAGGAAGAGGACAGCCTAGTAGTAGTAATATACAGCCAAACAATGACAACACAGCCCAGAACAACCAGACCAGTTCAGTAGTTAGTAGTACTACGGCCAGCTGTAGCGGTTCTTTAAACGCGAACCAGGCTGCGAAGTAAGGTCAGAATCTCAGTCTGTAGCATGCCCTGTCCATACAATTATACAGGAACCCTATGACCTAAATGTAAGAAATGAATTATTACATGAACTAAATGATGAAGGTATTATTCAGGAAGTGGTTAGTAACAGCCCCATAGTTAAATTTAACGTGTCCGAGGCGTACACAGATGTTTTAATTGATAGTGGTTGTATGAATAGTTGCATAAGTAGTGCATTTTATGATAAAATGAAAGGAACTGGAGTAAATTTTGAGGAGATGCCAATTAAAAGCACTTTTGTTATCACAGCTGTTGGGAAGAGGTCTAAAGTAATTTCTAAGCAAGTTTTAGTAGACCTTAAAATTAATAATCATGTAGAGAAGCAGATTTGCCTTGTAATTCCAAATTTAGTATTCAGTGTTATCTTGGGTTCAGAGTGGCTAAGTAGAGAGTCTGGTAACTTATGTTATGATGTAGGGAGTTTGAAATTTAAATGGGGAGATTCTGAAGTAGAAGTAGCGTTCAATGACCATATTCAGAGGAGTAGTATTGTAGGTGTGATTTGTACTTTAAATGAGATATCGCCAGCCGTAGAGCGGGGTTCTCCATGTTTAGTGGGCAGTGTGATTACGAACGGTAGTCTAAAGGACTCGTTACGTGATGCTGCATTTCAGGGAAATATAGAGGATGAACAGTGTGTTCGGCTCTATGATGTGTTATTGTGTAATAGGAGAGTGTTTGAGGATCGCATTGGTATGGCCAATTGCTATACACATTCATTGAACGTTATTGATAGGTCAGTATTCACAGGACATAGATATCCTGTACCTTTCGCTTATCAGAGTGCAGTTGAGGCACAAATTAATCAGATGCTTGAAGATGGGATTATTGAGCACTCTAACAGTCCATATGTTAATTCTTTGATCACGGTACCCAAGACCGACGGCACAGTTCGTATTTGTTTAGACTCTCGTTTGGTTAACAGTAGAATTAGTTCAGATCAGCTGAAATCTATGTCAATAGAGGAATTAATGCAAACATTTGAGGGGAAGAAGTATTTCACTTGTGTAGATTTGAGTTCCAGTTTTTGGCAAGTGCCACTTATGTACGAAGATAGACCATTTACAGCTTTTAGTCATAAATATAACCTTTATCAATTTTGTAGAACACCTTATGGGTTAAAGAGTAGTTCAGCAGCTTTAATTAGGGCTTTAAACATCGCATTAGGGGATGACACAGGAGAGTTTGTAACCATTTACATAGATGACATGATAATTAGTTCACGCAGTTTTGAGGAGCATCTACGTCATTTAGATATAGTTTTTCAGAAGTTAGATGAGGCAGGGTTCACTTTGAAGCTGTCTAAGTCGTCATTCTGTCAGACAGAAGTGACATTTTTATGTCATAGAGTGTCGAGTAGAGGTGTTACACCAGAGGGAAGTAGGGTTAGCATGTGTGGACAGTAGCAACAGGGCATCGTTACAGACACTGAGAAATAGGTAGGTAGAGCAACGTGAGGACGTTCATTTG
This sequence comes from Meconema thalassinum, assembly GCA_946902985.2. Classification (NCBI taxonomy): domain Eukaryota; kingdom Metazoa; phylum Arthropoda; class Insecta; order Orthoptera; family Tettigoniidae; genus Meconema; species Meconema thalassinum. Next base: position 534,703,480 of record OX336390.1, on the reverse strand, counting down.
GGGAGCCACTTGCAAGGTTGGAGGCAGGTGACGCAGAAACATTTATAGTTTCCAAACGTATTGGGAAAACAGCATATGTGCTGGAGAATAGTGAGGGAAACAGATTATACGGGACGTATAATATACATAGTCTCCGAAAGTATGTGTCATAAAGTGAGGATGTTAAGCTGGCGAGCCAGCCTATCAAATGAGTAAGTGTGGTATTAGGTGCGTGGGAGGAGATGGTCTTCCAGGCAGGCGTATCAGAAGTCACACAGAGGGGTAGTATGTAAGTAAATGAGAGTTTTTAAGGTACAGGGAAATATGACGGGATTGTCGGATGCTCTTGAGCACTAAAATGTCTCGATCACCAAGGCCAGAATTTGGTAGCGCTGGTGAATTCCCATTTGTCCCCAAGAGATGGGTGAGCGCTTGTACAGGGTATTTTTGCTTAAGGCGTCCACGGGACAAAAGATGGGCCATCAGAATGCGAGACAGTCCTTCATGAAACTCATACATAACAGCACACGTGATTTCTGTTTACGGCCTCGCCATGTAAGATTTGTAAGTGTGTAATTTAAGGTAATTTGTACAAAGGTATTATTTGTGTGAGGAGAACTGGTCTGTGTTGAGAACTAGTATTAAGTAGAATATGGTCTACGGGAACTTAACAAGACAGGGCGATTACGGCACAGAAATATTTGGTGTTATATGTAATGCGCATTTACTGTTTTTTTTTTTCAGAAGTCAATATTAATTTCATCTTTTATAAAGAGAGATCAAGTATTATGGTCACGAGGCGCTGCCACAATAGTGTGATCGTGTGCTCAGTGATAAGTGGGATTAATTTCACAATAAGGAAGGAACCTCCAGTGAAATTAGGAAGTTCTATGGTGATATAAATATATCAGAACACCTTCAATGCGTGTGATATGACATCATAAATACATAGTGCTCACACATTAATTATGTCTATTTCTCCAACATAGAGAAATTTGAGAGGCGGAAATATCCGTGGAACACTATTCTATATGTAAAACATTGGACTGGTTGCAAAGTGCAATCCATAGTGACAACAAACTTTGACGCAAAGTGCGTGAAGAAAAGTTATGAGTGTATATATCTGTAATTTAGGGTGATTTCATTTATGTGATATGTATTTTGGATGGGGTTTATTAACGTGTCTGGGATAATCGGATAATGGACCGTCGTCACGGTAAATCATCCGATGATCCGAGGCGAATATGTAACGTGTTTTTCGAGGGATTCTTATGCCACTGGCATAAGTCAGTAGGAAGCCATTCTATATTTATTTACGCGGCAAATTGTTCAGCCAAGAGAATTTTTCATGTTAATTTATTATTATTATTAATTTATTATAATTATTATTAAGATATTTTTGGAGCATTTTATAAAAATTATAAGCATACAGATAGGTTTTCTATGTCTTAGAAAACGCTATCAAGCAAATTATTAGGAACGACAATATCATAGAAAATTATGTGATTACGGAATTTTACGGAGTTTCGTCAGTTAGGATATTATGGGAGACATTACTCACTGGAAATTCAGATACAGGATGATTCTTGTCACGTAGTATTACGCAAGCGGGGTTGCAGCGTCAAGAAAAGGCGGATAGTTGGAACGGATATCGACTTCTTCATTCGCGCGCCGTGTTTATTGAGCCAGAGAAGGGGAAGTAGCGGGGTGCTCAGCCAATCAGTGGAGACCACGTAAGCTGGAAGTCGGTACCGTGGTAGGGGAGCCGACGTGTGTATATATCGTTCAGCGCGCCGTGGAAGGGGGACAATCTGTGTAGAACTTGCCGAGTATGTTGCACGCGGGAGTCGCTCCGATGTTCCGTGGAGTGGGGGACAATCTGTGAAAGACTTGACTAGTTCGGTTGCAAGTGTGTGTCGCTCCGATGTTCCGTGGAGTGGAGAACTATCTGTTTAAAACTTAACCAGTGTGGTTGTACGAGGGTATGGCTCCGAGGTTAGGACCATAAAGTCACCAAATCTACAAGTATATCATCAAATATCGACGGATATGACGACGTCCAGGAGACTGTGGGAAGCTCACAGCATCATCCAGTACGAGGGAAATGCTTTGGAAATTTCCAGTGGTAAGCGCGAATGACGCAGAAATACGCAATCTCTCATTTCTCTTTGTTTTATATTTCATATTTCAGTAACTTCATAGCTTGGGAATAAGAGTAAAATCAATAATTTATCAGACTCCGTTTTCACGTAATTTTCTATCGGTAATATTAAAATCGCAACGCTCCAATTTAAATTTTAAACTTATTATTATTATTAATTTTGCTATTCTTGTTTTATATAATAAATTCATTTCTTTTACAATGCAATCTTTGCTTTCAGTAGGTAGCATTAGATATAGACCAATTCCTTCTCCTGATACAATTGTTTGTTGGGTTAATGATCAAATCATACCACGATCTGAGTGAATAGATTCTTGAAGGTGTTCTACCAGAGCTAGACGTTGTTAAATACAAATTTAGATTTCAGCATTGCGTTGAGGTCTTGGCGCCCATTAAAACAACATAGCTTAGGCAAAGGTAAACAGTTACATTTATCACCCAAGAGTTAGGGGCAGCCAAACTGCTACATTTGTCGCTACCAACAGATGGGGCACTAGTTAACGTTACACTAGGAACTGGTAAAATATCAAAGGATCTCTCAGAAATATCCTGACCTTGACAATGATTCAGAACTAACCAGCACAGTCAATCCCAACATTGGACTAGATGCTAGGGAATTCCATACCGTCTGGCAAGGTTATCGCTCTCTCAAATAACTCGAGCTCCGCTCCCCCCCCTCCCCCCCCCCCTCCACCCTCCACCAACCCGCTCTCCATGACCTTGTTCTACTGCCGCGCCTTGTTGCAAATACAGTAAAGTAACACTTTTATTCACAAACTTCCCAAAGTGATCCCGACGGTTCTATTCAACCGATTTAAGTTTTCGATGCGGCTTTGGAATCGGTGAGTAAAACTCAACTTTCGTATTACCCGTTTTCTTTCGAATTTTAATCAGATATTTGAAAAACAAACAGCAACGTTTCTGTTTTTGAAATTAAAAAGTAAGCAATGCATTAATATCAATTCTGCTACTAGACAGAGTACATAGCAGTTTTCAGATCACAGATCGGAGCTCCCCTTCGATACAAAAATAAATAAATAAATTCAGCTTCGCTTGTGCTGCCATCTCTTGAAATATATTCTTACCAAAGTGTCGGGACATTTAGCCTTAAGGGCCGGGTTCACCAACGTAGCGTTAACAGGCCGTCAGTAAATGCGTTGTTAACTTTAACATCGACATTAAGCTCGTTGGCGTTTCACCAGCACATTCACCGATTGGCATTAGCAAACGAAGCGTTATGTTTAAGGGCTGTACAAAACTCGTTGAAAGATGATGATTGTGGCAGTATTTGTTTATTCTTTGGTGTAATCGAGCAGGCCGTTAACTGAAAAAGCTTAAAAGTTACATACTCCTTGATTAAAAACAAACATGGCTGATGAGGAAAAGAGTAAGAAGAGCCGGGGACTGTGAAATTTTCGTTAAATGAAAAAACATAATTATCCACCCTTATCTACTCGGTGGATGAGCATCGTGAAATCGTTGAAAATGAGAGGACTGATGCTGTAACGTTTAGGTAGTCTTTTATTAAATTAAATTAACTAGGATATTTTATAACGTTATGCATTACACGTAAAACGAAGAGGACTGACGTTGAGACGTCTAGGTAGTCTTTTATTGAATTAATTATCGTACATGTGCTACACCGTAATGAATCACACGATATTACATATAAATACGGAATGGTGCATAGGCCTAGGCTATCTTACTTATCAGATGGGAATTCCAGGTTAGGTTCTGTCAACTGTAGAACATTCATCAACACAAAATGTTTTGACAACCGAAATCTCATGATAAATTCTGTGTCGTCGCATTCATTCAAGTAATGAATTCATTATTTATAAGTTAGTGGTCGAAGAAAATCTAGCATGTCTTCAAAAACATCGTCATCGTTGAGAATGAAGTTTAATGCACGACTATTCCGGCTTTCGCCGCACGCCATTTTGGATCTGATTGCTGCGTAAATCGACCGTCAAGTCGTTAATTCCATGTTGACAGAGCAATTAGTTTTAACGGCTTGTTAGGGAAGCTAATGGATTGTTAAAGTTTGGTGAACCACAACATTTCGGTAATCGTCCGTCAACGGCCTTAATTGGTGTGTTAACATTGGGTAGATTATTGGCAGAGGAATAACCTAACCACCAAGGGAAGATGATAAAGAAAAGGAGGTGGGTTTCAGACTGGTTGCTTGAGTTGATATAACGCTCTCACGTGCAATTGAATAGAGTCTAACAGGTCTCTTAAAGAGGTGACGTCATTAGGTTTGACGACTGGCAGGTTGAACAGACAGCGGATATGGCGAGCTACACTCAAACGTAAATTGCCATATCTCTCTTTAAGGAGATTAAAGGCGATGTGGTAGTTACCTGCGCTTAAAGGCAGTGACTGAACCAAGGCTAAGGCCTCGCCTTCCAAGGACGCACGCAGGAAATAGAACTTATGAATGTCGACAACGTCTGAGTTTTCATGAATAAGGGAGCAGTAGAGTTCATAAAAGGAATACCATTCACCTTCCTGGCCTGAGAAGTGAGGTAGGCTTATCTTACGAAGTAAAGGTTTCGGTTTGTTCTTATGAACTGAAACGGGTGCGAACTGGGCCGGATTGATGACCCTAGTGTCCGGTTCTGAGATACTGCGGATCAGTTGGTGGGCCTTGGCAATCCCTTCAACGTACAAGGGTTTGACCTCGTCCTGATCCGATTGAAGTTCTGGGCAAGCGGATTCAATCTCGGTTTGAGTTTGATCGTAATAATCATAGGACCGTTCGTACAACTTAAGGCGTTGTGTCAAGATGTCTAGATCACACTCGGCGGGATTTAATTTGTTGATGAAATTTCTGAATCTGGTGAGTTGCCCTTTATAGGAAGAACGTCTAGCAATGAGAGTTTCATCTTTTTCAGTAGGAGCCATGACGAAGAAAATAGATTAAAATGTAACTCACGAAACTGTTGAACCTTGGAGATGCTGTCAGGCTGGCAGCAGCGAATAAGTTGAAAGAAAGGGACACACCACGGGAGACAGGAGCGGCCTCTTTCCCCTTCACAGGCTTTGCACGATGTAGTTATAGCTGAAAGATTCAAAGCAGGTATTAATAATTTGCAAGGTATTGTCAAATAATCTTTTAAACAGAAAAAATGACAAATGGACTCTCCCGGGTTTCGGCACCAAATTTTGGGTATATTATTGGCTGAGGCATAACCTAACCACCAAGGGAAGATGATTAAAAAAAGGAGGTGGGTTTCGGACTGGAGAAAAAGGATAGAAAGATAGGAGGAGAGTCCCACAAAAGTTGTAAATTTAACCTTAAATGCACTTAGAGGCGGTTTCCACCGCAAATCCGCTCTCTGATACCTAAAATGGGTAAGGACCTGGTCGAAGCTGACGGGAACCGCAGCTAAGACTTGGGCGGTTTGCCAGAGAAAGGCTTTAGTGTATTCCCTCTCAAGCATGCATATGCCTACTATGGGGAAGGGTGATGGTCTGACAAGACAAATAGTAACAGATTTATTGCGTATTAACGAGGGCATGAACCTAGGAAAAGTTAGGAAAGCCAGGATCTTGCCTAACTGTAGTATTTGCGAAATGATAAATCCAAAAACAAATATTTAATTTATTTAACAAGGCAAAGAAGTCTAATAAATTTGACAAGTATATAGTTTCAATTTTTGTTAACAATTTGGGGTCGCAGACCTCCTAACATTTAAAGTTTGCTCCAGGCAATTAACAATTTATTAGGTTTCAAACCTTTATAAAATCCTAGCAAGGATTTAAAATAGCGAAGATCAAAATTCAAAATTTAAAGACAATTAAGGTGATTAAAGTTTAACAATAAATAGAGTACAAGGTGTGTACTATAAGAAATTTCTGAGAAAACATTCTAGAGAAAGTAACCACTTCGAAAATAACAATAAGAAAAACATGAAGAATAAGATAGAAGTTCCTATAACTTCTTATATTTGTGCAGAATTACTTTTATAACAATTATACAAAAGAGAGCAGGTCACTTACGGTGAAACCTGAAGAGAAAGTCAAAAGGAAGGTTCTAGACTTCCTATGTTTAATTAGGAATCACGAGACTAATGGGGCAAGTTTCCCTTTCGTGAAACCTAGAAATAACTCACTCCTGAGTTGAAAGAATTGTATTCCCTGATTATAAGGGAGAAACAATGTAAGCTTGAACCGTGTATAAAACACGTGGTTGTGCAGAAATTAATTGATGATAAACAAGCAAGATGGAAGTGCACTTCGTTAGAGTGACACCTCATTGAAAATGATCTAGAGTAACAATTTTATTAATATGGTTTGTTAGTAGAAGGTTTAGGAAAGATCAATTGGGATTTAGGATCAATGTTCATGGCCTTATTTAATGTAAACGGACGATCGCGACGCGGTAGAAAAGTTGAACAAGCACTAGTTATCACTATAGTCTGTTAAATGGATGAAAAGTTCACTGTAGTAACACGAAAGTTTATGGCAAAGAAAGTTATTGCAATAATGAAAAAGGACTGGTTGCACTAGATAGGCGAAAGTCTATTGCTTGAGAAAGTTGTGGATTACAATTAAATGCGCCATAGAACATTCCAACGGTGGAAGAAAATTCACTATTGAGCTTTAATTCAGAAGGAAGATTCTTCAATTTTAAATAGTATTCTCACAAGTGAGTGAAAAATACATGACGGCAAGACTTGTAGATAAAGTACAGGATCTGGAAGGTTCCAGAACAATCCTAATAGAAGAATGGAGCCAAAGTTAATCCAGCGGAGGAACTAGCTTGGTATTTTATAGACAGCGGGTATTAGATAATATCCCACGTGGTGAGAAGATTTCTCATTTAAATAGCTTAAGAAAAGCTACTTTCTATTAAGGTTGGCTTAGACAGACAAAAGCCCAACATGGCAAATCCCGCGAAGAATGATTACCGCCCCAAATAAGTAATCTCACGCTGTCTATAAAATGATCAATAAAAGCATGTAGATAATAAAACTGATGAAGATGAGGTTAAAACCTTAAGTCTGTACTTATCTTGGTTGCATGTCGAAGGTGAAGTTCCCTTTGACGAATACTTAATGTGCCAACATGGCGTAGAATGTAGAGAGTGCCTCTTGGTTTGAGGAGACTGGCTCTGGTTGAGCCTTGACTGACCGAGTCAACTGCCGACTTACAAGTGAGTCCCACTCAGCGAAGCGCGGAGGGTCCAAGGAAGGGTAAAGAGTGGGGGTAGGAGACAAAAGGAAAACATATAAGCATGACCAATATTGTAAACTTAAATTCTCTTGAGGAAATGGTCTTCAAAGAGTTGATAGTAGGCGATGGCAACGAGATCTGGTGGCCAGATGGAAAAAGAAGTCCTCTTGCACCAGGAAGAATTGAGGAGCATCAGAGATTCGCTGCTAGATGACGCTAGGTGGGTCATCGAAGATATATATCTAGAACAGACTCACAATGACATAAGAGACATGACCATCAAAGAGAAAATAGAAGATCACTGTTGGTGTTTGATAAAGAGGAAGGAATTAACATGCAAAAGCATTAAAAATTATATTCTCTCGTACCGTGTATTCCAAGAATACACCAAACATTTTAACGAACCATGGTGAACCCGGCCCTAAGAATCTGTTCAACTACTTGGCATTGTTTCTAAATCTATTAAATTAAAATATAAAGTTAATTATATGGTGCTTCATTAGCTTAATTTTTTCGAACGTCCATTTTCCATGTTTATTTACTATATTGTCCTTAAACAACTCTCTTTCATTCTCCAGTTTCACGCATATAAATAATAAATGATCAACTGTTTGTTCTTCATTGCCACACGCACACAATGGACTATCTTTTAATTTGAAACGAAAAAAATACGAATTTATCTTACCATGTCCTGTTAAAAAGTAGTTACATTGCTTGTTAGTGGGAAGTTTATTTTTAACCTATCCTTGACACTAGGTATGAATGATATTGTCACTGCACCATTTAAAGTATTCTTCCATTCGTTTTCGTTTTACGTAATAACCTTGGAACTAATGACACCAGGGTGGTGTCCTGTTTGCCATCTAGTGGTCGTCTTGCGAATCATTTCAAACAGCATCACAAGAAGGGGAGGAAAAGGGCAGGGTATGGCCATAGATGTTGTAAGTTCGAGTTGAACGTAGCAGTTCAGCATTCCAGCAGCATTCCAACGTTCTCTCCAGAGCCCATACAACTGCTCCAATTGTTATTCCCCCTTGTAACCGTGGGCTCGCAATCTCTGGGCCTATAGCCGACGTTTGAAGAGCGTCTGCACGCACGCGCAATAGACCTCTCCTTGTTTGTAGTTGAATGGAGTCTTGAGCCAACACCACCTAGAGAGAAAGCCTTGCAATACGATTTATGACGTCATAGCCTTCCGGCCGTCAGCGAGTGCGCTACCCAGCGCTACTGCTTTGAACAAGCTGTGAGGAAACGCGACTGAGTGTTTATGTATCAAATTACGTTCTACAGACGCGAATAAATAAATAATGTAACCATAATTGAAACATATGGTCAGAAGTTGATGCGATCGATACATTACACTAGCTAATAAATCGACGTTTTCGATCATAATCGATAAGTATGCATTTCGAACCTTGCGAGTGTGAACTTGACCGAAAACACTGATGTCTCAATAAATGCGATATAAAGAAGAATTCAATAGAAAACTTGAAAAATATTCACCCCATTTTAACGTGAGATGTCGACTACACAACGAGAAGAAAATACACATCAACAAATAACCAATTAATCTGTAACGGTTAAAACAGAATTTAATATCTACAGTATAGTCAATCATATCTGTCCAAAGGTCCAGGTTTGATTCCCATCTCTGCCGAGAAATATAATTCTAGTTAGTTATTGTTGATTATTGTTGTTTTAAGTGGCGCAATTACGAGGTAATCTGCCCCTAAAAATACAATTCTGATTTGAGTATGAAACGAAATTCACTCAGCCTCATGAGTTAAAACTGAACTGAGAAGAAGTGGGTTCGATTTCTCCTTTCTCCTCCAGGTAAATGTTGGGATTATTCCTAGCAGAAGACCATGGTCACCTCCTTCCCAAGGGCAGATGACCTCGTAGATCCTCCCCTTAAAACTACAATACCTAACCTTCCCAATTCTAGCATCACAATACACACATACAAATTCTACCCATATCCAAGTACACATGGCTGATGACAGTGATGTCATAACCCACATACAAAACAACAACAACAACTAGCCACAGAAAGTTTTCATCCGTGATAAGAAAACAGGCTAGTAATGGAATGCCTATGACAGAAAAGGTTACCTACTGAAATGGAACAGAGCAGCAGTCATGACACATGAGAACATTTACCAAAGAGGAAACTTGTTTAGAAACCAACACATAGAGTAATCCTTCAGTAACAGTTTTCATATGGCAATATTTACAATATCAGGCATGGCATAAGCTTACCCGATAATACATAAAACATGCTAATTCCCAGTGATCTTAGCACTTTGTTTTCAACACAGTGAGTCCTCTGCAAAAACATGTTGTTCTCATATTTTCTATGCTACACAAACTGTGCTGTTTTGTAAAAAAAACCTAAAAGATGACCATATCTATCCTTCACTAGTTAAATAAATATCCATATCCAAGTATACATGGCTGATGACAGTGATGTCCTAACCCACTCACAAAATCAACAACAACAACAACAACAACAACTAGCCACATAAAGTTTTCATCCGTGATAAGAAAACAGGCTAGTAATGGAATGCCTATGACCGAAAAGGTTACCTTCTGAAAAGGAACAGAGCAGCAGTCATGACACATGAGACATTTACCAAAGAGGAAACTTGTTGTTGTTGATTCATAAAGGGGCACGAAGTGTAATAATTTAGAAACAAACACTTGATATAGAGTAATCCTACAGTAACAGTTTTCGTATGGCAATATTTACAATATCAAGCATGGCATAAGCTTACCCAACAATACATAAAACATGCTAATTACCAGTGATCTTAGCACTTTGTTTTCAACAGAATACAGTGAGTCATCTGCAAAAATATGTTGTTCTCATATTTTCTATGTTACACAAACTGTGCTGTTTTGTAAAAAAACTGAAACTGAAAGATGACCATATCTATCCTTCACTAGTTAAATAAATATAGCCTTTTCATAAGATCCTTTCCACTTTTCAATACAAAATTGTTGTACTCCCTATTATATTGGTAGCACTGAATGAAAGTAGAACGAGCGATAACATTCTCTATAGTACATGAATTAGCCAAAATACCTTATCAAACGATGAGAAATAAATCAGGGAATGATGTTTTAATAGATGTTTCCTCCTCCAATGTCTGTGACTCACCCAGCCATCCCAAATAGGGTCACGACTTATGTAGGCAGAATTCCAGCTGTGGCCACCATTGTCCACATCAATCATCATCAAACCGGTATTGCCAACCTCGTCCTTACGGTACTATGCCGCACCAACACCCTTCGATTTGTCCAATCAAATGGTTTTTGACGCGTCCAGATCAATGGTGCCCCGCTGACTGCGCTCGGCCAATGCCGCTCCTACACCCGACCATTCTAACCTTCGTTATGTGGTATCCAATGGTTTTTGACAATGGTTACAGCCTAACGCGTCCATATAAATGGTTTTGTGCTGGCCGCGCCCAGCCAAGGCCGCACCTACACCTGACCTTCTACCTTCGGTTTGCCCAATCCAATGGTTCTTGACAATGGTTACAGCCACTGCCATCGTAATGTACAGGCCATCATGCAGCGACTCTTAACGATTGATCAGCTGATCGGTAGGGGTAGAGATGGCGACCATTTTGCTCTGTGCTGTGTTATTTATATCTTTTATGAATGAGTATCCGCGTGAAAAGTGATACTTGAGAACGCTTCTACTTACGTCATCTAAAATGAGGATTATTTATTTTCTGAAACAAATGTTCATTTTGTAGGTAGGTTATTGTATCTACGCAAATTTTGCGTTGCATGTTTTTCATCACACAGAATGTTATGTTTTAGTTAGGACCTCTATATTACTTATTATTTCTACTCATACAAGGTTTTTTGGATGGTGATAAAATGTTGTTATTTCATGAAACCTACTTCCCAGGTCGCAGGTATGTCAAAAGTTTGTTTATAGCAACTACTGGTATTATGAAAGAAATGATAATGTGGCTTGCTTCTCCTTTCCCACCACGACAATTTAAGAAAGCATTGCATACACAACATCGCTAGAAATTATTTGTACATTACGGGGAAAACAAGAGTGTGTGTTAACATTTCCCTGAAAGTAATATACCATTCTTCGGGAGAGAAGAGCTAATCGCCTTGATGGTAGGTTGTTAGTTAATATGGTTTCAATTATTGTAAGAAGTTCCCAAACTTCAGCCTATGCTAGGACTGGAAACATTTCTAATATGATAATGCTGAAGTTAAGTTACTTACCGTATGTAAATCAGAGAAGTGATATCTAGTATTCAGTATCTACTGAAGTCAGTCCAAGTTACATTATTTGTGAGAATGGTCTCTCGATCAAGCTGAAGTGAATAATATGGTAATGTTTTCATGGCAGCATTTGTGTAGGCTACTGTATTTACATTAATGGGATTGTTAGCACCTGGTGTATGTACTGTAGGTTATTGATACCTGATTTCAAAATTACAACCCACTGTAAATTCCTGATGCAAGAAACAAATTAGATTGAGTCATAGAAAATAAGTGCTGTTAGGATAGGCCCTGTCTAAGTCACCTTGAGGGTGGCCTGTGCTTTGATTACAGTTAGAGATAGGTTACATTGTGCTTTGTCATCCACGAGCAGTTTAGGACGTGATCTGTTGAATAGCCAAGAGTGATGTGGGGTTGTCTCAGGCATCTACCATAAACCTTTTCAAAGCGGTGAACAACGAGAAAATGGCCAAGAATAGATCTTATTCTCGACGTCAAAATACTGCAATTTAGCCCTGTTTGTGTGCTTCAACGTCCTAGTAAATGTACCAGCAATGTACCATTTTGTTCACTCTCAAAATACCAGCTACATCGGCCGGATTCGAACAAGCGGAGCGATAATTAGGCGTATATAGTGGTAACGGATGGAAGTGCCAATCAGCCCTAAATAGTATTGCTATTTTTCTACGTTTTGAAGCGGGAGCGTAATTTATATTAGGTTTGAAGAGACTGCGTGTGAAGGGAGCTATCTGACTTGCTGCTGCGACTATAACGACCCTAGGCGTGACGTCACAGTAGGAACCTTACGGCCTGTACATTACGATGGCATTGTTACAGCCAACGCGCCCAGACCAATGGTTTTGTGTCAACCTAGCTGCGCGCAGCCAATGTCGCACCTGCACACGACCATTCTAACCTTCGTTTTGTCCAATCCAATGTTTTTTGACAATGGGTACAGCCTAACGCGCCCAGATCAATGAGTTTTGACAATGGTTACAGCTTAACGCATCCCGATGATTTCTTTGATCAACATTGGTTTTGTATCTCACTTGTTGGGAACAATGTGCGCGTGCCGCTAGAGTGAGCCGTGATGACAGTTGAACGAGATGCAAGCGCTGTAGAAACATTTTTTTAAAATAGCAATAAATAAAAACACATATTTACGAACTTTAGCACATATATGAGGATCAGTAGTGACAATTCAAATTGAAATCAACGGTAGCTATGAATGAAGATAGAACGCGCGATAAAATTCTCTACAATACATGAATTAGCCAAAATACCTTATGAAACGACGAGAAATAAATCAGGGAGCGATGTTTTAATAGATATTTCCTCCTCCGCTGTCTGTGACCCACCCAGCCATCCCTAATAGGATCACAACTTATATAGCAAAAATTACAGCTGTCAGCGCTATTGTTCAAATCAATCGTCATCAAAACAGTACAATGACAGTTCTGCCAACCTCGCCCTTATGGTACTATGAAAAACAAAGAAGCACCCAGTTCAGCAGCTAGTGCGCACCACTTAGTTCATTACATCGTGCGCCGAATTGAATCGTTTATTCACCATGGATTGTGGAAATTGCCTCATAACGATCTGTAAATTCAATCGGAGATTCTATGATCAACTGTAGTATATATTTTTTTTTCGCACAACTGTGGTTTTGAAAATGTTTACAGCCTAACGCACCCAGATCAATGGTTTTGTGTCAACCGTGTCCCATTAGCTGCGCACGGCCAAGGCCGCACCTACACCCGACCATTCTAACCTTCGTTTTGTCTAATCCAATGATTTTTGACAATGATTACAGCCTATCGCATCCAGATCAATGGTTTTTGAAAATGGTTACAGCATAACACGCCCCGATGAATGTTTTTTTTTATCAACAGTGTGTGCTGCTAGAGTATGCCTTGTTGACAGTTCAACGAGATGCAAGCTCTGTCAGAACATAGCAACCGTTTATAAAAAAGAGCAATAAATATAAACACATATTTATGTACTTTAGCACATAACTTATTGACCAGGTTTCCTAATTTCAATGTTGATACAAGTGTATAAGTTGCGTTCTACTTTCATTTAGAATTAATATTATATTATTTACAGGGTGGATACATTTTTAGGCATTTGCACCTTCAACAGTCCTTATGCGATCACTTCCTAAAAAATACTCTCTAGCATGTATGTTACATTAGATTAAAACTTTTAAAATAGGCCTACATTAACGTTCATCCAATGAAACTAGATGTAAAGAAACTTGCAAGACTTCATTCAGTCCATTGTTAAAAATCTGTACAAATAAAAATTTGTTCCAGTGCAACATTCTTCAGATTGTGTTCCATTTTATCTGTGAAATTGAAACAAAAACCCTCTTAGAAATTGTATGTTAAAATTGCATGAAATATCCCATTTAAAGCGTACACTTACCCTCACCATTCTAACCTTCGCTTTACAACCAACTTTCTCCAAAACACTCTGTTGGTTGCAGAGCTATTTACCACTTTCTGGACTGGACGATTAATGTGACTGTACACAGAGTTTATTAGTTGCATTTTAAACTGACATCTCCTCTTTAGGACAACTTCTTGCAATCAGTTCAACGTTTGGTGTGCTAACACTACATGCCCCAATAATTTCAAGAAATGGTCACCTATTGTAAATGCCAATTCATTGTTCATCCTATACTTCAGTGGTGGCCGGTAATAAGGTTGCAGTGATGCACAACGACCAGATTCATTCAAGAAAAACAATACCGTAATCATATTTTTAGTAATAAGAGCTGTACGTTTCCTTTTATATGTATAGGAATTCATAATTCTGTTCTTTAATAATTCAGTAAATCTTATAGTAAGTTACTGTGAAATGTCTGAGAAAGCAAAGCGCGCCAACCGTCTAGGAGTGCTCGTTGCCAGGCCCGAGCACCGACCAGATCTCAATAGTGAAGGGTATGGCAGAGATGCTAGACCGAGTAGGTCCTATCCCAACAGTTAACTCGGCTGGCCGTTGCCCGCTGATTGCAACAAGGGAGCCGAGGAGCGGACGGAGACATCTGAGATGCTCCGTCAACTGCCGATACCATGTCTTGCAGGTTTTCATGTAGCCTAACTATTTAATCGGGTGATCCAGTGATAATGTGATGTTCTCTGAACTGCGGCATTCGTGATGAATGAGGTACATCCGTTTTACCGCGCAATTGAATACAGTTTTCTTTGATATCAAGCAGTCTTTTACACCCCCCCCCCCCCCCCTTTATGAAAAAGGACTACACCCATAACAATTATCCACCAGCCGCCACTGCTATACTTACAGATTAGTAATTAGCTATGTACAGAAGTGGATCAAGTAACACAATATGAATTGAACCAGAGGGTCATTATCTTAGTGCGCCCTGGAAATCGCGGCAAACTATGGCGTCATTGGGCTGGTCAGGTGCGGAGCGAGTGGACCTCGCATTACCCTTCTCCGCTGACTCATATCGTTAGATCACACGTGTTTTGTCTTTTATATGGATGTGTATCTGCAAAGTTTAGAAGTTAGTGTTGCATGTTTAGTGAGTATTGTGATTACTGTGATTGTTGGTCATATCTAGACACCAATTCACATTGCACGAACGTGTGTATATCCATAATTCGTATATGAAAAGCAGAAAGTCTTGTTCTGAAACAAGATGAAAATGTCGAATCAAGTTTCCAGGAAGACCTGTGCGTAATGCCAGTACAAACGATTCAAGAAAACAGGCAGATAAAAAATTAATGGGTGTTGACGTCATGGGAGGTTGTTTATTAGGATGATAACCGTCATCCGACACTAGAGCGAGCATGTGCACGTGCACATGTTAGCGTGGGAAGAGGTCGACCTTTAACCGCTTGAAGCAGATAACCATTGGCTTATTTATGCGATAGAGATAAAAATTAATGGGTGTCGACGTCATCTGATACCCGTTCAAGTGTGCAGCTGTGCGAGCGATCACGTGATATGTCTGCAGTGTTCGCGTGAGACGTGGTTGACCTTTAACGTCATTGTGTAAGAATGTAATCTTTGACTTCTTTAAGTAAAAGTGATTAAAAAAAGAAATTAATGGGATAATTGCGTCAGAAGCTTGTTTTGTAGCATTTGGTTTCTTGAGTGTAGGTGGGGTGAAGGATATATAAATGCATGTGTGCTTGGATGAGTTTAACTTCTACGTTTGCGCGAAGAGAGTGTGAGTGAAAGAAATAAAGAAAGTCAACGACGAGGAACAAATGGTGTGTGTGATGGATGTTCTAACGAAGTTCAATAACTTAGCCACTTGCGTTGAGTATTCTAATAAGAAACTATCAGAACTAATAATTGATTTACCGTATGTGGTCCAAATTATTCGGGCTGTGGAGACGAGATTTGGAAGAAAAATAGTGGTGGACATTATCATTGAAGATGAAATAACAAGTGTATTTCTACCAGCAGTACTTGCAAAACTAAGCGCATCAGAGATTGATGAACTAAACTCACTTAGAGGCAAACTGATATAGGTGTACTTGGGGTTGAAGAACAGCTAACATCAAGTTGTTTTAAAACTGTAAATTGTTGGTGCTATATGGATTATATGTATTGATTGATATATATATATATTTAGTTGCTAATTATTTCTTAATTTGTTTAATTTTTTCAGATTATCTAAAAACTAATAAAAGGAATAGCAAAATGAAGTGGAAAACTGTTAATTTTCTGAGTGGAACTGAACATCGATCGCACCCGGTAATAGAGTATCATCGTGTATGCTTTCATCAGTCTGAAGAAGAAGGAGAAGAAGATGATAATGAGGTGAGTCTTAATGAGAAAGAAGCTTGTTTTAACAAATGGACATCTTCGAGTGGAATTTCAACATTTTCAGTCTACGTTACTAATGTTAGCAAATCAGATGATGCTCAGCGAGAGGTGACAGAAACAGTTCTTAGATATTTGTTACAAGAATTATGTGAAGATGAACATTTTATTTGTTTCTTCGGATACAACACATTTGATGAGGTTTACAAAATTGAATTTTCCATGACTTGTTTTGAAGTAACAAAATTGAATGAGTTTAGATACTGGTAAACTTCAGGACGAATTTCCCTTTGAAGCCATTCATTGTTTACTGGAGATTACAGGCAGTAATTTATCTCAATGGCTTGAATATACTTTGAAAGATTTTAGGTTTATGGTGAGCCGATGTTACAGCAACTGCTGGTGGTGTATTAACAACAGTGAAAATTGGACATTTGCTTATACAACAATGGCATCACCTCCTAGCAAACGTAGAAAGGTTGATATTGTAATACATAATAACAGTGAAAATATGAGAAACCAATTGGACAATGCATTTGAAAGTGTTTCTAATTTTAGAAGTGAACTAAACGGTGCTATTTCCATATCATACCAAATCGGGGAATACACTCAAACGGACTTTATTGAGAACAGTGATGAGTTGATTGAATGTTGGAGAGTTATTAGTGAGCACATATTGCAACAAGCTGTGAATTGTGAAGAAATTACAATTCAAATCAAGGATGAATCTTTCTTAAGCTGTGAGTTAATTGAAACGG
The DNA here is from genome assembly GCA_946902985.2 of Meconema thalassinum. NCBI lineage: Eukaryota > Metazoa > Arthropoda > Insecta > Orthoptera > Tettigoniidae > Meconema > Meconema thalassinum. The sequence continues at coordinate 534,686,341 of OX336390.1, read as the reverse complement.
CATTCAATTCTAGAGTGTACATACTTGCAGTTTCAAATATTAAGAACGAGTTTTTGGATCCTCGTGAATTTTTTAGCAAATGCTAATATTTGGTTTACCAAGTATGTTAAGAAAGCGTTAACTGTACAAGCTTTAAAGGTGAATTCAGTTTTGTGTGCACAGTATGTGCTTCGCGACATATCAGAAACAAAATATTTTGCTGTCAAAAATAAAGTAGTTTTCGAGTATACTGATTTAAATGAATTTTATAATAATCATATCATTGAAGGTACATTGACAAAAATGAGCGAATTTGAAGCAAACGGTTCTGGGTGGGCTTTAGAAAAAATTCATAGTTTGAGAATTAATATAAATAAATATGTTGGATTTCAAGTAAGAATGTCCTATACTAGTAGATTGCCTGATGTAATAGTCAATAAACATGCTGTGCTAAATTTATATGATACAAGGGAAGCTTGTTTTGCATGGAGTGTGGTTGCTGGTTTGTATCCAAAAACTCGAAACGCGAATCATCTTTCTTCCTATCCTAATTACAGAGATGTTTTAAATTTAGATGATATTCCAATTCCAATGCAAATGAAATATTTAAATAAGTTTGAAAATCAAAACAATATTTCTGTAAATGTGTATGGAGCACAATATGATGAAAACAATTGGGTGTGTATGGGAACAAACGAAGTAAAAGAGAAAAAACATTAACTATTGTACCTTTGTATGTATCAGATAAAGTATATGAAAGGAGTGTGGACTTATTGATGTTGCAGATTGGAAACAGTGAAAGTTATCACTTTTGTTTAATTAGAAATCTCGCTCGCCTTGTGCGTTTAAGCGTCACTAGCACCCAGAGACGGATTTATGTATGTAGACGTTGTTTGTCATATTATTTTCTTGAGGATGAGTTAAATGTTTACTTTGCGGACTGTAAACAGTTTCCTGTTGCAAAAAGCATATTGCCAACTGACGAACGAAGATTTGTTAATTTTACAGAATTTAAATTTAAAGATACAGTTCAATTTATAATTTATGCAGACACTGAATGCGTTGTGTCTCCTGTTTCCTCTTGCTTTACAAATAGTGACATTCCTAACTCTACATTAACACATAAACATATTCCTTACATCATTTCTTTATACCTTCATTGTAATTTTGATAGTGATTTGTGCAGTTTAAAACTCTTTAGGGGAAATAATTGCATAGAATTGTTTGTAAAGGAACTTTATAGTATTGTAGATAAACGTCAAACATATTATTTATCAGTAAACCGATGTTAAAGATGACGGAAAATGAAGAAAGATTATTTTTGTCAAGTAAAATTTGTCATATTTGCGAGAAACCGATTGCAGATAATGAACTGAAAGTACACGATCATTGTCACATAACTGGAAAATATAGAGGAAGCGCACTCAATAGTTATAATTTAAATTACAAAGTAACGAAGGTTCTGCCTATAGCATTTCATAATCTAACGGCATATGATGGACATTTTATAATTAAAGAAATTTGTGAGAAACAAGATGGAGAGGTGTTACATAATCCTGGTCATATAAGTTTGTTAGCAATGAATATGGAACGTTATAAAGGATTTACAAAGTATGTACAGGTTAAGAATGGATTCATTCAGTTAAGATTTATCGATACATATAATTTCTTGTCCTGTTCACTAGATCAATGTTCATCTTCGTTAAGTGAAGATTCAAAGCAAATAACTAGACGTTATTTTAATGATGATGCACAGTTTCGACTTACTGCGAGAAAAGGCGTGTTTCCATATGAATACGTCACAAGTATGGATGTACTTAACGAAACTAAATTACCTGAAATATCTAAGTTTTATAGCAGTCTTTATAATCAAAGAATATCGACTGAGGAATATGAGTTTGCTCAATCGGTGTGGGAGACGTTTTCCTGTCAAACATTATGAGAATACGCCGATTTGTATTTAAAAGTAGACACACTTCTTTTGGCGGATGTCTTTGAAAATTTTAGATCGAATGGCATGGAAACGTATGGCATTGATGCAGCTCATTTTTACACAGCTCCATCTATGTCTTGGTGTGTGCAATGAAAAAGATAACCAATGTTCAACTTGAATTTCTTCAAGATATTGATATGTTACACTTTTTTGAACGATCTATTCGAGGAGGTAATGTTCAGTGTATAACACGACAAGCGATTGCTAATAATAAGTATATGAAAACTTATGATGAGAACAAGAGTCCTACATAATGTACTTTGAAGTTAATAATTTATATGGATATGCTATGATGGAATATCTTCCAACAGATGGCTTTAAATGGGTTGCAAATGTTGAAGGGTTTAATGTTTTATCTATTGATGATACATCAGAAATCGGATATATCTTGGAAGTAGATTTGAGTTATCCTCAAGAGTTACATGACAAACATTCAGATTACCCTCTATGTCCAGAAAAGTTGACAAAGGTAATGGCTACCCTAGATAATAAATAACGTTATGTTTTGCATTATAGAATGTTAAAGCAATGTATTCAACTAGGAATGAAATTAGAACGTATTCACAGAATAATCGAATTCAATCAGAGTCAATGGCTAAAACCATATATTGAAGTGAACACAGAGAAACGAAACAGGCAAAAAATGATTTTGAATATTTTTTTTTTATAAATTGATGAATAATGCAAATTTTGGTCGTTCACTGATGAATGTGAGGAAGTTGAGGGACATCAAATGGGGTACCAAATGGCATGGACCCTATGGTGCTAGGTCTTTAATAGCTAAGGCTAATTTTAAACATAGAATTATATTCGATGAACAATGTATGGTCATTGAGATGAGCAGACTAAAGATTTTTCACTATCAACCAGTATATGTTGGTGCATCTATATTAGATTTGTCTAAATGTAAAATGAATGACTTTCATTACAATGTTATTTTAGCAAATCCTGAATCAAATGTGAAGTTGTTATACACAGACACCGATAGTTTTATGTAGGTATTCTATTATGATATTTATGAGTTCATAAAACAGCATTCAAATTTGTTTGATACTGGAAACTTGAAACAAACAATTCTTTTGGCATTGTCAGACAAAATAAAGGTAAAATTGGTTTAATGAAAGATGAACATGCTGGAAAGATTGTTGAAGAATTTGTGGGGTTAAAACCCAAAATGTATGCAATAAAATTGTGTGATGAAATTAATAGCTTCTGTAAGGCTAATGGCATTAAGAAGAGTGTGAGTAAAACTATGAATATTGATGAGTATCGAAAGTGTCAAGCCAACAAAGTTCAAGTTTGTATAATTTCAAAATATCATTCTGTATTTACTGTTCGGTAAAATAAGTTGGCAATTTCATAAAACGATGATAAAAGACACATAACTGAAAACGGAATTGTTACTTTACCGTTTGGTCATTTTTCTCTGAAAAAATGATTAGAGACAAATTTGAGATTAAAGCACTTACCAACATGGCGGCGGCTGTTAGTACCGAGTCTGAGTTATCTCCGATAAATCTCAAAATCAGTGACGAAAAGTGTGTTAAATGTAATAGAGTAGTGAAAAACGATTTTCTATGTACAATTTGTGATGAATGGTACTTTTTCGCTGTAGAAATATCAATATCAAGTCCAATTTTAACGAACATGAAAGTGAGTGGATCTGCGTTGCATGTAAACAAAGCGGCAATAGCATGGAGACTAAACAACAACAGCAAAACAATTATGAATCCTTAGTTAAAATTTTAGGTGTACTTCAAGAAGACTTAATGGCCTTGAGAGCTGAAAATGAATCTTTAAAAGAAAGAATGCAGCGTTAGAAGAAGACAAGAAAGAACTACAGAATTGGACAAAGGTTACAGGTCGCAATTTTAGGCCTAATGGAAATCAAATGGGACGAAACTAGTATGTTCTGAAACACACAAGTGCAACAGTGAAGTGCTCCAATAAATTTCAAGTGCTTGAACATGTTTCAAATGACAAGTTTTCACCGGAATCATCCAATAGTAAAACCAAACACAGTGCTAGGAGCCCACAGAAGAAATCTAATAATTCAACTTCCTCATGGCAAGCAGTCAACGTGTATGCAGACAGCCAGGGTAGGGGCTTGGCAGAAGAAATCAAGACTAATCTCAATAATCCTTGTATACAAGTGTGTGGATCAGTAAAACCTGGTGCAAAAACTGTGGATGTTCTTGCCAATTGCAATCCTCTAATGGAAAAGGACAATTATGTAGTAAGGTAATTGTGACAGGGACCAACGATGTTGCTGCTAATGAAGGTAACAAATTAGTCAGGAGTTTAAAATGTAATCTCTCAATGATGAATAATTCACGAGTAATTGTTGTTAATGTACCTTATAGACATGATATTATGAAGGAATCTTGTGTTAATATGGCTGTAAGTGAAACTAATGCTCAAATTCATAGCTTATGTAAACATTTAAAAAATTGTGAAGTTATTAATATTTCCAAATTTAGCAGAGAAATGTTTACTAAGCATGGCTTGCACCTTAACGACAAAGGGAAAGAAGCACTAGGAAGGGAAATTGCTTGCATTATCAGGAGGGAGATTAGCGATGTCTCAAAATTGAGAAAAGCTATACCTCTTACCTGGCCTTTGCAGGGAAGCGTGCTAGGAAACTCGGATCCTTAAACCAGAAACCTTGTACAAAGATCCGAGTTGAAAATAATGTTACAGACAAATTATTAATTTTGAATGAACTTACTAAAGATGTAAATATCACTGAAAACCAATATGATGAGCTATCTTCACAAGTTTTGAAAGAGCTTAATATATTTCATATCAATTTACAATCTATAAGAAATAAGTTAGGTGAACTAGAAATCTTACTCAATTCCCTTTCAATAGATATCTTGTGTGTAAATAAACATTGGCTTGTGAAGGAAGAGGTTAGTATTTATATTCCATCTGGGTATGAGGTAATGACTAGCTTTTGTAGAAAAAATAAATCAAACGGGGATGTTGCTATATTCAAGAAAGTAACTACAAACATGGACAGTATAATAATGGATTTAAATGATTTCTGTATAGAACAGCTCTTTGAAGTAGCTGGGGGTAAAATTTACAAGAGCTAAATTTATTATTATTTCCATATATCGTACACCTGATTCGGATGTACAGGCCTTCATAAACATATGGGAAAGGTTTGCTTGTTACTTAGCAAAATTCCAAAAGTATAAAATATATTGTTTAGGGGATATTAACATAAATGTATTAATTGAATCACTGGCAAAAAACAATTCTGTAACATTTTAAAATCTTTTGATTTTTATCTGATCAATAACCAACCAACTAGAATGAAGTCTTGTTTAGATAACATTATTACTAATGTGCCAACAAATGGTTATAATTTTGGTGTTACAAAACCTCTCTTGTCTGACCATAGTGGCCTCTGGCTTACATTTCAAATTGATACAGGACACTTCCCAGAAAATAGGCAAGTCAAGTATATTAGGATGTTGAGCGACAATAACTTTCTCAGATTAAGGCACGAGTTGACCAGCAGGAATTTGGAAAACATAATTGTGAGCTATAACAATGTTTCTGAAGCAGCTGATAAGTTTATGAATATAATACATACTTCCTTAAATAAATGCTGCCCAATTAAGAAAAAAATAATTAACACTCCAGATCAAAAACAAAGTAAAATAATACCAAATGTTATACGCCTTACCTTGATGTTATTAGGAAGCTAAAGATCATTTATTACACTAAAGCAAAGAAAGGAGACCCACAGGATATAGAAAACTATAATCACATAACAAAATTATATCGGGGGGAAATTAAAGCAGCAAAAAAGAGAGCGAATGATGAGTTCATTAATAATGCAAAGAATAAATGTAAAGCTGCTTGGTTAATCATAAACAAGGAACTGGGTAAAAATAAAAGTAAGGACTCTACACCAACAACGCCAAATGTGTTAAATAAATATTTTATAAATTCTGTTGAAAATATGGTCAAAAGTTTGGAATATGAAAATCATCATACAAAGTTTATGGAGAAATTGGAAAACCATAAGATAGATGAAAATCCCTCACCATCCTTCAGATGGAAACAAATAACATATGAGAAGGTTCTAAAAATAGTTTCAGAACTAAACAATTCAAAATGTGAGGATTATTATGGAATGTCGAATTTTATTCTAAAACAATCCAATAAACTGGATATTTACTACTGGAGTTTTTCCAGAGTGTCTGAAAATCACCATCAAAATTCCAGTCCATATAAAGGAGATATGATGGACCCCAGTAACTATAGGCCAATCTCAATTGTCCCAATTATTTCCAAAGTAGTAGAACAGTGTATGAAAGAACAATTATCAGCATTCTTTGAGGAGCACAAGTTGTTTAATAGTACCCAATTTGGTTTCAGAACTGGTAAGTCAACGGTTCAAGCTGTTGAAGCTGTTGTTGATGAAGTGATTGCTGGATTTGAATCTCAACTTATTACATCTGTCACACTCTTAGACCTAAGTAAAGCTTTCGATTCTGTGGATCATAATATATTAATACAAAAACGTCACTATTATGGAGTCAAAGATTGTGAATTATCATTAGTCTAATTACCTCCTATCTCCACAAGAGAAGGCAAATAGTTGTAATAGACAACCAAAAATCTGCTCCGATCATTGTAAATACAGGTGTAGCCCAAGGTTCAGTCATTGGAGCCTTTTTCTTCCTGGTCTATATAAACGACATTGTTAGTAATATAAATGCCAAGTCAATACTGTATGCTGATGACATCACTGTAATAACAAGTGATAGAGACCTAACTTGCCTTGAAGAGAAAAGAAACAAATTATTAGGTGAATCAACTTCTTGGCTAAAGGTAAACAAACTATTTCTAAACAGTAACAAAACAGAATAAATCTATTTTCACTTAGTCAAATTGGCTTCAAGTAGTCATGAATGCAGTTCTGTTAAGTTGTTGGGAATCCATTTAGACTCTAAATTAAACTGGGACATTCACACAGAAAAATTATGTACAAAATTAGCACGAGTCTTATTTTTATTGCGAAGACTCAAACAATCAGTGCTAATCAGATGATTCTCGCATACTATGCATTTTTCCATTCACATTTAACTTATGGTATAATATTGTGGGGAAACTCAACAGGGGCACAAACTGTTTTCAGATGGCAGAAGAAGGCAATAAGATGTCTACAAGGCAAGCCTAGTACAGAATCCTGCAGAAATCACTTCCAAGAACTTGGATTTATGACTCTTACATCAATATACATATTCCATAGCTTAGTGTATATTAAAGAAAATCTAAGTGTATATAAATATCGAAGGGATGTGCATTCACACACCACAAGAATAAGAAACCTCATGTCAGGTTAAAGAAAACACAAGACCACTACAAATACTATGGAATTAAAATCTTCAACAAACTGCCAACACAACCACAACAGGAGTCTATAAACATTTTCAAAGCTTCCATTAAGCGATGGCTCATTAACAGCAGTATTTACACTTTGGTCGAATTTGAAGAGAAAATTACACTCTGCCCAGATGGACTATAGAAGATCAACTTCTTCTTACTGTATTCGTGTTATTTTATTCTTATTTTATTTTATAGAATTCAGTAAGCTGGTAATAATACTTGTAATATATTATACATACCTTTGTAATTTTATTGTAAATTGAAAATGTATTTTTAACAATGTGACGTAGTCTAATACAACGATAAGTTGTTAAATGACACTAAATATTGATTGATTGATTGATTCATCTCTCTTACTTACTTTATTTCTTTCACACACACACTTTTATTCTGATAATAATAATACTAATTTTTGTGTGTTCCTTTGCTTATGAAAAAGAGAATAAATAATAACCCAAATTTTGTGCATTATTTACATCTCCTCCCCCCCCCCCCCCACCATTCCCATTTTCCTGAAATATATATATATATATAATTACATTATATTACTTATCATTTAGTAATGCTGCGTTGTAAGAGGAGCAACTCTGCCACTCAATATAAACGATCAGGAAGTGGATCATTAATTAGTCGTGTACTTAATAAAACTATTGATAATTTACCCGTGGAATTACACATCCCGGGATATGAATATTGTGGACCAGGAACAAAATTAGAAAAGCGATTGAGCCGTGGTGATCCAGGAATAAATATATTAGATAAAGCGTGCAAAGAGCACGACATTGCTTACGCAAATTGTTACGTGCAAGTGCCCGTACCAAGAGTTTTCAAACATGTATTTACCCCGGGTTGGAATTCTGGACAAATTTTGAAATGATCGCTTCGTCGCACAGTTCCGCCTGTGACCACGAGATGGTAACGGCAGTCGGACTTTGTAAGGTCTGCTCGTGGTTCCTGTTTCTCTCCGATAGGTAGCGTGTGCTGCGCCTTATAAAACTCCTTATATGCATGACATAATTGAAAGACAATTACATTCTTCGTCATGAAACAAATGCCAGTGTATTCATGATACCGCCAAATTATGTACTTAATTATGACATTGTTGTTTGAGGTGTCAAACCGTGATTCGACAATACATTTTACATGAAGGCAGTTCTGCACTTGACACGCAATAATTCTCCGCCATTTTGTGGAGTCCATTAGCCATCGTGAAGTAAACAAGACATCAAGCCGACTGGTCGTGAAAGGTGTCACCGCTGATGGGGGCCTAGCCCCCATTCTCTACGAAATATTAATGTATTCAAGAGAAAAGGAATTGCCTGTTCTCTTCAGGCTGTGAATTTCATCGTTTCGCCGTGAAGTGGACGTGTGAAATGTGGTCGCATGTCGATATAGACCTGTGATTGTGACCCGCACGAGGCATGTGCCGTGTGGGCATTTTCAAGGCAACATAGTGCCGCATTTTTATTTTATTTAAATTGTGTTATTTTTTTAATTTTTTTTAGTGTGTCTCCGCTGAGTAGGAAATAAGGTACGTTATCTGTTAATTTTTTTATATTATTGTTATGGAGCTCCGATATCATCTTATAGTAATATTTTAATTCTGTTCCTCATTTGTTTCATAGGCCTAATTTTATTTCTGTTTTAATTACGTTTCCTGATTTATTTTAATTTTGTTATCTTTCTTCATACCTTATGGAGACACATTTCTAGTTTATTTTACGTTTAAACTTTTACTTATTGTCTTCTGCCAATCTTAGGATTGATATAGTGTTCAATTTAATTTATTCATGATCCGGTGCATTTCACTGTTGTAATAGTCATCATCATCATCATCATCATCATTTCCCCTTATCCAGCTTCTGCCGGGTCGGGGTATTTATGGCACTTCTCCACTTTCCTCTTTCCTTCCACCATTCTTCTTCCACGATCTTGTCCCAGTCCAGATTTCTTTTTCTCACGCTGTTCTTCACTGAATCAATCCACCTTGTTCTAGGTCTTCCCCTTGCTCTCTTACCCTTGCACTTCGCCTCCAGCATCTGTCTTGGTATTCTATTTTCCTCCATCCTCTTTACATGTCCAAACCACCTTAGTTTATTCTTCTCAATTCTCTCATTTAGTTTTCCCATCCCAACTTCCTTCCTAACATTTTCATTCCTCACTCTGTCTTTCCTTGTCTTACCTATCATACTTCTTAGGAATTTCATTTCACTGGCTTGGATTCTACTCTCTTGCCTGCTCGTCAGGGTCCAAGTCTCAGCTGCATACGTTAATATGGGTACATAGTACATTTTATACATTACCTCCTTGCTTTTCCTTGGTACTTCCTTATCCCAAACAAGTTTTCTTACATTTTGATAGAATGCATTGCTCTGCTGTACCCTCCTGCCAATCTCCATGTCCAACCTACCAGTTTGCATCAATTCACTTCCTAGGTATTTGAACGTGTCCACAATTTCCAAACTCTGACTTCCAATTTTCACAATGCCCTTTCCTTGTCTTTCCCCTCTTGTCATCACCATGGTCTTGCTTTTCTCTATACTGATTTTCAGGCCATACTTCTGAATATTTTCGTTCAGTGCATCTAGTTGTTTTTGCACTTCTTCCGTGTTCCTTCCCCAGACCACAATATCGTCTGCAAATAATAGTAACTTCATTTCTTTATGTCCATATGCTTCCTTTGTTTCCTTTACAATTTCATCCATTACCATTATGAATAAAAGAGGTGACAGCACACTCCCCTGTCTTAGTCCAGTCTTGTTCCTAAACCAATCTGTCTTTCCAACAGGGGTCAGAACCCTGCTAACACAGTTGTTGTACATTGCTTGCACCATTTCCAACATTTCTCTTCCCAGTCTCTTCTTAACCATGGTTTCCCATACCTTCTCTCTGGGGACACTATCGTATGCCTTTTCTAGATCTATGAAAGTCATGATCAAATCCTCTCCATATTCCCAGTTCTTTTCCATCACCTGCCTCAAGCTAAAGATTGGGTCCACTGTGGATCTTCCACTCCTGAAGCCATACTGTTCCTCTTGCAACTCTTCTTCCACCTTTCTTCTCATTCTTCTTTCTAATATCCTTTCCAGTATTTTTACTATCTGTGATATGAGGGTGATCCCTCTATAGTTATCACACACTTTCTTGTCCCCTTTCTTAAACACTGGTATTATTAGCCCTTTCACCCAGTCTTCTGGTACACATTTCCGTTTCCACACACACTTTAGCAGTCGATACAGCCATTGCATACCAACAGGTCCAGCAGCCTTTATCATTTCTACACTGATCTCATCCACCCCTGTTGCTTTTCCCATCTTCATCTTCTGTACTGCTAATTCTACCCCCAGCATTGTTATATCATCTTCTGTTATAGAGTCGTCAGGCTGTGTCACTTCGATCTCACCAGTACAATTGCTCACGTTCAATAGCTTATCGAAATACTCCTTCCATCGTCCCTTTATCTCTTCCGGGTGTGTTAACAACTCTCCATCTTCCTTTTTCACCAGCTTTGTAGTAACCCTTTCTTTCCTCTTACTTCTTAGAAGCCCATACAGCATCCTTTTACTGCCACTTACATCTGTTTCCATTCTTCGTGTAAATTCTTCCCAACTTTTCTTCTTTTCTTCTCCTACCACTTTCTTACACCTCCGTTTGCTGTCGTGATACTTCCTTTTGCTTTCTTCTGTTTGATCTCGGTTCCATTCTTTCCATGTAATAGTATTTAGACGTAATTGTTTTCCTCCGTCCATTTCCTTCTGCTGATGTTTAAATTTAATTTTATTAATTGTTTGCCGTAGTTTCGATCAGGCATGCGGTCTCCCGTTTTAGTGGCCATGGTTTTGTTTTATTATGAAGAGATGCATTCTGGTCTCAAGGTCAGTCGATTGGCGCCTACCGCGAGGCTCAAACGTGTTGTGTTAACTTAAGATTTTTTTTAAATTTTACCTTGTCGGTTCAACTTTGTGTTTTTAGTAATTGTTCCTGTGTTTGTCTCCATCATGCAAATTAATGAATGGTTTTCTGATACCATTTAATTGGGTTAATTTAATTTTTAATTCTCGTTTCTTCGTGGCCGGGATCTACGCATGCCGGATCGCTATTGCATTCCCTTGCAAATTATCAAGCCCTTTTTCATTGTGTTATGCACGTAATTTTTTTATTTTAACCTTTGGGTTGTTTTACATTTTAAATTTTAATTTAAGTCTTTTCTTTTCTTGGCCTTGCAAGCAAGCATGTTTGGCGGTCTCTTGCATTCATTGTAAATTATGGTGGCTGATGCATGTTCTTTCTCTGGTGGAGGTGTTCCTTACATTTTAACATTAAATTTTACATAAAATTTAAATCTTTTGTTGTGGCATTATTTCGCCGACGGCAGTTCCGTCGGTTTTTGGGGGGTGTCTGTTGAATAGCCTGTGTGTGTTGTCCCCTTCTCCATCTTCCTTCCACCCCTTTTGGAGCTCTTCTGTTGGGACATGTCATCTGGAGGTGATGTTGCTGCGGAGGTGACCCGGACCTCTCAAACAAAGGTAAGTTGGGCCCGCCCATTCCCGGTGTCTTTGCAGGTGTGGCAGTGGTAGCAGACCGAGCTCGAGTTCACTTCCGTAACTATCCCCTCCCCAGTACCCGCAGGCTGTTTTATGGACCCCTCTAGTACTGATGGGGCAGTTGTTGGTGGGATTTTGTCGGGCCAGGGCACTTGATGTTATGTTTTGCTAATCCTTGTCATTTGGTTTATTTCATGTTTGCCTCTGGATATCCATGTGGTATGCTGTATGTAAGTGACCTGTTTTGAAGCGAGGCGTTTGCTGCTGCATTTTAACCTGTTTGTGTGCAACATTCCAACTGAAGAAGCAGCTCGGTGAGTGACTGACATGTGCAGGGCCGTGGAGAGCGGCGACGGGCCCTGGGGCTGGAATTTCCCGGGCCCCCAAGACCCAAAAATTAATCAACAGAAAGTTCAGTTCACTGAACTGCATGTTAAAAGAGGTGCAGTACTACGGCCTCTGTGACATATGACGTAATCTCTTTCCATAATGAAAACATGATATTTACACAAAGTCAAGACGTATTTTAAAATACGTTTTACATATAGGGTTGTTATGTTGACATTCTTAAAACTTGCTGCCCTTGAAGAATCACGCCCTTGGGTCTAAGCCTAAACACTGATAAGTGTTTTGGTTGAACGGCGATCACACATCATTGTACATTAAACAAAAAAATATATTTTCATAATTATCCACAGGTATACTCATACGTAAGTCAAGTTATTTATTATGTGCTATCAGTAGATTGCAGCTGATCAGTGATTGTTTTCACAAAAGAAGAAAATGCGAATTTGAACTATATTTTGTAATTTGCAGTCAGTGGACTTCTTATAATTTAATGATTTGCAGTAAGCAAACCTAGAGGCAGGTTCTCCTAAAACTCCCCAATCCTATCTATGACTGGTGAACATCGGGGGCGGATTTAAGCCAAGATTATGGGGGAGTAGACACACCGGGGATCTGGAGGTATGGAATATCACCAAGCTCAGAGTGGGGTCCTCCGGAAAATTTTGTAAAAATTAGGTCCACATTATTGAGTTATAGGCCATTTGGGTGATAATTTTTGCAGTAAACATTTGGTGACTATTGACATTTAGTGGCTATAGAAAATACTCTCCTTTATTGTAGTAAAAGCTCTCGCACCTTCAAGTAAGACCCCTCCGTATAGGTCACCAATGATCGTGATGGGGGTCTACAGCAAGTCTGCAGATCAGAGATTCGAATCCCGGTGCTGACAGCGGCTATCCTGAGTGTGGGTTTTCACACTAGACCTACTAGCTACCAAGAACACGGGTTAAATGTCGCAAGCCCCTAAATGAATTAACAACTGTAACGACAAATATTACTATTATTAATTGTTGAGTAAGACTACAAATGACACCGCAGTCGGTAAGCCGAATCCTGCATTCCTGCCGCGGCTTCGTCAGGACCCGGAGTCATTTCCAAGTCATAGATAAAGGGAGCAACTCATTTTATGTTTAACTGTACTAAGACGATACAGAGTATCATGAAATGGCTTGATTCGCAAGGAAAAATACCTCTTCGCGTCCTGAAAAATAAATGCTTTGCAGATCGATGCTGCTCTTTGGAATAAATGGCGTAGAAATGTCCAATAATAATAACAGTCACTGCACCAGCTCAAAACAAAATTGTATTTATATTAATATTCGACAATACTTCATCTTAATTTTCTTCTAAATTAAGCAGTGGTCATAGAAAAGTCTGCGCGGTTGCCTACATACAATATAGTAATTTCTCCATCGCCGTGCGCACCACTGACGTTATTTATTGTTGTTTTAAGGGGCGGAACAGCTAGACCATCTGCCCCTACCACTGACGTTAATTATTGTTGTTTTATGAGGCGGAACAGCTACGGTAGGTCATCTGTCCTCACCACTGACGTCCCATGAGAGGAATTGGAAAACAAAGTTGGGTGGTTCAGTGTCCTAGCTTAATTATCACTTTTCTCCTGGTTAATTAAACACTTAGTCCAGAAAAATACTGGAATGTTACCTTAGTTTCAGTCTTTGAATACATTTCCCAACTCTAGTACCAATAGTAATATAGGTTTTGAATGAAAATGAAAATCCACAGCCTGCTTCCAGTCTCCGACCGTGGACAAAACGGAGGCAGACAGGTTTTTCTCCGGGTACTCCGGTTTTCCCTGTCAAAATTTCATTCCAGCAACACTCTCCACTATCATTTCATTTCATCTGTCATTCATTTAATCATTGCCCCTGAGGAGTGCGCCAGGCCTCGGCAGCCGGCACAGTCCATATCCTCGCCGCTTGTTGGGGGCTTCATAGGTTTTGAATAAATCCCTTAATCAGAAATGATTTGCGCACGAACCCAAGTACCTAAGATTGCTGATCGTATTGAATGAACCAGTTATAATAATAATTATTACTAGCATTACCCGTCGCTGCTTCGCCTGCGAATATTCTACTTGTAAAGTGTACACTTAGCAAAATCTCAATCATGAATGCTATGACTGATTTATCCTTGGTATGAATAATCAGACTTTATCAATTCAGCTACTGGTGCAGAGGTTAGGGGTTTGTCATTCCTTCATAGGTATATCAGAGCGAAGTTAGTTTTCTGGGAATACCACATACACCGTTAATTTAAGGGACTTTAAATGTGGTTTTCGGAGACCCTTTATTGTGGGGTGAAAAAGACCTTTCGTACCACACTCACACGTGAAAATTGCGTGAAAAAATTCTAGAGTGCCCCTTGATCCCCTTAAGCGCATTATACTGTATGTATTGATGAATTTTACAGCTTAATTTGGTTCAGTGATAACCTTATAACCGTCTGGAAACTTTCACAGTAATGTAATAATTGGAATTGCATTGCGTCTTACAGAAATAGATGGACCTCTGAGATTCTGTTGCCATGGTTACCGTGTTGCATTCTTTCATTCTCTCTCTCTCTCTATTCGTTTAACCGATTCCGACTCTCCGTGACCCCATGTACTAAACTACGCCAATTTCTTCTGTCCTGCACTGCCTCTCGAAGATTTTCCAAGCTGGAATTTAGTGCTTCTGTGATGCCATCCATCCATCTCATTCTTTGCCTCCCTCTTCTTCTTGTGCCTTCTATCTTCCCCAGCATTAAGGTCTTCTCTAATGAATTATGTCTTCTCATGATGTGTCCAAAGTAGCCCAGTTTTTGTTTCAGGATTAAGCCCTCCAAGGAACACACTGGTTTAATTTGCTGTAAAACTGACTTATTGGTTCTCTTCGCAGTCCATGGAACTCTAAGAACTTTTCTCCAACACCATAATTCGAAGGAATCTATTCTACGGCGTTCAGCTATTCTTATGGTCCAGGTCTCCCATCCGTACATCACAACTGGAAAAACCATAGCCCTTACTATACGGATCTTTGTTGTTAAGGTTATTTCATTGTAAATACACATGTTTTAAGGTATTTATTTAATTGTGAGGCATTAAAAGAGTAAGTGAGTGCGTTTTGCTTACGCATTGGGTTATTCTGAACCTATAGGTACCCCATATGTGTAGGTTGGTGTTAATGGGACCTTATTTTCGGTACAAAACTGGAATGGGACCTTAGCTGAATAATATAGAGAGGGATTATAATGCACCTAAGCATACATATTATTCAAATGTTAGCATTATTTTCTCAATTCAGTATACGAGAAGATGAACAATTTCGCATGCATTTCTTCTATCTACGTTTGACAACAGAATCATCCCACCCTTTCGCAAAATATTTAGCTAGCAATGATAATTTTTCACATAGTGCGAAAGTGAATTACTAGGGAAGGATGACCTCGCATTTCTGACCCTTAAACCAACTATAAAGTGAATTACAGTGTGGACGCTACTTTAAAATGTAATTTACTTACCTGCCTGTACGGCATACGATGCGTCTAGTTAGACAATATATTCATTTCAGACACTATCGCCTCTAAATATCTAAGCTCGACGTGATGCACCAAACTTGAAACTCTTGAGCTAGCTGACCAAACACACCAGGGCAGCCCAGGCTCTCGTGGCCTTGGCGAAATAAGTGAAGGGATGAGAAAGTTATTTGAACGACTGGTGCATAAGCCGAATAAGCTAAATTTAGAATAATGGACTGCTCTCTCTGTCTTCAGGTATATTCTGAGAACAATACATAGCGAAGCACCATCGTCTTTGACCACTTTAAGACACTTATTCTTCCCACCAGCGCTTTGTAGAAGAAAATATTGCCCACTTGACATAATAAGTTTCTCAATCCTTGTAACATTGTTAACAGACAGTTCATTGCATTCACTAAATGATTGCCAGTTGCAAGTCACCTAAAGGCAATAATATATCAATGCCCGATTGGGCCCATCCTCCTAGGACGCCGGGCCCCCTGGGAGGGTCGGGCCCCGGGGCACCAGCCCTGCCTGACCCCCCCTCTCGTCGGGCCTGGACATGTGTTCTTGGCATGGGAAATGGGATTTCTTAATGTTCTGATAGCCTATATGCTGCGTGTGAAGGCACCCTGGAGCCCCGTCGGATGCTGTTAGCCAGATGTTTTGTGCCTATTTTTGTAATTTAGCTCCCTGTTCCCGAGCCAAGCAGGCGGTGACGTATGCAGTTCTGGGCAGCATTGTGCATGTTTTTGTGTAGTAGGGTGGCTGTGTTCGAGTGTCAGCCTAATCTTTGGTGTTGGTAATTGGTGGTTGTGGTACTGTTGTGAAAGTGTAAACTGTCCTGGTAATTCCTGAAATTTTGTTTCCTTCTATATTGGCTGTCTGCATTCTGTGTTTTCCAAAATGGCCGACAACAATAGTGTTTTCAATTTAATTGACTTAAGCGATAACCTTGTGAATTTAGAGAGTTCTTCTGGGGTTGAACGTGAATCACCTCTGTTTACTAGGTCTGAGGTTTTGGGATCGATTACCAGTAGTAGTTTGCCTGCCCCTCTGTTGGCTGGCGCTGGCTCGTCCATACCACTTAATCCTGCATACGGTCATTCTTCTCATGTTAGGTCACCTAATGATTTCCTGGGTCCTGCCGACCCATTGCATCCCAGTTCTTTCTCTAGTAATATAAATGTTTTGTCGCCTGTAGAGGGTGTGCGAGCGGGCTACCCTGGTAACAATGTCTCTATTCCTAATGCTACGTTCTCACCTACAGTTAATTATGGGTCGATTCCTCATCCTATTTCTGGTTTCTTAACTAAGTTAAAGCATTTCAACCTTGATGACGTTACCCAAGTGGTACAATTTTTAAAGCAAGTGGTCGAGTTGGGTAACCATGCCTCGATTTTTGGGATGTCGGAAATTCAGATTTTCCAACTTTTGTATCCAGTTGCATCCGGTATGCTGCGCGATAAGCTTGTTGAAGCTATCCACCTCCGCATGTCCTTAGCCATGTTTATTAGGGAAGTGTTGTGTTTTTTTTGTCCCTGCGAGCGCCCTAAGTGCTCTCGAGCATAAGTTCCTTTATCGTGTCCAAAGGCTGGACGAGTCCCTTAGCGACTATGTCAGCGACATTAAGGTGTATGCCCAGGTTTTTGCATCCCCTTTAACTGAGCGACAGTTGGTGTCATCAATTGTGAATGGGTTTTCGCCTCAATATAGGTCATACATGACTATGTGTACCAGGCCTTCGTCATTTGTCGAGCTGAAACAGGTCGTTATAGAGGCTATGGCTGTGAAGCATGCAGATTCCCTTCGTGTAGCTAATGTTCCTCCTCCTTCCTTGATGTCTTGTCCCCCTCCTTCCTTGATGTCTCGTCCCCCACCTAAGGTTATGTTTCATCCTCGACCTAATATTAAGTGCCACTCGTGCGGTGGAGTGGGACATGTCAAGAAGGTGTGTCCGAGTAACCAGGCTGTGTATCGCCAATGACGGAACGTTGAGGAGATCAATTCGGGTGTTACTTCCAAGGATATTTCTGTGCGTAATAATTTGGGAAAACCCTGTGAAGTTTCTGATCGCCCTACCAATGATAGTCTTGATAACTCTATGAAAGCTAATTCATCATGTGCTAATTCTGCTTATGTCGCTGGCCTTTCTAACCTATCGGTGAGCAATGGCGTGGCAAGTCAGCCTAATTCTAAACGTTGTGTGAATCCTGTGGTGCGGGTGTCCTCGTCACCTAATTGTAATCGTGTTAGAGTGAGTAATGATTTTGAAATTTCTCCTGTGGCTAAAGGAATATCCCCGTTTATTGAAATTTGTGTTAATGACGAGCCCGTTTCTGCTTTGCTTGATTCTGGTAGTGTCGCATCCTTTATAAGCGAGGACTGGTTTTTATCTATGAAGAGTGTTTGCAAATTTCCTGAGTTAGAGCGTAACAATGAATCTTTTATTTCGGCAAATTGTTCAAACTTAAATATTTTGGGTAGTATGACAGTCAAAATTCATATTCTAAATTTTTCTTGGAAATTTAAATTTTTGGTTGCCAGAAATCTTTCTTGCGCTGTGGTCATTGGAGCTAATTTCATGTCACACGTTGGTATGCTTCTTGATTTTGGTGCTCGCAACTTATGGTTTAAGTTTAATCCACAGAGTAAATTATCATTTAACCCGCTTTTATCTTCTCATGCTGTCAATTCTGTTTGTGAACCTATGACTATTGAGGATCTCGATCTGGAAAATTTGACGAGTCTTCAAAAGGATGCCATTAAGAGGTTATGTCAGGAGTATGGCGATGTATTTACTGACAAGTTGGGTGTAACCCATTTGATGGAGTACAAGATTGAGCTAACCGATTCTGTGCCGGTGCGTTCCAGCCCGTATCGCCTTGCCCCGCCCAAGATGGCTGAACTTCGTAAGATTATCGATAAGATGTTGGAAGAAGGTGTAATCCAACCCTCTATCTCTGCCTACTCATCCCCTGTATTTCTTGTGCCAAAACCTAACGGTGGTTTTCGGCCGGTGGTCGACTATAGGGCTCTTAATCAAAAAGTTGTTTTGCAGTCCATTCCTTTGCCGGACCTTCACACATGTTTTAGTTGGTTTCGCAACGCGAAGGTGTTCACGATCCTCGATTTAAATTCTTCCTACTTCCAAATTCCCCTCTCTCCTGAATCCAGGCATGTTACTGCTTTTTCCACTGACTGGAACCTGTTTGAGTATGCCCGTGTCCCGTTTGGCCTATCCACCGGAGCCGCTGTGTTGAGTAGACTTCTGGACAAGGTATTTTCTGAAATTAAATTCAAGTTTGTGTACCACTACCTTGACGATGTGGTGATCTATTCTGAGTCCTTCGAGGAACACGTTGATCATCTGAAAATTGTTCTTGATCGGTTGCGTGACGCTGGCCTTACCGTCAAATTGTCCAAGGTTTCCTTTGCCAAGCCCAAAATTTCCTTCTTGGGACATATTGTTTCTGAATCTGGTATCTCAGTGGACCAGTCTCGTACGCAGGCCATCAGAGATTTTAAACCACCCAAGAACGCCAAGGGTGTTGCTCGTTACGTTGGTATGGTGAACTTCTTCCGTAAGTTTATCAGTAACTTTGCCGACCGTGCTGCTCCTCTAAATCAATTACGCAAAAAGGCTGTGAAGTTCGAGTGGGGTCCCTCTCAGCAGGCAGCCTTCGAAGATCTTAAGCTTGCGCTCTCTAACGCCCCTGTGTTAGCCATTCCGGATTTTGGGAAGCAGTTCATTGTGCAGACTGATGCGTCTGGTCGTGGTGTTGGTTGTGTTCTACTGCAGGAATCTGATCTGGGTAGGCAACCCATTGCATACGCTTCTCGTACCTTAACGGACGCAGAGAGGAAGTATTCCATTTACGAACTTGAGGGTTTAGCTGTGTTGTTCGCTCTAGAAAAATTCCGTATGTATCTTGAGCACACCAAGTTTCTCCTTGAGACCGATAACCAAGCCTTGAGCTGGGTCTTAGGGAAACCCCGCAAAACTGGTAGAATTGCTAGGTGGGCAACTAGGATTCTGTCGTTCCAGTTCACTGTCCAACATATTCGTGGGTCCGAAAATGCGGTAGCTGATTCTTTAAGCCGCATGTATGAGGAAACAGCTGAAGAGGATGTTCAGGAATGTGAACCCGTAAACCTTGTATCTGCTGTAAATTGTGTCAATGCCGTTCTTAGCAATTCCCCTGTGCTTTTTGAGGATGTGAGACGATTCCAGAAAGAAGACCCCTCCTTATCTAGCCTTATTGACCGAATCAATTCTGGTGAAGTGATCAAGCCCTACTCTCTGAAGGACGGTGTATTGTGTTGTTCGTCTCGTCATGACCGCCTACCTAAAATTGTGCTCCCGTCGGTCCTCATTCCGGAAATCTTTCGTTACTATCATGAATCTCCTATTGGTGGCCACCTAGGAGTATTCAAAACCCGAGCTAAAATCAGACAGTTTTTCATTTGGCAGGGTATGGATGGCGACATCAGGAGGCTCATTAGGAATTGTGCTGCATGCAGTATTAGCAAACCTCCGGTTTCTACTAAGGTTGGCCTGTTGTCATCTGAACCGGCATCTAGACCCATGGAGAGGCTTTTTATCGACCATGTTGGACCGTTCCCTCGCTCTGGTCGGGGAAACCAATTTGCGCTTGTTTGCACTGACGGTTTCTCCCGGTTTAGTTGGATTTTCCCCACCAGACAGGCTACGACCAGTTCCGTCACAAAGTGTCTTAATTCCATTTTCTCGTCTTTTGGGCCGTGTCAGTATCTGGTGTCAGATAATGCCAAGTGATTTGTATCTCATCAGTTCCGTCAATTCTTATTTGATTATGCTATTTCGCACGTAACCACCACTCCCTATTTTCCTAACCCGTCTCTCGCTGAGCGAGTCAATCGTAATCTCCGTTCTGCTCTGATTGCTTTCCACCACGACGACCATTCCAAGTGGGATTCTAATTTGCATTGGCTCAATTTTGCTTTCAACACCGCCGTGCATGAGAGCACGCAAGCTACCCCTTTTTCGTTAATGTTTTCCTTTATGGCTAATTCTCCGTTGTCCAACCTGTGGAACTTGCACGATCTCCTTCCTGACAGTTTCACGCCCGAGGATATGAGGACGAAATTCGACAAGGCTAGAGAGAATATTAAGGTATCACATGACCAACTTGCCAGGCGACACAATGCCTGTCGCAAGCCAACGGATTTGGAAATTGGTGATGTTGTGTACGTCCGCAATTTCGAGCCCAAGGGCGTCAGTAATCTAGTCTCAAGCAAGTTAACCCCTCGTTTTAAAGGCCCATGTTATGTAGAGGCATTCTTGACCCCTGTTACTCTTCTTGTTCGAAACCCTAAGGCCAACAAAATTTCTAGAGTGCATCTATCACACATTAAGCGAGGTGGAGAGGTGTCTAATGAGGAAATGCTACCGTGAATTTTGTAAAACAAATTTTGTATAATGTAGAGTATCCCTAACCTTCATTGAGGCCTTCAGGTATCTGTTCCTTCTGGAATTTTGAACTGGATATGAAAACTCTGATGGGATACAAAATGTAAATGTGGGGAAGTTCCCATTGTAATGGTAAATTGTAAAAGTGTACCTAATTTTGATGTTTCATAGGAGATGCTAACATGTAAGTTGGGCTCGGTGGGAGACCTAACTCATGGTAACCTTGTATTCCTGTTCCCTTTGGGAATTGTAGTGGTCATTCCTCTACCGTAGTTCCTTCTAAATGTATAGTCGTCTAACTCATGTAATCTTGAAATGTACTTCGAATCTGTAAAAAGGTAAACTTGTTAATGAAATTTTGTAAGCACGGATCTAGGGAATAGTCAGAAATTTTTTCTTCATATAAATTCAACTTTGTTTCTCTTTGTAAAATGTAGTAAGAATTAATAATTCTGTAAACCTTTTTTGAAATTAGATTAACTTCTATTTTTGTTAATGGCTGCCCACGCGTCGAATCATATCTTGCACATTGCTTCCACCTACTTCGTCTAAAGCGACCTACATTGGACTTATTGAAAATGTATCTAACGTGTCTCGGACTATGAAAGCACTGCTGGTGCTGGTGTTCTGCATTTCTGAAGATTTTGGACACAGTGAAGCTGTTAACTAAGTGGTTTTCGAGGTGATCAATTATCCCTTCATTGATAATCTGACCCTGCATTCTTCCTAACCAAAACGATGCGGTTTCATCCATCAATTGGAGTTAACTGGTGAACATTATCTTCGGGAAAAATCTCTGGTGAATCGACAAGTTAAGGAGTACTGTCTATGCCTAGGCATATTCGTGAACCGTGTTCACGCTTAAGGGAGGGAGACTGTTACGTGCAAGTGCCCGTACCAGGAGTTTTCAAACATGTATTTACCCCGGGTTGGAATTCTGGACAAATTTTGAAATGACCGCTTCGTCGCTCAGTTCCGCCTGTGACCACGAGGTGGTAGCGGCAGTCGGACTTTGTAAGGTCTGCTCGTGGTTCCTGTTTCTCTCCGATAGGTAGCGTGTGCTGCGCCTTATAAAACTCCTTATATGCATGACATAATTGAAAGACAATTACATTCTTCGTCATGAAACAAATGCCAGTGTATTCATGATACCGCCAAATTATGTACTTAATTATGACATTGTTGTTTGAGGTGTCAAACCGTGATTGGACAATAATTTTTTTTATGAAGGCAGTTCTGCACTTGACACGCAATAATTCTCCGCCATTTTGTGGAGTCCATTAGCCATCGTGAAGTAAACAAGACATCAAGCCGACTGGTCGTGAAAGGAGTCACCGCTGATGGGGGCCTAGCCCCCATTCTCTACGAAATATTAATGTATTCAAGAGAAAAGGAATTGCCTGTTCTCTTCAGGCTGTGAATTTCATCGTTTCGCCGTGAAGTGGACGTGTGAAATGTGGTCGCATGTCGATATAGACCTGTGATTGTGACCCGCACGAGGCATGTGCCGTGTGGGCATTTTCAAGGCAACATAGTGCCACATTTTTATTTTATTTAAAATGTGTTATTTTTTTATTTTTTTAGTGTGTCTCCGCTGAGTAGGAAATAAGGTACGTTATCTGTTAATTTTTTTATATTATTGTTATGGAGCTCCGATATCATCTTATAGTAATATTTTAATTCTGTTCCTCATTTGTTTTATAGGCCTAATTATATTTCTGTTTTAATTACGTTTCCTGATTTATTTTAATTTTGTTATCTTTCTTCATACCTTATGGAGACACATTTCTAGTTTATTTTACGTTTAAATTTTTACTTATTGTCTTCTGCCAATCTTAGGATTGATATAGTGTTCAATTTAATTTATTCATGATCCGGTGCATTTCACATTTGTAATAGTATTTAGACGTAATTGTTTTCCTCCGTCCATTTCCTTCTGCTGATGTTTAAATTTAATTTTATTAATTGTTTGCCGTAGTTTCGATCAGGCATGCGGTCTCCCGTTTTAGTGGCCATGCTTTTGTTTTATTATGAAGAGATGCATTCTGGTCTCAAGGTCAGTCGATTGACACCTACCGCGAAGCTCAAACGTGTTGTGTTAACTTAAGATTTTTTTTAATTTTACCTTGTCGGTTCAACTTTGTGTTTTTAGTAATTGTTCCTGTGTTTGTCTCCATCATGCAAATTAATGAATGGTTTTCTGATACCATTTAATTGGGTTAATTTAATTTTTAAATCTCGTTTCTTCGTGGCCGGGATCTACGCATGCCGGATCGCTATTGCATTCCCTTGCAAATTATCAAGCCCTTTTTCATTGTGTTATGCACGTAATTTTTTTATTTTAACCTTTGGGTTGTTTTACATTTTAAATTTTAATTTAAGTCTTTTCTTTTCTTGGCCTTGCAAGCAAGCATGTTTGGCGGTCTCTTGCATTCATTGTAAATTATGGTGGCTGATGCATGTTCTTTCTCTGGTGGAGGTGTTCCTTATATTTTAACATTAAATTTTACATAAAATTTAAATCTTTTGTTGTGGCATTATTTCGCCGACGGCAGTTCCGTCGGTTTTTGGGGGGTGTCTGTTGAATAGCCTGTGTGTGTTGTCCCCTTCTCCATCTTCCTTCCACCCCTTTTGGAGCTCTTCTGTTGGGACATGTCATCTGGAGGTGATGTTGCTGCGGAGGTGACCCGGACCTCTCAAACAAAGGTAAGTTGGGCCCGCCCATTCCCGGTGTCTTTGCAGGTGTGGCACAAATAATAAAGATTCAAACATAAGAAGAGAGGCTGATGAAATTTTAGCTTCAAAAGCTTGGTCTCGTGTAAAATCTCGTGACGCATCTTTAGGAGAGAGAGCGGCTGCACTAACAGTCAGTGGCATAATGAAAGCTAAGTCTAAGCTTGGTGGAGGTAAACGAAAATTAAATTTAAAAAAAAAGATTAAAAAAAGAGCATCGAAAAAGCAAGGTGGTATTTTACCCCTACTTCCGATATTTGCAGCCTTGTCGGGCTTGGGGGGTCTAGCAGGCGGAGCACACGGGGTAGCGTCTGCTATAAACAAAGCGAAAGCTGCACAAGAAGAATTAAAAGAAATGAAAAGACACAATCGAATGATAGAAGCAATGCGAGGAAAAGCAGGTCAAGGCATTTATTTAAATCCTCCTGCATACAAAAGATAATTAACCAAATACCAAATAAAGCATTAAGAAATTTCGATTTAGCTAAATACGCACATCAATTAAAGATTCCAAATTTTAGAGGAGTCTTTATGCGAGATACGTTACCAAGACATCCTCGAAAAAATGAAAACTGTATTGTTAACCTTGAACCGATGGTTAAATCTGGTTCACATTGGGTGGCTTTCAGTAAACGAGGTAAATACGTGCATTATTTTGATAGTATCGGTAATTTAAGACCGCCATTAGAAATTTTAACATATCTTAAAAATTGCTATCTACAATATAATTTTCATTCATATCAATCAATTACTTCATCGATTTGTGGACATTTATGTTTAGTCTTCTTGTATTGTATAAATAAGGGAAACACAGACCGTCTTTAAACATTTCAAAGATGGCTTTCGAAAGACGGATAACTCTTGAAGGTAAAGGCTCAAAGATTGATGTTACATTGGAGAACCCGATTCATCTTGTAGGAGCAGAGTTTTTTGAAATAGGACTTGCAGGATTGTATACATCTAAATCTATTCGAAATGTTACCAACCGAAATAATAAATTTCGCATTCATTTTACTATTTTTTTATCAATTGATTTAGTGGTACCACCAGGTATTTATGAATTTGAAGATCTAGCCTCAACATTTGATGATTTACTTAGTTATCACTCATTGTCGAAACTTATAACAAATCATATACAAAAAACAAATCATTATTTGGAAGAGGATATAAATGGAAAAGGACGCAACCGTCTTGTTTTGTCTTCTCCGTTTAATATTGATTTCAGTGTACCCAACAGTGTAGCAGAGGCTTTAGGTATTGAAAAGAAACTTTACCCTTACTTTTTACTTACTTAATTCCTGCCGCTCCTTCCGGAGCATAGGGCCTTGGCGAAATTTCTCCACGCAGTACGGTTCCTGGCCATTCTCTTCACTTGACTCCAGTTCTTGTCCACCTCTGCAATTTCATTTTCGATCGTCCTCTTCCATGTCTTCTTAGGTCGACCTCGCTTCCTGGCGCCTTGAGGATTCCAGTCTAGCGCCGCCTTCTCAATAGCTCCGTCCGGCTTCCTTAGTGTGTGACCAATCCAGCGCCATTTCCTCTCTTTGATCTGGATGCTAATCGGTTGTTGATTGGTGATGGTCCAAAGATCTTCATTTGAGATTATGTCCGGCCACCTCACATTCATGATGCGACGCAGACATCTGTTAATGAACACCTGTAGCTGGTTGTTGATCGGTTTTGTGACTTTCCATGTTTCACAGCCGTAGAGAAGAATCGACTTTACGTTGCTATTGAAAAGGCGGAGCTTGGTCTTCCTGGAAATGTTTCCATTTCTCCAGATGGGGTAGAGCTGGACAAAGGCACCATTTGCCTTCCTGATACGGCTTCGAACATCTTCCTCTGCTCCCCCATCATTTGTGACTATACTTCCAAGGTAGAGGAAGGACTCAACTCGCTCAATGTCCTTTCCGTTGACTGTCAAACTAGTCGTGATGTCAGAATTTATCCTCATCTCTTTGGTCTTGTTGGTGTTGATCATCAGTCCTGCACGTTCTGCTTCTCTCTGCAACCTCCCCAGCTTATCTTCTATGTCTCGGTACCGTTGTGCCATAAGACAAATGTCGTCTGCGAAATCCAGATCTTCAAGCCTGTCATTTATACCCCACTGAATACCCCTCTTCCGTCCTCCCATTACCTTCTTCATCACACTATCCAGGACCAACAGGAACAGAGTGGGGGAAAGGACACACCCCTGTCTCACTCCGGAACTGACCTTTATCTTTTCTGTTAATTTGCCTTCGTGAAGAACCTGGCACTCATACCCTTCGTACATCTCTTCCATGATTCTGATGATCTTTGTTGGAATTTTATATTCCTCGAGGGTCTTCCACATGATTCTTTGATTTACGGAGTCGAAGGCTTTCTCGAAGTCAACAAATGTGAGGTAAAGGGTATTCCGCCACTCCACACTCTGCTCCAGAATGATTCGGAGGGTGTTGATGAGATCCACACAGCTGCGATGTTGTCGAAATCCAGCCTGTTCCTTCCGAAGCCTTTTTTCTACGCAGTCTTTTATACGATTCAGGATGACTCTCGCCAGCACTTTGCTTGGAATGGACAGCAAGGTGATACCCCTCCAGTTGTTACAGTTTGTGGTGTCCCCTTTCTTCGGCAACTTGACTATCAACCCCTTCTTCCAGTCGGTTGGTATTTTCTCCTCCTTCCAGATCTTCTCCAACAGCGGGTGCAGCAGATCAATCGTAATATCCAGGTCTGCTTTCAGTACTTCCGCTGGGATATTATCCAGACCTGGTGCCTTCCCGCATTTCATCTGCTTCAACGCTGTCCGTATTTCGCCCCGAGTTGGGGAGTCGAGGCTGATGCTTGGGTCACTTTCTGCTTTCTCTTCATCTTCTCCTCGCTGCTTACTTTCTGGTCCTCTATCTCTATTAAGAACCTCCGCAAAGTGTTCTCTCCATCTTGTCAGCTGCTGTTCACACGTCGTGAGGATCTCGCCCGTCTTGCTCTTCACAGGCCTAGTTTTATTAAAACCTTAAAGGTTACCCTAAATAGAATAAAAAAGAAATTGAGATTGATCGAAATAGAATCGAAAGTGAAGTAAAAATTAACGATAATAATAACATTTTAGCCATAAAGATGAATGATGTGGATACAACAATTTTAATAATACCCGATGCTAACTATACGTTTCAACAATTAAGTGCAAAGATTAATGAATTATTACTAGCACATTTATTAGGTGAAAAAGACAAATTTCCTTCATATGTTTATATTAATTATGATAAAGTGTTCTCTAATTGTAAACTATATTCGAAAAAAAAACTTTGCTATAGATTTTGGCGTTGCAGATTCTATTGCAGATTTGTTAGGATTTTCTCGTAAAAAGTTCGAGGCAAACACAACTCATCATTCTGAATATATGATTAAAATTAACACTGTTAATAGTTTTCGAGTATGTTGCAACCTTGTGCTTGGTACGAGTTCTTATTTGAACCATAAACCAACACACTCTTTATATAATTTTAAAGCTCATGTTCCTGCTGGTTATCCGATTGTTGTACAACCAACAACAATTAATTTTTTGCCTATGAACAGCAAGGTTATTCAACATCTAACTGTGCAACTTGAAGGCCATCTTCAACAGCTCATTGATTTGCAAGATGAAGATTTAACTGTAGAATTAATTATTCGTCCAGCACGATATCTTGCTATATAAAGTAATGAAATACTGTTATATTTTCATTCTACTTGAGTAAGCTTACTAGAAAACATTCACAAATATGGTTATACTATATAATACTCAAAGTTTGAAAAAAAGAAGTCGACTCTGATTCGAAAAAGAAATATAAATCAATCAGCAAAAATTTCAAAAAAAAAAAAAAACAACGTCATCGCACCTTAAAATCTAAGAAACAGTTATCGACTAACAACAAACATTTCTTATAGTCTTTAGGTTATCTCGTACTTTAATTTCAATATAAATATATATGCAATTGTTAATCTTATTTAGTTTCTATCTATATTTGAAGCTGTTAACATGTTTAACATAACGGATAAAAGAGAGGTTGACAACAGAGTTGTACGACGAGAAGAAAGAGTTTATCAATCTTATTCAGCTAATAAATTCGAAAATAATGATGAAATTCGAATACCAATTCAAAATGAAGAAAACATAGTTTAATTATCAGAAGGTGTTCTTCACTTAGAAGGACAAATTATTACTTCTAACGTAAATCCGGCTGCTTCTACTACAGCACATCCTGACCAAAATTTTGGGGCTAATCTTTTTAGCGAAATTCACGTTACGTTAAATGGTAAAGAAATTGATCGTACACGCCATCTAGGTATAACAAGTTCTATAAAAACTTTTTCATCATATTCAAAAAACGAATATACCGCTTTACAAAATGCTGGTTATTTTCCCTCTTTAACAACACCAGCAAGTGAAGCAAATATTGTTGATAGTATCACAAAACGTTTCCATGTAATACTTCCTTTAAGCAACCTGTTAGGTTTAGCAGAGGATTATAGAAAGCCGATTTTAAACTGCAAGCATGAGCTAATACTTCTCCGATCGTCGAGTGACGCACGTGCGTTGCAATCTGCAACCAAAAATGATCTTTCTAATGTCAAGTTATTTAAAGTTTATCTAAAAATTCCTGTTTTATTATTATCGGACGAAGAACAAATTAAAAGATTAAAACTAATGCAGAAAAATATTCCCATTCTGGTTGGTTTTCGATCATAGGATGTTCATGTCCTGCCATCTCTTCCTAGAACAACTAAATATAGTTGGACTGTAATTACAACTTCTGAAACTCAAAAACCTCGTCAATTTTTATTAGGTTTTCAAACTAAAAGAAATGTACTAAATACGTGCTCTTCCTATTTTGACCATTGTAACATTAAATCTATAAGAGTTTTTTAAATTCAATTTTTATCCCTATGAAATGCCAATTTCTGAAATTGCTATAAATGACCACAGCGAATTGTATGACATGTTTGTTAAATTTCGTAATGTATATTATCAGATCGATGATTCTCGTTCAGAGACTCTAGTTTCACGAGATGAATTTAAGTCTCATTGTCCGATTATTGTAATTAATTGCCTCGAGAAAGTGGAGGCAGTGAAGACATCTTCAGTTGATGTGCGAATTAAAATCGAGACAAGTGAGAATATACCTGAAGATACAACTCTTTATTTTGTTCTTATTCATGATCGTCAAATATCTTACAGACCATTAACTAATGAAGTAATTATCTAAACCATTATTTGCTAAGTTATAAGCAAGCAAGTAAACAAGTATTCTCACTTTAGTTGCAATCATGGAATTGACAACAACAAACTCTCATTCTACTGATGCTGGCACGTGGAATAAGAAGCAGCCAATAGTTGCAGACATTCGCAAGCTACCAAACGGCAGTTTGGAACTTGCTTGCTGTATGTTAAATAACAGCCATATACCCTCATTCAGTCCTGTGTTCACATGGGTCGCAGCGTATTGTGAAAAAACTCTTTCTTCTTTTTTGGCTCTATTAAAAATAAATATGAATATTTAGTTGTATATAATTTGCCACATGAATTTTCTTTGTTTGCACTGAAAACACTTTCCCCTGGGTCATTAATCGATTTTAATACGATTGATGGAATGTCAGATCAAATGTTGAAGCATAGCCAACTTTTACCTATTATAAAAAAAACATTTTTTGCCTGTTTTCGTTTCTCTGTGTTCACATCAATATATGGTTTTAGCCATTGACTCTGATTGAATTCGATTATTCTGTGAATACGTTCTAATTTCATTCCTAGTTGAATACATTGCTTTAACATTCTATAATGCAAAACATAACGTTATTTATTATCTAGGGTAGCCATTACCTTTGTCAACTTTTCTGGACATAGAGGGTAATCTGAATGTTTGTCATGTAACTCTTGAGGATAACTCAAATCTACTTCCAAGATATATCCGATTTCTGAAGTATCATCAATAGTTAAAACATTAAACCCTTCAACATTTGCAACCCATTTAAAGCCACCTGTTGGAAGATATTCCATCATAGCATATCCATATAAATTATTAACTTCAAAGTACATTATGTAGGACTCTTGTTTTTTCTCATCATAAGTTTTCATATACTTATTATTAGCAATCGCATGTCTTGTTATACACTGAACATTACCTCCTCGAATAGATCGTTCAAAAAAGTGTAACAAATCAATATCTTGAAGCAATTCAAGTTGAACATTGGTTATCTTTTTCATTGCACACACCAAGACATAGATGGAGCTGTGTAAAAATGAGCTGCATCAATGCCATACGTTTCCATGCCATTCGATCTAAAATTTTCAAAGACATCCGCCAAAAGAAGTGTGTCTACTTTTAAATACAAATCGGCGTATTCTCCTAATGTTTGACAGGAAAACGTTTCCCACACCGATTGAGCAAACTCATATTTCTCAGTCGATATTGTTTGATTATAAAGACTGCTATAAAACTTAGATATTTCAGGTAATTTATAACATACTGTGCATTGTTTTACAAATGTTTGAATTTTTATTCAATATATCCTGCATTTCTTAGTTCTTCTTCAATTGCAATGATTTCGCTGTCAAGTCCTGTGTGACCTGCAGCTTTCGATGCAATTAATTTTTTAAAGTCTTGATACTAATTTGTTTGGTTCATTCCAATCGACGAATTCAATATTGTGTCCTCCTTCGAATTTCCAAATGGCTTGTGGTGTGATGTGTTTCTATTGACCATATCCAGTATGCATCGTAGTATTTGCTTCTTCATTCTCATCTGTTGTTTTTATAATTCTATCTATGCCTTCAGTAAGAAGGGGTTCAATTATATTTTTATACTTATGAGATTGTGTTCCTCTCGGAGCTGCATTGCTTGCATAATTTCTTTTGTGCACGTTTCAGGTAATTTAGTTTCGTTAAGTATATCCATACTTGTGACGTATTCATATGGAAACGCGCCTTTTCTCGCAGTAAGTCGAAACTGTGCATCATCATTAAAATAACGTCTAGTTATTTGCTTTGAATCTTCGCTTAACGTAGATGAACATTGATCTAGTGAACAGGACAAGAAATTATATGTTTCGACAAATCTTAACTGAATGAATCCATTCTTAACCTGTACATACTTTGTAAATCCTTTATAACGTTCCATATTCATTGCTAACAAACTTATATGACCAGGATTATGTAACACCTCTCCATCTTGTTTCTCACAAATTTCTTTAATTATAAAATGTCCATCATAGGCCGTTAGATTATGAAATGCTATAGGCAGAACCTTTGTTACTTTGTAATTTAAATTACAACTATTGTGTGCGCATCCTCTATATTTTCCAGTTATGTGACAATGATCGCGTACTTTCAGTTCATTATCTGCAATCGGTTTCTCGCAAATATGACAAATTTTACTTAGCAAAAATAATCTTTCTTCATTTTCCGTCATCTTTAACATCGGTTTAGCTGATAAATAATATGTTTGAAGTGTATCTACAATACTATAAAGTTCCTTTACAAACAATAATTTATAAATCTTTGTTTAGAAAATAACTATGAACGAAATCAGACGAGAAATTGCAAAAGAACTTCATGCACGTCTTAGAAAAAGTTTAAATGACGACATGTTATTAGCAAAGGAATTGATGACCTCCATGAAGCTGATCTTGTGGACATGTCAAAACTTGCAAAATGGAATAATGGATTTAAATATTTATTAACCATTATTGACGTTTACTCAAAATATGCATGGGCAATTATTCTTAAAACCAAAAAAGGAAGTGAGATTGTAAAAAGTTTAAAATTTGTTTATTCTCCAAGTCAAAGATTACCAAATTATTTTCACATTGATCGAGGAACGGAATTTTATAACAGTGAATTCAAAACATGGTCTCAGAAACAAAATCTAAAGCATTATTCCACAGGGAGCTCCATTAAAGCGAGCGTGGTAGAGAGATTTAATCGAACTCTTAAGGAATCGATGTGGAAAGAATTCACAACACGTGGTTCATACCGATGGGTAAGTATTTTGCCTGAGTTATTAGTAAAGTATAATCACATAATACATCGCAGCATTGGCATGAAACCTATTGATGTAAAAAGAAACAATCAACCCCGCTTGCCAACACAATATCATGAAACTTTAAGAAAACCAAAGTATCAAATTGGCGACATTGTAAGAATATCAAAAATCAAGAAACATTTCTGTAAGGGTTACGAAGCTAATTGGACTACGGAATTATTTACAATTTATAAAGTTCAAAATACTAATCCGCGAACATATCTTTTAAAAGATAATAAAAATTTGCCGATATTTGGGGCATTTTATGAAGCAGAGTTACAACGAACAACACATCCTAATATTTACTTAGTTGACAAAGTACTACGTAGAAAAGGAACCCGAGCCTTCGTATCTTGGCTAGGATTCGATTCAAATCACAACTCTTGGATTTCGAACAAAAACATATTCTAATTAAAACAATGTGAGTTTTTTTAATTCATCGCAAAAATATTATTATTATTATTGTTATTATTATTATTATTATTATTAATGTGTCTCTATATATTTTCAGCTCACTAAAATCAACACACTCAAGAAAGAAAAGAATGATTGTACTTACCTTCCACACAAGATCACCAGCATATTCAACTCTGCAGACAGCATCTTCAATTCTCAGCATCTTGGCGGAAAAAAAGAACTACTTATCACTTTAAGAACGAAGATCATACCATTTTTTCACTATTTCATATTATATAATTAATGTAAACCACAATGATTAAAATAAATATATTTAAAAAACATACATTGAAAAAAAACCACTCTCTCCACCCACTGTCCTTTTAAATAATTTCAACGACATCATCGTCCTCTTCCTCTTCTACTTGATGTTCTCCTTGCATAAGCTCTTCCTCCTCTAGTGGAGGAAGCAGGTTGAGTGGTCTTAACCAGATCGCTCTGAGTTTTTCAATAATGATATTTAAATTGTGTTCCGTCAGCCCGTTAAAAATAATCTCTTGAACGTGGCACGGGTCTCTCACCAACTCCAAACCCTCGCAATTAAAAACGTCCTTTTCACTTGCTGTCAGTTGATCATACCACGCAGCCTCCTCCACTTTCGTGGCACTGACGATGACGTTTAATCCTTGCATTCTGGCGCTATCAGCCTGCAACTTGATTGCTTGCAGTCTCTTCAACTTTTCTATTAGGCTTTCACATAGACTCATGTTGATTGTGATATCTAACTACTGCTCCATAGTAATCTCCTCTTATATAGTATGAAGTTAAATAAGCAAAAAGCTCTTTAATCGTATCACATGAATGCAGCTCTGTGAACAGACATCCAAACTTGTTCTCTCATTAAAATAATTTAAGAGTTCAATAATGATGGCTAAGAATGTAAACCAAACAAGCCAATATTCATTTCATGCAGTCAATGATATATATTTGTCTTATAAAACAGTCTACGCAGAATGAGGGCACGAAGCATGCAAGCACACTAAAAATGAAAACTAACAGCTGCACGTCATATATGGATTAGCAAGCCGGACCCCCCACGTTCGGCTCGCTCACGCCAGCCGCGCGGGCAAAGGTTATCTGCTTCAAGCGGTCCAAGGTCAATCTCTTCTTGCCGCTAACACATGCAGCACACTCAGCGAACGCGTGTGGATAACCAAGTGCAAATGTTAGTACACCCAAAACATTCTGCTAACAAGACCCCATTTGAATATATTTTTTTCATTTTTGTTCTATAGAACTGAGATTTGGTTTACTGGTAGAGGGGATAGAGAGCTTTCATTTATGATAAACAAACTTTTTTGTAGAATTCTTAGTTTCCAAAATAGTGAGCATTTTTCAAAATTCGATTACTTTTGTCCTAGAGAGTTGAAATTTGGTATGGGGCTAGAGGAGGGCAGGGCCATTCATTTATGTCGAACAAATGTTTTTGTAACATTCCTAATTTTGGAAATATAGCCTATTTTCAAAATTCAATTTATTTTGTCCTAGATAGTTGAAATTTAGTATGAGGCTAGAGCAGCTCAAGGCCATTCATGTATGTCAAACAAAATTTTTTTTAACATTCCTAATTTTGGAAATATAGCCTATTTTCAAAATTCAATTTAATTTGTCCTAGATAGTTGAAATTTGGTATGGGGCTAGAGCAGCTCAAGGCCATTCATTTATGTCAAACAAACGTTTTTGTAACATTCCTAATTTTGGAAATATTGCCACGTGCTCGCTCTAAGGGCGCATGACGTCGCCAAAAGGGCTATGACGTCATCAAGATTACGCAATATCCGGTCGTGATGATGCAATATCCAATGTCTGAAGTACTATACTACTCATGGTCATGTAGATCTGTGTACTTGGGCGTGTGGAATTTTTCTGATAACCTGTGTTATTGTGATGGCTGTATTAGTGTACGCATTTATTATTCAGATGAGGATTGAGAACGAGGCGGCCATGGCCTTAAATTAGGAACCTTCCCGGCATTTGCCTGGAGTAGAAGTGGGGAAACCACTTACAAGATGGCTGAGATGGGAATCAAAGACGCCTCTTCCCAGTTTTGCCTCACGAGGCTGAATGTGCCTTGTTCCATCCCTCAGACCAAAATTAGAATTTATTGGCAGAGCTGGAAATCGAACCTGGACCAACTGCCAAATAATGCTAGCCGCACAGCGCGAGATGGTTGGTAGAATACTCTCCTGACCTCTCGTCATTTGGCACATTAAAAGCCACTTGCAGAGAATTCACTGAATTCACTGAATTCACTGACAAATTGACGAGTTAAATACAGGCATTGAAAGGCAAGCTTTATCGACGGAGTAATATCTCGAAAATTAAAATTATAAGATACCAACACAAAACAATTTTCTGTTGAGAGCTGAGATATTTAACTTGCGAGAGTGGCATATATGAGAGGGAATACGGTGTCAGCCTTGAATTGAAGGCAGCGTTGTCGCGAATACTAATGGCTATGCCTACTATGTGCGTAGGGGAAGACGGGGGAATGGCGCCACCTTAAGGAAGATGTTGCCCTGTACTGATACAGTTTCTTGTAGAAAAGAAAGAAATAGAAAATATAGCCCCTTATTAAATTGGCTTCAATACTACTAAGTATCATTAGTCTTATCAAGTAACGTCTAGGATACAGTATATTTTAATTTTCATTGTCCCCCAGGGTCTCACTTCCATTGGTACGTGGGTTGGCGACCACGGGACCCCAGCTGAATCTGGCATTGCTTCCACTTACTTATGCCGGGCTCCTCTCTATCTTCTCTCCTGTCGACCTCCCTTGGTCACTCTTGTTCTTTTCCGATCCCGACGGTATAAGGGTATCAGAGGCCTAGGGAGTCTTTCACTTTCCCGCCTTAATTGGCCCTTGTATCATCTTTCCTGATCCCTCCTTCATGGAGGGGTCAGATCTCTTGTTTTCTTTTCCTTATATATCCTTTTCTCTTTAAGTTTACCGCACTGTTTTTGTTAATTGGCTCCCTGTGTATCTAAATTCCCTTAAGCGATTTTTATTCTAATTTATATTTTTCCTCTACACTCCATTTTGTAGGTATTTTCCATCTACGTTGCATTTTGCAGGTTTTTTTCGATCTAAATTGCATTTTGCGAGTTTTTTCAACCTCAATTGCATTTTGTAAGGATTGACAATCTAGATTGCTTTTTAGTAAGTCTTTCAGTATAGGGGGCGGAACTTTTGTGAGTATTTGAATTTCTATTGCTTTTTGTATTTTCAACCTAAGCTGCTTTTTGCAAGTATTTTCAATCTAAATTGCATTTTGTAGGGTGCGCATTTTGCAAGTATTTTGATTCTCAATTGCATTTTGTGAGTATTTTGAATCTAAATTACATTTTGTAAGTATTTTCGATCTAAATTTCACTTTGTAAGTATTGTCCATCCAATTGAGTAGTTTGAATCTACCATACATTTTGTAAGCCTTTTCAATTTCAATTGCATTTTGTAAGTATTTTTAATTTTAATTGCACTTTGTGAGTATTTTGAATCTGAACCGGCCTTTTTCAATCTAAATTGCATTGTGTATTTTCAATTTCAATGGCATTTTGTAAGTATTTTGAACCTCACTTGCATTTTGGGTAAGTATTTTCAATCTCATTTGCATTTTGTAAGTATTTTGAATTTCACTTGCATTTTGTAAGTATTTCGACTGCACGTTGCATTTTGTACGTATTTTGAACTTAACCTACATTTTGTGTGTATTTTTCAATCTATTCCTTTTGTGAGTATTTTCGTTCCAAATTCCCGCAAATTACCGCTCTCCATTTTGTGAGTAGTTTCAATCTGAGTTCCTTTTTGTAAGTATTTTCCTTCTCACTTAATTTTCGTTCTGGTTTCCACTTCATTGACATTTTCGCTATCACCCAAACCATTAGGGCCGATAACCTAGATATTAGGCCCCTCAAAACAACAATCATCATCATAATTTTCCTTGACCAGTGAAAGTGGCGGTATTGCCCTCACTAAGTCTGCAATTCCGCCATACTGATGGGGAAATACCGCCATATTTAAACTTAATGGATATAGAATTATGCAAACAACTTTGGATTATGAAAAGCCTACAAAACGATTACTATAAAAACAGTGCCATTTACGATATTTATTAATTACACAGACAGAAGTCACAAACCTAGTTTTTCGGAGAATCGTGGCCACTACATTCAGAATGGGCCCACTTTGAGCACTTAGTGCATCTGTACCATAGTTCATTTTTTTTATAACCAAAGATGGTCACGAATGTCATTCTCTTGCTCTTCAGAAAACAGTGGTTTACGCCCTAATGTAGGTTTGTCTAACGTACTGTCTTTGAACCTATCACGTAGTGTTGTTCTTGGAATATTAAACAACTTGGAAACACTTTTAAGAGCACTACCATCATTCACAGCTGCAACAGCTTTCTTTAGATCGTCCGCAGTCCATTTCGCCTTTTCTGTTTTTCTCCCTCTATTTCGACGCATCTGCAAATAAAAGTAACAATTTCTACCATTGAAAAGTTGAATGGGGGGAATACCGCCACCTGTGGTGGCATTGCCCCATGAGCACATTGAGTGTTGAGGCGCAGAATGCTACATAACCAACAAATTGACCTACATAAACGAATAGCATGAAGTGATCAGTAATAATCGTACTTTCATAAAACATAACCAAAATTAGGTAATCACTTAATTAAACTACCCTTAACTTGATTCATTTGATGGTACAATATTAG
The DNA here is from genome assembly GCA_946902985.2 of Meconema thalassinum. Lineage (NCBI taxonomy): Eukaryota > Metazoa > Arthropoda > Insecta > Orthoptera > Tettigoniidae > Meconema > Meconema thalassinum. Next base: position 534,649,148 of record OX336390.1, on the reverse strand, counting down.
ACACAAAGGATGATTGGAGATTTCTAATTCCCGAGCAAACGCACGCTTCCACAACGGCAATTGACACACCTGATAGTGTTTTGCTATTCATCAGCTAGAGGTCACGCTTATTCGTGCGCGCGTAAGTCGTGCAGTTATTCGAATTTAAGGGGTGGCGGAATTACCCCATCTTCTCCTACGTTAGCCACACTTCCGCTAATTTCTACATGATCATAATATTAATAGCATTATTATGATAGTGTTACTCAAATGGTTTCTAAAAACTCAATGTGCTCAAAATTTTCAGTGCATATTCTAAAATAAAATAATAGTCAGTCTTCAAGAAAAAATGTTCAAGGCAAAACGACATACCAGAGGTAACACTTCAGGAGTGATGAACCAAGTAGATTACTTAATACCTTGTGTAATGATGAATAATAATTGTGGAAATGATGTATTAATAGATGTTTTCTCCTTCGCTGTCTGTAACCCACCCGCTCTCCCATTTTATAACACGACTTATATACCGTAGTGAAATTTCAGATTAATTCTGTACCACGTATCACTCTTTTCCTCTTCGCTTTCACTTAGATAATATATCATTTTCATTTCATACCATATTTCATATTTTGGATGGAGGCCGGAGGGGGGGGGGGGCATTATCAATTAAAACTACTAACCTTGATCTTTTCTGCACCGGATGTATGTGCAAAATCACGTAAATATGTGTTTTATTTATTGTAATATTTAACAACCGCAGCAATGTTTGCCAACGTATTTAGTATGTGAAACTGCCGCAGTGAGCGATCACAATGACGCGCACACATTGACGTCATTAGTTACCAACATGTCCGTTACAAAATACATTAGACGACACACGTAATGTTGTAATTATGTGAAAAAGAAATAATCGGGCTCTTCTTGGTTAGAAGACTGTCTGGACGAAACCATTGGTCGCTACTTGGTTAAGGGCCCTTAAAACGTTCCAACATTTACACAGATCGTCTGTACAGACCGTGTGTGTGCAGACAAACCATTGCGTGTAAATGAATCACCGACGGGAATTTTGGTCCGTGTTCTGGTCTGTGTTCGGCCTGTGCGAAGTCTGGCTGGGTTTGAATTAACGCAGACTACGCGCAGACAAGTCTCAGTGTGTAAGGGCTACGCAGACCACGTGGTAGGTTAATACTGAGTGTCAACACTACCTGAGGTAAGATGATGAGAAAAAAATGAAGTCGGTTTAGGAGTGAAAACAATTTTAGGCAGAGAGGAAGAGAATCCAACACAAAGCCAAAGGAACTAACGATGTAAAGAGAAATTTTAATGCACAAAGCCCATGAAGTACGGTACCTAAAATGTGCTGGGACTTGTGTAAGGCTAACGGAGAGCGCAGCGTGAGCTGAGGTCACCGGCAAGCTATCACTAGGTGCTCTTTCCCTCCCGAGCGTGATTGCGGGTAAATTGTAGGGACGTAGTGTGCTGGCGGACCAAGTGGTGCCAAATGGCAATGAATTATGTACTTTCCCTTCAAACGGGTGAACTTTTAGAGAGCATTCTGAAATGCCAGAAAGATTTAAATTAACTGGAATATTTTTTATTCTCAGACACTGACGGATCTCCGACAGAAAGGCCGAATGCTCCCAGAGTGGGCAGAGATAAAGCGACTCTAGTGCTTTTAGCAATAATTTTATTATTATTATTAGAAATCTTCAGAGAGTACCAATTGTTGCTCTCAAAGCAGGCTAAACTCTTACCCAGCAAAGTGCCGAATGAAAGTTTAGAACGGAGGAAAACTTCAAACCAAAATTTTAAACAGTGAACCATAAGTCAGAGTGAAAATCTATACAAGTAGGAAGCTGGCAGAGCGAGCTATACTTGCTTTAACGATTTACTAGAATTAGCTGTGATAGCTAAGAGAAACTTTGTAAATGTTGTTATTGGAAGTTTTGTTTTAAACGCAACAAGTGATAGAGTTTTTAATAAACTTATCATTTAGGGCTTCGCCTTTTTCTTTGAACATAGAATAATTTCATTATGGTCATGGACACGGTTACTGCAGATCTACAACAACCGTTACCTTGGGCCATTCTGTACGCTGATGACGTTATGTTGGCCGCTCAAAACAAGCTGGATCTCCAACATCAAGTCCAGTAATGGAGTGATCGTTAAAGTCAATATGGCCTGCGGCTTAACAAAGCTAAAACAGAATATATAACAACGGATGCTGGAGAAATCGGAACAATCCAAGTCGACGGCGATGATCTGCCTCGAACGACAAAATTTAAGTATCTTGGCTCTACGATAACTGCTGAAGGTCGTCTCACCGAAGAGATCAACATACGAATTAATGCTGTGTCGATGAAGTGGCGAACAACGACAGGTGTCATGTGCGATCGCCAGATGAAAGACCACCAAAAATCGAAGATTTACCGCACTGTCATTCGTCCCGTGGCGCGTTATAGTACCGAATGTTGGCCGACCACGAAGGAAGCAGAACGTCGGCTAAGTGTCATGGAGACCAAGATGCTTGGATGGACAGCAGGCATTACAAGGTTGGATCACATCCCCAATCAAAGAATAAGGGAACGATTTGGTATCGCAGCAATCAGTAACAAAATGCATGAGGGTCGTCTGCGATGGTTTGGGCATGTGCTACGGTCAGGAGCGGACACCATTGCAAAACAGGGCTACACACTGGAGGTCGCCGGGAAAAGACCAAAGGGGCGACCGAGACAACGTCGGACCGATACACTGCACAGGGATTTGAAAGGCGTCAACCTTCATCCGGACATGGCCCATGACCGAGTAAAGTGGAGACAGCGGATTCAAATAGCGGACCCTGCCAGGAGGCGGGAAAAACGCTGAAGACAAATAAGAAGAAGATAGAATAATTTCAGGAGAAAGATTAGGGAAAAGAAGGTCCTGCCTAACGGTTTTTCTAGCAATAGAAATAGGAAACAAATAATAAAGAATTTATTCAACAAATTGAGGAAATTTAAAATAGTAACAATTAGATTTCAAATCTATTTTATGCTAAGAACAAATTTGTTTGTTTTAGTAAACTTTTGAGGTCTTAGACCTATAAGAACAAGAAGGTTTACAATTATCAATAGTGTTCAACAATTTCTAGGTTTCGAATCTTTTACAAGCACGAAACCCTTACAAGGGTTTTTGAATTGTGCATAAAATTAAGAAGTTTAAAGCCTATAATGATAATAGTAAAGGAGTTACAGTTTGATTAGATATTTCACTAAATTAATTAGGTAGAATATTGATTTTTCCAAAATAAGGCTTTTAGAGAACCTTAGTGGTAAGCAAAGAATTAAGCATTCCTGGGCTTAGCGGGATAAGAAAAAAGATTAATGAGTCGTTTCTATAACCACTGCTATTTACTCAGAATTTAAGAGATTCCAAATTCTAATAGGGCAGGTCACCTTTTGTGAAGCCTGGATTAAACAATTAGATAAATGTTTAATAATTAGAAAACGCTTACTTCTTAGACGAAGCAGGAAAAGATAAGTATTAAAACGTGAATTATAACCACGGTTATTTTTACAGAATGAATAAATGGTAAATGGAGCAAATTTTGGGAGGGCGCCTGTGTTTTGGCGAGGCCTCGTAGAAAAGTAACTAGTTTAATTTTACTATAATTGTTAGTAAAGGGATTAGGAGTGTAGGAAACATGGGATTTGAGTCCTGGCCAATTTGAATTATACGAACGAATTGCGACGCGGAAGCAGCCACACAGTCACTTTGGATGCACTAAAAGTTATTTGAACAAGAGAAAAGTTATTGCAGTTTATGATAATGCACTTATTTGAGCTTTGATTTGTTTCTTGCATTATAGAATTCTAAGTTGCGATTACTAGTTGTTGTAATTCTTATGCTCCGAGCAGGGATGAATGATCAAGTCGTTTTCAATATGTATGACGTCCTTTTATTTATCAAAAGCAAAGCAAGTATCATCAAAAAGCGCCTTTTGATTCTACAGCACAACACATGTTTATGAGCTATCCAAAACTTCCCTACATTCAATATAGATACAATTTTGATGGCTGATGGCTTCAGATTTCACAGACAATATTTTACACATACATTCCGCCATTAGCTGTACACCTCCTTCTGGTTTAAAACAACTGCCAACTTATAAAAGTAAAATACATTTTTGATCACATTGTTGCCAACTTAGATTTACAGTAGAGGTTATAGTCAGTTGTAAACATAATTAAATTTCAGCACTCCTCCTTAATTATTTTACAACGAAGTGATTCAAATAATTTTCTATTGAGGGGTTTGGTCAGGATATCAGAAAGTTGCTTGGAGCTCTCGACATGTTTGAGAGCAACAGTTTTGCCCACGTGTTCCTGGATGAATTTGCGTGGAATCTCTGTATGTTTCTTTCCTTTTGTAGTCTTCCCCTCGTGTGCATTGTGCAGCTTGTGGATTGCTGACTGGTTGTCAACAAACAGCGTGACTGGTTTGTCTGACTTCAAAATTTCGAGTTCCAGTCCAATTCTCTTGATCCAGCTGATGTCATCTATCGATGAGACAGCTGCTCGGTATTCTGCTTCTGCTGTTGACGTAGCAACGAGTCGCTGCTTCTGTGTGTACCGAATGATTGGTCCTCCTCTCAACAGTAGAACACCACTTGTTGAGCGTCCTGTTACGGTGTCCCCACCGTAGTCTGAATCTTTATATGCCACAAGTTTGTCGTCTCCATTGAAGAAAATTCCATAGTCTGGAGTTCCCTTCAAATACTGAAATACCTTCTTCACCATTTTCCAGTGGCTCTGCATGGCTTTGCCGTTGAAGCGGCTCAAGTAGATCACTGCGTAGCAGATATCCAGTCGGGATATTGTAGCCAGGTAGAGTAGACTTCCCACTGCTTCTCGATATGGAGTTGTAGGTGGCGCTGGTCTGTCGTTGATTCGATCTTCGTCGTTTGTCACCATTCCTTTCTCCATGGGTGTTGAACTTGGGTTGCAAGTGTCGAACCGAAAACGATTGATGATCTTTCTGGTGTATCCAGGCTGGTTCACAAAAATTCCTTCATTCTTTATTCTGACTTCCATGCCTAGGTACGTGAATTGCTTCTGAACTGATCGTTGGTAAGTGATTTCAAATTCCCGATTTATGACATCCAAGACTTCAAAGATTTCTTCTTCATTATATCCAGCGATGAGCCCGTCGTCGACGAAAAGAGCCATCATCAAAGTTCTCTTCTCGTTATAGTAACTGCAGGGGTCATCGTCGGTGTTCACTAGTTCAAGTTTCTTCCGAAGAAAATCTGACATTTTCTCATTCCACTTTCTTGGTGCTTGCTTTAGTCCATATATGCTTTTCATTAGTTTGCAGACTCTGCCAGCACCATCTTCAAATCCTTCAGGTTGATACATATACAAGTTCTCCTCCAAGTCTCCGTGCAAGGAGGCTGTCTTCACATCAAAGGGAACAAGTTTCATCTTCTCAGTAGCGGCATGACTGAGAATCAGTCTAATTGAAGCATGGGTTGCTACTGGACTAAAGGTTTCTGAATAGTCAACTCCTTCTTCCTGTTCAAAGCCACGTGCTACCAGTCGTGCTTTCATTCCCCCATCAGGCTTCTCTCGTAACACCCAGCGGCAGGTAAGGGGTCGAACTACTTCTGGACATTTCACTAATTTCCAAGTTTCCATCTTCTGTAACGATTCAAATTCTTCTGTCATGGATTTCAGCCACTTGGCATCTTTCAACGCTTTGGAAATAGAGATATCCTGGATTTCTCCTATCATGGCTAGGTTGGCACTCTTTCCTCCCCGGAGGTAGCCCATGACGTAGTCTGATAGTTTGGCAGGTAGCTGAATATTTGGACGATTGCGTAGTCCTGATCTTCTTGGTTGTTCATCTTCTTCTCTGGCTTCATCTCTTTCTTCGTTTCTGTCTTGTCTCAGGATTATGCTCACTTCATACTCATCTTCTTCTTCAATCAACTCGTTCTCGTTGTTCATAGCCATTTCAACATCTGTCAGGTTTCGCTCATCTTTTCCTCCTTCATTAAACACGACGTTGTCTGAACTTACAACATCACATTCTTCAGGCATATAGACTCTATAGGATGGAGAGTCTACGTCGTATCCAACAAATATACCTTTCCTAGACTTCTTGTCAAGCTTGCTTCTGTTGTGGTTGGGAGTCAAAACGTAGCAGTCGCATCCGAAGGTTTTCAGTTTGTTCATGTTGACCTGTCGTCCAAACCATAGGTTGGCTGGACTCTTTCCTTTCACTGAACTTGAGCCAGTCTGGTTGATCGTGAACACAGAATAGTTCACTGCTTCTGCCCACAAATTGTCCTTCAGGTTTTGTGCATGAATTGCTGTCCTTGCTGACTCTACAATTGTTTTCATTTCACGTTCCACTATTCCGTTCTGTTCTGGGGTGTAAGCTGTTGAAAAAGTGTGAAAGACACCTAGCTCCTCCAGCAGCCTACGTGTGTTGGCATTCTTGATCTCGGTACCATTATCTGATCGTAGAATTTTCACCTTTCTTCCAAATTGGTTTTCCACCAGCTTCATGAAAACATCCAGTTTGGCTGCGGCTTCGTCCTTCGTCTTCAATAAGTATACTGTTCGGAAATGTGAAAAATAATCCTTGAAAAGCAAGAAGTATTCTGCTCCTCCTAGCGATGGTGTCGTCATCTCTCCCATATCTACATGGACCAGATCCAATGGTTGGGTAGCAACCTTCTCGTTCAGTGGGTGAGATACCCGATGTTGTTTCCCGTATGTGCATCCTTCGCAGATTCTCTCATTCCAATCATCAACGTATGGAATGCCATTCCTGTCCAAAGCATCCTCCACGTACTTCAGGTTTTGGTGTGCGAGCCTCTCGTGCCAGGTTACGATCGAGGTGGCTACCATACAGGCTTCAGACTTCTCCTGGCGTAGCATCATTCTGTACATGTTACCCTCTCTGACTGGCATGGTCACAATTTCACGATGTTCAGACGTTTCAAATATTGACTTCTCTTTGTTTGCAGTTTGGACATAACCTCTGTCGAGTATCTGACTGACAGATATCAAATTGTAGTTGAGCTTAGGCACGTAAAGCACATCCTCCAGGATGACCTTGTACCATTCTGTTCCGTTGAACGCCTCAAGTTGAACGTTGCCGATACCAACGCCCTCTAGTACAGTCGCATCTCCGATGACAATAGGAGATGGAGTTTCCAACTCAAGCTATTGGATGGACCAGTTCCTGTGCGATGTCATATGTTGTGTAGCTCCACAGTCCTGGTACAAGTGATTTCGTGTGTTACATTTCGAATTAAGAGTGTGCAGTTCTGCAGTTGACAGTCCCACTGACGCTAGTGCGCGATATGGGCGATCGTGCTCTTCTGTTCACTCCGTTCTGACCGTTCATTTCCATTTTTGTTGTCATCCTTCTTTGTTCAGTCTCTTGTGAAGTGACCTTTCTGTCCACATACAAGGCAAGGGTAGTTTTCTTTACAATAGACAAGATATTTGGCACAGGGTTTGTTTCTGCAGTGTTCCTTTACATGTCCTTTCTGTCCACACTTAAAGCAGCTGACTAGCGCGCTTCCACCTTGTCTTTTGCTATTGTTGTGAGCAGACTGATTTCCAGTTTTCTTCTCCTTTGCGATGAGTGCGTTGACTGCAGTTGCTTCACTTTCCTTTTTACCTTCATTGAGTCGATCCTCTTCAAGCCTCAATCTTTCGATGAGTGTTTCAATAGTTTTGTCGGCTCCTGTCACATTGTCCCAGGCTGTTCTGAAATTGTGCAGCTTAGGTGGTAGCACACTCAGCATTCGTGTCATGATCCAACTGTCTTTCACCCTGTCGTCATCTGATGACAGATCATCGGCTATCTGTTGAATCTCCAAGCAATTCTCAACAGCTGATTTTTGGCTGTCAAAAACATAACCAAAAAATTTCCTTCGCAAACCCTCAACTGTAATATCAGACTTTTTACCATAAACATTTTCTAGCTTATCTAACATTTGTTTTGCAGTTTGGCATTTGACTAGCTTTTTCGCTATATTACTATTGACATTTAAACCTATAAGCGCCCGAGCTTCTACATCTTTCTTTATCCAATTACGTACAGGATCGGAGTTTCTACCTGATGGTTTGACAGTCAAACCTGTTGCAATATCAAAACATTCTTTTGTTCTCATAGCTAAATTAATTTTGAAACGCCAAGAATCATAATTGACATTTCCATGCAAATCTTCTGTCAAAGTTTCTAAATGAACCTTTTCTGTATCCATGACTTAACTTAAAAGGCAAAATTAAGTTTCAAAAATATGACAAATTTACAAAAGTTTGATCTCACAAGATTTTTACTATCTTGTAGTGTATTCGAACCCTCAGAAATGTATGTTTTAAAGAAATTTCATCCTCAACAGTTGGTAACACATACAAACTACCAGAGACTCAGTTATCGATTACTTGAGCGACCAGAGCCGTTATTGCGGCGCACTGATCTGTATTGTTCTGTATATATTGTTTGGCTTCCTCATAATAAATGTTCAATCTTAGAAAACATAAAAGTGGTGTCAGAAGTAGGATTGATAAATAATGTGTACGGTGCCGAAGTTCAACTCCACGCCGTGAAACTTGTGCGAAACGTGCTACCGAACGAAATTCAACTCCACGCCGGTTAGTGTATCAGTGAAACATCTCCCTTCATCATGGCAGAAGGAATATCCACAGAACTTCTTCAGACTCTTTCTGGGATTATTGCTAGCGCTATCAGGGAATCCGCCACGCGAGGCGGCATCGGGAATGAGCCGATGTCACCGGGACGGCCTAGACCACCACAATTCTCAATGTCAGCATACCACGCCGCCGATGGGACCACCATAGGGGACTATTTCACGCGGTTCACATGGGCGCTCGGTCTGAGTAAGGTTCCGGAAAACGAACACGTGCAGTAAGCACGTGTTTACATGGGCGCCGAACTGAACGAAGCTTTGAAGATTCTAGTAAGTCCCGTCGACCCGGAAACTCTCTCATACAGCGAAATTCAGTCACGATTGTCGAACCATTTCGACGCCAGCCGTAACAAATATGCAGAGAGCATAAAATTCCGGAACGTCATGCAGAGATCAGGGTAGACGATCGCCAGCTTCACTCTCAGATTAAGACAAGCAGCAACACACTGTGAGTACGGAGAATTTTTAGACCGCATGCTAAGTGAGCAACTGCTTAAAGTTTTGGAATCGAGGGACATGTGTGACGAAATTATTGCCAAGAAACCGGAGAGCTTCACTGCTGCGTACGAGATAGCCTATGCACTCGAAGCCACCCGGAACACTGCTGACGAGGTAAAGAATTCGAATATAACCTCAAAATCCGATTCAACCAATCGGATAGGCTTCGAAAAGCCTCAGTCGCGGAGGGGTGGCAACCAATTGCAACGTGGGATATCGACCAATTGTCGACAGAAATCCGACCAATCAAGGCCTCAACAAGGATTGCATCCAGCAAATCAGGGAACATCAAGTAACCAATCGTTGTGCGCTGGGTGTGGTGGGGAACATCCACGCAGTCAGTGCAGGTTCCTCAACGCTGAATGCCGGACATGTGGCAAGAAAGGTCACATTGCTAAAGTTTGTAGGTCCAAACCAAAGCAGCGGAATATAAATCACGTGACCAAAGGAGAACAACCAGCTGACAGTGTTGATGTCATACATCATTTCAACAAAGTTGAGGTAATCGGAACAATGCAGTTTCCAGGGAAGCAGTTGATAGATGTCATCATAGAGGGAACCACCGTCAAAATGGAAGTCGACACCGGCGACCCCTGTTCGATGATGTGTAAACTGAGGTTAGGTATGATCAAACCAAATTGTGTTTTACAGAAGGTTGATCGTATTTTTGCGAGCTACTCTGGCCACCGTATTAACTGCATCGGGAAGACACCAGTCACCGCCACCATTGGCACCATCTCCAGGAACCTCGAACTCTACATCGTCGACGATGAATTCGAGACACTCCTTGGCCGAGAGTGGATCTCTGAGTTTGTGCGAGAGTTCAATTTCGAGCAGCTTTTTGGAAAACCAGAACCATTCCACCAACTGTCCACCCTCAACCGCTACCATGCTGTCTTCAGTGATACCCCCGGGAAGCTGTCAGGCCCACCAGTGAAGATGCACCTGAAGGATGGCGCCACCCCAATCTTCTTCCTGTAGCCCTGCGAGATGCCTATGCCAAAGAAATCGACGCAAAAATCGCATCTGGTTTCTACAAGAGGGTAGACTACTCAGAGTGGGCGTCAACAACTCATGTCGTTGTGAAGAAGAACGGCAAGTTGAGAATCACGGGAAACTACAAACCTACTCTCAACCCGCGGATCATCATTGATGAACACCCGATTCCGAAAGTGGAATACTTGTTCAACCAATTGCGTGGTGCCACCCTCTTCTGTCACCTGGACGTCACAGACGCATACACTCATCTCGAGGTCGATGATGAGTTTAGCCAAGCCCTCACGCTCAACACTCCAACCCATGGCCTGATCCGTCCAACTCGTGCTGTCTACGGAGCAGCCAACATCCCCGCTATCTGGCAACGATGAATGGACAAGGTTTTGCAGAAACTCCCAAATGTTGTGAGTTTCTTCGACGACACCATTGTTTTTGCCGATAGTTTTGGCAATCTGATGGAGGCCCTCACCGTGGTACTAGAGCGCTTTCGCCAACACGGTCTCAAGCTCAACCGAGCAAAATGCATCTTTGCAGAACCTGTCCTGGAAGCTCTTGGCCACAAGATCGATGCTTCAGGCATTCATAAGTCTGATTCGCACATCCAAGTCGTACGGGATGCGCCGAAACCAATGACTCCAGAAGAACTCCAGCTGTTTTTTTGGTAAAGCGACATACTACAGTGCCTTCATCCATAACCTGTCAACGAGAGATCGGCCACTCAGAGACATGCTGTTGAAGGATCCTCTCATGTGGACACCAGACGGCGACAGGGCCTACCAGGACATCAAGGACGCTCTAACCTCACCGCAGGTCCTTATGCAGTACGATTCAACACTACCACTTTTGCTGGCAACGGACGCCAGCAAAACCGGTCTCGGCGCAGTGCTGTCTCACCGGCTCAGCAACGGACTAGAACGGCCTATCGCATATGCTAGTCGGACAATGTCATGTACGGAGCAAAGGTACCCCCAGATCGACAAGGAAGTGCTCGCCATCGTTTGGGCAGTACAAAAGTTTTTCAACTATCTGTACGCTCGACACTTCACGCTAATCACCGATCACAAGCCCCTGACGCAGATGCTACATCCAGAGAAGTCGCTACCAGTCCTGTGCATTAGTCGCCTGGCCAATTATGCCGACTACCTCGCACACTTTAACAATACTGTGGTTTTTAAAACATCGAAGCAAAACGCCAACGCTGACTACTGCTCGAGAGCACTGTTACCATCGACTGTCAACAAGATCCAAAACTCAATCTCGCAACAGAGGGAGGAAACGGAGGATTACGACGACTTTGATTTTTTACAGTTCACCAGACGAAGCAGTTACCCGTCAAATCCGAAGCCATTGCACGAGAGACGAGGAAGGACCCTGATCTCGGTAGAATTGTCAAACTTCTGGAAGGAGGCCAAGATCTCACCCGCCACGACTTCAAGGCACCCGAGGTAAAATACACGCTCGCCGCCAACTGCTTGATGTTCGAGCACAGAGTAGTGGTTCCACCTGCACTACGAGATGCTATCCTCAACGACCTCCATGCAGCTCACCTGGAGATCGTCAAAATGAAGGGAATGGCACGTTCCTTTGTGTTTTGGCCAGGCATCGACTCCGACATCGAGAAGCTCGCATAGTCCTGTACCACATGCGCAACCCATGCGCACGCTCCAACCAAGTTCCGCGAGCATCACTGGGAGTACCCGAAGGCACCGTGGGAACGCATTCACATCGACTACGTGGGCCCAGTAGCTGACAGCATGCTTCTGATTGTTGTAGACGCCTACAGCAAGTGGCTCGAGGTCAAGACATCAATCACCACGACAGCTGCAGCAACAATCTACCTGATAGATGACCTGTTCACAGCGCACGGCACCCCAGTCACCGTCGTTTCAGACAATGGCAGGCAGTTCGTCTCAGAAGAATTCAAGGCCTTCCTGCAGAACAGTGGTGTGAAGTACCACAAGCTTACAGCACCATACCATCCATCAACTAATGGCCAAGCAGAACGGTATGTCCAAACGGTGAAGGATGCCCTCTACGCGATGAAAACAACCAAAGGAACTCTGCAGACAAACCTGAACGAGTTCCTTCGGCAATTTCGAAGAGCGCCGCACTCTACCACCGGACAATCTCCATCTCAACCATTCCTGGGACGAGAACTTCGGACACGTCTCAACCTGGCGAGACCCGATGACGTTCGCACTAGAGTCTGCGAGAAACAGAAAGCAGAAATGGACTCTACATTCCGCACCTTCGAAGCCGGTCAGTCAGTCTACTTCCTCTCTGGTAACCCGAACCTGGACAAGTGGCTCCCTAGTACCATCGCAGCCCGCATTGGAGATCTTCACTATGATATCAACTACCGGGAGAAACGAATAAAGCGCCACATTGACCAAATTAGGCCAAACACAGAGAACCAGGATCCGACCAGCGATGAACCTACCGAAATTCCACCTAGGCCACGACGTGTTCGGTTCTTCCCAGGATCAGCTACCGCAGTACCAGCCGAGAGGACGCCACAAGTGATCCGTGGAAACCGAACACCAACACCAACTACTCCAGTTATACCGCGCATGTCTACACGCAAACGCCGCCCACCATTAAGATTTTCACCATAGACATAAGTTCAATTTAAAAGAGGGAGGAAATGTTGTGTATTCGAACCCTCAGAAATGTATGTTTTAAATAAATTTCATCCTCAACAGTTGGTAACACATACAAACCACCAGAGACTCAGTTATCGATTACTCGAGCGACCAGAGCCGTTATTGCGGCGCACTGATCAGTATTGTTCTGTATATATTGTTTGGCTTCCTCATAATAAATGTTCAATCTTAGAAAACACAAAATATCTATTTTCAAATTGTTTTATCAATTTACTCTGACTCATGTATAGGCTACTTGACTGACATTTTGAGGTTAGATTGACTTAGCTGACGTTTGTCGGGCTGACGATCTGGTAGACGTCCTCTTCGACGGGGCTGACTTTGTCTGCGATGACTGACGTGGACTTTCTCGGCTAACTGGACCGACCTGACGACTTCTGACTCGGCTGACTTTTTCTCGACGTCCAAATTGTTTCCCGTAATGCTCGGCGTGCCTGACGTATGAGCGGTACCTGGGCCGATAACCTGTTGTAATTCTTATGCTCCGAGCAGGGATGAATGATCAAGTCGTTTTCAATATGTATGACGTCCTTTTATTTATCAAAAGCAAAGCAAGCATCATCAAAAAGCGCCTTTTGATTCTACAGCATAACACATGTTTATGAGTTATCAAAAACTTCCCTACATTCAATATAAATACAATTTTGATGGCTGATGGCTTCAGATTTCACAGACAATATCTTACACATACAATCCGCCATTAGCTGTACACCTCATTCTGGTTTAAAACAATTGCCAACTTATAAAAGTAAAATACATTTTTGATCACATTGTTGCCAACTTAGATTTACAGTAGTGGTTATAGTCAGTAGTAAAAATAATAAAATTTCAACAATCGTTCCTTTTGAGTTTAAATTAACGGTAATTTTGACGGTGTTGGGTGTAGTTCATCACTGTATGGAGTCCGTTTGGAATGGACATTTCCAGAGATGAAATGACAGTTAAATGAAGCGGTAGTTATCCCTCGGAGGCAGCAAGTTAAGTTTTAGAAAGTTATTAATTGGCATAAATCCCTCGTTGTAAGGAAGGTATCCCCTATTTAGTACAAGAAGCACCAAATTTCAGGTTTAGAAATAAGCTTAGTTAGCTTAGGCATGACAATTTCCTCGGGAGCAGTTATTTCACAAGTTTGCGAAAATCCCAACACTGCCTATAAATTTCATTCAAGACATTTAAAATGTTGTTTAAAACCTTCTAAAATGGCATAAAATCCATGCAGATAGTTACTTAACTTGCATGATGGGTTGCAGATTGAAGCCTCCAGCAACCGTTACACTAAAAATTCAGACATGGCGTCCGATTTGAATCGCTTCATTTATAGAGGAAGTGAACCTCTGAGAGAGGTCTGAACTGTTCACACGAATTGCGAACTGGAAGAGGGCGAAGGATTTGAGCACACGGCAAGCGAGAAGACGAAGGAGTGGCGGGGAGAAACAAAGGAACAAAAACCAGGGTAGGAAACATAAGATCAATATAAACCTTTTATAGAATGTAATTTTCTTCATGGAGTAGGGTCTTCAAGGAGATGATAGCTGACGACGAAGACGACGCCTGCTGGAATGGTGTGTAAGTCCTCTTGAACTCGATGAATCCAAAAAACTTCGGCAGGTTTCCGCGTGGTGCGCCGTTACTTTGCAAAGAATACATAACTGAAACAAACTTATAGAAATTTTAGAGCAACCCTATTAGGAACAAACGTTGCTGTGATTGGCCTTCCACACAGATATGACTTAATACCAACGTCATGTGTAAACACTGAAATTAAGAAGACTAACAAAAAACTTAAAATATTGACGAAGTACCACCCTAACTGTACATTTCTTGATATTAAGTTGGCTAGGAATTGTTACACTAGGCATGGGCTCCATTTAAACTCTAGGGAGAAATCTGAGTTAAGTAGCATATTAGCTGATTGGATGCACTCTATCTTACATTCCAAGGGAACAGCCATCCCTCTCCAGTTTAAACCAAGCTTGGACAGTAATGAGAAGGCAGGAAAATGTATTAACCTGGAAAGTGGTCTCACCTTCCAACGTGAATCAGGAAGTCAAGTAATGATCTCTGATTCAATCAAGGACATTGACATATCAACAAATGCACAAGCAGGTTGTAGGTCGGCTCGCATGTCCTGCAGAAGGAAAAAGATAGCCACCCGAAATGAAGATTTTTTATGGTTTTGCCCACTCACCAAATAAGCAAGACAACACAAAGGAATAGTTCTTCATCTAAAGATATTAATATCAGTGGTTATTATCAGAATGTAAATGGACTAAGGTCAAAATTAACTGTTCTTTCTCAATCAATTAATATGGCGAATTACGACTCCATAATCCTTACCGAATCTAACCTTTGTGAAATCATAGGTAGCGGCGAGTTAGCTCTAGAACAATATGATGTTTATCGTTGTGATCGTTCTATAGATGCTAGTGAATTAGAAGCAGGAGGTGGTGTCTTAATTGCAATCAGGAAAACTCACAAATCTAAACTAATATCCCTAAAAATTAAATCTGTTGAACAAGACTTTGTTGAAGTCCAAATTCATGACCAAACATACATTCTAGGCTCTATATACCTATCTCCAAGCTTAGAATTACAAGAGTACATAGAGCATACAATTAAAGTCGAAGACATATTGGACTCTCAAAATGAAAATTGCCATTTTCTGTTAATGGGCGATTACAATCTCCCGAATATAACATGGTTTCCATCAAATGAAGACTGTATGGGGTTCCTCCCATCTGGAATTAATACTGACAAATCAGAACAAATTATTGACTCCTTTTGCTATCTAAACTTATATCAGTTTAATAAAATTCCAAATATTCTTAACCGTAATCTAGATTTAATATTCTCCAATTGTTCCTTAATTACTGTTAACCCTAGCTTAGATGTTCTAATTCCTGAGGATAAGTACCATCCTCCTCTAGATATTGATTTTAAGTTGGCGGTTGATCATCAACCTCTTTCATGAAAATTATAGTTATCACAATTTTGAGAAAGGTAATTATATCGGTCTCAATAATTACTTAGCTACAATAGACTGGAGCTCTGCATTGAAGGAACAAGACATAAATTCTGCCGTAAGCATTTTTTACTCTATTCTACATGAAGGCATTGATAGATTTATTCCTCTTGCTTATTAAAAGGACCCATGTTTCCCAAAGTGGTTTAACAGTGAACTAAGAGCCAGTGTCTTACAGAAGAAGGCGACCCATGCCTTATACAAAAGGTCGGGCAGCACTCATGATTATTATGCTTTCTCAGAGCTTAGAGCCAAATGTAAACACTTGTCCAAACTAAGTTATGCTGAATATTTAAACAAAATTAGATCTAATCTACACAGCGACCCAAAAAGCTTTGGGGATTTTATCAAGACAAAAATGATTGATAAAGGTATTCCTGGTACAGTTTATCTGGACAATGTGAATGAAAGTGATGGACCAGGTATTGTCAATCTTTTTGCTAAACATTTCTCCTCAGTCTATAAGGCACCATTCGTTAACACCCAAAAATTTGAAACTCCTATCTCTATTAACGTCTCCACCTGTCAGGTTGAAAAGAGTGATATTTATAACAAATTAGAGAAACTTTCAAATAACAAATCATTTGGTCCTGATGGTCTCCCACCAATTCTATTAAAACCTTGTCGATTCATTATAACAGAACCATTATTCATCTTATTTAATCTCTCTCTTGGAACTGGTAAATTTCCTGATAGATGGAAGAGTAGCTATGTAACTCCTGTCTTGAAATGTGGTGACAAATCCAATGTCAACAAGATGTTCAGGAAAGAACATATAGCCTACTTTCTCCTAAATGTATGGGTATAGTTATAACTCTTTGTCTTTATCACCTCCTAATTTCTTCCAATTCGAAGTGCAAATTGGCACACTGGATTTAAGGAGTGGCGTTCAAATAATTTACCCCAGCATTTTGCAATTTCATCGGCAAACACTCCAAACAACGTAGGTATTCAGTATATTAACACAGACTACTTACAATAATTTAAACTTCGTTGCTCTAAACGTATCACTGGGAGAAACATATTTAATATACCTATTACACAGCTAATTTGTAATCGCGCACGGCTAACGAGAAAGACAGGCCATGGCGCGTAAACCAAACCCTTCTGTGACGTAGGCAATGTACCGGTACTGCTTGATGGTGCTTGTACGTTTAAGTCGAGAGCAATTCATAAGCAGCAGAAATGCAATATTTTATATCAATCTTCATAAAATGGACGCAGTTTAGATGTTCCGTGTGTTTTCAAACACGATAAATTATACTGTATAGGTTTGCAAAAATACGCTTGTTGAAGTTACTCCTTACAAAAATCCACGCGAACTAGGATTCAAGGGTTCGTTATGTCTTTAATAGCTGCAACGAGTAGGTTACAGTAAGTTGAGTTGTAGAGCCTGTGACCTTCGTTGTGAGTTAAATTATGTGCACATGAGTATAATTAGATCAAAGAATCTTGCAGCACAGTATAGATATCATTAACTTATTGTTGTTTCAAGGGGCGGAACATAAATTAATTCGTTTATAGAAGAGATCTGTGGAATACACTCGCCACCGACTAACGACTTGTATCAATACCTTCTATGAAGACAAGTGATAAATGAATACCAACGTTTATACAGGTTCAATGATGTAGATAAGATGACTAGGTACCACACCGGCAGTAAAACGAAGACCAGGCAGTGGTGCAACAGAACTACATTGCTGACGTCACGAAAACTCACCAGAGCCAGTCATTCTCGTTGGCCGTTATAATCGCGCCTTATCTTGGGGATGTGTCTATCAGCAAAAATAATAACCTTTTCAATTATACTGTAGACATGGGTTCACTAACTGGCCGGTAGAGAGCGCAGCTAGCATCTAGATGGCTGTGGTTAGCTATAACATAGTTCAAGTAATTACTCCGGTGGTGAATGTTGTTTTAATTAAATATACATTTTCCATTTCAAAATGTACCATATAATGCTTCATTTTAAAACGTCTCAATACTCAAGAAATAATAAATATAAAAACATTCAAGCAAAAAGTCCAACTCTAATAGGATTTGAACCACGGCCAGCCTGATGAAAGACCAACGTCCTGACCACTCAGCCAATCGAGCACACACTAATTGATCGTTAGGAACCAATATATATACAACGTTATAGCAACACCACCGAGAGAGAAGGCCATGCAATAGGATTTATGACGTCATAGCCTTCCGGCCATCAGCAAGCGCGCTGCTATGAACAAGCTGTGAGGAAACGAGACTGAGTGTTTTCTTATAAAAATTACGTTCTACAGACGCGAATAAATAAATAACGAAACCATAAATGAAACATGGTCAGAAGTTGATGCGATCGGTACATTACACAAATAAATCGACGTTTTCGATCAGACTCGATAAGTATGCATTTCGGACCTTGCGAGTTTGAACTTGACCGAAGACACTGTTGTCTTGTCTCAGCAATAAATGCGATATATAGAAGTGTTCAATCAAAAACTTCGAAAGATATTCAGCCCATTTTAACGTGAAATGTCGACTACAAGAAAAGACACATACACAAGTAACCAATTAATCTGTAACAGTTAAAACAGAAATTACTATCTTTAGTCAATCATCTGTCCCAACGGTCCAGGTTTGATTCCCACCTCTGCTGGGAAATGTAATTCTGATTTGAGGTTTGAAACTAAATTCACTCAGCCTCACTGAACTGAGAAGAAGTGGGTTCGATTCTCCTTTCTTCTCCAGGTAAATGTTGGGATTGTTCCTAACAGAAGCCCATGGTCACTTCCTTCCCAATTCTAGCATCACAATACACACACTACCACAGACAATACATATACAAATTCTACCCGTATCCGAGTACACATGGCTGATGACAGTGATGTCCTAACCCACTCACGAAACAACAATAATTAGACACGGAAAGTTTTCCTCCGTGATAAGTAACCAGGCTGGTAATAATTATAATGCATATGACAGAAAAGTTTGGTTGATTGGTTCCTCAGTTTAGGGGCTGCGACAATGTGGTCATGTAGCCCCGTGTACCTTGGGTGTGTGTAGAATCTGTCTGCTAACCGGTGTTAATTGTGATGGTTGTATTAGTGTGTGTTATCTGTAATTCAGGTAAGGACTGCCGACGATCAATTTCAAGTAGCTCCTATTTTTGCTACCAAATGCTACCGTCAACGATACCTAGCTATGAACTTGGCTACTAGATGCCACCGCGACCGGCTTATGGCGCCGTACGTTTGAACTTAATAGAGCGATAATCAAATCTAACCTACAAATTCAGCTTCACACAATTGTAGTTAGTGGGAGGTTCTTTTGCATGCCATAAGTCTATAACATGGGCCCGCCGGCTTTACTTCCCCCCCCCCAAATGAAGGCATACTGAGGGATTGTTAACGCTCTTAAAATCTGACGACTTCGGCCGGGTTTGAACCCGCGATCTTGGGCACAGAATAGGCTACCTACTGAAATGGAACAGAGCAGCAGTCTTAAAGAGACATGAGAACATTTACCAAAGAACAAACTTGTTGATTCATATATAACAGGTACAGTGTCCTCAACACTTTGATGCTCATGTGCATACACTGAATGGGCATTCCTTATAAGTTTCTCAATTTCTAGCATTGCACCTAACTGTCTTGGTAAACTTATGTTATTACAACGTTGTACTGCTGTATTAGCTTGCCACATTGGGTGAGTGGTTAACGTGTCGGACTACCAACCCCAAGCTCGCAGGTTCGCCCCTGGCCGCGGTAAGTGATTTTTGAAAGGCGACAAAAATCACGACATGGATGTCATACGTTGTTGGCATGTTAAAGAACCCATTCGAATTCAGTAGGCCGTGTTCAATGGCAAAATTAATCTCGGGATTTTCCGCCAACACAAAGTTCCTCCATTCTCTACTAGAAAGCACTGTAGTGTCAAGGAGCTTAGGAACGACGAAATTCGACATGCAAGCTGCCCTCCGGGTGTCAATTAACAAAGCTTGCACCCGGCACCCGAGGCCATTATTATTATACTGCTGTATTTTATACATACAAGGAGGCACTCAAACCTTCTGCTATCTTCATGCAGCAACGCAAGTGTTCATTCAAGTGTCAATTAAAATAAAATATATAGGCTGCACGATTCCTCTTTAATGTAATTCCCCTCAGGATGAAGACACGCACTGTTTAACTTCACCTTCAGTTCCTGAAAGTTGCTAAATAAAACTGCTTCCAGAATCTTCGCCAATGTCTGCATATATTCAGCAAGAGCCTATGATAAACTTTCATTTCCAATCCTACACCTCCTATCATCTGGATCTTTTCGGTTGACAATATTGCAGTGCCAGTTAAATACTCTGGGCAGTTGTGGAACCGAGAAGGGACTGATCCTAGGAATTTCATTCGAACATGACGAAACAATAATGTTCTCACCTTGTATTACATTAGTTACACTATTTATTCTAACTTTATTCAATTTCAAACCTGATTAACACACCCCTCATCCCCCGCCCCAATAATAAATGTAATGCATGAGATTAGTGGAATAGAAAAACGGATTAATCAGAACCTGCTACGGCCTAACGACATAACCTGTACGGTAGCACATATTTAGGTTAGAAAATTCTGAATTTTACAACTAAATGAATTTTCACGAACAGAGGGGCTAGCCAGACTATCTGTTTACTAATCTTTAATCAGTCTCCGTTTATACATACCTTGGAATGTTTTGTATAGGGATATATAGCGGTGAATAGCTGGTACAGATTTCGAATTCTTCCCTTCATAATTAGGAAGAGGTACATTGGTTTAATTGACTTAAAAATTTGGCACACTGCATTTATTAGGCATAACTTAACACTGCACTGATAACCATGAAGTATAAGTGAGTAGGAATTCCGAGAAAATCAGTACCGGAACCGTAACACTAAACACATAACGTGGAAACCACACCATAAACACGAATATTATTCCTGTGTCTTCATGGCCACACAGCCGTTGGTCCGTGACGTCACTCGCATATTCAAACCATATTGCATGGCTTTCTCTCTAGGTGGTGTTGGTTATAGCAAATTATGACTTGGACTAAACGTTTCCTTCACTGGAGTATATTTTAAACCGAGTTCATTTCATAGAAAGTTCATATATTTTTACCACTAGGCTATATTGCATGCAACATACTGAAATTAATAAAATATAGGTCAGAACGAGAGATCACCTGCCATCTTGTCAAATAACCGAGACGACTCAGCTTTTTAAAATCAATCCTAGACAATAACATTACAATATAAACTTTTAATTCCAAACGGGCCACGTCGTTTCGAACAGATTAAATGATTCTTGGTTCCATACTCGGAACTGGTGGGTCCCATGTTATGGATTATAAATTTTGATAATTCACACGGCCGCCATCCTGAAATGGTACGGTTGATGACCTCGTAGTTTGGGCACCAGACGCGTCTCATATGAAGGAACGTTGTTACCAAATTTGGTAAAGATCCGATAATTAGTTTGGTCGTAATGCATTATTACGTTTTGACCATTTGAGTGGCCGCCATTAAGATTTGGTAAAGATGGCGGCAATATAAAACATGACACTGAGGTGCCCTTTGCCAGTGCTCCTCTGTACCAAATTTCGTTCAATTCGGTTTCACCGTGTTCGAATGGATAGGGGGGGGACAGACATTCCGTGTACACAAACTCACGCACAGACAGACTCACACACACACACACAGACACACAATTTTTGGCCCTGTAGTGATTTATGCGTTCTGCTGCACGGCTGAAATCAACGGGAAACTACAGCCGTAATGCTATTCCCGAGGATATGCACCTCTCTATGCATAATTACATGTGATGATGGCCTCCTCCCTTGTAAAATTTCAATCCGGAGGTAAACTAGTCCCCCGTTCGGATCTCCGGGTTGGGACTACTCGAGAGGGGGTTAACATCACAGAAGTGACAAAGAGGAAATCTGACATTCTACGGATCGGAGCGTGGAATGTTAGAAGTCTGCTAGGAAGTGGAAAGTTAGAAAACTTAAAAAGGGAAATGGATAGGTTGAGGTTGGATTTGGTTGGGATTAGTGAAATGCGCTGGCAGGAAGAGCAGGACTTTTGGTCAGGAGACTATAGGGTCCTTAGCACTAAATCAAACAATGGCCAAGCAGGGGTTGGTCTCATATTGAGTAGGAAACTTGGACAGCGGGTGGAATATTATGAGCAATATAGTGAACGGATTATTGTAGCAAAAATCAATACTAAACCTACGTGCACCACAGTGGTACAAGTCTATATGCCTACCAGTCAAGCTGATGATGAGGATGTTGAAAAGGTCTACGAAGGAATAGATGACATTCTGAGGTATATCAAAGGTGATGAAAATGTTATAGTAATGGGAGATTGGAATGCTGTGGTAGGAAAAGGGAGAGAAGGGAAGATAGTAGGAGATTTCGGATTAGGTGAAAGGAATGATCGAGGAAGCAGGCTGATGGAATTCTGCACCGAACATGAGCTGGTCATATCTAACACCTTATTCAATAACCACAATAGAAGAATATACACATGGATGAGACCAGGAGATACAGGGCGTTACTAAATCGACTTCATTATGGTCAAGCAGAGGTTTCGAAACCAGATTTTGGATTGTAAAACATATCCTGGTGCTGACATAAACTCTGACCACAATCTGGTTGTAATGAAATGCAGATTAAAGTTGAAGAAACTGAAGAAAAGTCAAAAGCCAAAAAGGTGGGCAATAGACAGACTGAAAGTAAAGGATGTAAACGAAAGATTCAAGAAGAGTATAAAGGAAGGACTAATCAAAACCCCTAAACAAACTTCAATTGCAGACGAATGGGCACTTTTGAAGAATGAAATAACAAAATCCGCAGAAGAAAACATTGGTAGGAAAGAAAGAATAGGTAGAAAACCGTGGATCACTCAGGATATACTAGAATTGATGGATGAAAGGCGGAAACACAAGAATCTAAGAGATGAAAAGGGGAAAGCAGAATACAGACGTCTGAGAAATGAGGTTAACAAGAAGTGCAAGGAAGCGAAAGAAGAATGGTTGAAAGAGAAATGTGCAGGTATAGAAAATTGTCTGAAATTAGGAAGAGTAGACACAGCTTATCGAAGGATTAAGAATACTTTTGGGGAAAAGAAGACTAAGTGCTGTAATATTAGGGACACAAATGGAAAGCCTCTAACAGATAGGGAAGAAAAGGTTGAGAGATGGAAAGCTTACATAGAGTGCTTGTATAAGGGAAAGGAGATCGAGAATCATGTAATGGAAAGGGAGGAGGAAATTGACGAGGATGCAAAAGGAGATTTAATATTGAGATCAGAATTTGACAGAGCATTAGAGGACTTAGGCAGGAACAAAGCACCAGGCATAGATGATATACCGATTGAGTTGCTACGCTGCATAGGAGATGAAGGTCTGATCAGGTTATTTCACTTGGTGTGTAGGATTTATGAGACAGGTGAGGTACCCCCTGATTTCAAGAAGAATGTAATCATCCCTATACCAAAGAAAGTGGGAACTGACAGATGTGAAGATTACCGTACAATCAGCTTGATTACTCATGCTTCAAAGATCCTGTCTAGAATAATTTACAAGAGGATTGAAAGCCAGATAGAAACGGAGTTGGGCGAAGACCAGTTTGGTTTCAGGAGAAATGTAGGAACAAGGGAAGCTGTACTAAGTCTTAGGCTGATTTTGGAAGGTAGAATAAGGAAAGATAAGAGAACGTTCATGGCTTTTGTAGACTTAGAAAAGGCTTTTGATAACGTTGATTGGACTAAATTGTTTGACATTTTGAAATCTATTGGAATAAAGTACAGGGATAGGAGGGTGATATACAATCTATACAGAAACCAGACAGCAGTCATTCGAGCTGAAGGACATGAGAGAGAAGCTGGTATTCAGAAAGGTGTAAGGCAAGGCTGCAACTTATCACCCATACTTTTCAATCTTTACATTGAACAAGCAATGAAGGAAATTGGAGAAAAATTTAAAGTGGGAGTGAAGATTCAAGGAGAAATAATTTCTACTCTGAGATTTGCTGATGACATCGTCATCTTGGCCGACAAGCCTGAGGATTTGAATGAGTTTTTGAATGGTATGGATTCCGTCTTTCGGAAGGAATTCATGATGAAAATTAATAAATATAAAACAAAAATACTGGAATGCAGCCGAAATAAATCAGAAACCTCTATGGAGATCAAATTGGCCGGTGAAAAGCTGAAGGAAGTAGGAGACTTCTGTTACTTAGGAAGCAGAATAACCAGTGATGGACGAAGCAAAGAGGATATAAAAAGTAGGTTGGCTCAGGCAAGGAAAGCCTTTCTACAAGAAAGGAATCTGTTGACATCGAATATAGATTTAGGTATTAGGAAGTCATTTTTGAAAGCCTTTGTCTGGAGCGTGGCACTCTATGGAAGTGAAACTTGGACTATTGGTGCAGCAGAAAAGAGAAGAATTGAAGCATTTGAAATGTGGTGTTACAGGAGAATGATGAAGATCAGATGGGTAGATAGGGTTACAAACGAAGAGGTATTAAGGCGAGTGGGAGAGGAGAGATGTTTCTGGCGACTGCTAATGAAGAGAAGAGATAGGTTGGTAGGACACATACTAAGACACCCAGGAATAGCAAGCTTAGTTATGGAAGGAAGGGTCGAGGATAAGAACTGTAGGGGTAGACCAAGGTTAGAATATGTTAAACAGATTGCTTCGGATGTAGGGTGTGGTAGCTATGTAGAAATGAAACGATTAGCTCAGGACAGGGAGGCATGGAGAGCTGCATCAAACCAGTCAAAAGACTGAAGACTCAAACAACAACAGTGATCTCATAAGTCTACTTTCATTTTTTTTTTGCAAAAATCGAAAGTAGGCTAAAAATTATAGAGCTGTTTGTAAATTGTCCTTTATACCCAAATTATTTGAATCTATAATTACTGACAAAATTACGCCCCAATTTTCCTCCTACATAATTGAACAACAGCATGGCTTTATGCCAGGTCGTTCAACATGTACAAATCTCCTATTTTATTTGGAGTACTTACTGAAAGCAGTAGAAGAGCACAATCAAGTGGACTGCATCTACACTGATCTAGCCAAAGCCTTCGACTCTCTCGACCACAAAATTCTTCTTTCAAAATTACAATCTTATGGTATACAAAAAGTAGTGGAGTAGTGATGGTTCTGCTTCACTTGACGCCGCTGTGCCCAACAAACCAACATGGCCGCCGCGCGAAGTTGAAACATTTAAATAGACTTTTCCCTCGAACCCAAGGTCGGAGTTCCACGAATGAGGTGTCGTAGGACTTGAGATGACGCCCCCTTTGCTATGGACCACTCGTTATATATATATATTTTTTAATTCAAAATTTTTGTTTTTCAAAGTAGGCGATAGCTTGAAAACCAAACATGATAGAACGTTGTGCTATAGTTCAAACGAACGGTTTCTATGCCCTTTATTTTCTGTAATAAAACGTTTTTATTTTTATGTTTTTTTGAAAACACTCGAATTTTGAAATTCCTATATTTTGGAAACTAGAAATTTTACAAAACGTTTATTTGACGTAAATCAATGGTCCCTACGCCCTCTACCCCCAAAATAAATTTCAAGACTCTAGGATAAAAACTTGACAGTAGTGCTAGGTTGTTCGTTCTGCTCCACTTAGGAAGTTGTGAGCCCCTGGTGGCCTTGGAACGGAAGGAGTAATGCTAGGAGGGCGTGCTTGGATTCGTTTTTTCGTCTCGTTGTGCTCTTTACGGGAATGTAGGTGTCGAAAAGGAGAACTGCTGGAAAAATGGTCTTTTGGGGGGTGATTTTAGACTTTTTGTTATATCTCGCGAACCAATCATGCTAGAGGCGTGTATGAGGGGTCCAAGGACTCGCAGTGACGTCCTCTTTGCTATGGACCACACTCGTTATATTTTTTTTAAAATTGGGAAACTCGATTTTGGGTTAAACAAGTGTTTTTTTTGGGAATTTTGCTGATATCTCATGAACCAATAAGCCTAGAGACTTGTATGAGGTGCCATTTTTTCGTCGCGTTGTCCTCTTGCCGAAGATGTTCATGTTGGGCAGGAATGAAAAACCATTTTGAGATAAAACCGTGATTTTAGACTTTTTGCAATACCTCGCAAACCAATAACGCTAGAGACGTATATGAGGTGTCATAGGACTCAGGCAAACGCCCCCTTTCGAATGTGGTAGATATTTTTTCCAAAAAAAATTCACAAAGGTCCTGACGCCATACATGTAAAAATAATTTTCTTTGCCTGTTATAATGTTCATGAAGCGTGGTTGTTGAGAGAGACGATACTGCTGGGTGTGTGTTTCGACGAACCTGTCGCTGACCACGGTGGCTGTGCTCCATAGAACAATCGATATTTCGACGGGTCGGTTTATGACAGAGCAAAGGTTCGTTTTTTCCGATATTTTACCCCCGAAGGGGATCTTTAACGTGTAAACGGTTATGAGAACTTGGTTCTATGCTGGTCGAAACGAGTACTGAAAACAAACTTGCTGGAGAGGGGGACAGACTAGCAGGATGTGAATGTCATTTGAGCTTATTGGAATGCGCTGATCAGACCTGACAGCAGGTGCAATGGAAAATGACAAAGACGCGGAGGACGCTTGAAGGTTAAATAATCTGACAATCGTGGTGGCAGGGAAGAGCGAAATGCATGTGAACACGTGTGAGATGACATGTACGCTAAACAAGTCACATCCTGTTTGCTTCGTACGTGACAAAATGCAAGTTCATGTGAAATTTGACCTGGCACAGGTGTTCATCTTGGACGTTAGCTGTCCACGTGCACGATAACAGAATGTTTAAAGCGTGAGAAAAAATGATTATACATGCGACGTAACATATATAAAGACATGTCGTTATCTTTTCCACTCTCACTTATGTGACTACCTTTGAACACACTGCGTTGCGTGAAACACTTGGTCTTGTTTAACAGTTTTGGCGTTGGTGGAAAATACTCAACCTTGTTGTGGGGTAGGTATTTATTTATATATTTATTCATTTATATATTTATTGATTTATATGAATTTACAAGCAATTATTTATTGATTAGGTAATTAATGATTTTATTTATTTATTTGTTTGCAGATAACCAGTACACCTTACATGTCTGAGAGAGAAGAAACCATTGCACTTTTTGAGCCCACTAGAAGGAAACAGCAACGAGCCACTGCAAGTGAAGGTGAGATTTTTTTTAAACTAACTTGTTTCATATTTTGTTTGATATTATTTTATTTTATGAAATTCATGTATTAACCTAAATTTAGGTATTTATAGCGGTTTATTTTATTTATTATTAGAAACTTGGAAAGAAAAGCCTTACCGCCGTAGCAGTTGCTGTAAACCCGAGACGCAGTAGAGCGAAACCATTGTTCCCAGGCAGTGAACTATTTAAAACTCAGGTAAGCCTAACTTAAAATGCTAGTAGAAGACCCGTGCTATTCCGCAGCATTCACGTCAACAATCCTACAGCACTTCTGTCCATATGACATTTGCATGTCTTCATGCTAGTGACCTGAACAGACATTTGCGGTACTGTCAATTTGGGTAAATGATGAAGTAGACTTATGAGATCAAATGTGTGGGTGTCTGCCTGTCCTCTGTGTGTGTGTCCCACTATTTACCCTGCGTAAGCTTAAAAGGCGCACGGACGTCAGACCGAGGTGAACAGCTAACTCCAAACAGATAAGCTATACTCTTCTCTGAAGAATTAACTCGACACGACTCGGCAGTTTGATGCTGGCTGAAACTAGGGTGTTAGGTCGCTCTCAAGCTCGTAAACTCACTCTGAAGCTAGTAATTTAAATTTCCACTGAATGGAGATTGCTGAAAGAATTGAAAACGTAAAAACACTTACAGTGGTCGATGTGCGAGCAGTCGCGGACTTTCTTGCAGATCTTTTCATGCTGAACAATTCTCAGAGAATATCGATATTTTTTTAAAGACACATGGACGTTAGGTTTTTCTTCAACTCAATTCACTGAAATCGTAAATGCTCGGCTTCTTTTGGTCATAAATAAATGTTTTTCTACCTAATCCTTCATCGAGAAATCCTTTACAGAATGATGAAAACCGCATCAAAATCCATCAAGTTGCTCTCGAGATAACCCGTTACATCCAAGAATTGGGAACTTGGTATTATACTAAAGAGATAGAGATATCCACACAATTTAAGGCTACAGCGGTACAATTTGGTATTTTGTCTACTTATGAACAATGGTATAGATTTAAAATATAAGATGGGTCTCTTATATTTGAATTTAGACATGTGACTCTTGGTTAACATATAGAGGTGTGAAAATTAATAGAATTAAATAAATAATTTTAATTAGTCGTAATTACTTTTATTCAAAATCATTTTATTGACCAACTTCCTTTGTTGTCCTACTTAGTAGTGTTTCCTCTCCCATGGAATTACACCTTTTCCCATAATGAATTGCGTCTGGAAACTTTCAGATTATTGGATTCCGAGGGATATATGAGCTGGGTCCATTTTCAATTTTTTATTGACTTTAGAATTCAAATCAGGTGATTTCAATGCATAGTTCATGAATGTTTGAATAGTTCAATAGCGTTCATCAGTTAAAAGACCCCAAATCCCTTCGCTCTAAATTCACACGTAAAGTAGAGTGAAGTAATAAAAACGAAACGTGTGGCATTTTGCATTTGCAAGGCTCCTCAGTTAGTGGAAATTCTAAAAAATCATTTTAATTTGAGTTTCTTAAATGAAAATATAATTAGGGGTCTTGGTTAAACATTTGAAGTAATTTCATCGCCTTGTAAACATACTTAGTGTATTAAACCGTGAAGAGTAAAAATGCAATTTTGGAAAACTGACAACGAATCTAATAATTTGCACATCTCTGTAAAGACAGCTATCGCCTCCACCCCTACAGATAGAATAGTAAGTAAAGGCGATTGATGAGAAATGAAAATATAACTCACAGAGAAGGAATTAATATTTATTAAGCTGTAAATTTGATTGAGTATATCTTTGTTAAAGAACTGAGGGAATGAAATAACTGGATGCAGGATTGTAATCAACGATGTAGAACAACAGTAATTAGCCTACTTTCGATTTTTGCAAATAATGAAAGTAGACTTATGAGATCAACACAGGGCGAAAAAAGTGTGTCTGTCTGTGTGTATGTGTGTGTGTGAGTCTGTGTGTGTGTATGTGTGTGTGTGAGTCTGTGTGTGTGTGTGTGTCTGTGTGTGTGTGAGTGTGTGTACTCTGAATGTCTGTCCCCCCTATCAATTCGAACACGGTGAATGCGAATTGAACGAAATTTGGTACAAAGGTAGCACTAGCAAAGGACACCTCAGTGTCATGTTTTATATCGCCGCCATCTTTACTAAAACTGAATGGCGGCCACTCAAACGTTCAAAACGTAAAATCAAATAACGACTAACCAAATCATCCGATCTCTACCAAATTTGGTAACAACATACCTTCGTATAGGATGCGTCTTGTGACCAAACTACAAGATCGTCCGCCATACCATTTCAGGATGGCGGCCGTGAGAATTATGCAAACTTTATAATCCATATCATGGGACCCACCAGTTCCGATTATCGAGCCGAGAATCGTTTTAACTGTTCTAAAGGAAGAGGCACGTTCGAAATTAAAAGTTTATTTTGTAATACAATAGTGCAGACGTGATTTTAAAAAGCTGAGCCGATTCAGTAATAAGACAAGATGGCAGCGGATATCTTGTGCCTGACTTATATTTCACTAATTTGAGTATTGCATGCAATATAGCGTACTGATACAAAATAAATAAACTTTGTATGAAATGCTTTATATATAAATAATATACTCCAGTGATGAAATCGTTTAGTATAAATCATTATTTGCTAACAAGTTCTATGTAAGTCATTTTATATAGAACGATATCCGTTGACACAATTAGCTCAGTGGTAGAGCGTTAGCCTATCGCTCAAATGCCTATGGTTCAAACCCGATCAGAGCTAGGTTTTTTGCTTGAAATGTTATATGTTTATTGTTTTGTAATGACTCAGATGTTTTAAAATTAAGCGTTATATTGTGCATATTATGGTATAAAATATATATTTAATTAAAACATAATTCGCCAGCAGATTTACTCGAGACATCTAGCTGCCAAAAAGGTAACTGCACGTCGACCTACTTATTAACTTCCAGATTTTATTGAAAAGTTTCTTCTTCTGGCCGCTAGAATGCACTCGCTCTGTTAGGATTTTATTGTTCGATATTTCACCACTAGATGTCACGACTAGTCTACGTGGGGCTCCATTGATTACTATACCATTGGCATTCTATCCGCATCGAATTTGAAGAATGACAAGATGATACTACGATACATTTTTACTTTTTATTTTAAAGGGTTTGTAACAGCCTATTTTGCGTTACTTGAAAATGTTATTTGAAGTAAAGAACAAAACGATTTCACATAGTAACTGAATTCAAGCCGTTGGTGTTAGTTCATTACTTTTATTTCAGGCAAATAGCAATCGAAAATATCCACATAGTTTGTATACACACGTCTCTGTAGGGTCATGGAAAGATTTGTTAATTCAATGAGGGTTTTCGATTCCCGGTCAATGCATGTGAGATTTTCGAAGTGAAATGCCATGTCCTGTGGTTCGGATTCCACGTAAAAAGGAGGTCCCGTGGCTCATAATCACAAGATTCACGGTCACGTAAAACTACAATCTTCCTTCCTTTTTTTTCAATTAGCGTTGTGAAGGCCATGCACAACCAGACGTGTAAAGACATGCCTCAACTCAAAGTTGTATGTTGGCCACGGCAGGTCGTATATGTAATAATAATAATAATAATAATAATAATGTTATTGGTTTTACATCCCTTTTAACTACTGCTGCTTTTAGAGACACCGGGGTGCCGGAATTTTGGCCGGAAGGGGATCTTTAACGTGCCAGTAAATGTACTGACACGGCTCCCTCGCATTTGTGCTCCCTCAAATGCCAGCTGACTGCGCCAGGATACGAACCTGCAACCTAGGGCCCAGCAAGCGAGAACGTTACCGCTGAGCCACGCAGCCAGTCCGGTCGATTATGTCTCCAGATCCATAACATTCTTGATATACTTCTTATCTTTCTTTCTTCAATGATGGTAGCAGTTTTTATCTAGGTTGTGGCGTTTGGTAGAGGTAAATCGTTTCTAAGGTCTTCAACAAAGAATAGTTCTATTATACTCTTTGATAATAACAACGAGTTATAACTATACTCATACATTTAGGAGAAAGTAGGCTATATGTTCTTTACTGAACATCTTGTTTTTTTTTTACAATTACCACAGGACAGTTATCGTATTAGGGATGCGGACATCCTTGTATAATAGTTATTTAATCTGTGCCCCGTTTGGTGAGGTCTTTGCTCCTCTGCAACATTCGTTTCAAAATTCTAATAGTACTTCCTTCCATTCGACATTTGCTGTTCGCTTGCCTTTTGGTTCTATTTGAACTTTGACGTCATGAAAGGATTTTGCTCGAGATAGTGCGGCATAGAGTAAAGTTGTCCGTGGCTAAACACTGGTTGAGGTAAATAAATGCCTACATGATCTAGTTCTTGACCTTGAGCTTTATTGATAGTTAAACAAAAAGCCAAACGTACTGAAAACTGCGTCCTTTTGAAGGAAAATGGCATAGAAGTATCTGATGGCGTAAGGTCAAGGCGAGGGAGTAGGACTTTGTTTCGAACATTTACGCCAGTATTAATTTCCAGGTGTATGCAATTGTCATACAACTTCCAAGCCAACAGTCTAGTACCGTTCAATAGACCTTGGGTAACATTAATATTTCTCAACAAAATCACAATTGAGCCTTCTTTTAGTCGAAGGATATGAGGTGGCAATCCACTTATGCTTATGGTGTCTAAAATTCTATTGGGAATTGTAGAAGTTCACTCTCATCTTCAGTAATCAAATTATTCACACTGATGTAAGTTCTCGATGATCCTGGGATTAGGTCTAAAACTTTTTCATTGATTTCTTTACAATGTTCATTTTTAGGTGCTAAAATCGCCATTTTTGAAAAGCGTGAAATATTTGTCAGCGTGGGACTAATTCTGAATTTTCTCCATCGACGTGAGGGTATTCACCGTTACCAATTTGTATGAAGAAGTTTGCAAAGTCACGTTGATCTGTATCCGCTCGCATATTTTTGTTGAGTTTAAAAATTTTGAATAATGGCCACAAAGGAGAGAACCTTACTGACATTTGGACTGTTGCTGCTTTAGATGCGTGAGGCACAACAGGCAATACCTGCCTAAAATCTCCACCTAATATGATAGTTTCTCCTCCGAAAGGCACGTCGTTATTCATGATGTCCTTGTGCAACCGATTTACACACATCAACGTGTGCTTATTAGCCATAGAGGCTTCATCCCAGATGATAAGTTTTGCTGAACGAATATAAAAAAGCTTCCTTGCTGTTAACTTTTATTCCTGATACAGAACGTTCTCGTAAATGTAGAGGTAACTTGAACTGGCTGTGTACAGTGCGCCCCTGAGGTAGTAACATTGCTGCAATACCAGTCCATGCAACAGAAACTACATTTAACCCCAAATTTGTGCAACTGTGAATCAAGCATTGGTAAAGAAATGTTTTCCCGGTGCCCCCTGGACCGTCAATGAAATATGCATTACTCATCCTTTCATTGCTGTTTTGTACTAACCCCAAAATTTCTGTAATTATAGCCGTTTGGTTTCAATTTGCTTGGTTTATCATCCGACTTAATTGATCCTCATTAAGTTTTGGATAATTCATTGGTAAATTTGTCAGAGGTAAATTATCAATAATAGCTGGCAATTCGAGAGAAGTAATGGGAAGACCATGGAGCGTTAACGTATTAGAAATATGTATAAGAGTGAACTGATATGCAATGTTAGGTTCGTGAAACTGCAGAAAATCTTCTGATAATGAATTCTTGAAAATGTCCCATAACTATCTTACATTTGAAGGGGTCCGAAAGATACATATGTAAGAAAACAGTTGTCGTAACTGAGAAGGCATCTGATATTGTGACGCTTCTGCCAAACAACGCTGCCATTCAGAATCGTCCATCAGCAAACCTCACTCCGTAGCTGTTTCTTTAAAAGTAGAATAGACAACTGCTTTGTATGTTCGTAGATCCTGGAAGCTGGTAGCACCTATGACGTGATGCAATAACAGGCGTAAATAATACCTTTCTGTTTCTGTAGGCGAAACATTATACAATCTGCCTATAGTTTTTGAAACATTTTTTCTTTTTTGCCACTGGCAGTTTCTCTTATTCCACACGTAATGTACTGGTGTTTCAGGATATATAGGCCTATATACGGACTTCTGGCTTGCGAATCTTGATTTAACTTGAACCACGCTTGTAATTCCGTGTTGCGCAACTGTGCTGGAAGTAAAATATCAGGAGCGTTATCATTTTAAAATAGATATTTTGCAAGTTTGGCAAGTGATCTGGTAATCGCACGATAGAATGTGACTGTTCATGCATGTGAAATGAAAATATCCTGAATGCGGCTTCTGTAGTAAAGAAAGTAATTTCATCGTAGTTCACCGTTTCGCCTACAGGACATAGTTTAACAATGCAGCAGTCATGACCTTTATACACATACTTGTGGATTTTAATATATAAGATATTTGTTGATGTATTTAACATTCCGAACACTTGAGCATATTTCAACATTAATATGAGCTTGCACGTAAAGTAAAAGAAATGGATTGTAGGGAACAATGAATCGACTTCAATGTCAATGCCTCGAATTGTTTTTATAATAATCCGTCCATTATTTCTTCTCCTATACGAAGGATAACCATTGGCATTATCTTTGGTCTCTTCCTGAAACTGTTTAGGGAAATCTTTCTTACATACGCCATCTTTCATACAGACTGAAGCAGGATTCAAAGATCCATGAGGACCATGTACCATATGACGCCTTACCAACTCGTATAGCGATTCATCCTCGAGATCTGGTATTTCAGCTGACACCACACTGTCAATGTCAGAAATTTCTCGAAACTTACAATCTTCCGTTAATGTTAAGTGTAAATGGATGTGCGGGAGACCTCGTTTTTGAAATTCCTCTGTATATAGATATGCTTCTACCGAAAATGTCCTTAACATTAATCAATCGTAGCAATTCCTTTACTTTGCAATGGAAAACTCTCACTTCAATATCAGGTCTATTATTAGCCGTTTCCCAGAGATGAATGCTGTTAAGTATTTCTTGCCAGCCCGCATTATAGGTGAACGTAATCAATAAATCTGGCTTTCCAAACTTCCTCACTATCACCATCGTATCCTGATAATTTTGCAATATTTTCCTTGGGCTACCTGTAAAAGAAGATGGCAAAACTACAATACGACTGACTCTGAGATTTTCCTTTTCTTCTCGTACATGCAAGGCGTCTGCTAAACCGTCATATGTATCAACTCGTAATTTCGTTTGTTGATGACGTATATATTTTAACCGGTCACCTTCCATACGACAGTAGTAATCCACGAATAAATATCCATTTTTCTAACTTGAGCAGCGACAACTTACTCAACATGACCTCCATGAACACTATTCATAGACATATACATTTTGTAATCATCTCTCGTATTGATAGCAGTTTCGTACATATCGCTGTTGCCAAAAATAAAGGAAGAATAATTATTCCACTTGTCTGTAACATGTTTTACAATTCACTTTATAACCTGTGTAAATAAACTCTGGTTGATGTACTCACAATATGCCAATGACCTGAACAGACAATTACCGTCACCTTTAATCTTTATAACATTTGTAATTGAGTGTCGCCTCTCATTCATCATAATATGATTCATTGTATTGATTGAGCACACAACCTATAAGGACGAATGATGAAACGAAAAGTAGACAGTTTGTAGCTGGTGAGACCAAAGGCTATATAACAGAAAGATCGGATACACAATACAAAATGGCGGTTCCAACATTCGACTGTAGCTGCATCTTCGTGAAATTAGTTGTCTTTCGTGTACAGTATTTGTTGTCATTCAAATAGATGTTGATATCACAGTGTCATTAGCAAAATGACTGCTGATTGTGCATGAGCATTTCACTATCAAAGTAATCCATTCTTTGAGAAGTTTTAATAAAATTATGTGCACAGAATCACCTTCAACTTATTGTATGGATACATGCGACATTAGCTCCCGAGTGGAACAGGTAGAAGTTAACGATATAATGACGTAATTAGGGAACTCTCTGTTAATATCAAGTAAGATTTATTTTTGGGGCGGCGTTGAATATCATGTTGCCTAGCGACGATATGTCCGTCAAGTCATTCGATATCCTATTTTCGTGAGACCTTGAAGGACGTAATATTCGCAATTATTTCAATACTCGAATGATATAATCAAATAAGGTGGGTATCAATTCACGGTGCTTGACGGGCATTACATTTTAAGACAACAAACGTCGACGTAGCGCAGATACTTCCCGAGATTTTTCAGTTTTAGTAAAGGGTGAAATTTTTT
This sequence comes from Meconema thalassinum, assembly GCA_946902985.2. Lineage (NCBI taxonomy): Eukaryota > Metazoa > Arthropoda > Insecta > Orthoptera > Tettigoniidae > Meconema > Meconema thalassinum. The sequence continues at coordinate 534,613,758 of OX336390.1, read as the reverse complement.
GAAAACTATTTTAATATATATGATTGCATTTTACCACTACTGAAAAAAACTCTTACACAAAAAAATGCATTACCTGTACATGACTGGGACAATGATTGCTTTCTTGATTAATGGTTATGTTGTTGTTGACTGGGAAAAGTACAAGGACATGTTGGATTTTCTAAAAACAAAAATTTAAATTTAATTTATGGGTGGTTCCCTATGGACTCAACGAATATCCACAGGTTTGAACATGATAGTGTGAACAAAATGACATGACATTAATTTTTGTTTATATATTGGTTAAAGGGGGGGGGCGATGCAAATGACTGTAGCTTTATAAAAAGAAATTAAGTACATGGGTTACTGTTAGTCCCTACATACAGTTTAATTTTTAATGGTGTTTTGATATATTAATGCCAATTAACGTTAGCGTTTTATTTACAAGTATTGATTGATTGATTGATTGATTGAGTGATGGGTTATTTTGTTTGATTTTAAGTGCCGTTATGTGCCATTAACGTAATGAACAGACAGTGAACAAGCATGCATTATGCTTTAAAGTACTCTGTGCTCTTGTGCAACGTTAATAACTTACAATAAGGAAAAGTTTTATTATAACACATGGCGTTAGTACCAAATACAACACGTGAGCAAGTTGGTTTACCACGTGGGTTAAATTTAAAATCAGAACATGATCGTTGGCTAACATTTGAATCCTGGCCTGTAGGATTTTTGTCAACACATAAACTTGCAAAAGTCGATTTTTTTACGTGAACCGAGAAGATGTGGTGCGCTGTGTGTTTTGTCGTATTGAACTTTCACACTGGGAAGAAGGGGATGATCCCTTTAGAGACCATTTGCGATGGTCTCCTTGTTGTCCTTACATGCTTGGAAAACCAGTGGATAACATACCCGTGTATCCATTTTACCGAACCACAAGGCCATTGGCCGCTACTTACGTTGCTGAATCACAAATAAATAATAATAATAATGATGTATTACCAGTCAACAACGGTAGTGTCGATATATGTGGTCCATATGCCATAGACAGTGTTGAATTGGCATGTGCTTTTGAAAAATTGGGAGTTTGCAAGACTAAAGCACAAGCACACCCAGAGTACAGCTCTGTTGAAAAACGTTTAGAATATTATAAAAATGTTTGGCCATTAATATTAAAACACCTTACCAAACAGCTAAGTGAAGCTGGATTTTTTATACTGGTGAAGGGGATAAAACAATATGTTTTTATTTTGGATTTGCTTTAAAGGATTGGCAAATGACTGATGACTCTTTTGTGCAACACGCTCGTTGGTTACCTAACTGTAAATACATGGTGTTGCTTAAAGGTCAGGAATTTGTGAACACTATTCGTAATGTAAACGTGATTGCAGCACAAGACATAAAAGTGCCTTTAGAGTTAGAACACGCGGAGAAAATACATAAGGCCAGTTTCAACCAAGCAAGCAAGGTGAATAGACGTGCAGTGAAGTGTAAGGAAGAATGGGAATCGCTATTCAGCAGTACCGGAAGGTCATCGGTCACTGGCAGGCTAGAGTGAAGTGCGATTTCGGTGTCGGGAAGGTGATAGTGGGCAACGTCACTGAACAGATGGGGGTTTTGGCGATGTGGATGGTAGCGCTGGTTGCGGCGACGCAACTATTAATTGGAGGAGTGGAGTCAAACCCAGGGCCTGGTCAGCAGGGATGGCAAGAAATGAAAAAAATAAGGGAAATTGTAAAGGAAGTGTCACAAAATGACCAGATCCGGGATATTCTTCGTGAGCAATGTAAGGAATTCAAGGAGATGAAGACATGTATAAGAGAAGAGATGGGAATAGTGAGAGAAAGGCTGACCGAGAATATTAGAGAGATAAAAGACCTAAGAGAAAAGGTGGAGAATAGATGGAGGTAAATGAATTAAGGAAGACCAAGCTGGATGAGAGAAAGAAAAACGTCTTCATTTACGGAATAAAGGAAGATGCCAATGAAAGCACCTAGGATCTAACATCCAAGGCATGCGGATAAACATTGGAGTTTCAGAGATTGATAATGTGACCAGGATAGGGCGGGGAAAGGGCACGAGGCCCGTGAAAGTGTCATTAGTTTCTTCGCTGATGGCTCACATAATTCTGGCGAACACAAAGAACCTGAAAGGGGAGAGGATATGGGTAAGGAGAGAAATGAGTAAAGAAGAGGCAAGCGAGCAACGGACCTTGCAGTTTCATTTAAGGAAGGCAAGGAACTCGGGTCTCAAGGCTTATGTAAAAGGCAATAGACTGGCGGTTAGCGGCAACAACAGGGATCGGGTTTGGACAGTGGGACAACTCCAGGATATGGAGAAGCAACGGCAACAGGAGACAGTTAGACCTAGCAACCAGGTGGAAGCAGCTGTTGGTTCAGAGGGAAGTGCGGTGGTGATTCAACAGAGAGCATCGACCTCCAAGTCCAACACGGAAGTGGCGCGAGCAGGAACGACTAATGTCAGTGCCAGGAACACCGGACAAGTGCGTGGTTTGCAGAAAGGTGAGACTGGCAAACAACGAGTTACTAGTCTAAAAGAACTTTGGTGCAAGAAAACCTTGACAGAGCAGTTTAATGTGGAGAAGGAGGTCATTTCTTCTCCAGGTGGCAGTATACTAGAGGTAGAGAAAGCTAGAGTTACTAGAAGTAAAGCCACTGCCAGCGAAGAGGGTAGGGGTAAAAAATAACTAAACTGGAATATTGCTAGCGTAAATATAGAGGGTTTTTAAATAAGAGAGGGAACGATGTAGTTTTGACCCTAATAGAAGATATGCAGATTGTAGGATTTGTTGAGAGTTGGCTCCCTGTAGGTTGCGAGGTTAAAATAGATGGCTTCAATATATATACAAAACCTAAGATTAGGAAAGCTCGTACCGGTAGGTTCCCGGGGAGAATTGTTGTTTGAATTAAAGAAGAGATGAGGGAATTATCAGAATTTATTAGTTCAGAACTGGAAGAAATAGTGTGGGTAAAAGCAGATATTAGGGGGAGGGGGAAAGGAACGGTATGTTTCGGCTTTGTCTACAACCCTCAGGAGAATTCCCCGTATGCAAGAGAAAGCTTTTTCGATGAGTTAGCTATTGAAATAAACAGAATTCAAAATATATATGAAGAGGCAGAGATTGTGCTTTTAGGGGACTTCAATGCGTGGGTTGCAGACAGAAAGTCCCTTTACAGCAAGGGGGTTGCCGAGGCCGTATGTGGGGATAGGCACAGCAAAGACAAGGAATGTAACAAGAACGGAGAAAAGATTTTGGATCTATGTGGTGCAGAAGAGCTATATATATTTAATGGTGTCTGTGTGGGGGATGAAGGAGGTAACCTGACATATATATCAGAGATTGGAGGAAGTGTAATAGACTGAGCAATATGTTCCAGAGGAGCACTAGCCCTAATTAAGAGGTTCCCTGTTGAAGAATGGGGGGAATCACACCACCTACCAATTGTCAACTTGCAGGGAGCGGTGACAAAATCAAAAAGTCCTCTCGTCACGCCGGAAGGCGGAGGTAGATTTCACCGGACAAACTTGGGGATAGGCGAAAATAGGCAGAATATGCTGGTTTTCGTAGAAGGATCAGACCTCATTTGTTGCGAGAAGGTATTTTATAATTGGAGCTTAATTAACTTTGTTTTTCGCCATTTTATGCTTATTTTAAACATTTTATTTTTTTATGGGAACGGTAACCTTTTTGTCATTTGGGGTCCATTTTTATACTTGTGGTCACACTCTCCTTATGCAAGGTTTCGACACTGATGTGTAACTATGTAACGGTCTGTTACTTCTTCATGCAAAATTATATCTCCCACAGAGATTTTGGTTTGTTCCTCAGTTTAGGGGCTGCGACAACGCGGTCATGTAACCTCGTGTACTTAGGGATGTCTGCATTAGTCTGTAATTCAGGTAAGGACTGCATACGGTCAATTTCAAGCAGTAGTTCCTAATGTTGCTACCAGGTACTACCGTCAACGACACCTACCTGTGAACTTGGCTACTAGATGCCACCGCAACCAGCAACTCGCAACGAACGTTGGAACTTCCCCTCCAAAGGAAAGCATACTGAGGGATTTTTAGCGCTCTTAGAAAAACCGACGACTTCGGCCGGCTTTGAACTCGCGACCTTGGGCATAGACATTCAGCATGCTTGCTACCAGTTACGTCACCGAAGCCGCTTCACACTTAGTCAGATGGAATTCTGAATCTGATCTCGTGCAAGTGCGTTATCTTGGCAACGTCTGATGGCTCATCCCTCATCAATTTCGTAGTGTTGCCATGGCAACCACTCTCTTGGCATTTTCTTATAATTCCGAAATCATTTTTCTCATCCCTTGTGCATAATGGTGGGTCATATCAAAAATTCTTTCAGACAAAATTTTAGGTAATTATTAGGGGAATATTGTCCATTTTGCACGGTTTTGATATTGTGCCTATTACGAGAGATATGATTAATGTTTCCCGAAAAACCCACTTTTTCCCACCCCTTTGTTAAAAGGTTGGTGCTATAAAAAAACCTCTTCAAACATAAATTTTTGGGCGTTATCCCACACATAGTATGAAGGTTGAACGGATTCGATATTTCACATATTAAGAGAGTTATAGCAATATTTCACTTTTTTGAAAAAAAAAAGCCCCCCATTTACACCCGCTTCTACCGATTTAGCCCAGTAACGAACTCGACCGAGATTTTATAGGTATACATATTCGGTAAAAAGTGATTGGTGCAAAATTACGGCAGTTATCGTGTCCACAAGAAACTGATACATATATATATATATATATATATATATATATATATATATATATATATACGTACATAAATTATATATAAACTTTTGAACTGACGGTGGTTTTGGGGTCTGGGGGATGTGAAACGCGAAGATATGTCTAAATTTTCCGGAAGTCGAAACATGGTACCCATTGCAATAGTTAGCTTTCTAATGAATTCTACCTCTGGTTGGTTCCTCAGTTTAGGGGCTGCGACAACGCGGTCATCTAACCCTGTGTACTTTGGGTGAGAGTAGAATGTGTCTGATAAACTGTGTGAATTGTAATGTTTGTATTAGTCTTAATTCAGGTTAGGACTGCAGGCGGTCAATTTCAAGCAGTAGTTCCTAATGTTGCTACCAGGTACTACCGTCAACGACACCTAGCTGTGAACTTGGCTACTAGATGCCACCCCAACCAGCAACTCGCAACGAACGTTGGAACTTCCCCTCCAAAGGAAAGCATATTGAGGGATTTTAGCGCTCTTAGAAAATCCAACGTCTTCGGCCGGCTTTGAAACCACGACCTTGGGCATAGACATTCTGCATGCTACCAGTTACGTCACCGAAGCCGCTTCCCACTTAGTCAGATGTCAAAGTCAACCCCTAGCACCATCCAGCCCATGACGGGCTAAGGCCGACCAAGCGACCGCTGCCCAGCCATTTGGCCTGCAGATATTCGGGTGACGCGTGATCAGCGCGTCGGGTCCCCTCGGCCGTTAATCTTGGTATTCGTGATCGGGGTGCTGTCTCACTGTCAGACAGCTACTCAATTGTCCTCACGAGGCTGACTGTACCCCGTTCCAACCCTCACGTCAGTTTTAAAATCCCTGACGGAGCCGGGGATCGAACCCGGGGCCTCCGGGTGAGAGGCAGGCGTGCTACCCCAACACCACGGGGCCGGCTTAGTCCGATGGAAATACTGAATCTGATCTCGTGCAAGTGCGTTGTCATGGCAACGTCTGATGGCTCATCCCTCATCAATTTAGTAGTGTTGCCATGGCAACCTCTGATAGCTCTTTGCATTTTCTTATAATTCCGGAATCATTTTTCTCATTCCTTGGCGTAATGGTGGGTCATATAAAAATTCTTTCAACAAAAATTTTAGGTAATTATTAGGGGAATATTGCCCATTTTATACGGTTTTGATATTGTGCCTATTAAGAGAGATATGATTAATGTTTCCCGAAAAACCCACTTTTTCCCACCCCTTTGGTCAATGGTTGGAGCTAATAAAAAAACTGTTCAAACATACATTTTTGGGCTTTATCCGACACATAGTATGAACGTTGAACGGATTCGATATTTCACATATTAAGAGAGTTATAGCAATATTTCACTCTTTCTAAAAAAAAAAACATTTTCACCCCCTTCGACAGATTTAGCCCAGTAACGAACTCGACCGAGATTTTATAGGTATACATGTTCGGTAAAAAATTCAAAGTGATTGGTGCAAACTTACGGCAGTTATCGTGTCCACAAGAAACTGATATATATATATATATATATATATATATATATATATATACATACATAAATTATATATAAACTTTTGAACTGACGGTGGTTTTGGGGTCTGGGGGATGTGAAACGCGAAGATATGTCGAAATTTTCCGGAAGTCGAAACATGGGACCCATTGCAATAGATAGCTTTCTAATGAAATCTACCTAAAATCAAAAAAGAACCCACATGTTAAAGCTAAAGAGAGAAAAGTAAATAGATTCAGATGGAGGGAGGAAAACTGCAGAGAGTTCCAGAACTACTTCCAGGGAGAAAATTTTGAGCTGATAAAGGTAGGGATAAGTTTAATGATCAGTAATGATGAAATTGAAGGGGTAATACGTATGATAGAAAATGCAATTATGATGGCCGGGCGGAAAATTAAAGGATGGTACGATGAATCTTGTAGAAGGAAGAAAACCGAAGTTATTAGGGCACTGAAGTTATACAAGAGAGGAGGGGATGATACGATGAGCGTAGAATTTTGTCGTCTAAGGAAAGAATATAGGGAACTGCTCAGCAAAATGAAAGATGAATGGCAGAGTAAGTAAGCAACGACAGTAAATAAGGATTCTAAAGCTAACGACTGTAGCAAAGTGTGGAGCAGGATAAATTCTTACTGTAGGGGGCGCAGAAGTGGTGGGGGGAGCTCTATTAGTGATGGAGTATGGATTGCATATTATGAGAATCTGTTAAATGCTGAAGATAATTGGAGGAAGAGAGATGAGTTTGGCGTCCCGAGGGGGCTGGAGGCCGCTCTGCCTATGCTGGACCAAGTCATATCGATAGAGGAAATTAAGAAAGTAATGGCAAAAAGTAAAGGAGGGAAGTCAGGTGCTATTTCGGGGATAACAAATGAATTTTGGCAAGAGTTGAGTAACAATAGGTTCATGATGGACAGCTTGGTAAAAATCTTTAACAAGATTTTTGAAGGAGGTAGATTTCCGAGGGCGTGGCAGGAGGGGATAATTTGTCCAATATATAAGAAGCGTGGGGACAAACTAGACCCAGGCAACTATAGAGGCATAACTGTGCTTGATAATTTGAGCAAAATGTACACCGGGGTCTTATCCAAGCGTTTAATAGTAAGGCCAGAGGGCTGTTCGGTGTTCTCGAGACTCCAGACAGGGTTCAGAAAAGGGATGAGGACCAGTGACAATATAATGGTGGTGAAAACGGTGATGGACAAGTACATAAGAAGGAAAGGAGGTAAGCTGTATATCACAGCTATTGATTTGGAGAAGGCGTTTGATTTAGTGAGCAGGGGAGCTGTCATGGATAAACTGGGAAAAATCGGGGTGTCACATAAAATGATAAGAGCAATTGAGAATGTGTATTCCGAAGTGAAATGTGCAATTAAAACTAAAGATGATGTAATTGTAGGAGAGATAAAGTCTAATATAGGATTAAAACAGGGATGCAAATTATCCCCGGTGCTTGTTTTCCTATTTATCAACGATATTTTCGATTCAAAGGGCTTTGAGCAACGGTCCAACCCTTGCTTGGACAATTATGATATCCCGGGCCTAGCTTTTGCTGATGACATCTTTCTGCTTGCTCTAACACCCTATAATATGCAATATAGTATTGACGAGATTGTGAAATACTGTGAGGACTGGAACTTAAAAATTAACCCGAGTAAGACCAAAGTTATGGTCTGCAAACAGGGAGTTAAACTGGCTAAGAATGAAAAGTGGGTCATGTATGGGTCACAGTTAGAGACAGTCAAAAACTTGAGTATCTAGGGACGATAATGGCGAGTAATGGTAAATGGACCGAACAAATTAAAAGGGAAAAATCGAAAGGGCTAGCGGCATTGGCGAATGTTAAAGTGTTAGAGCGTAAGTTACCGAATCTTGACTACAAAGTGTATAAGAATGTGTTTAACGCACTCATCGTTTCAAGAGCACTTTATGGACTGGAAGTATGGGAAGGAACGAAAACCCTGGACAATATTGTAAGTAGGTTTGCCAAGATAATTTTGGGGCTACCTAGTTGCACGGCGAATTGTGGAGCGAGAATGTTGTGTGAGGATGTAAGCATTTGACAACATATCATAAAAAGGTCATAAAGTCTTGGATTCGTTTAAAATCAGGTGGAGGGGGGGAATGCTAAAGGTAGCCTACCTGCACCAAATGAAGCATCAGCAAGAGGGCTACTGGGTGGACGGGGTAAGAAGTGTACTGGAAAGATTAGGAATGGGTTATGTATGGGAAAGGGACTTACAAAGAGCGGAAGGTAAGGTGTGTAGAAAGGTGTGTAGAAGGGTTAATGACGTAGAGTTGCAGGTGCTAAGAGAAGAGTGCACCAGTAGGAGAACCTTAACGGAGTTCTGCGAAATAAGGAACTTCATGAGCATAAAGCCTCAATGTCTAATGAAAAGAGAATTGAGAGGGATAATTTGGTGGTTAATGGGGGGTGTATAAGAACAAAGCGTTGAGAGAAGTAGGAAAAGAGGACATTTGCCTGTTTTGTGGGAAGGTTATGGGTGCAGCGCACCTGATCAGGGAATGCAAGGAAATTTAAATGATAAGGTCAAAGTTTGTAGACAAAGCAGATCTAAACAGAATAGGGAATGCAAATGAGTATCACACTTTAATTAAATTACTAAAAAGGGAATGGGGGAAAGCAGGCCAATTAGCAAAATATTTTAATACCATCAGGGCAATGTGGAATAAGAAAGCGTCGGATGAGATTCAGAACAAAGATGCATGTAAATTAAGCATTCAAGTACAGGAGATGGCTTCCTAAGCTATAAATCTCGTTAAAGCCTATCTGTATTAACTAGGTATACGATTACTACAGTACATCCACATATTGCGGTCTGTAGATTTTTCCTGTGAGTTTGATGATTTTTTTCCTTACTACAAAACTTATCAGACTCTTACAGTCAGTAAGGGCTCGATAGAGAAATAAAAGTAATTTTTTCTGTGATGTGTCTTCCATGGAGAACTGTCAAAAAATGAAGAACACTGTGTCCACATTTATGATTAAGAAATAACTTTGTGCAGTCTCCATCAGAAAAGTTGCCCAGTGATATTTTGAATGAAGATAACTACTGCAAAGCATTATTAAGTTTTGAAATAACTAGGAAGCTATGAAATGCCGAATGAACATTTGGTTTAATTATCTAATGCCATACTGCAAATTTATGTTATCTATGTGTTTATTGTCTGTATGTCACGATATGACTCTCTGAGTTAAAGTGACAATTAACATGTAGATTTGGTTTAAATAAAAATAAATATTCATATACATGAGGCTGAAAAAAAGACTTGTCTCACGAACAGATACAAAAGTGTGACCAACAATTACCGTATGTAAAATTTGTTATCAAGATGAACTAGGTGTTGTATTTTTGGTTGTGGACACATGATAGCATGAGTCAAGTGTGCATTAGAACTTAACACCTGTGCTATATGCAGAAAAGTAGTATCTGCTACAGTTAGGGCATTTCTTGCATAACTAGTATAATTTATTAGCCATGCATAGTGCAAAATACCTATATGCAAGATATTATTACAAGCTGTTTTATAGTGTAATAGATATGCTTTTCTTTTGTTTATAGACTACTACAATGAATATTTTGAATGCTGTGGGTCAAGCATGTGGCTTAGAGACAAAGAAGCTCAGCGAATTGCCAACGCATATTCCATTCCGCATTATCAAGATTCGGAAATTGAAAACAGCATATGGTGACCGTCTACTTTGTGTATGTGAAAACTTTGAGACATTTCTGCCTACACGGTTTAATGATATGTCGGAGAGTGTTTTTGATGAAGTCAGTAATGCTGTCCAACCTGTACACTTAATTTATGTAGGTTTTAAAAACAATAGGTGCATAGTTCGTTTAAATTAAATAAAAAAAATCAAATGTCAAATAATAATGGAAGATATAAGTCATGACAATGAACTGAAAGAAAAATATGTATATAGAATAATAATGTTTTAGTGTTTAGTATTGTCTTAAAAAATATTATCATGAAACCAAAAAAAAAGTATATAAAGTTTGTAAATAAATGAAATTAATGGTACAATGTTGTTTTATTTTCTACAGAAGTCAGAATATTTAACATTGCAGAGTATACATGATTATGACAATAAGAAGTACATTTAATACAAGTCTTTGCCTTTACAATAGTGTGTTATAGTTTTAAAAACAAAGCTTGTTGTAGATCTTTTTTCTTCCACGTTATGAAAACGTTATTGTCTTGTTTCGGATCATTATCACTACCATAATCATAAGCAGCATGATCAATATCACTATTATTATAATCACCATAATTATCCTCAATATCACTAAAACCAGTTAAATATTCCTGTTCCTCTCCCTGTTCCTGTTCCTCTTCCTCTTCCTCTACAGTGTCCTCATGTAGAGTTTGCGTGGCTTTTGATAATGTTAAGGGTTTTTTGAACGTTGAACTATTGTGAGCAGCAATATTGTTTTTCATGCAGTCGCTTTTTAGCATTTTTATGATTTTCTGTTGACAGCAACAATGTTTCATGCAGTACACTACATTGATGATCACTGACACTTAAAACCTCACTATTTTTACTTTTTACCTCACTTCGACATTGTTTTGAACGTTGTTTTGAACAACGCCAAATAACAGCTCCATTTGCATTGGTTCGTTTCACAATATATGAATATCCTTTATAGAATGCATGAGGCTTACCATACCTAGTCACTGATACTTCCATGTCAACTGTCAAGCATAGACTAAGCTCTAGTAAAGACAACTTGACAATAAGAACAATAGTTTAATGTGGGAGCATATATGGATGCAAATGTGGAAAGCAAAAAAAAAGTGGGAGCAAATGTGTGAGCAAAAAGTGGAAGCAAAAAGTGGGAGCAAATGTGGGAGCACAAATAATAAACTTAGTTATAACCTAACCTAACCTAACCTAACTTCACCTAACCTAACTTAACTTAACCTAACCTAACCTAACTTCACCTAACCTAACCTAACCTAACCTAACTTCAAAGTGGAAGCAAATGTGGGAGCAAAATGTGTGAGCAAAAATAAAAGAGGGAGCAAATGTGGCAACATAATGTGGGAGCAAAAATTGGGAGCAAATGTGTGAGGAAAAAAAAAACAAAAACAAGTGGGAGTAAATATGGAAAGGAAAAGAAAAAGTGGGAGCAAATGTGTGACCAAAAAAGTGGGAGCAAATATGGAAAGCAAAAAGTGGGAGCACAAATAATAAACTTAACCTAACCTAACTTCACCTAACCTAACCTAACCTAACTTGAAAGTGGGAGCAAAGGTGGGAGCACAAATAATAAACTTAGTTATAACCTAACCTAACTTCACCTAACCTAACCTCACCTAACCTAACCTAGCCTAACCTAACTTCACCTAACCTAACCTAACTTAGCCTAACTTGAAAGTGAGAGCAAATGTGGAAGCAAAAAAGTGGGAGCAAATGTGGGAGCAAAAAGAGGGAGCAATTGTGGAAGCAAAAAAGGAAGAGCAAAAAGTAGAAGCAAAAAATTGGGAACAAAAAGTGGGAGCAAAAAGTGGGAGCAAATGTGGGAGCAAATGAGTGAGCAACAAGAGGGAGCAAATGTGGGAGCAAAAAAAAGTGGGCGCAAAAAAAGTGGGAAGAAAAATTGGGGAGCAAAAAGTGGGAGCATATGTGTGAGCAACAAGAGGGAGCAAATGTGGGAGCAAAAAAAGTGGGAGCAAAAAGTGGGGAGCAACATGTGGGAGCAACAAGAGGGAGCAATTGTGGGAGCAAAAAAGTGGGAGAAAAAATTAGGAGCAAAAAGTGAGAGCAAATGTGGGAGCAAATGTGTGAGCAACAAGAGGGAGCAAATATGGGAGCAAAAAGTGGGGAGCAACATGTGGGAGCAACAAGAGGGTGCAATTGTGGGAGCAAAAAAGTAGGAGCAAAAAGTTGGAGCAAAAAATTGGGAGCAAAAAGTGGTAGCAAAAAGTGGGAGCAAATGTGGGAGCAAATGAGTGAGCAACAAGAGGGAGCAAATGTGGGAGCAAAAAAAGTGGGAGCAAAAATTGGGGAGCAAAAAGTGGGAGCAAATGTGGGAGCAAATGTGTGAGCAACAAGAGGGAGCAAATGTGGGAGCAAAAAAAGTGAGAGCAAAAAGTGGGGAGCAACATGTGGGAGCAAAAAGTGGGAGCAAATGTGGGAGCAACAAGAGGGAGCAAAAAAAAGTGGGAGCAAAAAGTGGGAGCATATGTGAGAGCAAATATGAGGGAGCAAAAAGTGGGATCAAATGTGGGAGCAAAAGAGGGAGAAAAAAGTGTGAGCAACCATGACTGGTTGTTAAGACTTTTATTTCAACCAATGCACATGAATTAAATTTTGGTAGAGTAATCTGAGTAATAATAATATTATTATTATTATTATTATTAATAATAATAATAAAAATAACAATAATAAAATTTGAAAAAATAAATTTTAATTATATTTTTCAAGGTTGAATTTTCGAAGTGCTGTCAAGAATAATAACTACATGAAACAGATTCAGAGAATTCTAGAGTACTTTAAGTTTAATCATTGGCTAGGAGTGATATAGAGCTAGCTAACCTAACTTAACCCCAGCTCTCCTAATCTAACCTAACTTCACCTAATTATTAATCGTTTGGCAATTACACATCACTTTTTGGAACACAAAGAAAATATAACCATAACATAATTTACAAATTTACAGACATATTATTTACATAGTTTAATACATTTGCTGTAGAAAACAAAAAGTCAAAGTGGTTTCCAGGATATAAGTTCTGAGGGCACTCTTCAACTATATGCTTGATGGTCTGACACTGGAAGCCACACGTGCACTCTGGAGCGGTGATCTTTCCCCATTTGTATAGTAGATCACCACATCTCCCATGGTTGGTGCGTATCCTGTTCAGTGTACACCATGTCCTACGGGGCAGATCAAGTTCCCATGGATTGTTGTTACTATGGAGAAAACTATGCAGCTCTGGTGGAGTGTTTGTGTACCAATTTTCTGCCCAGGCTTCATGAAGATTGAAGTTATGGTCTGCCAGGTTGTTGGCTGTTCTGATTGCAGGGTGTCTGGAGCGGAGTCTATTGATTTGGATTGCAGGTATGTCCTCATGGATTGGCAGCTGTTGGTTGTTGCAGATTTTGTTAAATTCTCTCAGGAGGATATTCTTTCTTCTTAGCGTAGGAGGTGGAATACGGCTCAGGACAGGTAGCCAGGAAACTGGTGTGGACTTGATTGTACCAGTAATTATCCACATAGTTTGGTTTAGTTGAACATCTACTAGCTTCGTGTGACTACTGTTTAGCCAAACAGGGCTGCAATATTCTGCTGCTGAGTATACAAGACCTAGGGCAGTTGATCAGAGGGAAGACGCAGTGGAACCCCATGGTGTACCACACAGTTTTTGTAGGATGTTATTTCTTGACCTCAATTTGGCTGCAGTGTTTGTTAGATGTTGTTCAAATGACAGTGTTCTGTCAAGTGTCACTCCAAGGTACTTTGGGTATTTGTTATGAATCACACGTTTTCCATCAAAATATATGTTTAGTTCATGGTTGGCTAATGTTATACAAGTTGTGACTTGCTTTAAGACTGGCTATGACGTCACAGATGAATGGTGGTGGGAGGCTGGACATAACTTTTTATTAAACAAGAAATATTTACCTTTTTTGCCGGCCTCCCACCACTATTCATCTGTGTGGCAAAAGAGTAAAATTTTTTTTAAATAAAAAGTTATGTCCAGCCTCCCACCACCATTCATCTGTGACGTAATAGCCACTCTTAAAACAAGTCACAACTTGTATAACATTAGCTTAGGTGAAATTAGGTTAAATTAGGTGAGCTGGGGTAAAGTTAGTTTAGCTAGCTCTCTATCACTCCTAGCCAATGATTAAACTTAAAGTACTCTAGAACTCTCTGAATCTGTTTCATGTAGTTATTATTCTAGACAGTACTTTGAAAATTCAACCTTGAAAAATATAATTACATATTTTTTTAAATTTTATTATTTTTATTATTATTAATAATATTATTATTATTACTCAGATTACTCTACCAAAATTTAATTCATGTGCATTGGTTGAAATAGAAGTCTTAACAACCAGTCATGGTTGCTCCCTCTTTTTACTCCCTCTTTTGCTCCCACATTTGTTCCCACTTTTTGCTCCCACATATTTGCTCTCACATTTGCTCCCACTTTTTGCTCCCACTTTTTGATCCCACATATGCTCCCTCTTGTTGCTCCCACATTTGCTCCCACATTTTGCTCCCACATGTTGCTTCCCACTTTTTGCTCCCATTTTTTTTGCTCCCACATTTGCTCCCTCTTGTTGCTCACACATTTGCTCCCACATTTGCTCCCTCTTTTTGCTCCCACTATTTGCTCCCCAATTTTTGCTCCCACTTATTTTGCTCCCACATTTGCTCCCTCTTGTTGCTCACTCATTTGCTCCCACTTTTTGCTCCCAATTTTTTGCTCCTACTTTTTGCTCCCACTTTTTTCTCCCACAATTGCTCCCTCTTGTTGCTCCCACATGTTGCTCCCCACTTTTTGCTCCCACTTTTTTTGCTCCCACATTTTCTCCCTGTTGTTGCTCACACATTTGCTCCCACATTTGCTCCCACTTTTTTGCTCCCACTTTTTGCTCCCCAATTTTTGCTCCCACTTATTTGCTCCCTCTTGTTGCTCACTTATTTGCTCCCACTTTTTTGCTCCCACTTTTTGCTCCCCAATTTTTGCTCCCACTTTTTTGCTCCCACATTTGCTCCCTCTTGTTGCTCACTTATTTGCTCCCACTTTTTGCTCCCAATTTTTTGCTCCTACTTTTTGCTCCCACAATTGCTCCCTCTTGTTGCTCCCTCATGTTGCTCCCCAATTTTTCTCCCACTTTTTTTGCTCGCACATTTGCTCCCTCTTGTTGCTCACACATTTGCTCCCACTTTTTTTGCTCCCCAATTTTTGCTCCCACTTTTTTGCTCCCACATTTGCTCCCTCTTGTTGCTCATTCATTTGCTCCCACATTTGCTCCTACTTTTTGGTCTCACTTTTTGTTCCCAATATTTGCTCCTACTTTTTGCTCCCACTTTTTTGCTTCCACAATTGCTCCCTCTTGTTGCTCCCACATTTGCTCCCACTTTTTTGCTTCCACATTTGCTCTCACTTTCAAGTTAGGCTAAGTTAGATTAGGTTAGGTGAAGTTAGGTTAGGTTAGGTGAGGTCAGGTTAGGTGAAGTTAGGTTAGGTTATCACTAAGTTTATTATTTGTGCTCCCACATTTGCTCCCACTTTCAAGTTAGGTTAGGTTAGGTTAGGTGAAGTTAGGTTAGGTTAAGTTTATTATTTGTGCTCCCACTTTTTGCTTTCCACATTTGCTCCCACTTTTTTGGTCACACATTTGGTCCCACTTTTTCTTTTGCTTTCCATATTTACTCTCACTTGTTTTTGGTTTTTTCCTCACACATTTGCTCCCAATTTTTGCTCCCACATTTTGCTGCCACATTTGCTCCCACTTTTATTTTTGCTCACACATTTTGCTCCCACATTTGCTTCCACTTTGAAGTTAGGTTTGGTTAGGTTAGGTTAGGTGAAGTTAGGTTAGGTTAGGTTAAGTTAAGTTAAGTTAGGTTAGGTGAAGTTAGGTTAGGTGAAGTTAGGTTAGGTTAGGTTAGGTTATAACTAAGTTTATTATTTGTGCTCCCACATTTGCTCCCACTTTTTGCTTCCACTTTTTGCTCACACATTTGCTCCCACTTTTTTTGCTTCCCACATTTGCATCCATATATGCTCCCACATTAAACTATTGTTCTTATTGTCAAGTTGTCTTTACTAGAGCTTAGTCTATGCTTGACAGTTGACATGGAAGTATCCAGTGACTATGTATGGTAAGCCTCATGCATTCTATAAAGGATTTTCATATATTGTGAAACGAACCAATAAAAATGGAACTGTTATTTGGCGTTGTTCAAAACAACGTTCAATACAATGTCAAAGTGAGCTAAAAAGTAAAAATAGTGAGGTTTTAAGTGTCAGTGATCATCAATGTAGTGTACTGCATGAAACATTGTTGCTGTCAACAGAAAATCATAAAAATGCTAAAAAGCGACTGCAAGAAAAACAATATTGCTGCTCACAATAGTTCAACGTTCAAAAAAACCTTAACATTATCAAAAGCCACGCAAACTCTACATGAGGACACTGTAGAGGAAGAGGAAGAGGAACAGGAACAGGGAGAGGAACAGGAATATTTAACTGGTTTTAGTGATGTTGAGGATAATTATGGTGATTATAATAATAGTGATATCGATCATGCTGCTTATGATTATGATAGTGATAATGATCCGAAACAAGACAATAACGTTTTCATGCCTATTGTTCACCGTGGAAGGAAAAAGATCTACAAAAAGCTTTGTTTTTAAAACTATAACACACTATCGTAAAGGCAAAGACTTTTAATAAGTGTGCATTTTTTGTCATAATCATGTATACTCTGCAATGTTAAATATTCTGACTTCTGTAGAAAATAAAACATCATTGTACCATTATTTTCATTTATTTACAAACTTCATATACATTTTTTTTTGTTTCGTGATAATATTTTTAAGACAATACTAAACACTAAAATATTATTATTATATACACATACTTTTCTTTCAGTCCATTGTCATGACTTATATCTTCCATTATTATTTGACATTTGATTTTTTTATTTAATTAAAACGAACCATGCACCTATTGTTTTTAAAACCTACATAAATTAAGTGTACAGGTTGTACAGCATTACTGACTTCATCAAAAACACTCTCCGACATATCATTAAACCGTGTAGGCAGAAATGTCTCAAAGTTTTCACATACACAAAGTACACGGTTACCATATGCTGTTTTCAATTTCCGAATCTTGATAATGCGGAATGGAATATGCGTTGGCAATTCGCTGAGCTACTTTGTCTCTAAGCCACATGCTTGACCCACAGCATTCAAAACATTCATTGTAGTAGTCTATAAACAAAACAAAAGCATATCTATTACACTCTAAAACAGCTTGTAATAATATCTTGCATATAGGTATTTTGCACAATGCATGGCTAATAAATTATACTAGTTATGCAAGAAATGCCCTAACTGTAGCAGATACTACTTTTCTGCATATAGCACAGGCGTAAGTTCTAAAGCACACTTGACACATGCTATCATGTGTCCACAAGGCAAAAATACAACACCTTGTTCATCTTGATAACAAATTTTACATAATTGTTGGTCACACATTTGTATCTGTTCGTGAGACAAGTCTTTTTTTCAGCCTCATGTATTTGCTCCGCGTGTTCTAACTCTAAAGGCACTTTTATCTCTTGTGCTGCAATCACGTTTTCTTTATGAATAGTGTTCACAAATTCCTGACCTCTAAGCAACATCATGTATCTACAGTTAGGTAACCAATGATCGTGTTGCACAAAAGGGTCATCAGTCATTTGCTAATCCTTTAAAACAAATCCACAATAAAAAAATATTGTTTTATCCACTTCACCAGTATAAAAAAATCCAGCTTCACTTAGCTGTTTTGTAAGGTGTTTTAATATTATTGGCCAAACATTTTTATCAGATTCTAAACGTTTTTCAACAGAGCTGTACTCTGGGTGTGCTAGTGCTTTAGTCTTGCAAACTCCCAATTTTTCAAAAGCACACGCCATTTCAACACTGTCTATGGCATATGGACCACATATATCGGCACTACCGTTGGCTGTTAATATATCATTATTATTATTATTAGTTATTTGTGATTCAGCAACGAAGTAGTAGTCAATGGCCTTGTGGTTCAGTAAAATGGATACACTGGAAGGTTACCCACTTGTTTTCCAAGCACGTAAGGACAACAAGGAGACCATCGCAAATGGTCTCTAAAGGGATCATCCCCTTCTTCCCAGTGTGAAAGTTCAATACGACAAAACACACAGCGCACCACATCTTCGCGGTTCAAGTAAAAAAACGGGTTTTGCAAGTATATGTGTTGACAAAAAGCCTACAGGCCAGGATTCAAATGTTAACCAACGATCATGTTCTTATTTTAAATTTAACCCACGTGGTAAACCAACTTGCTCACTTGTTGTATTTGGTACGAACGCCATGTGTTATAATAAAATTTTTCTTATTGTAAGTTATTAACGTTGCACAAGAGCACAGAGAACTTTAAAGCATAATGCATGCTTGTTCATAGTCTGTTCATTACGTTAATGGCACATAACGACACCTAAAGGCAAACAAAATAACCCATCACTCAATCAATCAATCAATACTTGTAAATAAAACGTTAACGTTAATTGGGATTAATATATCAAAACACCATTAAAAATAAACTGTATGTCGGGACTAACAGTAACCCATGTACTTATTTTCTTTTTATAAAACTACAGTCATTTACATCCCCCCCCCCTTTAACCAATATATAAACAAAAATGAATGTCAATGTGAATCAAGAAAGCAATCATTGCCCCAGTCATGTACAGGAAAAGATTTTTTTGTGTAAGAGTTTTTTCAGTAGTGGTAAAATGCAATAGTATTTTAAGTTAGGCTTACCTGAGTTTTAAATAGTTCACTGCCTGGAAACAATGGTTTCGCTCTACTGCGTCTCGGGTTTTCAGCAACTGCTACGGCGGTAAGCCTTTTCTTTCCAAGTTTCTAAAAATAAATAAAATGAACCGCTATAAATACCTACATTTAGGTTACCGGTAATACATGCATTTCATAAAATAAAACAAATTAGTTTAAAAAATAATCTCACCTTCACTTGCAGTGGCTTGTTGCTGTTTTCTTCTAGTGGGGTCAAAAGTGCAATGGTTTCTTGTATTTCAGACATGTAAGGTATACCGGTTATCTGCAAACAAATAAATAAATAAAATCATTAATTACCTAATCAATAAATAATTGCTTGTAAATTCATATAAATCAATAAATATATAAATGAATAAATATATAAATAAATACCTACCCCACAACAAGGTTAAGTATTTTCCACCAACACCAAAACTGTTAAACAAGACCATGTGTTTCAGGCAACGCAGTGTGTTCAAAAGTAGTCACATAAGTGAGAGTGGAAATTATAACGACATGTCTTTATATATGTTACGTTGCATGTATAATCATTTTTTCCCACGTTTTGAACATTCTGTTATCGTGCACGTGGACAGCTAACGTCCAAGGTGAACACGTGTGTTGGATCATATTACACGTCAACTTGCATTTTGTCACGTAAGACTTGTTTAGCGTACATGTCATCTCACACGTGTTCACATGCATTTCGCTCTTCCCTGCCAACACGATTGTCAGATTATTTAACCTTCAAGCGTCCTCCGCGTCTTTGTCATTTTCCATTGCACCTGCTGTCAAGTCTGATCAGCGCATTCCAATAAGCTCAAATGACATTCACATCCTGCTAGTCTGCTCCTCTGCAAGTTTGTTCTCATAACCGTGTACACGTTAAAGATCCCCTTCGGGGGTAAAATATCACAAAAACGAACCCTCGCTCTGTCATAAACCGACCCGTCGAAATATCGAGTGTTCTATTGAGCACAGCCACCGTGGTCAGCGACAGGTTCGTTGAAACCCACACACACCCAGCAGTCGTCTCTCTCAACAACCTCGATGTTAGGCCCCTTAAAACAACAATTATCATCATCATCTCTCAACAACCACGCTTCATGAACATTGTAAAGAGGTATGGAATTTTTTTCAACAAAAGTGTCGTTAGGCCCTTTGTCAAAATTTCAAAAATAGTTTAAAAAAGGGGGCGTCAGCCCGAGTCCTAGGACACCTCGTACACGTCTCTAGCGTTATTGGTTTGCGAGATATATCAAAAAGTCTAAAATCACGGTTTTACCTCAAAATGGTTTTCTATTCCTGCCCAACATGAACATCCTCGGCAAGAGGACAACGCGACGAAAAAAAATGGCAACTCATACAAGTCTCTAGGCTTATTGGTTCGTGAGATATCAACAAAAATCACAGAAAACACTTGTTTACCTCAAAATCGAGTTTCCAAATTATTTTAAAAATTATAACGAGTGGTCCATAGCAAAGAGGACGTCACTGCGAGTCCTTGGACCCCTCGTACACGCCTCTAGCATGATTGGTTCGCGAGATATAACAAAAAGTCTAAAATCACGTTTTTACCACCCAAAAAACCATGTTTCCAGCATTTCACCTTTTCGGCACCTGCATTCCCGTAAAGTGCACAACGAGACGAAAAAACGAATCCAAGCACGCCCTCCTAGCATTTCTCCTTCCATTCCAAGGCCGCCAGGGGCTCACAACTTCCTAAGTGGATCAGAACGAACAAACTAGCACTACTGTCACGTTTTTATCCTGGAGTCTTAAAACTTACTTTGGGGGTAGAGGGCGTAGGGAACATTGAATTACGTCAAATAAACTTTTTTTTTAATTTCTAAGTTTCCATAATATTGGAATTTCAAAATTCGAGTGTATTCCAAAAAACATAAAAAAAGTTTTATTACAGAAAATAAAGGGCATAGAGACCGTTCGTTTGAGCTATAGCACAACGTTCTATCATGTTTGGTTTTCAAGCTATCGCCTACTTTGAAAAACAAAAATTTTGAATTAAAAAAAAATATATATAACGAGTGGTCCATAGCAAAGGGAGCGTCACCTCAAGTCCTACGACACCTCATTCGTGAAACTCCGACCATGGGTTCGAGGGAAAAGTCTATTTAAATGTTTCAATTTCGCGCGGCGGCCATGTTGGTTTGTTGGGCACAGCGGCGTCAAGTGAAGCAGAACCATCACTACTCCACTACTACAAAACCCTCTATTATCATGGTTGTCTTCATATTTAGAAGGCAGAACTCAGAGTGTCAAAATACTCAATTTCTTAACTCAACCAATAGCTGTCTCTTCTGGTGTTCCGCAAGGTGCCAATCTTTCTCCTTTGTTATTTCTAATCTTTATTAATGATATCAATACAGTTTTCAAACATGCCAAAATCTTTCTGTTAGCCGATGATACAAAGTTCTTTATGAAAGTTCAATCTCTTCAGGACTGTATACTTCTTCAAGAAGAAATTTGGCGTCTAGAGGAGCATTGTTCTTTAAATGGGTCACTGCTCAATGAAAATAAATGTAAACTAGTTAGAATCTCAAAGAAGAAACAGAATATTGAATTCTCTTATCACTTTCTATCGTCTACTCCACTTCATGCTGTTAGAAGTATTTGTGACCTGGGAGTAAAATTCTCAGACACGTTGTGGTGTTTGAAGCCATATCTCCGGATAGCCATCACCATTTAGCATTTCACCTAACATATATACTGCATTTAGCATACACTGACAGTTGCAGTACCAATACTGCAACTAAATAATTGTACATATTGTAAATATTTTCACCTGTATTTCAAACATAGATTTTATAGCCTAAGTGTATTGGATCTGATGATGATCGCTTGACGATCGAAACTGGTCATCCTAGTGTTTTATTAATCTCATGTAATTTATTTCAGGATTAGGGCATAACCCATCTCGTTTGGGTACATTCGTGTTGACCGACTGAAAAGCACTAAACTCTTGTTCTCAGACACGCTTAATTTTAATGAGCATATGGTAAATATTAAGAAAAAGGCTTTACAGAGATTAGGTTGCATAACTCGTTATTCCAAGGAATTTTGTGACTCTAATATATATTTCCTACTGTACTTGACCCTTGTCAGACCGTTAATTGAATATTGCACACCGATTTGGAGCCCTTTCAATAAAACACAAATTGAGAGTTTAGAGAAAGTACAATACCAATTCCTACGAATTTATGCGTATCGTTTCCTCCACCCAATAACGAATCATAACTACACTGAAGTAATGATGCAATTGAAGCTGCCTACTCTTAAATCCCGTCGTGATAATTTTTATATTCTTAATATGTACAAAATTGCTAACTCTCACATAAACTGCCCAGAATTTCTAAATGAAATCAATATCTATGTGCCACCCCGTTCGATGCGCAAGCATCATGTCTTTGAAACAAACTGGCATCCGACTAATTATGGTCTAAATAGTCCCATTGCTGAATGATGCGAATCTCAAATGGGGTCAGCGTAGACTTTTTCAATATCGATGAAAGGCCCCTGAGAAAATATCTGTTTTCATCTTCATTAGACAATCTGTGTGAATATAGTTGACTGTAATAGTAGGGTACCGTACTTCGTATTACTCTTATTAATGTCTTTTATCCTGTATAAAAGAAAATTGTGGAAGCCGTCAATAAATATGTATGTATGTATGTATATATTGCGCCCGTTGACGCATGTTTGCTCAGATAAGAGAGACTAAAACTTACGCTGGAATGTATCTGAACATACCCTGCAAACGGCGGGAAGAAGCTGAAGTAATATAGCTTAGGATCATATTTTTATATATTTTGGACATTCCAAAAATCAACTATAATTATAACCATGTAATTCTGCATATTTGAAGTACAGCATACTTCGTAAACCAATGAAACTGTCAATTTACGCGGCCAGCTCATATACTGAGAGCACGCCATATTTGGTAACACCAGTTCCTATTTGTCTTTGGATGAGACAACATCGATGTGCATGTTGGAGCACAAGTGAAAGTACGTCCGTGAAGAAAACCATGTGGCATGAAAAATCTGTGGATATTTTTCTTATGGATAACCATCATGGCATTGTTTAATAGTTTACAGATTGATGACATTCATCACTACATAAACTGTGAAATATTTTCATTATCCGAGGTGAAATGATGGACTTGTGTGAAGTAAACTTTACGACCGCATGGTCTCACTCGCACACACACACTTCAGTGTTATATAAACTGTGTATTTAATTAACTGTATAACTGTACAAAATCTACGAGTACATTCTTTATTTGCCAGATGGGCAGTATTTTTGATTTAATTTTGTGTTAATATTTTTGTGTAAATATCAGTGAAAGTCACTAGTGAGTGTCGCACAATCGATAAAGGCTAGAGCCAGTGGCGGAGTGAAAATGGGCAATTTTTACCGCATATTAGCTTCAGTGCGCGAAAGATTTCTTTAATTATGTGCTACGTTATTACCAACGCTAACATTATAATCATGATAGACCAGCAGATCTTCAAATACAACCCCAACCACGCGATGGCATGTGATTTCTAAATCATGCGTGGGGAATTGGCGACGGAAGATGTCCAGACACAATGAGATGGTAATCTAAAGCCATACACGAGACCGCATATAACATCTCATGGCAGGACTCGAACCAAGTGACGCTGCATCTGTAAGTAAGATCAAATATTTATAGCGTATTGTAAGAGTTGGAAAACAGTAGATTAAGTTAATTTGGGGTCATTTATTTAGTGCACAATGCAGGTAGTTAATTGTAAGACACGTGTGAAAAATATACGTTTTATTAAACATTTACAGACACCAGGAAGGCTGGATTTTCAATGCTCATTTCGTATCATTTCAAAACAGTTATTATCAACTTTTATTTTGTCAGGCTGATGACAAATAAACTAGTTTGACAAATGTTAAATCGAGGCCAAGGTTACGAGCCAAGTTCACTACACAGCACACTCGATTCTAGGCAGTGGATCTATATTTTGTTTAGAAGGCTGTGAGATTCTTAACATTACTACGAGTGGAATGCAGAGTTCCGTTATTCACATTTGTTGGCCAGATCAATACTTGAAAACAGGTTTATTTCTTTAAGAGAAGCCACACAGGCAATGAATGCAAATGTATTTTGTAACCAAATGAACGCAGGTTCGACCTTATTCAGGGAAGAGGCAGTTTTATAAATGCTCACACACACTTTTAGCTTGTATCAGAAACCTTCATGTTTATTTAAAGCGTTGTCTGGATGTGTTTTCTGTACACATAATCTTTATTACCAGCAACTTCAAACGTGTATCAATTAGGAATCCACACTTTTGTAAATTAACGTTATAAGAGTATTATATGAGTCGTGACGGTGGATAAATACCTCCGACATTGTTATTGTGGTTATATCGGTGGTAATGAACTATTAAAAGTCGTACCAAAACCGAGGGCGCCTGGATCAATGAATCCGAAATAAGAGTAATGTAATTGGTGAAGACATAGGATGTCTAATAAGTATGATGAAATATTGGTGAAGACACAGGGTGTCTCGTAAACTATTAAACTATTGAGTTATTTGCTTAAGTTGGATACACACGTTACCTAAATACACTGAACGCTTTTAAAGGTCCATAAACTGAACAGCAATACAGTCAGGAATAAATACTTGTGTGAACCTTAATAATCAAAATAGGGTTTTGAAAACTAACAAATCCCCTGAATCTAAATAAAATTTATAAACATTAAAAATAAACTATTTTCTGGACCAAATGTTAACACTTAGATATTGTTAAGCTATTTTAGATACATTTTGATACATTTTCACATGAATAGTCGACAAGTAATTGGTGATGTGATAACAGAAGCACACACATCAGATTAGTAGCAATATGAGTCGATGTAATTGTTTAATTGCTATCGCATTTGCAGGCTTTCCCATATTTTTCTATTTTCTTAACACTTTGACACTATGACCGTTTGTTACAAACAGTAACAAATCGAGTACGCAGGCAGTGCCAATTGCACAACCATAGGAGTGCTGAATTATTGTATGCATTTGTGTTGTATTAGCATAGCTTTTTTAATTCAGCAACATTGTGCACATAGCTTGATTTTCTTAGTAATAAACGCATCTTGTTTATTAATTAACGATATTTAGGACTAGCTAAACACTTAACTCTAAAGATAAATGTTAGAGAAGGCATCATCATAGCATAGGACAAATTTTCCCCTTACTACTAAATGTAAATGTTCTAGTATTTGTAAACAAGTAAATGTCTTGCTTTGCTGTAGATTATTTTGATGTTTGATCCACCCGTAAGTTATTTCGATGTAATTGCTTAGGGCCGATCTTACGTACCATTCTCTTAGCTTGTTCAATTTTGTCGAATTTTGTATTAGGACCATGAGAGTAATTTAGATCTTGTTTAGGACTTTTTTTATATTTTCTATCAGGGCAGAATAGTATCGGACTAGCCGTTTGCAACTCTCATGCTAGGCTAGGGATCTATTCTGAATAAAAATTATTTATGATTTTAACATAAGACTGACCTCTCTTTTCTTGTTTAGTTTTGTTATCGATACATCCCTCTGAGCTGGTTAAAGATCGAACCTCACTAATTCCCGACACCCCCGAGTGCAGACTTTGTGCTACACCAGCCTATGAATGTATCGTCCCCTATACTTGTGTGTTAACTGGAAGAGGGTCTCGGAAGGGTCATTTGAAACCAGTGGCTCCCCGAAACCTTCGGCCAGCGGGCACAGTTTGTATGTATGTATGTATGTAAAGAGAAAGAGGAATCCAAAGGGGGTCTCTGTTGGTGTCTGCGAGAGAAACATAAAATAAACCAATGAAAATGAAAAGCAAAGAGCAGCAAGAGCTAACTCAACCCTGTATTTCAAAGAATACACTACCACTCTGCAGACAAATACCTTAGTCCTTTGTCTGCGAGTAGAGTGCAGTGCCGTGCTGCAGTGTTTGCTTTCATTTTTAAAATAGCTATGAGTGAGTCTTCGCAAGATTCGCGTAATTATACACGTACAGTTATGACTGAATTCATAGAACTGTACAAATCATTGCCAAGTGTTTGGAATATTAAGAGCAAAGATTACAGTGACCGGAATAAAAAACGCGGCATATGATGTATTAGTTTCTAAATTGAAAGAAGTTGAACTTAATGCGGACCGTGAAATGGTTGTAAAGAAAATTAACAACCTTCGGAGTGCGTTCAGAAGGGAATTAAAAAAAGTTCAGCAGTCAAAGCGCTCTGGATCCGGAAGTGATGAAGTATACACTCCGTCATTGTGGCACTGTGATTTGTTGTTCTTCCTACAGGATCAAGAACTCCCTCGGCCATCGATGCCAAACATGGATGAACCAGCACAAGAAACGGTAAGTGAAACAGCCAGTGTAGTTACAATATTATACTTTTAATTTAATATACCGCGGTTGGGAATAGGTATACAGCTGCCCTTCTAAAACTAACTAGGAAGATTCGATTCTGGCTCAGTCCGGTGGTGTTTGAAGGTGCTCAAATACGTCAGCCTCGTGTCGGTAGATTTACTGGTACGTAAAGAAACTCCTGCGGGACAACATTCCGGAACCTCTGCGTCTCCGAAAACCGTTCAAGTAGTTAGTGGGACGTAAAAACAATAGCATTGTTATTATTATTTATTTGATATACAGCTTATAAATCAGTACAGTACAAAGTACAGTAATCAGTGTTGTCTGCTACAGAACCATGAATAAATTTGTAAAGTCTTTCTTATTTCAAAACAAGGCCAAAACTAAAAACAATCAAGTTGTGTTTGTAGCTGTGAAATACGAAACGAACATTTCTCGTACTGACTTAGGATCTAATGAACAATTCCTCTTGTGCCCTATCTGTAACCCTACCAGAGGATTATCCTCGGTAGTAGATCCTTCAAGATCTGAGGCATTAATATAAGTTGAAGCACATTTTCGTCCAAAGAAATTGTGCAACGCACAACATGCCATTACAACAGCACCTATGCTATCTGGTTTCAAGGAAATAGCAGTATGGAAAATCCTGAATCTAGCACTTAAAATTCCAAACGCATTTTCTACAACTCTTCGAGCCCTTGACAAGAAGTAATTCTAAATACGTCTGTCCTCTGTCTAGGTCTTCTGGATGAATGGTTTCGTGAAGTTATCTCGTAGGAAAAATGCGTCATCTCCGATGAAAACAAACGGTAGATCCTCACATGTTTCAGGTTTAGGAACGTTCAACTTATTATTTTTTAGCCTTCTGTAGAACTCCGTATATTCCAGGACCCCACCGTCAGATACGGTATACGACCATTGACACCAAAATCAACCAGGATGAATTCATAGTTGGCGTTTACTATGCCCAATAAGACGATACTGTGATAACGTTTGTAGTTAAAATAGAATGATCCACTATTTGCTGGAGGAACAATCCGTAGCCTACATGCTTTCCATCTACAGCTCCCAGTGCATGTGGGAAATTCCATTTTTCTTCAACATCCCTTGGGATGTTCCTCCAGTCTTCCTTGGACTTCGGAAACTAAAAATAAAACATACACACACATTTTCAGTCAAACAAAATCCCAAAATTCGCGATAGGATATAGTGTTAGTTGTTATCCTATTAATTCTGTACGAAATGTTAAATATTTAAAATTGATGTAATTTTTTCAATCGTTATTTTAATTCTTAACAGTAGATGTGCCTATTTCATTCAGGATATACCAGATGATCCGTCTCCAGACGATACAGAAAGAACAACTGAGGACGTAAGGAATGGACTGGAATTCAGGTCAGAAGACTGTAGTACGTTTGAAGGAACTGCTACATCAGAAACATCTTCCTCGTGCATTACCACTCCATAAACATCAAAGCGTGTACCTATCAGAAGTTCGAGAAAGGGGCCCATGAAAGAGGATCCACTATCGGAATTGGTTGCTAAACTGAAGCAACTGGAAAAAGATGCTTCTGATGCTACTGGTAAGATATTTGCTGACAAGCTGAAGTGCTTACATCCAATGCAAAGAATCTATGCAGAAAAGCTCATAAACGTCGTTTTCTTCGAGGCACAGCTTCAAAATCTCAGTAGATACACGAGACTAACCGCATAAGAAGATCAAATTAATTCTGGCCAGTCTAGGCCTCATATGCAACAATCTCATGGGAGTACTCTGTTAGGATATCAAACACTGTACCGAGATTTATCAACTAGCGCACCTGGAAACAACAACTTGGTGGGCCAATTCTCACAAACTTTTAATCCGAATGAACATTGTACATTTTAATCAGTTAGAATGCGATTTTTCCTTCTGTTTTATATTGTTATTATTATCATTATATTATACTTCATTATGGTGTCATGTTGGTCCTCCCATCATGTGTTAAGAAATTAATAATTAATAAATCCGACAATCCCACTGATTATTTTCATTTCACAAGAATTCAGAACATAATCCTACTGGAAATGGTATAATGAGTAGCCAAATAGGCATATGGGAAAGCAATACACTTAAGAAGCTCACCTTTAAATATTCCTGTCTTAGTACTTCATATATACCATGGCATGTTTCCGGAATAATGTGGGTTAGTGATGACGCAGATACTACAGAAGAAAATTTAAGATCCGCATAGCTTCTCCCAGTCGCCAG
This sequence comes from Meconema thalassinum, assembly GCA_946902985.2. Classification (NCBI taxonomy): domain Eukaryota; kingdom Metazoa; phylum Arthropoda; class Insecta; order Orthoptera; family Tettigoniidae; genus Meconema; species Meconema thalassinum. The sequence continues at coordinate 534,585,264 of OX336390.1, read as the reverse complement.
AAACCTCAATGTTACTACAAGTCTTTCAAAAGCACTTATCAATTTTCTCATTACTCTATCTTGTCTCCTTATATACGGTGTGACACACTGCAACTGCAGTAAGAATGTATCTTCGTCCTTTCTCAAGTAGTTAAACCAGTCATATTTTTCAAATTTCAACTCCTTCAAAGATTAACATGCGAAAGCGAAACACGCTTTAGAAGCCAATCCTTTGTCCACCTTCTACGTTGTGATTTCTCCCTCTTTTTAACTTCCGATTTTTTTTTGCGTATGGCTTTTAGTGCCGGGAGTGTCCGAAGACATGTTCGGCTCGCCAGTTTTGTAGCTGCTTCGAGACGGACACCCAATGGGTGAGCTACAAGTACCGTTGGGGAGGAAAGTTGGAAGGGAAGGGCGAGGAGTTGGAAGGTAGCGGCTGTGGCCTATATTTAGGGACCAACCCCGGCATTTGCCTGGAAGGAAGATGTGAAACCACAGAAGACCATCTTCAAGGTGGCCGGCGGGGGGATTCGAACCTCCTCGCCTCCCGGATGTGAACGACTGCCATTAGTCATGCCGTAACGACCACGGCTAACTCACCCGGTAACTTCCGAAATAATAACACTTGACAGAAGAAGCACTCTATGAGCAAATTTACTTAATTTCGCCATGATCAGGAAATACACTCTGTGTTCTCGGATTACGACTTGAGGACTGTGCGAAAGCTGTTCTTATGGTCGGAATGTGTAAACGCAGCGAGTAAGTGGGTAAGGATAGTTCTGCTTCCCCCCACCACTACTCCCAATGCGAGCCGATATCTCCCGAATCCATGGTCGGAGATTCACGAATGAGGTGACGTTGGACTCGAGCTGATAGGGGCTTTGCTATGGACCACTCATTATTTTTTTTAAATATTTGGAAACTAGATTTTGGGGTAAAACGTGTTTTTTGTGATTTTTGCTGATATCTCGGGAACCAATAAAGCTAGAACGATGTGCTTGGATTCATATTTTTTCGTCGCGTTGCCCTCTTTACGGGGATGTATGTGTTGAAAAGATGTGAAAATGTTTTTGGGGTAAAAACGTGATTTTAGACGTTTTGTTATATCTCGCGAACCAATCATGCCAGAGGCGTGTACGAGGTGTCTAAGGAAACAGGGTAATGCCCTATTTCAAATGTGATAGTTATTTTTTCCAACAAATTTCACAAAGGGTCTATCCCCGAAAAATTAATTTAATTTTTGTTTACCTGTTTTTTAAATTTTAAATGAAGAGTGGTGGTACACAAAGAGAAGGTAGCACTGGACGTGTGTTTCAACGAGCCTGTCGCCGGCCAAGGTGGTGGTATTCCTAATAGAACAATGGATGTTTCGACGGGACGATGTACGACAGGGCGAGGGTTCGCTTTCCGATATTTCCTATGACGAACGGACGGAGGCGAATATCCGAAAATACATGAAGCGTGCTAAGATTTTTTACCCCTGAAGGGGATCTTTAACGAGTTAGTAAATGGTGATGAGCGAGACCACTCTCTGGCACAGCAGACGGTTGTGGGATATGTAAACCTATAACATTCGGTCGACCAAGTGATGTGCATGGATGCAAAGAGCCAAAACGGGAAGGTCATTGCCCTGAAATTTTATGAACTAATCATTGGACGGGGTGCTTCGGTGGCGTAGTTGGTAGCATGCTGAACTGCTGTGCCCAAGATAGCGGGTTGAAACCCGGCCGAAGTCGTCGGATTTTTTAAGAGCGTTAAAAATCCTTCAGTATGCCTTCCTTCGGAGGGGAAGTAAAGCCGGCGGTCCCATGTCATAGATTTATGGCATGTAAAAGATCCTTCCACAGACTAAACTTGTGTGAAGCTAAATTGTTAGGTTAGATTTCGTCGGAACGCTCTATCAAAGTTCCAATGTTCACCACTAGGTATCATTGATATCTGATAGCGAAAGTTGGAACTACTCGAAATTGAACGGAACTTGTAGATCACCCTAAGGGTGTCCGCTGGAAGTAGCTACAGACTCAGGTGAGCCGAACATGTCCTCGGACACTCCCGGCACTAAAAGTCATACGATAAATAAATAAATAATAAATAAATAAATTGGACGGGGTGAAATGGGGTGTTTTAGAGTAAAAGTGTGTGGTTAACATGTACATGTATTGAGGATGACCGTTTGCTAATCACTATTATTATTATTATTACAGTAAATTGCTGAAACATAATAATAATAAATGTTGGATGTTATAAGACACACACGTTTTCAATGCTACAGAACAGACTTGCTTGCTCTCACTGGATACAGTACCTAGCCAAGCCTTGTGAGAGCTGGTGATAAGACAGGAATGTGCATGTGGGTAGGAAGTACAGTATCAGTTTACTTGGCTGGTGGTGGCTATCAGGTCTGGCGTTTAAACAACCGCCATTTTGGTTCTGAGACAGTATTACTACTGGTGTATTAGAGGCGGCCATTTTGGTTCTTTATTAAAAAATGAACTAGTATAAGGTACACGAATCTTATGAAGCTTAAGGAATGTGCGGAGGCGTGTGAACATGTGTGAGAGAGAGAGAGACAACCGTTCAAGGTCAAAACGCTGAGAAAATGAAGACTGTCTATGTTGCTAAGCTGACTGATAAAGATTTTGTTTGTAATGCACTTACTGTTTTAGCAAACAGACGTATACAGTAGAGTTCTGAACTGAACTTTGGAATAAAATCCTTTTTGTTTTTGGTAAGTACATATTAATGATTATTTTAACGATGTAATGCTAATGAACCTTACATTTGTAGTTACTGATAAGGTAATTAATGATGTTTTATTTATTTGTTTGCAGATAACCGGTATCCTCTCATATCTGAGAGAGACACCATTGCACTTTTGAGCTCACACAAAGGAAACAGCAAGCCGTTACAAGTCAAGGTGAGATTTTTTTAAATAACCTGTTTGATTTTTGTTTGATATTATAATTTTTATGAAATGCATGTATTAATCTGAATTTAGGTATTTATGGCAGTTTATTTTATTTCTTTTCACAAAGTTGGAAAGAAAAGTTTTACCGCTGTAGCAGTCGCTGAAAATGCAGAATGTGCGGGAGTGGAACCATTGCCAGCCAGTGAACTATTCAAAACTCAGGTAAGACTAACTTAAAATGCTATACCACTTTACCACTACTGAAAACTCCTGGACAAAAATAATTACCTGTACATGACTGAGGCGATGATTGTTATCTTGGTTAATGGCTGTGTATTGACAACCGGCACAAGACCATAATGGTTGTTGACCGGGAAAGTACAATGCCATGTTGGATTTTTTTAAACAAAAAATTAAATTCAACTGACTTGTCGTTCCCTATGGACTCAACTAATATCCACAGGTTTGAACAAGATAATCTGGACAAAACGACATGACAGACATTTTTTGTGTTGCTTGTTTTATGTCTCTTTCTATTCGTTCGCTACGTTGTGTTTCTAAGGTTTAAATCAGGCCATGCCAATTCAGGTGATTCGCGAGCACCTGCCGACACCTGTGCTCTGCTGTAGGAGAGGAACGTGTAGTGGCAGCGCTTAGCGAGGCGAGAGTAGTGTTGTTGTTTGGTGAATCGGGCTGGGAAAATCAGCGCGTAACGTGGCGTACCTGTATGAAAATTAGTAATATTAATACCAATTTTGTGTACAGACAGAAATAATAGTTTTATTGCACTTTTGATTTTGCACTAATTTTCAACATTCTTTCTTTATCTTTGGCATCGCTTTGAACCCACTAATTTGCCGATATTTGGTACAATCGTTTTGGCAGTTGCAATCTGAAGTGTAGCTTCCAAGGAAGCATCAGACAAACTTAACCTTGTTTTTGTTTTGTTAATATTCACAATTTGAAACATTTGTTCACAAACGAACGTTGTTCCGAACATAGCAACACATTTAAGGGCAAGGGCATGATTCCTTGGGAATTGTTGTTCCTCAACGCCTTTATAAAATGAAATCAAATCACCATTGTAATGGTAATAGCCGTCTGTCAAAATTGGGAGTATTCGACAACATATTGTTTCGTATTGACTGATATTCCTACTTGACTAGTAATTGTACATTCCCGTCTATTCAATACCATTTATTGACAAAATAACTTGTATTAACCTTGGGACATGTTTCGAGCTTAATAAATTAGCTCTTCTTCAGCCAGGTGCACTCATTAAATTATAAAAACACACATTATAAAAGACACATAGTGTATAATCAAATACCTCTTAAAATGTTCATTAAAACTGACGCAGGCCTATAGTAAAACTTAGCATATCTATAGTAAGCAGTTTTTTAAATTGATAAACGTTATGTGTCTCCTGTGTAATATGATGTTAATGATGTAGCACAATTAAAATAGTTAGTAACATTTATATGGGACCATGGAGGAAAGAACGGAAGGAGATGCCCTCGCTGCGCTGCCTAGTGCAAGCTGCTGAAGCCAAACGGCACGCCCACTTTGGGGAGCAAGAAAATGGCTGTTCCTATGCTAAAGCCGTAAACCACTCCAACTAGTCTTGCATTTTGGTGACATAAAACTGCAATGACAAGTCAAGATTTTTCTTGGATAGGCAGAATACACTCTGTACGTCACGGTACTTGGCACAAATAAGCTGCGTTATCGTTTTATAAGCAAATTTAATTTGAAATATGAAAGCACCTTTGCAAGGCTAGTTTTGTAAGAAAGACGCGGCAAAACGTAATAATACGCTGAAACACTGATTAAATTGAATACAGGTGACTAAAGGTGCGAGTTACACCAAAGAAGGAACATCTTGGGAACTAATGATGCCGATAGAATGCAAACACATTTGCCTCTGAAAAAAACAAATGTTTTAAATATCCGTATTGATGTAGAATTAAATGTTAAAAATTATACGCCAAATCAATACTCTACACATACAGTATATATATATATATATATATATATATATATATATATATATATACTAGCTGACCTGGCAGACGTTGTCATGCCAATCAAAGAAAGTGTTGTAACTTGGTTTCTTGAAGTGCTTTTGGATACACATTTTTTTTTTTCAATTTCTGTTAACTGCCTCTAAACTATCGTGAAATGAATTAACTAATATAGAAACATTCGTGAGAGCGTGCACAACAACTCTCCAAAGCTTCATCGCAATTGGATAAATGGCATATAACGCATGCGGGATTTTGTTTAAATGATTCGTGCACAGTCACTCATTTGTTGAATCTACTCGTGATCTACCAACTGTGAAATGGATTTACTAAGTTAGAAAGCTTCACGTAAGTGTACACAAACCATCAAAGTTTCATCGCAATCGATGAATAGTATATGAACGCATACAGGATTTTGTTGGAACGCTTCGCGCGTCGTCACTCATTTGTTACATCTACTCGTGCGCTACCAATATTGTAAAATGGATTTACCAAGTTGGACACCTTCCCTGGCGTGTACACAACAACTCATCAAAGTTTCATCGGAATCGGATGAATGACATATGAACTCATAAGTGATTTTCTTTAAACGATTCGCGTACCGTCACTAATTTGTTGAATCTACTCATGCGCTACCTATTGTAAAATAGATTTACTAAGCCTGAAACCTTCTCTGGCGTGTACTCAATGATTCACCAAGGTTTGATCGCAATCGGATGAATGATATATGACCGCATACGGGACATTGTGGAAACGATTCGCGCGCCGTCGCTCATTTGTTGAATCTACTCGTGCACTACTTATTAAAAACTGGATTTACTAAGACAGAAACATTTCCTGGAGTGTACACAACAATTCACCAAAGTTTCATCGCAATCGGATAAATGGTATATGGACGCATACGGTACTTTGTTGAAATGATTCGCGTGCCGTCACACATTTGTTGAATCTACTCGTACGCTACCTATTGTAAAATGGATTTATTAAGCCAGATACCTTCCGTAGGGTGTACACAACATCTCACCCAAGTTTCATCGTAATCGGTCGAATGGTATTTGAACGCATACGGGACCTTATTGAAACGCTTCGTGCGTCGTCGCTCATTTGTTAAATCTACTCTTGCGAAACCTCCTGTGAAATGGATTTACTAAGTTAGAAACCCTCACGTAAGTGTATACAACATCTCACCCAAGTTTCATTGCAATCGGATGAATGGTATATGAACGCATACGGGACTTTGATTAAAAGTTCGCGCGTCGTTGCTCATTTGTTGAATCTACTCGTGAGCTACCTATTATAAAATGGATTTACTAAGTTAGAAACCCTCACGTAAGTGTACACAACATCTCACCCAAGTTTCACCGCTATCGGACGAATGGTATTTGAACGCATACGGGACTTTCTTGAAACGCTTCGCACGTCGCCGCTCATTTGTTGAATCTACTCGTGCGCAACCTCCTGTGAAATGGATTACTAAGTTAGAAGCCTTCACCTAAGTGTACACAGCAACTCATCAAAGTTTCATCTCAATCTATGAATGGAATATAAACTTATACGGGATTTTGTTGAAACGCTTCGCGCGTCGTCACTCATTTGTTGAATCTAGTCGTGCGCTACCTAATGTGAAATTGATTTACTAAGCCAGAAGTCTTCCCTGGAGTGTACACAACATCTCACCCAAGTTTCAACGCTATCGGACGAATGGTATTTGAACGCATACCGGACCTTTTTGAAACGCTTCGCACGTCGTCTCTCATTTGTTGAATCTATTCGTGCGCTATCTATTGTAAAATGGATTTACTAAGCCAAACACCTTCCCTGGAGCTCACTCAACATGTCACCCAAGTTTCATGGCAATCGGATGAATGGTATATGAACGCACACGGGACTTTGAAACGCTCTAACGTGCAGAGACCAACAGTAGAATTCGACATCACTGCCACCTTTGGTATAAAACACAACTTTTCGCCACGGGCGGAGTGTATGTAATGGCGATAGTTGCACAGGTTGCGACCAGGTGGCTCTAACGTGCAGAGACAAACCGTCCAAAGACAACAGCTTTCACGAAGGCCAAGGCTAGTGGTTTCCATGACGACTGTTTTTTACTGTATATTGTGGTTCTAAAATTGTGTGTAAATTGTGGTTCTAAAATTGTATTCATTCAACCTGCCGGGTCAGATTGTGAATCTAAACCATACATAGACCCATAGACCCACCCTAATATACATACCAAATTCCATCAAAATCGGTTCAGTCGTTTAGGAGGAGTTCAGTCACATACACACGTGTCGAAGAATTATATATATATATTATATACAGGACATGTTTCAACCTTCAATGAGCTCTTCTTCAGCTAAAAAAATGAAAATCAATTACGAATTAAACCAAAATAGTATATAAATATACTTAAATCTAAATAAGAAATGAAATGTTAATGATAAAATTGTAATAAAATGAAACAAAATACTAAAATGGATATCCTTACAATTAGAATTAAATAAAATATAATACTGGTCCTTTTACAACAATTTTCAAAATGTAGTTAAAAAGCGAGTAATATTACTGGTGATTGTAAATAAATGTTAAGCTGTATAATAAAAAAATATCAAAATAATATACATAAAATAATTTAGAAAATTAATTTCTAAAATCAATAATTAATCCAGTTCAGTGCTTGAATGAATAAGCTAAATCTTTCTTCAATACCAAGTTTAACAAGAAGTTCCGTGAAGAACTATACAGCCTACTTTTCATGCCAATGATTATTCTACAGTATATGGACCTATCTAGAATAATGACGAAATTAAGTTGGCAATATCGAAATATCTAATTAATTCAAAATATACCTGGTAAAATGTAGCGTAATAGAGCACTACAGTTGGCAGCCCTGGTGACTGAATATATTCTTAGTTCCATCTCTTAAGGTACAGAATACAAAATTTGGTTGAAGTCCAATGGACGTTACATGCAGTTAGACACTGTATCTATCAGCACGCGTAAAAGCATGTTGGCAACAATACCATGCGTGTGCTGGTCAGAAATAACCTGAAATATTATGATATCTGTTGCGCCAATTTTGGATGAAATCCGTTTGTTAGTATAGAAGTTACATGTATTTTAAAATTGGACATATCAGCAGGCATAGAATCATGTTGGCAGCACTGCCTTGTATTAATTACTCCAAATTAATCTAGAATGTCAGGTGCTATACGTGTGCAAAGTATAGAGCTGTTGGCTTGCATACTTTCTGATATATTGATATTAGGGTAAAAAAAATAAAGACAGCATTTATTAAGAGTTGGCAGCCCTGATTGCTCTTAACAATACTTATAGTCATATCTGTTATGGTACACATAGCACATACGAAATTTGGTTGAACTCCAACTGATAGTATAGAAGTTACATGTATTTAAATATTGGTACTATCAGCAGGCTTATAATCATGTTGGTAGAACTGACGTATATAAGTTACTCCAAATTAATCTAAAATGTCAGAATATACGTGTGCATAGTTTAAAGCTGTTGGCTTGCATACTTTCTGATATATTGGTATTTGGATAAAAAAAAGAGGGAGGAATTATTAACAGTTGGCAGCCCTGGTGGCTCTTAAGAATACGCTCAGTCATATCTGTTTATGTACAGATATTACATACAAAATTTGGTTGAAATCCAATTGATAGTGTAGAAGTTATATGCATTTAAACATTGGACCTATCAGAAGGCTTAAAATTTTTTTGGCAACACTGTCATAGTTGGCCTCCTGGAAATTAAAATGAAATAGTATTATCTACATGTGTGCCAATTTTGGAATAGCTCCCATGCATACTTTGCAAGATATCCAACATGGAGCTCAAATTTCTAGTGCGTTTTTTCAGCAGTTGGTAGCACTGACATCATTTTCAAATATGGACGTGAGATATTCCGGTGCACATCTTTACTCATACTAAATTTGGTTTTGATTGCTGCAGCCGTATAGGAGTTGATAGGGGGACACACACACACACAGCCAGCAGACAGACAGACAGAAGGACAGACAGACAGACAGACAGACAGACAGTCAGACAGACAGACAGACAGACACTCATTTTCCCGGATCGATCTCGTGTCTACTTTTTCCTCATTTTTGCAAAATGTGAAAAGTAGGCTAAACATTTTGAATAGGTGCCAACCAGTTGATATGTCGACATGAAAATAACCTTGATGTATAGGATGGAGAAATCGGTGTTATTTGTGTAAGAGAAATGCCTGATGTAGAATAGGTAACAATTCTAATATTTATCCAAACGTTATGAATACAATGAAAGCAAGATTCATGTAGTTGAATAACGGCATTAATATCTTCTCTTTACTTGTCAAATGGTGTATGTTTTTTTTATATATGTTCATGAATGTAAACGTCATATATAGTCTTCCCGTAGTAATGCAAATGCAAATTTATAACCTACAAGCTGTACCCGGCATGCGTTGCAATGCCAATCAAAGGAACTATTTAAAAAATTCAAAGTTGCAGTCCTTACTTGAATTAAAAAACAGATACACACACTAATACAGCCATCGCAATTAACACCGGTTATCAGACAGATTCTACACACACACCCAAGGTACACGGGGCTACATGACCGCGTTGTCGCTGCCCCTAAACTGAGGAACCAAACAACCAACCATCATTTTATATTGAAAATAGTTCATAGGAAGACACTAGGTGTAAATTACTTCGCTAAAATACGTACGACTACGACGAAAATGGAGTGTCACACTATGGGTCAAAGACCCGGTGCCAGTCCTCGTGTTATATACAGAGAGTTCAGTTTGTATGTTGTATTTTAGTTTCATGAAGTGCTTTTGGACACACAATATTTTTTCAGTTTCCGTCAACTGCCTCTAAACTATCGTAAAATGGATATACTAATTTCGAAACATTCGTATGAGTATGCACAACCAATCACCAAAGTTTCATCGCAATCGGATGAATGGCATATGAACGCATACGGGATTTTGTTTAAACGCTTCGCTTGGTCACTCATTTGTTGAATCTACTCGTGCACTACCTATTTTAAAATTGATCTACTAAGCCAGAAAACTTTCCTGGAGTGTACACTACAATTCAACAAAGTTTCATCACTATTGGACGAATGGTATATCAACGCATACGGGATGGTTGAAACCCTTTCGCGTCGTCGCTCATTTGTTGAATCTACTCGTGTGTTACATATTGTAAAATGGATTTACTAAGCCAGAAACCTTCCCTGGAGTGTACACAACATCTCATCCCAGTTCCATCGCTATCGGACGAATGGTATACGACCGCATACGGGACTTTGTTGAAATGCTTCACGCGTCGTCGCTCATTTGTTGAATCTACTCGTGCGCTACCTGTTGTAAAATGGAGTTACTAAGCCAGAAACCTTCCTTGGAGTGTACTGAACATCTCACCTAAGTTTCATCGTAATCGGATGAATAGTATGTGAACGCATACGGGATTTTCTTTAAACGTTTTGCACGCCGTCACTCATTTGAATTTTCTCGTGCGCTACGTATTGTAAAACAGATTTACTAAGCCAGAAACCTTCCGTTGGGTGTACACAACTATTCGCCAAAGTTTCATCGCAATCGGCTGAATGGTATATAAACCCATACGGGACTTTGTTGAAACGCTTCGCGCGTCGTTGCTCATTTGTTGAATCTACTCGTGCGCTACCCATTGTAAAATGGATTTACTAAGCCAGACACCTTCCCTGGAGTGCACACAACATGTCACTCAAGTCTCATCGCTATCGGAGGAATGGTATAAGAATGCATACGTGACTTTGTTGAAACGTTTCGCGCGTCGTTGCCCATTTGTTGAATCTAATCGTGCGCTGCCAATTGTAAAGTGGATTTACTAAGCCATACACCTTCCCTGGAGTGTACACAACATCTCACCCAAGTTTCATCGCTATCGGACGTATGGTATATGGACGCATACGTGACTTTGTTGAAACGCTTCGTGCGTCGTAGCTCATTTGTTGAATCTACTCGTGCACTGCCTATTGTAAAGTAGATTTACTCAGCCAGAAACCTTCCCTGAATTGTATGCAACATCTTACCCAAGTTTCATAGCTATCGGACGAATGGTATATGAATGCATACGGGACTTTGTTGAAACGCTTTGCTTGTCGTCGCTCATTTGTTGAATCTACTCGTGCGCCATCTACTGCGAAATGTATTTACTTAGTTAGAAACCTTCACGTAAGTGTACACAACATCTCACCCAAGTTTCATCGCTATCGGAGGAATGGTATATGAACACGTGCAGGAATTTCTTGAAACGCTTCGCACGTCGTCGTTCATTTGTTGAATCTACTCGTGCGCTACCTATTGTAAAACGGATTTACTAAGCCAGAAACCTTCCTTGGAGTGTACTCAACATCTCACCCAAGTTTCATCGCAATCGGATAAATGGTATATGAACACATACGGGACTTTCTTGAAACGCTTCGCGCGTCGTTGCTCCTTTGTTGTTTCTACTCGTGTGCTACCTATTGTAAAATGGATTTACTAAGCCGGAAACCTTCCTTGGAGCGTACTCAACATTTCACCCAAGTTTCATCGCAATCGGATTAATGGTATATGAACGCATAGGAGACTTACCCACAGACAAACTATTCTTAACATTGATTTATATATATTGTTTTGTTAAGGGACTAATTCACCGAATTAGTGTTAACCATTACTTATTTAACTATTTATTTCACTACACAACTATACAACAGACATATTCAAACATAGAACAACGAACAACAACTGCCACAGTCTTTTGTCACAGAGTCCAAACACCACAAGATGGCCTTCCAGCCAGCGGCCGCCATTTAGGGTCCAAAAACGACTTAGTAGACTCTTTTAATCAGTTCCATAATATATATATATAATATTTTTTTGCGTTTAGAACTTAATTTTCTAAATTATTTCATGTATATTATTTTGATAAAAAATTTATTATATAGCTTAACATTTATTTACAATCACCAGTAATATATCTCGCTTTTTAGCTACATTTCGAAAATTATTGTAAAAGGACCAGTATTATATTTTAATTTATTTAATTCTGAATTGTAAGGATATCCATTTTAGTATTTTATTTCATTTTATTACGATTTTATCATTAACATTTCATTTCTTATTTAGATTTAAGTACATATATACTATTTTGGTTTAATACTTAATTGATTTTCATTTCTTTTTTTCTTTTTTTTAGCTGAAGATGATCTCATTGAAGGTCGAAACATGTCCTATATATAATATACTAGCAGGTACCCGCGGCTTCGCCCGCGATCAAGACAATGGGGACGATGCATTATTGGTGATAATTGGTCTATTCTTTTACAGCAATCGCGGCTATAGGTGTGTCCATTCTAATTCTGAATTATCTGATACATACAGTATATTGATATGATCAGCAAAGTGGGAATTTTATAGAGTTGTGAAGGTCTGCAGGGTTCGATGTTACAATATGTTAACACATTTTAAAATTACGTTTTTGGTTTTGACATCTTCTGCTGAGACATAACGATTTTGTTGTCCGGATGCTCGCGAGCACGCCACATACAGTTGGCCATGGGAAAAAATGGTTTTGTCTAAATGTACACGTGCTACTGTTAAGTGTGTGTCATTGCGCTTTGTTAAAGAAATTGCGAATATTGTTTGAAGAGGGAACTGCACTCTTGCACACTGGAATGGCAAATCTATCGGAATATGGGGAATTAAAAGTAATCTTTTCATAAGCTATTCTGGATGTAATTTGGCCATACTAATTGATGATTTGAACGTAAACATATCCCTATTAATAGACCTATAGTTAAATATCGCTCACCTTGGCCGCTGATGTACACTATGCAGTCTCTTCCAGTGTTCCATCCCAGGGATTGAAATTCTCTAACGACCCTTTTGCCCCACATGCCTCTCTAAGTAATTAAAATTCCTGATTGTTGTTGTTTGAGTCTTCAGTTCATTAACTGGTTTGATGCAGCCCTCCATGTCTCCCACTCACTGAGCTAATCGTTTCATTTCTACATAGCTACCACACCCTACAATGCCAGTGATAATGAGTGTGTTTTAAGATCTCTTTGGCAAACCCCCACCTCGTAAAGCGAACTTGCTTGGTTGGGAAAAACGTGCGTTTGCTTCAAGCAGTGTCAAAGACAGGCCGCGTAGTGGACGAAGAAAACGCGGGAAGAAACGTGTGCCGCCGTCGCTCGATCAATTGAGCAGTCTCCAATCAAATCCATTCGCAAAAGAGCAGCTGAATTTCAAGTACCATGGTCAACAATGCATGAACACATTAAAAGAGATTTGAAAATGAAAGGATTTAGACTGATGCATGTGAATGAATTATCTAAAAATGACATCGAGCAAAAAGTTGCAGCCTGCCATGCTTTGTAAATAGGTCAGCCATAGCACCGTCGTGCAATCCTCTCAAGAGCAGCCTTAATGTTAGCTTTGACTGTTATTCATATCGATCTCAACTCGTCACCAGTTATATAATTAAAAACAGGCCAATTAAATGATCAAATACCATAAATAACAACGAAGAGAGAGACGAAACAACGTACAACACAATCTATCACACATCTATATAGCATATATGAAAGAAAGTCGTGTTAGTTACACTATTTATAACTCAAGAACGGCTGAACCGATTTGGCTGAAAACTAGTGTGGAGGTAGCTTAGATCCAGGAGACGGACATGTAGTACGGTGCAATTAGACTCAAACCTCAACATCCAAAGTAAATGTTTCCCTCCTAGCCCAAATTGTTCTATACAGCCCACATGTTGTTCGGTAAAAAGTCTCACCATTTTGAGCGTCAGGTTGGGGGGGGGGGGGGGGGGGGCAGAAGTTGGTAAATTAGTAGTTTTTATCAATTATTCTTAAATATTTCGAAAAATATGACGTTTAGCGCAAATTGTGTCATATACAAAAATAATTTACATTAAATTGCGAACAAAAAAAGGTCCCATACATAATCTTGCTAAAGTGAACGGTTCCAGAGTAACGGAGGGTGTAAAAGTGGACTTTTTTTCCCGTATTTTTTTGTTTTTTTTTGGAAAGAATATGACATTATCACTAGGGAAACTAATTTTGTTTATACAGGATTATGTTTTGTAAAAGCAAATACCAATTTTATTGACCGGTGGTATACAAAACAAAAGTTTGGTGCTTTTCTGTCGGTCAACCCGAATGTACCCAAAAGATTTGGGTAACCCTAATCCTGAAAAACTTAAAGGAGATTAATAAATACCTACCAACTCATGTAATTGAACTACTTTGGGTACATTCGTGTTGACCGACTGAAGAGCACCAAACTTTTGTTTACCAAGGCAACATTGAAAAATGGCTTCAAACCCCATAATGACCGGTGATATGTTAGTGATAAGCCCTTGAAGGAACGTCAACCTCACCACCTTCTAAAGGGGCGCTGCTTTTTAAGGGAAAAGATGCTTCCACATGCCTAAGCCATATAAACCTGTGGTACGGAGATACCCACTCTGAACTATTAAAACTAATAAAAATGTAGAGTGTTAAATGCGACCTTAAATTAATGTAAAGTAGGCTATGCATCAGTATTCAGTCCTCTTCAAACAAAGCACTTTCCTGTTCTAGATCTTCGTCTATGATGTTCGTGTCTCTGTTATCACATGCTAGGCCTGAGCAATTACCGAATATGCTCGAGCAGCTTAGACCATCCTTTCTGCACTCGCAATTACGGACGCATTCGTCTTTGCAAGCGCACATTATGAGGGAAAGTAATTCCTGGGGAGCTGCAGAACGTGCTGTATTAATTGGTCTCAGGTGTTCGCCAATCTTCTTCCACCCTCACTCGAGCGGATTCTTCTTCTCATTCAGCCACTGCTGCACCTGGTGATAGGTTCTAAGTGAATGTTGCTTGGAAGCTGCCGAAGTGGGGGGGGGGGGGAAGTGCAGCCAACTTGAACAATGATTGTATATGCTGCTTTGCAATTTCCTGCAAGTAACACTGGTAGCGAAAACAATCTTGGTCTTCAGTGTTCTTGGCTCTAAACATGGCAAGAAGGAAATGCTTTCCAGCGTCAGCCACTGCACTGGGGTCAGCTTTGGGGTCGTTGAAGACTAGAAGTTTCGTACGAAGAGCTGTGTTGGCTTGCACTTTCCCATAGGGTGTAATTTTCATTGAACCAAAAAAGTTTGTATACAGTGTGTCACCGCCATTTAGATCACTCTTGATTTCCAATCTTTATATCGCATTAGTTCGACAGTAGTACGTGTCGCTATTTTATGCCTTCATTTATGTCGTGAGCAGTCAAATTACAGCGGATCCAACCTTCAGGTAATCCTTCTGCCGCGTAGACAATCCGAGGGAATCCCATACAAAGGAATACAATTATATCAATAACCTTCATCTCATACACAGTAGCGATACCTGCTTCGTAATGAGCCCAAGCCCATCAGTCAATAGCCTGGCTGTTTTTTTGTAATCCCTAACTTGGCACTTTCCGACTAATTTACATCATCTAAAAAATATACATATCCCTTATACTTATAATTAACATAATATATGAGGTAATGGCGCGGACGACAATAAGTAATACTGTGAATTGCTTGATATTAAAATGAGATGATTAAATTAATATAATGATTAATGATGAGGAGTGCCTGTGCAGATCCAAGATCTGTCACAGTATGCCCACATATTTGGCAGAGTATTCTTAAGACGAACAATAAAAAATGGCAGCAGAACTTCACAAGAAATAAGAAACGCATTCAACGGGTCCTCCAATACGAATGAGGGAAAGAGAGTAGATGAGATAGTGTGTGCGTGTGAGGGGCAGGCGGCCGGTGCAGGGTGGAGGTGGTCGACCGGCCCCTTACGCACGGCTTTGTTCTCGCGGCCGTGCTTGTACTAAACCGGGTTTTGTTCCCAGTATGTTTACGCTTCTAACCCTTTGAGGTGCCTAAGCCTCTTTCGAACTACAATGCGATTGTTCAATATTACAGTTTTATAAAATTGTTTCGATATTTCTGTTTACATAGTAGTTATAAGTTTAATTTCATTTTTCCAAAAAATCTAACAAAATACGAAAAATTGCTACTTTCGCACCCTCCGTAACTCTGGAACCGTTCACTTTAGCAAGATTATGCATGGGACCTTTTTGTTGTTCGCAATTTGATGTAGATTAGTTTTGTAAATGACACATTTTGCGCTAAACCGCATATTTTTCGAAATATTTAAGAAAAACTGATAACGACGCTCAAAATGGTGAGACTTTTTACCGAACAGCATGTGGACTGTATAGAACAATTTGGGCTTGGAGGGAAACTTTTACTTTGGATGTTGAGGTTCGGCGGTTTTTAGGACTAATCGCACCGTACTAATAGAATACTTTTTATCCCATAACGTGACATAAAACGTCAAAGAGAATACAAGTCACTATAAAACGTAACGCAAATGACAGCTAAGGCAAGTCGTTTCCAGGCAACAGTAGCTCTTGACGAGACACGGCCGACTGGATGCTAGTAGCACTCTCCACTACCGGTATAGAAAATGAGGCTCTTAACATGAAATCCCGTTAGTTATTCAACGTAATTTGTATAGGGGTAGTAAATCCAATTTACAATAGATGGCGCGAGTAGCTTCAACAAAATGGCGTGCGTTTGTTTCAAGGAAATCCCACATGCGTTCATATACCATTCATCCCATTGCGATGAAACTTGGGTGAGATGTTCTGTACACTTCAGGTAAGGTTTCTGGCTGAGTAAACCCACTTAACAATTGGTGGCGCACGAGTAGATTCAACAAATGAGCGACGACGGGCGAAGCGTTTCAACAAAGTCCTGTATGCGTTCACATACCACTCGTCCGATAGCGATGAAACGTGGGTGAGAGGTTGTGTATACTAAAGGCAAGGTTTCTGGCTAAGTAAATCCATGTTATAATTGGTAGCGAACGAGTAGATTCAACAAATGAGCGACGACGCGCGAAGTGTTTCAACAAAGTCCCGTATGCGTTCATATACTATTCGTCTGATGGCGATGAAACTTGGGTGAGATGTTGTGTATATTTCAGGGAATGTATCTGGCTTAGTAAATCCACTTAACAATAGGTAGTGCACGAGTAGATTCAACAAATGAGCGACGACGGGCGAAGCGTTTCAACAAAGTCCTGTATGCGTTCACATACCATTCATCAGATAGCGACGAAACTTGGGTGAGAGGTTGTGTACACTACAGGCAAGGTTTCTGGCTTAGTAAATCCATGTTATAATAGGTAGCGCACGAGTATATTCAACAAATGAGCGACGACGCGCGAAGCGTGTCAACAAAGTCCCGTATGCGTTCATATACTATTCGTCTGATAGCGATGAAACTTGGGTGAGATGTTGTGTACATTTCAGGGAAGGTTTCTGGCTTACTAAATCCACTTTACAATAGGTATGGCACAAGTAGTTTAAACAAATGAGCGATGACGCGCAAAGTGTTTCAACATAGTCCCGCATGCGTTCATATACCATTCGTCCGATAGCGACTAAACTTAGGCGAGTTGTTGTTTACACTTCAGGGATGGTTTCTGGCTTAGTAAATCCACTTTACAATAGGTATCGCACAAGTAGATTCAAAAAATGAGCGACGGCACGCGAATCGTTTACACAAAGTCCCGTATGCGTTCATATACCATTCATCCGATTGCTATGAAACTTTGGTGAATTGTTGTGCACCCTCCAGGAAAGGTTTCTGACTTAGTAAATCCTTTTTACAATAGGTAGCGCACGAGTAGATTCAACAAATGGGTAACGGCGCGCGTATCGCTTAAAAAAGTTCCGTATGCGTTCATATACCATTCATGCGACTGCAATGAAATTTGGTGAAATGTTGTTTCAACTCCCGCGAATATTTCTGATTTTGTAAATCCATTTTGGGTTTGGAATTTTTTATTTATATTTTAATATGGTAGCGCACGAGTAGATTCAACTAATGAGAGACAGCGCGTGAATCGTTTCAACCAAGTCCCGTATGCGTTCATATACCATTCATCCGATTGTGATAAAACTTTGGTGAGTTGAGTACAGTCCTGCGAAAGTGTATGAATTAGTAAATCCGTTTTTCAATGGGTGGCGCACAAGTAGATTCAACAAATGAGTAACGGCGCGCGAATCGTTTATACAAAATCCCGTATGCGTTCATATGCCATTCATTCGATTGTGATAAAACTTTGATGAGTTGTTGTGTACACGCCAGGGAAGGGTTTCGAATTAGTAAATCCATTTTACAATAGGTAGCGTACGAGTATATTCAACAAATGGGTACGGCGCTCGAATCGTTTCAACAAAGTCCCGTGTGCGTTCATATGCCATTCATTTCATTGCGATGAAACCTTGGTGAGTTGTTGAGAACGCCCCCAGGATGTTTTTTGAGATAGTAAATCAATTTTACAATAGTTTAGAGGTGGTTAACGGAAAAAGAAAAAAATATTGGGAATCCAAAAGCACTTCAACAAACAAAGTTACAACGCCAACACTTTCTTTGATTGGCATTGCAACGCATGCGGGTACAGCTAGTTCAACTTAAAACCCAATAAACATTTACCACCCACTATAATAAATCCCCTTGAGGCACTAGTTGATGGCATTTATAGTTGCAGACAATACAAGACAAACATAATCCCATCCATTTACAAATTAATCAAAACACACTTAACCCGACACACACACACACATAAAACGCCGTTTCACTGAACCAGATGCAATTCAGAAATCAGAATGTAGCCTATTTCCAGTTCACTAACATTACACTTTACATTGTTGGTTGTTAATATTTCATGAAATCGTCTATCAAGTTCAAACAACAACTGGAACACCAAATCCAAACCAAACAACACTAAGCAAAATACACCCATCAGACCTCATTGGAGGTTAGAACTGGGACCACTTACACACAACACACATCTATCACACATTCAGGTTCTAAATTCCAAAATACCACCCGCTATTAATAAGGTTCAATTAAGCTCAAGTATGTGAATCAGTAGTAGCCAAGACACCATAAAGCAAAAAAATGAGATACTGACGTATAACAAACTCCAACGTAAGAGATCTCGATCCATACCCAATCCCCCCCTGTGGGTAGGGGGTTTAGAATACACTCACGGTATCCCCTGCCTGTCGTAAGAGGTGACTAAAAGGGGCGATCTTTGCTATTCTTTTAGGTTTCCGGCTTGTCTTGTGAATTGGACCTCCCGTGGGTGGGAGGGAGGGATGGAATACACTCACAGGTATACCCTGCCAGTCGTAGAAGGCGACTAACATGGTTTCTTGGCCCAGGTCCCTTTTACGGGTTTGACAGCCAGCTCTACACGCAACATATGTGCGGTATAACTCCCATTAGGTTATATCGCACGCTTTTCGTACATGTTTTTGAGGTCTGGCACTCAAAATTAATATGTGCGTGCTGTCGAAGAAGGGCCACCTAAGTGTGCGACTACGCTCCAGAGCCTGTCCGGTCTGGCCACACCGACAGGTGGTTGCGCCATGTACCCTGCAGTAGTATCCGCCTGACAACGCAGGTCCCCGCACAGCTGCATGACTGTGCTGGAAAACTCTCTAGTATATGCCAAGGGGTACATGCCTGTATGGCATGTCAAAAATCGGACTCCCGGGCAATGCCTTCCAAGCTAGGCGGGCCTTGCCTTGGCTGGGTAGCGCCTACAGAGATAGCCCGTGATTGGAGTCGGTGGCATTCATGGAGGAAGAAATGGCCATGGGAAAAAAGCGAAACTTCCCCCAACAGGGTGGTCCCCCACCCAAGTCTTTAAATTTTGATTCCCTAAGGGGTTCTACTCCTTGGGAACAGTCTGTACGTTCGAATATGGGTGCGAATACCCCCAAGTTTCTGGTAGCGACCATAACCGAAGGGGATGATTTCAAGCTGGTCAAATCGATTTTGTTTTCTCGCCACATAGAAGGTGTCTATGGTGAGCTAGAGAAAGTACAGAAGATGAGGAATGGTAGCTTGTTGCTTAAGACCAGAACGGCTGAGCAGGTTGACAAACTTTTGACGTGTGACCACTTTGGCGGTCTTCCCGTCAAAGTGGAAAAACATAAATCTCTCAATCAGGTCCGGGGAGTTATCTTCCAAAGGGACCTGATTTTGAACACTGACGAGGAACTCAAGGAGGATATGTAGCACCGTCACGTGTCCGATGTCCGGCGAATTACTCGCAAGGTCAACGGTCAGATCATTGATACGGATGCTTTCATCATTTCCTTTGAGCTCTCTGTACTCCCGGAGAAGGTTAAGGTCACAAGCTATTGTTGTGATGTCAGGCCGTACATTCCGCCTCCTATGCGATGTTATAACTGCCAAAAGTTCGGGTACACGGTATCTCGTTGCTCGAACTTGGCAATCTGTGGAACGTGTGGTAAGGTACCTCATGATGCCGAGCAGTGCACAAAGCCCTATCAGTGCACCAACTGCTCTGGATTTCATTCTCCTCGGGACAGGGACTGTCCTGTGTTCCTGATTGAGAAGAAAATCCAGATCAAAATCCTGGATGGTCTCACCTACCAGGAGGCTCGCAAGTGGTACCAAACTACGATTGCTATCCCTCCCACGATTAACTATAGTACTATTATACCTGGCCTGGTCCATCAACCTCATCTTTTGTACCAGCTGTGAAACCCTCTGTTTTGACTCCCACGATCCTGAGATCAGCACCCGAGAAATTGAACACCAGCTCGAAGGTGGGTCCTGTCCCACCTCCGACCACCGAGCAGACTGTGTGGGCGAAGGGTTCTCCGCTCGCACAGCAGGGGGGGGGGGGAGGCCAAGACGTCCTCCCCACCCAAATGGTCGGCGAAAGCCGCACCTAAGCCGGCGGAGGCGGCATCGTCGACCGGGGTCAGGAGTACCTCTCCTGGCCCATCTAAACTTAGGAGAGAGGCGGGGAAGAAGGGATCACGTACCACGCGATCCCTTACCCCTCCGAACAAGGGGAAGCCATACGCCCCACCAGCTGCGGATACTTCTGCGCCTGGGGACGTTCCGGTCCCCAGGTCTGCGTGCTCCCCACGAAGGTCGCCCCGCCGCCGGAAATCGTCCCAAATATCTTCCGCTGTGCCAACCTACTCCACGACCTCGACTGAGGAGGACATGGAGGTAGAGGGAGATACTACACCTTAGCGTCAGGTAGCATTAGCTGCTAGCCTCTATATATTAGTTCACACAATGGCACTGTTACAGTGGAATTATAACAGTTATAACAAGCATTTGGCAGAGCTACGTCAGCTCATTGCACAATACGCTGCAAGTATAGTTTGTCTACAAGAAACTAATCTCTGGCCTGACAATCTGACGGTCGTAAGAGGTTTCAGCCTATACTCAAAAGAGCGACCAGACGCCGACCGAGCTTCCGGGGGCATCTGCACTTTAGTCCGCACTGACTGCTATAGTAAAGTGTTTACACTCTCCACTCCTCTGGAAGCTATTGCAGTTCGCGTGTCATTGTCTGTTATGACAACAGTTTGTAACGTGTACCTTCCATCGAACCAGGCCCTTGATATTAATGACGTCTTTGATCTTGTCGATCAACTTCCAGCCCCTTTCCTACTCGTGGGTGATTTCAATGCATATCACCCACAATGGGGATCACCATCTTCGTGCCCCAGAGGCAGGGACGTGGAGGGCTTAATTCAAGGACTGGATTTATCATTGTTAAATACGGGGGAAGCCACTAATTTTAGTTTAACGCACGGCACGTACTCACACATTGACTTGAGTGTGTGTAGCCGTGCGTTAATTCCCCATTTTGGTTGGTACGTACACGAAGACCTCTGTGACAGTGACCATTTCCCGATCGTTCTCACTCTTCTTAACCAGAAGCCCGTGGCGTTCCCCAGTCTTTGGGTACTTAAACGGGCAAATTGGCCATCATTTACAGAACGCGCTGTATTTGATGATGGGATGCCGGAGCATCGATGACGAGGTACAGCACATCACTGATTTATTTATTTATTTATTTATTTGTTGATGGCACACAACAGGGCTCAGGGTGCGCCCCAATATCAGTGCACCTACACAGTAAAATACATTTCCTGATATGTCTGCATTAGGTATTAATATCTTAATGTAATTCTTAAAACTAGGAAGTTCACACAGATCAAAATGCATAGTAGTAAAAAGCTTAAACTAAAGATAATCATCATCATCATTGGTTTGAGGTATTCCTAGGTCTTCCTCGTGGATTTTTTCCCCTCAATGAAGCCTTCTGCCACAGTTCTCATTAAATTGGAGTGGCGCATTGTGTGACCCCACCATGCGAGACGACGTTAACGGATTGTGCGTAGGATTGATCTCCGTTGGTTCACGGTGTCGAGAACCCTTCTGTTCGATATCCTGTCTCTCCACGTCAAATTTATTATCTTACGATAGCACCACATCTCAAAGGCTTCAAGACGGTTCTTTTCATTTTTATTTAGTGTCCACGTTTCACAGGCATACAACGCAACTGTCCATACAAAAGCATGTAGCATTCTCATTCGGAGGGAAAGCTTAAGCCGACTGGTACACAGTAATCTCCTCTTTTGCATAAAAGCTAGTTTTGCCTGAGCAATGCGGCATTTAACTTCAGTGGTGCACCTACCGTCCTCTGTAATCTTTTGACCCAGGTAAGTGAAGGATTTGACTTGTTGTATGTCTGAGTTATTAATCTTTAATCGAAGAGGTTTTGGTAGTTTTGAGACTGTCATGCATTTTGTCTTTGAGGTGTTTATTTTCATGCCGTATTTCTGCACCGTTGATACAACTCTTGACAACATTGCCTGCAAAGTAGATGGGCTACCAGCTAGAATGGCCTGATCATCTGCGAACTTAATCACATTTATGGGAATTCCATTGATCTTCACACCTAAACCTGTGTCTTCTAAAGCTTCTGCCATCATCAACTCACCAAAAGCATTAAACAAAATTGGGGAGAGAGGACATCCTTTTCTGATAGGAACCGGATTAGTAAGACCTTCACTTAAACGTACAATTGCATTTTGACCATTGTAGAGGTCCCATATGAGTGTAATGAGTTGCTCTTCGACTCCTATGTTCCTTAATAATGGGAATAGTTTATGCCAGGAAACTCTATCAAATGCCTCTTCATAGTCAATGCAGCATATATACAGATTTCGGCTCCTGCTCATCATACGTTCTCCGAGGACTCTAAGAATACCAATGGCATCTCGGGTACCAACTCCTCGACGGAAACCAAACTGTGTTTTTTGAATGTAGCCATAGACTGCCCCTTCTACTCTTTTCTTTATGATTTGGATCATAATTTTGGATGCATGAGGAACCAAACTAATTTTTCTGTACATACTGCACTTGGTCGCATTTGCTTTCTTTGGTAAAGGGACCATGATGGAGTTACGAAATTCAGATGGCCAAATACCTTTTTCGTAGATTGTTTGCGTTAAGTCATAGAGATTTTTATTAATTATATCACCAGCAGACTTGATTAGTTCACTAGGGATGTTATCGATGCCTGGAGCTTTCTCATTTGATAATGACCTCATTGCCAACTCAAATTCACTTTTAGTCACAGATAAAGGTGCAAATAAACTTGTATGTGACTCCTTTGTATGTACGTACTCAAATTCTTCATTGTACAGAGTCTTAATGTACATTTCCCAGTGGTTCCTTATTTGTGTTTCATCAGTGATAATTGAACCTTGGTTGTCACGCAATGCTGAGGTTAGAGTTCTTTTTGGTAAGTGGCATATTTTCCTAGCTGTTTTTAGTGCCAAGCTGCCCTTTCCATGTTTTTCCAGTTCTTCGATTTCCTCGCATTTTTGATGCAGCCATTTTTCTTTGGCATTTCTACATTCTCGATCTATTTCATTTTGAAGCCTTCTGTATGCTATTCTCCCTTCATTTGTATTGACCTGTTTCAGTCTCCTCCTTTCTTGGATCTTCAAAAGAATATCCTGTGTTATCCATGGTTGTCTGGGAGTGACTGATGGATTTCCCAGTACTTCTTCTGCAGCCTCTGTGATGGAGTTCTTTATTGTCAACCATTTGGTATCGATATTCTGTGACGATGAGCCTGTTTCCAAAGCATCGTCTTCTCCAAGCTTCCTAGTTATAGCTTCCCTGAATTCGCTTAAGTTCATTATATAAAGAGCTGTTGTTCAACTTTGGTCTGTTATTGGTCTTCCTCAACAGTTTGCACCTTAACCACAGTTTGATTCTTAACACATTGTGTTCTGTGTTGGCATCAGCTTGAGGTAGTGTCATAGACTTTTTGTTTGATTTCTGTAACGATGTTTCACCAGTATGAAATCTATTTGGCATCGAAAATGATCTCCTGGGCTCTTCTACGTATATAAGCGTCTTGGCGAGGCTTTAAAGAAGGTGTTCATTATTACATATCCTTCTTGTTTGCAGAAATCTATTAGCCTCTGGCCTCTTTCATTCCTTATTCCTAACCCAAAATGTCCAACACATGGGTTTTCAGAATCTTCACCGACTATGACATTCCTGTCTCCCATGATGATGACATTGTCAAGAGCTCTCGTGTGTTCCTGAAGAAAGTCTTCAAGGTCATCATACATATCCTCGACTTCCTGATCTTCACTACTAGACGTAGGAGCATGGATCTGGACAATGACTGTGTCTACAGAAAGTGATTTGAGTCTTATTGCCATCAACATGTGATTTATTACCATGACATCTTTCAGAGCAGTAGTAGCTTTTTTATCCAACAGGAATGCGACACCTCCTTGGCCTTTGAGACTTCCAGAGTGCACCACTCTATAATCATCAGTTTGAAATGCTCCTTGATCAGGCAGTCTTGTTTCGCACAATCCTAATACACTGATACTGTGACCCTTTGCCTCCAATTTGATGTTTTCTAATTTACCTACTCTAAGCATTGTACGAACATTCCACGTGGCAATATTTATGCAAGGTTTTCGCTTGATGACGACCTGGGAAGCCTTGCCTCCTCCCCTTCCGGGCCCGACTACCGGTTGATGCCGATTTCCGGAGTTGCCAGCTACCGTTATCTTTGACATGTACATCTCATGACATTTTCTTGGGAAATTAAGTCAGGTGGTTTCCCCTTGCCTTCCTCGCCAGCAATAGCCCATCCCAGGATAATTTGCGCCAGCCATTGTCCCAAAATTACAGGATCTTCTGCTTGCCACGTTGGTGATACCAACCGTTTACTTATGTTCTTCCACCTAGTATCTCCTTCAGGAAATTATTACATAATAAACTAAAAGGTAACATTAATAACTAGGGAGCAGGCCTATCCACATATTGTGCCCATTTACGATGATGTGGTCTGGCGTGAATTCGAAGGGAGCGCGCTAATGACGTCAGCGAGCAGGTTCCGAGCTGTCAGCCTAGCAGAGTTTGAACGAGCCGCGTGTTTCACGTGGTGCCAACGGAAGTTGAAAGCTATTATTCTTATAAAGCTTTTGTTATGGAAGAAGGTTATACCAGCACTTCAGAATGAAGTTAGGAGTAATTCACTAGCTTATTCCTGATGTTTTATTGGAATTTACCAACCTTCTCGATCTTTCTATGGATATAGCCAATGAAACGTAAGATCCAATATTACGTTATGCGAGTTCACAGATCGATATGTGTCCTTGGGACAGTATATAAGCCAGCCCTGGTAGAGGTCAGGTACCTCACACCGACACAGTCATCGAGTAGTCATAATAGTCCACGTGTGTGTGTGCCCACGACAGTGAAATACGCCGTTATTCTGAACGAGCGCTCCTTGGAGCTAGGCAACATGTACAACGCCACTGTGCCCGAGAGGACATAGACTCTGTGCTACGATTGTGGTAATATAACAGTGCTTCGAAACTTATAGTATTCGCTGGTTGAACACTTCAACATATTCCAAGGTATGTGAGTGACTTGTTACACAAGTATATGACTTTGTCTTGTGCTATTCCCACCACTTATATCAAATGTGAGAACTGGGACCACCACATTGAACATATGCAAGTGAGAGTAGGCTACCCTACCAACATACATTTTTACGGGGAATTATCAGGCCAGATTCCACCCTTGAGTTATCAAAGACATTATCAACAGGAATTGTTACCTATTTTCTTGTCCAGCCAGACCACTGGATTACATAAGTGAACTTCATTATTTGAAATAGGCCACCCTAGTAACATGTCTTGCATGTATGAAGAACAGCCCCATGATAGAACAATTTCACTGCCCCAGTTAGTGAATATGGTTAGCAGCTAAGGCGGCGGGATGTGAGAAGATCAGGCCAGATGACCCCTTAGGAACGAGGAGCAGGGCCACCTGAAGCATATTTCTGCGGATGACAGGAGAGCGGATTGCTATAAGCATGTCCCATGCCCAGAATGTAGTATTCTCAGATCCGTGGTGCCTGGATTTGATCTGCGCCGAGGGAGTTGAATGCTTTAACATGTCCCATGTCCAGCATTTTAGAATTCTCAGATCCGTGGTGCTTGGGTTCGATCTGCACAGAGGGAGGTCATCTCGTCACAGAAAACATGATACCGTAGACTTCCGAAAAGCCTAAATAATTTCTAGAGCCATGAATTTTCCGCCGTTCCGATAAAACCAATTCACTTTCTCTATTATTATTAAGAAGCGCATTTATATTTAAATGATTGCACATTTTTGTTTAGGAGTAATTTTTCCTTACAGTCAAGTAGACTTGTAGCTGAGGTGCATCCTCAATATTTCGTTTTTGATATTGCAGTAATAAGATGGGAAGTCTTACCCCATTCAGAACGCAGCAGAGTTTTGACACAGTATATGAATTAATAACTTTTCTTCTGCATGACAGCATATCTTTTTTCCGATAATAATAATAATAATAAATGTCTATGAACTAATATTGATAAATAATGAATTATGTGAACAATTATGGAAGTAATATTCCTTCAAATGATAAAAATGAAAGACTATGATAAAAGTGTTGAATATGATTAAACAATTAATTGTTAATGTAAAAATTGAGAGTATACGATTTGTTATCGTCTAGGGTTTTGTTAAATGAAGATGTATGATCTTATTTTGTGCCAATGCATTTTGTGAAAAGTTAATAGAGGCTTTGATCCTCATATGTAGTGGACGTAGCGGGAGTAATATCCTGAGAGCCACAGAAAGCTGTGTGCTTGTTAATAGGAAATAAAATGGGAGATTTCGGGAGTCAGATCTTGTCCCATAAGCTTCAATATGTTTCAAATTTTAGAGATTTTCCCTATGATATTATCAGCTCCAATGACGAATTATTGCAAGCAATGTTGTCATGCCAATTTTTGTTATGGCCATTTAAATTCATGTCCAGTGAATAAAATCCTGAAATTATACAGGATATTCCAAGCTAACTTCAAAGTAACCAAACTTAATTATTATTATTCGCCATCTCTTGATGAATACAGCACTTTTGCATTTGTTAGTTGGCACAGGCTCGAGTAAAAGGTGGCTTTTCACCGATGTCTCAGTCTCACTCATGGCTGTGATTATATGGAAACTACTGAGGTATGGGTGGTGCTTAGTAATGGCATTCGGGGCACAGTCAGTGTCTGTGAATGCTGTGAAAGGTTCAACTCATAGGGTTAGGACTACTGTTCTGACTCAGTGAGGAAAGCAATGGCAAACTACCTCACTCCTCTTCTTGCCTAGAAGGCCTCAAAATAGCGCTGCCTTGGGTTTTTGTGGGTATCTACTCACATAACGTAACGGCGGTACTTTTTGAGGATCCAACCAGCCTTCGGGCTGACTACCTAACAGACAGACAAAATGTCTGATGTAAAGATTTAACTGCTGTTATATTGGCTTTCACGGCCAGTGAATTAAAACTCAGCAATTCTTCTAGGTTTGTGCCGTGTCTTTTGTGGGGTTTCGCCTAGGACACCAAGCTGGCTCATCGGCGGCCTCTTGGAGTCCCCGCCCGGACCCCCACTGAGTTTTAATTCACTGGCCGTGAAAGGCAATATACCATCTTTTTGGAAGCCTTCATAGGGAGGTTGAGGCTGCTTGGGCTTTTAGTTCTCGCAGTCAAGAGGAGCAGTTGCACCTTATATAAAGGGAGGAGGCGCGCAGTTCGCTACTCCAGTGGGGGTCCGAGCGGGGACACCAAGAGCTCGCTGATGAGTCAGCTTGGTGTCCTAGGCGAAACCCCACTAAAGACACGGCACAAACCTAGAAGAATTGCTGAGTTTTAACGGCTGTGCCCAATAATACTCACTATGCTGTGTATTTAACTGCGTTAAAAATTGTGTTGATTTCCTAAGAAAATCCAGAATAAAAATGTGAAATTAATCCATGCTAGTGTCAGGAATGTAAATATGTGAATTATATATAAGTGTGAAGTGAAATATAATTTTATGTCGTCTCTAAAATGTATAGATTAACAAATGAAAGTATAATTCATGAACATAGTCCAGCCCATCTGGCAATATTAAATAAGACTATAGTTTATTTTGTTTGAGCGACATAAAATCTAGTAGGGAATGCGTGTGCTATTATTTTTTTTTTTTTGCTTCTGCCAGTCGGCGAATAAATTTCTTTGGTGAATTGGTTTATTTTAAAATATGTTTTTAATTCTCTTGTTATATGTCATGACTCTTTCCTTTTTCCTTTACGGGGAGCATGAATGCAGTGTCTAGTAATTACAACCCAAGCCCAGAACGCCCTGAGAGAGATCTCGTGCTAACACTGCATTTACTGCTAACTCGCATGTGGTTGTCTGTCACTCCAGGTGTACAGACGGGCACATAAGGAAGAGAAAGATATGCCGGCCAACCTGTGGGGCTACGATAGGTTCGATAGGCTTCGATAGGTTTCGTTAAGACTCGTTAGGAGTAAGATAGCTCACTTGTTTGAGTATTGTTGTTTTTGGATTTTGATACAGTTTTTTAGTTAGATTTTTGTTTTGGTGACATATAACAGAGGTTAATGACATTTTTTGTTATCGTTGTCATTTAAGTATATTAATTTTACGTTTTTCGGAAGGAAATTCATGGCTCTGAAATACTACACAACCTACTATTAGCTCTAAGTTACTTGAGTGTCTGGTGATGGTTCTTCTCACTAATTGGCATTGATTACATTGTGTGGTTATGTCTGATAATGAACTGAAAACTTTACTAATGTCTCTAAATGACAAAATGGCAGAGAACGCTCAAGTTTTAGATTCCCTGCAAACAAAACTGAAGGAAACTTCTGATGCTCTCTCAGCAGCAGATGAAAATGTTGAAACTAATACAATAATATTCGAAGATAGGATTAATGCTACCTGAGAACTATCCAAGTCACTTCCAAAGAACTTGAAAATAAAATTGATGAAAATTCTGAATCCCTTGAAACTAAATTTTCTGAATCCCTTAAAAGTAGTTCAAAAGAATTTGAAAATAAAATACAAAGTAACTCCAAAGAACTTGAAGGTAAAATTAAGGGTAAAATTCAAGGTAGTTCCAAAGAGCTAGAAACTAAAATTGACAGTATCTCTAATTTGTTAGAAAAGAAAATTTTGGAGAATTCTGAATCTTTTGAAAAACAAATTAAGTTAGTAGAAGCCAATTTAGAATGTAAGATTATTGATAATTCTGCTGCACTCACCTTGATAGAGAATAGGGTCAAAAGTAACTACTTAGCTCATGAAAAAAACAAATTCATTCCACTGAAAAGAAAATTCAGGTAAATTCTAGTACTTTAGAAGCTCATATCGGATCGGTGGAGAGTCGGGTTCTTGAAAAATGTTTTAAGCTTGAGGAAAACGTGTCGAAAACTCGTGAAGAGATAGAGCAATTAGAAGAGGCAGTTATTAAGAAAGCCCAAAGATATGTTGCGAAATTAGAAGATGAGGCTAGCTGTATGGAAGAGAGATGAGAAGAAAAGGTTAATGATGTCACGGATAATATTGTAACCCAGATACAGTCTAAAATTTCTGTAGACTTCAAAAATTCCATTTTTTGAAAACATGCAGAAACAGATACTGACATGCGTAGCTAAAGAAGTAGAAGAAGATTTGAAAGAGGTTCATAATGCCATCAGGACATGCGATTACCACCTTAGAAAGGACGTGGGGGGTAATTCAAGAGGATGTAGCATAAATAGGAAAAATAGTCACGAAGGATTTGACCAAAAGAGTGTCAGATTCTGAGAAAATCTTGAGTCGCATAGAAACCTATAACTAGGATTTTCATGACAATTTTAATAAAATAAAAAGGAAAATCGAGACCGATTTTAATAAAATGACAAAGAAAATCGAGACCGAATCAGTTACTACCACAGAGTTACAGACTGCTCAGGAAATCTGAACTGGTAGAACAGCTGAAGGCCGGTGTTGTAGAAACACCACCTGAACGGTTGAGCAATGAAATATCCCACATTAGGGCGGAAATTTCCAAATTTCAGCCAGAAATATCCAAAATCATAGAGGAAATTTCTAAATTCTAACCTGAACAGCTAAATACCGAAGTGTTAGAGCAAATCAAGACGGAAATGCAGCCGGATCACTTAAAAGCCAAAATTTTGGAACTATTGAAGATGGATGCTTCCAAATTTTTAAAATCCGAAATTTTGGAACAGTTAAGGGTAGATATTTCAAAATTTTCACCTGTACGATTAACATCCGACAGCAGGGACTCTAGGAAGATAGAAAGCGAGAAAATGCCCTCCAATGATCTTCAAACCGCTGTTTCCGCATTAGAGAACAAAATGAGGTCTATGGAAATGGAATACCAATCGGGAATTGGATCCAAAGATTCCAACATGAAAAATGCCAAGCCACCTTATTATCACTTCAGTCCAACACCTGGTCGAGATTCAGTGATGACAGTCATTAAAAGCAAAGATGAAAAACCAGCCAAGTTTAGTGGTGTATGTACCATTACCCCGATAGAATTTCTTAGAGAAGTCCAGGATTATCTATCGGAAATGAGAGTTTCACCAGCTAGGGAGGTGAAAGTGATAGGCAAACTGCTTGAGGATCCCGCAATTTTATGGTATCGCGCTTTTCGGTACACAATGACAGATTTCGAAGATTTCTCAAGAAAAATCTTGAAGAAATTTTGGTCCTCAGAAATCCAGCAGGACATTCGTTCTGAGGCCTACTCAAAAAAGTTTTCTAACACCCAACCTACGCAGTATTCAAGTTACTTCGCAAGCCAGTTGTCGAAACTGAAATTTTTGCAACCTCCAATGCCAGAGTCTGAATTAATTACGGCATTGACACGTCAGTTCCCGTTAGAGGTCCAGAGCATTTTGATAGCTGCTGGAGCCGAAAATCTGGAAGACCTGGATGAAGTTCTTCAACGATTAGATCACGTCAGCAACCAACATTTTCGGGAGAGGAACGTCAGGTCAGATCCTCGAACCATTAACCTGGTGACGACAGACCGACATTGCCAAACGCAGAGTGGTGATAATGAGAGGAATTACCAACCACGTGACCATCGTGAGGGAAGACTACGACAGGAATCCTATGGTGGGAGATACCCAGAACAATAACCCCAGTATGAGAGAAGAGGGAGATATCGCCGTGGGAGACAGTATGACTCCAGAAGGAATAACTCGAATTGGAGAAACGGAGACGATAGGAATAACCAGAGATTCCAGAATCAGGAAAATCAGTACTCCAGGGATGCCAACAGTCGCCAGTAATTAGAAGAGAGGCATAAAGAAAGTATGAAATACTTAGGGGACCTTACCCAAGTGAACGAGACGGAAGAGCCTAAACCTGGAAGTTCGAAGGAAGGCAAAGGAAAGGAGAAAGCACCGCTTTACGGCAGATTGACATAGAGCCAGAGAATGTTTCACACCGATTATCTTAAGGAAGACCACTGAAGACGATTTGATGGAGGAAGAGAATAGATGGAACCAGATCATCGAAGAAGAAGTAGATGACAGGGCGAAGGACACCATATTTGACCCAGGAGGAGGAAACGCACGAACTGGAGAAGTTCAGAGAGCACATTTAATGCAGCCAGCTTGAAATTGTAACTCGCCGAATAGGAAGAGGAAACATCGAGGGAAATGAAGAATAAAAACTCGAAGATTTTTTATTTTTGAAGAGGTAGGTGGCGTATGTGCCCAGAGATTCCAGAATAAGGAAAATCAGTACTCCATGGAAGCCAACAGTCGCCAGTATGGCGTCAGCGAGCAGGTTCCGAGCTCTCAGCCAAGCAGAGTTTGAACGAGCCGCGTATTTTACGTGGTGCCAACGGAAGTTGAAAGCTATTATTCTTATAAAGCTTTTGTTATGGAAGAAGGTTACACCAGCACTTCAGAATGAAGTTAGGAGTAATTCACTAGCTTATTCCTGATGTTTTATTGGAATTTACCAACCTTCTCGATCTTTCTATGGTTATAGCCAATGAAACGTAAGATCCAACATTACGTTATGCGAGTTCACAGATCGATATGTGTCCTTGGGACAGTATATAAGCCAGCTCTGGTAGAGGTCAGGTACCTCACACCGACACAGTCATCGAGTCGTCATAATAGTCCACGTGTGTGTGTGTCCACGATAGTGAAATACGCCGTTATTCTGAACGAGCGCTCCTTGGAGCTAGGCAACATATACAACGCCACTATGCCCGAGAGGACATAAACTTTGTGCTACGATTGTGGTAATATAACAGTGCTTCGAAACTTATAGTATTCGCTGGTTGAACACTTCAACATATTCCAAGGCATGTGAGTGACTTGTTACACAAGTATATGACTTTGTCTTGTGCTATTCCCACCACTTATATCAAATGTGAGAACTGAGACCACCACATTGAACATTTGCAAGTGAGAATAGGCTACCCTACCAACATACACACATCAAAAAAAGTTTTGCATCACCTCGGTTCCCAGATCTCCGGCATATAGACGTTGACTGTGTATATTGTATCCAAGATACAGTCCCTTTGACTGTTCATAGATGTCACTAAAACTGCTCAAAGATGTAAACAACCATGCATGAGCAGGGCCTATTAGACGGAGGGGGTACGACAGCCGATCAGTTCCAGTCATTCCACCAGGACGAAGGTACGCTGCTTATGTTGTCTGTAGTTCTACCATGCCTAGAAGGTCAATACCGCAGTTCGATCGCGTCCGCATTGTTACTTTGTGTCAAGAAGGGCTCTCAACAAGGGAAGTTTCCAGGCGTCTCAGAGTGAACCAAAGCGATGTTGTTCGGACATGGAGGAGGTACAGAGATACAGGAACTGTCGATGACAGGCCTCGCTCAGGCCGCCCAAGGGCTACTACTGTAGTGGATGACCGCTACTTACGGATTGCCGCTCGGAGGAACCCTGACAGCAATGCCACCATGTTGAATAATGCGTTTCGTTCAGCCACAGGACGTCGTGTTTCAACTCAAACTGTGCGCAATAGGCTGCATGATGCGCAACTTCACTCCCGACGTCCATGGCGAGGTCCAGCTTTGCAACCCCGACACCATGCAGCGCGGTACAGATGGGCCCAACAACATGCTGAATGGACCCCACGGAATTGGCATCACGTTCTCTTCACCGATGAGTGTCGCATATGCCTTCAACCAGACAATCGTCGGAGACGTGTTTGGAGGCACCCTGGTCAGGCTGAACGTCTTAGACACACTGTCCAGCGAGTGCAGCAAGGTGGTGGTTCCCTGATGTTTTGGGGTGGCATTATGTGGGGCCGACGTACGCCACTGGTGGTCATGGAAGGCTCCGAAACGGCTTTACGATACCTGAATGACATCCTCCGACCCATAGTGCAACCATATCGGCAGAATATTGGAGAGGCATTTGTCTTCATGGACGACAATTCTCGACCTCATCGTGCACATCTTGTGAATGCGTTCCTTCAAGATAACGACATCGCTCGACTACAGTGGCCAGCATGTTCGCCAGACATGAACCCTATCGAACATGCCTGGGATATGTTGAAAAGGGCTGTTTATGGACGTCTTGACCCACCAACCACTCTGAGAGATTTACGCCGAATTGTCGTTGAGGAGTGGGACAATTTGGACCAACAGTGTCTTGATGAACTTGTGGATAGTATGCCACGGCGAATACAGGCATGCATCAATGCAAGAGGACGTGCTACTGGGTATTAGAGGTAGTGGTGTGTACTGCAATCTGGACCACAAATGCTGAAAGTCTAGCTGTATGATGGTACAACATGCAATGTGTGGGTCTCATGAGCAATAAAACGAGCTGAAATGTTGTTTGTGTTGATCTCTATTCCCTTTGTATTTAACGGTTCCGGAACTCTTGGAACCGAGGTGATGCAAAACTTTTTTTGATGTGTGTACATTTTTACGGGGAATTATCAGGCCAGATTCCACCCTTGAGTTATCAAAGACATTATCAACAGGAACTGTTACCTATTTTCTTGTCCAGTCAGACCACTGGAGTACATAAGTGAACTTCATTATTTGCAATGGGCCACGCTAGTAACATGCCTTGTATGCATGAAGAACATCACCATCATAGAACAATTTCACTGCCCCAGTTAGTGAATATGGTTAGCGGGATGTGATAAGATCAGGCCCTTAGGAACGAGGAGCAGGGCCACCTGCGGCATATTTCTGCGGATGACAGGAGAGCGGAGCGCTATAAGCATGTCCCATGCCCTGCGCCTAATACTCTCAGATCCGTGGTGCCTGGATTTGATCTGCGCCGAGGGAGTTGAATGCTTTAACATGTCCCATGTCCAGCATTTTAGAATTCTCATATCCGTGGTGCTTGGGTTCGATCTGCACCGAGGGAGGTCAACTCGCCACAGAAAACATGATACTGTAGACTTCCGAAAAGCCTAAATAATTTCTAGAGCCATGAATTTTCCGCCGTTCCGATAAAACCAATTCACTTTCTCTATTATTATTAAGAAGCGCATTTATATTTAAATGAATGCACATTTTTGTTTAGGAGTAATTTTTCCTTACAGTCAAGTAGACGTGTAGCTGAGGTGCATCCTCAATATTTCGTTTTTGATATTGCAGTAATAAGATGGGAAGTCTTACCCCATTCAGAACGCAGCAGAGTTATGACACAGTTTATGAATTAATATTTTTTCTTCTGCATGACAGAATATCTTTTTCCGACAATAATAATAAATGTCTATGAACTAATATTGATAAATAATGAATTATGTGAACAGTTATGGAAGTAATATTCCTTCAAATGATAAAAATGAAAGACTTTGATAAAAGTGTTGAATATGATTAAACAATTAATTGTTATGAAAATTCCCAAATTAGAGTATGATGTAATTTCCGTTTGATCAGATAAATTATCAATTAATATGATAAAATTGGTCCGGCCAGATCAAACATAAAATATCAGCGTTTCGCCCCAGTGTGCCGTTGGTCTCGTCAGTTGGTACAGACACACCTCACCAATACGCATGGCTAGCACATACCGATCTGGCCGGACCAATTTTATCATATTAATTGATAATTTATATGATCAAACGGAAATTACATCATATTCCCATTTGGGAATATTCATAACCTATTTGGATTGCCTAGGTCAGGTTTTTGTTTTATGAAAGGGAGCTTGACTTCCGTAGCACATTGGCATCACTCGTGACGTCAATACTACTTGTATTTTGTGTCTTGTGATGGCCTTCTCGGTATGTGCTAGCCATGCGTATTGGTGAGGTGTGTCTGTACCAACTGACGAGCCCAAAGGCACACTGGGTCGAAACGCTGGCATTTTATGTTTGATCTAGCCGGACCAATTTTATCATATTAATTGACAATTAATTGTTAATGTAAAAATTGAGAGCATACGATTTGTTTTCGTCTAGGGGTTTGTTGAATGAAGATGTATGATCTTATGTTGTGCCAATGCATTTTGTGAAAAGTTAACAGCGGCTTTGATCCTCATATGTAGTGGCGTAGCGGGAGTAATATCCTGAGAGCCACAGAAAGCTGTATGCTTGTTAATAGGATATAAAATGGGAGATTTCGGGAGTCAGATCCTGTCCCAAAAGCTTCAATATGTTTCAAATCTTAAAGATTTTCCCTATGATATTATCAGCTCCAATGATGAATTATTACAAGCAATGTAGTCATGCCAATTTTTGTTATGGCCATTTAAATTCATGTCCAGTGAATAAAATCCTGAAATTATACAGGATATTCCAAGCTAACTTCAAAGTAACCAAACTTAATTATTATTATTATTATTATTGTTATAAAATGTCTGATGTAAAGATTTAACTGCTGCTCCCAATAATACTCACTATGCTGTGTTTTAACTGCGTTAAGAATTGTGTCGATTTTCTAAGAAAATCCAGAATAAAAATGTGAAACTTCGAGTGTGAAATTAATCCATGCTAGTGTCAGGAATGTAAATATGTGAATTATATATAAGTGTGAAGTGAAATATAATTTTATGTCGTCTCTAAAATGTATAGATTAACAAATGAAAGTATAATTCATGAACAAAGTCTAGCCCATCTGGTAATATTAAATAAGACTATTGTTTATTTTGTTTGAGCGACATAAAATCCATTAGGGAATGCGTGTGCTATTTTTTTGCTTCTGCCAGTCGGCAGAAATTTACTGAATACATTTCCTTGGTGAATTAGTTTATTTTAAAATTTGTTTTTAATTCTCTTGTTATATGTCATGACTCTTTCCTTTTTCCTTTACGGGGAGCATGAATGCAGTGTCTAGTAATTACAGCCCAAGCCCAGAACGCCCTGAGAGAGATCTCGTGCTAACACTGCATTTACTGCTACCTCGCATGTGGTTGTCTGTCACTCCAGGTGTGCAGACGGGCACAA
The DNA here is from genome assembly GCA_946902985.2 of Meconema thalassinum. Classification (NCBI taxonomy): domain Eukaryota; kingdom Metazoa; phylum Arthropoda; class Insecta; order Orthoptera; family Tettigoniidae; genus Meconema; species Meconema thalassinum. Next base: position 534,548,575 of record OX336390.1, on the reverse strand, counting down.
TATATACATTGTTGATTCTGTTTTGTTTGAAAATTTTATTTCAAGTATGAATTAAAGTGACTAGATTATAATTTCCAAGAACGGTCTGATTGAGAGACAGAAATCTAATTTCCAGTTTACACGAACCGCATCGTTGTAAATATTGCAAAGCCTCCATACAGGTGAATTGTTATGTGAAGTAGTATTGGTTATATCATTTTTAGCCAACTTTCGATTTTTGCAAAAAATGAAAGTAGACTTATGAGATCAACACAGGGCGATAAAAAGTGTGTCTGTCTGTGTGTGTGTGTGTGTGTGTGTGTGTATGTGTGTGTGTGAGTCTGTGTGTGTGTGTATGTGTGTGTGTGTGAATCTGTGTGTGTGTGTGTGTCTGTGTGTGTGTGAGTGTGTGTACTCTGAATGTCTGTCCCCCCTATAAATTCAAACACGGTGAATGCGAATTGAACGAAATTTGGTACAAAGGTAGCACTAGCAAAGGACACCTCAGTGTCATGTTTTATATCGCCGCCATCTTTACTAAAACTGAATGGCGGCCACTCAAACGTTCAAAACGTAAAATCAAATAACGACTAACCAAATCATCCGATCTCTACCAAATTTGGTAACAACATACCTTCGTATAGGATGCGTCTTGTGACCAAACTACAAGGTCGTCCGCCATACCATTTCAGGATGGCGGCCGTGCGAATTATGCAAACTTTATAATCCATATCATGGGACCCACCAGTTCCGATTATCGAGCCGAGAATCGTTTTAACTGTTCTAAAGGAAGAGGCACGTTCGAAATTAAAAGTTTATTTTGTAATACAATAGTGCAGACGTGATTTTAAAAAGCTGAGCCGATTCAGTAATAAGACAAGATGGCAGCGGATATCTTGTGCCTGACTTATATTTCACTAATTTGAGTATTGCATGCAATATAGCGTACTGATACAAAATAAATAAACTTTGTATGAAATGCTTTATATATAAATAATATACTCCAGTGATGAAATCGTTTAGTATAAATCATTATTTGCTAACAAGTTCTATGTAAGTCATTTTATATAGAACGATATCCGTTGACACAATTAGCTCAGTGGTAGAGCGTTAGCCTATCGCTCAAATGCCTATGGTTCAAACCCGATCAGAGCTAGGTTTTTTGCTTGAAATGTTATATGTTTTTGTTTTGTAATGACTCAGATGTTTTAAAATTAAGCGTTATATTGTGCATATTATGGTGTAAAATATATATTTAATTAAAACATAATTCGCCAGCAGATTTACTCGAGACATCTAGCTGCCAAAAAGGTAACTGCACGTCGACCTACTTATTAACTTCCAGATTTTATTGAAAAGTTTCTTCTTCTGGCCGCTAGAATGCACTCGCTCTGTTAGGATTTTATTGTTCGATATTTCACCACTAGATGTCACGACTAGTCTACGTGGGGCTCCATTGATTACTATACCATTGGCATTCTATGCGCATCGAATTTGAAGAATGACAAGATGATACTACGATACATTTTTACTTTTTATTTTAAAGGGTTTGTAACAGCCTATTTTGCGTTACTTGAAAATGTTATTTGAAGTAAAGAACAAAACGATTTCACATAGTAACTGAATTCAAGCCGTTGGTGTTAGTTCATTACTTTTATTTCAGGCAAATAGCAATCGAAAATATCCACATAGTTTGTATACACACGTCTCTGTAGGGTCATGGAAAGATTTGTTAATTCAATTAGGGTTGTGAAAGCCATGCAAAACCAGACGTGTAAAGACATGCCTCAACTCAAAGTGGGATGTTGCCCACGGCAGGTCGTATATGTAATAATAATAATAATAATAATAATAATAATAATAATAATAATAATAATAATAATAATGTTATTGGTTTTACATCACTTTTAACTACTGCTGCTTTTAGAGACACCGGGGTGCCAGTATTTTGGCCCGAAGGGGATCTTTAACGTGCCAGTAAATGTACTGACACGGCTCCCTCGCATTTGTGCACCCTCAAATGCCAGCTGACTGCGCCAGGATACGAACCTGCAACCTAGGGCCCAGCAAGCGAGAACGTTACCGCTGAGCCACGCAGCCAGTCCGGTCGATTATGTCTCCAGATCCATAACATTCTTGATATACTTCTTATCTTTCTTTCTTCAATGATGGTAGCAGTTTTTATCTAGGTTGTGGCGTTTGGTAGGGGTAAATCGTTTCTAAGGTCTTCAACAAAGAATAGTTCTATTATACTCTTTGATAATAACAACGAGTTATAACTATACTCATACATTTAGGAGAAAGTAGGCTATATGTTCTTTACTGAACATCTTGTTGAATGTTAGTGTTGATCTTGTAGTTAAGCGAGGGATGTTGAAATTTAGGAGTGATAGGAAAAATGAGTTATCAATTTGACCGTTAATGCCTTTATAAAGGAATTTCATATCATTCACTTGCCTTCGAGACTCCAAACTAGTCATGCCGAAATTCAACAAAAGTTCACCGTGTGGGTAATTTATTTTGAGGTGAAAATATCTGAGGAATCTATTTTGAACTTGCTCAATGGATTTAACGCACGTTTTCTGCTAGGGACTCCATACTTGGCTGGCGTACTCGAGCTTTTATCTCACTATGGCAGTATAAAGGTTTATGCAGGTACTGGTTGGTTCTTAAGTTTAGGGGCTGCGACAACGCGGTCATGTAGCCCGTTTACTTTGGGTGTGTGTAGAATCTGTCTGATAACCGGTATTAATTGAGATGTCTGTATTAGTGTGGGTTATCTGTTTTTTTAATTAAAGTACTGCAACTTAGAATTTTTCAAATAGTTCCTACTTTTGCCACCAAGCGCCACCGTCAACGACTACTAGGCCAAGTTCAGAACTTAGCTACTAGATGCCACCGCAGTTGGCTCATGACAACGAATGTAGAAACCTAAGAGCGTTGTTTACATTCTTAGCCTATCCAATTTAGCTTCACACTGGTGCAATTAGTGGAAGGTTCTTTAACATGCCATAAATCTATGATGTGGGACCGCCGGCTTTACTTCCCCTCCGAAGGCATACTGAGGGATTTTTATGCAGGTACTGGTCCTAATGAATGGCTTAGTGTTTCTTATTTCAAACCCTAACATGCGGTAAGAATCCCCGACCATCTTTTGCACATGACAAGTGAAAGAAAGCTCTCGGTCAAACAGAATCCCTAGATCTTTCTTCTCGCTTACTGTTTTCAATGACTTAGGCACAATTCCAAAAACAAATGTGATTGGGTTCTTCTTACGTGTAAAGGTCACAACACACTTCGGTACGTTTAAGTATAATTTGTTTTCTATACTCCATTTGTGAAAATTATTTAGGTCATTTTGTAGTAGAGTGCAGTCATTAGTGGAAGAAATTGATTTAAAATTTTTGAAGTCATCTGCATATAAAAGACTATTCGAGTGCAGTATACATTATGGAAAATCATTTATCATTGCTAGAAAAATCAAAGGTCCAAGGTTCGAGCCTTGGGGTATTCCGGAATGAACTATGTATTCCTTTGAGACAATTTTCTGGAACAAAACAAATTGTTTCCTGTCTCTGAGGTAGGAGATGAATAATTTGAGTAATGGGTGGGAGAATCCCAAAATACACAATTTTAAAGAAGGATATAGTGATTTATTGTGTCGAACGCTTTCTCGAAATCTGTAAATATGACATCCATTTGCCCTCCTTTATCTAGCTCTTTAGATATAATTTGAGTAAAATTAGTTGCATTCGACACTGTAGATTTACTGGAAAGGAAACCATGTTGGTTATCTGTTACGAGTGGTCTGAGAAATACTGATATTCTTCCGTGCAATATGAATTCAAATACCTTGGCTACTGCAGATAAAATAGATATAGGACGGTAGTTATTAATTAGTGACGGATCTCCCGATTTTAGTATAAGGCAGACGCGAGTGATTTTCCAGGCGTCAGGAAACGTACAAGTTTGTATGGCAAAGTTAAATATAAAGTGTAACGGGTCCCTGAGACTTTCAGCACATCCCTTAACTACATACGGTGGAATATTATCAGGACCAGCCGACGACTTAGGTTTTAATTTCCATTTCTAGCTCTTCCTTTGAGACAAGTTTTATGTGAAGGGTGTTGGCAGTATTCGATTTGCAGGCTGGGACTTCGTATTGGGCTGACTGAGAGTCATACACTGATTTGAAATATGTCGCGAAACCTACAACAATGGAATCACCACTGTCCAATTCTTCATTATTATATTTAAGAGTGTCGCACGTGTTCCTATTTTTTTCTTGTTTTTAATAAACGTCCAAAATTTCTTTGAGTCCCTGCTAATGTTTTGTTCAATATTATGGATATATTTCTTATAAGATAATTTAATGTCCAGTTTAATTTCTGAACTTAATTCTTCAAAGCGTAGTCTATGATGATCTGAGTAATATTTTCTCTTCAGAAGTGGAGTAGTAAGGGTTCTATTACACCCATTTTATTTGTACCCGACTATAATTTCCAGCCATGTTAAATAATTAATAGCTCGTGAACAGATGGTCGGATTTTAACAAAAGAGGTATCGTTGGTCTCAAGCTGAGGCCCCCTTGCCAATGGACAACTCATTTCAACCCCAAAATAAAACCTACCCCTACTAGGGTTTTTTTTTTTTTTGTAAAAGTCGCCTTCCAAATGCGAGAGACATGAGACCCGATACCAGTATGAAATGAAATGTTGTTCCACATAAAGCGCATGCATACTGCTGGATGCCGCTATGGTATAACATTTTTGTTTTTTGTTTTTTCGCATGCGCACTTGAGGATTTTGTAAGACGGCGGGCTTTTTGAATAATGATTTAAGGATGGGTGTTTTTTTATCTGACGAAAAGATGTAAAACTAATAGGTCATGCGCTTTTTAATATCTTGTGAACCCATAAGGCTACGAACTTGTATGAGAGGTCTTTGGATTTGGGGTGACGCCCCGTTTTTGAATGTAGTTTTGATTTTTAACAAAAGGGCTTAAGTGCACTTTTGTTAACACTTTGAGAACGAAGAAGGCTTATGGACTTGTATGAGGGGTTGTTGGATTTGGGATGACGTCCCGTTTTTTAATGTATTTTTGATTTTTTGTCAAAAGGGCCTAAGTGCACTTTTGTTAATATTTTGCGAACCATTAAGGCTACGGACTTGTATGAGGGGTCGGAGGACTTGGAGTGACATTTCCCTTTTGAATATATTTTTTAATTTTTGAAAAAAAAAGGGTCTAACGCTATACTAGGCCTATATATTGAAAAAAATATTATATCTGTTCAAATTTTAACTAAAAGGTGTTGTTGAGAGAGACGGTACTGCTGTTATGTGTCTCAACGAGTCTGTTGTCTACCACGGTGACCGTGCCCGGAATAAATGAATTGCTATTTTGTCGGGATGGTGGGGCGGCTTATTACGGTTGGTTTTGTGATATTTCCTATGACGGATGAAGGCGAATATTTGAAAATGTGATAAGTATGCTAGGATTTTTTACCCTAACGGGGATCTTTAACGTTTTAGTCAACGGTGATGAGCGAGACCGCTCTCTGACACAGCAGACGGTTGTAGGATATGACCAAGTTATTCTTGGATGTGGTATAATTATGTGGTTAACATGGTCATGTATTAAGGATGGCCGCTTGCTAATGATGATTATTATTATTACAGTAAAATGTTTAAGAATGATAATGTTTTTAATGCTAACACACAAAGTCCTGCTCGCTGGAGACTGAATACTGTACCTAGCCAGAGGCCTTGTGAGAGCTGCTGATGCTGATAAGGCAAAAATATCTGTGTGGGCAGGAAGTGCAGTGTCGAGTTACTTGCCTCGTGGTGGCTAGCAGGTGTGACGTTTAAGAAAAGGCCGCCATTTTGGTTCTGAGGCAGTAGGACTATCGATGTATAACAGGCAGCCATTTTGGTTCCTTATTAAAAACATGAAACTAGTATAAGCTACGCGAATCTTATCGAGCATGAGGAATGTGGGGAGGCGTGGGAAAATGTGAGAGACAGACATGAGTTCAAGGTCAAAACGCTGAGAAAATGCAACTCTCTCTGTTGCTAAGCAGACTGATAAGGTTTGTGTTAGTAATACACTGACAGGACCAGCAAACGGACGTATACAGTAGAGCTGTGGAAGAAAAATCCTTTTATTTCTTTGGTAAGTACCTATGAATGATTATTTTAATAATGTAATGATAATGAATCTTAAATTTGTAGTTATTGATAAGGTAATTAATGATTTTTTAATTTGTTTGCAGATAACCGGTATACCTTACATGTCTGAGATACAAGAAACCATTGCACTTTTGAGCCCACTAGAAGGAAACAGCAAGAAGCCAGTACAAGTCAAGGTGAGAATTTCTTTTAAAACTAACTTGTTTAATTTTATTGTTTGATATTTTTTATTTTATTTTATGTATTAACCTGAATTTAGGTAATTATAGCGGTTTATTTTATTTATTTTTAGAAACTTGGAAAGAAAAGCCTTACCGCCGTAGCAGTCGCTGAAAACCCGAGACGCACTAGAGCGAAACTATTGCCAAAGAGTGAACTATTTAAAACTCAGTTAAGCCTAACACAAATGCTATTCCATTTTGACTTGACTTACTTGACTTATGTCCTGTTACTCTTTTGCAGAGCATAGGGCTTCGACAAAGCAGCGCCAGCGTATCCTATTTTGAGCCAAGGTCTTGAGTTCGCCAAAGGTCTTTCCTTCTTGTTTTGCCTCATCCATCACACTGCGTCTGCATGACTTCCGCGGTCTTCCTCTCTTCCGCTGTCCTTGGGGGTTCCAGAACAAAGCCTGTCTCTCCACTGCATTTGGTTCTTTACGTAAGGTGTGGCCAATTCATTTCCATTTCCTCCGTTTTATTTGTATACCAATAGGTTCTTCTTTGGTTTGCTTCCAAAGGTCTTCATTTGAAATGACTCTTGGCCAGAAGATGCGCTTTATTCTTCGTAAGCATCTGTTTATGAATACTTGCAGCTTGTGGGTGATCTCTGAGGTAACTTTCCACGTTTCACAGCCATACAGCAGTACAGTTTTCACATTTGTTTGAAAAATGCGCAGTTTCGTTTTCATCGATATTTCTCTTGCCCTCCAAATCGGATAGAGCTGTATGAATGCCGCATTGGCTTTCTGAATCCTCATTTTGACATCAGCTGTTGCTCCTCCATGCTGCGTAGTCACACTGCCAAGATATGTGAACTCTTCGACTTCCTGAACATCTTCGTCATTGACTCTGAGTTTCTGCTTGCTCTTCGCATTGACCTTCATCACCTTTGTTTTCTGAGCATTTATCCTTAGGCCCACTGCTCCAGCGTCTCTCTCCAGGTCCTGCAGCTTTCCCTCCATATCAGTATGTTTCTGAGTCAATAGACATATGTCATCGGCAAACTCTAGACTCTCCAATCTCTCGACCAGTCCCCACTGGATGCCTCTCTGCCTTCCCTCAACAACTTTTCTCAAGACATCATCAAGGACAAGGAGGAAGATAGTCGGAGATAGGACACACCCTTGTCGCACACCAGAATTTACGGAGAAGGGCTCCGAGAGCTTCCCTTCGTGGATTACTCTATATGTGAAGTCGTCGTAGGTCTGCTTGATGATCTTGCCATTTTCGTTGGTATGCCATACTTTTGTAGTGTTCTCCACATGGCGTTCCTTTCCAATGAATCAAAAGCCTTCTCCAAGTCCACGAACAGAAGAAATAAGCTAGCATTGTACTCATTAAACTGTTCAATAATGATCCGTAGAGTGTTAATTTGGTCGATGCATGAGCGGTTGCTCCTGAAACCTGCTTGTTCTTTGCGAAGTCGTTTTTATATCCTTGTTTTTACTCTGTTGAGTATCACGCAAGTCATCACTTTACTGGGAATTGAAAGTAAAGTGATGCCTCTCCAATTGTGACAGTTGGTCAGGTCACCTTTCTCCATTCCTTTGGCAATTTTTCCTCGTTCCAGATTTTTGTAAACAGTGGATGCAACATATCGGCCGTCATATCAGGATCAACGGTTAGAAGCTCAGGCGCTATGTTATCTACTCCTGGGGCCTTTCCTTTTTTAAATTTTCTGATTGCTTCTTTGATCTCACTACTTGAGGGTGGTTCTGTGTTGATGCCGTCCGTTTCACCATCTTCATTTACATATGGCATCTGCCTATCTTCCTCTACGTCGTCTCTGTTCAACACCTCCATGAAGTGTTCCTGCCATCTGTTTAATTTTGCTTCTTCATTAGTGAGCATGTCTCCTTGTTTATTCTTAATGGGTCTACTTTGTTTAAATTTCTTCTTGGCGAGTTTCCTCGTAATGTCATACAAGCCTTTCATATTTCTCTCTCTTGCTGCAGTCTCTGCTAATTCAGCAAGGTTTGATACCCACTTTTTCCGGTCTGATTTTGCATTCTTCTTTACTTCCCGGTCTTTAGCACGATATGCTGCTTGGAGTTCAACTTTCTGGGTTCGTGTCCTGCAATTATTCAGCTTGAGTTTCAGCTCTCTACGTTGTTCTATACACTCCCAAGTGTTTGTTGTCATCCATTCTTTCCTCCTGGTGTTCTTGAAGCCAAGTACCTCCTCTGCTGTGTTTGTTAACGCAGTCTTAACTTTCTCCCAGTGTTCTTCAACATCATCTCCATCCACCTGCAGGGCTGTAAACCTGTTACTGAGGTTGATCTTAAAATGTTCCTTGTTTCTCTCAATCTGTAGTTTTCCAACATAAAACCTTTTCATTTGTTGCTCAAACCGTTTCTTTGCAGCTGCAATCTTAACTCGGATGCGGGCAGTTACTAGATGATGGTCACTGCCTATATCTGCTCCTCGTCGATTTCTGACATCCAGAAGTGACCTTCTCCAGCTTCTGCTAATTGTCAGGTGGTCAATCTGGTTTTCGGTTCGCAGATCTGGAGATACCCATGTCACTTTGTGGCATTCTTTATGAGGGAAGAGGGTTCCACCGATAACGAGTTCATTTCTTGCACAAAAGTCTACCAGCAGTTCTCTATTCTCATTCATGACACCCAATCCATGTTGGCCCATTACTTGTTCAAGTCCCAGGTTTTCAGCTCCCACTTTGGCGTTGAAGTCTCCCATGACTATCACAATATCCCTCTTGTTTATGGTCTGCATAGTAGTCTGGAGTTCTGAATAATATTTTGCCTTGTCCTCTGCTTCGGCTTCTTCTGTAGGTGCATAGCATTGGACCACCGAAACATTTCTTATCTTCCCCTTGAACCTTGCAGTGATAAATCTTGATGAAATGGGCTTCCAGTCCAGCAAACTGCTCTTGTTTAGGAGCAATCCCACTCCCTCATGATGTGGGTCGTCTTCATTTGGCTTACCCGAGTAGAGGAAAGTTTGTCCGCTCAAAGTTCTCATCTCTCCAAATTCGTTCCACCTTACTTCACTAACTCCTAGGATATCCAATCTGTACCGTTCTGCCTCGGTAGCAAGCTGCTTTAGTTTTCCAGTCTGGTACAATGTTCTAACATTCCAAAACCCAATATTCATGTCTTTTTCAAGCCAAAGGTCGTCATCGTAGGATCCGTCCGGATGCTTTTCTTAGTTTCTTTAATATGTGTTCCTTTTTAAGCAACTGCGAGTTATTAGCCCACATTTGCCGAGTGCCATGGAGGGGCTGCCACCTTTAAGCCTTGGCACTTGCTCCCACCCAAGATGTTGTGGAGGAAATGATGCCATTTACTGCATTATTATGTGGTTATCCCGCCATATACTCGGTCGCCAGAGCCTCGTCTGTGGTAACAGGGTGCACCGCGAGAAGGTGAGGTTGACATTTGCAATTGGAGAGGCTATTTGAGACGCATCCAAATGCCTTGCACCCCCTATTCCATTTTACCACTATTGAAAACCTGTAGACAAAAAATTCATTACCTGTACATGACTGGGACGATGATTGCTTTCTTGATTAATGGCCATGTGTTGGCAAACGGTACAAGACCATATTGGTTGTTGACCGGGAAAAGTACAAGGCCATATTGCATTTTCTAAAAACAAAACAAAAAATTTTATTTATGGGTGGTTCCCTATGGACAAAACGAATATCTACAGGTTTGAACATGATAATCTGAACAAACTGACATGACATTCATTTTTGTTTATATATTGGTTAAATGGGGGTGTAAATGACTGCAGATTTATAAAAAAGAAAATAAGTACATGGGTTACTGTTAGTACCGACATGAAAAATGAAAATCCACAGCCTGCTTCCAGTCTCCGACCGGGTCGGGAATGGAATGAATAAAGCCCCTATCTAGCGGCGAGGATATGAACTGTGCCGGCTGCTGAGACCTGACGCACTCCTCTGGGGCAATGATTAAATGAATGACAGATGAAATGAAATGATAGTGGAGAGTGTTGCTGGAATGAAATTTTGACAGGGAAAACCGGAGTACCCGGAGAAAAACCTGTCTGCCTCCGTTCTGTCCAGCACAGATCTCACATGGAGTGACCGGGATTTGAACCACGGACTCAGCGGTGAGAGGCCGGCGTGCTGCCGCCCAAGCCACGGAGGCTCCAGTACCGACATACAGTTTATTATTAAATATTTTTGATGGTGTCTTTTGATTTAATGTCAATTAACGTTAAAGTTTTATTTACAAGTATTGATTGATTGATTGATTGAGTGATGGGTTATTTTGTTTGTTTTTAGGTGTGGTCATGCGCCATTAACGAAGTGAACAGATAGTGTACAAGCATACATTGTGCTTTAAAAACTCTGTGCTCTTGTGCAATGTTAATAACTTGCAATAAAAAAAGTTTTATTATAACACATGGCGTTAGTACCAAATACAACAAGTGAGCAAGTTGGTTTACCACGTGGGTTAAATTTAAAATCGGAAAACGATCGTTGGTTAACATTTGGATCCTGGCCTGTAGGCTTTTTCCCGGCACATAAACTTGCTGGAGCTGGCTTCTATTACTTGGACCGAGAAGATGTTGTGCGCTGTGTGTTTTGCCGTATTGAACTTTCACACTGGGAAGAAGGGGATGATCCCTTTAGAGACCATTTGCGATGGTCTCCTTGTGGTCCTTACATGCTTGGAAAACAAGTGGGTGACTTGTTGTCCTTACATGCTTGGAAAACAAGTGGGTAACATACCCGTGTATCCATTTTACCGAACCACAAGGCCATTGGCCGCTACTTACGTTGCTGAATCACAAATAAATAATAGTAATAATGATGTATTACCAGCCAACGGTAGTGTAGATATATGTGGTCCATATGCCATAGACAGTGTTGAATTGGCATGTGCTTTTGAAAAATTGGGAGTTTGCAAGACTAAAGCTCTAGCACACCCAGAGTACAGGTCTGTTGAAAAACGTTTAGAATCTTATAAGAATGTTTGGCCATTAATATTAAAACACCTTATGAATCAGCTAAGTGAAGGGGATAAAACCATATGATTTCATTGTGGATTTGCTTTAAAGGATTGGCAAATGACTCAAGACCCTTTCGTGGAACACGCTCGTTGGTTACCTAACTGTAAATATATGGTGTTGCTTAAAGGTCAGGAATTTGTGAACACTATTCGTAAAGTAAACGTGATTGCAGCACAAGACATAAAAGGGCCTTTAGAGTTAGAACACGCGGAGCAAATACATGAGGCTGAAAAAAAAAAAGACTTGTCTCACGAACAGATACAAAAGTGTGACCAACAATTATGTACAATTTGTTATCAAGATGAACTAGGTGTTGTATTTTTGCCTTGTGGACACATGATACATGTGTCAAGTGTGCATTAGAACTTGAAACTTGTGCTATATGCAGAAAAGTTCTATCTGCTACAGTTAGAGCATTTCTTGCATAAATAGTATGATTTATTAGCAATGCATAGTGCAAAATACCTATTTGCACAATAGTATTACGAGCTGTTTTAGAGTGTAATAGGTATGCTTTTCTTTTGTTTATGGACTACCACAATGAATGTTTTGAATGCTGTGGGACAAGCATGTGGCTTAGAAACAAAGACGCTCAGCGAATTGCCAACGAATATTCCATTCCGCATTATCAACATTCGCAAATTGAAAACAGCATATGGTAATCGTGTACTTTGTGTATGTGAAAACTTTGAGACATTTCTGCTTACACGGTTTAATGATATGTCGGAGAGTGTTTTTGATGAAGTGAATAATGCTGTACAACCTGTACACTTAATTTATGAAGGTTTTAAAAACATAGGTGCATGGTTCGTTTTAATTAAATAAAAAACCAATGTGAAATAATAATAGAAAATATAAGTGATGACAATGGACTGAAAGAAAAAAATATGTGTATAAAATAATAATGTTTTAGTTTTTAGTATTGTCTTAAAATATTATCACGAAACCAAAAAAATGTATGTTAAGTTTGTAAATAAATGCATAATGATGTTACACTGCTGTTTTATTTTATACAAACTTAGAATATTTAACATTGCACAGTATACATGATTATGACAATAGATGCACACTGAATACAACTCTTTCTCTCTTTACAATAGTCTGTTATAGTTTTTAAACACACGGCTTGTTGTAGATCTTTTTATAGCAATGTCCATTCATTGTTGTTTTCGAAAACTGGGGAAGCCGCAATGGTTTTATAGGCATAAAACCTTATTGTTGTTAATATTTAGTCATTTTGATCCTCTTGCAATACTACATTTTCGCATATGAAAAGCAGATGACCTAGTTGTTCCACCGCTTTTAAACGACAACAACAACACTACCTCTTCCATAGTTTGTGATATTGATTGCTATTGCGACGTGGAAGGTGGATTAAACATAACTTTTAGAACAGGGGTTACACGTTGCTCATTAAACAATCCACTATTTTGAGTAGCAATAAGGTTTTCTTGATTTTTTGTCGATGGCAACTGTGATTCATGCAGTACACTACATTGATGATCACTGACCCTTAAAACTTCACTATTTTTACTTTTTAGGTCACCACGACAATGTTTGGAACGTTGTTTTGAACCACGCCAAAGAACAGTTCCATTTTTATTGGTTCGTTTTACAATATATGAATATCCTTTATAGTATGCATAAGGCTTACCATACCTAGTCAGTGATACTTCCATGTCGACTGTCAAGCATAGACTAAGCTCTAGTAAAGTCAACTTGGTAATAAGAATAATAGTTTAATGTGAGAGCAAATATGGATCCAAATAGTTCAGGTAAATGTGGAAGCAAATAAGCAAATATAAGAACCAAGAGTGGGGGTAAAAGTTGGTCGCAAAGTGGTAGACCCATTACACAATAATTTTAGCACGACGAAGATCTTGTTCAATTTCCTTGATTTCCCAATCGTGACCGGTATGCCCCGCTTGTTGTAAAGCATGGAAGTGTCGAAGCCGTTGAATTAGCTTACTGGGTTTGTTCCAGTATACAAATTTAACAAATGAATTTTTAGGTGTAAACAAAGCATTACCATTATCATCATCATCATCATCATTATCACCATTATCTTCATCATGATCATCATTATCATTATCATCATGACCAACATCACTATTAGTATATAGTCCTTTTTGATCCTCTTGCATTACCACTTCATTTATAGTCTGTGTTGACTTTGATAGTGTTGAAGCTTTCTTGGACGTTGACAACTGTCCTAACATGAATTTTTGAGGATATGATAAGTCCTTCTGAACAAACAATGCTCTATCTTTAGCCGCAATATCGTTTTCTTGAACTTGCTTTTTAGCATTTTGATAATTGTTTGTAAACAGCAAACGTGGTTCGTTTGGAGCACTACATCGATGAACATTCACACTTAAAACCTTACCATTTTTACTTTTCAGATTGCCTCGGCATTTTGTTGACCTCTCTTTTGAGCATCGCCAGAATATTATTCCATCCACATTCTGACGATTATAGTTATAAGAGTAGCGTTGATAGAGTACACGTTGCCTACCTTTGTTGGTTGTAGAAAGTTCCATAGTAGTAACTGACCTGTCAGTACGATGTTGACACTACAAAGTTACAACTGTTTGGCTGATGGAGTTACCTACCTTAAACTTATATATTGCTTATGTGTTGGCTTTTGTGTTGACTTTTGTGTTGGCTTTTTTGTTCGCTTATTGTGTTGGCATTTTGTGTTGGCTTTTGTGTTGGCTTTTGTGTTGGCTTTTTGTGTTGGCTTTTTGTGTTAGCTTTTTGTGTTGGCTTTTGTGTTGGCCTTTGTATTGGCTTATTTGACAAGTTATTTTTGTCAATGTATTTAGTGGATTTTTTCTTGGTGTTGGAAAGTATTTGAAAGAGAGGGAATATTTAAAGACTTAACCTCAGCTCACCTAACCTAACCTAACCTAACTTCACCTAACCTAACCTAACCTAATCAAACTTCACCTAACCTAACCTTTCAACTCTCAGATGATAATTAAAAATTCTGTGCATAGTTGAGTTGGAACCCAAGACCTCAGTGGTAAAAACCAATTATTATTTTTGGTGGCTTATTTTGGTAGCTTATATTCATGGCTAACCTAACTTTACCTAACCTAACCTCAGCTCACTTTGGATATCACTAGTAAGTGTTCATATCCTCCGCTAGGTGGAATGCTAGTTGTTCAGGTAGTGCTCATATTTGGGCGAGGTAGCGGAAACATATATTGCGTGTTGCGAGTGACTCTTGTGAAGTTTGACCGTGCTTGTATAAGCTCTGTATATAAACAAAATATACAATAAACCACTAAATGTTCAGAACTAACATGTATAGTGTGCCCGTTGGATGAGGTTATCTGGTTACCACCAACCGTAACCTGGCCTCCCAGATGACCTCTACCTCGAGACACATTGCTGGAGAGGATCGGAATGCACTTCTTGGGACTAGCCGGCACAAGACTCTGCTTCCCTAAGGCTCAGGTTCCCATCACAGTGATTGTCATTGACGCCCAAAGAAAATGCACCCCCAAAAGGTCAAAACTACTAAATAATTAAAATCCAGACTTAAGACATACTCATGGTTGATTTATTTGGAAGGTCAAACCCCTGTCCTACGGTCGGAGGATTTGATAAAACGGCTATTCCGCAGCTAAAAAGCAAAGAATAAAAACAACTCCTAAAATTAACGTAGAATCCCCTCGACATGTCCTAAATACAGCAAAACAAAGCAAAACTGGGGAAATGGTACCGCAAGGAAAATCGTTATAAAAGAAAACTGATGCTTCTAGGAAGAAGGCATCATGGCATCAAAACATGTCAAACAGGACAGCAAAGTTAAAGGACTGGTACCATCCCATATTTAAGTTTATACTATAATTATTTGAACTACCCCTGCTTTAATCTGTTCAACGGCGTCAGACGTCCGTGATACACAAACTATACAAAAACGAATTATTGTCAGTCATCATTTTACAGTACACTGGTACAATTATACACAAACAACAAAGATGTTTTATATTACAAGAGACAGTCGGGTAATAGTGGGAAACACATGAGTAATAAATAAATTATACACACAAATAATCATCTGATTAATCCTGCCTGCAACAGATGAACAACTGTTTGTTATCCACCGTCATCTATCAGGGTGTCTAAACTTGAGAATCAAACTGTGCAAGAACAGCATTCCCCTGATCGGGTCACGCCCCACGAGTTCTGAACTTTGGGTTCGTGCGATCTCTGTCAAAGTCTATCTGTGTCAGCTACTAAACTTACTAGTAAGAACGAACGAAGGCGCAATGCATTGGTTTGCTAGACTACAAGTACAAGATCAAAATTTAACAACGATTAAGGTTTAACTGTATTATTAGCATCGCCGGTTTAGGAAATAAAATGATGATTCATGATTTAGTCCTAAGTTTAATGTCGTAGATTTATGAGTCCATTGATTATTAAGATAGTTGACCATATGAAAGGCGTCGCAAGAGCGTGCTACCAACACGTGGTACACCTCGACAAAGAATACGTGGCTCGCACGTTAACAATAACACAATCAGTACTCGAAAGAGAACATACCTTTTCCTCCTCGGTCCAAACTTGTTCTGTAACATAGATCTGGCCGGCTTTCTCTAATAAACGTGGTAACCAACCCTGCGTGTATTAAAAACACGGTAAATAATCATTCACTTACAAGTAAGAATACATAATAGCCTTAAGGGTCCAACTTATCAAATGGTTGCTCAAATTCATTATAAATCATGACAAAATATATTGGAGCTTGTTCACAAATACCTGCGAGTATATTAAAAATTTAGCATTACTTATCAGTACTCCTGTACCAGAACAGCTTTACAAAAATCGATACTGAATCAAGGTCAATAGCATGAGCATAAACAAAGCATAGCCCATAAGAACATTCCTAGCAAGGTCTAGAAATAAAGAAAATAAAAATGAAGTCGATAGTCAATTGTCTCACAAGAGAGATCTAAGTAACCTTGGGCAATGTCATTGGCGTGGACTGGGCAAACACCTGGCATTGTGCTCCCCAGCGCTTGGCACTAAGCAGCATAGCAGGTCAGTGAATCTCAAAGAAAATGTCTATCACTGATCTTTCAATACATTAAAGCACAGTAAATGTAGACTGAGTGTTCTTAGCAATCACTCTAAAGGATTATACACATGTAAAGGAAGTTATTATAACGTTAAAGGCGAATCAATTACAAGTAGAATGATATGTTTGGCTTCTGAAAACCAAATAGACGTAACCGAAAGATATTCCTCTCTCTTTGAAAGGCTTTGACATTTTGTAACCCCACTGAAGCTCACAGCGAATGAGTGCTGCGTACAAAACATGTTTAAATGATAATAAAATACTGGTTCACACCTTAACCTTAGGTGGAACTAATCGAAATTATACGAATCGTGTGACATAAACTTTATGAGTAAGTTCATAACATTACTTGACTCATGTACAGCGATGTGAATTATCTGAATTCTAGTGGCGAACTGCTCACTCTTTAAAAAGGTATATTACAATAACAACAGGCTGGATCCCTTCCATACCTAAACGATACACTATAATGTTAAATAAAGACGTCAGTGGCGTACTAAAATAATAGAAATGGGGACTTCAGAAACTTTGACCAAATATCAGCTGGAGCTGAATTAAAAACATGCCCCTGTCACAAATGACTAAATTGATGTTCCGTCTTGCGGAATTACCCTCTAATAACAGTATCGCACCGTGTGGACACACTCAATATGGTGACTAACTCAGTGTCGAGTAACGAAATGCAAAGAGAAGCATTCAGAAGCGTGAAAAATCACTTTAAGGAGGTGGTAAAAAATAAATCAATGATAGAAGCCTACCTTGATGACTGACAATGAGTAACGGATGCTACAGACTAATCCACCCATGACCATCCACCGTACAGAAATATATTAGGAAATCATGACTCACAGCTATTGCAGATAATTATCCAGACACGAGGATTGAGGATTTTGCCTTTCATCCAGACAAACCACAAATATCTTCTCTGCTCGGCCACAAGCATGGTTATCCTCGGGTGGTCATCCATGGTTGTAGTGTGGCTTAGGTGTTCAGCGTTCCTCCCATTCGGATGTTTAAGCCATAGCCCTCTTTTTCATAGATATAGGATTATTATGCCTCAGCACGTGGTGAAATGAAGGCATCTTGTAGAGTCGTTGAAATACGTATGATAATGGACACAGCTTCAAGCGTGTTGAAATTCACAGATTTTACACCTTTTCCACCAGCAGACTATATTTAAAAATGGTCTTGTCTGCTAAAACACATAAACTGGCTTTGACACTAGACACGTGTCTTTCCACTGAAGCTAAACAACTTCACACGCTTTAGATATCATATCGAAGAATATCAGCTTAATCTTATTGGTTTTACAGTCGGCCTTTGCACGGCTCGTAAATATTTCACTGTATCTATTGAATATGACGACCAGATTCTCCACTCGGGTCTTACTGGTACACAACTTATTTGTCACAGGTCAGCCATCGAAGCACGCTGTAACCATGTGGTCAACACTTCACTGAATAGAAATATAATCAGATTCACAATCTTGGACGAACTTCTCGCGTCACCAGCACACTTCGTGCTATAATTAATACTTTTAGACGTGTTCACTTACACAATTTAAACGTCGATGATACTTTAGACTTGGTCACCTAGGGCCTTCACAATTTCACATCCACTCGCCATGCAAGCGCGGATTCAAGTCGTTCCTTCACGGAAGTAGGTGTGCTCAGTTCGATCATTTCCGAGTCATTTAGCGTCTAAGTTCATTCCTTCCGCGTATCGGCGGTGTTATACCTTCGGTCGTAAACCAAAAATAACATTTTATTAGCCCATGAAAAATGTGTCTAGTTAAGCTGAATGGCTGATTATTTTAAATTCAGGTTGCACATCAAAGAGGACTTCTTTGATCATGTAGGGTAATTTTATACTGCTTCTTAATGAAGTCAAAAGAACTTCTATGTAGTGGCATGCTGCTGTGGGTGCTTTCACAATTCTTGAGCATTATAAATTCCATGGTTCGTGTACAAGCTATCGCCAGCATGAGCTATACGGTCTCAAAAGCCATGTTTAGGGTATATAGGAGACCCTTAGCAAGAAAGGCTGTCTAACCCACCAGTCTACAGCCTTGTCATACGCAGTGAGCACCTGTTGGCAGAAAATGGTTCCTGATAATAATGGACGTAATGAATATGAAACGTCTTTTGATTGTCGTCTTAAATCCTATACCACGTTGTTCATTACATGTCACTTAAACAGGCTCTAGATTATGTACTAAAATTGGTAAAAAATAATCGTATGCCTTTAGCCAAGGTCTTTGTTTAAACTTTAACACATGATGATTTTTTACCAATTTTAGTCCGTGATCTAGAGCCTGTTTAAGTGTCATGTAATGAACAACGTGGTATAGGATTTAAGACGACAATCAAAAGACGTTTCATATTCATTAAGTCCATTATTATCAGGAACCATTTTCTGCCAACAGGTGCTTACTGCGTATGACAAGGCTGTAGACTGGTGGGTTACACAGCCTTTCTTGCTATGGGTCTCATATATACCCTAAACATGGCTATACATGTTAGTTCTGAACATTTAGTGGTTTATTGTATATTGAGTTTATATACAGAGCTTATACAAGCACGTCTTGCACGCGTTCAAACTTCACAAGAGGCACATGCAACACGCAAAGTATGTTTCCGCTACCTAGCGGTAAATATGAACACTACCTGAACAACTAGCATGCCACCGAGCGGAGGATATGAACACTTACTAGTGACATCCAAAGTGAGCTGAGGTTAGGATAGGTAAAGTTAGGTTAGCCATGAAAATAAGCTAACAAAATATGCCACTAAAAATGTCTTGACCCCTGAGGTCTTGGGTTCCAACTCAACTATGCACAGAATTTTTAATTATCATCTGAGAGTTGAAAGGTTAGGTTAGGTTAGGTTAGGTGAAGTTAGGTTAGGTTAGGTTAGGTGAAGTTAGGTGAGGTTAGGTTTGGTTAGGTTAGGTTAGGTGAGCTGAGGTTAAGTCTCTAAATATTCCCTCTCTTTCAAATACCTTCCAACACCTAGAAAAAATCCACTAAATACATTGACAAAAAACTTGTCAAATAAGCCAATACAAAAGCCAACACAAAAAGCCTACACAAAATGCCAACACAAAAGCCAACACAAAAGCCAACACATTAAGCCAACACAAAAAGCCAACACATAAGCCAATATATAAACTTATGGTAGGTCACTCCATCAGCTAAACAGTTGTAACCTTTGCAGTGTAAACATCGTACTGAAAGGTCAGTTACTACTATGGAACTTTCTACAACCAACAAAGGTAGGCAACGTGCACTCTATCAAGGCTACTCTTATAACTATAATCGTCAGAATGTGAATGGAATAATATTCTGGCGATGCTCAAAAGAGAGGTCAACGAAATGTCGAGCCAATCTGAAAAGTAAATATGGAAAGGTTTTAAGTGTGAGTGTTCGTCAATGTAGTGCTCCAAACGAACCACGTTTGCTGTTTACAAACAATTATCAAAATGCTAAAAAGCAAGTTCATGAAAACGATATTGCGGATAAAGATAGTGCAGTGTTTGTTCAAAAGGACTTATCATATCCTCAAAAAGTCATGTTAGGACAGTTGTCAACGTCCAAGAAACCTTCAACACTATCAAAGTCAACACAGACTATAAATGAAATGGTATAGCAAGAGGAGAAAAAGGACTATATACTAATAGTGATGATGGTCATGATGATAATGATCATGATGATCATGATGATGATTATGATGATGATGATGATGATGATGATGATGATGATAATGGTAATGCCTTGTTTACACCAAAAATTCATTTGTTACATTTATATACTGGAACAAACCCAGTAAGCTAATTCAACGGCTTCGACACTTGCATGCTTTACAACAAGCTGGGCATACCGGTCACGATTGGGAAATCAAGGATATTGAACAAGATCTTCGTCGTGCTAAAATTATTGTGTAATGGGTCTACAACTTTGCGACCAACTTTTACCCCCACTGTTGGTTCTTATATTTGCTTATTTGCTTCCACTTTTACCTGAACTCTTTGGATCCATATTTGCTCTCACATTAAACTATTATTCTTATTACCAAGTTGACTTTACTAGAGCTTAGTCTATGCTTGACAGTTGACATGGAAGTATCACTGACTAGGTATGGTAAGCCTTATGCATACTATAAAGGATATTCTTATATTGTAAAACGAACCAATAAAAATGGAACTGTTATTTGGCGTTGTTCAAAACAACGTTTCAAACATTGTCGTGGTGACTTAAAAAGTAAAAATAGTGAAGTTTTAAGTCTCAGTGATCATCAATGTAGTGTACTGCATGAAACACAGTTGCCGTCGACAAAAATCAAGAAAACCATATTGCTACCAAAAATAGTGGATTGTTTAATGAGCAACGTTTAACCTCTGTTCTAAAAGTTATCTTTAATCCATCTTCCACGGCGCAAGAGCCTTCAACATCACAAACTTGCAAGAGGTAGTGTTGTTGTTGTCGTCGTCGTCGTCGTCGTTTTAAGGAGTGGAACAACTAGGTAATCTGATTTCATATGCAAAAAGATAGTATTGCAAGAGGATCAAAATGACTAAATAGTAATGACAATAAGGTTTTTATGCCTATAAAACCATTGCGGCTTCCCCTGTTTTCGAAAACAACAGTGAATGGACATTGCTATAAAAAGATCTACAACAAGCCTCGAGTTTAAAAACTATAACAGACTATTGTAAAGAGAGAAAAGGTTGTATTCAGTGTGCTTCTATTGTCATAATCATGTATACTCTGCAATGTTAAATATTCTAAGTTTGTATAAAATAAAACAGCATTGTAACATCATTTTGCATTTAATTACACACTTAATTTACATTTTTTTTGGTTTCATGATAATATTTTTTAAGACAATACTAAAAACTAAAAACATAATTACTTTATACACATATTTTTTTTCTTTCAGTCCATTGTCATCACCTATATTTTCTATTATTATTTCACATTTGTTTTTTATTTAATTAAAACGAACCACGCACCTATGTTTTTAAAACCTTCATAAATTAAGTTTACAGGTTGTACAGCATTATTCACTTCATCAAAAATACTCTCCGACATATCATTAAACCGTGTAAGCAGAAATGTCTCAAAGTTTTCACATACACAAAGTACACGATCACCTATGCTGTTTTCAATTTGCGAATCTTGAAAATGCGGAATGGAATATTCGTTGGCAATTCGCTGACCTTCTTTGTTTCTAAGCCTCAAGCTTGTCCCACAGCATTCAAAACATTCATTGTAGTAGTCTATAAACAAAAGAAAAGCATACCTATTACACTCTAAAACAGCTTGTAATAATATTGTGCATATAGGTATTTTGCACTATGTATCGCTAATAAATTATACTATTTATGCAAAAAATGCCCTAACTGTAGCAGATACTACTTTTCTGCATTTAGCACAAGTGTTAAGTTCTAATACACACTTGACATATGTATCATGAGTCCACAAGGCAAAAATACAACACCTAGTTCATCTTGATAACAAATTTTACATAATTGTTGGTCACAATTTTGTATCTGTTCGTGAGACAAGTCTTTTTTTCAGCCTCATGTATTTGCTCCGCGTGTTCTAACTCTAGAGGCACTTTTATGTCTTGTGCTGCAATCACGTTTACTTTACGAATAGTGTTCACAAACTCCCGACCTTTAAGCAACACCATGTATTTACAGTTAGGTAACCAACGAGCGTGTTCCACAAAAGGGTCATCAGTCATTAGCCAATCCTTTAAAACAAATCCACAATGAAAACATATTGTTTTATCCCCTTCACCAGTATAAAAAACCAGCTTCACTTAGCTGTTTTGTAAGGTGTTTTAATATTAATAACCAAACATTCTTATAAGATTCTATGCGTTTTTCAACAGACCTGTACTCTGGGTGTGCTAGTGCTTTAGTCTTGTAAACTCCCAATTTTTCAAAAGCACATGCCATTTCAACAGTGTCTATGGCATATGCATCACATATATCGACACTACCGATGGCTGGTAATACATCATTATTATTATTATTATTATTATTTATTTGTGATTCAGCAACGTAAGTAGCAGCCAATGGCCTTGTGGTTGGGTAAAATGGATACACGGGTATGTTACCCACTTGTTTTCCAAGCATGTAAGGACAACAAGGAGACCATTGCAAATGGTCTCTAAAGGGATCATCCCCTTCTTCCCAATGTGAAAGTTCAATACGACAAAACACACAGTGCACAACATCTTCTCGGTCCAAGTAATAGAAGCAGGCTCCAGCAAGTTTATGTGCCGAGAAAAAGCCTACAGGCCAGGATTCAAATGTTAACCAACGATCGTTTTCCGATTTTAAATTTAACCCACGTGGTAGACCAACTTGCTCAATTGTTTTATTTGCTACTAACGCCATGTGTTATAATAAAACTTTCTGTTATTTCAAGTTATTAACATTGCACAAGAGCACAGAGTATTTTTAAGCACAATGTATTCTTGTTCACTGTCTGTTCACTATGTTAATGGTGCATGACCACACCTAGAAACAAACAAAATAACCTATCACTCAATCAATCAATCAATCAATACTTGTAAATAAAACTGTAACGTTAATTAACATTAAATCAAAAAAACACCATCAAAAATATTTAATAATAAGCTGTATGTCGGCACTAACAGTAACCTATGTACTTAATTTCTTTTTTATAAATCTGCAGTCATTTACACCTCCATTTAACCAATATATAAACAAAAATGAATGTCATGTCAGTTTGTTCAGATTATCATTTTCAAACCTGTCGATATTCGTTGAGTCCGTGTGGAACCACCCTTAAATTTAATTAAATTTGTTGTTTTTAGAAAATGCAATATGGCCTTGTACTTATCCCGGTCAACAACCAATATGGTCTTGCACCGTTTGCCAACACATGGTCATTAATCAAGAAAGCAATCATCGTCCCAGTCATGTACAGGTAATGAATTTTTTGTCTACAGGTTTTCAGTAGTGGTAAAATGGAATAGCAGTTTGTGTTAGGCTTAACTGAGTTTTAAATAGTTCACTCTTTGGCAATGGTTTCGCTCTAGTGCATCTCGGGTTTTCAGTGACTGCTACGGCGGTAAGGCTTTTCTTTCCAAGTTTCTAAAAATAAATAAAATAAACCGCTATAACTACCTAAATTCAGTATAATACATAAAATAAAATAAAACAATATCAAACAATAAAATTAAACAAGTTAGTTTTAAAAGAAATTCTCACCTTGACTTGTACTGGCTTCTTGCTGTTTTCTTCTAGTGGGCTCAAAAGTGCAATGGTTTCTTGTATCTCAGACAAGTAAGGTATACCGGTTATCTGCAAACAAATTTAAAAATAATTAATTATCTTATCAATAACTACAAATTTAAGGTTCATTGGCATTACATTATTAAAATAATCATTCATAGGTACTTATCAAAGAAATAAAAGGATTTTTCTTCCACAGCTCTACTGTATACGTCCGTTTGCTGGTCCTGTCAGTGTGTTACTAACACAAACCTTATCAATCTGCTTAGCAACAGAGAGAGTTGCATTTTCTCAGCGTTTTGACCTTGAACTCATGTCTGCCTCTCACAATTTCCCACGCCTCCCCACATTCCTCATGCTCGTAAGATTCGCGTACCTTATACTAGTTTCATGTTTTTAATAAGGAACCAAAATGGCTGCCTGTTATACATCGATAGTCCAACTGCCTCAGAACCAAAATGGCGGTCTTTGCTTAAACGCCACACCTGCTAGCCACCACGAGGCAAGTAACTCGACACTGCACATCCTTCCCACACATACATTTTTGCCTTATCAGCATCAGCAGCTCTCACAAGGCCTCTGGCTAGGTACAGTAATCAGTCTCCAGCGAGCAGGACTTTGTGTGTTAGCATTAAAACATTATTATTCTTAACATTTTACTGTAATAATAATAATCATTAAAAAGCGGTCATCCTCAATACATGACCAAGTTAACCACATACTTTTACCACATACAAGAATCACTTGGTCATATCCTACAACCGTCTGCTGTGTCAGAGAACGGTCTCGCTCAACACCGTTGACTAAAACGTTTAAGATCCCCTTTAGGGTAAAAATCCTTGCACACTTATCACATTTTCAAATATTCGCCTCCATCCGTCATAGGAAATATCACAAAACCAACCGTAATAAGCCGCCCCGCCGTCCCGACAGAATTGCAATTTATTTCTTCCGGGCACGGTCACCGTGGTAGACAATAGACTCGTTGAGACACATAACAGCAGTACCGTCTCTCTGAACAACTACTCTTAATTAAAATTTGAAGAGATAAAATATTTTTTCAATATACAGGGTGTATCTTAATTATACCGACAAAAAAAAATTCGGGGACGCTCTGCGTGCTATGTAAAAGACGATGCCGCAATCGGATTGGAGGATAAAATTTTCCCTCTGAGAAATTGAGGTTACTTTGTTACTTCCGGGCGCGCGATTCAAATCTACGAACTCGCCCTATTTGCTGAGCCAGGCAGCAAGCCACTGGCCACTGCTGTGCTTCAGGCAAGGGTTGGGAGTGTGATAGACGGAGACAGAGATATGCTGGCGGGCATGCGGCAAGCCGAGGCGATCGAGGAAGTTGCGCATGCCCGCCAGCATATCTCTGTCACCTTCTATTACACTCCCTTCCCTTGCTTGAAGCACTGCGGTGGTCAGCGGCTTGCTCTCTAGCTCAGCAAATACGGCGACTTCGTAGATTTGAATCGCGCGCCCGGAAGTAACAAAGTAACCTCATTTTCTCGGAGGGAAAAATTTTCTCCGCCAATCCGATTGCGGCATCGTCTTTTACATAACACGCAGAGCGTCCCTGATTTTTTTGTCTGTATAACTAAGATACACCCTGTATAGGCCTATTATAGCGTTAGACCCTTTGTATTTTTTTTTTAAATTAAAAAATACTTTCAAAAGGGAAATGTTACTCCAAGTGCACCGACCCCTCATACAAGTCCGTAGCCTTATTGGTTCGCAAAATATTAACAAAAGTGCACATTGGCCCTTTTGACAAAAAATCAAAAATACGTCATCCCTAATCCAACAACCCCTCATACCAGTCCATAAGCCTTCTTCGTTCTCAAAATAATAACAAAAGTGCACTTAGGCCCTTTTGACAAAAATCAAAACTACATTCGAAAACAGAATGTCATCCCAAATCCAACGACCGCTCATCCAATTCCATAGTATTCTTCGTTCTCAAAATATTAACAAAAGTACACTTAAGCCTTCTTGACAAAAATCAAAACTACATTAAAAACAGAGTGTCGTCTCAAATCCAACGACCCCTCATACTAGTCAATAGCCTTCTTCGTTCTCAAAATATTAACAAAAGTGCGCTTAAGCCCTTTTGACAAAAATCAAAACTACATTAAAAAAAGGGGCATCACCCCAAATCCAACGACCCCTCATACAAGTTCGTAGCCTTATGGGTTCACAAGATATTAAAATGCGCATGACCTATTAGTTTTACATCTTTTCGTTAGATAAAAAACACCCATCCATATATCATTATTCAAAAAGCCCGCCGTCTTACAAAATCCTCAAGTGCGCATGTGTAAAAACAAAAAACAAAAATGTTAAATCATAGCGGAATCCAGCAGTACGCATGCGCTTTATGTGAAACAACATTTCATTTCATACTGGTACCGGGTCTCATGTCTGTCGCATTTGGAAGGCGAGTTAAAAATATTTTCACCCCTTAGTAGGGGTAGGTTTTATTTTGGGGTTGAAATGAGTTATCCATTGGCAAGGGGGCGTCAGCTCGAGTCCAACGACACCTCATTTGTTAAAATCCGACCATGGGTTCACGAGCTATTAATTATTTAACATGGCTGGAAATGTATAGTCAGGTACAAATAAAATGGGGGTAATAGAACACCGACTAATCCCCTACTCTATTCCTATGGTATTCCTTCTCCTTCAATTTACTCTTTTTTCTTAGAGAACCAGACAGGATATTTTCTGCCCGTTTGTCGTTTACATATTGGAGCGGTTTCGCCAAGTACTGTGTTAAAATTCTGATAAAACAGGTCTACTGCAGCATTTACATCAGTGCACTCGTATATTTGACCCAAGCACCATCCCTCAACCGAGTGTACATTTGCTCAAAATCGGCTTCCCGGAAGTTATAGGTATCATTAGGCTGGATAATGACTTGGTTTCGACATACAGTTATAGATATTTCCACATCCAGAGCAAGGTGGTGGCGATCCATTGGTAAGAGTGGGTCTGTGTTTTCAGTTACATTTATGTTGGGTTTGTTGGATATAACTAAGTCCAGCGTCCTCCCGTTACGGTTTAGTACTGAATTATAAGATTTTAGCTGAAGATAATTAATAAAATTTACGAGTTCTCTTGTGTGAATATTGTCATCTTTAATTATTGTACTTTGTATTGTTCGGATATTGAAGTCACCAAAGATTAATACATTTTTATCATATATTTCTGTGCTGGATTCCAACCACCGGTATAGTTGCCTATATGTTTCTACTTTTGAAGCTGCTGGAATGTAAATATTACAGACGTACCAAATATTTCCCCTAATAACCAGTTTCACTAATAGACATTCCAAGCTGCCAGTCATTCTTTCGACCTTGAGTACCGTTAATCCGCTCCGGACCAAGACAGCCATCCCACCCCCAAGATCTGGCAAGCCTCTCAGCCTTGTACACTCTGTACATATCAGAACAGACCTCACTGTCAGCGATTTTACTAGATAATCAAGTTTCTGTAATTAGAATTAAGTCATGCTTTTTGGTGATCAGGTTTTCATTGAATAAATCTAATTTTGTATTCATTCCTCCTACATTTTGATAATAAATGGATAATCTAGGTTTTGATACCATTAGAGAGTGTTCAGGTTATCCTTATTTCGAATTACGATGACTCGAGAACCTTCAGATTTGCGTTTTAAATGTTGGTGTATTCTTTGGAATACACGGTAAGATAGAGTAAGCTTTTGCTTCTCTTTGCTATAGTTCATCCCTTCCTTTTTTCTCAAAATCCAACAGTGATTTTCTGATTTCTCCTTGTTGGTTATGTCTCTCATATTACCTGTAAGTCTGTTCTAGATATATATCTTCCATGACCCACCTAGCGTCATCTAGCAGCGAATCTCTGAAGTTCCTCAATTCTTCCCTGTACAAGAGGACTTCCTTATCAATCTAGCCACCAGATCTCGTCGCCATCGCCAGCTATCACCTCCGTGATCAAGAGAACTTCGTCTACTTTTTCACCCTCCAGGCTGCCCTAGTGACTCCTACTAACAACTCTTTGAAGATCATTTCATCAAGAGAAATTAATATTTCAATGTTGGTTATTCTTATATGTATTCCTTTTGTCTCCTACCCCCACTCTTTTCCCTTCCCTGGTCCCTCCGAGCTCCGTTGAGCGTGTCTCACTTGTACGTCGGAAGTCAACCTAGTCAGTCGGAGCTTTACTAAAGCTCGCCTCCTCACCTCGAGAGTCAAACTTTCAAATCTTCGCCATGTTGTGAATTCCTGACTAACGGTCACCTAAGGATTAGCCGTTCATCAGAAATGAGCTAAGTACTACTTCTACGTTCTTCAACTTATTTTAATTGATTTTAAATAGCTACATGCTTTTTAATGATCATTTTATAGGCAGTGTGAGATTTCTATATTTGGGGCCATAATCATCCTTCGCGGGATTTTCTATGTTGGACTTTTGTCTATCTAAGCCAATCTTAACATGAAGCAGCATTTCTTATGTTTATTAAATGAGAGATTTTCTCACAACTGGGACACCATTAAATTACCCACTGTCTATAAAATACTTAGCTCGTTCCACCGCTGGACTAGCTTTTGCCCTATTCTGCAGTCATGATTGTTCTGGAATTTTCCATGCCGAACAATTTATCTACGAGTTAAACCTTCTAGTACTTTCCACTCACATATGGGAATACCTTTTCATGCTAAGGAATCTTCCTTATTAACTGCTAATCAATATCTAATTTTTCTCCCTCCGTTGGGATTTTTTTCTGTGCATTCAACTATAACCTACAAGTTTCTCAAGCAATAGACTCTCGCATATCTAGTGTAACTAGTTATTTTCCACCATTGCAATAACTTTCTTTGCAATCAACCTTTTGTGCTACTACAGTGAACTTTTCAACTATATCAACAGACTATAGTGAAAACAGTGTTTGTTCAACCTTTCATCCACATCGCGCTCGTCCGTGTACAGTAAATACGGCCATGAACACTTTCCCTCAATCCCATTTGATCTTTCCCAAACCCCTTATTAACAAACCAAAATAATGAAATTGTTACTTTAGGTCTTTTTTCAATGAGGTGTCACTCTCAATAAGTGCCCTCCCTCACTTGTTCCACGTACAACGAATTAATGTCTGTAAAACTTCGTGTCTAGTACACGCCTCAAATTATATTGTTTCTCCCTTCTAATGAGGGAATCCAATTCTTTCAACTCATAAGTGAGTTATCTCTAGGTTTCACGAAAGGGAAACTTTCCCCATTTTCTCGTGATCCCTACTTAAACATAGGAGTTCTAGAAACTTCCTTTCGATTGTTCTCTTCAGGTTTCACAATAAGTGACCTGCCCTATTTGCATAATCTCCTATGTATAATCCAACAAAGTATTTCTGTATCAATATAAGAAGTTATAGAAACTTCTATTTTATTCTTCCTGCTTTTTGTTGTTGTTACTTTCGAAGTTGTTATTATTTCTACGATACGTATCTAGAAATCCTTAAAGTACACACCTTGTACTTGATTTATTGTTTAAATTTAATCACGTCAGTTATCTTTAAATTTTTCATTTATTAATCTTAGCCATTTCAAAATCTTACGAAGATTTTAGTACTTATAAAACCAAAAGAATTGTCAATTGCCTGGCGCAAGCTTTAGATGTTTTCGGAGGTCTGCGACCCCAATTGTTTATAGAAATCAAAATTATATATTTGTTACAAAACTACTTCCTTTTACATTGTTAAATAAATTAAAGATTTCTTTTTCGCTTTATCATTTCTCTAACATAACGGTTAGGCAAGATCCTGTCTTCCTTGACTCTTCCTATTCAATAAAAACAAATCTATTGATAGGGTTTTCACCACTTGTTGCATTTGAGCAAGAACTCTTAGTTGGAAACTTAGTAAAGTCTCTCTTAGCTTTAATAGCTAATTCTAACTGGCCAGTAAGGCAAGCATAGCTCGCTACGCCAGCTTCCTGCTTGTGGAGATTCTCTCTAACACTTATGGTTGTTTTTTCAAAATATAAGTGTTTCTCATTGTCTAAACTTTTAGTCGGCGCCTTGCTGGGTAAAAGCTTAGCCATTTCTAAATGCAACTATTGGTGCACTTACCAAAATTATTCCCAAAGGTATAATTGCTTTATCCCTATCCTTCTTGGAAGCATTTGGTCGCTCATTAGGAATTCTACAATTTCAAAAACTAAAATATCAAATCTGTATCAAATTATTGGCATTCTTCAAATTACTTGTTTAGAAACAAACTCCTTTGAACAGATACACAATAAATCCGTTAATCGTTTTCTTGCCAGACCACCACTCTTCCCCATAGTAGGCATATGTATGCTTGAGAGGGAATACGCTAAAGTAACTTCCTTACAAACAACCCAAGTTCCAGCTGCGTTTCCCGTTAGCTTTTCCAAGGTCCCTACTCACTTTAGGTATCGGAGAGTGGATTTGCAGTGGCAGCTGCCTTTGAGTATATTTAAAGTTAAACTTATAACTTCTGTAGGACTCTCGTCCTATTTCTCCATCCTTTTTCTCCAGTCTGAAACCCACTTCCTTTTCTTTATCATCTTCCGTTGGGGGTTAGGTTATTCCCAAGCTAATAATTGAGTCATTTTTATGAGAACTATGATTTACTTCTTTGTGCCATTTTTATCTGATTGATGAATCTACGCCTTTGTGGTGCGTGAAAGCTTGGTCTGTGAAGCTATTAATACCATATATGGACATATCTGCATCTTTTCCCCTTATTGGCCAGTGGTTTATATATTGGAAGGGGTCGTGACCAATCAAATTTTACCACGCAGTTACCTTTGTGTTGCGTCGTCATTTGCTTTGTTTCGAGGCATTTCTTTCTTGCAGCCAAGTAGGCTAGACGTATTCCCATATTCTAGGGAAAGTGCCCGCGTTCAAGGTGAAACCATGGCGAGGTGTCTGTATGTCGTAATCAGTAATTGCTTTACTGTAGTTCAGTTTCATATTTTGGTAATTTAAAACTCTTTTTCTGTGTTATTTTCTTTTGGTCGCGTGTACTTGCCCCCTCCCGATATTTTCACTCCGCCCTTTGTGTGTGTGTAATTGCTGGTGAGTTTTTGTTTTGTATGGTAGTGTTATTTTCATTTATTTTGATAACGTAGTTTTTGTACTTTAAGGGTTGAAAGTTATGTATGTGGGCTGTCTTCGTTTTACTCTGGTGTGCGTGACGGTGGGTTTGCCTACCTTGTAGGGGGCACCTTTGGGTCTGCCATCCAGAGTGTATCTTATCGTAGAACAACATAACGGGATTGGAGATTATTTTTCTTGCTTCCCGTAATGCTTTGTTCTTTATCTTAAAGAGTTCACAGAAGGAGGTCTCACCATTGCTTTGCGGGTGACCGAACCTGTGATATTCTTGTGTCTGTGAATGCCCATATTTTGCGCATCACATATTTTTTTGTCGTCATTGTGTGCCCTTATCTCCTACGCATACTTTCAATTTTTAAAGTATATTTTTAGTTTTGCCGATAATTTAATGTAATTTTTACTTTTGTCTAAATTCCTATTTTTCTCGTAACTCACTAGATCTTGCATGTGCCTCCGCGTCATTCCTCCCCTCCCTCTCACCCCTCTCCACCCCATTCTGAACCATTGTACACCCTCCTATTTTGTTCATCCCTTTTGACACGCTTTGTCTAAATTGGGGAACGTATCCTGACTTCGTTGAGTGTAGTCGTTTCTGTGTCTTGTCTTTTTTTAAAATCTAATTACGACATATTTACATTTAGTCATCGTTTCATCTTGCCTTGAACACGTTACCTTAACTTATCTTATTTTATTTCATTTTAATATAATTTAATTTAGTATATTTTCGATTTTTTTCCTAATTTGTATTTTTCTTGCGGTAATCTAATTTTGTGGTTAATTTGTTGGTCATTTCTCTTCTTGCTTTTATTATCTCTGGGATCGTTGTGCATTGTAGTTGTTATTTTTGATACGTGCAAGGGCACGTCTCTACCATTTCAAACATGTATTTAAGCAGGGACGCTGTTCTTGAAGTTTGAAACGACCACCTGGTGACTTGCTTCCCATTCTGAACACGAGATGGTAGCGCCTGTCGGTCTTGGAGAGATTGCAAGTAGTTCCTGTGTCTCCCCAATAGGTGGTGTGGGCTTCGCCTTATTAAATTCGTTATACGCATGACATGATTAAAAGACAATCACATTCTTCGTCTTCAAACAAATGCTAGTGCATTCATGATACCGCCAAAATTATGAACTTATTAATGACATTGTTGTTTTGATGTGTCTTTCTCTGATTGGACAATATTTATTTACATGAAGACAGTTCGATAAATGACGAGCGATTCTCCGCCATTTTTGTGGAGTCCATTAGCTGTCGAGTGTAAAACATCAAGTCGACGAGTGGTCGAAGAGTGTCTATCCGTTGCGCTGGGGGCATTGCCCCTAGCTTTTTCAAAATGTAAATACTCATTCAAGAAAAAGGAATTGCCTGTTTTCTTCAGGCTGTAAATTATCATCGTTCCGCCGTGAAGAGGAAATGTGCAAGGATAATCGCAACTGGATGCGATCAAGTGCTTGTATCTACACGAGGCATGGGCGTGTTAGCCATTTTTGTGAAGCACATGTAATAACATAAAATTATGTGTTAATTATTTTATTATTTTTGTGTCTCCACGGAGAAGGATGTAAGGTACGTCTTTTTTTTAATTTAATTTATTTAATTATTTTATTGTTATGGAGCTCCGATATCATCTTATAATAATATTTTATTTCTGTTCTTCTTTTGTTTTATAAGTTTAATTTTATTGTTGTTTTTATTACGTTTCCTGGTTTATTTTAATTCTGTGCTCTTTTCTTCGTACCTTGTGGAGACACATTTCCAATTATTTCACGTTTAAATTTTTATTTATATTCCTTTGTCAATCTTGGGATTGACATTGTAATTTATTCATGATCCGGTGCATTTCTCGATTGTAATAGCATTTAGACCTAATTATTTTCCGCCGTCATTTTCTTTACGCTAATGTTTAAATTTAGTTTTATTAATTGTTTGCCGTAATTTCGACCTGGCATGGTTTTGGTGTGGCCATACCTTTTGTTTACCGTGATGCATTGTGGTCTCGTTGTCAGTCCATTTGGCGCGGGTCTCAATAGCAGACGTGTTGTGAATTAACTTAATCCTTTTTAGTGTAATCTTGTTAATGTTAATTTCGTGATTTTTGGTAATGTCCTTGTGTTTTCCGCCGGCGATATCATTTATTTTTTTTATTTTCTATTCCATTTAATTTTTTTGAAAGTGTAATTTAATTTTCAATTCCTTTTGTTTTGGCGTGGCCTCAACATCTGCATGTCGGATCGTGATTGCATTACCTTGCAATTCATCAAGCCCGTTCTGAGTATGTTATGCATGTAATATTTATTTTAACCTTTGGGCTGTTTAATTTTTTTTAAATTTAAATTAACTTTTTCCTTTTCTTGGCTTTTGCAAGCAAGCATGTTAGGCGCTATCTGGCCTTCTTGGAAATTTGTATTGGCTGATGCATGTTCTCTTTCCTGGTGGAAGTTTTAACTATTAAACTTTATTTTATTCCTTTTAACTACTGTTGTGGCATTATTTAGCCGACGGCAGTTCTGTCGGTTTTTGGAGGGTGTTTGTACGATAGCCTGTGTGTGTTGTCCCCTTATCCATCTTCCTTCCACTCCTTTGGAGCTCTTCTGTCGGGACATGTCATCTGGAGGTGATGTTGCTGCGGAGGTGACTCGGACCCCTGAATACAGGTAAGTTGGCCCATCCACGTTTCCCGTACTCGTCCCATTCTGGTAAGCAAAGCGTTGGTTATCGAGAAGCCGACGTGCTGCTGGCCAGTGCCGTCCAATGCTAGGGGGGGGTTGCAATTTTAATACATTTTATTTTTGCCTAAGTATCTCTGCTTTTGCGTCACGCCTTATTTTAATTTTAGTAACTTTCTTCGAGTTTTGTCTGGTTTTTGCTATATTTTGGTTTGTCGGTCTTATATTGCGTACTTGTGACGTTAATACGACCTACACGGCCTCTGATTTAAATTTGTTCATCTTTGGATTTTACTGTAGTTTAATTTTATTTAGCTTTCCCCCTTCCTTTTGGGATTGCTTTCTGGTTTGCCTTTTAAAATTTGGGCCCAGCGAAAGCCAAACAAGACTGCGATCTCCCCGTTTTTCTTTCTTCTATTTTATTTTATTTTATATTTCTTCGGGGATAGGGGAAGAGCTTCAGCTACGTTTCCACTGACATCTGCTGCGTACGTAAGTATATGTTTATTACTATTACTTCATCTAAGATGCGTACATAATCTACCCAAAATTTGGTCCCAGAAACCCGGGAGGGTCCATTTATGACATTTTCTATTTGTCAAGGGTTATTTGACAATATTTAGCAAATCATTAATATCTTCTTTGAATTTTTCAGCTATAACTACACCGTGCAAATCCTGTGAAGTGGAAAGAGGCCGCTCCTGTCTCCTTTGGTGTGTCCCTTTCTTTCAACTTATTTGCTGCTGCCAGCCTGACAGCATTTCCAAGGTTCCTCAGTTTCGTAAGTTATACTTTAATTTACCTATTTTGTCATGGCTCCTACAGAAAAGGATAAGGATGAAAAACTTACTTCTAAACGAGCATCCTATAGAGGGCAAATTACCCGATTCAGAAAATACATCAAAGAGCTAGATCCCTCAGAAGCTCAATTAGATTTGTTAAAACATCGTGTAAAGGATTTTGAACGTTCATATGAAAATTATTGTAACATCCAAACTGAAATTGAAACTTGTATGCTCAATCAAACTGAAGATCGAGTCGAAGTAGAAAATCAATATTACGAAGGTATACGTTCTGCTTTTAAAATAATACGCCAGCTCGAAGAAGAACATAAAAAAGACGGTTCTGTTCTTGGTTCCCTTCACGAAGAACAAACCTCTTCTCGCGATGACACTCACAAGCCAAAACAATTCTACCTAAGATTGATTTACCCCACTTCTCTGGAGACGAATCTACTTGGGATTCTTTTTATGAATTATTTTGTTCTCTTGTTCATGACAATGAAGACATTCAAGTCATCTACAAGTTTCATTATTTGAGATCTATCCTCCGAGGTCAAGCTCTGCAGTTAGTTGAAGCACTCCCTTTAAGTGCCGAAAACTACCCCATTGCCTTTAACTTATTGAAAGGAAGATACGGTAATTGACGGTTACGTATTCAACGCCATATGAAGGCTCTATTTAACTTACCTGCGTCACAGCACAATGACGTCACTAGTTTGCGTACTCTCATTGATACAACACAACTTCACGTTAAAGCTTTGTCCCAATTGGATCAACCCACTGAACACTGGGACACTATCTTAATACATTTAGTGGTTTCTAAAGTCGATGTTGCTACCCTCAAAGCTTGGGAGATTTAACTTTCCAGAGAAGACGATCACTCTTACGAGCATTTAGTCACTTTCAAAAATGCTAGATGCCAACTCTTAACTGCTTTAGCTAATCAAAGTGAACCCTCATCTCCTAGTTCTAAATTTGAATCAATATCTCTTAACCCTAAAAGCGAACGCTTAGCGTCTAGTACCCAAAAACCTGGGTCCAGCTCATCTAAACTCAAGTTAAACGCCACTGGTTACCCAACTAGGTCTAGTGAACGCCGTATTGCTAGTTCTCTCGTTTTAAACACTCAAAGCGAACCCCGCAAGAGTTTAAATGAACCATTAAAGTGCATACTTCGTAAAGATTCCCACGCCTTATATCTATGTAAATCTTTTAAAGAACTGTCAGTCGACGACAGAAGGAAATTAGTTTCCCAGAATAAACATTGCTTCAACTGCCTAGCACCCACGCATTCTGCTTCAAATTGCAAGTCCACCAGACTTTGCTTCCATTGTGAAAAAGCTCATCACACTTTACTACATCGTCATGATCAGGCAAGGTCATCGACCGCATCTACTTCTCAGAAAAGTGACAATGCTAACAGTTCCAATGCTTCATCTTACATTCAAAATGCCAAGTCCATACGTAGTGCCCAAGTACTATTGTCCACTGTCCAAATCGAAGTTCAGGATAACTTTGGCAACTGGGTCCGTGCACGCGGTCTTCTTGATTCAGAGGCAACTCATGATTTTGTGTCTAATTCTTTGACTAGAAAACTAGGCCTACCTGTAAACCCCACTTCTATTAACGTATCGGGCATTAACAGCTCAAAATCGCAAGCTTTACAGTTTTCAAAGATAACCATAAGAGACATTTGTCACAGAAACAACTTTCTCAAACTGAATTGTCTCATTCTCAATAGCATAGGAGAAGATACTCCAAGTCACTCTGTGGATATTTCAGGGTTAAAAATTCCCTCGCATTTAAGGCTAGCCGATCCTCTGTTCAATGTACAAAACCCCATTGACATACCCTTTAGTGCCAATGTTTTCTGGAATTGCCTTCGTAAACAGGTTCGCAAGTTATCCTCAAACGTGGTTGCCAGAGACACTAATTTTGGATGGATCGTCACCGGTCAACTTCCTCATTATTCTCCCCAACCCGCGTCGCAATGTTATTTCGCTAATACTGACTTGGAACAGTTCTGGAGGCTCGAAAGCGTTGATTCTCCTAACGTGACCTCTTCAGAAAACGAATTCTGTGAGCAACTTTTTCTGAACACCGCCACTCGTTCTTCTGATGGCCGGTTCATTGTTCAGATGCCAAGATTACATAATCCCCCTAAACTTATTAACTCTCAACCCAAAGCTCGAAAAGCTCTCTTTGCTATCGAGAGCAAATTTAAGAAAGAACCTCTCGTTAAACAGCAGTATACTGCTTTCATGGATGAGTATGAAAGCTTAGATCATATGGAAGTTGTTAACAAATCTGATGACGAATTACACCCCCCAATTGAAACGGTTTTCTTAAATCATCATCCCGTGTGGAAAAACCCTCTTGTAAAGGATAAAATCCGAGTTGTTTTCAATGGTTCATCACCTGACGTTAATGGCAACAGTCTTAACGATACTCTTTACTCTGGTCCTGCTATTCAGTCAGATCTATCTGCTATACTCTTAAACTTTCGATTATTTCCCATAGCTGTTATAGCAGATATAAAACAGATGTACCGTCAAGTTTTAATTCAGCCTGAGCAACGAGATCTCCAAAGAATCTTGTGGCACGACGAAATCAGCAAGCCCATTAAGGTATTTCGCTTAAAGACGGTTACTTATGGCTTAAAACCTTCCGCTTTCCTTGCTATCCGATCCCTACACTTGTTAACCTCTCAAGATGGCCATTTATTTGATTCTAAAGCTTCCGAAGCACTAACTACATCATTCTATGTTGACGATTACTTGCAGTCCTTCCCCACTCTGGAGGAAGCTTCCTTCGTGTCACTAGAACTTCAAGCATTGCTAAAGAAGGGAGGATTCCCACTTCATAGGTGGAATTCCAACTCCCATGAGTTTCTCGCCCAGTTTCCTATTGAAGATGTAGATCCCTCCTCCGTCGAAATTTGTGGAAACTCCGAATCCATAAAAACTCTTGGAGTTCATTGGTGCACTAGCACTGACACTCTCATCTATAAAGTTTCGCTTGCAGAAGAGCTCCCTAACACAAAAAGACAAATTCTCTCTGAAATTGCAAAAA
Organism: Meconema thalassinum; assembly: GCA_946902985.2. Lineage (NCBI taxonomy): Eukaryota > Metazoa > Arthropoda > Insecta > Orthoptera > Tettigoniidae > Meconema > Meconema thalassinum. The sequence continues at coordinate 534,511,180 of OX336390.1, read as the reverse complement.
TTTTTGATCCGCTTCAATTCCTTGCCCCGGTTATTGTTACAGACAAACTTTTCATGCAAGAGCTATGGTCGCTCAAATGTGAATGGGACGACACTGTTCCCCTTTCTTTTCTTAACAGATGGCTCTCTTTTCGCAGCAATTTGCTTGATCTTTCCCTTATTGAAATTCCCAGGAATTTAATTAACGCTCATCCTAATGCATCTTTTTTCCTTCATGTGTTCGGGGACAGTTCCGAAAAAGCTTACGGTTGCTGTGCATATTTGGTTTATCGCGTTTCATTAAATGGATCTTTAGTTTCCAACCTTGTTTTTGCCAAATCGAAGGTGGCTCCTCCTAAAACTATCACTTTGCCTAGGCTTGAATTGTGTGCTGCACTCATGGCCGCAGAACTTGTTAAGAAATTACGGGACGTCTTAAAAGTCGAATTCTCGCAAATCTATCTCTGGAGCGATTCCATGATCACCCTTTCTTGGATCGCCAAGAACCCCGCTCATTGGCAAACTTTTGTTTCAAACAGGGTTTCCAAAATTCAAACTCTTTCTTCGGGATGTCAATGGAGGCATGTGCCCAGCGCTGACAACCCTGCCGACATCATTTCTCGTGGATGTTTACCCTCTCAATTGGCAGCTTCTCAGTTGTACTGGCATGGGCCCTCGTGGTTAATCGGAGACTCTTCTTGTTGGCCTTCTAAACCTCCAGCTACAAACTTCAACTTGCCTGACGATAAAGTATCTAAATCTACTGCTTCGTGTCTTGTTTCCAACGTTTCTCATCCCTTGTTGTCCCGCTATTCTTCCTTTCACAAATTAATTCGAATTGTTGCCTATCTTCTTAGATGGAAATATCTTGTGGTTGACCAACCCCTTCTCCCCAAACCACACCTTACCAATCATGAATTGAATCTCGCTACCATTAAGGTTTTGCAACTAACACAGCAAGAAGCCTTTTCTTCTGAATTGTCTTTACTTTCCTCTAAAAAGGATCTTCCCAAATCCAGTCGTCTTCGTGCCTTAGCCCCGTTCCAGGATGACAATAGGTTACTCAGGGTAGGTGGTAGGCTCTCGCAATCTTTGCTTTCTGAGGACAAAAAGCATCCTGTTATTTTGCCTTCTAAACATCACGTAACTTCCTTAATTATACGTGACTTTCATTATCGCAATCTGCATGTTGGTACACGCACACTGCTTTGCCTCTTAAGGGAAAAGTACTGGATTATAAATGGAATTCATGAAGTTTCCTCTGTAATTCACAAGTGCATTCCTTGCTTCAAAGCGAAACCTAAAGTCAATACTCAATTAATGAGCGATCTGCCCTCCTTTCGCTCTTCTCCTATACGTCCATTTGCTCTAACTGGTGTGGACTATATGGGTCCGTTCCAATATCAACGCAACTCCCCTGAAGCTAAACGCAAATTGTTTGGTAAGCTCTATGTTTCTCTCTTTGTTTGCATGGTTACTGGCGCGATCCATTTGGAACTAGTAACGAATGCCTCTACTTCTTACTTTTTATCAGCTGTCTCTCGCTTCGCTGCTAGGCGTGGTGTTCCTTCGGAGATGTTCTCTGATAATGCTTCCACTTTTCAAGGCGCAGCTTCCTTGTGGAAGAAAGCTCTCACATCTTCTCCTGCCATGGATCAGATTTCTAATTTTTCCTACTCAAAGGGTTTCAAATGGCGTTTTATACCTCCCTACGCTCCTCATCACGGTGGTAGGTGGGAATCCTGCGTAAAGATCACTAAACGTCACTTAAGAAAGGTTTCAGGTAATCGCATTCTGACTTATGAAGAATTTAATTCGCTGTCTGTTCTGATTGAAGGTGTTTTTAATTCTCGCCCTTTAACTCCGCTTTCCAAAGACCCTGATGACCTGCTTCCACTCACACCTGGTCACTTCCTTATAGGCACTTCTCTTTGTGTCCCTCCTCCCCTTCCCAACTCTTACAGGGATTCTAATTTACCCATTGTTTGGCGTAAACTTGAAGCCCTCCGCAATTCTTTCTGGAAGAGGTGGAATTTGGAATACTTAACTTCCTTGCATCGGAGACAGAAGTGTTTTCTTTCCAATCCCGACATCAAAGTGGGGGACTTGGTCCTGGTTAGGGGTGTTTTTCCTCCCTTGGTCTGGATTTCTGGTAGGGTTACCGAGTGTTACCCTGGAAGGTATGGGAGAGTTAGGGTTGCCAAGATCTTGACCACTAACGGGCATATAATAAGACCACTGTCTTTAATTGCTCCCTTACCTTTAAACTTTTAATTGCTCGTCTTTGTTCTCTGTTGGTGTTTACCCTCCCAGCTTGTTGTATTCTTTGGAATACACGGTAAGATAGAGTAAGCTTTTGCTTCTCTTTGCTATAGTTCATCCCTTCCTTTTTTCTCAAACACCAACAGTGATCTTCTGATTTCTCCTTGTTGGTTAAGTCTCTCATATTACCTGTAAGTTTGTTCTAGATATATATCTTCCATGACCCACCTAGCGTCATCTAGCAGCGAATCTCTGAAGCTCCTCAATTCTTCCCTGTACAAGAGGACTTCCTTATCAATCTAGCCACCAGATCTCGTCGCCATCGCCAGCTATCATCTCCGTGATCAAGAGAACTTCGTCTACTTTTTCACCCTGCAGGCTGCGCTAGTGACTCCTACTATCTACTCTTTGAAGATCATTTCATCAAGAGAAATTAATATTTCAATGTTGGCTATTCTTATATGTATTCCTTTTGTCTCCTACCCCCACTCTTTTCCCTTCCCTGGTCCCTCCGATCTCCGTTGAGCGTGTCTCACTTGTACGTCGGAAGTCAACCTAGTCAGTCGGAGCTTTACTAAAGCTCGTCTCCTCACCTCGAGAGACAAACTTTCAAATCTTCGCCATGTTGTGAATTCCTGACTAACGGACACCTAAGGATTCGCCGTTCATCAGAAATGAGCTAAGTACTACTTCTACGTTCTTCAACTTATTTTAATTGATTTTAAATAGCTACATGCTTTTTAATGATCATTTTATAGGCAGTGTGAGATTTCTATATTTGGAGCCATAATCATCCTTCGCGGGATTTTCTATGTTGGGCTTTTGTCTATCTAAGCCAATCTTAACATGAAGCAGCATTTCTTATGCTTATTAAATGAGAGATTTTCTCACAACGTGGGACACCATTAAATTACCCACTGTCTATAAAATACTTAGCTTGTTCCACCGCTGGACTAACTTTTGCCCTATTCTGCAGTCATGATTGTTCTGGAATTTTCCATGCCGAACAATTTATCTACGAGTTAAACCTTCTAGTACTTTCCACTCACATATGGGAATACCTTTTCACACTAAGGAATCTTCCTTATTAACTGCTAATCAATATCTAATTTTTCTTCTTCCGTTGGGATTTTTTTCCTGTGCATTCAACTATAACCTACAAGTTTCTCAAGCAATAGACTCTCGCATATCTAGTGTAACTAGTTATTTTCCACCATTGCAATAACTTCCTTTGCCATCAACTTTTTGTGCTACTCCAGTGAACTTTTCTACTATATCGACAGACTATAGTGAAAACAGTGTTTGTTGAACCATTCATCCGCGTCGCGCTCGTATGTGTACAATAGATACGGCCATGAACACTTTTCCTCAATCCCATTTGATCTTTCCCAAACCCCTTACTAACAAACCAAAATAATAAAATTGTTACTTTAGGTCTTTTTTCAATGAGGTGTCACTCTCAATAAGTGCCCTCCCTCACTTGTTCCACGTACAACGAATTAATGTCTGTAAAACATCGTGTCTAGTACACGCCTCAAATTATATTGTTTCTCCCTTCTAATTAGGGAATCCAATTCTTTCAACTCATAAGTGAGTTATCTCTAGGTTTCACGAAAGGGAAACTTGCCCCATTTTCTCGTGATCCCTACTTAAACATATGAGTTCTAGAAACTTCCTTTCGATTGTTCTCTTCAGGTTTCACAATAAGTGACCTGCTCTATTTGCATAATCTTCTATGTATAATCCAACCAAATATTTCTGTATCAATATAAGAAGTTATAGAAACTTCTATTTTATTCTTCCTGCTTTTTGTTGTTGTTACTTTCGAAGTTGTTATTATTTCTAAGATACGTATCTAGAAATCCTTAAAGTACACACCTTGTACTTGATTTATTGTTTAAATTTAATCACGTCAGTTATCTTTGAAATTTTCATTTATTAATCTTAGCCATTTCAAAATCTTACGAAGATTTTAGTACTTATAAAAGGTTTAAAATCAAAAGAATTGTCAATTGCCTGGCGCAAGCTTTAGATGTTTTTGGAGGTCTGCGACCCCAATTGTTTATAGAAATCAAAATTATATATTTATTACAAAACTACTTCCTTTTACATTGTTAAATAAATTAAAGATTTCCTTTTCGCTTTATCATTTCTCTAACATAACGGTTAGGCAAGATCCTGTCTTCCTTGACTCTTCCTATTCAATAAAAACAAATCTATTGATAGGGTTTTCACCACTTGTTGCATTTGAGCATGAACTCTTAGTTGGTAACTTAGTAAAGTCTCTCTTAGCTTTAATAGCTAATTCTAACTGGCCAGTAAGGCAAGCATAGCTCGCTACGCCAGCTTCCTGCTTGTGGAGATTCTCTCTAACACTTATGGTTGGTTTTTCAAAATATAAGTGTTTCTCATTATCTAAACTTTTAGTCGGCGCCTTGCTGGGTAAAAGCTTAGCCATTTCTAAATGCAACTATTGGTGCACTTACCAAAATTATTTCCAAAGGTATAATTGCTTTATCCCTATCCTTCTTGGAAGCATTTGGTCGCTCTTTAGGAATTCTACAATTTCAAAAACTAAAATATCAAATCTGGTTCAAATTATTGGCATTCTTCAAATTACTTCTTTAGAAACAAACTCCTTTTAACAGATACACAATAAATCCGTTACTCGTTGTCTTGCCAGACCACCACCCTTCCCCAGAGTAGGCATATGTATGCTTGAGAGGGAATACGCTAAAGTAACTTCCTTACAAACAACCCAAGTTCCAGCTGCGTTTCCCGTTAGCTTTTCCCAGGTCCCTACCCACTTTAGGTATCGGAGAGTGGATTTGCAGTGGCAGCTGCCTTTGAGTATATTTAAAGTTAAACTTATAACTTCTGTAGGACTCTCGTCCTATTTCTCCATCCTTTTTCTCCAGTCCGAAACCCACTTCCTTTTCTTGATCATCTTCCCTTGGGGGTTAGGTTATTCCCAAGCTAATAATCTACCCAAATGTGTCCATTTCTTACCCACAAGAAAGCATACTCCTTCTCTCTTCTGATGTTCCGAGCTTGTGACAGCAATTTCCTCTTTTCTGGTGATAAACTCTCGTTCACATAAATTACATTGTCACCAGGAAGACCGACGTGACTAGTGGAGGGATTCTGTTTAACCCGGCGACGCTCCATGAAATGCTCCTTGTCGTACCGCCGAACGAATTTTAAGATGATGCCACTGTGTTGATGATTAGGTGACTTAGGCAGTCGATGACAGCCATCTACCATTGTTTCAGTGACGACCACATCCAGAGCTTGACCTACTTTCTTCACTGTTTCAATAATTTTTTCGTTAGGAACTTCCGGGACACCGTATATTTCCACCGTATTCCTACGCGTGTACTGCTCAGATTCTCCTAGACGGTTTTCTAGGAATTTTAGCTTCGCCTTGGGATTGACATTTTGCTGGGTTAATGTCTCAATGTGTCCTTGACATTCCTTAATTTTTCTCTGCTGGTTTGAAATTAATGTTACATAATCGTCTAGTTTCTTATGGCAACATTCCATTGAGTTACCTAGATCAGTCTCTCTCGCTCTTTGTTCGTCTTTTATGATTTTAAGTTGTTTTTAGTCTTTCAGCATTCCATTAATATTCTCCATTGATGGAGTGTCATTGTTACTTACACTGTCACTTATAGTTGCACTATGGTCCACACATTGCACCACAGCCACTCGGTGAATCTGTTCAATGTATTCAAGCACCTCTTGTGGAACCACTTTCTACATGAAACACACTGTACCTTTCCAGCCTTTCCCAAACTACCACCGCACTCTCCACAGTCACCCATGTTGCCGATGCAGCTGAAAACTCCTATTTAGCCAATGTATGAGGAAGTTAGTAATTGTAATTGATGTTCTCATTAGTAACTGGGCAACCTATACACATAAATTGTCGGGTGACAAATATGGTTTAGTTTCTTCCTCGAATACACTCTTAAATACACAATGTTTTCGGAACTACTCACTGCCGTGTTGTTCACTCAGCCGCCATCTTAGCTGAAGTGCTTCTTGCTGCCGCCGAGGAATCTATTCCATCATTTTACTGGGACTCCTCGTCGCAAACTCGTCTCCTGGTGGACAGAGGATATTGCAGCGGCAATAAGAGACCGTCGTCGAGCTCATAAGCACTACCGTCGGCGTCCAACTATGGCCAATTTGATGGCGTTTAATAAATTTCTTGCCAAGGCACGGATTCTTATCCGCCAGAGTAAGAAACAATCATGGGAACGGTATGTGCCGTCTATTACGGCCCATACTCCCTCCTCTCAAGTGTGGACTAAACTACGACGCATTTCGGGAATTCAGACATCGTCTACTGTACCGGGAATTTCCATTGATAATGAATTGGCTACAGATCCTTACCGCGTTGCAAACCATCGCGCATCGTATTTTGCAGCGCACTCAGATTTCGTGGTTTGGAGGCGCGAGGCACAACGTTCCCAGCTCAGTTTTGCTTCCCGCGCTTCGGAGGAGTACAACGTGCCCTTTTCGGAGTGCGAACTCCGCGGGGAGCTGGCGCTCTGCAAAGACACGTCTCCCGGGCCGGATAATATTCACAACCAGATGCTTAAACACCTTAACGATGAGAGCATTCGTTATTTGCTCAGGGTGTTGAATCGTATCCGGTTGGAATGTGTGTTTCCAGCGCAATGGCAGGAAGGTATAATTATACCTATCCTGAAGCCCGATAAGGATCGTAATTTGATAGGGAGCTACAGACCTATTTGTCTCACAAACGGTCTGTGCAAGCTCTTTAAGAGGATGGTCAATCGGCGACTGGCGTGGGTCCTGGAGAAACGAGGACTCCTCTCTGAATACCAGTGTGGTTTCAGGGCGTCTCGGTGTACCAACGACCATCTGGTACACCTCGAGACCGCCATACAGGACGCTTTTCTCCGGAGACAGCACCTAGTCGCTGTTTTCTTTGACCTCGAGAAGGCCTATGACACCAATTAGCGTTACGGCATTCTCTCTACCCTGCATTAATGGAAATTCCGAGGTAACTTGCCGGTCTTTATTGCGAATTTTCTCTCCCTTCGCCTATTCCGTGTCCGAATAGGGGGGACATATTCGCAATATCATGTACAGAAAAACGGAGTCCCACAGGGATCTGTGCTTAGCGTAACATTATATGCGTTTGCCATAAACTGTATAGTCGCTGCTCCTGGTCCAGCAGTGGTACCGTCGCTATTATGTAGACGACTTCGCTCTACATTATAGTGCGCAAAATATGGCGGTCACTGAACGACAGCTACAGCAAGCTATTCGGAGAGTGGAACGCTGGACACTAGAGCCTGGCTTTCGGTTCTCAACCGCTAAGACCTCGGTTGTCCATTTCTGCCGAAAGCGCACTCTCCATCCTGATCCTGAACTTTATCTGGGCAATGTAGCTTTGCCTGTTGTTGCTACGTACTGGTTCCTTGGGCTCCTTTTCGATCATAAGTTAACGTGGGAGCCACACGTGCGGTGTTTGAAAACTTCCTGTGCTAGGAAACTCACCATGTTGCGGTTTCTTTGCGGCACATCGTGGGGGGCGGACCGGTGCTCCTACCTTTCAATAAGGCACTTATTTTATCTAGATTAGATTATGGCAGTGTAGCATATGGTTCGGCCCGTAAGTCAGTGCTTGTTAAACTGGACAGCGTCCACCACGGCGGTGTGAGGCTGGCGACGGGAGCGTTTTGGACGGGCTCAGTCGTCAGCTTGCTCGCCGAGGCTGGCGTTCCTCCTTTACACCTGAGGCCCCAACAAGTACTGCTGACCAATGCTGCAATTATCCGACAGATGCCACTTGATCCAAGCTATTCATGTTTGTTTACCAATTCGAATCACCGGCTGTATGATGCGCTCGCCTGAGCCACTTAGCCGGTGAGGATTCGCTTGGATGACTTATACCGACAGTTCCGATTTCCTACTGTCTCCTGTATCGTCCGAGTACCTAGCAAGGCCCCTCCGTGGATGGTCTCTCGCCCTGATATTATCCTGCATCTGCACACCGGCCCCAAGTCGGACACGGACTCCTCCGTTCATCGGAGGCTGTTCCAGACGTTGGTGAGCCGGTATCCAGGATCAGAGCTTCTATTCACGGACGGTTCGAGGGCAAACGAGAAAGTAGGCTGTGCATTTGTGGTTGAGGATCGTCGGTTTCTCTTTTCACTTCCCGAGGCCTGTGGCGTGTACACAGCGGAGCTCTATGCAATCATAGGGGCTCTGCGGTACACGTTATCGGACGATCACCAGCACTTTCTTGTGTGTATTGACACTCTGAGTGCGCTGCAAGCGATCGATGTGAGTTTACCGAAGCACCCGCTGGTCCAGCGTGTGGACGACCTGCTCGTCAGTATGTGTAACGCTGGAACCGGGGTGACCTTTGTATGGCTTCCTAGCCACATGGGTATTGCGGGAAACGAGCTTGCTGATCAGGCGGCGAGAGAGGCAGTCGCACTGCCCTCGCTACCGTATAAGGTGTCTGCTAGTGATGTGCGCTCTCAGTCGCGAAATTCGATCCTGTCGCTTTGGGAGGAAGCGTGGCGTACCACGCCTCCACCTAACGAACTGAGAGGCATCAAGAAGACAGCAAAGGTGTGGAAATCTTCCTTCCGATCCCTCCGGATTGGCCATGGGATTGCTACGCACTCCCACGTGCTAAAGAGAGAAGATCCCCCTGTGTGTACTTGCGGCACCCACCTAATCGTGGCACACATTCTCTTGGAGTGTGTGGATCTGGCCGATCTGCGAAGGACTCTTAAACTGCCTAATACCCTCTCCCTTCTTCTCCGTGATGACGGACCGTCAGAAGACCTCGTCATCCGGTTCATGAGGGAGAGAGGTTACTTTTTTAAGATTTAATATAAGTTAAGACTTTTAATTCAGGTTAAGTCTGTTTTATGTTTTTCATTGCGTGCAACTATTTATTGTTCACTATGCCTTATCTGTTTTATTGTTTTTTACCATCCACCTTTTGATTCTTTTTATTCAAATAAGGCATAATTGTTGGGGCTCACTGTCTGTTTTATATAAACCATTTTCGTTTCATCCATGGCAGTGAGCTGTTTTATCTTCATCCTTTCATTTCACGTCATTTCATTTCATTAGGGGCCGATAACCTCGATGTTAGGCCCCTTAAAACAACAATTATCATCATCATCATCATCATCATCATCACCAAACCACACGCATCTGGCAAACCACTGTATACAACCTGAAGGGGCATAGAACCAAGAAGGATCCCATACTCCGACATTGACCCTGTCCCGATCAGTAGTGACCTCCCACGGATTACCACCTAGTCTTAGCATACTTGGCCTCGTAGCTAACAAATAAAGAATTCTAATTTAATAAGTATACAACCTAGCTCAAAAATGCTAATGAAACCTAACCGCAAATTTACCCCACCCTACAAAACTAGTACATAGTAAAACTAACTACCACACGTACACACCACGACACTCACTGCAACACAAACCCTTAAAGAACGATCACCAACGCAAGTGGCGGCTTCGGTGGCGTAGTTGGTAGCATGCTGAGCTTCTATGCCCAAGATAGCGGGTTCAAACCCGGCCGAAGTCGTCGGATTTTTAAGAGCGTTAAAAATCCCTCAGTATGCCTTCCTTCGGAGGGGAAGTAAAGCCGGCGGTCCCATGTCATAGATTTATGGCATGTTAAAGATCTTTCCACTAATTACACCTGTGTGAAACTAAATTGGATAGGTTAAGAATATAAACAACGCTCTTAGGTTGCTACGTTCGTTGCCAAGAGCCGACTGCTGTGGCGTCTAGTAGCTAGTTCTGAACTAGGCCTAGTAGTCGTTGACGGTGGCGTTTGGCGGCAAAAGTAGGAACTATTTCAAAATTCAAAGTTGCAGTCCCTACTTGAATTAAAAAACAGATACACACACTAATACAGTCATCACAATTAACACCGGTTATCAGACATATTCTACACACACCCAAAGTACACGGGGCTACATGACCGCGTTGTCGCAGCCCCTAAACTAAGGAACCAACCAACCAACCAACCAACGCAAGTCACAAAAATCAACACCAATTGACGCAGATGACAATTGCACGACGCTCCCTTCGATAGACAATCTGACAACAAAAGTTCAAGTTACAATCCAAGCTGTGTGACAAAATAAGTTTTGCCAGCGCACTAGTAATGAATAAGTAATTAAACACAGTAACAGTAGCACGATTCCATTTGTTTAAGATGACAGAACCAACACAATTTTAATTCCACAGTAATTAGAAACACTTTCATGTGATTCACCAGATACTAATAGTTAGTTATTGTTGTTTTAAGGGGCGGAACTACGAGGTCATCTGCCCCAAACCAGATACTAAGTTTAGCTCACTATCAACAGACATATCACTCAAGTCTCAATCGGGAATCACAATTTCATCAGTTAAAATAGTTTATGAGTTGCCCTAATCAAATTATTTAGAAGTAACTGGAATTCACGAAGAGCTTCAGGTTTAGTTTCACTTAATACCTTCTGAATATCTCTGACGGCGATACCAATGATGAAAACGGGGCTTTGCTCTCGAAAGTTGTGCTACACTGGGTTGACTTTGATCTAAGAAATTCAATCAACCTACCAATTGATGCATATGAGACACCCCTGCCAAGTTCCTCCTTGAGACTGGAAACGCTAATAGGAACAGGCTGCAAACACCGCAATCTTACACGATCCATATGCAAACAACCAGATGGGGCACTTTCTCTTATAAAAAGCTCATATTGAACTTCTTTCTTCTTCAAACATTCAATCTCAGGTATCCATCGAGCAGCAGACATGAAACAATCGATTCAAAATTAGATAAATAAATTCAATACAATACATAACCTAGTGTTAGTCTGAACTCATCTGTATCTGTGGTCACAACCTTAGCCTTGGGGTTATTTAGAATTAATGTGGATGAAACCACTTTCTGCTACCATCACTGACACAGCACGAATTTACCCCAGGCCCTTCTGCCAACCCTGCGACTCAAAGAGCAGACAGTGCTACCAACAGAAGCCTACGGTCTATCTAGTTGTAAGGTGCGATCACCATGGCGAGATTACCCTGCCGCTTCCAAACACTGAACTGCTGGAATTATTCCAGTGCTCAGTATTCTTTGGTGATCGTTCCCACCATTTGCTCTCAACACTTTCAAATGTCTTCGGCGAAAACGCTCTATAATGTTGGATGGCGGGGATAACACTATTCCAAAGTGTGGAAAAGTATTAAATTGTGGAGTGGAAATTAGCGTGCCTTAAAAATGAAAATTCATAAAAGTAGAGAATGGTTATGACACAAATCCAAATGAATTAAGCCAATACCAATATTCTTTAAAATAACAGAAAAAAATTAAGCTGGATATGTGAATATAATAAATAGAATCAAACCTTATTAGATGAAAAGCTTTAAAATTAATCACTTAATTGAAATTAACATATTAATTATTAATTACCGGTAATAAGGTTTACAGAATAAATATAATTAGCGACACATTGAATCATTAACTTCCCCTTGATTGATTAAAACAATTATATATGCTGTAGTTCAAATTCTGATAAATAGAAGAAAAACATAATGTCGATTAAAGCCCAATTACCAAACGAAGAAAAGAACAACCACCCTTAAGATTATTTACTTTCCTCCAACCTTTTCTCAAGACAAAAATCCAATTACAAGATGGAGATCCGAAAAAACAGTTGATTTTCCAGCTGTTATTCGAAACAATTCCCAAATCGATCATAGCCGAACAAATAAAACAAACATGTGAAGCACGAGAAAAATGACGTTACCGACCAGTAGTATAAATAAATAACGTTTAAACGGAGCATATAAGATGCCAAACTAAAATAGGAGATGAGAAATGAAACCCCATTTAAATTGTACTAAGTTTGAAAATAAAATCTCTCACCATCCTAAAGGCAAAAGGAATCACAATAACTACTTCACAAGAGTAGAATAGAAAAATACATTGAATACCGCCGCCGAAGGAATTAATTACATTATAATGTCGTCACTCCAACTGACTGTCTTGCGCAATTATACGTTTAAGTATAATATACCTTAACTTAAACAAATCACATGAACATCAAATAACAACATATGCCAGAAAGGCCAACGACAACAAAGAACACCGATCACAATTAATATAGTTGTACTTAAACGCATTACGAACAAAACACGCAGTTGCAAGAACTTAAAGAGTTGCCTAAAGTTCACATTCTATATAAATGTCTTGTGGTGAGATTTCTTTATAGGTTAAAATGCGAGGTGAGAGGTTCAGAAAAGGAATCCACGAAAGTCGAATTCATAGGTTGATCATTTTTGTTATAGTTTCACTTTCATTTAAAATTTTGGAGATGGATACATAAATGGCGGGCTCTCTCATTTTTCCGAGACAGCTCAAAAAGTCTTCCTTCTTCAAAGCATGAAGGCGAATTGTTCCTTATTGTCAGCGATCAGCCAATCGGGTAAAATATATCGCTGTGTCGGCACATAACCTATAATTCTCCATAAATCTCGAAAATGGTTGGAAATCGTTTAAATCGATTATACATGCATATATATACACACACACACTGACTGAGTGTCATGGGATAGTGGAGAACTGATGCGACGGTGTGTTGTCTGCGCACTACAGGCCCTCTGTGCCAGAAGCAGTTGTATAGGAGACCTTGTGAGAAGTGGTTGTGCACGTGGCAGGTGTAACATGCAACGTCGTAGTGAGCTGACACTGTGAAGTGGGAAGTGCGATATTCCCGCCCGGAATACCGCCTCATGTCCTGATCCTCAAGGTTGGTGTTCCTGTCATGTTATTGCGCAACCTAAACTCTCCTAAACTCTGCAATGGAACCAGGCTGCAGGTTAAAGCACTGCATAAATTTGTGAGAAGCTACCATATTTACAGGTGTTGGCCAAGGCGAAACTGTCTTCATACCCTGCATTCCTCTAATCCCTTCAGACAACCATTTTCAATTCAAACGTCTGCAGTTTCCTTTGAAAGTCTGATACGCCATGACAATTAACAAGGCTCAGGGACAGAGTTTAAAAGTGGCTGGTGTGGATCAGAGAGGTGACTGTTTCGCACATGGTCAACTGTGCGTGCATGCTCCAGAGTCAGTTCTTCTGTTGGCTTAGTCATTCTGTAGCCTGAGAGAAAGACCAGAAATGTAGTTTACCGAGAAGTGCTTGTGCGTTAAAATCACTCTCGATAGACATGGTAGTAGGCTAGGGGACCTGCCTTAAATCAAAGCTCCCCGTCGTATATTGCACCCTATTTTCAATTTCGACGCTCCATGTTGCCGTCATTATCCTCCACTACAGGAAAAATCTACATAACTAATGTTATAACGGGATTCCAAATGTTATTGCGGGTAACAGCTAGTACATTCATAAATTGCTGTATGTGTAGATTTTTCCGTTCTGAATCCATGTTGTGAGTTCGATAGTATATTACTTTTTACTACAAAACTTATCAGTCTCTTATACACGATTTTTTCCACAATTTTTGCAATACCACTTGGTAAGGTAATAGGACGATTGTTACCTAATTCATCTTTTGAACCGTTTTTGTGCACTGGAATTACTTTTGATAACTTCAAAATATCCGGGTGATTTCCTGAGAGAATTAAACTGTTTATTAAGTGCGTAAGTGGATTTATTATATTTTCTGCACATTTCTTTAAAATTGCATCAGGGATGCCATCAATACCAGCACAGAATTTATTTTTAGCTCTTTTATAACTATTCTTACCTCTTCACTTGTGACATGATTTATAAATAAAGAACCACTGCATGTGAGGAAAATTGATGTTCAACTACATACAGCAATGAGGACAATAACAGGATGCATTAGATCTACTCCTCTACAATGGCTACCACCTTTAAGTCATATTGCTCCACCAGATTTGCGAAGACAGAATGCCCTTCTCAAGGAATATGAAAAATTGATTAAAAATCCTCAGCTCCCAATTCACTCTGACGTTCCTATGCTTAAAAGGAGTAGATTAAAATCTAGGAGGCCATCCATAATATTGGCAGAATCGTTAAAAGAAATGGGCTTTAACATGAACAAGAAGTGGTCGGAAATGTGGAGTAGAACTAATAACGTCGAACATCAGACTCTAATAAGAACCACCACAATGCCACCAGGCATGGAATTCCCGCGACATGCATGGAAGACAATTAACAGGATTCGAACAGGCCATGGCATCTGCGCAGAGAGTCTTCACCGCTGGGGAAAGGTCCCATCTCCCCAATGTGATTTTGGTAGTGAACATCAGACCATCCAACACATTGTATCAAGTTGCAGCCGTCGAGCGTACCCTGGAAATCTTAACGATTTCTATGAAGTGACAGAGGCAGCCCTTCAATGGATAGAGATTTTAGATATTAAATTATAAATTTAATGACTAAGTTAAATTAATTTTGTATATTATGTTCTAATTCATTTTTGTTATTGCCATACGCTAAATAAATAAATTATTAGAATTTGGTGTATTTACCTGTGATTTATTTAATAATTTTTGTGGAATTTCCAGAAAATAGTCATTAAAAGTGTTTGCTATTTCCTCTGGATTATTGATCACTTTATTATTGCAGGCCAGTGTAATGTTCCTTTGTATTTTAGCAGATTTTCCAGTTTATTTCTTTATCACGGACCACATAGCCCTGTTTTTATTAGATGATTGGGATATAAATTTATCATTATGCATTTTCTTTGCTAGTCTTATTACCTTACTTAATATGCTAGTGTATTTTTGTAGTATAAATTGAATTCAGGTGTTGTGTGGTATTGTTTATATACTTTTTGTAGAAATTTCTTTCTTTGACATGAATTTATAATCCCTGTTGTTATCCAATTGCTAGCTTTGTTATTTTGAATAGGTCTTTGTTTAAAGGGAATGCTGTTTCATAATAGTGTTTTAGGGTACTGTTAAATGCATTAAATTTATCATTTACATTTTCTAGTTTATATATTTCTGACCATGATTCCTTATTTAATACGTCATTGAAATATGTATGTGATGTGATGTTATTCCATTTTTATTATTATTGATTTTTTCGGGTACCAGTACTTCAAAACTCAGAATTTGTCCATGGAGATCACTAAAACCCGGGAAATAGACTTATATTGAATGGTGATATTTATCTGTATTCATAAAATTTTGATCAGGAGTGGTTTAACTAAATTTTGTTATTCTTGTTGGGGTGTTATTGTAGGTTTCAGTCCATAGGAAATTAGTAACCGAACTGTGTTAATAATTCACAATTTCTGTCACATTTTAAGAAATCCACATTTACATCCCCACAAACTATTATATCGAAATTTATTGAGTAACAATTCTAATTTATCTATAAATAAACGAAAATTTCCTGACGGAGAACGGTATACGCATACAATTATTAACTTGAACTGCTGTATTTTTACGCAGAGAATTCAAAATCCTGTTCCATAATTAGATAATCATAAGCTGTTAACTATTCATGATCTAACATATGGAGCTGTGTGTATTTATCTATGAGTGGCATGCACTATAAATCTGCATTTACTAAAATTACAAATAAAAAAACTCAATACAAAGAATTTACATTACATTTTAACAGATATCATACACAACCAATGTGCAAAACAAATATTTAAATACCGGTAACAAGTTTAGGATTTCCTCAATACTACAATTTCACATTCAAGTCTGATCAATAGCAAGAACACCAAGGTTACTACGACAATCATTTTATGTATGTCCTTAAATAATCAGTATTGCCAAAGTATATTCTCTTGTGGAGGGTTTAAACTTTAATGACTTGACGTTTAATGACCAAGCAGTTTTGTGCAGTTTTCCAGAAATGTTGCCGTCCCTAAAACTTGCCGCCCTGAGCAGTTGCCAAGTTTGTACCCCCATAAATACAGTAAAATATCCAATATTGTAAGCACGACCTTACAGGACCAGTGTCTTACTAGTCAGCATAGAAAACCGTATTTTAGGGATCCGCTAGCGGTGTTGCAATGTGTAAAAATATCTCCAGAACGTGCTTTCATATCGCCACTGCCGAAGTGAGGTGGCAAAAGTAGTAGCCACTCGAGATAGTGTTGGGAAAACATACGGTCTTTAACACTAGGCATAACTGTATTGCAAATTGGAGCTATGTTTCCATTGGTGGTTAGGGGCTGATAACCTAGATGTTAGCCCCCTTAAAACAACAATTATCATCATCATCATCCATTGGTGGCAGAGTGCATGCCATCATTAGAACCATACTTTCTTTAAATTGTAAATACACACCAGTATTACGTCAGCAACATTACAGATTTTTTGTCGTAACAGTTGACTATCAGTAACATTCTTTTATGAAATAACTGGTGTGACATGAACAATCGAATTTCAACATCCTCTTAAATCCCACCTTGCACCTCCCCCTCTCCCCCTCCCCCTCTCCCCTCCCTCATCCTGCGGGCGCCTATGATGTTAATCTATGCCTGAGTGTCAAATGACCGAACAGACCCACTTAAAGCCAGGGGCGGCTGGATATAACGGGCCAGTGGGCCAGGGCCCTCCTTACCATTAACCTACATTAGTAATTCATTTTTAATCCTTAACGCTCGAAATACTGGCCGAGTTGTGCGTTTCTCACTATGAAAATGTACCAGCATGTTTGAATAACGCGCTACATATCTTGTCACGTAATTCGCCTTGCTGCGGGCTACTCGGGGCCAGGCCTTACTGGGCCCAAAACCCCATTCAACTACAAACAAGGAGAGGTCTATTGCGCGTGCGCGCAGCCGCTCTTCAAACGTCGGCTATGGGCCCAGAGATAGCGAGCCCACGGTTACAAGGAGGAATAACAATTGGAGCAGTTGTATGGGATCTGGAGAGAACGTTGAAATGCTGCGGGAATGCTGAACTGCTATGTTCAACTCGAACTTACAACATCTATGGCCATACCCTGCCCCTTTCCTCCTATTCTTGCGATGCTGTTTGAAATGATTTGCAAGACGACCACTAGATGACAAGCAGGACACCACCCTGGTGTCATTAGTTCCAAGGTTATTACGTAAAACGAAAACGAATGGAAGGATACTTTAAATGGTGCGGTGACATTGGGTGATATGAATAAAACGGAGTATATGCTCATGCTCAACAATTTTGTAGTATATAATGTGACCGTTAGACGAACGTCCTACGACCACACAAGTGCGCATCCGAACAACAGTCGAGCACAAAGACTCAAAAACATCTCGGGGTTAACAGTGAGCATTCTACAAAGGTGTAGAATAAAGAAAAAGAAAAGCTCTGCTGTTCCCCAGATGCACACTACAGCAAGGATAGAAGGCATATTTCAAGAATCATGAATGACCACAGTATCAGTTAAGATAAAATTTGCATCAATTTAATTGATCCATTCAACCATCCTAATCTTTACAAGGGCATCCTCAGGGAGAAAACTAAAACACCACCTGGAAAAAATAACATCCTGCGCTCCCCCTGGGATCCTATACTATTTAATCGCAGGGGTTGAATAACGTTCCAAAAAAATGCAACGAAAACGTCAACTTTTAAACATTTCATTGTGTTAGAATACCCATGAAATTAATAGTCCATCATGGTATTCTATTATATTATAAACGATATTTACAGTATTTAAGTTGTGTAGATCACTGATCGTCCTATCACACTTGAATAAAATTTTATTTCTGAAGTTCTACACTTTTCCATACTTCCAAAAATCATGGATAATCCTATGGGATATTCTCTTCCATGAAACGAGAAGAAATTCCAAAACATACTAGAAATGTTAATTATACAACTTGATGCAAGTCAGACCAAGTCGAACAAAGATGGACCCATTAGAAACATAATACCATTTATATTTCATTATTCCCACACAAGGAATATCCATATTAGAAATTAGAAATTATGGATCTGTGATTTATCCTCGATAATAAAATAAATTATGGGATTAATTATTCGGTGATATTAATTGCAACTCAACCTTATTATTCCAACCAATTTCAAACACTTACGGATGATTCGTAGCTATTTCAAGATTTTCATCGGAACATGATGCCGCGTTTTAAATGCCCCATTTCTTTATGCACTTTATCAATTCGGTTTATTCCTTGATATCACAATATGGCAAAATTAGTAGGCATTTAAATCTATCTGCAGGTTTATATCATTCAACCAGAAAATATGTAATTATGGTTAGAGCAAATTAAAGTGGAATCTAGAATTCCATTGATGCCAAGATCTAGATAGCGGCGTGGGGCTGCAACAGCGGCACCGCCCTTCTTTTGAGTAATATGAGGCAACATCCTCCAAATTCCAACATTTCATTATATTCAACAACTATAATTCTTTTACATATTATTTTCACATATTTAACTTCCATCCAGTCATATTTACTGTATTTAATGGATTATCATAATTATTAATGGGACAAATGCCTACGCGCATTCCCAATTCAACTCATCACCCTATCAGATTTATCATATGAATGTTATAAGTAACTGTCTCTAATTAACCTGTTCAATTATCCGCTTGTCACCATAACAAAAATCCTCCTAATTGATACACCTTGCTCTAATAACAAAACTACGTTACGATTGCTTTATCAATCCAATGTGCATTAATTCATGTTAATTTCTCATATTTGTTTTGAAGAAACATCACCTAAATAATCCAAACTCATTTATTATTATTATTAATATGAAATTCTCTTGGATAATTACCATGTTCTATTTTTCATAAGATCCATTAAATTGTTATGAATATGCCTCCTTAATTCCCCATGTAAATTCTCATAAATGATCATTCTGCATTATCATTTTAAAGAAAATCCTTAACTACCAGAAACATCGAATCATTTTACGATAAATGACAATCAGAACTCATCCAAGACTAATTGCATCAAAATGACCAAGAACTTCATTTGAATAAACAAATTACCAATAAACTATCTCAAAACGATCGCTAAAATAACAATGTGCCATAAAAATATGCACGGAACTGTACAACAAAAATCAGGAAGAAACTCCTGTCGAATTAGAACAGCCGGATGCCTTCCGAAAATATACTCATTCTACGATATGCCCACCGTGGATATGCTATCTCAAAAGAATAAAATAAAATTCGAAGAGTGGACAACATCAAAAAGATCCATGCTTATTTCCCAATATAATGCAGAAAATAAAGATCTATAGCGTGTAAATCTATTCCTACGTGGTTGAATGGTATAGTCTAAGGTCTGATATTTACCGGTACTAGATATTAAGAATAGAATAAGGGGCTCACATCCATTTCAGATGTTCTTGAAGAAGGTCCAAGTTCCTGCGGAATGCCCTTAGTCTGAGCATAAAATCCCACGCGATCCTCCGCACACGGAAATGTGTACGGCTCGACTTCATGGCTCCATCGGTTCAAGTCCCAAGTATCCAGACGTCTCCCAAGTATCCAGACGTCAGCATCCATCGTACGCCCAATTCATATTTAACGCACCGTAATACTGGCTCGACTCATGGTAGATTTCAAAAGTTCATACCGGCGTCTCGCTACCATGACGTCCTGATCGGATTGTCTTAACACCATAGCTTCTGCTATGAAAAAGCACGTGTCTAATACTGTCACTGATTTTACGACAATCACCCGGTGTTTTAACGTCCCGAAATACTCCGAATAGTCACAGTAATGTTCCCGGTCACTTGATTGTAATCCTTCTGTAGTTATCGCAGTACGTTTACACACCTGTTTAGCCTTAATTCCAAGTCAATTTCTAGCCAGAAATCTACCCTGGTATGAGGTAATATATTCACATAACTCAAGTAAGGAGTTATTTCCAACCCATATGCCTTAATATGCTGTGAGCTCGGGCCATACCCAACACAACCTTGCATTTACAAAAGCTAGTCCCATCTAGTAAAACTATCCTGAGCACATTTGAACAATGCCTCGTTTGTAGGCTAATTTTGGCATCCAGGTCAGGTACTAGTAACTTAAGATTGATTAAGCCGCCCGCTTATGCACGGATTAACTGCACAAACACGACTGTGTCTGTCATAACAGCTGCCTGCTTGACCCTGCAGACCGTCAGGTGTTAGCATACTTACGCGCATCGCCGTCCACGCATCTCATCCAGCCTGCAACCAACGGCAGTGAAACTCAACTCAGTCAGGCGCTCGCTTCAAATTCAAAATATAGCCGCGACAAAAAACAACATCTCCATAACCAGCAACTGACGCTCTTTCACATGGTTACATCCGCCCTACACATGGCCAAAAATAAAAATCCCCATTTTTATTTTTATGTTACCTGTTGTTTTTTCGTCCTTCTTATCTGGTTCTTCTAAAGTACTTCTTGAGATTCGCTGCGCTGAATGTTCCCACGGTGTTACCAGATACAATCTCCACAACACGGTAACTACCATTACCTAAGCTCTGGGCTATCCGAAATGGTCCATTATACAAACTGGCAAACTTGGAATAGACTTTGTTGCTAACATCAGATGGAGTAGGCTTCCTGATCAATACCAAAGTTCCCTCTCTCAAAGGATCTCAAAATCTTCTTCCTCTAACCCTTCTGTTCCGTTTCTCTGCCTGTCTCCGTAATCTTCCTAAGGCTTCCATTTCACGTACTCTCCTGTTAGGCTCTATCTCAGGAGGAATAGATACGATTCCGTCCCACGGTCGTATAGGTTTTTCTCCAAGATGTAGTACTGAAGGAATATGCCCCGTGCTTTCATGTACGGTGGAATTAATCGAATTCATCATAATAGGAACCACATCCATCCATCGCCAATGTTCGTTGTCACGATAAAGACGACAAAACTTAGCTATTTCTGACATGAGTCGTTCGGCCGGGTTACTCTCTGGATGCCGTATTAAACACAATACCTGTGTGATATCCAGCTCCCTCATAGCATTCCTAAACTCCCAGGATGTGAATTGGGACCCATGGTCTGATAACAAAAATTCTGGTTTACCCGCAACGGGAATAACACATTCTTTAATCCTCTTGATTATATATCTGGAATTCGCCTTCAGAATCGGATGGATCATGGTAAACTTACTGAAAACATCAACCGTGACCAAAATGTATCGGTTACCTCGCTTGGACTTAGGTAGAGGTCCGTTGATATCTGTAGCATACAACTCACATGGCTTCGACGGAATAATAGGCCTAGGTTCCTCCCTCAACAAATGCGTATTGTGTTTGCTGCGTTGACACAAATCACAGGTCCTGATGACCTCTCGGACAGCATTCCTCAAATGATCCCAAGTGAACTTCTCCATTATCAAACATACCACTTTGTCCACTCCAGTGTGACCTGAGCTTCTGTGAGCTAACCATATTATATCTTCCTGTAATCTAGGCGCAATTACTATTCGTAATTTAGTGTGTTCGGAATCAATGAACATGTATATGATGCCATTCAACAATACATAATCTCTAGCCATCCTTTCCATCCCTAGATATTCATCATCTGTAGGATCCATGTCCCTGTGTAGAAATCTGTAAATACTCCTCAAAGGTCCATATCGCTTCTGGGCTTGGGGTATTCTCTCAAGTCTACGAAAAGTATCATCATCTTCTTGCAGGAGGGTTATAGGCAATACTCGAAGAGTAGGTTCCGCAACTCTGCTTAGCAAATCAGCCCCTAAGTTATTCCTTCCTGGTCGATGTTCAATAGTGACGTTAAACTGTTGCACGAATAATGCCCATCTAGTGACCCTGTCACTGGCGAAATTGGTCTTCAGTATAAACTCTAGTGCGTGATGGTCAGTTCTGATTATAATCGAATGTGCGAGAAGCAACTTCTTCCATGTTTCCAATGCATAGATGATCGCTAAAGCCTCTAGTTCAGTAGTATAGTAATTGCGTTCTGATGGTTTCAATTTTCGACTGATAAAGGATAAATAGTGTCGAGTGTGATCTTCATCCTCTTGGAGTAATATGGTACCTATCCCTATATTGGATGCATCCGATTCGATAATGAAGTTCTTCTCAAAATCCGGGTACTCCAACTTGACGCTATTAAGCATTAATTCCTTTGCCTTCTTGAATGATTCCTCACATAGATCGTTCCATTTCCACTTATTATCTTTTTTAACAAGTCATGTAGGGGTGCAACTATCTCCGTGTAATTATCGCAATGTCCCGCAAAAAACTGGCAAGTTCCCAAGAATTGACGTACATGCTTTACCCGAGTAGGTCTGGGAAATTCTGCAATGGCCTGAAGTTTTTGTTCATTTGGTCTATATCCGTTCCCATCCAAGACATGTCCAAGAAATCTAATCTCATTCTTAAAGAATTGGCACTTTTTCAAGTTGACTTTGAAATTTGCTTTCCTCAAGTCCATAAATAAATTCCGTAGATGAACTAAGTGCTGGTCTTCAGTCTCCGATGCTATCAGAATATCATCCACGTAACTTATGATCGTATCCTTCACCGCATTACTTAGGTTCTGATCCAAGGCACGTATCAAAACTGCTCCTGAGGTTTTCATCCCAAATGGAAGTTTTCTAAAAACATAAGTCTGTTGTTCGAATAAAAATCCCGTAAACTTCTGAGAATCCTCACTTATCCTTACATGATGGTATGACGAATTCAAATCCACTGTAGAAAATCACTTCTTGTTTTTAAATTTCCTTAACAGATCTTTTATCACTGGAGGTCTATCATACTCTGGCAACAGTCTCGTATTCAATGACCTCTCGTCTAGGCATATTCTCAAATTTCCATCCGGTTTCTGCACCACCGCTAACGGATTTACATAGGATGTCACACACTTTTTAATTACCTGATCTTTCTCAAGATCCTGAATGATCTCCTTCACCTTAATCCTGTGTTTTTCTGGAATTTGGTACAGCTTTGCATGATATGGGCTATCATCACATACTTGAATCTTGTACTCAAAGTTCTGAATCTCTCCTGGTGTCGTATCAAAGACATCAACGAATTCTTCCAACAGGTTGGCTATAACTGGAACATGCTCAACTACTTCATTAGCGTCTTCACATATCTCTAAACCTTCAAAAACCTTGGCCCCTCGAACTTCTCCCACGGTGAATTTATCTTCCTCTTCGAAATGGACGTCTCCCGCATGATGGAATTTAATCGTATCAGATTCCATATCGATAACAGCTCTATATCTCTTGATAAAATCCGTCCCCAGGATCAAATCATGTGCAATGTCCTTCATAACGACAAAGATATGTTCAAAGACACATCCCCCAATCTTGACCTTCAAGTACAGCTGAATTTTACAAGTTGTGATCTTGTCTGGGATGATTCTCTGAATCTTGATTCCGGATACTAGTATTTCCTCTATTTCCTCGGTCAACTTCCATATGGCGTACAACCTCTCGCTCACCAAACAAAGCATCGCTCCTGTGTCAATCAAAGCATACACTGGTTTTCCATACACCTCACACACAATAATGTGTAGCCTAGTTCTTGGTCCATACTCTTATCCTTCCTGTTCTTCTTGAATCAAGTCTTCATCCTCAACTTCCCATTTCACGATTTTGGAAACATATTGTGTAGTAATTAGTTCTGTTGATTTCCTTGTTCCGAAATCGAAGTTTTTTTTTCGTTTATACCTGTCGAATTATTTGTCCCAGAAGTACCAGGTTTATTTCTTGCCTCTTCCATTTCCTTCAAATACTGTTTACTTTCTTCCCCTCTTTGCTCAAGGTTCTGCCTCTGTTGATCTTTGAACCTTTCATTATCCGTTCTATCGTAAGATTTATTGTATCCTGATCTGTCACATGGTCTCGTGTATCCTTGTCTTCCCCACGAATTCCAATTGTTCCCATAACTTCCTCGCCTTATGTAAGGTCGTCCACTATTTCTTTCTCTTCTTTCTTGATAATCCCTCGACGCTTGCTCTTCTCTATTCCGTTCTGGCATGGTTTGACATTGTCGATCGGCAAAAACAGCATATGCGGCCTGGGACTCTTGCTTATTACCCCTCTGCTGGTAAAATTGAGCATTAGAATGATCTAGATGTTGCAACACTTCATCAAATTCTTCCATGTTCTCAACATTCGCCGAAATGAGACTTCGCTGAACTTCCAAAGGAAACTGTCTAATCAAAGCTGGGATTAACTCGTACGTTGGCATTGGTGGATCTAAGCATTGCAATTTGGCAAGTTGATTTGCAAAGTAATTTGAATATTTGGTCGGCTGCGACGTGGAATACCGCTTGACATATAATTCGGCCCTAATGTTCTGTTGCGTCTCCGGCGACCAAAATTTACGTAAGAGTGCCTGTTCAAATTCGTCATAGTTTCTCAAATTACATCGAAAAGCCCTAAACCATACGAGTGCTGGTCTATTAATCACTCTCATCTCTCTTTCCTTATTCACCTTTGCATCCTTCAGATAATCTCTTAATTCGCGCAGAAATTCAACAGGAGAGACATTTCCAGTCCCTGAAAATTTGATAGGTTTCTCTTCGTAACTTTTAACGAGCGTGATCGGAGTAGAAGTGCGAATGGTAGAAATTTCTTCAGACTTCCCAAACTCTGGCAACCTTTCTCTATTTGAAAAAGCGTTTTCATTTATGCTGTCTTGTTTTGTATCCGCTTTCGATCTATAATCCTCAATTTTCTTCTCTAACTCATAAATGGTCTTCCTGAATTCATACATTTCATCCCTATTCTGCCTTTCAGTTTCTTCCCCTACTTGACTATCTTTCAACTCTTCTGTCATTTTTTCGGATTCTCTTCGACAACAGTTTCGTGACCTTTCAATTTCTCTATACTTTCTCTAATGGCTTGAATATCTCCAGATACAACTTTAATCTCTGATGAAAAAGCATTCCTGATCTCTTTGACTTCGACCTGAGTTTCTTTTACAACCTGAGCTTGAATTTCATTAATTACAGTTTCTTTTACTTCATTTTTCAAGTCTGCTACAACTCCTTCCTTTAACTGTTCTACAATTATTTCTCTAAATTCAGAAGTAACTCTCTGCCCTACCTGTGTGGCATTTAACGTACTTTCCTTCGTTGTGTTAATCTCTAAGGACGCAAGATCATCTGTTATTTTCCTAACATTATCTTCCATTTTATTTTCTAATGATCTAACCATCTTTTGAATCTCGTTCTTATGTTGAGCTAACTCTTCCTTCATCGCTTTTCGACTATCTTGTAAACTATCTTTTATAATGCCATAGTTTGCGAATAAATTATCCTTTAAGTTCGTTCCCGAATCCACGATCCTAGCTTCTAAACTTAGGAAACTCTCCTGAGCTCTCCTAGCGTTGTCTCTTATCTTGGTTTCCAATGACACAACTTTATCCTCAATCTTAGCATCTATCGATTCAGACATTTTATCATCGAATGATTCTATGTTTCTAGACATCCGGCTTTCTATCGCTTCTATCCTTTCTAATATTTCCGCTTTTAATGAGTTCGAATTTTCTGTGATTTTACATTCTAAACCTGAAATTTTATTTTCCATAGAAGCAGAATTCTCTTTTATTTGACTTTCAATTTTATTTTCCAGAGAAACAGAATCCTCTTTTATTTGTTTTTCCAGAGAAGCAGAATTCTCTGCGATTTTCTGTCCCAACTCTTCCATCATTTTGGTAAGTGCTTCCATGACCACTCACAATAATAATTATAGCACTGGGGTACGATGTCAACTGATGATGGGGAAACTTAATCTAAACTACTAATACAGTGAATATTCAGACACGACCATAAATTGATACTTCAATACCGATGACTTATTAAATTTAAAATCTACAATAAATGACCAGAAACAACCACTACAAACCAAACAAATCACTCCAAACTATGAAAACTGCGCATTCATGACCCTGAATCCTACTACAGCAAGAACAAACACAAATCGACCTCGAATCGAAATTCGGAATCGAATCGTATCAGAAACTGAATCGAACTCGGGCCCACACACGTTGGCAGCCAACACTCTTCTATCTTACTTTATGTGACCGTTTGACGAACGTCCTACGACCACACAAGTGCGCATGCGAACAACAGTCGAGCACAAAGACTCAAAAACATCTCGGGGTTAACAGTGAGCATTCTACAAAGGTGTAGAATAAAGAAAAAGAAAAGCTCTGCTGTTCCCCAGATGCACACTACAGCAAGGATAGAAGGCATATTTCAAGAATCATGAATGACCACAGTATCAGTTAAGATAAAATTTGCATCAATTTAATTGATCCATTCAACCATCCTAATCTTTACAAGGGCATCCTCAGGGAGAAAACTAAAACACCACCTGGAAAAAATAACACCCTGCGCTCCCCCTGGGATCCTATACTATTTAATCGCAGGTGTTGAATAACGTTCCAAAAAAATGCAACGAAAACGTCAACTTTTAAACATTTCATTGTGTTAGAATACCCATGAAATTAATAGTCCATCATGGTATTCTATTATATTATAAACGATATTTACAGTATTTAAGTTGTGTAGATCACTGATCGTCCTATCACACTTGAATAAAATTTTATTTCTGAAGTTCTACACTTTTCCATATTTCCAAAAATCATGGATAATCCTATGGGATATTCTCTTCCATGAAACGAGAAGAAATTCCAAAACATACTAGAAATGTTAATTATACAACTTGATGCAAGTCAGACCAAGTCGAACAAAGATGGACCCATTAGAAACATAATACCATTTATATTTCATTATTCCCACACAAGGAATATCCATATTAGAAATTATAAATTATGGATCTGTGATTTATCCTCGATAATAAAATAAATTATGGGATTAATTATTCGGTGATATTAATTGCAACTCAACCTTATTATTCCAACCAATTTCAAACACTTATGGATGATTCGTAGCTATTTCAAGATTTTCATCGGAACATGATGCCGCGTTTTAAATGCCCCATTTCTTTATGCACTTTATCAATTCGGTTTATTCCTTGATATCACAATATGGCAAAATTAGTAGGCATTTTAATCTATCTGCAGGTTTATATCATTCAACCAGAAAATATGTAATTATGGTTAGAGCAAATTAAAGTAGTATCTAGAATTCCATTGATGACAAGATCTAGATAGCGGCGTGGGGCTGCAACAGCGGCACCGCCCTTCTTTTGAGTAATATGAGGCAACATCCTCCAAATTCCAACATTTCATTATATTCAACAACTATAATTCTTTTACATATTATTTTCACATATTTAACTTCCATCCAGTCATATTTACTGTATTTAATGGATTATCATAATTATTAATGGGACAAATGCCTACGCGCATTCCCAATTCAACTCATCACCCTATCAGATTTATCATATGAATGTTATAAGTAACTGTCTCTAATTAACCTGTTCAATTATCCGCTTGTCACCATAACAAAAATCCTCCTAATTGATACACCTTGCTCTAATAACAAATCTACGTTACGATTGCTTTATCAATCCAATGTGCATTAATTCATGTTAATTTCTCATATTTGTTTTGAAGAAACATCACCTAAATAATCCAAACTCATTTATTATTATTATTAATATGAAATTCTCTTGGATAATTACCATGTTCTATTTTTCATAAGATCCATTAAATTGTTATGAATATGCCTCCTTAATTCCCCATGTAAATTCTCATAAATGATCATTCCGCATTATCATTTTAAAGAAAATCCTTAACTACCAGAAACATCGAATCATTTTACGATAAATGACAATCAGAACTCATCCAAGACTAATTGCATCAAAATGACCAAGAACTTCATTTGAATAAACAAATTACCAATAAACTATCTCAAAACGATCGCTAAAATAACAATGTGCCATAAAAAATATGCACGGAACTGTACATCAAAAATCAGGAAGAAACTCCTGTCTAATTAGACCAGCCGGATGCCTTCCGAAAATATACTCATTCTACGATATGCCCACCGTGGATATGCTATCTCAAAAGAATAAAATAGAATTCGAAGAGTGGACAACATCAAAAAGATCCATGCTTATTTCCCAATATAATGCAGAAAATAAAGATCTATGGCGTGTAAAACGATTCCTACATGGTTGAATGGTATAGTCTAAGGTCTGATATTCACCGGTACTAGATATTAATAATAGAATAAGGGGCTCACGTCCATTTCAGATGTTCTTGAAGAAGGTCCAAGTTCCTGCGGAATGCCCTTAGTCTGAGCATAAAATCCCACGCGATCCTCCGCACACGGAAATGTGTACGGCTCGACTTCATGTCTCCACTGGTCCAAGTCCCAAGTATCCAGACGTCAGCATCCATCGTACGCCCAATTCATATTTAACGCACCATAATACTGGCTCGACTCATGGTAGATTTCAAAAGTTCATACCGGCGTCTCGCAACCATGACGTCCTGATCGGATTGTCTTAACACCATAGCTTCTGCTATGAAAAAGCACGTGTCTAATACTGTCACTGATTTTACGACAATCACCCGGTGTTTTAACGTCCCGAAATACTCCGAATAGTCACAGTAATGTCCCCGGTTACTTGATTGTAATCCTTCTGTAGTTATCGCAGTACGCTTGCACAACTGTTTAGCCTTAATTCCAAGTCAATTGCTAGCCAGAAATCTACCCTGGTATGAGGTAATATATTCACATAACTCAAGTAAGGAGTTATTTCCAGCCCATATGCCTTAATATGCTGTGAGCTCGGGCCATACCCAACACAACCTTGCATTTACAAAAGCTAGTCCCATCTAGTAAAACTATCCTGAGCACATTTGAACAATGCCTCGTTTGTAGGCTAATTTTGGCATCCTGGTCAGGTACTAGTAACTTAAGATTGATTAAGCCGCCCGCTTATGCACGGATTAACTGCACAAACACGACTGTGTCTGTCATAACAGCTGCCTGCTTGACCCTGCAGACCGCTAGGTGTTAGCATACTTACGCGCATCGCCGTCCGCGCATCTCATCCAGCCTGCAACCAACGGCAGCGAAACTCAACTCAGTCAGGCGCTCGCTTCAAATTCAAAATATAGCCGCGACAAAAAACAACATCTCCATAACCAGCTCTTTCACACGGTTACAATACTCAGAATGGTATGAATAAAAAGTTGAAGTTTAGTTTTATTCATATCACCCAATATAACCTTACCAATATAACCTATTACCTTACCAACTGGTATTGCAAAAAAAGGGAAAAAATTATGTAAAAGAGACTGATAAGTTTCATAGAAAAAAATAAAATATTATCAAACTCACAACATGGATTCAGAACGGAAAAATCTACACAGACAGCAATTTACGAATGTAGTAATTGTATACTGAAATTAATTGACAATAAGGAACATGTAACTGGCCTATTATTGGATTTATCGAAAGCATTTGATGTTGTTGACCATAAAATCCTCCTTACCAAACTAAATCAATATGGTATTAGAGGTCTAGCTAATAAATGGATAGAGTCTTACTTAACAAGGCGTAAACAAATAGTAAGCTTGAGACACAAGGATGATGGAACCAAATTACTTAATGAAACATTGTCCAATGAGGGAATTATTGAATTTGGGGTACCCCAGGGATCGGTTTTGGGCCCACTACTCTTTCTTCTATATATCAATGATATAACTCAGAACGTTCATTCACATAAGGAAATTTTGTTTGCGGACGATACAACACTCGTAATAAAAGGTGAAACTAAACAGGTCATACAGCAGTCTGCTGACTCCGTTACAGGAGAGTTAACCAAATGGTCACAAGATAATCGCCTCATAATAAACTATTAAAAAAACTGTATGTCTAAATTTACACACTATACAGAATAGGAATCCTGCGAAACCCAATATAACATTAAATGGTCATCAAATAGAAAATAAATCAGAAACAAAGTTTTTAGGACTATGGATACAACAAGACTTGAAATGGAATAAACATATACAATATCTGAATACTAAACTGAACTCGATGTGCTTTGCGTTACGTATTTTGAAAACCTGCACTAGCATGCACACATTAAGAAATACTTATTTTGCTTATTTCCATTCATACTTAAGATATGGGATCATATTTTGGGGTATGTCGCCAGATGTTCTAAGCACGTTTAGGATACAAAAGAGGGCGATTAGAATTATGGCAAATGTAAACTCTAGAGAATCATGTAGACCTCTGTTTAAATATTTAAACATTCTCCCACTGCCCTGCATATATATCTTTGAAAGTATTATGTTTTTTTTAAGAATTTAATGAATAAAGATGTTTTTCTTAAAACAAACAATGATGTTCATAGACATAACACAAGACAAAATCAAAACATTCATATTTCACACACACACACAAGCATATATCAAAAAGGAACTTTTCACACTTGAGTTAAATTATACAATAAACTACCCCAGTATATAAAACTGGCCCCAAAAATAAAAACCTTTGATAGAATGTTGAAAGCTTATCTGCAGTGCCATTGTTTTTACTCAGTAGTTGAACAACTTAGCGCATAGGAGCGATGAAATCTGTAATTATATTTTTCTTTTTTAATTTAATTGTAATACCTAGCTGTATGTTGTTGTATTTATAGAATTATGTTTTCATATTATGATAATAGAGTGAGGTGTAAATAGTTGTGCAATAAGATTGTATCTATTAAGATTTGCTATTATAATAAGTTAAATAGTTATAATATTAGTGTCCTATTAATATTAGTGTGCTATTCTGACGTGTCCTATATCAAAAATGTATTGAATGCATGTATTTGATCAAATAGAATTAATAAAAATCTATCTATCTATCTATCTATCTATCTATCATTCATACCTAGTGTCCAGGATAGGTTAAAAATAAACTTCCCATTAACTAGCAATGTAACTACATTTTAACAGGACATGGTAAGATAAATTCGTATTTTTTTTCGTTTCAAATTAAAAGACAGTCCATTGGATCAGGGAGGAGAGCAGGGTATTCAGGAGGGTAAGAAATTAAGTTATGTAAATAAGGATATCTATAATGCAATACGGGGATTAGGGTCAAGAAAATCAGCGGGGGTAGATGGGATAAATGGGGAATTGTTAAAGGTTATGGGATGGAACATTGAGCCTTATTTAAGATTTCTGTTTGACTTTTGTCTAAATAATGGGGTAGTGCCTGAGGACTGGAAACAGGCTCTGGTAGTTCCGGTATATAAAGGGAGAGGGGAAGGGGGGATAGTGATAGCTACAGACCTGTCAGCCTAACATGTATTATAAACAAAATTTTTGAGGGAATTATGAATGAATACGTAAGGGAATGCTTAGGGAGTAGTAGGTGGTTGGGAAATAAACAGCATGGTTTCAGAGAGGGATTTTCGTGTGAATAGCAGCTAGCAGGCTTTCAGCGGGATATCAGTGAGGCCATGGATCACAGAGGTCAAGTAGACTGCATTGCAGTTGACCTATCAAAGGCTTTTGATAGGGTCAATCATGGTATTCTGTTAAGGAAAATGGAGGCTATAGGATTGGACAGGAGAGTAGTACAATGGGTGAGATCTTTTTTGGAGGGGAGAAGTCAGAGGGTAAGGGTTGGTGGGTCAGTGTCAGAACAGTCTAGGGTGGGGAGGGGGGTACCTCAGGGGAGTAAATTGGGTCCTTTACTATTTCTCATCTACATAAACGACATAGGAGTTAAAATATCATCCCAGATAAGATTATTTGCTGATGATATAGTAGTATACAGGAGGATAAATCACCCGGATTACTGCGGCATATTGGAGAGGGACTTGACAGACATACAAAGCTGGGTGGATAAAAGTGATATGATGATAAATTCAAAGAAATATCAGGCAGTGAGATTTGTTAACAAAAGGAATCATATTGTTTTTGAATTTTCAGTGGGGGAAAATAAAGTTGTATTTGGGGACGAATGTAGGTATTTAGGTGTAACTGTGGGGGGGGGGGATTTTCACTGGGGGTAAGCACATAGGGGAAATAGTAAAGAAAGCATACAAGTCACTACATATGGTTATGCAAGTGTTTAAAGGCGCGACAGAGAGATTAGGGAAAGGGCATACATGTCCCTAGTCCGTCCTCTGCTGGAATATGCTGGGGGAGTGTGGGATCCATACCAAATTATTTAATAAAGGAATTGGAAGGAGTGCAATGGAAGGCCGCCAGGTATGTAATGGAGGACCACAGATCGACGAGTAGTGTGGGTAGAATGATACAGGATTTGAGATGGGAAAGTCTGGCTGATAGACGTTCAAGGGCAAGACTAGGGGGTATTTACTTAGCTTACAAGGGGGAAATTGCATGGGAAGACATTCATGAGAGATTGGGAATGGAAGGTTCATATATGGGCAGATACAATCATTGTTGTAAATTGAAATTAAGTCAGTGGAAAAGCTACTGGGGCAAATATCCGTTCATTGGGAGGGGGAAGTAGAATGGAACAGTTTGCCAGGGGGCATTTTCAGCCCTTTGCCTTCTGATATTGGTAAATTTAAGGAGTTGGTGAAAAAGCACCAGATCAAGAGGCTGTGATGAACGGTGCATAAGTTGAAGCAATGAAAGCAAGTGTAAATGTTTAGTATTTTATGTTTATTTCTGTTACTAGAATGATTATTTTACGGTTACCGGTTTCTTCTCTTAGCAGCTAATACTTATTTTCTAATTAGTCCTAATTTTCTAAAATTTTTGTGGTTGTGAATTGTTTTGTGTATGTATTGTAATTTGCAACCATGGACAGTGTCCACATTTGCAAATAAACCATGCATGTATGTATGTATGTATGTATGTATGTATGTATGTGTATGTAAATTTAAGGAGATTAGGGAAAGGGCATACATGTCCCTAGTCCGTCCCACTTCTCAAGTTCAGTGAATGTGACTTGGTGATGGAGGCTACAGAAAAGATACAGTTGTCTGTAAATGAACTAAGGAACACTTTCAGGCAGGATTTAAAAATAATTAACTTAAGCAAGCCACGGAACTTATTAACGAGCAGTTAGAAGATTTCAAAAAACTCACAAATGGGATTTTTAAAAAGAACACTGGAAATGGAAACGTCGTTGGCGAGTATCAACAATGATACAAAGCAAGCATATACACGTAAAACAATTTGCTATTAAGTGGAATGCCAGAAATGCCGAGGGAAAATGTGTACGACCTAGTGATCCAAGCTTCCAGGGCATTGGTTGGGTTGGGACTCCGTGACAACGATGTCGCCCATCGTCTGCCGGCGAGATGCGGGGATGTGGGGGCGAATCGTGGTGAAATTCACCAACAGGTGGAAGAAGGATGAAATAGTGAATGCGAGAATTCAGAAGAGAGTTCTCCTTATTGACGAGATTTTAAAAATACGGGAGATTTAATAGTCATAACAGAAAATTGGTTGTCAGACAAAGAAACACACTATTATAACATTCCCAGCTTTGACTCACACCATGTAACACGAGACGGTACTGGAGGAGGTCTGTCAATCTATGTATCTAGAAAATGGTCAACCAAAGTTATTAACACCATTAACAGTTATCACAGTATACTTCAAATCGAAATATTTCAGAAACACAGAAGATATAGTGTAATTTCTTACTAAAACCCAAGAGAGCGTAATGCAAACGAATTTATGCTTGACCTTGAACGCATACTTTGCAATACTAACAAATCAAACAAACTACTTATCGGAGACGATAATGTAGATTTTCTAAAAGACAGCAGTATTTACAGGGCCTATTCGTATTTACTGAATTGCTTTAGTTTTTATCCATGCAATACAAGACTGCCAACAAGAATAACGCCTACTTCTTCATCTTTAATTGACCATATACATTCTATCATTGCCAATGATAACTTGTATTTGTATAGTTAATTCTAGAAATTACATCATAACCAGAAGTGAGTACGCAATTCATAATCGTTCAAATATGCTGTGCCCAACACCAATAGTCCGGGTTATATTTTTTGATTGATGCGCGCCGGACAATACATGACAACGCGGCGTGTGTCAGAGCCAGCGATTACGTCACGCAAGCGGCAGCTGTGGAGTGTTTTGCAGGCGTCATTATTGCAACTTAGTGTGACATTCAGCAGTGATGAGGAAGTGAGAATAGCTGATTATGATATACTGGCTGCACGGTGTATGTCGATTTGGCATTGTACAACGTATGATATCTGCACATTTTTTCACCTAGAATTCAAGGGAGGAACTTGTTTTTCTCCTCGCCAGGGAGCAGTATGGGAGTCCACGTGACTAGCTCCGAACAGCGGTGAGGTGTCGTAATTCATATGGGAGACAGACTGAATTTGGCAGGGGGACGACAGTTCATAGGGAGCGCGTGGGTCGGGGTAAGGCCCTGTACTGTTTGTTCTGCCAACCAATGAAGAATTAATTTTAGCACTAAGGTTCCGTAGTTGGCACTCATGAACGTTCACATCAAACCGAATGGCGGAAGCGGGAATAGACTGTTTTGATTTTCCTCGTGGTGTTGTTGGTTGTTTTGATTTGTACAGTATTTTCATTGTTTATTTGAATTGAATTGAGAGTCAATCATGCCACTGCAAGGGAGGAAAAATTGCCAAGCACCGGGATGTAAGAATTATAATGATAGTAAGAACAATACGGCAATTTTTATCTTCCT
This sequence comes from Meconema thalassinum, assembly GCA_946902985.2. NCBI lineage: Eukaryota > Metazoa > Arthropoda > Insecta > Orthoptera > Tettigoniidae > Meconema > Meconema thalassinum. The sequence continues at coordinate 534,476,365 of OX336390.1, read as the reverse complement.
GGTGTTGACCATGTGAAAAACTAGTGGGCAATATGGACTACTCGCGAATAAAAATATATAGAGAATAAATGTGTGCATTTCATCTCTTGTTTGTTTCCTTGCCCATTCTCCTTTGCATTGCAATAAAATTTGTTTTAGGGCTACGGGGAGGGGTGGGTGGTTGCGGGCATGCTAGGCAAAAAGTGAGGTTATGGCAATATAGTGTGTGCATTTGGACGATTTTCTTTATATTCATCGAATATCCCAACTATTCTGTAGAGTATGAGAGCATTTTTAATTAGCCTAGACGTGAATTAAGCTCTAGAACGGCATAACTGTGTCTTTCGTGACAAATCCATTGCCAACATTGATATATATCAAAATGTATTCTTTTCCTATCTGGACGTATATTTCAGCACCTAGCAAAAGGCGCAGTTATGTTTGAGTTATATTAATCAATAATCAATAACTCGTCGCAGAACATACTGTTCATTTACGTGTAATAATGGCTACATTCATATGGCTTTTTACTTTTTATGTTGCCAGACTTGGCAGTACAATCCATAGCCTCAGGCGGTGTTCTCTCTCGGAAATTCTATAACCAAAAGTGACAAATCTCTTATACTTACATCATCCTTGGAATTTGGTGTCCGAGAAGTGCAAGGCTAGTAAACTACAGAGGTTGCCTCAATATGGAGCTCTTAGGCGAGGGGATCGCGGAGGGAAGGGAAAGGACGTGACGTCACACGTTTCCTCGTAGCGCGCGAGGCGCGAGATGTGCAAGGAAAGTCAGCTTTCCCACACATTATATTCTATGGATTGCAGTGGTTTAAACACGTGTTTTAAGCCCTTTTGTTTATAATCATGACAGGTCAAAGATATGCTGTGGCAGTTTGTCACAGTTATTATAAAGTTGTCGTTTTTCACGATGCCTAAAGATGCATGCATTCGCAATCAGTGGATTGCTGCATGTAAGCGAAAATATCATTGCAATCCTCAAACAAGTAGGATAATTATGTTCCCTCCACTTTAAGAGTGAAGACTTCGAATTAGACTACAGGGCCGAATTGTTTAATATAAAGCTAAGATTCCCAAGGAATCTAAAACCAAATGGTAAGTGAGCCTAGCTGGCATGTCTTTAAGTTTTGATGACCTGCTAGGATGATTTTAAAGCTGTTAATATGTTTGTCATATTTCGTGCATGTTATCAGGGGCTAAAATACAATTTTTTTCGAAGAGGGGGGCTGACTATCGTGGATAATTGTGAGTACTTAATGAATTTTCTATTATAGCCTATGGAGTATGAATGGAAAATATCTAAATGGGCTACTTGTCAATTTATAAAGCAGAAACGTAAACACTCATTTGTTTTACAAATAGATAATTATTTCTTAAAAGTAGACTACTGTGAAATACATTGTATGTTGTGCCCAAATTGGCTTTTCTCGGTGGGGGGATCTGGAGCGCCCTCAGCCCCCCCCCCCCCCTTTCCCCCTTATATACGGCCATGCATGGTATTTTGTTTTTGGACTAGATGGAAAATTTCATGAGTAATTCTCTTTGCATTGGTAAAAATTCTTTGCAAATATTCCAGAGAGCAGTCATCATTTCAATAAAATCCCTTCAACTTCTGTACCAAGATATGGCCCGTAGGCATAATACAAAGTACATTCTCACACATAGGCTAAATCAAGATTTACTGGAAACCCTCTTTTCACAATTGCGAACCCGTGGTGGCTTACACGATCATCCTTCTTCCCTTAACTGCATTTACAGACTGAGGATGATTATTTTAGGAAAAAATCCAGAAGTTGTTCAAAAGCAAACAAACGCTGCTGATCCAGATTCAGATGAATATGCAGTTGCTCAAGCACTAAACAAAGCTGGCATAGTGTCTGAATCAAGTAACGTGCTTCCAGAACGAACCTTAGGGAGCAATGTGCAACCAGAGTCCTTCATTGTCAATATCATGGAACAAAGTGAGGAAGATGGCAAGGCTTATGTTGCAGGTTATGTAGCCCACAAGTTCCAAGATAAATTTCCACAACTTGGGAACTTAACCTATGGAATGCAAACTCAACACGATTATGCATCACCAACCTGGATTAAACACTTGTCATACGGTGGTATGACCGATCCCTCATAAACTTGGCTAAACCAGTTCCGGCACATTTCAGCAAAATTCGTCACATTTCACGGAAAATACGGATTTCAATGAGGCAAGAACGTTCTAAGAAGAACGAAAGATTTTGTGTAGAGAGAAATTCCTGACGTACCGTCTGGTGGGGTTGAGGCAGCTGTGATAACAATTTTCTTCATCAGAATGAAACATTCCAATTCTATCTTGCATAAGAAGTGGTTATTGGAAGTCACTAACACCCACGATACTGCTACCGAGTCTAGGCGAATTTCCAAGAAATTCAAGAATATCACAACAAAAAATGTAAGTAGGCTACATTCAGTTATTTTATCGCCCATTTACCAATAATTTCATGAGAATAAACTGTTCTTTGCGTACTCAACAGCTGATGTTGACAGTTTCGTTACGTTCCCCACATGGCGCGTTTGGTATCTTGTGACGTCATCCGCCTTGTGAGCGCTGATTGGTGAGTGAAAATTGAGGCAACCTCTGTAGTTTATAAGCCTTGCGAGAAGTGAGCCTCAGGCCTAAGAAAGTCCATACTACTTTCTCCGTCCGTTAAATAATTATTCTTTTGTTTGGGCCCGAACTCGGTAACTTATGTTTCTAAAGTTGGTTGTCACTAGATTTTAGGGGCTTTCAGTTTATTTTGTTGGTCATTGGGAAAATTATTATATATTGCCATGGCAACGTAATCATGGACGGTGATGGATACATGTGATGTGGAGTTCGCAAATCAAAGTAATTATTACGTCTCGACATTTGGTGATTTACAGAAAGGTAATGGTAGTTTCAGTCAATAAAATGGCAGTATATTGTCGGTTGATTGAGTGTGAATTAAGTTCTGTATTTGGTCGTGCTAAGTTTATAATAATAGAGACTTAATGAGATCCTGTATAGGTTAACTGATCTTAAGGTCTTCAATATTTGAGAAGTAATGATAGATGTGGTGTGTGTTGCCCGTAATCCAGTCATCGGCTAGAAGTTTAGAAAATGTGCCCGCGTATGAATGAGAAATTATTATATTATATTGAAAATGTGTTAACACATACCAGTAGACTTTTTCTATTGGGATTAATGCTGTACATTATATTTAGGAGAAGGATGAACCTCCTCTTTATTCTCTACATGTAGCCTACATTCTCATCATTTCTCAAACCTTTGTTTCACTTGTTGTTCATGATGAATAGTCTGTCACTTTATTGCAGAATTACCGTGTTGGCAAGGTCGTGTACTGCTCTGAATTGTGATGGCGATATCTAACCAGCATAGACACCTGTGTAGATTTCCCTTGGATTATCGTATGGTAGTAGTTTTATACAAATCTTTTGTATAAACCAGGTACAGTATTTTCCATTTTAGTCACCTTTATCTGTGATGTAGATTTGTGTCTGTTCATTCCTGTAGTTAGGCTATTAGTCAGTTAGGTAATTAGTTATTGAGGTTTTCAGGGGCAGAACTACGAGGTCATCTGCGCCTATCAGTAGATAGAGTAAGCTTCACCCAGATGTTTTCCATGAGGAAGTTTTGTTTCCAGTTTGACAAATCATGATCATTATGTCTATGTTGACACCTTGGAAGAATTGGTAAGTTATAAGCAGGGCCCGGATAATGGTGTACTTAACTCCCTCCTCCCAAATGCCTTGCTGTTTGGTGGGTTGTAATATCTGGACTTGTAGCGATGAATTCATAGACTTGCTAATATTACGAAATGCCTTAATTGGAACAACTGTGAATGTGGATGCCATTGCTATTGTAACCTGGGTACCAATTGCCAGATCAGGTATACTGCCACTTGTCGCACATCAACTATGCACAGTGACTGACCATATACATAACTTCTTTTGTGCCTCATTGTGTAGTGGCTGTCACTGCGGAGGCCCGGGTTTGATTCCCAGCTCTGCCAAGAAGTTTAATTCTGGTCTGAGGGTTGGGCAAAAACTGAGAAGAGGCTAGTTCCAATCCCACCTCAGCCATCCTGGAAGTGGCTTTCTGTGGTTTCCCCACTTCTATTCCAGGCGAATGCTTAATTAAGACCACAGCTGCCTCCTTCCTAATCCTCATCTGAGTTAAAACTACACACACTAATACAGCCTTCACAATAACACCAGTTACCAGACAAATTCCACACACACCTAAGTACACGGGGCCACATGACCACAATGTCGCAAAGCCCCGAAATGAATCAACAACACAATATAATTTCTTTGTGTGGCTTCAACACTGCAGCCCCCAGTGGGTGGGGGTTCAGACTACACCCATGGGATTCTCTGCCTATCGTACGAGGAGACTAAAAGGAGCAACCTTGGCTATTCTTTGAGGCTTCCTACTTGTCTTATGAATTGTGCCCCCCTCCCAAGGGTGGGAGGGATGGAATACACCCACAGGCAGAGTTGGACGGTTGGCACACGTGCTGTGAAAAATAGTTAGTTATTGTTGTTTTAAGGGGCAGAACTATGAGGTCATCTACTCCTTTGCTGTGAAAGTATTCTGGAAATACATATAATCTGGTGTAACAGTATGTTTAAGTTGTAGTAATTTCCAAAGGAGATACATTTTTCTTTACATTGCACTTTGTCAGTACATGTGTGTGTACTGTATATAGTTTAATGTAAAGTTTTTACATATTTGGTAGCTGCATTCATGTACGTGCAGTGCTAGGCCATGGGGCCAATCTTTCTGGTGACTGGTTTTGGAATTTTTTTGGTCATGTTTACCGTTTTCAACATCCCCCAATGGCCTGGCCGGTACCTCGCTTCATTCCAACTGCTTGGTCATATTCATTTATTTCATCCTTTTATCAGCTCCTTGTGATGTTGCCATTGGTTACGACATCCGGCTGTACACATTGGCTAGGTGGAACCGCATCGACTTAAATTAATGCAATATTTCAATGGTGGTATTGTATTGGATGGTGGTTCATTGAAATCTTGTTTCAATTTTTATAGCAATACATTGTATCTCATCTCCGATCCCTCTGAAAAAAAAAAAGGTGTAGGTATGCCGGCAGCTAAAGCGCAGCGTTCGGCCTTGGGCCCAAGCTCAAGCTCTCTGCTGACTCGGTGGACATGGGTTTGAACCCCACCGTCGGCCATCCTTGAAATGGTTTTCCATGGTTTCCCATGTTCAACTCAAGGCAAATGCTGGGACGGTACCTTCTGACAGGCCACGGCTGTTTCCTGCCATATCCTTGCCCAGTTTCATTAATTCATCTCTCATTCCAGTGCGCAGGTTGCCCACGGGCGTTAACTAGAAAGACCTGTACTCGGCCTATTAGGAGGCCACACGACCAAAATATGACGGGGTAGGTATACATGCACTTGTTTTGAACTTCTCCAGTCCTTCTTCAACAAAGCAACAATGTCATCTTTGCCTAACTTTAAAACGATAGATTTTAGCATTTAATGTGCACATTTCAAAACACACATGTTGCGAGATAATGGGTGAGGTTAAAGACCAATTGTAAATTTATATTTAAAGGGCATAGAATATTTTCAAGAATATTGACAACTTGTCTGTAGGACACACTCTTTCCCTTCTCTCTTTTAATACACTATTAAATATACAATATTCCTCTGATGCAGATTTTTTTCTGTGTATTTCACAGTAATATGATGTGGCTCCGTACATTTGGCCTGCAGGGGTCCTTTTATCATGCCCGAAACAGGAGGTTTTAATTGCCATTAAACTGAGGTGGGGGTATTGAATGTAATTGGTAATGTGTTGCACCATTACGTTCAACCACATCTTCCAAATGTCAAGGGCCGGATTTAGATTTTATGCGCTCCTAGGCCCGTGGGTTATTGCCGCCCCCTCTTCATACCATCATAATGAAGGGAGAATTTGGACCTCAGAAAGGTCTTTGTGAAGGTAATTTTTATTTTATTCTAATGTATTGGGAAGTAAAATCAATTAAATAAATTACAATGATGAGAGAATCAACTGTTTCTTAATTTGTATATATCAACTATAAATAAATGGCCCAACGAGATATTAAAATAAGTTGAAACCTTTTAAGGCTCATTATACACTAACAGATATGGATATACATATACACTAGGCCTACATCATACAACTTACAACTATGCATAGGCTAATTAATTATTCAAATTAAACTGATATTAATATTCAAGACTTAAATTTTCCCCTAATAAATCATTAAAGATTCCTGTTCTAAAGCTGAAGTCGAACAATCTGCTGTTACAACACATTCGTTGGGAAATGATGGCCACAATATAAATTGGAAAAGTGTCAAAATTTGGAAAGTTTAATTTAAGTAATCAAATTATACGGAATCCGTGTATTGTAGTCTATAACATTTTATGGAAATTTTCTGACAAAAAAAATTGCAGATTAATTTTGCGACCCTCAGCATGGTGCGCCCCTAGGCCGGGGCGTTAACTGGAATTGTGTTGCTTTACAGGCTGAAAATTCATGTTCACCAAAAATAATCCTCTTTGAGTTTACAGCTTCTTCAGCCTGAGGATTGATCGGAGCTAGCCAAGAGGTTTTACTGCGTTGGAGTGTACTTGGCTGTGGGTGATCAGTTGTTCTCCACCTTCCTGCAGCGTAGCCGATCATCTGAGTGCAGCCCGGCATGGTCTTCTTCAATCCTGTCTCCAGTCGACTAAGCCATTGACGTTCACACATCAGAAGTTATGACTCACGTGTGAAAGAATGTACAATGTGTACCATGATTGAACATACATTAATAAAACAATTGAAACTGCCTGGAAAATCAGCTTTCTCATTTCCTCGACAATCCTCTACCCTGCCTATAGTTTTTCTGTAGATGCAGTTGAAAATCATTTAACCGTTGAGGGCAAGTAAATTGCAATGAAATGACATTTCTTGGGCATATTCAATTTATTTAGGGAAGGAGGTATATCTGACATCAGTCATAGTGGCGTACTGGGTCGGAATATGGGTACGGTCTTTTTGAGGTTATGGTACCATAATATTGCAAACTTGCATGAAACTTCATAATGTATTTCTTTTTAACGTTAGAACTTCAAAAAGGCCAATCGCTTGCACTTTACACGTAATAAAAGGGCTAAACAACTAAAACGTAGGATATAAATAAACGACAGTCCATTTTTTTCTAAAATTCATACCAACGTTATAGAACAGAATGCATGTACAAAATTTAATTTTCGGGTGTCCGTTGCCCCTTAATATCCAATCTACGTAATATATTGTCGTTCAAAAACAAAACGGAGTTGGTTGGTTTGGTTGGTTCCTTAGTTTAGGGGCTGCGACAACGCGGTCATGTAGCCCCGTGTACTTTGGGTGTGTGTAGGAGTTGCTTTATAGCAACAATAACGATGTATATCCAGATTAATCAATCTCGATTCGATTTTCTCTCATTTCGTAAGTTGGCTAACATACTCGGCGAAAGCAACCTAGATCTTTCGGTCACTTATATTTCTTGCATAATATACGGCCAGTTATTGCATCTCAGTGGCGATGGAATTCGCCACGTGGCGACCATGTGCTTTTGAGTTGGAGCCCAAACAATGACGCAATCGCACAGAATTTAACGAACCGCGGATTTACCAGAGAGTCCCTACTCTGTTATTATATGCTCCTTGGTGAGCCTCGCGCGCGACGTGCATATATTTTTGACATGTGTGATAGGGACTTGCTAGTGATGTTGGAACTAGCATCTGGAACTTTGTGAATACCAAACTCATGGTATTTTGGAGTTATACAAGTGGGCCTTATAGCTGTGTGACTTGTCACATTAGCTTAGACATTCATCTCTGACCATATGTGGACTTGTTGCAAAAGTCGCTCGGCAGATGTATAATATGAATTCGTGTAGTCGCAAGGTCATGGGAGATACTTGTGAACACGGCGAAATTCAACGGCCATGTTGAGGCACTCATTATATGTGTTAAGCGGGATGCATTTCTAATAGTCCTTGAACATTGCAGGGCATTATATCAATTGCGAAAGGCTCATGACATCACACGGGGTGAAATATCACCATTTCTGTTGAAATAAAATAAGAACCGTGTACCACATAAGGACTTGTGAAATCCGTCATGGAGCCAGGACTTTTCCTAACCTGCGCAATTATGTTGCCGAATTATTCCAACCCAAACTTTTTCTCAATTAACATGGGTGACTAGGCAGTCATGAGGAGGCTCGATGGGGTGATTTGAATACGAAGGGAGAGATGGTGACATCGTGGAAGGCCGCATTCGAACTATCATCGGACGTTACGGGGAGGTTCGGATCAAGTTCGGGGGGGGGGGGGGGGGGGGGGAGAAGAAGATCGTATTGGAAATTGGAACGAGAAGAGAGAAGATTGGAAGGACGTTGGAAAACAAGCCATATATTTCAATATTTAAGTAGAATGAGTAGGCTACCCTCTCATTTTAGTTAGGTATTATGCCAGTCATGTGATTAATTAATTAATTAAGTTACACATTTTGAGATTAATTATGCATTTTGGAAATAGAATTTTTAGTCTGATTGTCATTATCAGATACACACAGCAGATTTAGGTGTGGATTTAGTAGTACAATTAATGGTCATGAAGCTGTTATTGGACTTCAACGTAATCAGGTCCAGTCCACTTACAGTATATTTCCACACGCTTTTAGTGGACGATCATTGTCGTTTGCCAATTACGATTATGATGATAATTACGATTGCTTAACATCGTAAAGACCTTCGATATTTTCCAATGATAGTATTTTGGAAAATTCTTCGAATATTTCTGCAATCTGACAGATGCACAGTGGTGGCTTTTCGGATTTGAAATCTGATTGATTATGGAGGGTGTTCTTCGAGTAATAATTATTTTCTGCGGTATAGATCTGAGCCATGCTGGACCCTATTTTCGATACTATATTACACATTTCTAACTAGCGGAGATTAGCATCCCAATTCTATTTCTGGGATCTTCTCTAATATTACTCCAAGACTATATTAATTAATTTTATAGGTATATCCTCTAATATATTATGGACGATTTTCAGCATTTAAGCGTTAAACAGCTGCAAAATGAGCTACGGACTAGAGGTGCTAAAACTAGCGGGAGGAAGGAAGAATTAATAGGCTACAACGGTAATAACAAAATTCTAACACGCTTTATTATTCAAATAATGAATAGGAGTCAGAATTCTTGAGTATTGTAGGCCTATATTGATAAATATATCCCCATAAGACTTAAATAATTAATAGAGATTTAAATATGCACTTGCTCCCCTTGCTTATAGACTAAGATTCATGTCTTTTTTTGGTTGATAGCTTACATGAAACTGTTATGTTTTAAGGTGTAAACATTATCAAAGAAAGTTAATACTGGTATTGTATACCTCTAAATCCATCGCAACGTTTGGTTCTTATGTAATTTTGTCAATTTCTCAATACGAATCGTTCCCGTACCCCTTCGTAACGACTTAGGGGTACAATATTTGAAAAGTTTGAGAATCCCTGCTTTAGGGCCACGAACTGTTTCCATTCATCTGACTAACTTATGACTCAAGAATGTAGAAGTCTGTCACTACCGGTACCACATTCTCCATCGGGCAGATGGAAGTTGACGATTAATTCTGATTTCAAGAAACCAACCATAATACGTTTGTGACTGTTAATGTTGTGAAATGTATTCTGGAAGTATTTGTCCGAGTATTGATGCCTTTGAAAATGGGAGTTACAAAATATGTTACATTCACTTCTTCCTGTATATTGACGATATCTTCCTGTGCCGTACTTCAATGGATATAATTTCTGCAGATTTCGATATTGTAGGCTAATCGGGATGATAGGAGAGTGTGCGTCCCTTACTGCAAAGGACTACGCAGTGATCATCGCTGGAGCAAACGACGTCTATAGAAATGAGAGTAAAAAGGTAATCAAAGATTTAAAGGGTACATTGCCATCCATGCAAAAAACAAATGTCATTATTGTAAACATTCCGCAGAGATACGATTTAATTCCCAAATCATGTGTAAATGTAGAAATAGAGGCTACAAATGGAAAAATTCATAAAATTTGTAAGAGTTTTCCAAATGTCCAAATTGTAGATGTAAGTAAATTTGACAGGAAGTTCCACACTCGGCATGGCCTACACTTAAATAGATTAGGAAAAGAGTATCTTAGTGATGAAATCTGCAAAATTGTAAATTCAAATGGTAAGAATAATTCAACAGTAATATCATTAGAGTGGAAGCAGGGAAACTGGTAGAAGAAGCCAAACGTGAGTTTTGGCATTCAGATCTTTTGAAGTCAAATTTAACGGAGTGCAACAATGGTATTTCGGATTTGTCTAGCAACAATAATAATAACAATTATGATAAAAATAATGTAAATAAATCACCAACACAAGCTTGCAAAAGTAACAAATTTAAAATTTACCACCAGAATGTCCAGACTCTATATAATAAAATTGATTACATAAATCTAATGCTTAAGGAAGAACTTAAAGACATCTAAGCACTATGTATTTCAGAACATTGGCTGAAAGAGGAACAACTCGAATTAATTCAATTCCCAGGGTTTATACAAGCTAGTAAATACTCTAGATCTAATATTAGCCATGGTGGTACTTGCATCTTCTTAAGAAATAATTTAGATCATGAACAGATAACAGCTTATGATTATCTAATTATGGAACAGGATTTTGAATTCTTTGCCGTAAAAATACAGCAGTTTAAGTTAATAATTGTATGCGTATACCGTTCTCCGTCAGGAAAGTTTCCTTTATTTATAGATAAATTAGAATTGTTACTCAATAACATGAGCAAAGTAAATTTCGATATAATAATTTGTGGGGATGTAAATGTGGATTTCTTAAAATTTGATAGAAATTGTGAATTATTAACACAGTTACTAATTTCCTATGGACTGAAACCTACAGTAAATACCCCAACAAGAATAACAAAATTTAGTAAAACCACTCCTGATAACATTTTTATAAATACAAATAAATATCACCATTCAATAGAAGTCTATTGTCCGGGTTTTAGTGACCACCATGGACAAATACTGAGTTTTGAAGTATCCGAAACAATCAATGATAATGGAGTAAAATCAAAGTGCAGGTCATTCACTGAATCAAATGTTACATATTTCAATGACTTATTAAATAAGGAAACATGGTCAGAAATTTATGAACTAGAAAATGTAAATGATAAATTTAATGCATTTAACAGTACCATAAAACACTATTTTGAAATAGCATTCCCCTTTAAACGAAGAACTGTTCAAATTAACAAAACTAGCAATTGGATAACAACAGGGATTATAAATTCATGTTAAAGAAAGAAATTTCTACACAAATTATATAAACAATACCACACAACACCTGAATTCAATTTATACTACAAAAAATACACTAGCATATTAAATAAGGTAATAAGACTAGCAAATAAAATGCATAATGATAATTTTATTTCCCAATCATCTAATAAAAACAGGGCTATGTGGTCCGTGATAAAGAAAGAAACTGGTAAATCTGCTAAAATACAAAGGAACATTACTCTGACCAGTGATTAATAATCCAGAGGAAATAGCAAACACTTTTAATGACTATTTTCTGGAAATTCCACAAAAATTATTAAATAAATCACAGGTAAATACACTTAATTCTAATAATAAAATAAATATATGCAGTGATTCTTTATTTATAAATCATGTCACAAGTGAAGAAGTAAGAATAGTTATAAAAGAGCTAAAAATACATTCTGTGCTGGCATTGATGGCATCCCTGATGCAATTTTAAAGAAATGTGCAGAAAATATAATAAATCCACTTACGCACTTAATAAACAGTTCAATTCTCTCAGGAACTTACCCGGACACTTTGAAGTTATCAAAAGTAATTCCAGTGCACAAAAACGGTTCAAAAGATGAATTAGATAACTATCGTCCTATTACCTTACCAACTGGTATTGCAAAAATTGTGGAAAAAATTATGTATAAGAGACTGAAAAGTTTCATAGAAAAAAATAAAATATTATCAAACTCACAACATGGATTCAGACCGGAAAAATCTACACAGACAGCAATTTACGAATGTAGTAATTGTATACTGAAATTATTGACAATAAGGAACATGTAACTGGCCTATTATTGGATTTATCGAAAGCATTTGATGTTGTTGACCATAAAATCCTCCTTACCAAACTAAATCAATATGGTATTAGAGGTCTAGCTAATAAATGGATAGAGTCTTACTTAACAAGGCGTAAACAAATAGTAAGCTTGAGACACAAGGATGATGGAACCAAATGACTTAATGAAACATTGTCCAATGAGGGAATTATTGAATTTGGGGTACCCCAGGGATCGGTTTTGGGCCCACTACTCTTTCTTCTATATATCAATGATATAACACAGAACGTTCATTCACATAAGGAAATTTTGTTTGCGGACGATACAACACCCGTAATAAAAGGTGAAACTAAACAGGTCATACAGCAGTCTGCTGACTCCGTTACAGGAGAGTTAACCAAATGGTCACAAGATAATCGCCTACTAATAAACTATAAAAAAAATAGTATGTCTAAATTTCCACACTATACAGAATAGGAATCCTGCGAAGCCCAATATAACATTAAATGGTCATCAAATAGAAAATAAATCAGAAACAAAGTTTTTAGGACTATGGATACAACAAGACTTGAAATGGAATAAACATATACAATATCTGAATACTAAACTGAACTCGATGTGCTTTGCGTTACGTATTTTGAAAACCTGCACTAGCATGCACACATTAAGAAATACTTAATTTGCTTATTTCCATTCATACTTAAGATATGGGATCATATTTTGGAGTATGTCGCCAGATGTTCTAAGCACGTTTAGGATACAAAAGAGGGCGATTAGAATTATGGCAAATGTAAACTCTAGAGAATCATGTAGACCTCTGTTTAAATATTTAAACATTCTCCCACTGCCCTGCATATATATCTTTGAAAATATTATGTTTTTTAAAAAGAATTTAATGAATAAAGATGTTTTTCTTAAAACAAACAATGATGTTCATAGGCATAACACAAGACAAAATCAAAACATTCATATTTCACACACACACACAAGCATATATCAAAAAGGAACTTTTCACACTGGAGTTAAATTATACAATAAACTACCCCAGTATATAAAACTGGCCCCAAAAATAAAAACCTTTGATAGAATGTTGAAAGCTTATCTGCAGTGCCATTGTTTTTACTCAGTAGTTGAATATCTTAGCGTATAGGAGCGATGAAATCTATAATTATATTTTACTTTTTTAATTTAATTGTAATACCTAGCTGTATGTTGTTGTATTTATAGAATTAAGTTTTCATATTATGATAATAGAGTGAGGTGTAAATAGTTGCGCAATAAGATTGTATCTATTAAGATTTGCTATTATAATAAGTTATAAATAGTTATAATATTAGTAATATATACCTGTTAGTTCTTTTATTTTATAGATGTAAATTCTGACGTGTCCTATATCAAAAATGTATTGATTGCATGTATTTGATCAAATGGAATTAATAAAAATCTATCTATCTATCTATCAGGCAATTTTCTTGTGTGTGGCCTCTTCCTTATTCTTGTTGTGGTCGTGGTCCACTGAAAAAGCGATGGAACAGCGCCCGGTTTTAATCTTGCTCTCTTACCTTCAAATACAAACGCATAAATTCAGTGGTTGTTACCGAAATGTCTAATCAGTTTATTGGTAGGAATTATTTCCCTTTGTAAATCACACTTGCCCAACACAGTTTTCTTAAAGTCATCGAGTTGAAAATGATGGGAACACACTTGAATATTTCGGTCAGATTTTCTTCACCGAAATGTTTCCTTCTAATAGCATGTAACCATTTCTTCCTCATTTCTTTATTTTGTTAAAATTGGTGAAACGATAACGGGCTTCCTTGATTTTTGCAAAGAGGAACACTGCAATAGCTCGGCATAGTCACGAAAATAGCAATTTAAACGACTTGAATTCATGGATATTAGCGGTATGAGAACACAGGAGACAAATGAAGAGCGCCTTGCGCTTACCCAGTACAACAGCAGTGCGCTCTATCGGTGCCAGTTCTATACATCCCTAATCTAGCACCCCGGCGTTTATAAAAGCCAGAGTAATTAAAAGGAATGTAAATCCAATAACATTATTATTAAAACACGATAAGAACATTAGAAATCTAAACGGTCATCCCTTTTTCAAGATATATCTAAACACGATAACAGCATAACAAATCTAAACGGTCATCCCTCTTTCAAGATATATCTATATCATAATTTTAAAATAAATAACGTTCTATGTTTTAGAACTACAATAACGACAATTAGTGTGAGATAGCGCCTTCCAATACCACCTTTAATTTTTAAACACTACAGTAGCGGCTGTTAAATAAAGGCAGCGATATAGCTACGTTCAATTTCATAAACACTGGGCTCACAAATCCCGCATAGTTAAGTAAAAATATCAGTCTGGTCGTTAGGTCAGTAGCAACGAAGCCCTGTGGCGGCTATTGCCGTTTCCGTACCACTAAAGGCATCCCGCCGTCACATACCTCAATGTGCACTTACAAAATTGTGAACCAGTCTATTTTACTGAAAATTATTTCTAAGAGCGAGTATCCACTCGGCCAAAAACCACACTCACTACCTTTTTCAAAATTTACACAAGACGTGATTTTGAAAGCACTCTTCTGTATGTTGACGTACAGAGATATACCACATGGAAAGATACAATAAAATGTTGGCAAATTTGAGTTCAAGGAACCGCTGTTCAGAATTGGCCTTCTGTTAAAACTGCAGAAGCAACGCATTTCAAAGATCTCTAAAAGCACAATAATCAGGAAATTGGAGAAATTTTTTAAGTGGGAGTGAAGATTCAATGAGAAATAATTTCAACTCGGAGATTTGCTGATGGCATCGTCATCTTGGCCGATACGCCAGAGGATTTGAATGAGTTTTTGAATGGTCTAGACTCCGTCTTGAGGAAATAATTCATGATGAAAATCAATAAATGTAAAACACAATTATTGGAATACAGCCGAAATAAATCAGAAACCTCTATGGACATCAAATTGGCAGGTGAAACGCTACGGAAAGTAGGAGACTTCTGTTACTTAGGAAGCAAAATAACCAGTGAAGGACGAAGCAAAGAGGATATGAAAAGTAGGTTGGCTCGGGCAAGGAAAGCATTTCTACAGAAAAGGAATCTGTTGACATCGAATATACTGTAGCCTAGATTTTGGTATTAGGAAGTCATTTTTGAAAGGTTTGTCTGGAGCGTGGCATTATAAGGAAGTGAAACTTGGACTATTGGTGCAGCAGAAAAAAGGAGAATTGGAGCGTTTGAAATGTGGTGTTACAGGAGAATGATGAAGATTAGATGGGCAGATAGGGTAACAAATGAAGAGTTATGAAGACGAGTGGGAGAGGAGAGATGTTTCTGGCGACTGCTAATGCTGAGAAGAGATAGGTTGGTAGGACACATATTAAGTCACCCAGGAATAGCAAGCTTAGTTATGGATGGGAGGTTCGAGGACAAGAACTGTAGGGGTAGACCAAGGTTAAACAGATTGCCTCGGATGTAGGGGATGGTATCTATATAGAGATGAAACGATTAGCTCAGGAGGGGAAGGCATGGAGGTCTGCATCAAACCAGTCAAACGACTGAAGACTCAAACAACAACAACAATCAGGAATTTTAATTACTTAGAGAGGCATGTGAGGCAAAAGGGTTGGAGAATTTCAATCCCTGAGATGTAACACTGGAAGTGACTGCATAATATACATCAGTGGCCAAGGTGAGAGATATTTTACTATAGGTCTATTACTAGCGACATGTTGATGTTCAAATCATCAGTAATTATGGCAAAATTACACCCTGAATAGCTTAAGGAAAAACATGTATAATTCCCCATATTCCGATAGATTTGCCATTCCAGTGTTTAGGTGTGTATTTCCCTTTTCAAATAATATTCGCAATTTCTATTAACAAAGTGCAATGACACACACTTAACAGCAGCAGGCGTGCATTTAGACAAAACCATTTGTTCCCATGGGCAACTGTATGTGGCGCGATCACGAGTATCCGGACAACAAAATCGTCATGTCTAAGCAGATGATGGCAAAACCAAAAACGTTATTTTTAAATGTGTACACATTATGTAACATCGTACCCTGCAGACTTTCTCAGGGGCAGAATACCTCGTAGTTCCGCCCCTTAAAACAACAATAACTAACTAACTAGACTTTCTAAACTCTATGAATTTCCCACGTTGCTGCTCATATCAATACACAGTATGTATCAGAATTTTCAGAATTAAAATGGACCCATTTGTAGCCGCGATTGCTATAATAGAATAGACCAATTATCAGCAATAATGCATCGTCCTCATTGTCTTCATCGCGAGCGAAGCCGCGGGTACCTGCTAGTACCAGATAAATGTAAACTAGCAAGAATGGTGCCAATATTTAAAAAAGGTGATGTATCTAACCCCAGTAATTACAGACCGTTGTGTATATTATCCTCACTTGTTAAAGTACTGGAAATAGTAATCAAAAAACAAGTCCTGAATTTCCTAACAAAACACAATTTTTTCTTCAAATATCAGTACTGCTCCTTTCTCAAACACAGCACTTATTCAGTAGCATTTGACGTAGTGTCATTTATACATAAAGCATTGGCCAACAATAAAATAGCAGCAGGACTATTTATAGATTTTGCTAAGGCGTTTGACACTGTTAACCATACCTTGTTGCTATGTAAACTATCAAAAGCAGGAATTAGAGGAATAGACTTTGAGTGGTTTAAAAACTACCTGTCTAACAGGAAGCAGTATTTTAATATTAATAAAATTAAAGGGTCCATTTCTGATGTTAAATGCGATGTCCCACAAGGGTCATCGCTCGGACCATTGCTGTTCCTGATATTTATTAATGATATAGGTTATTTATAGTTAACTGGTAAACTATGTCTATTTGTAGATGATATATTTCTACTTTACAAGAGTGCCTGTGAAGAAAGGATTATGGAGAATATGCAAAAGGATATAAATATACTAACAACATGGCTTTCAAAAAGTAAATTAATCATAAGCACCTCAAAAACAAAATACATGCTATTTCATAAACCAGCTTCGAGTTCAAACACTAACTTGCAACATAGTTAAAATTGGCAATGTACCCATCGGACAGGTGAAACAATACACATATTTAAGCCCAACTTTGGACAATAACCTAAGTTGGAATGAACATGTCACAAATGTAAAAAGAAAATTGTTAGTGTAATTGGTGTTCTAAAAAGATTATGGGATTATAGAATAAGCAATCAACATTTAAGGAGCATATATGCCTCTCTTATTCATTCTCACCTTATGTACATGAATATAATATGGGGTAAATGTACACAGGAATCAATACATTTGCTCGAAGTACTCCAAAAAGATCAATTAAAATCAAGCATGGTTACGATTTTACGATTTTAGGAAACCAAATGTACAAGTATTTCAGGAGACAAACATATTGCCATTACGAAGCCAGCTCAAATACTCTGAAGCTAATTTATGTTCAGATATAAACAAGGTCTTATTAGTCTTAATACTGAACGTCAATGCAGGAAAGACATTCATACCCATAACACAAGATCAGCAAACCAGTTATACATGGAGTCAACAAGTATTACAAGTATTTCCTATTCAGCTAGCACATCTTATGACAACTTACCTCATAAACTGAGACAAATTATAAACTTGAACAAATTCAAAAAGGAAGCACGCAGGTACTTCCTGAAAGTCCCCTCTTGAGTTACCAGCTCAATGGGACATTTTGAACACAATAAATAAATAAATAACTAAATTACAATATTCATTTGTAATATTACTCACGCGTCTAACATAAAGCGAAAGCGCACCAGCACCATTGCATAACTGAGAAAATGTAGGATGATTATGACCTTCCGGTGGGTGCAACTGATCTGACAGGTACGCGAGTTAATTCTTATCTCATATTCGTCCTTCGCGGGGGGCGAAGGTATTTCGATCTTTCAGTAGTTACCTCTTTCCACATGACATTCAAGTCCATATCGGCCAGTTTGTCAATGACCCTCCTACACATTTGCTGTTGTTGCAAAAGTGATCTACCAGGCAGATTGTGCCTGATCGAACACCAATACGTAATATGTAGAGAACGATTGAGTGTATTCACTAATTATTGTAGGAAAACTGTTCTTCAGCAAATATTGTAATTTAGAAAAATCAGATTTCTGAGGTGTGCCAGACAGGCTTAATGCGCCCACTGCCGCTATATTTAATATTGCGTTAAATATCTCAAGTATTTATATTTAGCACAAAACTAATGAGAATACTGCAAGCACTTTTGCAAAAAACGTTTCTTTTAGTATAATTTTCATATAGTTTTACCTTTTAAGATTCCAGGGGGGGAGGGGGGGAATATGCCCCCCCCCCCCTTTTCCCCCATGCGGGCGCCCATGCTTGCAAAATTCTTTAGTATGAATGCCAACGCATTACGGATAAGTCTTGCTTGGTCTACATTGAGATCTTCTTCATCTTCTTCAAAGTCTGGATTAATAGCATTCCAACAGTTCTTCTCTATCAATTCTGCCCTCACAACCTTGGATCAGGCATAATAATTATCCCCTTTTAACTTCTCTATTACCTTTGATCCAGTTCCTTCCGCCAACCTCAACTTGACTTGAAACTTGCCTGCTGCTTTCTGGTTGATTCTTCCTTTACATTTCACACTATCTTGTTGTTTCTTTATCACTATATGCTTCCTGGGCCCATGGCCTTTAGGTTTTATTAAATTCCTGAAGCAGTTAATATAACAGTTAGGATTCATTCATCACATGCACTTTACATTTGGCTGACACATCCTCTCCATACAGAAAACATAGCAAAACACCAACAATGTGCATTGTTTTAAAACCAACATTATTATACTGCTCTAGTCAAGTCTCTGTTGCACCCAACAGCTAGAGTCAATTTTCCATTAGATTGGACATTCATATCTATAGTCAACAGAATGACAAGTCAGACGAAGAACATTTCTCGTGGAAATGTAACATATGTGAAAATTTGATGATGAAAATGAATATTGTTAATTGTTTATGAATAGCGGAAAATATTTTGACAAGTTAGAAAAGTTTCCACATGCATTTAAAATGTTATGACAATGTATTGATTAATGTAGAAGGAAGTTATGTCCTGAATACATTATTGTTGTGGCGTAGTCGGTAGCATGCTGAACTGCTGTGCCCAAGATAGCGGGTTCAAACCCGGCCGAAGTCGTCGGATTTTTAAGAGCGTTAAAAATCCTTCAGTATGCCTTCCTTCGGAGGGAAAGTAAAGCCGGCGGTCCCATGTCATAGATTTACGGCATGTAAAAGATCCTTTCACAGACTAAACTTGTGTAAAGCAAAATTTGTTAGGTTAGATTTCTTCAGAACGCTCTATCAAAGTCCCAGCGTTCACCACAAGGTATCATTGATATCTGGTGGCGAAAGCTGGAACTACTTGAAATTGAACGGAACTTGTAGCTCACCCTTTAGGGTATCCACTGGAAGTAGCTACAGTCTCAGGCGAGCCGAACATGTCCTCGGACACTCCCGGCACTAAAAGCCATACGATAGGTAGATAGACAGTAAAGATGAAGGTAGTTAACGAGATAATAGAGCTATTGATGTCATGAAACAGTATTGATTAACCAGATATAGCAGCGACTAAGAGGTTTTAGTTTTCTATTTTGCGTTTATTTTGATTTTACCTTAACTGTCAATTGTTTACCTTTTTGAATAAATCAGACAGTTTCGTATTTACGACTGCTTGCAATATGTTATAGAACACTTGCATCATCTTTCGCAACAGTTTTGGTTAATTAAGAATACTATGATAGTAGAGTAGTTGTCACAACCCACAACCTAATCCCGTTACGTCCGAGAATCGTAAGTTTCTCACAATCCAGAGTAGTTAGTTAACCAAACACAGTATATTAGAACTATAGCATTTCTATAGATAGCTGATCCTTACCCCGTGTGTATTTGCCAGTAGCTATGTGTGGCTATTTCTATCCGAGCACTACAAGTTGCTGCGATCCATCTCCATCTTCGGATATGGGCTGATACATCACTTGAAAATAAGGATACAGTACCTAACATAAAATGGTCCTAGTGTTGATTGGCATTAACCAAACATGGAACATCACAACACATTGGTTGAAAAAGTGATGCTAGATAGCCTTGGAGCTCATCATTTTGCACCAAATTATAAAAAAGTTTCCCTGGAACCACTTGTAATCGGATTTATTTGGGTACAGTGTTCACTCCCACGTTTTCTGTTAGTATTATATTTAGTTTTTAGGTTAGAATCATGGCTACCTCATGCTGGGCTGCTGCAGGGATTTAAGTGCAGTGTGCTAGCTACATACTCTGTGGTCCAGCAGTGAGGTAGCAGGGGGCTTTGCCCAGTGAAGTTTTTCTGTTTATATTCCTTCTATGATAGTCAGTTGTGGAGATTTCTTCTATTATGCTAAGAATAATGGAGAGGTTACCCGTTTTTGTTGAGAATGGAAAGAAATGTAGTAGGTTTGTGGAGAATGGTTAGGAGAAGTCTGCCTGTTGGAGAGGATATGTATAGGCAAGACCGACTATAATATCTCAGACCGTAACATCAAAACAAAGATGGTGGCAATCGTAGGGGAACAGTTGTTGAGACTGGCGGGCATGGCGCCATCGAAATAGCGGCAAATTCGAAGACTAACATTCGCATAATTGATTAAATTCCACCAGAAATTACAGGATTTTATGTAATGTGCCCGTTTCTACGGAGTCATAACTCGGCTTAGCTACTGCGGCTTCGAGGTGCGTAACGTTCCCACATAATATGACTGCACATTCAGATATGGAATACTTGAGGTTCACAAGGGTAGATGAAAAACTCAACATTACAACTATAACTCATTTATTTACTAAAAGAAATATCACTTCAAAATATATATCATATTCAACCTTCACTTGGTATTGTCCCTTCAAGTGAGAATTATAAAATTCATTATTTTAATTTCACTAGAATACACTAAAATGTCATTTCATTATTCTGTAATATCTTTGAATCCTTTGGCTTGCTTAATTTAATCACTTCTTATAATTATATATTTTATTTTAAGTTTGTTTCACTTAGGCGTCGAGCACGCCTATCACTTGAGTTACATAATTCATCTAAGGATATCCACATTACTTTCATTTACCCTTCAAGGCTCTCTTTATTCTATGTTTATTCATATCTTTACTTATTTATCAGTTATTAAGTTCCCCGACTCTAACAACAATCTTTCACAAAGCCTTAGGTATTTCAAAAATATAATACAATATTTTACAAACATGCCCTGTCGGTCAAATCCTTACTCCTCCAGTTACCCTTCCATGCATCACGGTGATTTGCTTCAGCATTGTACCATGCACTGTGTTATTTATCACAGTGGGATCTTTATTCATATCAAACTTCATTGTTTCACAACCCGTTATTTCATTATCTTTTTGAAGAAGGAATCCTTTTTATCGACGATTTAAAACATTTGACAAAATCCGTCAAAATCTACATAAACAATTCAAACTTAGACTAGGGAGAATTGTCTCGATCCCAGCATTCCAATTCTGTAGCTTATTTTAAGCTTGCACCTTTTAATAAAAACGTTCATATAGTGGCTTCTTTATTACTAGTCTCTGTTAGACCCTACTTGACCGCGGAACTCATTATAGTTTTCTTCTCTTCCCTCACAAGAGGCTAGGTCAGGCTCAGATGGCCACCCCCTCTCCCTTTGGTAGTTTACTCGTGATTTATGATGTTTAGCAGACCGTCCTCGGTTTTCGCTGCTGTTTACTATTTAACTATATGATTTCCAAGGCTTAAATTCATTTCTTTAACGGCTATTTGCTTCCGCATTTATTATTACGAAGTACGTCCAGAAAGTAAGTTCAGTTTGGTAATAACATTAAATTGTGCACAGATACAGAAAAAATATTTATTGCACAAAATTCTATAACCCTTAAACTACTTTTCCACATAACTGCCGAAATGTTGCAGGCATTTGTCGTAGCGTGGCACGAGTTTTTGTATACCTCCTTCATAGACGTGTGCCGCCTGTGTCTTCAACTAGTTGTACGTTCCGCTGCAGCGCAGTTTCGCATATGCGCGGTAGACGCTCTGTATCAAGGAGAAGAAACATGCGCCATTTGGAGAGCACTGTCAGCCACGTACGCGTTGTTGTGCATGTTTACTCGTACAATGTCGGTGTTGATTGAAAATCCCGCCGCTTGTGAAATCAGATCTGTGATTCGTTTTCTGAATGCTAGGAAAGTGAAACCAGTTGAAATTTATCGGCAAATTTGCGAAGTGTATGGACAAAATGCGATGAGTGATTCAATGGTGAGAAGATGGGTCCGACAGTTCAATGAAGGACGTAGTGAAGTGCACGATGAAGAACGAAGTGGGCGTCCATCTTTGGTTACAGAAGAACTGGTTCACGCGATTGATGACAAGATCCGGGAAAACCGCAGGTTTACAATTAGTGCTCTCGCTATGGAATTTACCCAAATCTCACGATCACTAATTCATGAAATTGTTTCCGAAAAACTGAACTTTCGTAAACTTTGCCGACGTTGGGTACCAAAGATTCATACGGAGCAACACAAAACAAAACGGATGGGTAGTGCACTTCAGTTTTTGACCCGTTACAATGAAGGCGGCGAAGAATTTCTGACTCAGATAGTCACAGGAGATGAAACTTGGGTTTCTTACGACACCCTTGAAAGTAAGCGGCAATCAATGGAATGGAGGCACACTTCATCCCCAGCAAAGGTTAAGCCGAAACAAATCTTGACACCTCGGAAAATGATGTGCACAGTGTTCTGGGACTGGAAAGGCATCTTACTAATTGATTTCTTACCGCGTGGTCAAACAATCAACGCAGATGCTTACTGCGAGACACTTAAGAAATTGCGCCGCGCAATACAGAATAAGCGCCGAGGGTTGCTGTCAAAAGGTGCTGTTTTTCTTCACGACAACGCACGACCACACACTGCAAATGTGACGAAAAACCTCCCACGGGGATTTGGCTGGGACGTGATTGACCACCCTC
Organism: Meconema thalassinum; assembly: GCA_946902985.2. Classification (NCBI taxonomy): domain Eukaryota; kingdom Metazoa; phylum Arthropoda; class Insecta; order Orthoptera; family Tettigoniidae; genus Meconema; species Meconema thalassinum. The sequence goes on along the minus strand of OX336390.1, from coordinate 534,453,124 downwards.
CGTACAGCCCTGACCTCGCTCCTAACGACTTTCATCTGTTCACACATCTCAAGTCTTTCCTTGGCGGTCAACACTTCGACAATGACGACGAGCTGAAAGAAGATGTTTCCAAATGGTTGAAGACACAGGCGGCAAACTTCTATGAAGAAGGTATCCAAAAACTTGTGCCACGCTATGACAAATGCCTGCAAAAGTTCGGCAGTTATGTGGAAAATTAGTTTAAGAGGTGTAGAATGTTGTACAATAAATAATTTTTCTGTATCTGTACACAATTTAATTTTATTACCAAACGGAACTTACTTTCTGGACGTGCCTCGTATTATTAGCAACATTTCGTTTTTTCCAGGACATTTGCACTTAGTTCGGAGAGGATGCATGATAGTTGATTACAACAACTTTAATAACAACTTTACTGTATGACGTCTCATTACAACACTTTATTACAACAATGCCTGGTTGGGGATCCCTATCCATCCAACGGGTCTTATATGTATATATCACATACGACGCTTCATTTCGACGATACTTTGGTGGGAATTTCACATCCACAATATAACACGACGCTTCATTACGACAACATTGCCTACAATACTTAATTATAACAACGCCAGGTTGGGAATACTTATCCGTCCAGCGGGACTCATATGTAACTATCATTTACGACCCTTCAATACGGCAATACTTCGGTGGGAATTTCACATCCACAATACAACACGACGCTTCATACAACAACAATACTTCAGTGGGAATTATTTATCCACGATATTTCGACGATACTTTGGTGGGAATTTCACATCCACATTACAACACGACTTTACCTTCCATCTCACGAATAAATATATCCTGGTTAATGCACATTTTATTTCATTATTAGGCCCTTTCGGCAACACAACTTTGCTTGGATATTCGCGATTCATTTAATCTCTTGTATAATAACCTTGTTTTATAGCGGTAAGACATCGGTCTTCCTATGACCTTATTTTTACAACTTTGGCCTTATAGCCTACAATATAACATTTTCATTCTTAGGTGTTTCGTTCCGCCATTTACTTTAGAGATTTATAATTTATTATTATGACAACAATACGTCAAAATATGACTTATTGGTTCCATTTATTATTTGAGTTCCTTATCACGATTCCTTTGACCACAACTTTATTTTTAGAGTGTAACAACTCGATAACCATTATTATTATTGTTGTTATTTCCAATTTTCAATTATTTCATTATAACGCTTAGATCAGGGGTGTCAAACTCAAGTTTGCAGAGGGCCATATATTAAATTTAGAATGTGTAGGCGGGCCAGATTCAAATAGAAAAATGTACTGAATTATTATACATTTTATTTACTTAATTAAATCTTATACAGGGTGTTACAAAAAGGTACGGCCAAACTTTCAGGAAACATTCCTCACACACAAAGAAAGAAAATATGATATGTGGACATGTGTCCGGAAACGCTTAATTTCCATGTTAGAGCTCATTTTATTACTTCTCTTCAAATCACATTAATCATGGAATGGAAACACACAGCAACAGAACGTACCAGCGTGACTTCAAACACTTTGTTACAGGAAATGTTCAAAATGTCCTCCGTTAGCGAGGATACATGCATCCACCCTCCGTCGCATAGAATCCCTCATGCGCTGATGCAGCCCTGGAGTATGGCGTATTGTATCACAGCCGTCCACAATACGAGCACGAAGAGTCTCTACATTTGGTACCGGGGTTGCGTAGACAAGAGCTTTCATATGCCCCCATAAATGAAAGTCAAGAGGGTTGAGGTCTGGAGAGCGTGGAGGCCATGGAATTGGTCCGCCTCTACCAATCCATCGGTCACCGAATCTGTTGTTGAGAAGCGTACGAACACTTCGACTGAAATGTGCAGGAGCTCCATCGTGCATGAACCACATGTTGTGTCGTACTTGTAAAGGCACATGTTCTAGCAGCACAGGTAGAGTATCCCGTATGAAATCGTGATAACGTTCTCCATTGAGCGTAGGTGGAAGAACATGGGGCCCAATCAAGACATCACCAACAATTCCTGCCCAAACGTTCACAGAAAATCTGTGTCGATGATGTGATTGCACAATTGCGTGCGGATTCTCGTCAGCCCACACATGTTGATTGTGAAAATTTACAATTTGATCGCGTTGGAATGATGCCTCATCCGTAAAGAGAACATTTGCTCTGAAATGAGGATTGACACATTGTTGGATGAACCATTCGCAGAAGTGTACCCGTGGAGGCCAACCAGCTGCTGATAGTGCCTGCACACGCTGTACATGGTACGGGAACAACAGGTTCTCCCGTAGCACTCTCCATACAGTGACGTGGTCAACGTTACCTTGTACAGCAGCAACTTCTCTGACGCTGACATGAGGGTTATCGTCAACTGCACGAAGAATTGCCTCGTCCATTGCAGGTGTCCTCGTCGTTCTAGGTCTTCCCCAGTCGCGAGTCATAGGCTGGAATGTTCCGTGCTCCCTAAGACGCCGATCAATTGCTTCGAACGTCTTCCTGTCGGGACACCTTCGTTCTGGAAATCTGTCTCGATACAAACGTACCGCGCCACGGCTATTGCCTCGTGCTAATCCATACATCAAATGGGCATCTGCCAACTCCGCATTTGTAAACATTGCACTGACTGCAAAACCACGTTCGTGATGAACACTAACCAGTTGATGCTACGTACTTTTGTGCTTGATGCTCGTACTGTAGAGCAATGAGTCGCATGTCAACACAAGCACTGACGTCAACATTACCTTCCTTCAAATGGGCCAACTGGCGGTGAATCGAGGAAGTACAGTACATACTAACGAAACTAAAATGAGCTCTAACATTACGTCAACATTACCTTCCTTCAAATGGGCCAACTGGCGGTGAATCGAGGAAGTACAGTACATACTAACGAAACTAAAATGAGCTCTAACATTACGTCAACATTACCTTCCTTCAAATGGGCCAACTGGCGGTGAATCGAGGAAGTACAGTACATACTAACGAAACTAAAATGAGCTCTAACATTACGTCAACATTACCTTCCTTCAAATGGGCCAACTGGCGGTGAATCGAGGAAGTACAGTACATACTAACGAAACTAAAATGAGCTCTAACATTACGTCAACATTACCTTCCTTCAAATGGGCCAACTGGCGGTGAATCGAGGAAGTACAGTACATACTAACGAAACTAAAATGAGCTCTAACATTACGTCAACATTACCTTCCTTCAAATGGGCCAACTGGCGGTGAATCGAGGAAGTACAGTACATACTAACGAAACTAAAATGAGCTCTAACATGGAAATTAGGCGTTTCCGGACACATGTCCACATAACATATTTTATTTCTTTGTGTGTGAGGAATGTTTCCTGAAAGTTTGGCCGTACCTTTTTGTAACACCCTGTATATTAAAATAGTTTTCAAAAAATTTCACCCTTTACTAAAACTGAAATATCTCGGGAAGTATTTGCGCTACGTCGACGTTTGTTGTCTTAAAATGTAATGCCCGTCAAGCACCGTCGATTGATACCCACCTTACTTGATTATGTCATTCGAGTATTAAAATAATTGCGAATATTACTTCCTTCAAGGTCTCATGAAAATAGAATATCGAATGACTTGACGGACATATTGTCGCTAGGCGACATGATATTCAACGCCGCCCCAATAATGAATCTTACTTGATATTAACAGAGAGTTCCCTAATTACGTCATGATGTCGTTAACTTCTACCTGCTCCACTCGGGCGCTAATGACGCATGTATCCATACATGATATCGTTAACTTCTACCTGTTCCACTCGGGCGCTAATGTCCCATGTATCCATACAATAAGTTGAAGGCGATTCTGTGCACATAATTTTATTAAAACTTCTCAAAGAAGGGATTACTTTGAGAGTGAAATGCTCATGCACAATCAGCAGTCATTTTGCTAATGACACTGTGATATCAACATCTGTTTGAATGACAACAAATACTGTACACGAAAGACAACTAATTTCACGAAGATGCAGCTACAGTCGAATGTTGGAACCGCCATTTTGTATTGTGTATCCGATCTTTCTGTTATATAGTCTTTGGTGTCACCATCTACAAACTGTCTACTTTTCGTTTCATCATTCGTCCTTATAGGTTGTGTGCTCAATCAATACAATGAATCATATTATGATGAATGAGAGGCGACACTCAATTACAAATGTTATAAAGATTAAAGGTGACGGTAATTGTCTGTTCAGGTCATTGGCATATTGTGAGTACATCAACCAGAGTTTATTTACACAGGTTAGAAAGCGAATTGTAAAACATGTTACAAACAAGTGGAATAATTATTCTTCCTTTATTGTTGGCAACAGCGATATGTACGAAACTGCTATCAATACGAGCGATGATTACAAAATGTATATGTCTATGAATAGTGTTCATGGAGGTCATGTTGAGTTAGATGTCGCTGCTCAAGTTTGCAAAATGGATATTTATTCGTGGATTACTACTGTCGTATGGAAGGTGACCGGTTAAAATATATAGGTCATCAACAAACGAAATTACGAGTTGATACATATGACGGTTTAGCAGACGCCTTGCATGTACAAGCAGAAAAGGAAAATCTCAGAGTCGGTCGTATTGTAGTTTTGCCATCTTCTTTTACAGGTAGCCCAAGGAAAATATTGCAAAATTATCATGATATGATGGTGATAGTGAGGAAGTTTGGAAAGCCAGATTTATTCATTACGTTCACCTATATTGCGGGCTGGCAAGAAGTACTTAACAGCATTCATCTCTGGGAAACGGCTAATAATAGACCTCATATTGAAGTGAGAGTTCTCCATTGCAAAGTAAAGGAATTGCTACGATTGATTAATGTTAAGGAAATTTTCGGTAGAAGCATATCTATATACAGTGGAATTTCAAAAACGAGGTCTCCCGCACATCCATTTACCCTTAACATTAACGGAAGATTGTAAGTTTCGATAAATTTCTGATATTGACAGTGCGGTGTTAGCCGAAATACCAGATCTCGAGGATGAATCGCTATACGAGTTGGTAAGGCGTCATATGGTACATGGTCCTCGCGGATCATTGAATCCTGCTTCAGTCTATATGAAAGATGGCGTATGTAAGAAAGATTTCCCTAAACAGTTTCAGGAAGAGACCAAAGATAATGCCAATGGTTATCCTTCGTATAGGAGAAGAAATAATGGACGGATTATTATAAAAACAATTCGAGGCATTGACATTGAAGTCGATTCATTGTTCCCTACAATCCATTTCTTTTACTTTACGTGCAAGCTCATATTAATGTTGAAATATGCTCAAGTGTTCGGAACGTTAAATACATCCACAAATATCTTATATATTAAAATCCACAAGTATGTGTATAAAGGTCATGACTGCTGCATTGTTCAACTATGTCCTGAAGGCGAATCGGTGAACTACGATGAAATTACTTTCTTTACTACAGAAGCCGCATTCAGGATATTTTCATTTCACATGCATGAACAGTCACATTCTATCGTGCGATTACCAGATCACTTGCCAAACTTGCAAAATATCTATTTTAAAAATGATAACGCTCCTGATATTTTACTTCCAGCACAGTTGCGCAACACGGAATTACAAGCGTGGTTCAAGTTAAATCAAGATTCGCAAGCCAGAAGTCCGTATATATATATCCTGAAACACCAGTATATTACGGTACGTCTGGAATAAGAGAAACTGCCAGTGGCAAAAAAGAAAAAATGTTTCAAAAACTATAGGCAGAATGTATAATGTTTCGCCTACAGAAACAGAAAGGTATTATTTAAGCCTGTTATTGCTTCACGTCATAGGTGCTACCAGCTTCCAGGATCTACGAACATACAAAGCAGTTGTCTATTTTACTTTTAAAGAAACAGCTACGGAGCGAGGTTTGCTGATTGACGATTCTGAATGGCAGCGTTGTTTGGCAGAAGCGTCACAATTTCAGATGCCTTCTCAGTTACGACAACTGTTTTCTTACATATGTATCTTTCGGACCCCTCAAAATGTAAGATAGTTATGGGACATTTTCAAGAATTCATTATCAGAAGATTTTCTGCAGTTTCACGAACCTAACATTGCATATCAGTTCACTCTTATACATATTTCTAATACGTTAAAGCTCCATGGTCTTCCCATTACTTCTCTCGAATTGCCAGCTATTATTGATAATTTCCCTCTGACAAATTTACCAATGAATTATCCAAAACTTAATGAGGATCAATTAAGTCGGATGATAAACCAAGCAAATGGAAACCAAACGGCTATAATTACAGAAATTTTGGGGTTAGTACAAAACAGCAATGAAAGGATGAGTAATGCATATTTCATTGACGGTCCAGGGGGCACCGGGAAAACATTTCTTTACCAATGCTTGATTCACAGTTGCACAAATTTGGGGTTAAATGTAGTTTCTGTTGCATGGACTGGTATTGCAGCACGGACGCACTGTACACAGCTAGTTCAAGTTACCTCTACATTTACATGAACGTTCTGTATCAGGAATAAAAAATAACAGCAAGGAAGCTTTTTATATTCGTTCAGCAAAACTTATCATCTGGGATGAAGCCTCTATGGCTAATAAGCACGCGATGATGTGTGTAAATCGGTTGCACAAGGACATCGTGAACAACGACGTGCCTTTCGGAGGAGAAACTATCATATTAGGTGGAGATTTTAGGCAGGTATTGCCTGTTGTGCCTCACGCATCTAAAGCAGCAACAGTCCAAATGTCAGTAAGGTTCTCTCCTTTGTGACCATTATTCAAAAATTTTAAACTCAACAAAAATATGCGAGCGGATACAGATCAACGTGACTTTTCAAACTTCTTCATACAAATTGGTAACGGTGAATACCCTCACGTCGATGGAGAAAATTCAGAATTAATCCCACGCTGACAAATATTTCACGCTTTTCAAAAATGGCGATTTTAGCACCTAAAATGAACATTGTAAAGAAATCAATGAAAAAGTTTTAGACCTAATCCCAGGATCATCGAGAACTTACATCAGTGTGAATAATTTGATTACTGAAGATGAGAGTGAACTTCTACAATTCCCAATATAATTTTTAGACAGCATAAGCATAAGTGGATTGCCACCTCATATCCTTCGACTAAAAGAAGGCTCAATTGTGATTTTGTTGAGAAATATTAATGTTACCCAAGGTCTGTTGAACGGTACTAGACTGTTGGTTTGGAAGATGTATGACAATTGCTTACACCTGGAAATTAATACTGGCGTAAATGTTGGAAAGAATGTCCTACTCTCTCACCTTGACCTTACGCCATCAGATATGTCTATGCCATTTTCCTTCAAAAGGACGCAGTTTTCAGTACGTTTGGCTTTTTTTACTATCAATAAAGCTCAAGGTCAAGCACTAGATCAAGTAGGCATTTATTTACCTCAACCGGTGTTTAGCCACGGACAACTTTACTGTATGCCGCACTATAGCGAGCAAAATCCTTTCATGACGTCAAAGTTCAAATAGAACCAAAAGGCAAGCGAACAGCAAATGCTGAATGGAAGGACGTATTATTAGAATTTTGAAACGAATGTTGCAGAGGAGCACATACCTCACCAAACGGGGCACAGATTAAATAACAATTATACAAGGACGTCCGCATCCCTAATACGAAAACTGTCCTGTGGTAATTGTAAAAAAAATTGCTATTGTCCTACATCGGTGATTACTATCCTACATCCAGTTATTTCATTCCCTCAGTTCTATAACAAAGATATACTCAATCAAATTTACAGCTTAATAAATATTAATTCCTTCTCTGTGAGTTATCTTTTCATTTCTCATCAATCGCCTTTACTTACTATTCTATCTGTAGGGGTGGAGGCGATAGCTGTCTTTACAGAGATGTGCAAATTATTAGATTCGATGTCAGTTTTCCATAATTGCATTTTTACTTTTCACGGTTTAATGCACTAAGTATGTTTACAAGGCGATGAAATTACTTCAAATGTTTAACCAAGACCCCTAATTATATTTTCATTTAAGAAACTCAAATTAAAATGATTTTTTAGAATTTCCACTAACAGAGGAGCCTTGCAAATGCAAAATGCCACACGTTTCGTTTTTATTACTTCACTCTACTTTACGTGTGAATTTAGAGCGGAGGGATTTGGGGTCTTTTAACTGATGAACGCTATTGAACTATTCAAACATTCATGAACTATGCATTGAAATCCCCTGATTTGAATTCTACAGTCAATGAAAAATTGAAAATGGACCCAGCTCAGATATCCCTCGGAATCCAATAATCTGAAAGTTTCCAGACGCAATTCCTTATGGGAAAAGGTGTAATTCCACGGGAGAGGAAACACTACTAAGTAGGACAACAAAAGAAATTGGTCAATAAAATTATTTTGAATAAAAGTAATTACGACTAATTCAAATTATTTATTTAATTCTATTAATTTGCACACCTCTATATGTTAACCAAGAGTTACATCTCAACATTCAAATATAAGAGACCCATCTTTTATTTTAAATCTATACCATTGTTCATAAGTAGACAAAACACCAAATTGTACCGCTGTAGCCTTAAATTATGTGGATATCTCTATCTACTTAGTATAAAATCAAGTTCCCATTTCTTGGATGTAACGGGTAATCTCGAGAGCAACTTGATGGATTTTGATGCGGTTTTCATCATTCTGTAAAGGATTTCTCGATGAAGGATTAGGTAGAAAAACATTTATTTATGACCAAAAGAAGCCGAGCATTTACGATTTCAGTGAATTGAGTTGAAGATAAACCTAACGTCCATGTGTCTTTAGAAAAAATATCGATATTCTCTGAGAATTGTTCAGCATGAAAAGTTCTGCAAGAAAGTCCGCGACTGCTCGCACATCGACCACTGTAAGTGTTTTTACGTTTTCAATTCTTTCAGCAATCTCCATTCAGTGGAAATTTAAATTACTAGCTTCAGAGTGTGTTTACGAGCTTGAGAGCGACCTATCACACTAGTTCAGCCAGCATCAAACTGCCGAGTCGTGTCGAGTTAATTCTTCAGAGAAGAGTATGGCTTATCTGTTTGGAGTTAGCTGTTCACCTCGGTCTGATGTCCGTGCGCCTTTTAAGCTTACGCAGGGTAAATAGTGGGACACACCGAGGACAGGCAGACACCCACACATTTGATCTCATAAGTATACTTCATCATTTACCCAAAAGCGACGGTACTGCAAATGTCTGTTCAGGTCACTAGCATGAAGACATGCAAATGTCATATGGACAGAAGTGCTGTAGGTTTGTTGAAGTGAATGCAGCGGAGCAGCACGGGTCTTCTAGTAGTATATAATATACGGTTGTTAAAATTCATATCAAAGTTATAAAAGAGGGTAATTATTTTGAGCTCGAGGATCCAGATACTTGACTTCTCTTGTTTTTGACAAGCTCATTGATGTCAGGTGTCATATTCGTTGTAATTATTTTAAGAATTGATTGGAGATGTTCATTCGTAAGTCTTGTGCGATGTTTGTTCTTATTTATTTTCATGACGGAAAACATCTGCTCACATAAATAGGTGCTACCAAACATGCACAGAATGCGTGATGCATGCTTTTTAAATTGCGGGTAGTTATCCAAACTCTTGAAATATTGTGTATAAAATGTAAGAGCGTTAACATCTTTAAATTTGTCTTTCAAAATACTGTCTGATTGAAGATCTATCAACTCCATTTGCAAATGAACTGGTGCCTGTGAAGCTTCAAAATTGAATGGATTGTTGAAAATTGGGAATTCCATTTCATTCATTTTGTGGAAGTCTTCAAAACGATTCTTGAATTCCGTGATCAGATTTTGCAGACGTTGAGAATATGGATCCAATTTATTTTGGTTCACCGTGCCAAATTATTTTAAATGAGGGAAATGATCCAAAGTTTGATTTTTTACCTGATTTTCCCACAGCCTCAATTTTGTTTCAAAGGTTTGAACACATGAATACATTTGAGTGACAATCAGAATTTTACCCTTTAACTTTACATTCAGATCAGTCAAGTGTTTATTCACATCTACTAAAAAGGCACAATCAACCCACCAGCCATTGTCATAATCAATTGGGTTCCCTTTTTCTAACATGAAAGCTTGAATAGGGTCACGTAATGCAAAAAATCTTTCTAAAACTACTCTTCGACTGAGCCAACGAACTTCGGTGAAATAAGGGACATCAGAAAACTTTTCGTCCAAATCTTGTAAAAACTGCCTGAACTGTCGGTGATTTAGTCCTCTACTCCTTATAAAATTTACTATTTTAATTATAGGTTGCATGACATGGTCCATTTTTAAATGTTTGGATGCCAATGATTCCTGATGAATTATACAGTGAAATCCCACAAAATTCCCTGATGTTTTGTGTTTTAACTTAGTTACAACGCTCGAATGTTTGCCAGCCATGGCAGGAGCGCCATCCGTAGTTGTGCTGCTAAGTATATTCCAGTCGAGTTCATATTCTGCTATCAAATGCTCAATTGCAGAATAAATATAATTTGCTCTTGTAGTAGGCCTACCTGTCAATGGGACGCACTTTAATAGCTCTTCAGTTATTTCAAAGTTACTGTTAATACCTCGTATAAAAACAGCAAGTTGAGCTGTATCCTCAGTATCAGTGCTCTCGTCAACAGCCAGTGAAAAGTTTGTAAATTCCTTAATTTTTTCCTTCAGTCGAAGAACCAAATTTTCAGATAAATCATTTATTCTTGAAGCAACAGTGTTTCTTGACAGCGACATATTTTTAATTATTGACTTTTGAAATGGAAATTAAACATCGGCCACTTTCAATATGCAGTCTTTAATAAACTCACCATCGGTGAAAGGTTTTGATCTCTTCGCGATTTCTAATGCAATAATAAAACTTGATTTCAGGGCATCTTCGCTCTCAGTATTAGCTTTAGTAAACATCGATTGTTGACCTTGAAGTTTAGATTTTAAAGATGACAATGTGTCCATTCTTATTTTTTCAGTGTAACAATCGAATTTTGATATATGATTCGTATCATAGTGTCTCTTCAAGTTAAACTCCTTACAAACAGCAACTGTTTGATTGCAAATCAAACACAGTGGTTTACCTTTCCATTCTATGAAAAAATATGCAATCTCCCATTTAGACTGAAAAACTCTGCACACACTATCAACTTTACGTTTTTGTGACATTATGCCAAAATCGTAACAATTATGGAACTCGACACAACAATTATGGATATCGCATGCGCACGACACAAACAAATGCACAATACCTTCACAATCACTGGACTTCACAATCACTATGTCGCAGTACAACTAAATTAACTAAAATCTTTCTCCGACCGTAGCGCTTCGATTACTCGACTCAACTGACTAACGTCGTGCCGATGCACTCCTTTTATATCAATAAGGAAGGTTCTAGTCTAGACTCGAAGCGCGCGGAAGATTCTAGCCTTCGTGGTATTTCCGCTTGTTGCTAAGAGATGGCGTTACTGTCTACCTCTCTCGCTTGTCTAGGCACGCGCTGCCCTTGAAATTACTTATAAATGTTGTAGTGTGTGCATTTTAAAACTTCCGTAGAGGAATCGAGTGAAGTCATGATTCTTCTGTCTGTCACACATTGCGATCGCGGGCCGTATCTTTGACATCCCTGCCTTAGATACTTCACCATTTGCTTATATGGTATAAATTCAAACCATTTTTATCTTAACTTATCCTTTCGGCTTTTAACAATTTCAATATGGTGCATATTTATTTCATAACTTATTTATTAACATGGCGAAAATTTAAGCCATTTAAATTATTATTTCGATTCCTTCTTTCAAATCATTTATTAATTATTATTTCATTTCTCGGGTTTCCATTACTTTATATTTACTGATCCCATTTACATTTTTATTCTCTACGAGGCTATCCTCGTGGTTAACAATTACTATTATCCCAAGATTACAATTATTTAGTGCATTCAACTACCTAGTGATTCAATCGCTAAACCAAGACCGACTACAATATCTCAGACCGTAACATCAAAACCAAGATGGCGGAAATCGTAGGGGAACAGCTGTAGCAACTGGCGGGCATGGTGCCATCGAAACAGTGGCAAATTCGAAGACATACATTCGTATATTTGATTAAATTCCGCCAGAAATTACAGGTTTTTATGTAATAAGGCACAAATTCAATATGAAACCCTGACGTATTTCGCTACAAGCAACGAGAACAGACAGTAGCTAAAAATACAGACATAAATAAAGCAGAGGTAAGACATTATGTTAAAAATATGCAAATACTTCTAAATGGAACTACAAGAATAGTCAACCAACAACAAAGTCAACCCCTGACACTATACAGCCCATGAAGGGCCTAGGCAAATATAAAATGCAAATATAAATGGTTGTTGCTTATATTAGGGGCTACGACATCGTGGTCTTGTAGCCCCATGTATTTGTGTGTGGAATTTGTGTGATAACCTGTGTTATTGTTATGGCTGAACTTGTGTGTTTGTAAATTGGGGATTGTAGTGGGAAGGAAGTGGCCATGGCCTTAAGTTAGGAACCATCCTGGCATTCGCCTGGATTGGAAGTGGGGAAACCATGAAAAACCACTTCCAGGATGACTGAGGTGGGAATTGAACCCTCCTATACTAAGTTGCTCCATTAGGCTGAGTGCACCCCGTCCCAGCCCTCACATGAGAATTAAATTTCTTGGCAGAGCCGGAGAATCAAACCCGGACCTCCGGGACGACAGCCAAGAATGCTAGGCACTACACAACGAGGTGGTCTAAAACAGAATGGTATCACTGAACGAAAGTAGAACGAGTGATAATATTCTCTATAGTACATTAATTAGCCAAAATACCTTATCCAACAACGAGAAATAAATCAGGGAATGATGTTTTAAAAGATGCTTCCTCCTCCGCTGTATGTGACCCACCCAGCCATCCCAAAATAATAGCATTGTGACTCACAATTTGGCTTTAGGAGAGGAAGATGCACAATCCAGGCAATTCGAGGTCTTCAAACTGAGATTGCGTCTACCCTGTCAGTACCGAAGGGAAAGTTACAATCCATATTCATTGACTTCTCTAAAGCTTTTGACTCGATTAGCAGGAAGAAAATATTGGAAAAACTATACAGACTATTGAGAGGTAACAGCTACACTAAACGTCTTGTCAAAAGTATTTTAGGCTCTAACAATATAGTCATTAACGATGGCATTGCAACATCAAGCCCAATTGAGCAGACTACAGGCGTGCTGCTACAAGGAGACCCATTAAGCCCTCTGTTATTTATCACTGCTATGGCAGATAATATCACAGATATATTATCAGAGAGGGTAATCTCATTTATATACGCAGATGACATGGTGCTCGCTTCAAGTTCACAGGTCAAATTGCAATCTGCTCTCGACCCCTTGGAATTATGGGTGTTACATAATGACCTTAGGTTAAACAGATACAAGACTAAATCTATGACCTTTAGGAAAGGGGGAAATCCAGCAATTTTCCACATTGCAGGAAAACCGCTTGAGGGTGTACCACATTACAAGTAGTCCTACTTAGGTCCTACATTAGTCAACTGGCAATGTTTTCACACTGCACATCAAGGACAGACCCAGCGTCACTACCAAAGCCTTCAACGACATAAAACATTTGACTAAGCTATCTATAAAAACAGCCTTAAAACTTTTGCGGTTAAATGTTACCCGTATTGTGACTTATGGACTGGAGAGCATTTGGACACATTTAAATATGAAGTATTTGGAACAATATGGAGAAACTGAAGGCGACTTACATAAAGAAGGCCTTGGGTGTATCAAAATATACACCTTCAAGACCGGTGTAAGAGGTGACTCGCGAGGTTTATAATGTAGAACAGGGGTCTCCAAACTTTCCAGCCTTAGGGCCATACTGATTACTCCAGTAAGTTCCGAGGGCCAAAACCATATTATCATTGTTGCCGGTGGTAAAAAGTGAAATAGTCCACTGATGAAAAAAAGTCCGAAAAAGTACGCAACGTTGAAAAAAGGCTGCAAATCGGACCAAAGTCCGCAAAACGGCAACACTGCATATTATTAATTTTCCTGTCATTATCTGTAATTTCTAGATTAGTCGTAGAGTACGAGCCATGAGGAGTAACGTGACGCGACATCTGGTGGACACAAGCGGAAATAGGTAGTACCTGCTATCGCTAACAGATGGCGCTAATAGCACGTACAGAGTAATCTCGTTGGTTCGAGAGAGTTATGGTGTCTTCCACTCACTTCTAGATGGCAGTAATTGGAATATATAAGAAGGCTAGTTGCGCAACCACAAGTCAGTTCCTATGACACTGTTGTGAAATAAAATAGTGCGTACCTCCTTAAAACGTGTTTGTGCGTGTTTAAGTTTAAGACATCTTTGTAACAGTATTTTGATTTGAATTGTTGCTTTTGTGTGTGATTTAGTAGTATGGAAAAGAAGCGAAAAATTGATAGTGAATGCAGAAAATTCAAAGATGAGTGGAACATTCAGTATTTCGTAATTGAGTCCAGTAACAAGGCGCTATGTTTGATTTGCAATGAAAGCATAGCCGTTCTCAAGGAATATAACATTAAACGTCATTATGAAACAAAACATTTTCAAAATTACTCAAAATATACAGGAAGTTTGCGGACAGAAAAATTCGAAGCTATGAAGCGCGGATTGAAATCGCAGCAATCTTCATTTACAAAACTGAAAACCGAACAAGAGGCTGCAACTCGTGCCAGCTTTCGTGTGGCTCTTGAAATTGCAAAACGTGGAAAACCATTCACCGATGGAGAAATGATCAAAGAATGCATAATTGTAGCAGCCGAAGAAATGTGCCCTGAAAAGGTAAATTTATTAAAAACTGTCAGTATGTCAGCAAACACTGTGGGTCGAAGGGTAGAAAACATCGCTGAAAATATATCCTCTCAACTGTTCGACAAAAATGGAGATGTTGAGTGGTTTTCTTTGGCCTTGGATGAGTCAACGGATGTGTTAGATACAGCTCAGGTGTTGATTTATATTCGAGGAGTAGATAAAAGCTATGAAGTGCATGAAGAACTTCTTGATATGTATAGTATTCATGGCACAACTACTGGTACAGATATTTTTAAAGGAGTTGAAATGGCCATTAATCAAAAGAACCTTCGATGGAAAAACTTGAAATGTATTACAACTGATGGAGGCAAAAACATGAGTGGGAAAGATAAAGGAGTGGTCGCTCTTGTGTCAAAGGCTGTAGAAAATGACGGTGGTTCAAAACCATTAGTCTTACATTGTATCATTCATCAACAGTCTTTGTGCGGAAAATGTTTGGATATGTCTGAAGTTCTGAAACCAGTCATATCAACTGTTAATTTTATGAGATCTTTTGGGCTGAATCACCGACAATTCCGACAATTTATTGAAGAGATTGGAGAAAATGACTTACCTTATCATACTGCCGTACGTTGGCTTAGTTGTGGGAAAGTCCTTCAGCGCTTTTTTGAACTTCGAGCAGTGATCGAAATTTTTTTGAATGAAAAGCATCGCCCTCTTACTGAATTACAAAACAACGCATGGCTGTGGAAGTTAGCATTCTATGTTGATTTGACAAAACATGTGAACGAACTGAATTTGAGATTGCAAGGAGAAAACCAGCATCTTCCTGATTTATACACTAATATCAAATCATTCCGGAAGAAATTGATACTGTTTCAATCACAACTACGAAGTAAATGTTTTTCACATTTTAAAACATGTGAAATATTCAGCCACACCACTGAGACTGAGTTTCCTATCGATTTTGCAATCGAAACTTTGAGTGCTTTGAAAATAAATTTTGATACTCGTTTCTCGGACTTCGATGCCTTTGCGAATCAAATTAAGATTTTTCAGGATCCTTTTGATACTGACATTGAAACCCTAGCCCCGG
Source organism: Meconema thalassinum (assembly GCA_946902985.2). Lineage (NCBI taxonomy): Eukaryota > Metazoa > Arthropoda > Insecta > Orthoptera > Tettigoniidae > Meconema > Meconema thalassinum. The sequence continues at coordinate 534,437,216 of OX336390.1, read as the reverse complement.
AACTTCAAATGGAAATGATTGAACTACAGTGCAGTGATATAATTAAGAACAAATATCAAAACTCATCTTTGTTGGAATTTTATAAGAGTCTTCCACTGACACAATTTGATAATTTGCATAAATTTGCTCGTGGGCTGTTTTCTGTTTTTGGTACTACTTATTTGTGTGAGAAGACCTTCTCCAAAATGAAGTACACAAAAAATGTTTACAGATCTAAATTAACTGATGAGCATCTTAAATCTCTTTTAATAATTGGTACAAGTAAAATTAGTCCACAACTACAAACTATTGTTAGTGGAAAATCTCAATTACATAAATCTCATTAGTATTTCATATGTCTGCATGTTATACATGTCTTTACTCATTACAATTCTGTGTTTCTTTATCCAACTTATCACAAAAACAATAACAATAAGCCTACAACAATGTTATGAGTAGTTAGCCCATGACCATATCAATGTAGATGTCATATTAATAATTATTCAACATAAAATTAGAATACTTCAGTAAACTAAATTTAATTTGCTATAAAAAAATATGTTCTCTAAAAGGAGTTTTCAAGTATGCTAGCTCTCCGCGGGCCGGACAAAATCTGTCCGCGGGCTGGATGTGGCCCTCGGGCCGTAGTTTGGAGACCCCTGATATAGGGGGGGGGGGTACGAGCTGAGACCATTGAACTGTCGGTACTATTGGAACAACTCCTCCCATGGTAACCCTCGCTGAAAACTGCTTCCTGGTGCACTGCCAGGCGTAACTAGTCGCACCAAAAACTGTCATACCATTTAACTCTAGGTTGCATGTCAGCTGATATGTCGTGATTCTTTTCATATATTTGAACGTACGTACCTCTGTGCAAGGTTATATGTATGGTATTTTCCAATAATACGATAGGTTTAAGGTCTACTTTATTTTCGAATCGAGATTTGTAATGAAGTAGCCTATTCTGCGTTAATGGATATAAATACACTTAGGCCCTATTGTAGGTTATAAGTTATTAAGTTAGTCACAGAATTATAACCTACGTCTAGCTTATATTACAGATTTCCATGGAAACGCCCAGAAGTAGGCCTATTAAAGAAATGGGTTATAGCTGTGAAAACTTTTATAAACATGCTACTTGTTCCATTCAAATAGAAACAACCCACTGCTTAAAGATGATGCGGTACCTGCAATTTGCAATTTCCCACAGCATCGGCTTCAGCCACCCAAGAAAAGACCGAGAGTTATTGAACGACAAGTAGCCTAATATTTACTGTTAGTTTCTTCATCAGCATAGGCATAAAATTTCATATTTTCCAGTATACTTTTATGATGTCAGTCTTGGAGACGATAAAAATAATTCGGCTTAAGGGATCTTCCCTGCAAGACCTGTTCGTTTGCTGTATGACTTATGTGAGGTCGAAGTTTCGACCTGTTTTGAAGAAAAAGAAGCTTGTAGTTTTTACGTGACTGTTAATCTTGTGATCATGAGCCAAGGGACCTCCATTTCACGTGGAATCCGAACCACAGGACATGGCATTTTACTTCGAAAATCTCACTTGCAATGACCGTGAATCAAACCTGGTCCACCTTGGTGAGAGGTGAATAGCTTGACCACTGCGCCACCATGCCCCATTGCCTTGAAGAATATTGAACATGTGGTTGTTTTGTATAAATAAAGCAGGCTATGTATTTTTGTTCACTAAGCATCTATTTAATTGTTTAGTTGTAGGCTTATGCATATTCACACACATATGAATGCTGCCTTTGAGTTAATAAAAATGTTGAATACCAATTAACATACTTTTTCTTCTTTATTGTTAGTCATTACCAGCCTAACCTTATTTTAATTTTAATGTACGTACGACTTGTATTTTTTGCCAGTAGGCCTATAACTTAGTTATTGTGTATGCTGCCTTTGATCTAAGGATAAAATGATGAACAATCAGGCTGCAATATAATATTTAATGTTGGCATATATTCCTAGCCATTTTAAGTATCAAATTACTATGATATTTTGAAATATGTATTTCTGCGTAAGTTCAGTTTAGTTTACCGTTCGCCTAAATGTTCAAAAGTACCTCTTTTACTTGTATCTCGTCGTACGTATGTACATCATCCTTTTGTTCGTATACGTCCAACTTTCCTCCTTATAAAATGTGTCGCACCAAAAAGTTCCATCATCCGTGTGACGAATGTTTGTGTGAGCGCTGTGGAGAACAATGTGGAAGATACCACGCTATATTCTGCACATTAAGACATGAATCTTTGATATTCCTAGGGTATAACAATTAGTTTACTGCATGATTTTAGATTTTATTCATTATATGCATGGCCATTGGCTGCAATAAATCCCTTATTATTATAGGCTATAGGTGAATTTCCAGCTGTGGATGCCATTATTCACATCAACCATCGTCAGAACAGTACTGCCAACCTCACCATTACGGTACTAGCCGCACCAACACCCGACCATTCTAACCTACGTTTTGTCCAATCCAATGGTTACAGCCTAACGCGTCCAGATCAATGGTTTTGTATCAACCTACCCCGATAGCTGCGCGCAATCAAAGCCGCAGCCTTCGATTTGTCCAATCCAATGTTCTTTTTACAATGGTTACAGCCTAACGCATCCAGAACAATGGTTTTTGACAATGGTTACAGCCTAACGCGTTCCGATGACTGCCTTTGTTTTAACAACAGTGATCTGCTAATAGATGTAGTCTCCTCCGCTGTCTATAACCCACCCACCATCCCAATTTATAACACGACTTAGGCCTATATAGTGAAATTTCAGTTGTGTCGGCCAGTGGGCGTGGCTTATTTGACAAATAAGATATTGCCAACCCTAAGTATACGGTAAACACGGCCGTAGGTTGTTTGTTTTGAGCGTAGAGAGCTGTGAGATCGCACTCGCTTCTATCTGTATCGGGACATCCTGAACTAACTCCAACAGATGGCGCATAGGTACTCTCATTAGTACTTTATTTCAAATAGCATTTGCCAATAACACACAATTGATGTTACAAACTCTTTAAAATGAAAATTTACTGTATTATCAACTTGTCATTCTTCAATTTCGATGTGTATAGAATTCCAACGGACATACATTCTATCTTATTAATGTTTTAAATACAAAAACATACCTAACCAGCGGCTAACACCCCAGTCCCCCTTGCTTGTGGAAGCCTACTAACAGTAATTTTTGGCCAGGCAGTAGGCCTCCCTAACCTAGTAACAGACATAAATGTATATACAAAAACAAACCTAATCTGGGGATAACTCCCCAGGCCCCCTAGCTTGTGATACTAACAGTAGCATAATTCTATTTACATACCTGTCGCATTTAAAATCACTGCTTCCATCAGATTACAGTACCCACTTGAATTTTCCCACAAGCACACAAAGATTCTTGATTCATGATTCTTATAGAATATATTTACACTTAAAGAACTTGACACATTAGAAGACACTGACACTGCTGGTATGTCATTAAAACTACCATCATCTACTTTAACAAACAGGAGTTGTGTAGGACGGTTGATTTGGGAAAATTGTCGAAATGGTATCAGGGGTTAGTATGGCAATTTTCATAACCACAAATTTAGGTTCGAAATGTTTAAGTTAACACATACAACTTGTAACCGTACGTCTTCTATTCTTTGGGGGTGGTGGTAATTGATTTACCATGAGGGATACTTTTTAAAAATATTCTTTTACTTCTCTTTCCTCGTAACTTTTCATAGCACAAAACAATATCTTTGCCAAGAATCACTTACAATCCTTCCACACAAAACCAAGTCATATCACTTCTACCCTCATACCTTTCTACAATCACCATAGATGATCTAAACAGATAATCAGACTTCCTCTGTCTCAAAGAAATTCTCATACTATTCTCCCAAAAAACAATAGACAATTGAAAAAGAAAATATCTTTTCAGATAAGGAACTCAAATTTTGCATGGCCTCCTACTCCTTTACTAGTGAACTATTGCAAGGAATCTCTAAGCTCAGCGCTAAGGCCTTACAATAGTTACCAGCAAAGAGTAGCCATCATCCTAACCTAAAACTATGTAACCACATAGGGTTACAATTCGCCCCCCATGTATATGTTAGTCTCGCATGAGAAGCATGTGAGAATCACATATATATTAAAAAACTATACAAATTAAAATGATACATATCAAACATACACAAAATTAACGAACACTCTACCTAAAATTATCCTTAAATTATGTTCACATTAATCGGATGGTACCATTAAGTCTCTTAGATCAATCAACAAAACATTGATATTGCAAAGATGGAATGTCACTGTCTTCTCGGAGCCTGTTTAAGTACATGCCATAATATCTCTTCTCTGGACTATGATACAAATCACTTGCTTCTGAATTGGGCTTAGTTTCAGATATCCACTCTTTTAACATTACCGAGTACAAAATGCCGTAACCCACTGTTCTCAAATCTCTCAATATGTTGAAACACGTCATCACAAGTAACCTCGAATATTTTCGTATTTGTCAACACTTACACCGGAACAAATACCTCCAGCAAATATAACGCTATCATCTTCAGTTGACTCTAAAAAAATATAAAGTTCTACATTAGACCTCTCATATCCATCTTCATTCTCAGCAATAACATCTTCTTCCTCCTTCTTCCACTTTTCTTTCTTCCTGTTCATCTGTTTCTCCTTTTTCCTCATTCTTCTTTCTTCCTCTGCCTTCCATCTCGTCTTTTTCTTCATCCGCCATGTCATTCCGTACCTTATACTCCTCATCTTCCATCTCCACCGTTCCTGTTTCCTTCCCTTCCTCATTTTCTTCTTCTTCTTCTGATCCTTCACACTCTTATCTTCCTTTGCCTGACGTCTCATCTTCTTCCTACTCCTTTTATTTGCTTTCCAACTCATCCTTTCATCCATTCTCCTGGTCCTCTTTGTCTTCATTCTCAACCACTTCTCTCTTCTTTTCTTCCACATTTTCCACCTCGTCTGTCTTGTCTTACTCAACAGTTCCTTTCTCTTCTTCCACTTTGTTTCCCCCTGTTTCTTCATCACCTTATCTTCTTCCAGTATGTTGTCTTCTCCATGACCTCTTGCACTTTTACCTTCTTCCTTATCCGTTTCTCCTTTCTCTTCTGCCTTTTCCTTTCTTTCACCTGCCTCCTCTCCGTCAGTTTCTTCCATATTACCTGATTTCTCACGCCCCCCACATCGCTGATAATTTTCTTGTTTTCCTTCAAGTGAATCACTTATCTCATTCACTACCTCCTCTTTTATCTTATCCTCCACTTCTTCCTCCTCTACAGCCACTTTCCAGGATTCCAACTCCATACTACTATTAAGTACAGACTTATGGTCCTGTATTTCTTTCCTGAGACTCTCTATCCTTGTGTTCTTGGTCCTGTTGCTCTCCTGAATTAGCTTACTTACAAATTCCTTCACTTCTACTATCTGTTTGGTCACTGACACTACATTCTCATTTACAGAGCCTACCTGCTCCTTAATCTCCTTACTCATAGACTCCTTCACTTCTACCATCTCCTTACTCATAGACTTCTTCACTTCTACCATCTCCTTACTCATGGATTCTCCTTGCTTCTTAATCTCTCCTTTTATTTCACTCAGTAGCATTTGTATCAAACTATCGTTCATAACCCCCATTCGTTCCCCTCATTGGTGTGTCATATTGTAATTTTTCTACTTGCTCTGTACTCACTTTATTAAAGTTTACTTTTCTTCAACTTTCCTGGTTCCTCATCTTGCTCATATCCCTATTTCGAGTCCCACGTTGTGGCGTCATAATGTAACCGTACGTCTTCTATTCTTTGGGGGTGGTGGTAATTGATTTACCATGAGGGATACTTTTTTAAAAATATTCTTTTACTTCTCTTTCCTCGTAACTTTTCATAGCACAAAACAATATCTTTGCCAAGAATCACTTACAATCCTTCCACACAAAACCAAGTCATATCACTTCTACCCTCATACCTTTCTACAATCACCATAGATGATCTAAACAGATAATCAGACTTCCTCTGTCTCAAAGAAATTCTCATACTATTCTCCCAAAAAACAATAGACAATTGAAAAAGGAAATATCTTTTCAGATAAGGGACTCAAATTTTGCATGGCCTGCTACTCCTTTACTAGTGAACTATTGCAAGGAATCTCTAAGCTCAGCGCTAAGGCCTTACAATAGTTACCAGCAAAGAGTAGCCATCATCCTAACCTAAAACTATGTAACCACATAGGGTTACAAACTGTTTTAACTTCGAAAATTATCCCGGTGAATATTTCTCATCCACTTCTCTTTCAAAGATTTGTCTTTAGGAAATTTAAAAGTTGAAGTATCTTCAACAGTATTAAATATACAGGCAGGTACACAGTAATGACAATAAACAGCCAATACTTCTCACATTACGTATCTTCGGCATTTATAATTATTCACAGTGCACTACACCACTTAAGGTACACTATTACAATATATAACAGCTCGAAATCACTTGAAATATGCGACATTTGAACGAAATTCCCGCAGCAGACCCACTTAAATGTTGGTTGACCAAATGTAAACAATCCCCTAAGATTTCCGCCATTTTCTACGCTATCGATAGTGGCATTGCGGTCTGAGATATTGTAGTCGGTAATGGCTAAACCCCCCAGTTAGCGTTCGATTCTACATGGTCAGTGCATAGTACAGCTGCAAATTTAATGAAAAATCATAACTCACCCGTGTGCTGATCTCATTTCATTCTTGGACAGGTTCACCCATCTAAATACATTTTAGCGATTCTTCATGACACTCTTTTTCGTGCACTGCACTTCACTTTGATACAATCGACCATCACATACACTTAGACACATTATTACCCTTCAAAAAGCACTATATTTAACACTATATATATATATATATATATATATATATATATATCCTTTATATTATATAACACTGCACTTATTTTCTTTACACCATATCTCAGTGATCTTCGGCACTTCCTGTCGGCGATCAACACTTCGATGAGATCCCAAGACCCCGCATCGGACGTGTAATAGCTCGAACACCTCCTAGCTCCTACACTGGATTTTAGTCTCTGCTCTGCTTTTGAACAGTCTATTTTCGGCTTCCCTTATTGTTTTCCTATAAGCGATTTAGTGTCCTTCACTTTGCTCCTACGCTTATTTGGCAGTCTATCGCACCTTTATTCTCTTATTCGGATCGTACACTTCCTTTCACGTGGCTTTATTAGTTCGTTCAGGTTTCGAACCTGCGATCCTCCTAATTCTTTGACTATAATCTGTCTCTTTTACACTGCGACGGGATTTACTTTCATCCCTTATGAGAATGTTTTTGACTATGTCTCTGTTGGACGTACAGTAGCTTCACTAAATTTCACTGACTACGCTGCAAGTATCGAACTCGTGTCCCTTAACTTGGAATTCTGTATTCCTTTCTGATACCTGATTTCTGATAATGCGGTTAGTTTGTTTCACCCGATTGTTCATGAAGACCTGTTTGTAGTCTCGAACTGATGATTTTCAACGTAGCGTATTTTACTTGTATTTGCCTGTAGGCCTACTTTTAGGCTGGAATAATGTTCTTTAATTCGACGCGGTGCAACTTATTTCATCGCGACATCCGTGTAACGTTAATTTTACTTGATCTAGCGCAAGCGCTTTAATGATCACTCTGAAATGGTGCTTTACGATGTAACGTGTAATGTTACTACGTACACTTGAATTTTTAGTCGAACTAGCTATAAAATATTCCTGCGCTCTTAATTGTTTCTTGTCGAATGGCTGTCTAATGACCACCGTGTTCCGTCATCACGGATACTGACGATTTGTTAACTTGACAACTGGGTAGATTATTGGCTGAGGAATAACCTAACCACCAAGGGAAGATGATTAAAAAAAGGAGGTAGGTTTCGGACTGGAGAAAAAGGATAGAAAAATAGGAGGAGAGTCCCACAAAAGTCATGAATTTAACTTTAAATGCACTTAGAGGCGGTCGCCACTTCAAATCCGTTCTCTGATACCTAAAGTGGGTAAGGACTTGGTCCAAGCTGACGGGAAACGCAGATAGGACTTGGGCGGTTTGCAAGAGAGTGGCTTTAGTATATTCCCTCTCAAGCATGCATCTGCTTACTATGGGGAAGGGTGATGGTCTGGCAAGACTGAGAGTAACAGATTTATTGTATGTCTTTTCAAAGAAATTCGTTTTTGCAAAGTAATTCGAAGAATGCCAATAATTTGAATCAGGTTTGGTATTTCCAGTTTTCGAAGTTATAGAGTTCCTGAAAAAGCGACCAAGTGCTTCCAAGAAGGATAGTGATAAAAAATTATACCTTGGGGAGTAATTTTGGTAAGTGAACCAATGGTTGCATTTGGAAATGGATAAGCTTTTACTCAGCAAGGAGCCGGCTAAAAGTTTAGACAAAGAGAAACACTTATCTTTTGGAAAACCAACCATAAGTTTTCGGAGAGGATCTCCACAAGCAGGTAGCTGGCGTAGCGAGCTATACTTGCCTTACTGGCCAGTTAGAATTAGCTATTAAAGCTAAGAAAAACCTTAACGAGATTACCACTAAGAGTTCTTGCTCAAATGCAACGAGTGGTGAAAGCCCTATCAATAGATTTAATGGCATTGAGTAGGGAGAACCAAGGAAGACAGGATCTTGCCTAACCGTTGTATTAGAGAAATGATAAATCCAAAAACAAATATTTAATCTATTTAACAAGGCAAAAGAGTCTAATAAATTTGACAAGTATATAGTTTCAATTTTTAGTAACAATTTGGGGTCGCAGACCTCCTAACATTTAAAGTTTGCTCCAGGCAATGAACAATTCTTTAGGTTTCAAACCTTATATATGTACTAAAATCTTTGTAAGATTAAAAAAAAGACAAAGGAAGTGATTAAAGTTTAAACATTAAATTGAGTACAAGGAGTGTACTTTAAGAAATTTCCAAGTACCTATTTTAGAAAAAGTTACAACTTCGAAAATAACAAAAAAGAAAGCGGGTAGAATGAAGGAGAAGTTCCTATAACTTCTTATATTTATACAGAATTACTGTTGGTTATTATACAAATAAGGGTAGGTCACTTACTGTGAAACCTGATGAGAAAGTCAAAAGGAAGGTTCTCGACCTCCTATGTTTAAGTAGGAATCACGAGCCAAATGGGGCAGTTTCCCTTTCGTGAGACCTAGAAATAACTCACTCATGAGTTGAAAGAATTGTTTATAGGGTAGAAACAATGTAAGCTTGAACCGTGTATAAAACACGTAGTTATGCAGAAATTATTTAATGATAAACAAGCAAAATGGAAGGGCACTTCGTTAGAGTGACACCTCATAGAAAATGATCTAGAGTTACAATTTTATTAATATGGTTTGTTAGTAGAAGGTTTAGGAAAGACCAATTGGGATTTAGGATCAATGTTCATGGCCTTATTTAATGTAAACGGACGATCGCGACGCGGTAGAAAAGTTGAACAAGCACTAATTATCACTATAGTCTTTTGAATAGATGAAAAATTCACTGTAGTAACACGAAAGTTTATGGCAAAGAAAGTTATTGCAATGATGGAAAAGGACTGGTTGCACTAGATAGGCGAAAGTCTATTGCTTGAGAAAGTTGTGGATTACAATTAAATGCGCCATAGAACATTCCAACGGTGGAAGAAAATTCGCTATTGAGCTTTAATTCAGAAGTAAGATTCTTCAATTTTAAATAGTATTCTCACAAGTGAGTGAAAAATACATGACGGCAGGACTTGTATATAAAGTACAGGATCTGGAAGGTTCCAGAATGATCTTAATGGAAGAATGGGACCAAAGTTAATCCAGCGGAGGAACTAGCTTGGTAATTTATAGACAGCGGGTATTAGATAATATCCCACGTGGTGAGAAGATTTCTCATTTAAATAGCTTAAGAAAAGCTACTTTCTATTAAGGTTGGCTTAGAAAGACAAAAGCTCAACATGGCAAATCCCGCGAAGAATGATTACCGCCCCAAATAAGTAATCTCACGCTGTCTATAAAATAATCAATAAAAGCATGTAGATAATAAAACTGATGAAGATGAGGTTAAAACCTTAAGTCTGTACTTATCTTGGTTGCATGTCGAAGGTGAAGTTCCCTTTGACGGATACCTAATGTGCCAACATGGCGTAGAACGTAGAGAGTGCCTCTTGGTTTGAGGAGACTGGCTCTGGTTGAGCCTTGACTGACCGAGTCAACTGCCGACTTACAAGTGAGACCCACTCAGCGAAGCGCGGAGGGTCCAAGGAAGGGAAAAGAGTGGGGGTAGGAGACAAAAGGAGAACATATAAGCATGACCAATATTGTAAACTTAAATTCTCTTGAGGAAATGGTCTTCAAAGAGTTGATAGCAGGCGATACTAGCACAGCCTGGTGGGTGAAAAAGTAGACGAAGTTCTCTTGATCACGGAGATAATAGCTGGCGATGGCAACGAGATCTGATGGCCGGATGGAAAAGGAAGTCCTCTTGCACCAGGAAGAATTGAGGAGCTTCAGAGATTCGCTGCTAGATGACGCTAGGTGGGTCATGGAAGATATATATCTAGAACAGACTCAAAATGACATAAGAGACATGACCACCAAAGAGAAACTAGGAGATCACTGTTGGTGTTTGAGAAAAAGGATGAAATGAACAAGCAAAGAGCATTAAAAAGAATACTCTATCTTACCGTGTATTCCAAGAATACACCAACAACTCGATCCACTTTAGCGGTCGGTAGTGAACTGAGTAACTCGACGCGACATCTCCATACAGGAGTGCGGTGAGATTTGATCAACGTGACGTAAAACTTCCGTCCAGGCGGACTGTGATACTGCGTGACTTTGCTTCGTTCAAGCCTCTATTTATTCTGATCTACCAAAATGTAGTCCCGATATTCCATGTGGAGCTTATTCTTTCTATCTGGGCTTCCACCTGCTTGAAACTTTGCATGCTGTTGTAGAATATGCTAATTCTAACATTTATTTCATGCGGAATTTATTTTGATCACACCTTTATTTCTAATTAATAAAAATGTTTATTATCCCTCTTGCAGGGCCGGCGGATTAATTTATTTAGCTCCCATATCCCTGCGTTTTAATTATTAATGACGCACTATTGACGTTGCAATTTTCCTTCATGTCAGCTTTCATGGTTACCAACCTATGAAAAGGTATGATCCCTATGTGTGTCTTTACGCTCACTATCTGACTGTAGTGTTGTTCCTCTGTCATGTTACTCCCTAACACTTATTAGCATTTGTTTGGGTTCTCCCTGACTTTCATATCGAAATTATTGCTGCGTTGGTTCCTTTTGGATCTGGTCGTTATCACCGTAATGACCATTCATCACTGAAACTAGTCCCCTTTAATCTGACAGTTATGCCGTCATAAATATGATTAAAACTCGATTTCATTAAGGTTTTTAATAACTTCTTGCACGTGGCTTTTACTCTTAGGAGTATGCAGAATCGTTCTTATCTTGTTTATATTCCTCGTCTCCTGTCACTGATAAATGTATTTATTACTCTTTTAATCACTTTACTTATGCAGCTGTGGAGCATGACTCCTCTTCTTCTGGCGCAATCTTCTGCAATGTTCCTTTCTTGGTATGACATGAACTGTCCCTTTACATCTTAAATATCTGGAGTTCGACTCTTGTATCAACGCCAGTTGGGTACAGTAATAAGGCACACATTCAATATGAGACCCTGACGTACTTCCTTACAAGCAACGCGAACCGACAGTAGCTAAAAATACAGACACAAATGAAGCAATGATAAGACAAATACAGTATTTAAAAATGCAAATACTGGTAAATGGAGCTACAAGAAATAAAATATGAATTGTTGTTGTTGCTTATATTAGGGGCTACGACATCGTGGTCTTATAACCCCATGTATTTGTGTGTGGAATATGTGTGATAACCTGTGTTATTGTTATGGCTGAACTAGTGTGCTTGAACATTGGGGATTGGATTGGGGAGGAGAAGGCCATGGCCTTAAGTTAGGAACCATCCTGGCATTTGCCTGGAGTAGAAGTGGGTAAACCACGGAAAACCACTTCCAGGATTTGAATAGGAAGCAGCCGTATTCTTACATTAGGTACCATCCCAGCATTTGCCTGCAGAAGAGGAGGGAAACCACAGAAAACCACTTCGAGGATGGCTGAGGTGGGCATAGAACCCTCCTCTACTCAGTTGCCTCATGAGGCTGAGTGCACTTCAGAATTAAATTTCTTCGCAATGTGTATGTCAGTCCAATCTACGGCTCAAATAACACAAATCTTCCATTTCTGGAGATCATAAGGAGTTTCATTGATAGCTGTCATACGTAATAGATTGTTGCATGAATGTTGATTCATGTAAGGCCTTTGCGACATCGTGGTCATGTTATCGCTTGTACATAAGTGTGTGTGGACTCTATCTGGTAACCTGTGTCATTGTAATGCCTGTAACAGTGTGTATATTTGTAATTGAAGCTAGAATTTTGAAGAAGGTGGCCGTAGTTTTAAGCTACGAACCATCTCGACATTTGTTAGTTAGTTATTGTTTTAAGGGGCGTAACAGTGAGGTCATCTGCCCCTCATGGCATTTGCATGGAGTAAAAGTGGGAAAACACGGAAAACCACTTCAATGACAGCTGTGGTGGGACTCGAACCGTCTCGTCTCAGTTTAACCTCACGAGACTAGGCATGCCCCGTTCCAATCCTCAGACCAGAATTAAATTTCTTGGGAGAGCCAGAAATCGAACCCAGGACCTTTGGATACAATGCGATCCCTGAGACTACATAATGCGGAGGCTGTTACAATATAATAACCCAGGGCACTACAGCCCATTAAGGGCCTAGGCCTACCAAGTGACCGCTACCCAGCCAACTGTCTTGCAGATATTGGGGTGATACCTTGCATATTTCTGTCTAGTCCATTCAAGTGTACAAAGATATTGGAAATATATGCGAACTTAGATGTTCATTCATCATTTGCAAATAAATGCGCATACTCATGCCCCTCAATAGAAAAAAAAAGCAAGTACCTCCTCTTTAAGTTCAAAGATTCGCGTTAACACTTGACCTCGAGATAAGCAGCGTACTTCTGTATGGAGCAGAAGTGTAGTACCGGTATGCTCTTATCCCATTTCTTGACACAAAAAGTTAAAACGCCGCATATTTGGGGGCCGGGATTTGATGAAGTTCATGACTTTTTACTACTTGGTCCATCACAATTTACAGAGGATATGGCAAAGACTTAGCAACAATGGCTTCGCTGTGAATGAGTCAATCGTCAGTTCGCAAGTAAGAATTTCCTTCGCGTACTGTACCCACGAATCCGTTCATTTGGTCTGTCATAGCAGCGGCTCCGTCTGTACAAACACTAATGCAATCCTCCTTTGTTAATTCATTACGGACCACATATGTATTAGGCTTCACCAGTTGCTCGCTCGGATAGCTCTTTGCAAAAAAAAAAAAAAAAGAGAAGTTGCAATTACATCCCTATCAACATACCTTATGTAGGAAAGAAGTTGTTTGTGAACATTCGACTGCTCTTTATTTTCTCCTTCATAATGTCTTCGATGTCACTGGACATGCATGTCACTAACTCGGCGGCCGATTGTGTCAGCGGAGAGAGGAATTTTTGACATTTCAGTTGCAGATTCTAAACTCAGGACTATTTTTAAGCATTATCAACGTTTCTGCTATTGTGTGTGGTTTCTTGGCCTTTATGATAAGTTCGGCAACCGTATAGCTACTGTCCCCGTGCCAGCTCTGAGGACCTGGCAGGAATGTGGAGTAGAGTAAGCCAGTGATGACGTAGCACTGTACTATACTATGCAAAAACATGTACTCACCTTAGAGTAGCGGTCTTGCTAATGGAGAATCCTGGTCTTCTTCTTCTGCCTCACTTTCGGAACTCGACTCTTCACATCCACTGGAAGAATCACTATCATCACTGTCATCATCCAGGTGTATCACTATGCTATCAATGACATCAGCGACCATGCCGTCCTTCTCCCAATATTCATCCTCTACTTTCTGAACACTCCTACAGTACCCTTCCCAGTCAGTATTGGTTACAGATGTTATCCCTTTAGAATAATATCTCTTAGTTTCTGAAGGGATAAATCCCCGGTAACATTTCCTTCGCGCACCACACATTTCACCTTATTCCAAGCTAGTTCGATGGCATTCAGATCACACATGTAAGGGGGAAGGCGGACCACAGTATGTCCCAAGGATTGCAAATGAGAGTCAATTTTAAACAATTTCTCTTTTGGTTTAACCGCTTCTACTAATTTACATCGTGCCTCTTTCCTCATAGACTCGTCGCCAGTAACTCCTTTGTTGCGTAACCACGATATCATATCTGATTTCACAGAGTACTTTGTGGGTGGTTTTTATATCTGTGTGCAGTGATAGGGTGCGTTATCTAACACAACTGCAGATAATAATAATAATAATAATAATTATGTCGTACGGCCTTGGGTGCCGGGTGCAAGCTTTGTATTTGACACCCAGATGGTAACTTGTATGTCGAATTTCATTGCTCCTTGAATCACTATGAAATTCAAGGAGGTTAGATATCTAAGCTCCTTGAACACTATAGAGCTTTCTAGAAGAGAAATGAGGAACTTTGTGTTGGCGTAAACTCCCGAGATTAATTTTGCCATTGTGAACACGGCCTACTGAATTCAAATGGGTTCTTTGACATGCCAACATCGTATGACATGCGTGACGTATTTTTGCCGCCTTTAAAAAAATCACTTACCACAGCCAGGAGCGAACCTGCAATCTTGGGGTTCGTAGACCGACACGCTATCCACTCACCCACCGTGGCAAGCTACAACTACAGATGCAGGTGGTAGACTGGGTGCAAGCTTCTCGGTGGCCCACTTAATGAAATTCACACTGTTTATCCGCCCGTGATAATCTCCACTTGCCGTACCGGCTTTATAGATTAGGAGAGCATTTTCTATGAATCCGTTTATACTCCCAGCGTGAACCACTATTAACCTGTTACCTGAATTCACGTTAGCTTGTATTCCGAATACTGCCTCACTTTGCCAGCACTTTCCAAAAGTTAAATTACTATCTATCCAAGTTTCGTCAAGATAAATTATCTGTTGCCCACTTTGCTTGAGTTGTTTTTTCTCACTAGATAGTCGTGACGCAACGATACGATGTGAGGCCTTTCAATTAAAATCTTCCTCCAATTTTGAGATTTTTTCCATCGGAAACCGATTTGTTTTACTACTTTTCGTAATGAAGTGTGTGACCAAGGAAAAGTTATTTTGCCTTGTATCACAGGCAGTAGTTTTGGAATGGTAGGAACACGTTTTTCTTCCACATAAAACGCTTGAATAGCACGACGAATTACACATTTATCAAAATCATCTATGTCCACTACAGTGTGTGGACCTAGTATTTCGTCTCCTACCCGGAGTGGACAGCACACTACCCTCGCCACATTCAGACAATTCCCTCGTTTCCTTCCGTATCTTTTTAATAAAAGATATGGACACTCCAGCATAGTGAGCAACTCTTCGTGTCACCTGGTTTACTGTGAAAGCAAAACGTTTGTTTTCAGCCTCTTCATCACATTTTACAATAATGTTACTTATGATACCACGACCCTCAGAATGCACAACTTTATTTTTCTTTCGCACCTACATAACACTATGAGAACCACACAGTCAAAGTCTATGTATCCACTGAGGTAGTATAAGCATAAGCATGGCCCGGAATTCCCTCGCTCACTCATCGTTCCCGCTAGACACGTCTAGCGAGCGGAAGGTCTTGCTCCAGTGCGCATGCGTCAGTCTTGAACGGTCTTGGAGTGTGTTTCTATCTCCCAAAATTTTAATAATGGCACCCCGTGGCGTTAACGAACAGCTGATTCCTCGCCTCAAGTTAAAACGCAATGAGAGTGAAACGCGAATTATGATCCGCATCATCCTGGCTTGTTATTGGCTGGCAATTATTACCAGCCATTGGCTGCCCGCGGGTTTGTTTACAATTATCACCAATATGGTGGCGAGAGGAATAGATTTCTACATCAATTAAATTGCTAGAAATCTATTCCAGTTCATGACAGTATGAAGTGCAAATCACTTATTGATGAGGAATTGTATGTGCGTTTATATTTAAATTGAAGCGTGACACTGTTCATCAAAATTTATGAAAATAAAAGTACAAATCAACATTCTTGCCAATCAACTGAGAGTTTCTACTACTTTGGATGTAATGGATGTAAATCAATTGGCTGTCGTTTCCACCAGTTTTATTCATCAGTTCGAAATACATTCAGTACAATAACCTTTTGTGCACTATAAAACTACATTATAGACCATTGCATATTGATGTTGCTGTCTGCTTATATATACCAATTTCATGACATGTAATTTGTAGGTTATGCCTAATAAGGCATATAATTTAAGTGGCCGTTTGTAATGTGAAGTCCTTACTGTATTTATGTACAAATATTATGGTTTAACTAATGAAGCAAGGATTAAAAGTGCAGTTTGCACTGCCACCCTTTTTTTGTTGTTTAAATATTGATATGTAGTTTCTCAGTCTGGTAACTTCTTGGATTTGCTTGAGATAGATTTATAGTAATATAATACCTTATTAACCTGCAGGCTGATTTTTTTTTAAACATGCCCAGGTGCGTACAGTAGCACAAGACCTACTGCAGGCTATGTCGATCCTAAATGTAGGCCTATTATAGTGCTCATGTCAAAGGTCGTCCTAAAGTTTTAACTATTGAGACTTGATTTGCATCGAAGATAATTTCAGCCGAGTCTGGCAAGGCTTCATAAACTTGGGCGTGACTTCACATTTTCATTTTTCCTATACAGCTTTTGATACCAACCACTTAAATCACAGTATTTCAAGATTTGCTCTCATTAAACATTACCAACACTTTTTTTTTTCCCCTGGTGGTGGGCTGTATTGGAGTTTACAGAAAATAAAGTTGAGAAATAAAAATACATCTTAGGTTTCCATGACACAGTTGCATTTTATCCTACTATATCTCCACTCAATATACCAATCCTACCAATGTTTCCTAATTCCTCGTGCTGCATAAATAAACATGACAGATTACAGCATTAGCAATGATGACAGTAATTTATGAATTGTTAAAATGTTTTTAAAAGGTGCATAGAAAGAGGCTTGATAAATCCTGTATCATCAAACCATTTAAACATTCCCACAGAGCTCTAATCAGAAGCTCATTTTATGTGCAACAGGTATGTAAAATAAACCTCCCTCCCAATAACTTGTAGGCCTAACCTGAACATAATCCATGTTAAGAGCTGTTTTTTTGGTTCACAGGAAAACCTACCATTTAAAATCTTGCACATACCGGTAGGCTACTAATCATATTAAGGTGCAATTAACTAGGGTAATTTTAAAAATCATGGTTATCAACTACTGATTTAAATATTCCAGACATCTTTCTTAACTCCTCTTTTACTGACAGCATGTATGTCCTTACTACTGTCTTTCAAGCCATTGACGAATTGTTTTTTTCATGAGGAACCATTTTAGTCATTCTTCTCTATGTGAAATACAGTTGATGACAACTGCCTGGCAGACTCAGGTGTTTTTTCTTGTGTCGCTTCTCTGGTTGCCTACGACACTTCCTAATTATTAACAGAATGTTTCATTGAATTGTTGTATCCAATTGACCAACTGGTAATATATTATGGTTTGCTTTAATATTCCTATGATACACTTTTAGATCTCATATATTAATGAAATATACATCATAGGCTGAAATGTTGAACCAATCTCCCATTCCCTAACACTCCCAACTAATGGGACATAAGCTACCTAGTGGTTGCTTCCATCTACATGTACCGTACTAGGTCTAGTAGTACCATAGGTATTGTGACAGTTTCTCCAACTCCGTCAAGGAAACTAATTCTGAACTAAGATCTGGAATGGGGTACACTGTCCCTCGAGGGCAATCAAGGACAACTTGAATCATTCGAGTGATTTTTCTATTTCATTTTACCAACTAACCAGGTGCCTGGAAATGCTAGTGAAGGAGGCAGCTAAGTAGGCTAGCCTACTGGTATTCACCATTCAGAGAACATTCCCAGCGACTTGTCTATGCATAGGCCTATGACACAATTTTCAGAAATTGATACAGTAGTCACAGAACACTAATGGTGCCCAGTACTCGCAGCTTAGCATAGGACGGAGTGGATTCCTGCCACAGATTAACTTATGATCTGTCAACGGGTTTTCAAACAAATTGAGCACACACCCAAGTACAGGGGTCTTGACCATGATGTTCCAAGCCTCTAAATGAAACACTCCTCTTTAAGACTTTCTGGTCTTGCATCCATGGTCGATCAACATTCTCCTGATCTGTGTTCTCAAGTTTCTGATGGTTATGGACATTATTTTTATCCTGATAACTTCATATTTTAAGGGGTTGGGGTACATGCCTTATTCTTAATTAGTTCAGCATAAGATCATTGAATCCCCTTAAGAAAAATAGGGAACATCCATGTGTTATTTGACCATAGGAAAGGGAGAATTTAAAAAAACTGAACCTCTAGGGACATTGATGCAGATGACTCTGAGTAAGTAGGCTAGATCAAAATGAACATTTTTCAGTGTTGCCTTAATAAAGGTTGATAACTTTCTACCGTTCAACATGAATAGGCCTACATTGGATGGGAAATATTTTTATTATTTGCAGAGATTACAAGGATGACTTGTTGATGTATCGTTATTTTGTTAAGCGAACATAAGTTCCAAGTCCATATTGTGTTGCAACCCATATTTCAGTGCTGCCTTAGTAAACGAAATATTCAATGTCTTTCAGTCGGTCAACACGGTTGCACTTAATGGTAATGAGAATGAGCATCATTCCAAAAACCAGAATAAAAAACTGTAGGCTACATGCAGACCTAACATGTCAAATCAATCATGCCTACAAGACAACAAAAATGCTCTATGAAAAACTATTAAAACCCCATAATGGTAGTCAAAAATAATCTCAAACCACCGCCACTATTTCGCGAAGGTGCAGAAAAATCTTACTATAGTACAGCTATTCGTAATAGTTGCTACTGTTGTGATAAACCGCTACTGAGTGATAGGCCCCCGAAATATAACTATCTTAATGTCTACAAGATAACGAGATTGCCAAAAAACCACAAATCTATAGAAGGCAACACTAAAAATGGCTTATCTAATCCACAAGTTACCCACCCTTCACCAACATTATTAATATTTGTAATTTAAGTAACTTAGGTTATGTTATATTGAGGTTAATGGCGGATTTGATTGCGGCTGTGTGGCGGGAAGGACCAAATAAGTGCTCAGCTAATCAGGGACGTTTTGATTGGAGACCATGCTCGGAAAAATTTTAGATCGTTTTGATTCTCAGGGCTTCGTTAAGCCCCCACCCTAGGCCGTCATCGTGCCCAAAATGGCGGCTTAACGAACACGACGGGGTGCCATTATTAAAATTTTGGGAGATAGAAACACAGCCTTGAACAACCAAAGCTTTTTTCTCCGTGGCCAAAGTAACCGGAAGCCGCTACCTATCTTCTTTGGGAAGCCGCTTTATCAAATCAAATATGGCGTGGTAAATAATGCCTGGCCTGGTGATTTGAAGCAAAAAAAGCATTCGCAAATTTTTCAGGATGAAAACGGTGATTGAGACTGGCATATATAGCGATCTATAAATTGCATTAAGTCACGGAATTAAACTTCTTTGATGTGACGGTTCATTGTTTCCCACAATGATGTAGGCTAGTGTGTAATGAAATTGTGGCGATGAAGCTTTCAGTGATATTTTATTACGGTAAAATAATTATACTTTCGATGGAAATGCAATTTTGGTCAGACAATTTATGATTAGGCTGCACTTGTACATACTGTGTCTAGTAATGAATCGGTAGCGATATTTTTCTGACAAAGAAATTCGCTCATGGAGGTTATGGTAGGATATTGTTCAATTACGGTTTTAATAAATCTGTTCACTTTAAAGTATTTGCTGCTATACAGTATAAGTTATACTGTAGATATTATGTATGACACTTTTTTAGTGGTTTAGTTTTGTAATCTTCGACGCCACTGTCCGACCCATTTTATACTGTGATACCGTACCTGATTGAGATGGGTTAGGTTATGTTAAAGATGTGGTTTTAAGGAACGTAACAAGTAGCTCATCTGTCCTTGAATGTCGGAGATGACTGAAATGCTAGATACACGGGTAACCGGTACTTAAAACTTTTGAAACAAGTGTTAGGCCTACAAAATGGTCTGTGATTATATGACCTATCTTTCTTGATATTTTATTTGAAGAAACTGGGGTAAAACTTCACAAGAGGGTTTCACAATGGTTTTGCATAGACCAATATTTTCGTCCAGACCAATGGTGGATTGATAGCGCGGCCAGCAGGGCCGCGTTAGCTAATAGATAACACCCCTGGTTTTTGTCACGCACAGTGGGGAAGTCACGTATCAATAATCTTTATCCAGGCCAATAGTTTTGCCTTTTATTTCATGTCGTGAAACCCTCTCGTAAAGAATTAATGAAACGGGCATCATTCTAGATTTTGGGCTAGAAAATGGTTTGCTATGGAGACATTTGCAAAGGAGTAGGGTGCAGTAGTACCTGTAATAAGAAAGTTATGAAAAGAGTGATGATATGTTGTATAGGCATACAATGTAGTTGCATGTGGAGTCCTGTTGTAAATTCTGACCAGTTTTGCTCGTGCATTGAAATTATTAATAAATGGTATTTTTCTAGCCATTAATTTCATTAATACAGTGCAGCATTATGTGTGGAAATGACCAACATGCAAGAAAGAATATAATGCCCCAATAAAGAAACCCTTATTCCTTTCATTTCACACCATGTCCTGTACAGTACCAATATTTTTGTCTTGCAGAAAGTCACCAAATACCAGGTTTATTAAAAATTGTTGCATTTGTATATTTTGCGAAAGTTAAAATAGTATTCAGTAGAGTAATTGTGTACACCATGACAATAACAGGCTGAAGTACACAAACTGATGGTAGATAGCTCTTGAGATTGTGGTTAATGAATTTGATGCTTGGGAGTGTATGGAAGACCGCGATTATTAGCCTACTTCATTGTGTAGACCGCGATTATTACTTAATTGTGTAAACCTAACAGATTTGAGGTGAATGGAGGAGAAAAAGGTACTGCTGTACTCCTGGGAGAGAGATTAATGTGGAGTACAGTTACAGTAGGAACTGGTGTGAACATTTCTGTAAAGTTCCTCCATCTTACAATTGTGCTGTATCACATGGACTTACCTGCATACGAAACTCATTGTGTGCCCATGTGCCATCAAGTAATAATTACAGTCTTCGTTCTATACTGTACCTCCATGTTGTCAAGTCGAAATACTGTTAAATGGCTTTCGATTAAGTAAATGGTCACATGCTTGTCATGATCTCTAGTAGTTTTGTTCAGTTACACTGTATGGTTTCATTGGCAAGTAATTGAAGAGATGAAATCTACTATCAATAATGTGTTTCAATTGGCCATGGTCTTTTAGGTACAAGGGGAAATTTTTATTGGCAATTGTGACATAAAACTTGGGTGGCATGAACTACGGTACAATTATGTGTTTCTTGTTCTAGAGAATGCATAAAAAAGAAAAACACCAGTTCTAACAAAAATTTCTAATAATGAGTTTTAATGGCAAATTTAGAAGTGGTTTCACAAATAATACCTTGAAACTGTCATGTACAAAAATAGTTACCGGTATATATAATAAATAAAAAATGCACACGTTTTATTGTTGCTTATATTTTACTCACTTCTATACATCACCAATGTGAAAAAATATCATGATTATGCTGACACTTTCGTCCAGTGGAACAAACTAACACTCAATATCTAGTGTCTACCTCTGATCGTAATCACAGCCACCATTCTCTGGGTCATCATTTGAATTAGGGCTCTGATATTTTTCTGCTGAAGTTAATCCCAATCCTCTTGAATTGCTGCCTGCAAATCACATAATTCCTCTGGAGCCCATCTTGAACTCGGATGCGTATTGCCAACCTATCCCAAAGATCCTCTGAGGGTTTAAGTTGGGACTGTGAGATGAACACGAATCCATCTTCAATAAATGGTATTATCGATGAGAAACTCACTGAGGCTGCCATTTTCAATGAAAACCAGTCTATCCGATCCTATATGGCAATGTCGCCCCACAACATAATGGAGCCCTTATGGATACTGTGCACTTTGTAAATCACTCTCCTGAGTTATCTCCAGACACACTCCCTACCATCTGGAGATTTCAGGGAGAACCTGAGCTCTTCAAAGAACAGTACACAGCTCCATTGGGCGTGCTGACAAGCAAACTGAAGTTGGGTGACTCTGTATTCTCCGTCAGATCAGGTCCCATACCAGTTCATCTTGATTGAATACTTTGTTCTCTGAGGTGTTGTTGAACTGTCCTCTTATTTACATTTACATCCCACACCTGCAGCATTCGACTCCAAGCCTCATTCGCGGTAGTAATGATCTCTTGATGGCTCTGGGAATGCCTGCAGAGCTCAGAGGCATTGTTTCAACTGAAATGAAGGGTGTCTGCTATTCTTTTCCAATAGGTTGGAAGGGAGGCTATGTATCGGGGTGGGGAGTATATAACCATCACTTTATGCAGTAATGATGTAATTAATTAACTGTATAACCACTGTGTTTAACAGCAATGCAAATGCTTGTTAGTTTTTCATGATGGAACAATTTGGGGATTATCCTAGATGCAAGAAACAGGCGGAGAGAGAACATAATATACTGTATTTCCTTGACAGAACAGTAATGTGTAACCTTTAAACAAAGCCAGCCCAAGTGATTATTCTGTGCTTCATTTAGAAACCCCTGGAATCTTGAATGTGTGTGGAATCTATCTGATGACCTGGGTTATTGTAGTGACGTTACTAAAGCTCAGAAGAATGCTAGACTGGGGAATGTAGCCAGCAATAAAATTGTGATATGTCTTCCCAAAAACATTGTGCCATAAAGATGGTATATTGGCTTTCACGGCCGGTGAATTAAAACTCAGCAATTCTTTTAGGTTTGTGCCGTGTCTTGTGTGGGGTTTCGCCTAGGACACCAAGCTGGCTCATCAGCGGGCTCTTGGTGTCCCCGCCCGGACCCCCACAGGAGTATCGAACTGTGCGATACGTCCCTTTATATAGAGTGCAACTGCACTCCTTGACTGCGAGAACCAAAAGCTCAAGCAGCCTCAACCTCCCTATGAAGGCTTCCACGGCCGGTGAATTAAAACTCAGCAATTCTTCTAGGTATGTGCCGTGTCTTGTGTGGGGTTTCGCCTAGGACACCAAGCTGGCTAATCGGCGGGCTCTTGGTGTCCCCGCCCGGACCCACACAGGAGTATCGAACTGCGCAATACCTCCCTTTATATAGAGTGCAACTGCACTCCTTGACTGCGAGAACCAAAAGCTCAAGCAGCCTCAACCTCCCTATGAAGGCTTCCAAAAAGATGGTATATTGGCTTTCACGGGCGGTGAATTAAAACTCAGCAATTCTTCTAGTCTTGTGTGAGGTTTCGCCTAGGACGCCAAGCTGGCTCATCGGCGGGCTCTTGGTGTCCCCGCCCGGACCCCCACAGGAGTATCGAACTGTGCGATACGTCCCTTTATATAGAGTGCAACTGCACTCCTTGACTGCGAGAACCAAAAGCTCAAGCAGCCTCAACCTCCCTATGAAGGCTTCCACGGCCGGTGAATTAAAACTCAGCAATTCTTCTAGGTATGTGCCGTGTCTTGTGTGGGGTTTCGCCTAGGACACCAAGCTGGCTAATCGGCGGGCTCTTGGTGTCCCCGCCCGGACCCACACAGGAGTATCGAACTGCGCAATACCTCCCTTTATATAGAGTGCAACTGCACTCCTTGACTGCGAGAACCAAAAGCTCAAGCAGCCTCAACCTCCCTATGAAGGCTTCCAAAAAGATGGTATATTGGCTTTCACGGGCGGTGAATTAAAACTCAGCAATTCTTCTAGTCTTGTGTGAGGTTTCGCCTAGGACGCCAAGCTGGCTCATCGGCGGGCTCTTGGTGTCCCCGCCCGGACCCCCACAGGAGTATCGAACTGCGCGATACCTCCCTTTATATAGAGTGCAACTGCACTCCTTGACTGCGAGAACCAAAAGCTCAAGCAGCCTCAACGTCCCTATGAAGGCTTCCAAAAGATGGTATATTGGCTTTCATGGCCGGTGAATTAAAACTCAGCAATTCTTCTAGGTCCGGGCGGGGACACCAAGAGCCCGCTGATGAGCCAGCTTGGTGTCCTAGGCGAAACCCCACTCAAGACACGGCACAAACCTAGAAGAATTGCTGAGTTTTAATTCACCGGCCGTGAAAGCCAATGCACCACCTTTTTGGAAGCCTTCATAGGGAGGTTGAGGCTGCTTGAGCTTTTGGTTCTCGCAGTCAAGGAGTGCAGTTGCACTCTATATAAAGGGAGGTATCGCGCAGTTCGATACTCCTGTGGGGGTCCGGGCGGGGACACCAAGAGCCAGCTTGGTGTCCTAGGCGAAACCCCACACAAGACACGGCACAAACTTAGAAGAATTGCCGAGTTTTAATTGTGCCATAACTTCCGAACAGTGTCCACTCGTCCTTCTGAGTGCACAACGGGCCGATATATATTCTGCCGAGAAGGAAGCAGGTTGCCATAGCAATGAATGACTCTATGTCATTGTCCTCCACCTCACCACACGCTTGCATTCTTCTGAGCTCCATACAGTACTTGTAACTAGGAGTTAAGTTGGGAAGGAATCAGCTGCGATCTGAATTTACTTTGGGAAATTACGGATAACACTTCTACAATGACCGAGAATAGGATATGACCTCTCCTCTCAACTGTCCTCTAGATGCTTGCAAACCTCATACTAGAATTAAAATTCATGACAGAGCTGGGAATTAAACCTAGGCCACCATCATAGAAATCTATTAGCCATGGCCAATTGCCAAATTACTGGAATTCACTATTCCATTCAAATCAAGCAAACTATAGTCATATTGCCCTCAACAATCCCTAATTGAGATTTTACATTATAACCGAAAACTGCCCAGAGTTGGTTCTGTGCCTCTCGACAATAATGTTTGGGCACCTCTCTCTTCGTATGTTGTCGCACACGATTGTGGCAATCAGTGCGAGAAAGACAGGGGAACAATTCATTACTAATGATAGCATTATGCCATTTGTCAACCCACACTGATTTTCTCAAGTAATTTTATGATTACCCGTTTCGACCGTCACGTGCTCATCTGATCACTAGCGTTGAAGTTGAGATTGTACAAATATTTAGAAATATGTTTAGCTTTTCTAGTTAATGTTAGTGTTTATGATTTGCAGAGAATCACATTGTATGAAAAAGTTAGTTTATTCTATGATGTGTAAATTAGTCAAGTGTGAACACCTGTGTGACAACATTGCTTTTCCTTCCAGCACTTCAGAAAATATTATAAATACTTAAAGAAGACCAATCACTGGATTGTAACGTGTTTTTCGAGGGGTTTTATGCAACTGGCATAAGTCAGTAGGAAGCCATTCTATATTTATTTACGCGGCAAATTGTTCAGCCAAGAGAATTTTTCATGTTAATTTATTATTATTATTAATTTATTATAATTATTATTAAGGTATTTTCGGAGCATTTTATAAAAATTATTAGCATTCAGATAGGTTTTCTATGTCTTAGAAAACGCTATCAAGCAAATTATTACGAACGACGATATCATAGAAAATTATCTGATTACGGAATTTTACGGAGTTTTTGTCAGTTAGGGTATTTGAGAGAGATGACTCACTGGGATTTCAAGTACACGCTGAATCTTGTCGAGGAGCATGACGCAATCTTGGGTCGCAAGGTCTAGAAAAGGCGAATTGTTGAAACGGAAATCGACTTCTCCCTCCCGCGGAGTGTAATGAGGAAGGAGTGGGGATCTAGCGCGTAGGGTGCAGCCAATCAGGAGGACGACGTAAGCCAGATGTCGGTACCATGGTGGGGGAGCCAACGTGTGGATATATCGTTCGACGCGCCGTGAAATAAGGACAATCTGTATAGTACTTGACGAGTATGGATGCGCGTGCGAGTGGCTCCGATGTTCGGTGGAGTTAGCGACTATCTGTGTAGAACTTGCGGTGTACGGTCGCAAGTGCGTGTCGCTCCGATGTTCAGTGGAGTTAGCGACGAACTTTTGTAAAACGTAACCAGTGCGGTTTTACGCGAGTTTGGGTCCGAGGTACGGACCATAGAATTATATAATCTACCAGGATATCATCAAATTTCGACGGAGATGACGACGTCCAGGAGACTGTGGGAAGCACACAGCATCATCAAGAACGAGGGAGATGCTTTGGCAATTTCCAATGGTAAGCGCACATGACGCAGAAATACGCAATCTCTCATTTTCTTTGTTTTATATTTCATATTTCAGTAACTTCATAGCTTGGAAATAAGAGTAAAATCAATTTATCAGACTCCGTTTTCACGTAATTTTCTATCGGTAATATTCAAATCACAACGCTCCAATTTAAATTTTAAACTTATTATTATTATTAATTTTGCTATACTTGTTTTATATAATAAATTCATTTCTTTTACAATGCAATCTTTGCTTTCAGTAGGTAGCATTAGATATAGACCAATTCCTTCTCCTGATACAATTGTTTGTTGGGTTAATGATCAAATCATACCACGATCTGAGTGAATAGAGTCTTGAAGGTGTTCTGCCAGAGCTAGACGTTGTTAAATACAAATTTAGATTTCAACATTGCATTGAGGTCTTGGCGCCCATTAAAACAACATAGCTTAGGCAAAGGTAAACAGTTACATTTCTCACCCAACAGTGTGGGCTAGCGAAACCATTACATTTGTCGCCGACAACTTGGGGCTGAAAACCTAATAACATTTGTGGAAGGAGAAGGGTATATATTTCTGTGCCTGTATTTTGGGGGTTATTTGTCTTTATCAGTGTATATCATTATGGGGGATGAGAAAGAAAGACAGATGAGGTTACGTAGTGGTCATCAACTGGAGAATGATGATACGAGCAGTATGTCGAGTGATGGTAGTACCGGGGTAGCGGAGGTAAATCCCGATACTGAAACAGGGAGTGTAGGCGGCCAACCAGAATTAAAAACTTTACTTCTCGAGTTCATGTATCAGAACAAAGTTAGTAGTGATGCTTTAAATGCAAAATTAGAACAGAATAATGCAAAATTAGAACAAAACAGTAGGGAAAATAAAGAAAGTACAGATGCTTTAAATGCAAAATTAGAACAGAATAATGCAAAATTAGAACAAAACAGTAGGGAAAATAAAGAAAGTACAGAAGCTTTAAATGCAAAATTAGAACAGAATAATGCAAAATTAGAACAGAATAATGCAAAATTAGAACAAAACAGTAGGGAAAATAGAGAGAGTAATGAAACTTTAAATGCTAAATTAGAACAAAACAGTAGGGAAATGAGTGACAAATTCGAACTGATTAGAGGTGAGATCACGGGGGTGATGGAAGAAAAGGCTAAAGAGATTATTGCAGATGTAGACAGAAAATTAGGAAAAGTACAGGAGGAGTTGGAAATTAGAATCAGTACACAGGCTGAAAATTTAAAAGAACTAGTGCAACTGGAAACACAGCAGGTCAAAAAGCAATTGGGGGGAGAAATTGACAAAATTCAGGTAGCTACTAAAGAGGTTAACGAACAGCTGGGGGGTAGAATTGAGAAAGTCCACTCACAAATAGTTGCAGAAGTAAATGATTTAAGAGAGAGTAATAAAGAGAGCATTAGCAAGATTGAGGAGAAGCAAGCAAAGCTCTATGATAAAGTAGAAGAATCAGAAGGAAACATTAAATTAACAGTAAACAGTATTGAGAGGAAGGCTGAGGAGAAAATCGCAGAATTAGAATTAAAATTAAAAGCTAGGATCAGGCAAGAAAATAGTCAGAATAGGCCAGTTTTTGTGAATAGCACACACAGGGAGGTAGAACTGGGTAAGTTCAGCAATCGACAGGGGTGCCCAATGGAGTTCATGAACACTATAGAAAATAAATTCGGGGAGAGGTTGGAAAATGGTAGTATTGAGTGGTGCCAGGTAGTTGAAATTTTAGAACAAGTGTTTGTGGGGGAAACGAGGAATTGGTTTGCTGTCTACAGAGACAAGTTTACTGATATCAATGATTTTAAAATGAAATTCTGTGAAAAGTTCTGGAATGAGGTTATTCAGTCGCAGCATCGTGAGGGAGTAGTGTGTGGTAAATATAACCCTAAAGGAAGCTCCACCATGACCGAATACTTTTTAGGGCAGGTATTAGTGTGTAAATATCTGGATGGCTTGAAGGAGGAAAGTGATGTGGTAAGGTTGCTACTTAGGCACTTTCCCTATAGGATCAAGGAGGCTGCTTGTATCCAGAATGTAAAGACTATATCACAAGTAGAAAATTTGTTAAGCACATTTGATGCACTAGGGAGAGGGGGTTATGAGGACAATTTCAATCGGAACCAGGGTAATAATAATAATAGACCTAATGAAGCCAGGCATCAGGAAGTTCAAGGGAACGGTGGCGAAGGGGCCAACGCTCAAAATAGAAATAATAATAATCATCAGCTAAATCAGAACAGAGGAAATGGCTATGGTAATCAGTATCAAGGGAGGAACAATGATTACAGGGGAAATCAAGGGAGAAACAATGATTTCAGGGGAAATCAAGGGAGAAATTATAATGACAATAATTACAACCAGAATAGGGGTCAAGGAAGAGGACAGCCTAGTGGTAGTAATATACAGCCAAACAATGACAACACAACTCAGAACAACCAGACCAGTGCAATAGTAACTAGTACTACGGCCAGCTGTAGCGGTTCTTTAAACGCGAACCAGGCTGCGAAGTAAGGTCAGAATCTCAGTCTGTAGCATGCCCTGTCCATACAATTATACAGGAACCCTATGACCTAAATGTAAGAAATGAATTATTACATGAACTAAATGATGAAGGTATTATTCAGGAAGTGGTTAGTAAGAGCCCCATAGTTAAATTTAACGTGTCCGAGGCGTACACAGATGTTTTAATTGATAGTGGTTGTATGAAGAGTTGCATAAGTAGTGCATTTTATGATAAAATGAAAGGAACTGGAGTAAATTTTGAGGAGATGCCAATTAAAAGCACTTTTGTTATCACAGCTGTTGGGAAGAGGTCTAAAGTAATTTCTAAGCAAGTTTTAGTAGACATTAAAATTAATAATCATGTAGAGAAGCAGATTTGCCTTGTAATTCCAAATTTAGTATTCAGTGTTATCTTGGGTTCAGAGTGGCTAAGTAGAGTGTCTGGTAACTTATGTTATGATGTAGGGAGTTTGAAATTTAAATGGGGAGATTCTGAAGTAGAAGTAGCGTTCAATGACCATATTCAGAGGAGTAGTATTGTAGGTGTGATTTGTACTTTAAATGAGATATCGCCAGCCGTAGAGCGGGGTTCTCCATGTTTTGTGGGCAGTGTGATTACGAACGGAAGTCTAGAGGACTCGTTACGTGAGGCTGCATTTCAGGGAAATATAGAGGATGAACAGTGTGTTCGGCTCTATGATGTGTTATGGTGTAATAGGAGAGTTTTTGAGGATCGCATTGGTATGGCCAATTGCTATACACATTCATTGAACGTTATTGATAGGTCAGTATTCACAGGACATAGATATCCTGTACCTTTCGCTTATCAGAGTGCAGTTGAGGCACAAATTAACCAGATGCTTGAAGATGGGATTATTGAGCACTCGAACAGTCCATATGTTAATTCTTTGATCACGGTACCCAAGACCGACGGCACTGTTCGTATTTGTTTAGACGCTCGTTTGGTTAACAGTAGAATTAGTTCAGATCAGCTGAAATCTATGTCAATAGAGGAATTAATGCAAACATTTGAGGGGAAGAAGTATTTCACTTGTGTAGATTTGAGTTCCAGTTTTTGGCAAGTGCCACTTATGTACGAAGATAGACCATTTACAGCTTTTAGTCATAAATATAACCTTTATCAATTTTGTAGAACACCTTATGGGTTAAAGAGTAGTTCAGCAGCTTTAATTAGGGCTTTAAACATCGCATTAGGGGATGACACAGGAGAGTTTGTAACCATTTACATAGATGATATGGTAATTAGTTCACGCAGTTTTGAGGAGCATCTACATCATTTAAATATAGTTTTTCAGAAGTTAGATCAGGCAGGGTTCACTTTGAAGCTGTCTAAGTCGTCATTCTGTCAGTCAGAAGTGACATTTTTAGGTCATAGAGTGTCGAGTAGAGGTGTAACACCAGAAGAAAGTAGGGTTAATAAGATACTTAACGCAGAGGTGCCACAGAATGTTAAACAGTTAAAAACTTACCTGGGAATTTGCAACTTTTTCAGGAGGTTCGTTCTTAAATACTCAGGGTTGGTAGAACCATTCAGGGAATTGCTTAAAAGTGGGACTCGGTGGAGATGGGAGTCCAAGCATGATCAGGCTTTTAGAGCGCTGAAGGAAGGTTTTGAGAAAGCTGTAGTGCTGAAATATCCGTTAAAAGATAAGGAATATGTGGTTATGACAGATGCTTCACATATAGGCATTGCTGGAGTATTATGTCAGAAAGATGATGAGGGTAATCTGTGCATTGTATCTTTAGCCTCGCGAGGACTGACTGCAGCAGAGAAAAGATACACGATTACTGAGTTAGAGCTTTTAGGTATTGTTTTCAGTTTAGGGAAATTTAGAATGTATTTAGTAGGGGGGAAATTTGAGATCCACACAGATCACCATGCATTACTGTATATGAGGACTTGTAAACTCAGTTCTAACAGAGTTAGTAGGTGGATTCTTGCTCTGCAGGAATACGAATTCACAGTAAAATATATTAAAGGTAAAGATAACATTCTTGCAGACATGCTATCGAGGGACACTAATTTATGTAGGGATTATCCTGTGGTTAAAGCAGGGGACGGTATTTTAATATGTGCATGTGTGGACAGTAGCAACAGGGCATCGTTACAGACACTGAGAAATATGCTAAGTGGAGCAACGTGATGACGTTCATTTAAAGGGAGCCACTGGCAAGGTTGGAAGCAGGTGACGCAGAAACATTTATAGTTTCCAAACGTATTGGGAAAACAGCATATGTGCTGGAGAATAGTGAGGGAAACAGATTATACGGAACGTATAATATACATAGTCTACGAAAATATGTGTCATAAAGTGAGTGTGTTTAGCTGGCGAGCCAGCCTATCAAATGAGTAAGTGTGGTGTCTGGTGCGTGGAAGATCTGGTCTTAAGGCAGGCGTATCAGAAGTCACACAGGGGGGTAGTATGTAAGTAAATGAGAGTTTTTAAGGTACAGGGAAATATGACGGGATTGTCGGATGCTGTTGAGCACTAAATTGTCTCGATGCACCAAGGCCATTTTGGCAGCGCTGATGGGTTCCCATTTATCTCCAAGAGATGGGGGAGCGCTTGAATAGGGCTTGTTAGCTTAAGGCGTCCACGAGATAAAAGATGGGCCATCAGAATGCGAGACAGTCCTTCATGAAACTCATACATATCAGCACACGTGATTTCTGTTTACGGCCTCGCCATGTAAGATTTGTAAGTGTGTAATTTAAGATAATTTGTACAATGGTATTATTTGTGTGAGGAGAAATGGTGTGTTGAGAACTAGTATTAAGTAGAATATGGTGTACGGGAACTTAACAAGACAGGGCGATTACGGCACAGAAATATTTGGTGTTATATGTAATGCGCATTTACTGTATTTTTTTTCAGAAGTCAATATTAATTTAATCTTCTTTAAAGAGAGATTAAGTATTATGGTCACGAGGCGCTGCCACAATAGTGTGATCGTGTGCTCAGTGATATGTGGAATTAAATGTCACCATAAGGAGGGGACCTCCAGTGAAATTAGGAAGTTCTATGGTGATATAAATATATCAGAACACCTTCAATGCGTGTGATATGACATCATAAATACATAGTGCTCACACATTAATTATGTCTATTTCTCCAACATAGAGAAATTTGAGAGGCGGAAATATCCGTGGAACACTTCTATATGTAAAACATTGGACTGGTTGCAAAGTGCAATCCATAGTGACAACAAACTTTGACGCAAAGTGCGTGAAGAAAAAATATGAGTGTATATATCTGTAATTTAGGGTGATTTCGTTTATGTAATATGTATTTTGGATGGGGTTTATTAACGTGTCTGGGATAATCGGATAATGGACCGTCGTCACGGTAAATGATCCGATGATCCGAGGCGAATATGTAACGTGTTTTTCGAGGGGTTTTATGCAACTGGCATAAGTCAGTAGGAAGCCATTCTATATTTATTTACGCGGCAAATTGTTCAGCCAAGAGAATTTTTCATGTTAATTTATTATTATTATTAATTTATTATAATTATTATTAAGGTATTTTCGGAGCATTTTATAAAAATTATTAGCATTCAGATAGGTTTTCTATGTCTTAGAAAACGCTATCAAGCAAATTATTACGAACGACGATATCATAGAAAATTATCTGATTACGGAATTTTACGGAGTTTTTGTCAGTTAGGGTATTTGAGAGAGATGACTCACTGGGATTTCAAGTACACGCTGAATCTTGTCGAGGAGCATGACGCAATCTTGGGTCGCAAGGTCTAGAAAAGGCGAATTGTTGAAACGGAAATCGACTTCTCCCTCCCGCGGAGTGTAATGAGGAAGGAGTGGGGATCTAGCGCGTAGGGTGCAGCCAATCAGGAGGACGACGTAAGCCAGATGTCGGTACCATGGTGGGGGAGCCAACGTGTGGATATATCGTTCGACGCGCCGTGAAATAAGGACAATCTGTATAGTACTTGACGAGTATGGATGCGCGTGCGAGTGGCTCCGATGTTCGGTGGAGTTAGCGACTATCTGTGTAGAACTTGCGGTGTACGGTCGCAAGTGCGTGTCGCTCCGATGTTCAGTGGAGTTAGCGACGAACTTTTGTAAAACGTAACCAGTGCGGTTTTACGCGAGTTTGGGTCCGAGGTACGGACCATAGAATTATATAATCTACCAGGATATCATCAAATTTCGACGGAGATGATGACGTCCAGGAGACTGTGGGAAGCACACAGCATCATCAAGAACGAGGGAGATGCTTTGGCAATTTCCAATGGTAAGCGCACATGACGCAGAAATACGCAATCTCTCATTTTCTTTGTTTTATATTTCATATTTCAGTAACTTCATAGCTTGGAAATAAGAGTAAAATCAATTTATCAGACTCCGTTTTCACGTAATTTTCTATCGGTAATATTCAAATCACAACGCTCCAATTTAAATTTTAAACTTATTATTATTATTAATTTTGCTATACTTGTTTTATATAATAAATTCATTTCTTTTACAATGCAATCTTTGCTTTCAGTAGGTAGCATTAGATATAGACCAATTCCTTCTCCTGATACAATTGTTTGTTGGGTTAATGATCAAATCATACCACGATCTGAGTGAATAGAGTCTTGAAGGTGTTCTGCCAGAGCTAGACGTTGTTAAATACAAATTTAGATTTCAACATTGCATTGAGGTCTTGGCGCCCATTAAAACAACATAGCTTAGGCAAAG
Source organism: Meconema thalassinum (assembly GCA_946902985.2). Taxonomy (NCBI): domain Eukaryota; kingdom Metazoa; phylum Arthropoda; class Insecta; order Orthoptera; family Tettigoniidae; genus Meconema; species Meconema thalassinum. The sequence continues at coordinate 534,403,559 of OX336390.1, read as the reverse complement.
GTAAACAGTTACATTTCTCACCCAACAGTGTGGGCTAGCGAAACCATTACAGGATATCCCAAAAAAAAGCTATTCAGCCAAGTGTATACCAGTGGAAATATCTCTTCTGACTGGTTGACGTCAACTTTTAATACCATTCCATAGAAAGCAGCAGCAAATCCTTGCGGGGATTCTAGAATCATAAGCTTAGTGAGTCATGTCCTCAAGATCTTCCTGAAAAGGATACATTTCTGGGGCTGTCTTCGTGGATCTCATAGCAGCATATGATACAATTCAGCATCAACTACTACTGCACAAAGTTTACTACATCACCAGAGACATTAATTTCACCAGAACTGTGCAGACGCTTTTAGAAAATCGGCAATTCTATGTGGAGTTCCAAGGTAGAAAGAGTAGATGGAGAAGTCAAAGGAATGGCTTGCCTCAGGGTAGTGTCCTTTCCACCATATTGTTCAACATATTTACAAATGATCAGCCTCAACCTTCTCTTACAAGAGCTTCATCTATGCAGATGATCTTGCTTTAGTCACACAGGCGAGAGATTTTGAGGCAGTAGAAAACCAGTTGACTGTTGCTCTGAAGGACCTCTCTGAGTACTATAGAGTCAATAATGACCGAACCCTGCTAAAACTCAAATTTGAACTTTCCACCTACACAATCGAGAAGCCTATAGAAAGCTTACTGTGTTATGGGAAGATAAAGAGCTTGAACTTTGTTTCTACCCCAAATATCTGGGTGTTACCTTAGGTCGAACGTTGACCTACAGTAAACACTGCACTAACACCAAGCAGAAAGTTGCTGCTCGTAACAACATCTTGCGGAAGCTTACTGGCAGTATATGGGGTGCAGATCCCAATTTACTAAGAACATCAGCCTTGGCTTTGTGTTATTCTGCAGCTGAATATGCATGCCCTGTATGGCGCAAATCATCTCATGCAAAGCAAGTTGATGTGGCTCTAAATGAAACCTGCAGGATAGTAACGGGATGTCCCAAAGCTACACCTATTGATAAACTCCACAAGCTAGCGGGGATTGCTCCTCCAGATGTAAGGTGTGAAGTTGCAGCCAAACTTGAGAGACATAAATCAGAACATAACACTGATCATCTGTTACATGGTTACCAGCCACCACTTAGTAGGCTCAAATCTAGGAAGAGCTTCATGAGAACTACTACTCCCCTCACCGGTCAGCCTGGAGCAGCCAGATTATCTCAGTGGACAGCAAGATCTGAGTGTAATGATTGGATAGCTCCTTCCGAGAACCTTCCTCCTGGTGGAAATCAAGTATGGAGCGTGTGGAAGTCCTTAAATCGGCTCAGGAGTGGCGTCGGACGAACTAAGGACAACCTGTTCAAATGGGGCTTTTTGAAGGAATCTTCCTCCTTGTGTGACTGTGGGGAGGAACAGACAACTAAACACTTAATTAACTGTCCTAGATGTCCTACATCATGTTCCATACAAGAGCTTGTTGATAATTCAGACAACGCTGTTACTGTTGCTCAATTTTGGGCTGATATTGTTTAGTTTGTCATTTAAGATTTGTGTTACATTGTATTATGTTTTATCAACCTTTGGTTTGTTTCCTATGTTGTTGTTTTTTTGCTATGCTTATGACTCTAAATAAATAACCAGCATATACAGCAAATGTGAAGCATACATAGGAAATACCCAGTTAGGATTCCATAGTGGATTTGGCACCAGAGAGGCATACTGGTGATGCAGGTTTTGGTGTAAAGAAATATAGATATACCGGTATCTGTAGATGTTTATGCTTGCTTTATCAACTATGATTTGATTGTGTGAAATATGATATTAGTCTAGATGCGCAAGACCTACGAATTTTTGTCAACTTGTACTGGAATCAGACGGCTTCAGTAAAAGTAGATTGAACCAACACCGGTAGTGTAGAAAATATAAAACGAGATGTGAGACAAGTCTTATGCTCTATCTCCACTTCTTTTCTATATCTACTCTGAGGAAATATTTCTGAAGCACAGGAAGGAAAACAGTAAGGTATTGTTAATGGAACCACCATAAATGATTTGCAGTATGCAGACGATACAGCTCTGCTTGCAACAAGTGCTGAAGATCTACAAACCTTACTAAACTCTGTAGTACAACACAGTGCAAGAGGTGGGGCAGATGACCTCGTAGTTCTGCCCCTTAAAACAACAATAACTAACTAACAGTGCAAGAGCAGGTCTGAATTTGAATACAAAAAGGACAAAAGTAATGGTTTTGAGCAAACATGTAATTCCACCTGTTAATCTTACTGGAGCTGGGACAACACTGGAACAAGCTCAACACGTGAAATACCTTGGATGCATACTTGATCATTATTGGAATAATGCTATTCCGCATTGAATTGGCTAGAGCTGCATTCAAGAAAATGAAAAAAATCACTGTGCAACAGGGACTTCAATATTGCTGTTCGTATCCGTTTACTATGGTGTCAATTTTTCTCTATCGAAGCCTGGACCCTCACGGAGAACACCAGTAAAAGACTTCAAGTTTTCGAGATGGGGTGCTATTGGCGCCATCTCAGAATGTTATGGATCGATAGAGTACGTAACATGGAAGTGCTGGAACGTCTGCATAAAGAACTGAAGGATTTGCATAACACCAAACAGAAAAAACTTGAATACTTTGGCCATATCATTTGCAAAGATAAATATAAACTCCTACAGATCATAATTGAAGGTAAGAGAGGTCGAGGAAGGAGGAGAATATTTTGGCTAAAGAACCTACGCAAATGGTATGGAATAAACACACCTGAACTATTCCAAGTTGGTAAAAGAAATCGCCCTGATGACAACCAACATCCAATGAGAGAGGCAGATGACCTCATAGTTCTGCCCCTGAAAACAACAATAACTAACATCCAATGAGGATATGGCACAAGAAGAAGTGTACTATACAAACTAATAAGCCCAATGGTGCACTGGGGTGAAACACTGGTAAAATAGATTGAGAAACATGGATTATAGTTTCTTTGTAAATTGTATCAATAGACATATGTAATATATTCACAATCCAGGACAGTTAGCCAAATAATTACAGTTACTGTTGAGAAGTAGAGAGGGTGGTAATTAAACTACGGTACAATGTCACAAAGCGGCAGGGGTAGATGAAATTCGGTCAGAAATGGTGAAGTATAGTGGGAAAGCACGGCTGAAATGGTTGCGTAGGGTAATCGGATTGGCATGGGTTTTAGGAAATGTACCCTCTGACTGGACAAAAGCAGTAATCGCCCCAACTTAAAACAAGGTAACAGAAAAGATTGCAATAATTATTGTGGCATTTCTTTGATGTGTCCTGTGAATTGTAGAAAGGAGAGTTCGATCATTGGCCGAGAGTAAGATGAATGAAAACCAGAGTGGCTTTTGATCGCAACAAGGATGTCAAGAATCAAATATTTAGTATGCGCCAAGTTATAGAGGAATGTTACGAGAGGAATAGACATTTGTGTTTTCTAGATCTAGTAAGAGAAGGCATTTGATCGAGTATCCAGGGTGAAGATGTTGAGCATCCAGAGGGAATATGGTATCGAGGGAAGGCTGCTACAGACAATCAACATTATTTGTGTTGATAATCAGGCTGCAGTGTTGGTAGGATTAGTTCTTGGTTCAAGGTTGTTACAGGAGTGAGGCAAGGCTGTAATCTCTCACCACCACCACTACTACTAATGCTTATTTTTTACATGGACTATTTGCTGAAGGGCATAAACTGGTTGGTTGGGATTCAATTAGATGGAAACCAGCATTCTGGTCTATGCTGATGATTTGATTGTAATGACAAGACTCCGTCAAAAGCTTACAAGTCAAAACTTAAGAACTTGAACAGAAATGTAGGAAATAAGGTATGAAAATCAGCATTTCAAAAATGATGGTTATGCCGGCGAGAAAGAAGTACAAGAAAATAGCATGTCAAATAGGAGGAACTAAATTGGAGCAGGTAGAACATATTAAGTACGGTACTTAGTCTGTGCATTCTCTCAGGATGGTAGTATGGGAAAGGAAAGGTGCAGAAAAGCCCATGCAGTGAGTACTTAATTGTGATCTACAGTATTCTGCAAGAAGGAAGTTAGTGTAGCAATGAAACGCTCCCTATATCGCTCAGTATTTAGACCGACCTTGCTGTATGGAAGTGAGAGCTGATACATAAACTAGAGGTAACTGATATGAGGGTAGCTTGAATGATTGTTGGGACAAATGGGTTGCAGCAATGGCAGGGAGGTACTCATAATTAAGAGAAGACGGCTAAGTTAGAAATTAACACGCTAGATGAAGCTGTTCGTATGAGCCGACTCAGATGTTGGGGTCATATGAAAAGAATGGGGGAAGAGAGGTTACCAAAGAAGTTAATAATTTCGCTGCAGAGTGAAAGAGAAGCATAGGCGCCAGTAGACCAAGGAATCAATGGTTAGATTCAGTTTCGAACAATTTCAAAGTGAGAGGTGTAGAAGAAGAGGAAGCCGCAGTGCTGACTGCTAATACGGGATCATGGATGTAACTTGTTCGCAAACAGAGGCTTGCAGACTAGGCTGGATGCTGACAGACAAAACAGTCTCAAATGAATATGAATGCATGTACTTTTATTTTTGTAACTTTGATCACATTGGATCACTTGAGCTGTTTTATGCACTTTTCTTAGAAGGTTGTACTGTTTGCTTCTTGCGATGCACACAGCAACTATTCATTTGTCCCAATCACAATTTTCTCATTTCATCTAAAATCTTACCTTATTACAGACATCACAATAATGTTTTTATTCTGGTATCGTACAAAAGTACACATTCACAATATTCTAGCTCCTGAAACATACCGACAACAGTGGCTACACTCGGTAAAGCGCAGTCTTAGGACATGGGGCCAAGCTCTCTGCTGACTCAGTAGACGTGTGTGTTGGAGCCCCACCGTCGATCGTCCTTGAAATGGGTTTCTGTGGGTTCCCATTTTCAATACCAGGCAAATGCTGGGACAGTACCTACTGACAGGCCACGGCCGCTTCCTTCCACATCCTTGTCTAGTTTCATTATCTTCATCATTCCATCTCTCATTCCGGCGTGCAGGTCGCCCAAGGGCATCGACTAGAGGGACCTGTACTCGGCCTCTCAGGCTACACGACAACAACAACAAAATCCCCTGAAATCAACCAAAGGCAGCAAATTACTGATAATTTGAGATAGCTTTGATCCTGTTTTCCAAGCCCTCAGCCTGTCCCGACTAGACTATGATTTTGCAGCGTACAGTTCAGCAAAGTCAGCAGCTTTGAAAATGCTGGACAGTATAGCAGAATTAGGCTGATAGCCAATGCTTTCCGTACCAGTCCGATTTCCAGCCTATTCACCAAATGGGGTGTTCCACCTCTTTGTGTCAGACGCCAAGATATGCTTTCATCATATGCTGCCAATGTGCATCAAATGATGCATTATCCTAGCTATCAATCTCTATTCAATACCTGATCCCACCAGAGTTACGCCAGCCGGTAGGTATTAGGCTTGATAGCTCGTGTAATGAAATAGGAGTGGCTGCAGGTCCCTTTATGATCCAGACACCTAACAAGGACATTTGGCTAGCTCTACATTGAGGTCTTAAGGTGAACAACACAGTTCACCAATTTCTGGATGTTAGCCAATGGATCGAAGGTGGACGAGAAAGTGGGTTGAGCTTAAATCATTGATGGTGCAAATATGAAGATCTCTTTGGCACAAACTTATATCATCTTTACTGCAGAGCTCGTTGCTATCTATGAAGCTCTGCAGTTTGCCCTACAGAATGCATGATTCCACTCTCTTGTGTGTACTGACTCTTTAAATTTGTCGCAGTCAATTGCTTCATGTTTCTCGCAACACCCATTAGTGCAACGAACCCATGACCTTCTAGCCAGCTTGACACTGTTGTTTGGTATTCCCTATATTGTTGTTTCTTCTTCTTTCTTTGAATTTGCCCTACTATGGGCCATGGGAAACAATTGATTTGCTGGTTAGTTCCTTTTTCTTCACCCAGAATTTCTTCATCCTTTTGCTGTGGTTCCTCCTCTTTTCCTCTGACCAGGTGTTCTTGGTCGTTCTACTGGGTCTATCCTTGAACTCCTTGATGTTATCAATTTTAGCTCAAAGCACAGCCCTATTCCAGCTGTCTTTTGTATGTATGCCAACTTACTCCATGTCTTTTCTTCTATCCGCATTGTAGTCGCCTTTTGCTTGCTGATGTAATTAAAGATTCCTTTCGTTATTCGATTCTCATCCATTCTCAGGAGGTGCCCATAAAACTCCAGTCTCCTCTTACGCATGGTGTCTGTGATCTTCTCTGCCTGTCTTTATAGATCCTCATTTCTCTTCTTTCTCCATGTACTATCATTTCGTTTCTCAGGTCCTAGTATCTTTCGCAAGATTTTTCTCTCTTTCTTCCCTTTTCCCCTTTTTTATTCGACTATATTTTTGTTTGTTATTATAATTATTAGTTCTTTTTCTTTTATTAATAATGGACTGTTTTCATTTTTAGGCATCCATATCTAAATGTTAACTGAACAAAATTGATATTTTAAAACTGTGTTACGAGGGGCATATGACCTTGATGTCCTGCCTCAACAACCCTTACCATAGAGATAGAATTGCCACAGTGCAAGGCTGTGCATGGTTTGTACAGCCATTTTTCAGTGTTGCCTGCACAATCAATTTCACATTCATCATGGTTTCAGTTTTTCTGTATTGATATCAATATCAAAAATTTAATTGCTTACTTTTCAATACAATTTTCAGTTTGTCCCTATCGGTACATGTTTCAGCACCCGTGCCATCTTCAGCCTATTACAATATTATCATACAACTACACTACTATAGCATTAGCATCAATTTTTATCATGCATTCTTTAAAAAAAACTAATTTTGATTCATATGACATTGTTTTATCTACATAGATTTAAAATTCTTAAAATGTTGCTTGAAATAAAATTTATTCCAGAAATCCTTCCTTTGTCAACCATTTAAGATATTGAATATTGAAGATATGCCAAAACATGTACCAATAGGGACAAACTGAAAATTGTATTGAAAAGTGGACAATTAAATTTATGATACAGCTTAGGGGGGGCAGGGGGAGACTGCTGCGCCAACACTAGGTCAGCACTTCCTTAGTTCCTAACTTGACTATTGGCAATCGTGTCTCCAACACATAATAAAAAGGGCACAAACAACAGAAATGGAAAGTTATACAAGTAAAAAAGGTAAACACTTACTCATCATTTCATTTAGTCTATTCCAGAACAACTGAATTCTGTACTGTGTGATGATCTTTTATAAATCAGAATCTACTTTTTAGTTAAAATACTCCTTTGTGTATGTCACCCCATTATTATTCCCATATCAACGGGGCTGGAGATGTAATGTGGACGGGGGGGTTACTGCCAGATCCCCTTCTAGACACCACCTCAAGAGAGGTAGTGAATGAAACTGGGCAAAGAGTTGGAAGGTAGAAGCAGTTGTCTACTGGAAGGCAACTTTTACGTGGAGTCGAAAATGGGGAAACTGTGTGAAGTTTTGAAGCCCTTTTGCAGTGTTGACTCTACAATCAATTTATACTTTTCAATCGGTCAAAACTCTTTCACCCTATTAGATTAGGCGGGGTAATTTTATATATATCACATTTTTCTGAAAAAAATTGATGATCAGGTGCCATCAAGTATTCGTCGACTCCTAGCAACTGCATGGATAGACTGTCTTCATATGATTCGGTCTTCAGCCATATACTTCAGATCCTTCACTGACATATTCATGTTGGATTTGATGGAGTCGATCCATCTCAATGCTGGCCACCCTCGTCTCCGAGACCCTTCCACCTTTCCAAGCTATATTGTCTTTTCCAACGAAAGAGAACGTCTCATAATGTGTCCAAAATATGACGGCTCTAATCTTGTTATCAATGCTTCAAGAGACAGATCTGGTTTGATTTTTTGAATTACCCATACATTTGTCTTCTTGGCTGTCCAAGGAATATGCAGTATCCTTCTCCAACACAGCTCCAACAGAGCTCAAAAGCACCAATATACTTCCTATCTGAAAAAAAAAATTGCATGTACCTTAATATTGTTCACTGATAACAGTTTTCGACCGTCACACGGTCATCATCACATCCTCATCACAAGGCTTGGTTTAAAATTATACAAGAGGCACAGTGAAAGTCATGAACAACATTTATTTACAGAAATATGTTTACTAATATTGCAATACACTGAATACAGCATTTCAAACTATAAACTTTTGTTTAGTTTTCAACATAGTCTCCATTCTTTTGGACACAATTTCCCACCGTTGCGGAAGTTTGAAAATACCTTGATGCTAGAAGTAGACCGTAGAAACATCTATGTTTGTTATTATTAGGGCTCGGATTCGAGCATATTTGCATATATTTCCCCTGAATAGTACACATTGAAAGAAGCCTTTCGGCGGTATTTTCACCTCACTGGGACCAACAGAATTGAAATTTATCGAGCATATAAATGCATAAAACTACCTTTGGGTGTGGCGAACCAATCGTACAAATAGCCTAAATATGATAGTGTGTGAGTCAAGACCTCGGATGGAGGTTCTTGATTCACGCCCCGACCCAGATCACTGGAACCGGGAAATGAAGAAGAAGAAGATAAATGCATAAAACTACGGTTTTCAGAATCGAAGCATACGAATGCATATTCATGTGGTTTTCGTCTAACTAGTTCGTTTTCCTTCGAATTCCCCCATGCCGAATTCGGGCCCTGACCATCCTTAAGGTTCGAAAACAGAAATAATTATTGAAAAGCCTATCTGGTGCGAATAATAAAACCGCTGGTTTTTAACCTTCAGTGAGGTCGTTCTCGTCTTTGGAATTTTTATTGACTGATTTAAGAAAATCATTCAAAACTGAAAACAGACCCACGCAGATATACTTCATTGACTCGCCTAATTTTGAACATTTTGTAAATGAACTTTTAAACTGTAACTTTTATAAGAGAACTTCTCTTATATATACTTGAAACTTGAATGCGAGTATATCGCAGTGTATCATACATACAATTAGAGAATAAAGCCCGTATATAGATATGTTATTGTTTTATTCGTTCCACTTTCCTTTCTATAGTTATTGACAGTGTTTTTCGAGCATATTCTGCATACTTAACCGCATATAATGGTTTTTCCGAGCATATCTATCGAGCATATAGGGTTAATCGAGCATATCTATCGAGCATAAATCATATGGTTTTCTAGCTTAACTGCAGATTTTTTCGAGCATATCGATCCGAGCCCTAGTTATTATGCTATTGCATGTCTTTCTTAGTGGTGCTGTACTGTTTTAATCAATGTTTCTATTAATGTAATGTACTAACAATTTTAACACTATGACTGAGGAAGGGAGCATTTATAGCCCCTGAAACATGTACTGAAATGTATTTTAATTGATCTTGGAATATTAAGGTATTGAATAGGCAGATACTCAAAATCTCTGTCATATTTTGTACCTTGTCAATACGGACCCAAAAAGATGAATTCAAAATTCCCGGAGACAAGTGAAGGTAGTACACACACTCTTGGACCTGGCACAGGCAACTTGACAAACTATGGGGGAGGATCGGTGCATCATTTGGATGGTCCGGATTGACTCCCGTACAACACCAGCACAAATTTGAGGACTAATAGCACCCTACATTACATAATAAACAGTGAAGAATCGTCTGCATACTGGTAGCTTACAGGCCAGTATTCCTGCAGGTGTTCCATCGACTCTACAAAATCGACGTTGAAGACTCGTGTGCTGTTGAGAAAATCAGAGTGGGTTGACAAATGGCATAGTGTCATCATTAGTGATGAATTGTTCCTCTGTCTTTCTCGCACTGATTGCCACAATCGTGTGCACCAACATACGAAGAGAGAGGTGCCCAGACATTATTGTCGAGAGGCACAGAACCAACTCTGGGCAGTTTTCGGTTATAATGTAAAATCTCAATTAGGGATTGTTGAGGGCAATATGACTATAGTTTGCTTGATTTGAATGGAATAGTGAATTCCAGTAATTTGGCAATTGGCCATGGCTAATAGATTTCTATGATGGTGGCCTAGGTTTAATTCCCAGCTCTGTCATGAATTTTAATTCTAGTATGAGGTTTGCTAGCATCAAGAGAACACTTGAGAGGAGAGGTCATATCCTATTCTCGGTCATTGTAGAAGTGTTATCCGTAATTTCCCAAAGTAAATTCAGATCGCAGCTGTTTCCTTCCCAACTTAACTCCTAGTTACAAGTACTGTATGGAGCTCAGAAGAATGCGAGCGTGTGGTGAGGTGGAGGACAATGACATACAGTCATTCATTGCTATGGCAACCTGCTTCCTTCTCGGCAGAATATATATCGGCCTGTTGTGCACTCAGAAGGATGAGTGGACACTGTTCAGAAGTTATGGCACAATGTTTTTGGGAAGACATATCACAATGTTATTGCTGGCTACATTCCCCTGTCTAGCATTCTTCTGAGCTTTAGTAACGTCACTACAATAACCCAGGTCATCAGATAGATTCCACACACATTCAAGAATCCAGGGGTTTCTAAATGAAGCATAGAATAATCACTTGGGCTGGCTTTGTTTAAAGGTTACACATTACTGTTCTGTCAAGGAAATACAGTATATTATGTTCACTCTCCGCCTGTTTCATGCATCTAGGATAATCCCCAAATTGTTCCATCTTGAAAAACTAACAAGCGATTGCATTTGCTTAGCTTCTATGCCTAAGATCGCGGGTTCAAACCCGGCCGAAGACGTCGGATTTTTTAAGAGCGTTAAAAATCCGTCAGTATGCCTTCCTTCATGGGGGAAGTAAAGCTGGCAGTCCCATGTCATAGATTTATGGCATGAAGAAAATCTTCCACTAATTACACTTGTGGAAGCAAAAAATTTTAGTTAGTTTGATAACGCTCTATTAGTTCCAATGTTCGCCAAGGGGTGCTGACTGTGGTGGCATTTAGTAGCCGCGTTCGCAGCTAGGTGTCGTGGATGGTAGCATTTGGTGGCAAAAGTAACAATTAATCGTCTGCAGTCCTTCTACCTGAATCACAGAAAACACACACTAATACAGCCATCACAATTAACACTGGTTATCAGACGAATTCTACACACACCCAAAGTACACGGGGCTACATGACCGCGTTGTCGCAGACCCTAAACTAAGGAACCAACCACTGTTAAAAGCAATGGTTTTACAGTCAATTAATTACGTCGTTTCTGCATAAAGTGTTGGTTACATACTCCCCAACCCTGATAAACCTAGCCTCCCCTCCATTAAACCCGGAGAGGTTGCATTGCGGTCTTTTAACCAGGTTCGTATTGTTCACGCCACCATTATTGTTTGCTGCACTCCCCCACCACCATACTTCATCTAATTGTAACGGATAGCATCAGCAACGGTTTCCTCTTGTCCGCCAGTCCAATTTTGCGTGGTAAGTTGCCCTACACTGAAGAAAATGGAAATTGCAACACCCAAAAGGAGTGGTGCTACATTGCTGCAATTGAACATGCAGGACGAGGGTTCGGTTGTGATTCGATGATTACACTTTCAGGTCCCTCTGACTGCAAGTTTGGACAATAATCAATATAGGATGTGCTGCAATATATTGATGAATTCGGCGAGGCACGGAGTCAATAAGGCCCTGGATCGCTTCCTGAGGAATTGTGGCCCATGCTTGCTGCACTGCACGGGTCAGTTGTTCCAGAGTCGTAGGTGGCTGAGGACGGTTGGCCAGTTGTCGACCCATCATGTCCCACACATGCTCAATAGGACTGAGGTCCGGGGATCTGGCGGGCGATTCTACGGTTGTGATGTCGTGGAGAGCTTCTCTGGAGATGCGTGCAGTGTGAACCCGGGCATTGTCCTGCAGAAAACATCCCATTAGCAATGTTCGCCATCATAGGGACAACCACAGGATTGAGTACCCTATCAACTTACTGTCGAGCAGTCATAGTGAACTCAACAAGCACTAATTGTGATTTCACATTAAAGCCAATAGCTCCCCAGACCATAATGCTTGGTGTTGGCCATGTGTGCCTCTCGACAATAAGGTCTGGGCGGCCCCTCTCCCCGGTACGTCGGCGCACATGATTCCGGCGATCACTGCGGGCAAGACAGAACCGCGATTCATCACTAAAGACGACCCTATGCCATTCGTCGACCCACGTCGATCGTTCTCGACACCAGGCCAGCCTTACACGCCGCTGTTGTGGTGTCAATGGAACACCTTCTGCAGGGACACGGAATCGTAAGCCAGCTGCACACAGGAGATTACCAACTGTTTGTTGTGTAACGTGGGGTGCCACAGCTGCTCGAATTTGTGCTGCTGTTGCATGGGGTTCCATCCGGGCCATCCGAATGATGTGGCGATCCTCTCTCACAGTTGTCTGTCGCACTGGGCCTGTGCCAGGTCTACGAGTGTGGGTACCTTCTTTTGACCACTGCTGCCATAGACGTTGTACCATAGATGCCTGTCGGCCAACATGTGCAGCGACAGTCCTTAGCGATAATCCAGCTTCACACAGCCCAATTATCCGAGCCCTCTCAAACGGCGACAGTTGTTGATAGCATGCTCTTCTCTGTCGTCGAGGCATGTTTGACGGGGAACACTTCACTGCACAGACTGCAAGTCAACTACGCTACACCATAGTCCGTATACTGGAGTTGATTCCTCCGCGACCAATCATGTGGGGAGACCTGTAGCAACAATCCAATGGGTCTGAAACTTTGATCGTTTACATACCTACATGGCATCGTTCCATATCTTGATAATCAACACAAATGACCAATGCCTTCATGGTGTTGCAATATCCATTTTCTTCAGTGTATTTACCAATTATACCAGACCTGGTCTTTTCCACCACACGCGACCTGCTGAGTTTTGCATTTTATGATGGACTCCGAAGAAGAAGATAGAATTAGGACGCTCTTAGAGAGGGTGGAAAAGAAGAACGGAACAGAAACGAAGTACTCCGAGTGCAACAAGACAGAGTATGAAGGGAACTGTTTGACGTGGAAGAATAGGGAGCAGGGGAGTTTGAAGAAGATGATGATGGAAGTGCAGAGGACAGCTTGGCTTGTAGTGAACACATCACAGACTCAGAGGAATCTGTGGATGAACAATATTGTGGTAACCTGTCGTATAATTGAAATACGATACAACACACAGAAAATGCACCATTTTTAGCCTCTACCGGAAGAAGTACTAGTAATGCTGGACCAGTGTACATGACTAAAGAAGGTGTTACAACATAGCAAGTACATTCCTCTCAACGAAGCGGAAGGACACGCTGACGCCATCAAACTTCTCACCCACCTGGACCCAAGGGGGATGGTCGCAATGCGATAGAAGCTTAGAGTATTTATTTTCGAGACTCCGAAATCAAAAGGATTGTGTGATTTACAAATATGTGGATTGAACAAAGACGAGCGAACTTGACACAAGAATGTGATGCTCTTTCTACAGATGTTTGGGAATTGAAAGTCGTGTTTGGGCTTTTAACCTGGTGGCGTTCTTCGTTCATTGTATCAAAATCTTAAAGACATGTTGGTAACAGATGGAACAGGTGCAGAAATATTCAGAAGGACTATGAATCTGCGTCTCTTCAAATTTTTGCTTAGAGCTATGAGATTCGATAATGTTCATGACAGAGACAAGAGAACTTAATCAGATAGTCTTTCTTTAATCCATGAGATATTTCAGGGTTTTGATGATCGATGCTCGCAGTCATATTCACCAGGTAAATATTGGACAATGGACGAAATGCTCGGGTTGTTTCAAGGGAAATTAGTTTTTTTTATATACCAAGCAAACCGGCCAAGTGTGGCAAACACAAGTTTTGCCTTAGTTTGTGCCAGAAAATGTTACACAGTTCATATGAAAATTTATCCTGGTCAACAACCAGAAGGACTCTTTAGAAGTGAAAATTCACCATGAGCCATTGTTGAGAGAATAGTACAGCCAAAGTCAGGCAGTGGGAGGATTTGACAATTGATATGTCCTTCCCCCTGGCCATCTCTCTTCTTGAAAACCACAGTCTAACAATATTGTCGGAACACTCCGAAAAAGTAAGAAAGAGATTCCTCCAATATTTATTGCACCAAAAATGCCAGTCAACAGCAGTATTTTGGGATTTAGAGTTGACTGTACGTTGCTCTATCGATGCTAGTTCTGGAGAATACTGGACGCCTGAACTTCTAACCATTTCAACATGACAAAGGGAGGAGTGGATCTTGTCGATGAACTGAAAGGGACCTATTCAGTTTCAAGGACTAGCTGTCAATGGCCACTCACTGTGTTCGTATTCAGTTCATTAACCTTTAAAATGAAAACAGTTCCAAGGTATATACCGTAGTATTATTATTTGTGGAACTACTTCAAAATTTGCCATTAAAGCTAGTTATTAGAAATTTTTGTAAGAAGTGGTGTTTTTTTTTAAATTGGTGAGTTGATATGCATTCTCTAGAACAAGAAGCACATAATTGTACCGTAGTTCATGCCACACAAGTTTTATGGCATAATTGCCAATAAAAATTCCCCTTGTCGATTGGAACACATTATTTAAAGTAGATTTCATCTCTTCAATTACTTGCCAATGAACCCGTACAGTGTAACTGAACAAAACTACTAGAGATCATGACAAGCATGTGACCATTTACTTAATTGAAAGCCATTTAACAGGATTTCGACTTGACAACATGGAGGTACGGTATATATGAAAGAACGAAGACTGTAATTATTACTTGATGGCACATGTGATGCAGCACAATTGTAAGGTGGAGGAACATTCACTTTGCTTGTTACAGAAATGTTCACACCAGTTCCTACTGTAACTGTACTCCACATTAATCTCTCTCCCAGGAGTACAGCAGTAGCTTATTCTCCTCCTTTCACCTCATATCTGTTAGGTTTACACAATGAAGTAATAATCGCAGTCTTTCATATACTTCCAAGCATCAAATTCATTAACCACAATCTCAAGAGCTATCTACCATCAGTTTCTGTACTTCAGCCTGTTGTTGTCATGGTGTACACAATTACCATTTTAACTTTCACAAAGTATACAAATGCAACAATTTTTAATAAACCTGGTATTTGGTGACTCTGCAAGACAAAAATATTGGTACTGTACAGGACATGGTGTGAAATGAAAGGAATAAGGATTTCTTTATTGGGGCATTATATTCTTTCTTGCATGTTGGTCATTTCCACACACAATGCAGCACTGAAATTATGAAATTAATGGCTAGAAACATACCTTTTTTTAATACTTTCAACGCACGAGCAAAACTGGTCAGAATTTACAACAGGACTCCACTTGCAACTACATATCGTCACTCTTTTCATAACTTTCTTATTACAGGTACTACTGCACCCTACTCCTTTGCAAATGTCTCCATAGCAAACCATTTTCTAGCCCAAAATCTAGAATGATGCCCGTTTCATTAATTCTTTATGAGAGGGTTTCACGACATGAAATAAAAGGCAAAACTATTGGCCTGGATAAAGATTATTGATACGTGACTTCCCCCACTGTGCGTGACAAAAACCAGGGGTGTTATCTATTAGCTAACGCGGCCCTGCTGGCCGCGCTATCAATCCACCATGGGTCTGGACAAAAATATTGGTCTAGGCAAAACCATTGTGAAACCCTCTTGTGAAGTTTTACCCCAGTTTCTTCAAATAAAATATCAAGAAAGATAGGTCATATAATCACAGACCATTTTGTAGGCCTAACACTTGTTTCAAAAGTTTTAAGTACCGGTTACCCGTGTATCTAGCATTTCAGTCATCTACGACATTTAAGGACAGATGAGCTACTTGTTTCGTTCCTTAAAACCACATCTTTAACATAACCTAACCCATCTCAATCAGGTACAGTATAAAATGGTTCTTAACAGTGGCGTCGAAGATTACAAAACTAAACCACTAAAAAAGTGTCATACATAATATCTACAGTATAACTTATACTGTATAGCAGCAAATACTTTAAAGTGAACAGATTTATTAAAACCGTAATTGAACAATATCCTACCACAACCTCCATGAGCGAATTTCTTTGTCAGAAAAATATCGCTACCGATTCATTACTAGACACAGTATGTACAAGTGCAGCCTAATCATAAATTGTCTGACCAAAATTGCATTTCCATCGAAAGTATAATTATTTTACCGAGTAAAATATCACTGAAAGCTTCATCGCCACAATTTCATTACACAGTAGCCTACATCATTGTGGAAAACGATGAACCGTCACATCAAACAAGTTTAATTCCGTGACTTAATGCAATTTATAGATTGCTATATATGCCAGTCTCAATCACCGTTTTCATCCTGAAAAATTTGCGAATGCTTTTTTGCTTCAAATCACCAGGCCAAACATTATTTACCACGCCATATTTGATTTTATAAAGCGGCTTCCCAAAGAAGATAGGTAGCGACTTCCGGTTACTTTGGCCACGGAGAAAAAAGCTATGGTTGTTCAAGACTGACGCATGCGCACAGGAGCAAGACCTTCCGCTCGCTAGAGCTCAGCAACTCGAACTGAAACCCCGGAAAAAATGTGAACTAAAAGTACTTCCCCCCTGCCCGCTCTGACCAACTCAAGCAAGACCAATATCTGTACAGAGGGGTGTAGTCCATCGCTGGCCGGGAGCCAATAGATGTGTTGACAAGCGATGACAGTCCACTCTCTCGCTCAAGCTTGCCCTCCTCTCTGTCACACTGGCTGACAGAGCTAGCGCCGTCGCCAGGGTTTCACTTCAAGTTGCTGAGCTCTAGACGTGTCTGTTCCCGCTCCCCTTACCTCCCCCTTACCTTCCCCTTACCTCATACCCCTTGTCCACAGAGCTGGCGCGGGGACAGTAGCTTCCTGTACCTTTTGCGAAACACGTACTGACGTAGTCATGGCCGTAACTTGTTTTTTGATGTGTAAAATCTTTCCACTTGGTATCTGTATATTTTTGTTGGGGGTGATTTTGAAAAATGAAACGGACACGGATGGGTTGGAAACAATGAAACGGAAATGGATGGGACGGAACAATGAGCGCACGTGGTGGCGGAGATTGATACCACGACGTACTGACGGCATGTGGCTATGTGGAATGTATATCGCATACGGTTTACTTCAAGGTTTGGAGGCCCCATTAAAGATATTCCTAGAATAAATGTTCTTCAAATTGATGTTCTTTGGTGTGAAAATATTCACTATATCATATTTCCTGAAAACAATTATGATTTATTAAATCTTCATATATTTGCTGTATTCTTATTTAATGTAAGCACTCGAGGTACTGTCGGCCATGTGGTTATGCGGAATCTATATCGCATACAAAATTACTTCAAGGTTTGGAGGCCCCATTAAAGATATTCTTCCTACAATAAATCATCTTCAAGTTGTCGTTGTTTGGTGTGAAAATATTCATTATATTTGCTGAAAACCGGTCAGGATTTGGCACTGCAGTTTTACAAGTAGTTTTTTCAATGACCAACAGAGTTCACTGTTAACAAGGGATAACCATTGAACTCTAGGTAATACCTACAGTTCAACGGGGATAACATGTCACATGTTACACATCATATACGACTACTGTAAGGCTCGTAATTTTTTTCTTTTGTTCCAACGGCCGACGTAAATAATTCACATCATTACTTAACAGAGAGGAATGTTTTGCTGACATGTGGCGTTTCAATTTACTAGGAGCCATAGCACAAAAACTGAGTTTTTCACCACATATAACACACTCAGGGACTGGGCATGTTTTGTCTCCACACAAAATAAATAAGTAAGATGAATACCGGTAATCATCACTATATTGCCGGTGAACTACTTTCTGTTTCTTATTTTCGAGCTCGATGATTTCACTACTTGCACATGAGGATGGACTACTACGCACAAGGAACTTATGCATGTCGAAAATGGAATTAAAAAAACATAGTTTTATAACACTGTGGCAGTAGATAGTGAGACTGGCATAGCATAGCAATCGCAATATTCACACTACTCCAGAGCATAGCTTTGATAGAAAACTGCACTGAAATACAGTAATATTAGAACAAGGCAATAAAATAATAAAAGAGAGGGACATATTTGGTAATCCCCGCAAGTTTAGTTAAAAGTACGTACAGGCAGCCGTACAAACTATGCGGCGTTACAAAGAACTCTCTTGTTATCGAGTGTTGAACGTAAAGTCTATTATTGTATGGTACGGGTCGCTAAAAGACTGGCAAAAAGTCTCACGGGGCTTTCTCTGCGGCGACCACACAACATGCCGCCTGAAACCCATTAAGACTGTGCGACTACATCTGCTGACAATCGCTGGACAAGAGATGGCAGCACTGCCGTCCCTTGCCAGCCACCGCAGTTGAATTGCGACTTCCCCTCCTCCCTTCCATTACTCCTCATTCGAACACAATCTTCCCCTCTCTCAGTTGTAAGCCTCGCACAGCGATCTGCTTTCCGAGCCGTAAGCTTATTGCAGCCTTGATCTCTGTCATCCAACTGGATAAAATGTGGTCGGGGCGTTTGATTGATAGGCCTATGCATTTCAATTTTTTTTCTGCTACAAGAGAAAATATTAACTTACTGTTTGTTAAGTGAAGTGCCATGTGTTCAGATTTTCTGCATCACGTTGGGTTTCCTTTCTTGTAATTTTGAAAATAAAATCGAAAAAAACATCAAAATTTGCAAAGTTTATCATTAAAAAATTCATATAATATTAATAAGACAATACGGTATACCTGAAATGACTGCTTAGGTATTGAGGGATGTAGAATCCAAATCAGTATTCAGAGTTTCTCTATCGTGTCCCGTTTTTTGTAATTTTTAGAAATAAGAACGAAAAACTTCAACATTTGATCAAGAATTTCAATTAAGTACCATACGGTATTATTTTTTAAAGTCGCCTCCGTTGCGTAGTGGTCAGCGTGATTAGCTGCCACCCCGGAGGTCCCGGCCACGAAATTTGAAAAGTGGTTTGAGGACTGGAACGGGGTCTACTCAGCCTCGGGTGGTCCAAATGAGTAGAGGGGGTTCGATTCCCACCTCAGCCATCCTCGCGGTGGTTTTCCGTGGTTTCTCACTTCGTCTTCGGGCAAATGCCGGGATGCTACCTACCGTGAGACCACGGCCGCCTCCTTCCCACTTCCTTGCCTAACCCTCCCACTCTTCCCATCCCTTCATTAGGCCCCTGTTCGCTTTGCAGGTGAGGCCGCCTGGGCGTAGTGCTGGTCACACACCCCAGTTGTATCCCCGACTCAATCTTTCAAGCTCCAGGACAATGCCCTCAGTGGCGGTAGAGATGGGATCCCTCGCTTAGTCCGTGGGAAAAGCCAACCCTGGAGGGTAAAGCGATAGCGAAAAAAAAAAAATATTTTTTAAAAAGTGTTTTAACACCGCAACATAAAGCTACTATAAAATATTGATTTATATTCATACGAAGTACTTCCAGCCATTCAGATGTTCAATTTGTCGTTTGAATTGTGCAGTTCTACAGGAAGTAATTTTATGACACCACTTAACCTCCTCAGATCCACTACAAAAGAACAACATATTTTCTGAACACAGATTTACTGCGCTGGATATGGCACACAAAATGAAGACACCATTAAAGCTTACAGTATACCTACCAGTTTCAAGGAATGGAATTAATACAAATGTAGAAATACATTGAGTTTTTTTAGTTTCTTTGTAATATTAACCAAGAAAAAAAATAGACTAGGGATACTTTGCTCATAATGTTTAATGCCAGTTATTTTATACGATTTCAGGGATTCCATTTGTGTAAATTACCAGCTTTAACGCAATAATAATAGTATAATTGATGTATTGATATATATATATATATATACATACAGTATATATATCAGTTTCAGTAGTTTGGCATTTTCATAATTTCCAAAAGAGTTCTTTCTTAACAAAAATTGCGCGCGTTGAAACGAAACTACATATGGGCTTTGTAACTAACCATGGGGGGGATGAGTTTCTCTGTAGCAAAGAGGTTGCATATCAGTGATATAACTATAAAATTAAAACACAAAAGAAGTGTTTGGATGGATCATAAACCTTTTTATTGTTCACTGAGAAAACTGCAATGGAATGCAAAACATTATTAAAACAAGATGTTCAGGAAAGAACATATAGCCTACTTTCTCCTAAATGCATGGGTATTGTTATAACTCTTTGTTCTTTTCAAGGAGTATGATTGAATGTTGGTTGTAGTAGCTTGTTGAAATACAACGTGCTATAGGGATATTAAACATGAATATGAGGTGCCCTTTGCTAGTGCTACCTCTGTACCAAATTTCGTTCCATTCGGTTTCACCGTGTTTGAATTAATAGGGGGAATCGATTTTCACACAAAGATGGCCGCCATCCGCAAACTATTAGGCTAATGACCAATTCATTTGGTCAAAGGATGCTTTTTCTATAAAGGTATGTTGTTGCAAAATTTGGTAGAGATCGGATGATTAGGTTAATCGTAATTTGATTTAAGCTTTGAACATTTGTGTGGCCGCCTTTACGTTTCCGTCAAGATGGCGGCGATATAAAACATGACACTAAGGTGCATTTTGATAGTACTACCTCTGTACAAAATTTCGTTCCATTCGGTTGCACCGTGTTCGAATTAATAGGGGGAATCGATTTTCACACAAAGATGGCCACCATCCGCAAACTATTACGCTGATGACCTATTAGTTTGGTCAAAGGATGCTCCCCCCATAAATGTATGTTGTTGCAAAATTTGGTAGAGATCGGATGATTAGGTTAGTCGTAATTTGATTTAAGCTTTGAACATTTGTGTGGCCGCCATTACGTTTCCGTCAAGATGGCGGTGATATAAAACATGACACTGAGGTGTCCTTTGCTAGTGCTACCTTTGTACCAAATTTCGTTCAATTCGCATTCACCGTGTTCGAATTGATAGGGGGGGGGGCAGACATTCAGAGTACACACACTCACACACACACACACACACAGACTCTCTCACACACACACATACACACACACAGACAGACACACTTTTTTCGCCCTGTGTTGATCTCATAAGTCTACTTTCATTTTTTGCAAAAGTCGAAAGTAGGCTAATCATTTTTTGCAAAAATCGAAAGTAGGCTAATCATTTTTTGCAAAAATCGAAAGTAGGCTAAAAATGCAGTAAACCACAAAAGGTGATTTTTGCAAGGTGTCCGGGGTGAAGATATGTCTGCTAGGTCGTCAGCCCGAAGGCTGGTTAGATCCTCAAAATGCGCCACAATTAGGTTATGTGGGTAGATGCCCACAAAAATCCAAGGCAGCGCTATATTGAGGCGTACTTAATAATACAAAATGTAATAACTTGAGAAATAATGGAGATATTTATTGGCGGTTTATTTCTACAACTAGGTTAACTCAAAATGTTTTCTGTGTTTGCTTGCGGTAGTACCACATGAGCATGCGCGTAACTTCATTGTTCACGAGAAGCGCGCCCAGTGTTGCCAGGTCGTGGGAAATTTCCCAAATATGGGAAATTTTTAAGATATCCCGAAGGAATGGGAAAGATGGGAAAAAGATTCAGAAAGACGGGAAAATATGGGAAATTTCAACAAAAGCCTCCGAAAGAGCAAAATAAATTGAAATATCTAGCCAAATTTGGGAAAAGGTCGGATGTTCGTTTGTCAGAGTTTCACGAGTTGTATTTTGGCCAACTTGGGAATGAATAAAACCGCTTCTTTGTTATACTTTAAAACCCATACTTTATGACCCAGCAGTCAAGGTTAAAAAAAAATTAAATGTAACGACTGACTTGGACTAGTTGCACAAAATAAATTATTTGTACTTAACATTACAAACAAATATTTACTTAGTAAATGGCACAAAATGGAATTGACGTAAGTACTAATGACTATGGCGCAAATGGCACAAAATTATGTTGACTGAGAACATATACATTGGCTAGTCCTTCTTCTGTTCGTACATTGAATTGTTGTGTTTGGATAAATGCGTCGGCTTTACCTCATACTGGTAGCAGGCAACCCGTTTCTGACGCATAGCAGTGCGCCCCACACAAATGGCATCCTCCGTTTCAGGGCCCATCCGATTCCTTTTCTTCACTTTAATATCAGTCACGTTTGCAAAAATTCTCTCGGCATCGGCATTTGAGTGGGGAAGGCTCATTACCAATCGAGCAACTTTCACAATATTTGTGAATTTGGGTACCCCGCGATAGTCTTTCATTTTTTCTATTTCAATCCAGAAATCTTCTGGTTCTAGATCCAGGAGGGCTGAATGTCTCTCTTTTGGAATGTCGTAGGGAAGATTTCTCCATTCCTCTGTCAGAGCCGGTGGGTCGATATCAAGAAAATCCTAAAAAAAATCACTGAAATAAAGAGGATCGCTGTGCCAAAATTAGTGGATTGCCGGAATACAAAAGAGTCCTTACCTTGAAGGTATTGTAAAGATTTGTCAAATCAGGGAGATCATGTTGCCGCACCTGCCCAGAGAGAGAGCCACATCTGGTCCAATAAATCGGGCCTCACGCAGAATGGCACTCTGCAGTGGGAGATAGACTTTGAGCTGCTGGGTGGCGGTGATATAAAAATCCAAGCACCTCTGACGAAATGACAAAATGTCCATGTTCCGCTTGGCAATGCGCTGCTCCTCGGGCATTCCCTCGTCAGTGGGCAAAGGCAGGTTTTCAAGGATCTCCTGGACGCCACCCCCCAAAAATATTTTCTCAATGGGAACCTGCATTAAATGTTTGAATTAAGAATTGTGGAAATATTTTCCATAAAAAAATAAAGAAATAGAGCTTACCAAAAATGTGAATGGGAAACGTCAATGGTGACAAGATGGTCAAGCACGTTTTCGCGCATGTAGTTTTGACACAACTGAGTTAGCAACAGCTTAGATTCCGTTTGAAGCTTGTGGACGAGAGTCGTTTCATGCTGGAAAAGGGCGTTCATCTTGTTGAAGTAGTTGAGTGTGTACTTCAAAAATAAGAGATACGTCTTGAAGAAAGGGTTTCTCAGCATCTGATAGAGTTGAGCTGCCTCAGTGTCTTCCTTGTCCTCATTGGAAAAAATAGAGAAAAAAGTGCTCAAATGCGATCAGATTTTCAAGTAGTCGAACGACGCAGGGTTGTAACACAAGCCAGCGAGTTGCCGACGTTTTCAAAATGCTGTTCTGTTTCTCAGAAAAATACTCTTGAAACCCCTCGAGTATTCCGCAGCGCTTTGGGCTCCCAGATGTGTACGTTGCAATGCGCCGCACTGTCCCTACAACGAACCCGGGCAGCTTCTTACACGCCTTGTCTGCTGCCAAATGGGAGGAATGGCATGTACAATCCATCAACAGCAACCATGGACAGTCAATCTTGAGCCTCGAGTAAAACGAATTGTTCTGGCCGACCATGACTGGGGCATGATCACACCCCAAACCTATCACGTTGGTCACCGGAACCTCGTACGAGGCAAGCTTTCTTGTGAAGCGACCGTACATGTTTTCTGCTGAGCAGTCTTTAGGGTCCAGCTCCACCATTTCCAGCAGCATCGTGCGGACTCTGCCTGTAAAATAAAACGATACATCTTAAAAACGAGATATCTAGTCATAGGCAAGGAACTCTAAAGCGGCCATTAAGTATGTGAAAACAGGAAAATGAATGTCAACTTCCCACCTGTCTGATGAGAAACATATTTTACCAGCAAGCAGATTGTTTTATTTCCGGATATGTCAGTGCTTTCGTCAACCAGGACGGAAAATTTTGTAGTTCTGAGGTCTTTGACAATTTCCTCCTTCTCCGTTTTTGCGATGACATTTTTCAATATGGCAGTGCATTTTGTTCGATCCAGGGTGAGCTTCTTTGCAATCTCGGAGTCATGGAAAATGTTCTTACAGAGTTCAACTAATTAAATGGTCTGCCGTCTGAAATGTTATGTTGTGCTCGGTAAAAAATGCAGCCATGCGTATCTCTCCTTTTTTGGTTTCCTCAATAAGTTTCTTTTCTTTGGAAGTCTGAGGAGGACCAAACAGGGCCTGCTGTATCGGCCGTGTATTTTCAATTGCACTCATGTTCTGTTGATGTTTTTGGCCTTGATTGTGCTTGTGGAGCTCACTTTTCCCAGCATTCATCGTGGTATCAAAAACGCTGCACCTAGCTTTAGTTTCATTTGTGGGTACTGCCTTCAGCCATTGTTTAAACTCATCCTTGGCCAGCCACTGTTTTCGAAAAAATTTCTTTGACGGCTGCTTCTTCTCCTCTGCCGTCAGCTTTCCCCGAGCCCTTTTCTTACTTACGGGGTTCAGTGACCTCTTTCTGCTCTTTCTCTTCTGAGATTGAGCATTTGGGCAAGTCTCTGAGTCTGAGTCAGGGCTGTCGACGCCCTGCTCCTCAAGATGGTCCATAATTTATCTGAAAATATTAGATGACAAAGATAAATGCCATGTGCTGGTTTGTAGGTTAGGAGGAAACAAAATTGTTTCTGCATCTGTTCCCTATTTCAAGCTGACATAATGAATATCCCTACAAAGAAATCTAATGCAATTTAATAAGTCTGCATGAATTTCGAGTTTAAAAGAAGTGCGCACCTAGACGTCCTTACCTCAGAACACAGCCTTCTTTTAACAGAGCGAAATGACCGAACCGCAACGCAGCTGTGAACCTGAATCACAATCCATCTTTCCCTTGAGCATGGCTACCAACACAAACGCGTTTTATGGACGACTGAGATTGCATTTACTGGGAGTAATATCGATGTGTTATCCACTATTACATATTTTTATCATCTTAGATATTAACTGTAGACCGCTTATATTACATTTTAAGTCAATTGCGAACGAAAATATACCAAAACACGGATATGGGAAATTTTGTGTGCAGATGGGAAATTTTCACCGCCTGGATGGGAAAGTCGATCCGTCGGACCTGGCAACACTGAGCGCGCCAGTACCCATGTGGACTCCACAGCAGAAAGTGTTCTGTGTTCTTTCGCTCGCGGAGCTAAAATCCGTTACACTCGTACAACGTAGATTTCGGCGTGAGTATGGACTATTACCAACTGATGATGTTCCCACTTACGTAACAATCAAGAAATGGGATTTCTTGAATCTTGAGTTCCCAGATCGCTGGATTGGTAGAGGTAGTCCATCAATTGTTTGGCCCCCTAGGAACCCCGACATTACGCCACTTGATTTTTTCCTGTGGAGGTTTGTCAAGAATCAAGTGTACCAGACACCAGTTCGTGATCTACCAGATCTGCGTCTTCACATTCGTGCAGCTATTGCAAATGTTACGCCTACAATGCTGCAGAACACTTGGAGAGAAGTAGAATACAGATTAGATGTCTGTAGCGCCATTAATGGTGCGCATATCGAGATGTATTAGGTATGTAAAGACACATTTTGAGTTTCCATATTCGTAGAAACAAACCGCCAATAAATATTTCCACTACTTCTCAAGTTATTAAATTTTATATTATTATACCTTTAACCCGGACACCTTGTATAAACAAATGACTGCTCATTCAGTAATGAAATTCCAAGTTCACGTATGCAGAATTTTATGAAGTATAATGCATATTTAAGATTCTGTGAACAAAACACATACTTTCACAATTAAGATCCAAAACACTGAAAACACATAATTTTTTCAACATATGTAAATGAAAGTTAATCGACAAAATTATAACATCATTTCGAAATAGTAAACCATCTCGGGGAATTTTTACAGAATATACCCTTAAATGATGCACTATTAACCAACAGAAATTATTTAAAAAAAGTAAGCAGCAAATTCAATGACAGTCGGCTGCATCGATACACTAGCAAGATCATGAAAAACACAATAACACGCAGCTAATGATAATATTTAAGTATGTTAAAGTTGTTATGTTATTTACTATTTCATTTCCCAAATCAAAGAATATACAAGGCAACTGATAAAAAAAAGATATTTAGGCTACGTATTCTGAACAATTTACAATACGTTCGAATATCATTCAACAGTATTAGCTTCTTGTTGTTGCTTATTTTAGGAGCTGAGACATCGTGGTGTGTGTAACCTGTGTTATTGTGATGGCTGTAACACTGTGTGTAGTTGTAAATTGGGGATAGAACATAAAGAGGCGGTCATGGACTTAAAGTTAGGAACCACCCCGACCACGGAAAACCACTTCCAGGATGGCTGAGGTAAGAATTGAACCCTCCTCTTCTGAGTTTTATTTCACGAAGCTGAGTGTACCCCGTTCCTGCCCTCACACCAGAATTAAAATATCCTGGCAGAGCCGGGAATCGAACCCGGAACTCCAGGGTGACACCCAAAAACGCTAGCCGCTACACCACGAGGTGGTTTGTGTTTTTCTTGTCTGTGAATGTATCTGATGTGTTAGTTTTAATGTAAATCTTTATTTATCAAGTGAGAAATACAATACAAAATACAAATCATCTTTTGAGATGCTTGTCACATGTCACGCCAACACGCACAGACTTTGCACTGACTCGTCTTTTGTTCTCTTCTTTATTGTACATGTCTATTTCACCAGGTGGCGCTACTGTGCTATTTTTCTTTCAAATATTAACACTTCCTCCAAAGACAAATCAAATACAAAAAAAAAAAAAATAAACAAGATGAACTATTGAACACTTTTCAGCCTCTAAGATGTCATCTTCTGCACGCCAATCCTCTCACGCAGCATCTCGAATCTGACCCTCTCCAGAGGTTTAGTTAGAAGATCAGCTAATTGATTGGTCCCGTCGATGTGCTCCAGCTCAAGGTCTCCGTCCAAAAATCTTTCCCTCACATAGAAATGACGTACCTCAATATGCTTGGATTTTCGATGGTACTCCGGATTTTTAGCCAATTTAACTGCACCAGCATTGTCGATGTAAAGCGTAGGAGGTTTGTCAGCAGTTCCCAGTAATTCAGAAAACAGTCTTTTCAGCCAAATCAACTCCTTTGCTCCTTCACTTGCAGACACAATTTCAGCTTCAGTTGTCGATGTTGACACAGAGTTCTGTAACTGACTTCTCCACGATACAGCTCCATGATTGTAGGTCGAAATGACACCCGTCGTTGAACGTCTCGTCCTCTTGTCACCGGCGTAGTCAGCATCACTGTAGACCTTCAAAACGTCCTCTTTCCTATAGACGATTCCATGGTTCACTGTGCTCTTTAAATATCGAAATATCCGTTTCACTTCACTCCAGTCTTGAACTGTAGGATTTTCCATGGCTCGAGCAGCTTTGTTGACCGCGAATGCGATATCTGGACGAGTAGCTGTAGTCAGGTACATCAAGGATCCCACCGCCTCACGATAATGCTGGGATGCTACCTACTGTAAGGCCACGGCCTCCTTCTTCCCACTTCCTTGCCTAACCCTCCCATTCTTCGCATCCCTTCATCAGGCCCCTATTCGCTTTGCAGATGAGGCCGCCCCAGTTGTATCCCCGACCCAATCTTTCAAGCTCCAGGAAAATGCTCTCAGTGGCGGTAGAGGTGGGATCCCTCGCTTAGTCCGTGGGAAAAGCCAACCCTGGAGAGTAAAACGATAGCGAAAAAAACAAACTATATTTTTGAAACGTGTTTTAACACCGCAATATAAAGCTACTATAAATCTTGTATTTCGTGGCATTGTAGAATAAAGTGTGAATGTTATAGGAATACACTACTGCCCTATCACTCAATCACGAAACACAAACGCAGAATTAGGAAATGAAACGAGAAAGGGGCGAGATATATTCTTCTATTGCTTCCTCAAGACTCGGTCTAGTAAGACTGAAGAGTCAGCGACTCAGCGCCAGGTAATCTGTGCTCAGCGCGCAGGAAAAGGTTTTGGAAGAAGGCGAGTTATTATGTTTTCCTTGCACTCCACGGTAAAAGTAGAATGGAATGCTGCGTAAGGAAAGGAATGACCCGCAACGGGAGGTGCGGTGCGGTGCTAGGTAGTAGGGTGGGGGAATGAAGCTTGGTGCATGTGCGTGCAAGTGTTAGTGCGGGTAGCCTATCGTGTAGCCTGTGTAGTTACCGTTTTGCCGAGTTGAAGACTAGTCAAAGGTACATACGTTACGGGTTTATCACTAAAACAGTTTCTTTCATCAAACATTCGAACTGCTCAGAATTACAGCCTCTACGAATTGAATAAGTTTGAATTTATTATAGCAATTTTTTTCACAATTAAAATGGTTATTGAAATATGATCCTTTTATAAAATACATATGTTGAATTTTGAAATACAAATTGTTCATAATGAAGCTACTAATACAAGGGTTATTGCATAGAAATTTTGAAATTCTCCGGTTATTAAATGTGTCGTGACGTATGTACCTTTAACCCTCAAAGTAGACACTTTAAAGCCATGCCCCGAAGAAACGAGCAGTCTATAATTTTACAAAAGTGGCATATAACAAGTCCCGAAGACCTATATACTAGATTAAGAAGAAAAAATAAAATTAAAAAAAATATTTTATTTTTTGGTAGCACAGCCTTAAACCGGCCCAATATTACATGCGAGAATACAAATATCCAAACCCTAACTTAAGTAAACTATTGTGTAAAAATATTGAGTAAGTAAATTACCGTACACTTAATTTCCACGAAAACATAAGTTATCAACATGTATTAAATAATAAACAAGCACCTTCTTACATAAAATCGACGGATGAATGAAGTAAGGCTACCAAGACGAGCACTGGAACGACGGATGACAGGGAAGAGAGGACGAGGAAGACCAAGAATGCGTAGGATCACTGCCATCGTAATGTACAGGCCATCATGCAGCGACTCTTAACGATTGATCAGCTGATCGGTAGGGGTAGTGATGGCGACCATTTTGCTTTGTGCTGTGATGTTTATTTCTTTATGAATGAGTATCCTCGTGAAAAGTGATACTTGAGAACTCTTGTACTTACGTCATCCAGAATGAGGATTATTTATTTTCTGAAACAAATGTTCATTTTGTAGGTAGGTTATTGTATCTACGCAAATTTTGCGTTGCATGTTTGTCATCACACAGAAGGTTATGTTTTAGTTAGGACCTCTATATCACTTATTATTTCGACTCATACAAGGTTTTTTTGGATGGTAATAAAATGTTGTTAGTTCAGGAAACCTCCTTCCCAGGTCGCAGGTATGTCAAAAGTTTGTTTATAGCAACTACCGGTATTATGAAAGAAATGATAATGTGGCTTACTTCTCCTTCCCCACCACGACAATTTAAGAAAGCAATGCATACACAACTTTCCTAGAAATTATTTGTGCATTACGGGGAATACAAGAGTGTTTGTTAACATTTTCCTGAAAGTAAGATACCATTCTTCGGGAGAGAAGAGCTAATCGCCTTGATGGTAGGTTGTTAGTTAATATGGTTTCAATTATTGCAAGAAGTTCCTAAACTTCAGCCTATGCTAGGACTGGAAACATTTCTAATATGATAATGCTGAGGTTAAGTTACTTACCGTATGTAAATCAGAGAAGCGATATCCAGTATCTACTGAAGTCAGTCCAATTTACATTATTTGTGAGAATGGTCTCTCGATCAAGCTCAAGTGAATATGGTAATGTTTTCGTGGCAGCATTTGTGTAGGCTACTGTATTTACATTAATGGGATTGTTATCACCTGGTGTATGTACTGTAGGTTATTGATACCTGATTTCAAAATTACAACCCATTGTAAATTCCTGATGCAAGAAACAAGTTAGATTGAGTCATAGAAAATAAGTGCTGTTAGGATAGAACCTCTTTAAGTCATCTTTGTCATAAAATAATTAGTAAAAAGGGTTTACTAAATACAGTCCTAAACTCCAAATTGACGGGAGAAGAAACAAACACCGACATCCATTGGTCACAACCGGAAACAGACGGTTATATTCAAAAAAGTGCATTTGACTTGTACGGTATACAAAAACAAAAGAACACTATGAGAAATATAAAAACAAAAGAATACACTATGAGAATTTGTGAATGCAAACTCACACTTCCCCCCATTCACAAATTGCAAAAAAAAAACTTAAAACCAAAAAAAATACATAACTAGCCTTACACTAACAACAAACATATGTACATCAATCCTTGTGTGGTAGCAAAGGGCAACATACAGACTAAAATACAGACATGGATCACATTTGCTTTGATTTAAGCCAAGCTTGACAAGTTGTGCAGTGATACAATTGTGCCAATCTTTACCAGCTTGACACAAACCGTAAATACTCTTGTTGCGTTTTAGCACATAGACTGGGTATTCTACACTGCAAAAACCTTCTGGTTGATTTACAAATACAGTTTCCTTAATTTTGCTATGAAGGTATGCCGATACAATGTCCAAGTGACAATTATCACATTCACGCTCTACTCCTATGGCTATAAGGGTCCTAATAGTTTTCCTTTTTACCACAGGACTGTAGGATTCAAGGAAATCTTGAGCTACTCAACGTGCTCTATACCTAAGTACTTCACCTTCTTGGTTTCGTTTAGTTTTATACACCCATTTGGTGCCTATGACAGTCTTGCCACCTGAATCTTCTGCAAGTGTCCACACATTATGTTTTTCTAAGAGGGCAATCTCTTGGTTCATTGCTTCAAACCATTTATCTTTGTCATCTCGTGAGGTGGCTTCTTGAAAAGACACCGGATCGTTATATTCTGACCTCAACATGACAATGCGACATTTGACCTTGACTTCATTACAACATACACACTTGCTGGGAAGTTTTCTCTCTCTACTCGACCTGCGTAATACTGTGTGTTCAGGCTGTAATGGAGCGTCTATTACGACATTAGAATCTGACAAAGAGGCATCACTATCACTTGTTACAGAATTTTCATTTCCTGATTCGGCTACTTCGTGTTCAAACACGTCACCTCCACAATCTTTCTGCTCGACAAACACTTCTCCAACTGTTCTAGGTTCACAATCTATCTGAGTTACAGGTTTTTCCTGGGCTTTTACAGAAAACGGAAATACATCTTCAACAAATTCTACATTCCTGGATTTAATGACACATTTCTTTTCGATGTCCCATACACGGTAGCCCCTCGAGTCATCGGGGTACCCTAGCATTGCACCAACATTTGCCCTTGGCACTATTTTTTCCACATTACGTTTATGGATCCAAACTTTACAACCAAATGATTTTAACATAAGCAATTCCTGGTCTGACAACTTTCTACTCGTCCACAGTTCAAATGGGATGTTCTTTACAGTTGATGACACACACCTATTCTTTATATAGCAGGCTGTGTTGATGGCTTCCCTCCAAAATTGAACTGGCATGCCTGACTGAATGAGCATGCACCTACTAGTGGTGAGAAGTTGCTGGTTGAGGCGTTCAGCAATGCCATTCTGTTGGGGAGAGTAAGCCATTGTTAACCTACGAACAATACCTTCCTTTTCAAGATAGTTACAAAACTCTGTACTTAAATACTCTCCACCGTTGTCTGAATGGAAAGATTTCAACTTGGTCCCTTGTGCTGTCTCCATTAGGGCTTTAACCTTGAGAAACTCATTAAATGCATCACTCTTATGCTTAAGAAACCTTACATATGAGAATCTGGTACAATCATCAGTAAATGTAATAAAATATTTGCTACCTCCAATCGATGGGTGCTCTAACTGGCATACATCAGAGAACACAACATCTAATGGCTTCTGAGATACATGATCTCTTTCATTAAATTTAAGTCTTTTCATTTTACCTTGTTTACAAGTATCACAATCAAGATTCTTTTCTTTGGGTATAAAATCACGATCTGGAATGTTCAGAGCATGGCCAAAACGCTGATGCCATATTCCGCTAGTTACAGCTTTGTTGCTCTTAGCATACACAACCTCCACCTCGTCATTACAAGCAAATTCTTTCCCTTGTTCTACCATAAAATAATCACAATTTACCTCATACATATTTCCAACGGCCTCACCCGTAAGGAATGTACCCTCATGATCTGACAATACAACTTTGCTATCTTTAATGGTTACGACTGCACCTTTCCTGTCAAATTAACCTACAGATATTAAATTGTCTTGAAGACCTGGGACATACAACACTCTTTTCAGTTTCAGAAAAGACCCTCCACACTTGTCAGATAGCTTCATAAGCACACTTCCCATACCACATACACTAACTACGGATCAATCAGCTGTGTCTACACTACCAGAAACCTTTGGGGTGTAATCATACAGAATATCCTTATAAGGTGTCAGGTGCTCAGTGGCTCCTGAATCTACATACCACCTGCGTACACAATCAGATGCAATATCCTTGCTTTCAGTTGCCACATAAGCCTTTACCTTAACACTACTAGCATTAACCTGAACACATTCGTTTGCCGCCTCATCGTCCTTTACCGTGGCAATAACCTCACGATTCTTAACCTTAACATTTTCCTTGCGTCCATTACTACAATTCCGGGAAGTATGACCTATCTTGGCACAATTAAAACACAAAACTGAACCTTTCTTTCTTGCTTCATGAACTAAATCACAGAACTTCGCAATATGCCCCTGTTTTTGGCACTTGTAGCACATGAATCCACCACTACCTGTTGGCTTGTTGACACTTTTGCTGCTGTTGACGACCTCCTTGGAATTTAAGCGCATGGCTGCCACCATTGCCTTCACGCTTTCACCCTCAGATTCTTCCTTCTTCAGCCTCGCATAAGTCTCCTGTTCTCGCTCCATCTTTACTTTATCCAACTTGTTCTTTCTCTCCTCCAACAATAGTTTGGCTCGCACTACCTTTACACTTAAGTTTTCTTCATTGCTTTCCAATGAACGTATCAAATTTTCGTACTCCCGCTTTTCCAGTCCTCTGAGAATAAAAGCAGCTTTGGCCTTATCCGTAAATTTTATACCTACATCGTCCAACCGTGCACACCAAGTAAGCACTTTGTCAACAAATGTACGCATGCTAATGTCACTAGTTTTCTTAAGAAGACACAATTCTTCTAACATCGTCACAATTTGAAGGACTCCGGTATCGCAACATGAAGTCAGAAGATTCTGCCATGCTTCCTTAGCTATCTCCGCTTCTTCGATATCACCTAGGAAAGGGTCGGTGACCAAACCTATGAGCAAGTTTTTCGCGTCTTGATCTTTGCGCAGTTGGGCCTCGGAGTACTCTTCAACGGGTGTATCTTCTACCTCTCCTGTATCGGTCTTTCGTGGGAAACCTTGAACCGCGTCCCACAGACGCCTTGTTTGAAGCAATGCCTTTGTTCGGGTGCTCCACGCTTCCCAATTGTCGTCCTGTAACCTCACTATTGCAACTACTCGCTCGCTGCTTCCCGTAGCTGAATCCATGTTAGTATGTATACTTAAAATAAAGCGTACAAATAGTCCTCACAATAGAAAAAATCGTCCACAAAATTCACCAAAAACTATCTTGAATGCACACTTAACTGCCGCACATATCAACACCTTTTAACAACCGACATTCTCCCATCACAAAGTCCACACATTAACAGCAATAAGCGTTTAACTGGGCTCATAACCTGTCATAAAATAATTAGTAAAAAGGGTTTACTAAATACAGTCCTAAACTCCAAATTGACGGGAGAAGAAACAAACACCGACATCCATTGGTCACAACCGGAAACAGACGGTTATATTCAAAAAAGTACATTTGACTTGTACGGTATACAAAAACAAAAGAACACTATGAGAAATATAAAAACAAAAGAATACACTATGAGAATTTGTGAATGCAAACTCACAATCTTGAGGGTGGCCTGTGCATTGATTACAGTTAGAGATAGATTACATTGTGCTTTGTCATCCACGAGCAGTTTAGGACGTGATCTGTTGAATAGCCAAGAGTGATGTTTTTTTAGGCATCTACCATAAACCTTTTCAAAGCGGTGATCAACGAGAAATGGCCAAGGATAGATCTTATTCTCGACGTCAAAATACTGCAATTTAGCCCTGTTTGTCTGTTTCAACGCCCTAGTAAATGTAGCGGCAATGTACCATTTTGTTCACTCTCAAAATGCCAACTACATCAGCCGGATTCGAACAAGCGGAGCGATAATTAGGCATATGTAGTGGTAACGGATGGAAGTGCCAATCAGCCCTAAATAGCATTGGTATTTTTCTACGTCTTGAAGCGGGAGCGTAATTTATATTAGGTTTGAAGAGACTGCGTGTGAAGGGAGCTATCTGACTAGCTACTGTGACTATAACGACCCTAGGCGTGACGTCACAGTAGGAGCCTTACGGCCTGTACATTACGATGGCAATGGTAGGATGGACTCGGTGGAGAATAGTATTAGAAAATGGAACCCGGATTGGAGCACAGTGTCGGAAGAGGAATGGTGGAACGACAGAACAAAGTGGAGAGGAACCATATTTGCTCCCACCCAGTGCCAACTGGAAAAGGGGAAATGATAGATAGATAGATAGATAGATTTTTATTAATTCCATTTGATCAAATACATGCATTCAATACATTTTTGATATAGGACACGTCAGAATTTACATGCATAAAATAAAAGAACTAACAGGTATATATTACTAAGATTATAACTATTTATAACTTATTATAATAGCAAATCTTAATAGATACAATCTTATTGCACAACTATTTACACCTCACTCTATTATCATAATATGAAAACTTAATTCTATAAATACAACAACATACAGCTAGGTATTAAAATTAAATTAAAAAAGTAAAATATAGTTATAGATTCCATCACTCCTATACGCTAAAATATTCAACTACTGAGTAAAAACAATGGCACTGCAGATAAGCTTTCAACATTCTATCAAAGGTTTTTATTTTTGGGGCCAGTTTTATATACTGGGGTAGTTTATTGTATAATTTAACTCCAGTGTGAAAAGTTCCTTTTTGATATATGCTTGTGTGTGTGTGTGAAATATGAATGTTTTGATTTTGTCTTGTGTTATGCCTATGAACATCATTGTTTGTTTTAAGAAAAACATCTTTATTCATTAAATTCTTTTTAAAAAACATAATACTTTCAAAGATATATATGCAGGGCAGTGGGAGAATGTTTAAATCTTTAAACAGAGGTCTACATGATTCTCTAGAGTTTACATTTGCCATAATTCTAATCGCTCTCTTTTGTATCCTAAACGTGCTTAGTACATCTGGCGACATACCCCAAAATATGATCCCATATCTTAAGTATGAATGGAAATAAGCAAAATAAGTATTTCTTAATGTGTGCATGCTAGTGCAGGTTTTCAAAATACGTAACGCAAAGCACATCGAGTTCAGTTTAGTATTCAGATATTGTATATGTTTATTCCATTTCAAGTCTTGTTGTATCCATAGTCCTAAAAACTTTGTTTCTGATTTATTTTCTATTTGATGACCATTTAATGTTATATTGGGCATCGCAGGATTCCTATTCTGTATAGTGTGGAAATTTAGACATACTGACTTTTTATAGTTTATTATGAGGCGATTATCTTGTGACCATTTGGTTAACTCTCCTGTAACGGAGTCAGCAGACTGCTGTATGACCTGTTTAGTTTCACCTTTTATTACGAGTGTTGTATCGTCCGCAAACAAAATTTCCTTATGTGAATGAACGTTCTGTGTTATATCATTGATATATAGAAGAAAGAGTAGTGGGCCCAAAACCGATCCCTGGGGTACTCCAAATTCAATAATTCCCTCATTGGACAATGTTTCATTAAGTAATTTGGTTCCATCATCCTTGTGTCTCAAGCTTACTATTTGTTTACGCCCTGTTAAGTAAGACTCTATCCATTTATTAGCTAGACCTCTAACACCATATTGATTTAGTTTGGTAAGGAGGATTTTATGGTCAACTACATCAAATGCTTTCGATAAATCCAAGAATAGGCCAGTTACATGTTCCTTATTGTCAATTAATTTCAGTATACTATTACTACATTCGTAAATTGCTGTCTGTGTAGATTTTTCCGTTCTAAATCCATGTTGTGAGTTTGATAATATTTTATTTTTTTCTATGAAACTTATCAGTCTCTTATACATAATTTTTTCCACAATTTTTGCAATACCAGTTGGTAAGGTAATAGGACGATAGTTATCTAATTCATCTTTTGAACCGTTTTTGTGCACTGGAATTACTTTTGATAACTTCAAAATATCCGGGTAAGTTCCTGAGAGAATTGAACTGTTTATTAAGTGCGTAAGTGGATTTATTATATTTTCTGCACATTTCTTTAAAATTGCATCAGGGATGCCATCAATGCCAGCACAGAATTTATTTTTTAGCTCTTTTATAACTATTCTTACCTCTTCACTTGTGACATGATTTATAAATAAAGAATCACTGCATATATTTATTTTATTATTAGAATTTAGTGTATTTACCTGTGATTTATTTAATAATTTTTGCGGAATTTCCAGAAAATAGTCATTAAAAGTGTTTGCTATTTCCTCTGGATTATTAATCACTTTATTATTTCTGGTCAGTGTAATGTTCCTTTGTATTTTAGCAGATTTTCCAGTTTCTTTCTTTATTACGGACCACATAGCCCTGTTTTTATTAGATGATTGGGAAATAAAATTATCATTATGCATTTTCTTTGCTAGTCTTATTACCTTATTTAATATGCTATTGTATTTTTTGTAGTATAAATTGAATTCAGGTGTTGTGTGGTATTGTTTATATAATTTGTGTAGAAATTTCTTTCTTTGACATGAATTTATAATCCCTGTTGTTATCCAATTGCTAGTTTTGTTATTTTGAACAGTTCTTCGTTTAAAGGGGAATGCTATTTCAAAATAGTGTTTTAGGGTACTGTTAAATGCATTAAATTTATCATTTACATTTTCTAGTTCATAAATTTCTGACCATGTTTCCTTATTTAATAAGTCATTGAAATATGTAACATTTGATTCAGTGAATGACCTGCACTTTGATTTTACTCCATTATCATTATTATTGATTACTTCGGATACTTCAAAACTCAGTATTTGTCCATGGTGGTCACTAAAACCCGGACAATAGACTTCTATTGAATGGTGATATTTATCTGTATTTATAAAAATTTGATCAGGAGTGGTTTTACTAAATTTTGTTATTCTTGTTGGTGTATTTACTGTAGGTTTCAGTCCATAGGAAATTAGTAACTGGTTTAATAATTCACAATTTCTATCAAGTTTTAAGAAATCCACATTTACATCCCCACAAATTATTATATCGAAATTTACTTTGCTCATGTTATTGAGTAACAATTCTAGTTTATCTATAAATAGAGGAAACTTTCCTGACGGAGAACGGTATACGCATACAATTATTAACTTAGACTGCTGAATTTTTACGGCAGAGAATTCAAAATCCTGTTCCATAATTAGATAATCATAAGCTGTTATCTGTTCATGATCTAAATTATTTCTTAAGAAGATGCAAGTACCACCATGGCTAATATTAGATCTAGAGTATTTACTAGCTTGTATAAACCCTGGGAATTGAATTAATTCGAGTTGTTCCTCTTTCAGCCAATGTTCTGAAATACATAGTGCTGAGATGTCTTTAAGTTCATTTTTAAGCATTAGATTTATGTAATCAATTTTATTATAAAGAGACTGGACATTCTGGTGGTAAATTTTAAATTTGTTACTTTTGCAAGCTTGTGTTGGTGATTTATTTACATTATTATTATCATAATTGTTATTATTATTGTTGCTAGACAAATCCGAAATACCATTGTTGCACTCCGTTAAATTTGACTTCAAAAGATGTGAATGCCAAACCTCACGTTTGGCTTCTTCTACCAGTTTCCCTGCTTCCACTCTAATGATATTACTGTTGAATTATTCTTACCATTTGAATTTACAATTTTGCAGATTTCATCACTAAGATACTCTTTTCCTAATCTATTTAAGTGTAGGCCATGCCGAGTGTGGAACTTCCTGTCTAATTTACTTACATCTACAATTTGGACATTTGGAAAACTCTTACAAATTTTATGAATTTTTCCATTTGTAGCCTCTATTTCTACATTTACACATGACTTGGGAATTAAATCGTGTCTCTGCGGAATGTTTACAATAATGACATTTGTTTTTTGCATGGATGGCAATGTACCCTTTAAATCTTTGATTACCTTTTTACTCTCATTTCTATAGACGTCGTTTGCTCCAGCGATGATCACTGCGTAGTCCTTTGCAGTAAGGGACGCACACTCTCCTATCATCCCGTTCGTGACTTCTGCAATCTGAGCTCCTGGCTTCACTGTCGAAGTGACCTCCATTTCTCGGCTTCTCTCCAAAACGCTTGCTGCTACATCTCGCCCGTGGCTATCCGCAAATATCCGCATCTTCCTGGATTTTCTCTTTATCACTTTCTTCTTTTCTTCTTGAGGAAAGTCATCATTTTCTTCGACAAGCACTCCAAATGAATTTGAGACGGGAATTTCAGTTACATGTACTCCATTTATAGGCCTAGGCTTATTCAATCTTACCTTACCAGCAATCACTGTCGACCAAGTTTCCTTGCTTTCCTCTCTGTTTCCTTTTAATTTATTCAACTCTTCCATTAACTTAGCAATATCTTCCTTTAGCAGCTTTATAATTTCGTCTTTTGAGGACAGTTCGTTTCTCAGGTTATGGCATTCGCATGACGGTAGCGGTAGGCCTACATTACGACAATCGGTTTCACTTTTCTCCTCATTCAATTTTACCTGAGATCTTGTGATGATTTTATTTGCATTTTTTACTTTTATTTTGCACGACGAGCATAAATCCGTTACGGTTACACAACCTGACGAGATACTAACACTGTTTACTGTCGTCATACTAGAGATCTAAGTGAGCCTAGATGTTTACACCA
This sequence comes from Meconema thalassinum, assembly GCA_946902985.2. Classification (NCBI taxonomy): domain Eukaryota; kingdom Metazoa; phylum Arthropoda; class Insecta; order Orthoptera; family Tettigoniidae; genus Meconema; species Meconema thalassinum. The sequence goes on along the minus strand of OX336390.1, from coordinate 534,364,771 downwards.
AATTACACTAAATTTAATTTAATTATTACTACCTAATAGAATTAATCTAATAACCTACCAATAAAGAAGAATGTGAAATACGTATATCTTCCAATCGGGTGAAGTCTCGTAAAAGCACCACTGCTCTACTTGGTTCAAACAGTGATTGAAGAAGTCACCGAATCTTTGGATACACGTTCCCACAACTTAGTTTAAGTTTATTAAATTATCAACAAGAATTTCTAAATACTATCAATATTCCGTATTACACTTGATCTAAGGAAAGTAACTTTATAGATTTTAAGCCTCTGTTATAATATTTTACCACTTTTATCAAATATTTACACTAGCTGCTATTTCACTACACTTTCACTGTGACGCCATCTTGAAGATGAAGATGATGATGATGAATAGGTAAAAGTTCGCGTAACACCTTGGACCTTGTGACGGCACGGTTGCAGAATACTGTTCTAGGCAAATGTCGGATTGGTTTTTAACTTACAACCACGGCCGTTTCCTTCCCAATCCTTACCTGAATTACAAATAAGTTACACACAAGCACATGCACACTCATTACACAAGTTATCAGGTAAATTCTACACACACCGAAGCTTACGGGGCTAAATGATCTCGCCCTTTAAATTAGAAAACTCCTCTTATAATAGACATACGTTAAAGATAATCGTAACAATTTTTGTTTTTTGCTGTAATAGTCTTTCACCAGTGACGATGGGTTGACCACCCGTCCAACACTCGACACCCCTGTGAGCGCTGTTGAGTATGTATTTTAATCGTGTTTTTTGGTCAGTCGTATTCGTTGGTCGCAAGTTGACAAGATGTATATACACAAGGCTGTGGGAGGAGGAGTTCCAAAACTATGGCGCAAGGTAGCTCGGGTGGGACGTCTTCTCGTCGCCACGGTAGAAATGAACACGATAGTACATCAATATCTTCGAGCAGATATGCTGATACGGAATGGGAAGCGAAAGAGGTATGCAATATTTAATATAGGAGGTGGTTCTAAACGCCTGATGAGACTGCTGTCTAAGATGACATTAGCACTAGGCCTACATCCTTGGAATTAGGACGGACGGAATCATGTAAGGAACGACGTTTTAAGTTTATTTTATTTTTAGAGGAAAAATTTGTAGATTTTTGTATTCTTTTGACATTTGTTATCATAAGACCTGCATCTAGTAACTGGCACAATTCCATCTGTCAACATGTTCCAGCCTTCTTAGTATTGTGTTCAGGGGCCGATAACCTAGATGTTAGGCCCCTTAAAACAACAATTATCATCATCATCATCATCATCATCATCTTAGTATTGTGCCCCGAATCATATCTCGTCGCGGTAATTATTTTTGTTTAGTTCGAACCTACTACTTAATATACAATTCTCCCATCGTAATCTGCAAAGTGGTCTGGCACTGATTCATGTTTTTCACTTTTTTGTCTGTGTTGTTGTAAAATGGCCTGAATGGTGAGAACGGGAAGGAAGTGTAGTACAGTACATTAAAGGGGATCCACGTTTTGACAGGTGTGTGTCTGGTTAAACCTTCCAGGCAACCCCTCTTGTGGTGCAGTGGTTAGAATTCTTGACTGTCAATCCTGATGTCAGTCTCGACTTTGCCAAGATATTCAATTCTAGTCTGAGGGTTGGAATGAGGCACACTCAGCTTCGTAAGACAGAATTGATAGGCAGGTTCCAATCAGTCATCTTGGAAGTGGATTGCTATGGTTTCCCCAATTTTACTCCAGATTGGGATGGTTTCTAACATATGGCCATGACTGTCAGTTTCCCAATCCTATCTCAATTATACATGTGAAGTATTGAAGCCATTTTTGCACACTACAGTGAAACCCCTCAAATCCGAACTAATTGGGGCTGTAGCCTGTTCGGATTTCAATTTGTTCGGATTAGCCGAAAAATACCCATAACATAATAACCAGCCCTTGTTACGGTATAGGACTGACAATATGACTTAGGCTATACTGAAGCTGCATCTGTTCTTATGCATTGCGCTTCGTAGGACAAGACGCAGCAGCCACGCCAAACAATGTCATCTTCATGCGACGCTGGCACGCAATTGCATCCACGGGAAGGTTTGTGTCACATCGACAATATTGAAGATAACCGATTTCAAATGAACGATTAAGATGTATTTTGTGTGTTTCTAAAGTTATTTCATTGTTTTTGCAAAGTGATTAACCTAAGGATTACATTAAACATTAAACACACAGCCGGCCCCGTGGTGTTGAGGTAGCGCGCCTGCCTCTCACCCGGAGGCCCCGGGTTCGATCCCCGGCTCCGTCAGGGATTTTAAAACTGACGTGAGGGTTGGAACGGGGTGCACTCAGCCTCGTGAGGACAATTGAGTAGCTGTCTGACAGTGAGACAGCACCCCGATCACGAATACCAATATTAACGGCCGAGGGGACCCGACGCGCTGATCACGCGTCACCCCAATATCTGCAGGCCAAATGGCTGGGCAGCGGTCGCTTGGTCGGCCTTAGTCCGTCATGGGCTGGATGGTGCCAGGGGTTGTTTTTTTTTTTGATTAAACACACACCCAAAGTACACAGGGCTACATGACCGCGTTGTTGCAGCCCTTAAACTTAGGAACCAACCAAACACATTGTTAGGTATGCTAAATGTACTTCTATGTTAATTTTTCAACTATTGATGTAAAATAAGGTCATAATGTAGAATATATAATATATTTACTTATTTACATATGTTACGCCCTCATTGGAGCACTTAACCAAAACAAGTATATACATATCTCAAAAAACAATATTAATGATTCAGCTTCTTATTTTTCTTCTTTTCCCAAAACATTTTCATTCTAGTCGACCTTGCCGCTCTCTCTGCATCGCTTATGGTGTAAGTTTTGCGGGTAAAGGTTTTTAAGGGAAGTCGGATGTTCTTGTTTTTCAAGATATTCTTCTCATCTTTGTTAGCAATTTGGGACATTGTCAAGCCGAGTTCATCCAGATCATTTTGAATTTCCATAAACCAAGAGTTCTTTGTTTTACTTTTGAAAAAATAATTAAATAATACTTTTAATTGTCTGGTATCCGGCAGGCGTGAGGGATGACAAAAAAAAGCAATTCGCCTTTTTCGCATAGTATCGACTATAGACTCAGTTTCTTTATAAACCACATATATAATATATAATATATTATATAATTATGACTAAATAAATAAGTTTCTCTTTCTTTGCGTGTGTATTTCTAACTTTAAATTGGCAACAAAAAAAAGAAACTCGTTCGGATTATCCGGGATTTCGGATTTCCGGGGTTCGGATTTGAGGGGTTTTACTGTATTGCCAACAACATAATTATATAATAATTGTTTGTTTTATGTCCCTTTTAACTACTGTGGCTTTTAGAGATGCCAAGGTGCTGGAATTTTGTTCCGAAGGGGATCTTTAATGCGCGAGTAAATCTACTGATCTCCCTTGCATTCGTGCACCCTTAAATGCCAACTGACTGCATCAGTATTCGATCCTGCAACCTCGGGCACAGCTAAACATAATAACATGCTATCAGACAAATCATACACACACCCAAGTACATGGGACTAAATGCCTGCAATAAGTCCCTCAATGAATTTGTGAACATTGTGTACGGTACTCTAGTATGTTCTTACTATTTATGTGTTGGCAAACTGTGTACTGGTACTTCACACTGCTGTTTGCCAGAAGAATTCTTATGTTTTTAAATTTTGACGTGCAAGTCCAGAACACAGTCTAGTTTGTGGTATGAGTCGTGACATACCTTGCCATTTTTTACTTAATTTTTCCGAAATGCACAACAAACCTACAGAGAGTGGTCTTCATTCACTGTTCTTTGACCATTTTTAGCAATCCTCAACTAACAAAGTTAATAAATCTTATGTTCTTTTCATTACCAGTGCATGAGACAGGAACCTGACTTTTACAGTTTCACTTAGATGGCAAATGATAATATATGATTTTCATACCTTTGAAATTCCTGTTCATATGACCAATATACTGGAAATAAGTGCTAAACGACGTAATTATGTGTGATCTACGGTGGCCATGTTGGCTCACTCCAGCTGGGCGAGACATGACGAGACATTAATGTCACGGCAGTGTGCACGACATGTCTTCTTCTTCCTTGCATTAGTCGGGGTCTGCTATTTTGCTATATCTCCTCCACTTCTTTCTGTCGTTGACATCTTCTGGTGTTAGACCAACAGCGTGCATGTCAGCCCTGATGTTGTCAGTCCACCGCTTTGCAGGTCTCCAACGTGGTCTTGTTCCACCTGGGTTGATGTGGAGTGCTGTTTTTGCAACTCAGTTGTTCTGTCTTCTCATGCCATGTCCGTACCAGCGTAGACAAGCCTCCCTTACCTTCTCGACAATTGGTGCAACACCAAATCTTCGCCGGACGTCTGTGTTCCTTGCGTGGTCACATCGGGTCAGCCCCATCGACCATCGGAGCATCTTCATTTCCATTGTAAGCAAAATTTGCTCTTGTTGTTTGGTCATAGGGCGACATTCAGTCCCATAGATTGCTGCTGGGCATACCACAGACTTATAGACCTTTGCCTTTAAATGCAGAGGCATCTTTTCATCACAGAGAACTCCAGAGACTTGTCTCCACTTGAGCCAGGCTGCGTTTACCCTCATCCGAGTATCAGGAGTGGCGTCACAATTTGAAGTGACCATGGACCCTAAGTACTTAAAATGCATGGTCTTCTGCAGATTTTCTGTGCTGATACTGATGGTACCTCTGGTTTGGGGGCCACATTCCAGGTATTCTGTCGTCTGAATATTGAGGTGTAGTTCATTTTCAGCCAGTTTGTCGTTCAACGTTTCAACCCGTTGCTGGAGTTCAGGGCGGGTTTCTTGGGCAAGTAGGCTACATCATCCACATAGAAAAGGGTCCAGGGATGTGAGGTCTGTATGTCTGCCGTTGCTGTATCCATGCAGAGGATGAATAACAGTGGTGGTAGAGCAGGACCCTGATGAACACCCACAGTGATTTCAAAAGGTGGGGAGACTCCAGCTGGACTCCGAACTACACTTGTGACATTGTGATACAGAAGTTGCACCCAGCTTACATATTCCTCAGGGACCCCATGACAACAAAGAGCTCGCCAAATAAGATCATGAGGGATACGGTCAAAAGCTTTCTCTAAATCGAGAAATGCCAGGTGTACACTTCGCTGCCTCTCTCTGTGCTTTTCCATTAAAAGGCGTGTGGCATGGACAGCATGTATGGTACTGCATCCCTTAACAAACCCACACTGGTTTGGTGTTACAGTGACTATATTTCTGAGCCTACAATCAAGCGCATGCTCAAATATTTTAAACGTATGACAGAGGAGTCGAATAGGGCGATAAGTTGAGCAGTCACCCATATCACCTTTTCCCTTCCAGATTGGAACTGTTATGCTAGTTGTCCATGCATGGGGAAGTTGGTTCTCAGCAATGATCCGGTTAAAGAGTGTGGCAAGGAATTCTGAGGCAGGCTTTCCTAGCATTTTCCATATTTCCGTCGGTAAGTTACGTCATCTGGGCCAGTTGCTTTCCCACTCTTCATCTTGCTAAGGGCAAGCATTACTTCCTCGGATGTAATTGAAAGAACGGGTCCTAAGGTAGGATCAGGACTTGCAATTGGTGGGTGTGAAAATTCTTCGTTGCAGATACCAAAAACTTAGTCTACCCAACGTTGGAGGATAGATTGCTGGTCTCATAGTAGCTTAGCGTTCGCATCCTTCATATGCATGACATGTCCAATGCCCTGAGGTGAACGGTTACGGGACTTAGCAAGACGATAGACATTGTTTTCTCCTGATGGTGTGTCAAGCTGGTCGTACAGGTCTTGATAATAATTGTCCTTTGCAGCAGCTACTGCTCTTTTTGCTGCTGATTTCAGGTTACAGTAAGATATAAAATACATACATGAAAGATATTAAAATTCACCACTACTACGGGAATCTGGCTCCCAGGCGATAGGCTGTAACCATTGTCAAAACTATTGATCTGGACTCGTTAGGCTGTAACCATTGTCAAAAACCATTGGATTGGACAAAACAAAGGTTAGAATGGTCGGGTGTAGATGCGGCGGCTAGCAGGGCACTGCTGACCCAAAAACCATTGGATTGAACGTGTTGAGTTGGGCGTTCTTTTGGTTTACAAAACCGCCTATATCAGTACCGTATGCGTGGGGTTGGCAATACTGTTCTAACACCGAAAACGGCCGGCACAACTGGACTTTTTACTAAACAAGTCTTGTTATAATTTGGGATGGCAGGTGGGTTATAGACAGCCGAGGAGTGAACTACATCATTCCCAGATCAATTTTGAATCTTTAGAAACGGTATTTGATCCAAACCTAAATATTCCAACACCTAATCTCGCAAACTCGACATTATCCCTTCAGTTCAAGGGCAGATGTTATCTCCTGAAGGTTGGTCGTAGCATAATGGGGTTTGGACAGTCAGCTTCAAAATGTTAAGCTCTGTTGCATAGGATCATCAAAATAATTGAATATTTAATGATTTTCGTGCGCGGAGAGAAAATATGATTTTATACGACACAGCGAGCCGGGAGCGTTTATCTATCTTGGCAATGCCGTGCTATTCTATTGGCAGGCTTGTACAAGCGAGCGATCTGGCTCCTCCCTCGTGTTCACAGCTGTTTTGTGTTTGGTATAGTACACTTTGAGGTTCTTTGGGTATCTACTTACATAACCTATGGCGGTACTTTTTGAGGATCCAACCAGCCTCTGGGCTGACTACCTAATAGGCAGACTGTAGGGACATCTAGCGCCTTGTCAAAGACAATTGAAATTAGGAACTAATTAAATAAGATTACTGTCACTTCTATTTCAGGTGATCCCGTTCATTCAGCTGAATGTTTTCTTACCTATGTATGTCTTCCCCTTATTATTCCTGTTCTTCAAGGTTGGGGATGAGATTAGTAGAATGTGTATGTGGTGGGTGGTTTTTAGGCCAGATTCACATCCTGAGAGGGGAGATGAAATGACTGAAGCTGGGCAAGGAGTTGGAAGTCATGGTTTGGTGTTTGCTTAAAGTTAAAAAATGTGAAACCATGGAATATCATTTCCACTATGACTGATGATTTGGTTTGAACCCACCTTAGCAAGAATGCTGTCATTAAGTTAAACATGGAAGGAAAAACTAATTTATGAAAATATTTCAATCTTTGCTAAGTTGTCGTATTCAAACACAAACATAAAACAAGTAGTTACATGACGAACTAAAGAGCCTATTTTCATATATCCTACTTATGTTAATTGCCTCTATCCACATTCAAAATTTCAGTTTGATTGCTGTAATAGATTCGTAGATATCGAGAACCATCTGAATATTTCGGATGGTCGCCATGTTGGATATTTATATATGTAAGCCATAGAGTTATGTAGCCTACTATTAGATGAAGATTATTGCATAGGTTTATTATTTAAACGTCAGTCAGCTGGCATTTGAGGGTGCGCAAATGCGAGGGAGCCGGTACATTTACTGGCACGTTAAAGATCACCTTCGGGGCAAAATTCCGGCACCCCGGCGTCTCTAAAAGCCGGGGTAGTTAAAAGGGACGTAAAACCAATAACATTATTATTAAACGTCAATCGCATGATTAGGACACAAGAAATAAGAAGATTTAAAAATTTTGCACAGCCACCATTTTGTGGTTATGAAAACAATTGAAATAAATTGGATGTCAGTGCGTAAACATTTGTATAAGCATTTACCGTAGCAAGTTTCACTGCGCTCCAACGGTTAAATCACGAGAAACGTCCATTTAAATTTTGCATCGCCGCTATGTTGAATTTGTGCTCACTAGGTTATTGAAATTCTCATAGGTGAAATCTATTGGAATAAAGTACAGGGATAGGAGGGTGATATACAATCTATACAGAAACCAGTCAGCAGTCATTCGAGCTGAAGGACATGAGAGAGAAGCTGGTATTCAGAAAGGTGTAAGGCAAGGCTGCAACTTATCTCCCATACTTTTCAATCTTTACATTGAACAAGCAATGAAGGAAATTGTACAAAAATTTAAAGTGGGAGTGAAGATTCAAGGAGAAACCATTTCTAATCTGAGATTTGCTGATGAGATCGTCATCTTGGCCGACACACCTGAGGATTTGAATGAGTTTTTTAATGGTATGGACTCCGTCTTACGGAAAGAATACATGATGAAAATTAATAAATGTAAAACAAAAACAAGATGTTCAGTAAAGAACATGTAGCCTACTTTCTCCTAAATGCATGGGTATTGTTATAACTCTTTGTCCTTTTCAAGGAGTATATTTGAATGTTGGTTGTAGTAGCTTGTTGAAATACAACGTGCTATAGGGATATTAAACATGACACTGAGATGCCCTTTGCTAGTGCTACCTCTGTAAAAAATTCATTCAATTCGGATTCACCGTGTTTGAATTGATATGGGGAATGGATTTACACATACTTGGTCACCATCTGCAAACTATTGGGCAGATGATCTTGCAGTTTGATCAGGATATGCTTTCCACATAAAGATATCTTGTTGCAAAATTTGGTAGAGACTAGATTATTAGGTTGGTCGTATTTACATTTTCGCTTTTAACATTTGGGTGGCCGCGATTACGTTTCCGTCAAGATGGCGGTGATATAAAACATGACACTGAGGTGCCCTTTGCTAGTGCTACCTCTGTACCAAATTTCGTTCCATTCGGTTTCACCGTGTTCGAATTGATAGGGGGAATCGATTTTCACACAAAGATGGCTGCCATCCGCAAAATATTAGGCTAATGACCTATTATTTTGGTCAAAGGATGCTCCCTCCATAAAGGTATGTTGTTGCAAAATTTGGTAGAGATCGCATGATTAGGTTAATCGTAATTTGATTTAAGCTTTGAACATTTGTGTGGCCGCCATTGCGTTTCCGTCAAGATGGCGGCGATATAAAACATGACACTGAGGTGCCCTTTGCTACTGCTACCTCTGTACCAAATTTCGTTCCATTCGGTTTCAACGTGTTCGAATTAATAGGGGGAATCGATTTTGACACAAAGATGACCGCCATCCGCAAACAATTAGGCTAATGACCTATTCGATTGGTCAAATGATGCTCCCTCCATAAAGGTATGTTGTTGCAAAGTTTGGTAGAGATCGGATGATTATGTTAGTCGTAATTTGATTTAAACTTTGAACATTTGTGTGGCCGCCATTACGTTTCTGTCAATATGGTGGCAATATAAAAAATGACACTGAGGTGCCCTTTGCTAGAGCTACCTCTGTACCAAATTTCGTTCTATTCGGTTTCACCGTGTTTGAATTAATAGGGGGAATCGATTTTGACATAAAGATGGCCGCCATCCGCAAACTCTTATTCTAATAACCTATTAATATGGTCAAAGGATGCTTCCTCCATAAAGGTATGTTGTTGCAAAATTTGGTAGAGATCGGATGATTAGGTTAGTCGTAATTTGATTTAAGCTTTGAACATTTGTGTGGCCGCCATTACGTTTCCGTCAAGATGGCGGCGATATAAAATATGACACTGAGGAGCCCTCGGCTAGTACTACCTCTGTACCAAATTTCGTTCCATTCGGTTTCACCGTGTTCGAATTATTAGGGGGAATCGATTTTCACACAAAGATGGCCGCCATCCGCAAACTATTAGGCTAATGACCTATTAGTTTGGTCAAAGGATGCTCCCTCCATAAAGGTATGTTGTTGCAAAGTTTGGTAGAGATCGGATGATTATGTTAGTCGTAATTTGATTTAAACTTTGAACATTTGTGTGGCCGCCATTACGTTTCTGTCAATATGGTGGCAATATAAAAAATGACACCGAGGTGCCCTTTGCTAGAGCTACCTCTGTACCAAATTTCGTTCTATTCGGTTTCACCGTGTTTGAATTAATAGGGGGAATCGATTTTGACATAAAGATGGCCGCCATCCGCAAACTCTTATTCTAATAACCTATTAATATGGTCAAAGGATGCTTCCTCCATAAAGGTATGTTGTTGCAAAATTTGGTAGAGATCGGATGATTAGGTTAGTCGTAATTTGATTTAAGCTTCGAACATTTGTGTGGCCGCCATTACGTTTCAGTCAAGATGGCGGCGATATAAAACATGACACTGAGGAGTCCTTTGCTAGTGCTACCTTTGTACCAAATTTCGTTCAATTCGAGTTTACCGTGTTCGAATTGATAGGGGGGGGACAGACATTCAGAGTCCACACACTCACACACACACACACAGACTCACACACATACACACACACACACACACAGACAGACACACTTTTTTTTCGCCCTGTGTTGATCTCATAAGTCTATTTTCATTTTTTGCAAAAATCGAAAGTAGGCTAATACTGGAATGCAGCCGGAATAAATCAGAAACCTCTATTGACATCAAATTGGCAGGTGAAAAGCTGAAGGAAGTAGAAGACTTGTGTTACTTAGGAAGCAAAATAACCAGTGATGGACGAAGCAAAGAGGATATAAAAAGTAGATTGGCTCAGGCAAGGAAAGCATTTCTCCAAAAAAAAGGAATCTGTTGACATCGAATATAGATTTAGGTATTAGGAAGTCAATTTTGAAAGCCTTTGTCTGGAGCGTGGCGCTCTATGGAAGTGAAACTTGGACTATTGGTGCAGCAGAAAAGAGGAGAATTGAAGCATTTGAAATGTGGTGTTACAGGAGAATGATGAAGATCTGATGGGTAGATAGGGTTACAAACGAAGAGGTATTAAGACTAGTGGGAGAGGAGAGATGTTTCTGGCGACTGCTAATGAAGAGAACAGATAGGTTAGTAGGACACATACTAAGACACCCAGGAATAGCAAGCTTAGTGATGGAAGGAAGGGTTGAGGACAAGAACTGTAGGGGTAGACCAAGGTTAGAATATGTTAAACAGATTGCCTCAGATGTAGGGTGTGGTAGCTATGTAGAGATGAAACGATTAGCACAGGACAGGGAGGCAAGGAGAGCTGCTTCAAACCAGTCAAAAGACTGAAGGCTCAAACAACATAGGTGAACTTAAGTTACTAGCCTTTATCAACATACAAAATTTCAGTTAGATTGCTGTCATAGATTATAGATATTGAGAACCGTCTAAATATTTCGGATGGTCACTATGTTGGAATTTTGTAGGCCAGAGAGTTATGTACTATTTGATGAAGATTATTGTGTAGGTTCATTGCTCATATGTTGACTTCGATCGCATGATTAGGACACAAGAAATAAAAGCTAAATTATAAAATCACTCACAACCTTCATCTTGAGGTAATGTAAACAATTCAACTAAATTAGATGTAAGTGCATTACAATCTTCTTCTTCTTCTTCTGCTGCTTAGCTTCTGTCCCGTCTAGCTGCAGGGTCCGCTATATGGATACGTTGTTGCCATTTGTTTCTGTCACGGGCCATGTCAGGATGAAGGTGTTGGTTCTACAGATCTCCATGTAGCGTATCATCCCACCGTTGCTTCGGTCTTCCCTTAGGTCTCTTGCCGACGACTTGTATATTATAGTCAGTCTTTGCAATTGTGTCCGCTTATGGTCATAGAACATGCCCAAACCAACGCAGACGGCACTCCAGCATCTTGTCACTGATTGGTGCAACCCCAAACCGCTTCCTGACGTTGTCATTGGAAACATGATCCAATTTGGTGATGCCCGCTGTCCATCGCAACATCTGGGTCTCCATAACGCCCAAGCGACGTTCTGTCACTGTTGTTGTCGGCCAACACTCGCATCCATACAATGCGACAGGACGGATGACATTATGATAGATCTTTGACTTTTGGTTGTCCTTCATCCTTTGATCACAGGCGACTCCAGTTGTCGTTCGCCACTTCATCCAAGCTGCGCTGATTCTCGTATTGACCTCTTCTACAAGACTTTCATCATTAGTGATCATAGAGCCTAGATATTTGAATTTTGTTACACATGGCAAGTCTTCCCCATCTACTTGGATAGTACCTATATCTTGCTTATCTATCGTCATGTATTCCGTCTTTCTTTTGTTTAGCGCAGGCCATAATGTGCAAGTCGATCGCTCCATGCTCTTGTCTGAAGCTGCAGGTCTTTGCTTGTGGAGGCTAACATGACATCAGCATAGAGGAGGGTCCAAGGTATTGGCTTTTGTAGGCCAGATGTTAATGTCCATCACTAGGATGAACAAGAGCGGTGATAACGCATAACCTTGATGGACACCAACTGTGATGGAAAAATCATTTGATGCTCCTGGGGTAGCTCGGATGTAGCTACTTGGTTCTCTGTAAAGGAGCTGCAGCCGGTTTACGAGGTATTCTGGCACACTGTGCTTTCGAAGCACAAGCCAGATGAGGCGAGGTACACGATCAAATGGCTTCTCGGGGTCCAAGAATGCGAGATGAAGTTGCTGGTTCTTTCATGGTGCTTCTCTAAAAGCAAACGTGCAGCATGAATTGCATCAGTTGTAGCACAATTCTTTACAAATCCAGCTTGGTTTCTTGTAAGCTTGATGATCTCGCAGCAGGGTTGGCAAAATAACATTTTTTTAAAATAAAACATTAAAACATGTTTTTTTTGTTTTAAACAGTTTTTTAAAATTCTGAGCATGTTTTAAACAGTGTAATAAAATGCTGTATTTTTAATACTTAAAGATAAATACTTTAGAGATCATCTTGACCAGAGTTGTATGGTAAGTAATAGACCAATGTTTACAACTACACTCAGCCAGCAGGGAAATTTAGTTTCCAGCTGGGATTTTTTTTCTCTACAACTTATGGTTGGCTGTTGTGTTGTGTTTGTGTTAGGTTATGTTTGAATGGTGGTGTATCTACTTTTTTGTGTTCTGTGAATTGCTGTGTAATCAGCTTATTGCAGTTATGAGTTCAACTGGCAGAAGAAAAGATCCTGTATGGCAACATTTTATCGAATGCAAAAGTTCTAAGGGTAAAACAATTAGGGCAAAATGTAAGTTGTGCAAGGAAGACATGGCTGGGTTAGTTGCTAGAATGAAACAACATATAGAGACAAAATGCCCTTAACCCTCCATTACACGCGTCCTGGAGTGTGAGTCCGCACTTTACTTTTTTTTTGCTACCAGAAGGCTAAAAATGGAGTTGGAAGGGAGTGGCTTCTACTAGCTTCATTTTACAACAATATAAACACCCTGGTAAAGTGATATTGTGTGGTGGAGGTTTATATCGTCACGCGCAGACTTGCGGAGTCTCAGTCCGTAGCGTGTATTGGTGACTCATAAATCGTCCTCTCATTTTCGGTAAGTAATGCATTTTTCTGTTGTTTTATATTATAATATCTATATCATATCAATCATATATTATACAATTACATAATATATTTGTTGCAAGTGCTGTAGTATGTGTATTTAGAAGTAGTTTCTGTACTTCAATATCTGTAGTGGAGTATGGATGACAATAATGGCCTATGACTAATACCCGTGTGTCCTCTTATCAGACAGATATTTTGATTTATTCCTGGAGAAATGGATCACATCGAACAGTGATTGGACGACGATGAAATTAGAGTGAGTGATAACAGTGATGAGGATGCCGTGAATTATAGTGATCATAATTCTGACAGTGAGCAGTCTCAAGATAAGACGTGATTGAATGTGAGCAGCAAGAAATAGTTTATATTGTGAAACACTTGCCTGGAGTAGTAGGAGTCGCTAAGAATGCTAAGACACCTGTTGAAGCACTGCTACTATTTTTACCGATGAAATCGTTACATGCATAAATCGTTACATATCAACAACCCGTCCAAAATACTCTCGATCCCGAGATGCACCTTACACTGTTTCTTGGTGGGGCACTGAAAGTCTCCCACACCAATTTACAAGATCTCTGGCAAAATGATGGTACAGGTGTCGAATATTTCAGGCTATCAATGGGCATAAACCGTTTCCGTTTCTTGTTGAAGTGTTTGAAATTTGATGACATCAACTCCCGAGAGCATCGTAAACAGGCGGACAAACTCGCTGCTGTGCGGTATTTAGTAGACACGTTCATAGGTAACTGCAAGAAACACTACAGTTTGGCGGAACTAGTGACAATTGATAAAATGTTAGATGCATTTCGGGGAAGGTGCAGCTTTCGACAGTATATTCCGTCCAAGCCTGCTAAGTACGGTATAAAGATTTTTGCACTAACCGATTCCAAAATGTATTATTCAAGTAATATGGAGATATACTGCGGAAGACAACCTGAGGGCCCATACCAATGCGAAAACACGCCACACCAAATCGTAAAGAGATTGGTGAAACCAATATTAAAAACTGGTAGAAATGTTACTTGCGACAACTGATTTGGGTCTGTTCCTCTTGCTCAAGATTTGCTTGCAAATGATAAATTGACGCTTGGTGGAACGATTCGCAAGAATAAAAGTGAAATCCCACCATTTATGACCACTACTAAGAACCGACCAGTGGAATCAAGCATATTTGCTTTTGTAGAATATTTTCACGTCAAGTCATTTTTATTGTATAACGTAAAATTTATAATAAGAAATTGGCTAAATTCTACGATAATATATTTTGATGAAAATATCATTTTGTATCAATTTATGAACATATAGTCATACGCTGGTCATCCTACTGTAAACCAGATTGAGGAACGGAAGGAAAAAAGAACGAAAGGAACCACACAAACAGTTGCGGACTGTCAGTCCGCGCACGTGTAGTGGTGTAACGGCTGGGCACGCGTGTAATGGAGCGTTATAGAAACAAATCCATGCCTGCACAATTTGAGGATAATACTGACTGTGGAGTCATGGAAATGGAATATGAAACTGAAACCCAAATCAAAAGTTCACTAATATCCACTCATCAGCAGCTTGCATCACAATCACTTCAATCTCATTCCAATTCTACAGGTAAGATATATTTATACATAATTAAATTAAATTAATAAAAAACAAGTGAGGCAAATTTTATAGGTTATGTTCAATAATTAATTTGTTTTTAAAAAGAAATAAAATTCATAGTGCACTTTTGTTCAAATTGTTTGTTTGAAAGAAATATATATACAATTGAATGCTCTTGAAAATATTACATACCGATACTGTGTAAGTTATAGGTTTTATTCAAAAAACCAATGTAGCCTAATGGCAAAGTTATGATTAATACTGGTCTTACCCAATCAATCATATATTGTTTATACCAATACAGATAATTTGGGCTAAACGGATAACATTGGATTTGTTTTATTACAGATGATGAACCAGCTTCCAGTTCACGTTCTGTGCTTTCAGCACCATTAAGATCAAGAGGAAAATGTACATTGTCCAGTTCTCCATCTTCATCTTTTATTCAAGGCCCTGGCCCAAGAATATTGCAAGGAGGATTGGATAGGTTTACAGTACACACATCAGCTAAGGAGAAAAAGCAATTTGATTTGCAAATAGCTCGCTTTATTTTTGGCACAAACTCTGCTTTTCGGCATGTTGAACATCCCGAGTTTGTAAAAATGATTCAGCTTATTCGGCCTGGCTATAAACCACCCAACCGAAAGCAAATTTCAGGTGAACTTCTTGACGAAATTTTTGCTGAAGAGTTGGCCAAAGTAAAGAAAACTTTGGTAGGAAAATCTGTATGTATGGCTTTAGATGGTTGGAGCAATGTGCATAACGACTCACTTCTTTGTATGTCGCTTAGTGATGTAATGGACCACTCTACTTACTTAACCGAAACCATTGACACCGAAGATAAGTCATACATCTGATTACCTCTTAATGGTAGCAGAAAAACAATTAAAAACTGTGAAACTTCTTCTGGCTGCCATGTTCGAAGTTTTGTCACTGACAATGCTGCCAATATGGGGAAAATGAGGGATGAATTGGCAAAAAAAATATCAAAGAAGTGATAACTTATGGTTGTTCAGCTCACCTGCTTAATCTGTTAGCACATGACTTGGAGGTGGTTGGCATTTCAGAACATGTTAAACAAATTATTAAATACTTCAGGAACACTCACTTTGCAGCAGCCAAGTACAAACAGGCTGGCGGAACAGCTCTTGCTCTTCCTACGGATGTACGCTGGAATTCTTTAGCCGACTCTAAAGAGTCCTATTTGGGTAACTGGCATATTATTGTCAAAGTCTGCACTGAAAATCGAAGTGCCATTGAACCAATTATAAGTGCAAAGGTAAATGATATCAATATGAAACAAAATGTTCAAGACTATCTCATAAAACTTAATACTGCATCAGTCTCATTAGATAAGGTGCAGCGTGATGACTGTACCATTGGGGAAGCAGTAGAGGTTTGGCTTGACCTGCTCAATTTTTTCAAAAATGAAAACAATCCCAATGACATAGAGAAATTCATGAAACGATTTAACACCACTGTAACTGATACCCATCTCCTTGCCAATCTCATGGATCCACGCTATCAAGGACAGAGACTGAGTGAAGAACATCATCATTCTGCTATGGAGTATGTTGAAGCTTACCACCCAGATGCAATGCCTGACCTAATTAAGTACAAAGCAAAATGTTCACCCTTCAAGGAATACCTGTTTGGTCCTGCAATACTAAAATAAATTAAACCCCTGACATGGTGGGTGGCACTGCAGAATAACATTCATCATGCAACTTCAGGCCTAGCACATCAGCTGCATAGTGCAGTTGCTTCATCAGCTGGGATAGAACGTCTTTTCTCCACTTTTGGGTTTGTGCATAGCAAAGTCAGGAATAGGTTAGGGACTGAGAAGGCTGCCAAACTAGTTTGTGTTTTTCGTGAACTCAACAAGTAACCTGTTGAATAAAGACAAAGTCGCAGTGATATTTGGATTTATAATATTTTAAATACATCCCTATATTTTCTGATGGATGTTCGCTTGCAAACATTTTTAACAACGACATCAAAACCACTACAAAATCACTCTATAAACTTTATATTATGACTTAAAACCTTCAGTAGAAGGCAGAGACGACCACTGTACTCTACTGTATTGCAAAATGATTAATTAAAAATATGAAAAAAAAAAATCTTCTAAAGAAACATATTTTAGACGGTTGTTTGAAGCATTGAGTTTAAAACTAATTTTAAACAATGTGCATTGTTTTAAACAGTTTTAAACATGCTGTTTAAAACATGTTGTTTTAAACATGCCAACCCTGTCTCGCGGATCCTCCTGTCCATTACAATGCATTACACTGTGTATAAAAATTTGCTGTCACCATGTTTCACTGCGCTCGGAGGGCTAAATCGCGAGAAAAGTCTATTTAAATGTTTTCAACTTTGCTTGGCCACCATGTTAGTTTTGTACTTAACAAGTTTTTGAAAGTCACATAGATGTAGTTCTAGTAGTGTCCTTTATCACTGTACAAAGTTTCAGAGTGATATCAGTAATAGTTTCGGAGATACAGAATGCTGGTGAAATATTTCGCACAGCCTGTAACCGAAACTTTAGTAGGTTACAGAGCTTGCTTTTAGTTTCTTTCTGTTGGTGGTATTTATTTTTGTTTTCAGGTTACTAACCATGGCTACCTATTGCAAGGGCACCATGGAGAGTCTAGTGCTTTGATTTATAGAAATTCTTTGTGGATCCAGCAGTGGGTAGCAGGTGGCTTTGATCTAAGGGCAAGGCAACCATGGGGATATGTTATTTTGATAGTTTTCTGCCATGCGGAATGGAGGTAAGGGATGGATAGTTTATGCTATGAGAATGGTGAGGTTATCTGGTACGACAATTGGTTTTCTTTGGAGAAGAATTATTATAGAGAACATCTAGTAAGAGGGACATGAGCAGAAGTTTAATAAAATGCAAGAAGAAAGGAAAAGGAATAGAAGAATTTGTGAGTAGTAAAGAATGAAAGTTGTGGTGGACACTCTGCAAGAGATGCAGGTAATGGAAACCTGCTTATATAGTTTATCATCTTGGCTTACAGGATTGAGCCGCGTCGCATATCGGTTATTATTTCCCGACGTTAATTAGAGAGGCAATAGAGGTTGTGAAGCATCCCAATAATTTCAATCGCGATGATGGTTTCAAACTTAGCAAGATTTGGAAAGTTCTCCTAGCGCGCGACTGCCAGGGGCGGGGACCAATCAGCGAGCAGCGTGACGACAATGCAGGGCAAGCAAGCACATCTGACTGGCAATAACCGTTAGTTTGAGTATGGACACCAACTCGAACCTACCCATGATTAAGGCTGCTGCAATGTCAGTCGAAACGTCGGGAAATAATAAGAGATATGCGACGCGGCTCAATCCTGTAAGCCAAGATGATAAACTAAATACCGGCCGCGAAAGTCTACAGTCCAAACCTGCTAATATGTTGACAAACGGGTATTATTAGTTTTGATTGCCAGAGATCAACCTGAAAAGAATTATTATTAATAAATAGTGCTTTTTGTGAAGTTGGTATAACTTAATGTCTTTGTGATTCATTTTAGCGAGTATATCGCCCCGTTACCCTGATGTGGCTAGCTTGGATTTTATATTTATTACAAGTGTCGCCCAACACAGGGGCATTATTATATTTATTACAATAACGCACCAGTGTGTGGCTAGATGAAGGAAGTACCCATAACGATCACGACTTTAAACATCAGTATCATATATATTAAAATGATGCCCAACTGTGGGGAATGTTTTTGTTGGTTGACTTCAACCAACATAAGAAAGAAAAGTTTATAAACAGTATTATTTTTATTACAAGCCGACATGTTGGAATGGTGCGACGTAATAAAATTTGAAGGGCACGGTAGGGGTTGGAGTTTGATTGAAATTGCTCCAGCCGTTTAGATTAATTAAGAGGACACACACACATATGCACACACAGACAAAAGGTGATCTCATAAGCCTATTTTTTCATAAATGAAAATAGGCTAACCTGGGTGGGTACATTACTTTTAAATAGTACGGTACTAGTAAGATTTTGTTACGTGTTACAGGCATTAAGCGGCGCTTTATGCGGTGGGGTGAGGAAACTGTTTATTAAATCACCAAAGACGAGATTGTCAAGGCAGTGGAAGAAGGGAAGAGACGGGTCGAGTCGGCCGTGGTAGTTTTTGTGGTTGTAGAGACTCTGTGAAGACAGGAATGGAGCAATTGTATTAGAAGTTGTAGTGAATAAATATCAGAATTAGGAAGAGATGAAATTAATTTATAACTTTACCCACGGAACGTAACAATATGTTACAGCCCTATCGTTACTTTTCAAAAATAGTAACGAAGTACCATTACAGTAACTTAGTTAAAAATATTAACGAAGTTTTAGTAAAAATATTGAAGAGCTCATTTCCAAAACTCACTAAGTCAGTATGTGACAAAATATAGAAATCCGTTGAATCTTGTTTGTAATGTAACAATAATGTTATTTGTTTTACGTCCCTTTTAACTACTTGTTTGTAATGTGTATACCCATATACGTCACTAGTATTTAGTTGCAGAATTCACTGTCATTGTAAACTTGGGGTAGAAAATTATATTGTTTTCCTAAACAAAACTAAACTAAGTTGGGCCTTGATGCATTCGAAAGTCTGCTAAGTCTAACATGCACGTGTACGAGTAAATTCCTATTTACCACCAGTAACCTGTTTGTAATTCCATATGACACGTGTCAAAGAGCTAGTTTGCACGTATTAAGCCAGACTTTGATTTAGAAGGTTTAGTGAATCCTCTAGAAGATTCTGATAGAGGCAGGAAGTATTGAAGTATAATAGAAGCACATCCGGATTATTTAAAAGGTCTGAAAGAGATTAGGCCTAACCCTCAATCAGGGTTTATGAACCATTCTCTACATGAAACATGCCAAATCGCTCCTTTAGCAGCTACATTTCAGACGTGCTATTGACAACTGATCATTTTATCTCGAAAATGTAAGAAGCATTTTTGTTACTTCGTTACTCTTAGAAATAACGGCGCCCAGTTACTTATTTCATAAAGTAACCGTAAAAAGTTACTGTTAATAGTAGCAGCATTGCAAGTAACATGTTACTCACCATCCCTGCATAAACAGTCTGTAATAGGTGCATGGATAAATGAATCTGATGCCATAAAACACTAATACAGTGGTGCAAAAAAAAAAAAAAAAAAAAACACACACGTTCATTGTGCAAACAGGCTATAAATTTAAAATCTGACTAAAGTGCAAGTAATTTCCAGTGAGTGATGACTTGATGAGTGTATTATATTATTTTAAGGAAGTCCTGTAATATTTATGCTCCAAACCAAAATTCACCACACTGCTGCTTCTTGAGGGTCATGCTCGTCTACAAATAATTGGCATATGATGTAAGTAGATAAAATTTCATTGAAATATCCTGTTTAAAGAATGAATTATTTTGTAGCCCAGAAGGATTATTGTATCAATCCGGGGTATGTCTAATTTGTTCGATTTTTTGCCGCGCGTGAGTTTTCCAAAAGCCCTTTTTGAAAGTTGGCAGGTATGTACTTGGCACCAATGAAAACATCGCTCCAGTTTTCAATATGGTTATGCTTAGTATAAAACTACTGCAAGTTTCCCGACACTGTTATTAGAGGCGACTACTTATGCAACCCTTCATAATCTTTTGCCAGTGGCCATAACGGAAGCACGTTCTGGAGATATTTTTAGACATTACAACACTTCTAGCGGACCTCACCCCCAAAACCAAGGTTTTCTTTACTGGCTAGTAAAATACTTGTTCTCTAAAGTCATGCTTACAAATTTTACGCCCTTTCTCCGGTGTTATAACGTGCTACATAATTCGGTACCGGTGCATTGTTATTTCTAAGGTACGGTGGCTCATTTCTTGTGAACCAAGGGATTATTGTTATAACTGAACAGCATCGTGCCATTGTTATTGTAGATTCCTAACCTGCAGTATTACATATCTACAACTGAAGCAATTTATAATAGTTAAGAGGGCGCTAAAGTCAGCCGGCCGACCGCTCGTGGCAGGCTCTGCTTATAGCATTGAGAGAAAGTTAAAATCTACGTTTTAAATAGGTCAATGGCTGAAATTAAACAAAACTTCACTTTCAAATCACGTAAATACCTTCAGTAGCACGTATTAAACTTTTCAAATGAGATTTCATTGATAATAACATTTTGTATCATTGAAACTGAGAAGCAATTTTCCCATAAGGCAAGGCCTTTTTTTTTCACCGATTTTACTTCAGAAATTAAAAATCAATGTGAATGTCAAAAGTGATGAAAAGTTACATGGTTGTAAAGGGTATTTGTTTAAGAATGCTTCTATAGAGATGAATCTTGCTTTTCTCCTGCGTGTTTCTATAAAAGAAGCAGTTTTTAATGCCCTACACTTTCAGTCGTAATGCCGCCGCCGTAGAAGTTCGCTACTTAGCCGCAAGAGCGCAGGCGTAATGGGTCGGTAAGGCAGAGTGACGAGTTATTTTTAGCGCTGAGAACAAGACTTAGGCTACAGCTGATGTATCGTGTTCATTGAATAGGATTCTACTATGTTTACTTTAGTTTTTTAAACGAACTATTAGTAGGTTAATCTTCTGTGTACAGTATTATTAATTCAACGAGTTTAAGTATAATTTATTGTGAAACATTTTTTATCATACACTTATTAATTAAAAGTACAGGGTCCTTCTTTTTTATCCATCTAGCAAGTTTGTTATTGTTGTTTTTTAAGGGGCGGAACTGCGTGGTCATCTTCGCCTGTCCATCTAGCAACATAACATCTCTCCCAATGAGTCACCCGGCTACGCATGCATTTTGCCGCTGCGTGGTTATGTCGCTAGACCGAAAAAGTACCCAGTATAAAAATCGTATCTATTGTAATTTAACAGTATTGTCCTACAATAATACTCTGGTAGTTTCTTATATTTTAACTAATTATGAACATACAGTATAAGATAAGCATAGCACTAAAAATATGAGGAAACTCATGACGAGAAAAAACTACTCAAGGAAAGGAGTGACATCATAGCGGCGAGAACTGTATTTTTGAGGGTACCGGTACCGTAATGTACGAGATCGGTGAATCAGGGGCATAAGTTACTGCATTTATTACCTTGATGAAGCGTAATGTAAGTCAAAACTATACAAGGTCAATGTGCTGGAAAATGAACGACGTTTCCGGAGGACTGGAAGTTATGGTTAGGACGGTCGGCTCGAAATGCAACGTCAGTAGTCGCGTGGATTACAATCGTAGGCCAATTTTTAATGGGTATTTCATTTGTTCTTTTTTTTTTTTTTTTAAGTTTGATTTTCGATTTTATAAGAAGGATGGAGTGTGATGAATAGCCAAATACCATAGAGGAAAGAACCGGAAGGAGATGCCTTCGCTGCGCTGGCTAGTGCAATATAACGTTTTATTGTTTGAGTCTTCAGTCTTTCGACTGGTTTGATGCAGATATCCATGCTTCCCTGTCTTGAGATATAATATAATATTAAAAAACTCAACCTGGAACAGAATTTCATGGATGCAACTTACAACGGTTCAGCTTCAATTTATATTATAACTTTCAAGTATGGTAAATAATAGGCCTACTATATTTTTATGCTTCCTGGTCTGTTCTGTGTTGTCGATTCGTACAACCATAGGCACTCCACGCCATTATTAGGAAATAACTCCGAAATAACCATGCACAATGCTCTGCCGCATACAAGTCACAGAACACTAGGTTACGCCCACTTTGGACTCAGCGCTTTGCTTCACTGACACGAGCTCTGGGCAACTCCTCTCTTTCTTTCCTCCATGACAAATACATGAAATACCAAATATTTTGACACAACATGAAAAACTTATCTAATTTTAACTTTTGAAAGAAATTTGGCAGTTTCCTGTATTGTGTAAAACATGAAATATTTGCGAACAGATGAGTATTTTTCTACAATTAAGTGTTCCCTAATATATTCAGTTTCCCAATTCTATACAATGCTATACAAGCATGGGCACCCGCAGGATTTCTTTCCGGGGGGAGGGAGGCAAGTTGTATTTTTCATTTCTTTACACCTGTCACTAGCTGATGATGATACGTACCTCCACCCCGCAATTTAGTTTCATTTCTTACTTGCTTCGTATTATTCATTATTTGGCTGCTCTAAAACCGTCGGGTACATATCTTCATGGTTTGAATGGGAGGAGTTTTCTTCTTTCTTCTGTGAATCATCGTCATAATGTTCATTTCTTAAGAACAAGTAAATTAAAAATCAAGCAGTTCATTAAAATGGTAATGTTAATCCAGTTCGCCGATTTTCTAAATAACTGGAGATATTTCAAATAATCCCAAATTACTAAGTTAAATAAAACTGTGGAAGTATCCATACATCTAAATCAGTTAACTATCAGTATCCTCAATTTATAAAAAAAACTGGTGTGACAATGAACAGTTGAAATAATCTCGGGATTCCAGGCGGGGCCCATGGCCCCTTCTTTCCCCTCCCCTACGGGCGCCCATGAGTAAAGCCCTACGCGGATGCGGATATCCGCAACATTCTTCACCACGCATATATAGTTTGCATGGCTGTGCGGATAGCGGAAAACCTGCGGATAATGTTTCGAGTAAATTTGCGGATAGCTTTTAGAATACAATCCGAACTTGTTGAATTTCATTACTAGGACCCGGATGTCTATGAGATGACATATTTCTTCCGTTATGTTATTTTCATGAGAAATGTGAGATGAGTATTTAAGCTAATCTCATTCAAATTAAGTCATTAAGCATAATTAACACTCTGAACTGAAAAGGGTTGCAATTCTGGCTGTGTAACATTCATTTTAAACATAGCACTTGACATACAAAGCCTAAAGGAATGACTTTCTTCTCAAATGCGTAAATGTGTTGCTTTAATGCGTTATGCTTTATCTAATTAAAAATATTATAGTAATGCCAGTAGATTCGGATAACAAACGTGCGGATGCAGGACGGATGCGGATAATGCTTTGTTTATCCGCGGAGGGCTCTACCTGTGAGTTCAAGCGTAGTTCCGCAAATAGTCGCGTGGAATACAATTGACTATTTGGTACACCACTGGCACGCTATATAGTGGCCATTGATGTAATATTTCGCGGTGATTGTAATAGGAAGAACTTCTTGGAAAGGTACTGAACAGAATGTACCAAAATCTAGTGTATTATGTTCGTAGATATAAAACAAATGAACCTTGATTACAATAGTAATCTACGCGACCAAAGGAGGGTTAGTATCGAACTCGGAGAATTCTGACAATTGCCGTTCAGAAGAGACAAGAGATACGCTCGTTTTAAACAAAGGTTTACTGAATAATTACTGCCAGACCTCCGTCCACATTCAGTTATTATGGACAATGTGAGCATTCCCTCAGTTCAAATCAACAGAGCTCCGACCTCGAAAAACAGAAAGGCTTACATTATCGAGTGGTTGTCTTCTAATGATATTCCCCACAACCCATCACAAACCGAGTGGAATTGTTAATTCACAAAGCTGCTCATTGTATTTACAAAATTGATGAAATAGCAAGACAACGCGGACACAAGTCCGAAGAGAAGGAGGGGCAAATGGGGCTACAGCCCTGGGGCCCGAGCGTACTGAAGGGCCCGAAAGATAAAACCACGGCTTCTTAATTGCTTTTCAACCTAACTCGTCTCTGCTCCTTGAGGAAAACTCTGGTTACTAAGGTTACTAACATGTTGTATGCAGATGATGCTGCGTCACCAACTCTCACACCAGAAGAGCTGCAAGAGTCAGTTAACTGTTACAAAAGTGCATGTGATCGCTTTGGTCTTACCATAAATGTCAATAAGACTAAAGTCTTGGCACAACCTTCACCAGGCACACCTCTTCCTCGGTTCAATATCTCCATTTCAAATTTGCCATTAGAACAGGTTGACCACTTCTCGTACCTGGGCAGTACGATTTCTGTGAGCTGTACCTGTGAGCAGGATGTGGATAAGAGAATTGGCGCAGCCCATGCAGCATATGGACGATTAGCGCACCGGGTCTTCATGAATAAAGATCTATCCATGAGTACAAAGCTTATGGTGTACAAAGCAGTAGTCATTTCTACATTGTTGTATGGCTGTGAAACGTGGACCCTTTACCGACGTGATCTTAGGAAGCTTGAGCGTTTCCACCTACAAAAACTTCGATCAATCCTGAGGATTAAATGGGAAGACCGCATTACCAATATTGCTGTTCTGGAAAAGGCTCAAATCAACAGCATAGAATCATCCATAATAGGTCACCAATTTAGATGGATTGGTCATGTCCATCGGATGGATGATGTGAGATTACCTTGTCAAATGCTATATGGTGAGTTATGCTATGGCACCAGACCTCATGGTGGTCCTAAGAGGCGCTACAAGGACCAATTTAAGCAGACCCTGAAATTGACAGGTCTTGATTCACAAAACTGGGACATGCTGGCTGAAAACCGCTCAACTTGGCGCCGTACCATCTCGGATACTGTAAAGACGTTTGAAAGGGATCGACGCATACATGAAGAGGCCAAGCGTCAAGCTAGGAAACTTCGAGCAGCCCAACCTCGTCCTCCTCCAGCAATACTATGCGACTTGTGTGGTCGCTTGTTCCATGCCAGGATTGGACTCTTTAGTCACCGTAAACACATCCACAAACTGGACTGAAGGAAGAAGATTTATACTCGGATTCGAGTTAAAGCCGATGATGATGATGATCAGTCTTTTAAATAAGTCCAAACTCTTGAAAGGTAAAGTGAGTAAACTTTAAAACAATGGTGATTCTTGGGCCGTTGTAGAGCGAAAACGTTGGGTCCAATTTCAGTTATTTCTAAAGAACTGTTATTTACGTGGGTATATACTGTAGTCAGTGGCGGATCCAGGCCTTGCGGGGCCCTGGGCGGTATGATAAGGTGGGGCCCACAACAATAGGATATAAAAAAAATCAAATCAAATGGAAAATAGCTTGGTACCGGTAATAATAATAATAATAATAATAATAATAATAAAATAAAGAATAGTTACAATATTTAGAATACACTAAAGTACATTTTTTTAATAATATGAAAGAAACCTTTAAGTCCCCTTGAAAAAGATTATGTAAACTATGAAATATTAAAATATTACTTTGCGACTTTTTTCCCGGATGAAGTCTTCCATCATTTCACTGAAATCTAAACATGCTAAACGGTCACGGGAGGTCATAGTTGCACCGAAAAAAGGAATATGAGTTATAAATTACTTTGAAAAGTATAATTAATTAATTAATTTAATTTTAAACAAGTAGTTCCGTGAAGAACTATACAGCCTATTTTCATATATCCTACTAATGTTAATTGCCACTATCAACATACAAAATTTCAGTTTAATTGCTGTAACAGATTCGTAGATATTGAGAACCGTCTAAATATTTCTGATTGTCGCCAGGTTGGATTTTTATTTTTGTACTATTACATTAATATTATTGTGTACGTGTCGTATTCAAACTTCAATCGCATGATTAGAACACAAGAAGTAAAAACGAGATTTTAACATTATGCACATCAGCCATCTTGTGATTATGCAAACAATTGAAATAAATTAGATGCCAGTGGATCAACATTTGTATAAGCATTTAACTTGCAACGTTTCACGGCACTCGGATAGTTAATTCGCGAGAAACGTCCATTTAAATATTTATACTTCGCGTCGCCACCATGTTGGATCTGTGCTCACCAGGTTATTGAAGTCCTATAGGTGAACATATGTTCATAGTCCCTATGAACATAAACAAATTCAGTTTGGTTCCTGTAAAAGATTCATAGATATTTAGAACAGTCTAAATATTTTGGAAGCTCGCCATTTAGGATTGTTATATGTATAGGCCATAGAGTTATGTACCATTCAAGGACAATTATTGCCTAGGTTCATTATTCAAACTTTCACTTCAATCGCATAATTACGACACAAGAAATATAAACTTAATTTTAAAATTTTGCACAGCCGCCATCTTGAGGTTATGTAAACAATTGAATAAAATTAGATGGCAGTGCATTACAATCTGCAAAATCATTTACTGTACCACATTTCACTGCGCTCAGAGAGTTAAATCACGAGAAAAGTCTATTAAAATATTTCAAATTCGCTTGGTCGCCATGTTCGTTTTGTACTTTACAGGTTTTTGAAATATACATAGGTTAACTTGTATCAGTACCCTTTATCACCGTACAAAATTGCAGGGTGATATCTGTAATAGTTTCGGAGATATAGAATAACAGTGAAATATTTCGCACAATCGCCATTTTGAGGTTATGTAAACAATTGAACTAAATTAGACTCCAGTGCATTACAATGTGTATAAACATTTGCTGTACCAAGTTTCATTACGTTTGGATAGTTAAATCGCGAGAAAAGTCTATTTGAAAGTCTCAACTTTGCTTGACCGCCATGTTGGTTTTGTAGTCACCAGGTTTTTGAAAGTCTCATAGGTGAACTTCTAGTAGTGCCCTTTATCACCGTACACAATTTCAGGGCGATATCGGTAATAGTTTCGGAGATATTGAATGCTAGTCAAATATTTCGCACAGCCGCCATGTTGGATTGGTGAGACGTAACAAAATTTGAAGGGCACGGTCGAGGTCACCGGGAATAGTGCTATGAACTTCCCGAGTTTCATTGAAATCGCTCCAGCCGTTTAGATTTTATTAGGGGGGAGACACACACACCACACACACACGGACAAAAGGTGATCTCATAAGCCTATTTTTTCAAAATTGAAAATAGGCTAAAAATCCATGGCGCGGGACCCACTAGACCGTGGGGCCCTGGGTGGTCGCCCTCCTCGCCCTCCCCTAGATCTGCCCCGACTGTAGTCTATTGGCAGCAGGTGAAATTTCAAACGTTACAGTGCTAAATGCAACTTAGAACATGTAAGCACGCTACGAAATTTAAAAGTACAAAATTCACGAATGAATATAAAATGAGATTATGTCCCCGCAAAAGGCCTGGTTGGTGAAAAATCAATAAGTTTAATAGCTTCCCTTTCCCATATAATTTCACATAACCAAATATTGAAATTTTATTTTATTTTAAGAAAAAACATGAATATTAGGATTTCACGGAAAGAACTCAAATGTGGGGTGGCAGTCAATACCATGGGGCCCAAGATCGCTCTCTTTCGTCGCGGCCCTGCGTGGACATTGTGTAGTTTTGGTACAACCCAATTGTGGGCGCACGTGAAATCTTGTGTTGCAAGAAAAAAAACAATACGTTCCGAATAGCAGACGTTGAGAATTACGGACGAAGCGACGATTGACAGCATCACAACATCCGCTTCGGCAGGTTGCGTAAGTCCTGCTGAAAAACTGAGGGAAGAAAACTGAGAAGTCGGCTGAGTGGAGGTTGAATGCTTGCTGACTTGCTTCATAGCAATTAGCAACACTGCGGGAAGAGCAGTCTGGCGACATCGCAGTGAGTGTCTCTGTCTCATTATGTCCAAAACGCTCTTTCTCTCACCTGCCACCGTACGCGCTCTACTCGTCGGTAATGCAGATTACGGGACAATAGCACTCACTTCTCAGGTGGCCATTTCTGGAATTAAAAGGCGATTCTCGACCCAAGTTTCGCTCCCTCTTAAATGATCCTACAATGTGTGTGTTGTTACAAAGCGGCTAAGATAGTAAGTACTTTTTTTTAGTAATTTTTATCTGGTCTATTGTACTTAACGGTCAGTAATAACAAACAAAATATTTTATTGCTAAAACCATGGGCTCCACAAATAGCGTGCGATATGAGTTTCTCACTTTGGATAGCTATCCTGATTCTAGCGAGCAATGCGAAGTATTCCTAGGTTTTGAAGAAGAGGAAAAACATGATAATCTGCTATGATGGTTAGTACAAACTAGATTAAAAACATATTTGGAAACATTACTTTCAAGAATGGTAACTGACAAATTATTCATTAACGAGTGTTCTTTGAATTATTAGACAGGTTCTGATCTAGGAATATTTCTACAGTTTGATTTAACTTGGCAATTTTGGGATACCCGGCCATGTTGGCCAAGAGCGCTAATACGCTAGCTTGTGCCTTGCTGGCATCAGGAAGGCATGATTTCAAATCCGATCTTGGCTGTCCTGAAAATGGTTTTCGTGGCTCCTATTTTCACCACCAGGCAAATGCCGGGACGGTTCCTTTCGACAGGTCCAAGGCCGACTTCCTTCCAAAATCCCTTCCCTTCCTCTTCCTTAATTAGACCTGTAATATTTCTTTTAACTAGTAGTACTTTAATGCCGGGAAAAGTGATTGGTACTTCCCTCTCTAGCCCACGTTGGTGCATCAATGAAACAAATCTAATCATATTTCTTCTACTTCTTCGAAATGTATAAGCTTATCTTCATTCTCATAATAATCTCCGGGGTCGAGATGATGATGTTGCGTACATAACGAAATCAGAAATACAATACTATTATTACCCTTTTGTCTACATGTAAGCAATCTTCATTACCTGTATCTCTTGTACTGTGTCCACAACAACTTTCATTCTTCTCCACTTACAAAGCTTAATATTCTTCTCCTCCATTCTTTATTATTATTCCACCTTTTGTGGGTAACACAACCCGTAATACTGGTCTGTCTTCATGGACAAATTAAATCAAAACACTTCACACTCCTGCAATTCATATATCATTCCTGACTTTTTTCCTCTAACTAAATCCATGTTCACATCACAACATTGATCTTTTCCCCTCATTCCTTTTAAAACCAAGTCAGATTCCTTCAGATGTAATCCAATTCATTTTATAAACAAATCCTCACTAACTCTCATTCCAACCACAAAAACTCTATTTTTAGCCTACTTTCGATTTTTGCAAAAAATGAAAGTAGACTTATGAGATCACTACAGGGCCAAAAATTGTCTGTCTGTGTGTGTGTGTGTGTGTGTGTGTGTGTGAGTGTGTGTGTGTGAGAGTGTGTGTACTCTGAATGTCTGTCCCCCCCTATCAATTCGAACATGGTGAAACCGAAGTGAACGAAATTTGGTACAGAAGTAGAACAAGCAAAGGGCACCTCAGTGTCATGTTTTATATCGCCGCCATCTTTACCAAATCTGAATGGCGGCCACTCAAACGTTCAAAACGTAAAATCAAATAGCGACTAACCAAATTATCCGATCTCTACCAAATTTGGTAATAACATACCTTCATATAGGACGCGTCTTGTGACCAAACTACAAGGTCATCCGCCGTACCATTTCAGGATGGCGGCCGTGCGAATTATGCAAACTTTATAATCCATATCATGGGACCCACCAGTTCCGATTATCGAGCCGAGAATCGATTTAACTGTTCTAAAGGAAGAGGCACGTTTGAAATTAAAAGTTTATTTGGTAATACTATAGTGCAGAAGTGATTTTAAAAAGCTGAGCCGTCTCGGTAAGAAGACAAGATGGCAGCGGATATCTTGTGCCTGACTTATATTTCACTAATTTGAGTATTGCATGCAATATAGCGTACTGATACAAAATAAATAAACTTAGTATGAAATGCTTTATACATAAATAATATACTCCACTGATGAAATCGTTAGGTCTAAATCATTATTTGCTAACAAGTTCTATGTAAGTCATTTTATATAAGTTAGATCAATGTTCGTTGGCACAAATGGTTCCGTGGTAAAGTGTTAGTCTGTCATTCATATGCCTATGGTTCAAACCCCATCAGAGTTTGGTTTTTGGCTTGAAATTTTACATATTTGTTGCTTTGTAATGACTCAGACATTTTAAAATTAAGCCTTATATTGTGCATATTACGGTGCAAAACATATATTTAATTAAAACATAATTCGCCAGCAGATTTGCTCGAGACATCTAGCAGCCAAAAAGGTAACTGCACGCCGGCCTACTTATTAACTTCCAGATTTTATTGAAAAGTTTCTTCTTATGGCCGCTAGAATGCACTCGCCCTGTTAGGATTATATTGTTCGATATTTCTCCACTAGATTTCATGACTGGTCTACATGGGACTCCATTGATAGTATACCATTGGCATTCTATGCGCATCGAATTTGAAGAATGACAGGATGATACTATGATACATTTTTACTTCTTATTTTAAAGGGTTTGTTACAGCCTATTGTGCGTTATTTGAAAATGTTATTTGAAGTAAAGAACAAAACGATTTCACATAGTAACTGGTGCTAGTTCAGGTTATTAATACTTTTATTTCAGGCAAATAGCAATCGAAAATATCCACATAGTTTGTATACACACGTCTCTGTAGGGACACGGAAAGATTTGTTAATTCAATTAGGGTTGTGAAAGCCATACACAACCAGACGTATAAAGACATGCCTCAACTCAAAGTTGGATGTTGCCCACGGCAGGTCGTTTATGTAATAATAACAATAATAATAATGTTATTTGTTTTGCGACCCTTTTAACTACTGCTGCTTTTAGATACGCCGGGGTGCCGGAATTTTGGCCCGAAGGTGATCATTAACGTGCCAGTAAATCTACTGACACGGCTCCCTCGCATTTGTGCACCCTCAAATGCCAGCTGACTGCGCCAGGATACGAACCTGCAACCTAGGGCCCAGCAAGCGAGAACGTTACCGCAGAGCCAAGCAGCCAGTCCAGTCGATTATGTCTCCAGATCCATAACATTCTTGAGATACTTCTTATCTATCTTTCTTCAATGATGGTAGTAGTTTTTTTCTAGGTTGTGGCGTTTGGTAGAGGTAAATAAGTTTCTAAGGTCTTCAACCAAGAAATGATTCCATTATACTCTTTGATAATAACGAGTTATAACTATACTCATACATTTAGGAGAAAGTAGGCTATATGTTCTTTACTGAACATCTTGTTCTTTCCAAGCTCAAGGAAGATATTATCTCACTTCCAAAACCAAACATCACCATCATCTTCAATCATCCATCAAATTGCCCGCACCGAACATAACATAATTTCCAACATCAAAACCAATTGCCAGACCAGAGAGCATAACCTCATCATCTCATCGCCTCCATTCCGCATGGCAGAAACTATATCACTATCCCATCACCATAGAATCCTTGCCCTAAGCCAAAGCCACCTGCCACCCACTGCCGGAACTACACAAAGAACCTCTATGCCACAACATACAAGATTCTCCGTGGTGCCCCAGCAATAGGTGGCCATGGTTGGTAACCTCATAAAAAATTAAAAATTCAAACCGCACAAGGCAAAAACCTGAGGGTGAGCTATTGTAACCAAAATAATTTCGGTTACAGACCCAAGTTAGAGGTTGCCTGGACGATCGGCCTGTCGCCATCCCCAGTACAACTGAAGTGGTCGGACATCCACATTGTTTAAACATTCAAATAACTTATTCGAATTTGAAATTGGCGAATATTCGAACTAGTCGAATAATCAATTATTCGAATGATATGTAACTTACAGGCCTACTTGACAAGCCAGGCACGTGAAGATGTGTTAAAAAAAAAGTGGAGCAATATTTGGACCGTCTTAAGAAGGACCCAAGATGGTCCAAAATATTCAGCTTTCTTAAATAATTTTAATAATACGCATTCACTGGGTGGAATAATTGTGTTTCTTATTATAATTTTTTCATTATCGGATGTTGATAGTCAATGTGGAACCAAGCACCTCATTTGTTTGCTCGCAGTATGAATGGGAGTAAGGTTGGGTATGTTGTACTTATGGATTGACTAACAGGGTTTCTGAGCATGCCACTCAAGTGAACATAATGTTTGTACACTATAAGACACTGTGTAAATAAAATATTCAATGTTTGCTAATAAATGGTGTTTGAAGTGTAGAGGCATATGAAGGCAGCTAAAATAAGAAGTTATGAATTACAGAGGCAGTTCCAGTCATCCTAGAGACTTAAAACTGGGTACCAGGCAAGCTGGAAGAATCTAAATTTTCCAAAAAAAACTCTTTATTTCTTACAAAGCCAGGGAAACTAGTAATTAATTGCAGTTTCTTGCTCTAAGTGTCATCCATGATGTGAGTGAGAACTGGCTGTTTGTGACTAAACAGCGAGAGTGACACTGACATATCACTTCTTGATAACTGTTTCTAAAGTACATTAATTAGCTGAAATACCTGTAGTAATGGTCGTGAAAACATCTGGAGATGATGTACTAATAGATGTTTACTCCTCCGCTGTCTATAACCCGCCCGCAGTCCCAAATTTGATCACGACCTATATAGGTAGAAGTCCAGCTGTGTCCGCCACAATGTGCGTGAATTGTCAGACAGTATTACCAACCCCGTGCTTATGGTACTACTCAATGTTTTTTGTCAACGGTGCCCCGCTAGCTTCTCGCGGCCGAGGCCACACCTCAACCCGACCATTCTAACCTTTGTTTTATCCAATCCAATGATTTTTGACAATGGTTGCAGCCTAACGCGTCTAGATCGATGGTTTTTGACAATGGTTGTAGCCGAACACGTCCAGATCAAGGTTTTTTTTTTGTTAACAATGATTTTGTATCCCACATGTTGGCAACAATGTGTGCGCCTTGTTGACAGTGAATGAGATTAAAGCGCTGTCGGAACATGGCTGCCATTGTTAAAAGAGCAATAAATAAAAACACATATTTACATAATTTAGCACATATATCTGGTGCAGTCGGTGCCGAAGTGATTAGAATTGATAATGTCCCCGCAGAAGATGAAATAAGGTACGAAAATCATATATTATCGAAATGAAAGTGAAAAAGAAAAGAGTGATACTTCATTCAGAATTAATAAAGTGAGTGGATATCTCATTACTATGCACTATCTGGTGTGTTATGAGCGAGACCTTAACCCTCTCAGTGCCACACGCCGATCAGATCGGCTCTCGCTGCTCGCGCCAAAAGTGCCAAAGCCGATTCAATCAGCGCGCAGTTTATCTTATATTTGTAGATTTCTGTAGGCATATGTCCGTGATTATTTCATATGGTTGAAAAGGCGAGGTTTGAAGTTTGCCTGTGCGGTGTTTACTTTTTTCCTTCGAAGTCCGTTACGCGATAGGTTTGAGTTTGTATTCACGCCGTCCCTTTGCGCTATCCCAATCATGCGCGTTCCCGCCAAAATTGCGGTGCAGTTGTTTTCTTTTTGTTGAAGTTTTCTGCCTACAGATGTATCTAAGAACTTTCGACAGCAGGAAACGTAGTGTTTCTTCGTATATGACTCTTGGGTTTTAGGCTCAAAACTGATTCTTTACAAAAAAAAAAATGTAAAATTGAACAATTATCAGAATAAACTCAATTTAAAAGTTTTGATGCCATATTTACTTTTAAGAACATAATGTATGAGAGAATGAGGTATTGGTTGTAATGCAAAGCAATACTAATGATTCTATTGTTTGAAATGTGGTATTTATGATTTTTATTTTCGAATAGTCTGCATGACCATTGAAAATGGCTTGGCATTCTTGGCAAGTATTTCAGGAAATGACTTGGCACTAAGAGGGTTAAAATGCAGCCCACTATTAAATTCTACTTAAAGCAGTTAATAACAGTAAAGACTACTAGGAAATAACGACTTTTTGCAATAAAGTAAGCTACGAGACAAAAAGTATGCCAGAACATCCAAAATAAATGGAAACAAACGTTTGTCATACGAGTCGTTACTTCATGAAACGTATCTATACCTTTTTCTTTGCATGGGTTTCAATGAGCTTTTCCAAATGTGCATCTGCATACAAATCCTGATCCTACTGGTTTGTGTAAAAATATTTCCATGCAAAATTGCCTATATTCCAAACAATTTACCTGGTTGCAAAATATTTCTATCCAAAATCGACTTGTATCAACAAGTAACTGATAGAGTCTTGTAATATTGCAGGCTCTTCGTCAGAGGGAATTGGAGGAGGCAAGAGCCCGAGCCACGCAGATGGAGAAGACCATGAGGTGGTGGTCGGATTGTACAGCCAACTGGAGAGAGAAGTGGAGCAAGGTGAACATTTTATTTACAGATGCTACCTCTACCTACCAAAAAACAAAACTACCCACATGTGCACAAGAAAATTACCTTGATAGTTCAAACCATCTTATGCAAAATATTTCTGAAAGAAATACATTTATTGTTTTGCCTTGCCAATACAAATTATTAAAAAATATTGCCAACTAATAGGCTAGCTGACCCTGTTTTGAGCCATGTGCTGGTCAGCATTGACAGGAATTGATGGGTCAAAACATGTACAGATTTTTATTAATATTTTTGATATTGGCAGGGAGAACAATGAATGTTCTTTCAGAGGTATCTTCTGTAAGTCAAAACTGAACCAATACCTGTACTTATCAGATCACCTTTACGATGAGATCTTTCCATTATCCTGCTAGATATTTTACTGCACGATGGGTTCAAGGAGACATAATTACGCAGCCTCTAACATACAATTTTTTTGGTTATTGGGACCGAACAGGTTTTCAAAGAAAATCCATCTTCTTTAGCACAGAATGAATATTTTACAGAATAATCAAGTATATAACCAAGATGTCCTAAGCTCCTGTAATTTATAAATGTTTTTCTTTTTCAAGTTCTCTCTGAATTATCCCACAAATAACAAAATTTTTAGCATAATCTTCTCCCAGATATGTGTCTTTTGCTTATTATCTGCTATATCCTGTTTCCTTGTGTTATGGTGCTGTGAGGTGGTTTGAAGGTCAGCCTGTGTGTAGACCCCCCAGGGCCCTTATAGCTGGTGATAGTAGGAATTAACATTTCTAATTTAGGTCTGTAATGTCTCCTATTGTGCTGATTTATAATGTTTCTCTTTCTTGCCTGCCTCTCATTTGAAGTCCCTGGCCCTTTAGTTACTGGTTTGTGGAATCTACACTTGGTAAAGTAAAAAAGTTAAACTGTTAAATAATTAACCAATAGAAGTTAAAAGTTTATCAAGATTCAGTGATTAAAGTTAAATATTGGAAAACAGCAAAAGTTTCCCGGTAATACATATCAGAAAATATTCTCATCAATATTTTATGACTGAAAGAAAATTCATAAAACAGGAAAAACTGCATTAAAAACATTTGTTGTTACAGTAACACTCTGCTTAAATGGACAGTAATCAAGTCTAGTGACAGTGTCTCATGAATATTCCACTGCCATCAAAGGCTAAATTGAGCACTTGGTTTCCAGCCAACTGCCAAATTAACTTATATTGGTTTGAATCATTAAAGAAAAATCTTAACAATTGAAATTAAATGTTGGTTCAATTTTTAATAAATGAATAACTTAAGTTACCTACATTTTTATTGAATAATTTTAATTGTTAAAATTTTTAATTATTAAGCAAAAGTCAGATATAATCTTTCAATTTGTCCCACTTATCTTTCTTCAGGCAGATGACCTTGCTGTTCTTTCCCTTAAAACATCATTTGGTCTATAATATGTCTTTCATCCTGTGATAGCACCAGTTTACCTTTTTACTTACAAGCGCACCCACCGCATGATGTCAAGTCAAAGGATATTGTCTTCATGTATTGTATGCAGTCTAGGGAATAATAACCCCTGGCACTACAGCCCGTGAAGGGCGTAGGCCTACCAAGCGAGCGCTGCCCAGCCATTTGGCCTGCCATTTGGGTGACGTGTGAACAGCACATCCGGTCCCGTCGGCCATTAATCTTGGTTTTCGTGATCGGCGCTGCTTTACTGTCAGACAGCTACTCTATTGTCCTCACGAGGCTGAGTGCACCCCGTTCCAGCCCTCTCGTCAGTTTCTAAAATCCCTGACGGAGCCGGCAATCGAACCCGAGGCCTCCGGGTGCGAGGCAGACGCGCTCCCCCAACACCACGGGGCCGGCCCTAGGGAATAATAGTTATAAAAATATACTTACGTACACAGCAGACGTCAGTGGAAACGTTGCAGGAGCTCTTCCCCTATCCCCAAATAAATTTTACGTTGAAAAATAGGAAAATGAGAAGCGGGGGAGATCGCAGTCATGTTTGGCTTTCCACTGGGCCCAAATTTTAAAAGACAAACAGGAAAACATTCTCAAAAAGGGGGTAAACTAAATAAAATAAACTATAGCAGAATCCAAAAATGAACAAACTTTGAATCAGAGGTCGTGTAGGTCATATTACAGTAACAAGTACGTCAATAAGACCGAACAAAGTCTAGATATGTTATAAAATTTAAACAAAGCGTGTCAAAAGATGGCAATGAGAGGGGTTACAATGGCACAGAAAGGAGTGGAGGAGAGGGAGGGTGACGTTGAGGGAGGATGACAATATTAGGGGGAAGGTTATGGGGGAAATAAATTGGCACATGCAAGATCAAGCAAGTTACGAGAAATAAAATTTCAAACACAAGGAAAATTACGTTAAAACTGTCGGCAACACAAGAATATACATTAAAAGTTGAAAGTATGCGTAGAAGAAACAGGGCACGACAAAGACGACGAAAATATGTGATGCGCAAATGCACATATAGATACAAGAGTATCACAGGTTAGGTCACCAGCAAAATAGCAATGGTGAAATCCTCCTTTTGTGCACTGTAAAGATAAAGAACCTCCATCAACAGGAAACGAGACAAATATCTGTACTCCCGTGAATGTTATTCTTAAGATAAAAAATACTTACAGAACAGACTCAAAATGGTGCCCCCCCACAAGGTAGGCAACCGACAGTCACGCGCTCCAGAGCATTGAATTCAGTAGAGTTTATTTTATTCCGCCCTATTCAATACACTCTACTGAATTCAATTTGCGTCAATACGGGCCAATATGAGCGATATGACGACTCCAGAGCATTGACGAAGAAAAAGCCCACACAGGAAATAACACATAACCTTCAACCCTTAAAGTACAATAAACTACATTATCAAAAATAAATGAATAATACTACCATACAAAGACATAAGCTCACCAACAATTGCACGGACACAAAGAAAGGAAACTATATCGGGTGAGAGTACAAGACCGCGCGCAGAAAGACATTAAAATTATACAGAATAAAAGTTTTAAATTACTGAAATACGAAACTGAAATAAAGCAACTAATAATATACGACATACCAACACCTAGTTATTGTTTCACCTTGAACACGGGCAATTCCTCAAGAAAATGGGAACAGACACAATCTACGTCTAGCCCTATCGGCTTTAAAAACAAAATGCTTCGAGACAAGATCAAGGAGATCCTATCTTGCAACACAAAGGTAAAGGAGTGGTATAATTTGATTGGACGCAACCCCTTCCATATAAAATCACTGGCCAATCGAGGGGATAAGACTCAGATATGTCCATATATGGCAAGATAAAAATACAGAGCTATTAATAGACTCATATGAGCGGTTTCGGTGGCATAGTCGGTAGCATGCTGAGCTTCTATGCCCAAGATAGCGGGTTCAAACCCGGCCGAAGCCGTCTGATTTTTTAAGAGAGTTAAAAATTCCTCCGTATGCCTTCCTTCGGAGGGGAAGTAAAGCCGGCGGTCCCATGTCATAGATTTATGGCATGTTAAAGAACCTTCCACTAATTGCACCTGTGTGAAGCTAAATTGGATAGGTTAAGAATGTAAACAACGCTCTTAGGTTTCTACGTTCGTTGCCAAGAGCCAACTGCGGTGGCGTCTAGTAGCTAAGTTCTGAACTTGGCCTAGTAGCCGTTGACGGTGGCGCTTGGCGGCAAAAGTAGGAACTATTTGAAAAATTCTAAGTTGCAGTACTTACATAAAAAAAAAAAAAAAAAAAACAGATTACACACACTAATACAGTCATCACAATTAACACCGGTTATCAGACAGATTCTACACACACATAAAGTACACGGGGCTACATGACAGCGTTGTCTCAGCCCCTAAACTTAAGAACCAACCAGATTCGTAGAAAAGGAGTCTCATGATACCAAGATGTGGACTCATGACTTAAAATATAAATTGCACAATGGAGTAAATCATGGTTCTCATAAAAGTGGCTCAGCATTCAAGAAAGCATTCACAAGTAATATTCATACAATAAATTTGAACCAAACCTGGATAAAAGCAGTTTTATATATGAGACTTTACTCAAGTCACCAGTTTTATTCTCCAAAAGAAATTTTATTATAAACAAATTTATAGTACTTACACTTTAAATAAATGTTATAAAAATGGACTTTATAAATAGGTGATAGACATGGATTCTAATTGGTCAAAGATATTCCTAATTTAAAATCCAATTTTGAGATTTGTAACTATGGTAGAAAGGAATTTCATAAAAAGATTGCGTTTGCTGGAGTAAGTTCATTTGATTGAGTATTACATGACATAAAATTAGTCAATAGGTAGTAAATACTGAACCAACTGTAAAGATGAAATTCTGATCCGTTTAAAATAAAAAAAGTTTTGCTCTCAGTACCTGGGACCTCTAAAAGAAGCACACTTAAATGAATAATCTGTATCAAAAATTAAGCTGAAGTGCTTACTAACAATTGAACTGTAGAGACTGATGACCTCAGTGCTTTGTTACATAAAACAACATTCAACATCTCCAAAGAAAATTTAAATAATTTTGTTCAAAGCGTATTTTCAACAATTCATTACTAAATTTCTTTGCATGACTCGTGTTTGCTTGGACCTTTAGTTTAGTTTATAAAACAATATGGTACAATATATTTCCGTCAATCAATACCAAAAAGATTTATGTTAAACTGTATTAACACTCATATTCGTGGTAACATAAATCTTTTTGGTATTGATTGACGGAAATATATTGTACCATATTGTGTTACAATCTTTTGTCAATACGGACCATGTCAGATTCTCAAGTAGAAGGAATAAGTTTAGTTTAGCGCTGTACATTTAGTTTCCTGTACTTTTAAATGCTTGAAGTGATGAAGTTCGGAATGTTCACCAATCCAGAAAATGAACATTGTCAACTGAATCCTCTGACAGACTGTCTTCTTCAACTTGTCGACTTTCATTGTTTTTATATCATAACAATCGAAAGTTCTCGAAAGAGAAACAAAATGAGTATTATGTATATTAAGGCTTTCACGGCCCGGATTATATAAATAATTCATGTTTTTTGGGCCAATGCCGTGAGTATTTAGATTAGAACCATACATTTCGGAGTATTGTCCGTTGAGCCATTATAATCACTTTTAGTGTTATTTACTGTATATCATAACTTTAAAACTAACATGAAAGATCTTCAACATAAATTTGATACTGTTTTTGGATAATTTTTGCTGGTGGATCAGAAAACATCTTTTCCAACATTCCTTATAAATGATCACTACATTTTAAAAGTAATCAGTAGAATATCTGCACACTATATTTGAGCTGATATTTTCACTGTTAGTCATATTGATTCATGTGATCCATTGCAAAGGTTTTATTACTACAGTACTGTTTGTAGAAAATGAAACACCAAGAACAAGAGATGTGACCACATTTCACTTTATACCACAGATTAGGAACGTGACAATACATTACTGATTAGAAGGACAGTCCGGTACATGCATGTTGATGGTCGATCTTCAGTAAGGCGTCGCTCCACCACGAGCTGCACTCAGAGCAGAGTATTACATGGCATTATAAAATTAGTCAATAGGTAGTAAATACTGAACCAACTCTTAAAGATGAAATTCTGATCCGTTTAAATTAATGAAAGTTGAGATGCGAGACCACACCCCTGTGCTTAGTGACATGGAATCAT
This sequence comes from Meconema thalassinum, assembly GCA_946902985.2. Classification (NCBI taxonomy): domain Eukaryota; kingdom Metazoa; phylum Arthropoda; class Insecta; order Orthoptera; family Tettigoniidae; genus Meconema; species Meconema thalassinum. The sequence continues at coordinate 534,324,316 of OX336390.1, read as the reverse complement.
ACAGTACTTGAATACGCTGCTGGGGAATACCGTCCCACACGGTTTGTAGGCGCGTCCACAAAGCATCAACAGTGGTGGCAGGTGGACCTGAACTAACAAGTTGCCGACCGACCATATCCCAGACATGTTCGATGGGCGACATGTCAGGCGAACGGGCAGGCCAGGGAAGCAGAGGAATCCGTCGTTCTGCGAAGAAGGCTTGCACATTCCTCGCCACATGCGGGCAGGCATTGTCCTGCTGAAATATGGCCTGCAAAAGGGGCAGTGCCGCGGGCTGTAAAACTTCCCTGATATATCGGCCACTGTTCAGATTGCCCGCAAGACGTACGAGGTGCGATCGCCTGTTATAGGCAATTGCGCCCCAAACCATTACATCTGGTGTTTGTCCGCTATGCCACTCAACAATACAGTCTGCCTGATTGCGTTCTCTACAGCGGCGTCGAACGCGTGTGCAGCCATCACTGTAGGACAGGTTAAAGCCGGGACTCGTCAGAAAACACTACATTTCGCCACTCGGCCTGCCATTGTCGGCGTGCACGTGCCCATTGTAGTCGGAGGCGTCGGTGGTTCCCAGTCAATGGAAGCCAACGCTGTGGCATGCGTGCTACCAGTCCAGTCCTCAAAAGATGGCGCCGCACCGTCGACGCAGACATGTCCACCCCCGTTGCAGTGCTCCAGCGTCGAGCCAACACCGAGGAAGACTCTGTTCTGTTCGATACGGCGATGCGGAGAAGATGGTGGTCGTCTCACGCTGTGGTCACATTGTGTCGTCCTGTACCCTGTCGTCGCTGTGTACGGCCCTCCTCTCTCCACTGGATCCACATACGCCTTACTGTTGACACTACGAGCCACCATGTCCCGGAACGACAGACCCGCCTTCCGGAGCCCAAGCATTCTGCCCCGTTCAACCGCACTCGCATGCTGATAGTCCACCCTGTGATGTCGGCGAGGCATCGTTGCACTTGCTTACAAGTTTCCAATTGTTATGACGGCCCAACGCCGACATAGCTGTGTGGAACACTTACCTGTCCGGTCCCACGACAGAGGGCACTGGCTGGCCAATGTGCACGCCATCTCTTTGCGATTTTAATCACTTAGTATGGTACCGCAACACTACACGACCCCTGTTCTGGGAGTGTCTCCGACCATTTCTTCTGGGTGTTTCACTTTCTACAAATAGTAGTGTATTTTTCTCAGACAAATATGATAGTGTGTGTGTCGAGGCCTCGGAAACAGCTAGGGCGTCCCCCGGAGGCGACGCGCAGCTCTTGGCGTCCTGGGAGAGCTGTGAGAAGTGGGCTACCAGAGAATATTAAGACCGTCACAAAGATTGCGACAATAAATGTCTTGACCCTTACTGGTAAGGCAGAGGAACTAATTGAGTACATGGAAAAGAAAGATATTGCACTGATGGGTCTGAGTGAAACCAAGTGGCGAGGAAAGGGGCAGAAGAAACTGAGTAAAGGATTCCAATTGTATTGGAGTGGTGGTAGTAACAGTAAAAATGGTGTTGCCATGATTCTAAGGAATGATCTTGTCCGGTATGTTGAGAAAGTAAATCAGGTTAATGACCGAATAGTAAAAATTAGACTTGGCCTCAAAAGTGGGGTTAAAGATATTCAGGTCTATGCACCCCGGACAGGGAATGTGGAAGAGAGTCTAGAGGATTTCTTGGAGGAACTAGAAGGGTGCAATGAAGAAAAGGAAGTGGTGATAATAAGAGATCTATATGCCCACATTGGAACAGACAGACAAGGATTGGATGAAATAATTGGTCCTTTCAGTTATGGAAACAAAAATGCTGAAGGAGGGCTTTTAATAGCATTTTGTGAGAGAAATGGATTAATTGTAGGAAATATTTGGTTCAGAAAGAAAAATAGCCAAAAGATAACTTGGTATGGATGGGGAGAACACAAAACGAAAACCATGATAGATCTCTTCCTTATTGAGAAAGAAAATCGCAGGCAACTAATTGATGTCACAGCTATGCCTTAAGACGATTTTGAAGGTGATCATTAAATTGTAGTAGCTAAATTAAGGCTTGGAAAAATTGTCCAATTAAAAGAGACGAGAAATAAAAATAAATGTATGGCGATTAAAAGAGAAGGAAATTCAGGAAATTTTCCGAGACAGTCTGAAGAAATTGCTCCCATTTGACGAGGTAGGAAATGTGGAAGAAGAATGGGCAAAGTTCAAAGAAAGAATCGTCCACTGTGTTGAAGATCAATGTGGTAGGGTATCTGGTAAAAGGAAGGACAAGGAGACTCCTTGGTGGAATAACAGAGTAAAAGAGGCAGTGATAGAAAAACAAAAGACCTGGAGTAAGTGGATAGTAGGCAACAAGGTTGAGAATGAAGAAAAGTACCAAGCAGCAAAGAAAAAATGCCAGAAGGTGGAAGAGAAAAGGAAGTGCTGGGAAAACTTCACAGACACTTTGCAGGAAGATGCTAAGGGAAGCCAGGAGGTGTTGTATGGATTGGTTAGGAACAAAGTGAAAAGCAGAGAAGAAACAAAATTTGTGAAGACTGAGACAGGACGGGTTTTGACACAAAAAGAAGAAATACTGAAACATTGGGAAAACTATTTTGCCAAATTATTGAATGTCAAATCCAAAGTATTGATAGAGGAAAGAAAGGAGGATGAAAGGACTGTAGAAATTTAATGGGAAGATATAACAATGTTAGAGATAGAAAGTGCCATAAATAAGATGAAGAGTGGGAAAGCAACAGGACGGGATGAGGTAGCTATAGAGATGATTAAAGCAGCTGGACCCTTAGGGATGCAATGGTTGTACAGATTTTTTTTTGGTGATATGGAAAAATAAGGAAGTACCAGAAGAGTGGGGGTAAAGGTCTAATAATTCCGGTCTTCAAGAAGGGACATAAGAAATACTGTAACAACTACCGAGGAATCTCCCTCATCTCACATGTGGCAAAGGTATTGGAACGGATACTCGAGGGACGACTGAGGATGGTAGTGGAAAAGGAAATGGAGGAAGAACAATATGGATTTCGAAGAGACAGATCAACTTTTGATCTTATTTTTACGATGAGGAATGTGATGGAGAAAAGGTGGGAATATGGAAAGGATTTGGTGATGACCTTTATGGATATTGTGCCAAGACAACTGGTTTGGGAAGCATTGATAAGGAAGAAAGTAGGTAGAGCTGAAGTGGAAATGATTAACGCCATGTATCGTCAGTATGTCAGTAGCGTGAAGACCAAGATTGGACAAACAAACTGGTTCAATGTAGAAACTGGTCTCCGACAAGGGAGTGTATTGTCCCCCTTACTTTTCCTCACTGTGATGGATGGAATCCATATACGAGTGAAACGGAAAATGGGAAGTTATTGGTTTTTTAAGTAATCCAGTTTCAATCAGCGCCAACCTAGAGGAACTATTATACTTGCGTTTGACCGCCAGTCACTAACTTGCTCCTCTATCTAAGTTATATATAAATGTACTCTTTTGTTTTATTCCCTGTAATGGCGGACATGCCAAATCTATATCCAAATATACAATTAATTAAAACTATCCTTTTGTATTAATCTCTGCTGAAACACAAAAGGTTATGGGCCCAGAGTACAAAGGAAGTGAACGGACATATTACTGTAAGTTTTGAACTTTTATTTATTTAAAAATTGTTCAATGGCCGGTAATGGCGGATTTGGCAATTTGTTGCCGCAAATCGAAAAATTGCATGGAGGCGCAAATTATGAGACATGGGCGATGGATATGGAGATGTATCTTTTGCATGAGGATTTGTGGATATATGTGGAGTTTAACCTTGCATCGACTGCGTCGGAAGAGCAAAAGAAGCAGGCCCAACGTACTAGAGCCAAGATTTATATGCTATTAGATAATGGACCTAAAATGGAAATTGCTAACATTAAAACCCCAAAAGCGATATGGGACCACTTAAAAACAACCTACGAGAATAAAATCGTTAATCGGCATATTGCTCTCATAGACCAATTATTTGATATTAGTTTGGCGAATTCAAAGAATATGGAGGCCTATGTTCAGCGATTTACTGAAATAAGTGCAAAACTGAGAAGTATGGGGAAGGAAGTTGACGATGAATTTGTTGCCGTACTCATGTTGAGAGGATTAACAGAAGATTATAAACCTTTTAGAATGGCAATTGAAAACACAGCTACTGGAAAACTGAATACCGAAACCGTCAAACAAAAGCTACTTCAAGAAGGTTATCGAAGTTCGTTGGAAGTCAAGGAGACTGCGGTGGCATTTAATACTAAACACAAAGTCAAACCTAATAATCCAACATCCTCTAATCCTTCAAATCATGGTGGCAAACGTAAGAATAATACATTTGATATTAATAAAGTTAAATGTTTTAGGTGCAATAATTACGGACATCTAGCAAGGGATTGTTCTCAAAATAATAAAGTTGCGCAAGTTTCTAGAGGAGATGACTCCAGTAAGAGAGCCGACGGCAAAAATAAAGGAAGGGCAAATGCGTGGCTCATGGCCATGGCATCTAATGTTCAACCAGAAAAATGGTACGTAGATTCTTGTTCTTCAGCTCATATGACAAATGATATTGATTTATTAAATTACTTTAGTTCTAACTCGAAAGATAATCTTGAGGTAACTGTTGCAAATAATGAAAAGATTGGCACAGCAGGAAAAGGCAGTGCAACTATTAGCTTAGTTCAGGGCAACGATCAGGAGCTTAAAAATGTTTATTATGTACCGAAGCTTTCGTCTAATTTACTCTCAGTGAGTTGTATGACTAGAAACGGTGCTTGTGTAATATTTAAAGAGAAGAGCTGCCAGATATTTGACGCAGCAAATTTAAAGATTACAGGGGAACTAATTGCTACGGTTCCGAAGAAGGTGGAGTTTATACGTTGGATGCGAAAAGTATTGTAGTCAACCGGAAAGAAGAAAGTAGTGAAGCTAGGGCGATGTCTAGTTTAATGGAGGAAAAGAATGGCCAAATATTATGGCACAAAAGGTTAGGTCACCTAGGACACAAAAATATGGCTTTGTTAGAAACTAGGGCTACTGGTATGAAACTGGATAGAACAACGCCGTTTCAACCATGTATCGCTTGCGTTGAAGGTAAACAATGCAGGGAACCTTTCCAAACAAAAAATCCTCGATATGAGAAAACTACCCGCAAATTGGAAATAGTGCACTCTGATTTGTGTGGGCCAATGACACCACCCTCAGTTAATGAAGAAAAATATTTTTTAACGTTTACAGATGATTTCTCAAGAAAAACGTTCATTTATTTTCTTAAGAGCAAAGATCAAGTGTATGAGTATTTTAAAATATTTAAGGCAAAAGTTGAAAATGAAACAGGGTGTAAGATTCAATGCCTACGTACTGACAATGGAACAGAATATGTCAATTCTAAAATGAAACGAGAAATTGAAAACTGTGGTATTAGGCACGAAACTAGTATCCCTTACACTCCAGAGCAAAATGGACTTGCAGAGAGAGTCAACCGTACAATAGTTGAGAAAGCAAGACCTATGCTTCTAGAAGCAAATCTATCTAAAAAGTTGAGGGTAGAAGCTTGCAGGACTTCTGTATACCTTAAAAACAGATCTCCAACTAAAGCGCTAAAAAATGAAGTACCGGAAGAGAAATGGTCCGGAAAGCAAGTAGATTTAGGGAATTTACGAGTGTTTGGCTGTGTGGCCTATGCGCATATTCCAAAAGAACATAGAACCAAGTTTGATTCAAAATCCAAGAAATGTGTATTTGTGGGTTATTGCGAGGAATCAAAGGGTTATCTACTAGCGGATCCAGAAAAGGGATATAAGCAATTAAAGTCTAGAGATATTTTTTTTTTGAAAACAATTTCATCTCCAGAGAGTCTGAAACCAGTGAGGGTGACAAAACAGATTTTCGAACGTTGTTACCAAAAGTCGATTTTGCGGTTACAATCGAAGAAAATAGTGAGGCCAAAGATGATAACGCAAATACGGAAAGAGGGAACCAAATAAATTTAGAGCAAAATATTGAAGTTAACGATAAAAATGCAAACGTTATAAATAGTGATAGTCAGGGTCATGCAAGTTTAGAAGAAGACTTGATTATTTGTAATGAGACTTCTGAGAATAATGAGTCTGATATGAGTGAGACAGTAGAGACTGTGCAAGATGAATCAATCAGACGGTATCCTATTAGATCAAGGGTTCCTAAGATATTTCCAGATCACGTTACTTATTTAACGTCAATGAGTGGAAACTTTTGTGACTGCTTACCCGCTCATAATGATCCACAAACAGTGCAAGAAGCCTTAGGGTCGGAAAATAAAATTCAATGGAAAGAGGCAATGAATTTAGAGTGGAAAAATTTAAAGGACAAAGGAGTTTTTGAACTGGTAAATTTGCCAGATGGAAAGATTCCTATAAAATGTAAATGGGTTTTTAAACAAAAGATTGATGCTGCAGGAAAATTGGAGCGTTTTAAAGCAAGAATAGTTGCTAAGGGATATTCACAAAGATATGGTGTGGATTATCAGGAAACATTTTCTCCAGTTATAAGTTATTCGGCATTACGAATGCTGATAGCACTATCAGTTGAGATTGGGTTAAATATTTATCATCTGGAAGTCACAGCTGCGTTCCTGAATGGAGATTTGACAGAGACTCTTTTTATGGAACAGCCAGAAGGTTTTACAGAGCTGGGCTCTGAAAACAAAGTTTGCTTATTAAAGAAAGCCATCTATGGTCTTAAACAGGCTTCCAAATCATGGTATGATAAATGTAGAAATGTCCTAATGACATTAGGATTCAAATGAGTTTCAACTGAACCATGTATTTATGTTCAGGGAAGCGGAAATTTACTTTGCATAATAGCTGTGTACGTGGATGATTTCCTTGTGTTTTGTAAGAATGAAACAATTATTACCAGTCTAGAAAAGTCACTTAAGAAAAATTTTGAAATTAAAAACTTAGGGGAAGCTAAAAGTGTTTTAGGTATGAGAGTGCAGAGATCAGAAAAGGGAATCACGTTAGATCAGGAACAGTACATAAAAACAATTTTGTCTTGTTTTGATATGCTAGATTGCGAAATAGCGGATACTCCTATGGAAACTAAGTTAGATCCGCCCAAAGGAGATCCAAGTAAATGTCCTGATGTACCATATCAAGCGTTACTGGGCAGTTTAATGTATGCAGCGGTCTGGAGTAGACCAGACATTGCCTATGCTATTGGAAAACTAAGTCGTTATAACACATGTTACACTAGGGAACACTGGGAATATGCAAAACGGGTGTTACGTTATTTGAAGGGTACGATTGATTTCAAAATAGTTTACAGCAAATCGGGCACTCTTTAATAGGATATTCAGATGCAGATTTTGCTAGCGAAAAAGCTGATAGAATTTCATGTACTGGGTACATTTTGTTTCTTGCTAATGGTCCCGTCGCTTGGGAAAGTAAGAAGCAGGATATTGTTGCTCTATCAACATCGGAAGCGGAGTATGTCAGTTTAGCAACATGTACAAGAAAGGCAGTAATTCTAAATAGAATATTAAAGGAAATTTTAAAGGGAAACGAATACAAACTTATTTTTAAAAACAGTAAAGTTTTATTGTTTAGTGACAATCAGTCAGCTGTTAAAAATGCCAAATGTAGCGAAATACAAGAAAGGTCTAAACACATAGACGTAAAATATCATTTTGTCAAAAATGCAGTTGAAAAACAAGAAGTATCGGTTGATTTTAAAGGTACTAGTAAAATGATTGCAGATGTTCTGACAAAAAGCTTAGTTAAGTCGAAACATTTGAATTTTTGCAAATTGATGAATTTATTATTGCCGATCGAATCCGATTGATAAAATGACGACTGGATTAAGTGAGGGTATTGGGTTTTTAAGTAATCCAGTTTCAATCAGCGCCAACCTAGAGGAACTATTATACTTGCGTTTGACCGCCAGTCACTAACTTGCTCCTCTATCTAAGTTATATATATATGCACTCTTTTGTTTTATTCCCTGTAATGGCGGACATGCCAAATCTATATCCAAATATACAATTAATTAAAACTATCCTTTTGTATTAATCTCTGCTGAAACACAAAAGAAGTAAAGGGACGAAGGCCTTACTTTTCGCTGCTGACATAATGATATGGGGGGACGATGAATTGGAAGAACAAGTACATGTTTGGAACCAGAAGATAGAAGAGCGTGGAATGAAAATCAGTGTGGAGAAGAGTCGGACAATGGTGATGACAAGAAATGTGTGAGATGGTAGGGGGAATATTGCAGTAGATGGAAAACTCATTACAAGTTGTGAAAAGCTTCAAATACTTAGGGAGTGTCCTAACAGATGATGGAAGGATAAGTGAGGAAGTTGGTAAGAGGATCCAACAAGCAAATGGGTTTTACCACAGTGTGAGGGATCTGGTGTGGAACCAGGAAGTTCCCGAGAAATGTAAAAAAATCTTGTATTCAACATATTACACACCTATATTGACGTATGCAGCAGGCACGTGGACAACAACTAAACGGGAGGAAAGCAGAATCCAGGTGGCAGAGATGAAGTTCCTTAGAGGTATAATTGGAAAGACCCGCAGAGACAAAATCAGAAACAAGGAAATTAGGGAGAACAGGATTCCCAAAGTTACAAGACAAAATCGAGATCAGTAAGCTAAAATGGTATGGACATATAATGCGAATGGGAGAAGACCGAGTCCTGAAGCGATTATTTACTGAGAAAGTCGCGGAAGGAGCCAAAGGGGAAGGCTGAGGATGAGGTGGATGGATGCAGTGAAGGAGAGCTTTGAGAAAAGAGGAGTGAGAGTGGAGAATGTACTGGAAGAGGGACGAGAGTGGTGGAGAGACAGAAAAGTATGCAGGTCCTTGATTCACACCCCGACCCAGATCACTGGAACTGGGAAATGAAGTATTTTTTTAAATACAGGGTCCGACTCGGCAATGAGTCACCTGGCTACAGATGATTTTTCCAGTGCGCTGCTGTGTTGTTAGATTGTTAAAAATGACCCTGTGTAATGCTTATTATTAGCATATAATTGCCAGTCACTTGTTAGAGCATATAAACCGTGACATATTATTTAGGCTTGCCAGACCTTCCCTCAAAGTACTTACAGTATTTCAATAGAAATTTTCAGCCTAGGTTAAAGAAAGGAAGTAAGCATGTAGGTTTATGTGATCATCAATCTCGTGCTTGCCACGGTGGGGGAGTGGTTATCGTGTCGGACTGCCAACCCCAAGCTTGCTGGTTCGCTCCTGGCCGTGGGAAGTGATTTTAGAAAGGCGACAAAACTCACGACATGGATGTCAAACGTTGTTGGCATGTTAAACAACCCATTTGAATTCAGTAGGCCGTGTTCATAATGGCAAAATTAATCTCGGGACTTTCCGCCAACACAAAGTTCCTCCATTCTCTAATAGAAAGCGCTGTAGTGTCAAGGAGCTTAGATATCTAATCTCCTTGACTTTCATAGTGCTTCAAGGAGCGATAAAATTCGACATGCAAGTTGCCCTCTGAGCGTCAATTAACAAAGCTTGCACCCGGCATCCGAGGCCATATGATGTTATTATTATTATCATCAATCTTGTGGTCATAAGTCAAAGGACCTCCTTTTTATGTAGAATCCAAACTACTGAACATGACATTTCATCTTGAAAATCCCACATGTATTAACTGGGAATGGAACCCAGTTTGCCTTGGTGAGAAGCTACTGTGCCATCACATCCCATGGTTAAAGTATGTGAGCTTATTTGATACACATGGCCCACTGATAGAAATCAACTATATGTATGGTATTGAAAGTTTGCTTCTAAACCACTCACTAAGTCAGTTTATTACATCATGGTAATTTAATTTGCCTACTGTTTCAGGTGAGGAATGAGCGAAACAAAGCACGAGAGGAATCCAAACAACTTCGCACAAAGCTGGAAACGGCAATAAAGGATTTAAATGTGTACAAACGTGAGAAGGTGGAGCTTGAAACTCAGAATGATCAGTTAAAGAAGGAAATGGAAAAGATTCACTTGTTGCTATTAAAGCATGCAGGACAGTGGGATCAACAACTGCTTGATGCATTGCAGAGTGAGGAGCTAGTGAGGGATTTACCTGTAGTTGATCTGGAGATTAATAATAGTATCATTCCAAGGAACTTGTGTAGTGTGCGTGATACCCACCAGTTGGGGGATAATTCTGTTACAACCGATCTCTTTGGTTTTCATGAATCATTACAGACTAGACCAAAGCGAGACCAGGAAGAGAAAGAAACACCATTAGAAAAGGATGCTTTCATCGAAGAATATGTTCTACAAGGAGCAGTTCCACGTCATGCCGTAGAAATTTATAGCAGTGCCAAAGAACATGCAATAGATAGGGACGTGGAGGAATTGGAGCCTTTCAATCATGAAGATCTATCTCCTCTTGTGTCTGGTGAAGTGCAGGAAAGGTTGAGTGAACCAAAAGTGCCTCGTGAAAATCAAATTCCTGGTAAAGCTAGTGATGCGTTACAGGTAGAAAGGAGGTTTTCACAGCCAGTATTGGACTCGGAGCTATCACCCGATCGAGAATATCTTCTCCAAAAACTGTCAATGTTGCAGCTTAGGTTGGATGAAGCATCAAAAACCATCCTAGCCGAGAGAGAGTAAGCATATTTCTTTGTGTTGAGTGTTGCTCCAAGTGCACCTGTGTATTTTGTTAATCCTAAATTATGAAACTGCATATTATCAAGGTGTCTACTGCAATCTAAAAGTAATGAAAGTAACTAAAATATACTTCATTTATCAAATAGTTACTGGTAATTAGAGTAATTGTAGTGATGAAGTCATTTTTTCAGTGTTGCCTATTATATTAAAGAAAGCTTTTCAGTCGGTCAACACGAATTGTGCCCAATTACATTAGGCGGAAAGCAAGTATTTACATAACCTACAAACTAACACTCTTTATGTACAAATACCTACTTAATTGGATGACATGTTTCGAATGTCAAGCGTTAATCCTCAGATCCTGTTCACTTAGGCTTTGTTAGTACCGGTATACGATATTTATGAATTACAATTAAACAGAAATATATATACGGTATAATTAGAGATTAAGGAAAGGAAAATGATGCGAAAGATCTTAGGGCCCAGAATTAAATATAGCACACACTATCCCAAACCCAACTCTGAAATATATAGGAAAATTTATAAATTTACCGATACCATGAGAATGAGACGAATTTAATTTATGGGCCATTTGGAAAGAATGAATCATATGAGGCGCCTAGAATCAAAACCCGCCAAATCCATATTTTATGAAAATTGAGATAAGCATTGTTTCTTATAGCTTATGCTGCACTGAATTCATTAAAACTATTATTCTGTCACAAAACCCACTACATCCTACTGTAAAACGAAGTCAAAGTTGTGGCTTAGTTGCAATATCCGCCAAGTCCAAAGACAGTTTCGCCATTTTTGGTTACAAAACCATCCACATCAGCCAATAGGAGCAACCAGTTCCGCCATCTTACCTTCCATGATGCTTTGCGAAGTGTTTACTCTTTACCTACCAGCATTAGTCAGAGAACGTACCTCTGCCTGACGTGATCTGAATGGTTTATGTTGTTATACTTTCTATTAATAACAATTTGTTTTGGATAATTTTGACAAAGAACAAGAGAACAATAACATTTTGGTCCGGGGTGAAGTTTTCCTCAGTACTGACATTTGCGAACATAAACGTGTCACGAAACCTCACGTACAGCCAAAAGACATAAACAGGGAGATTGTCCTTCAGGAACAATAAGTGAAAGATGTTTCTAGACTGCTTCCGAAGCATTTTGGAGAAAGATGGAGGAAAAATGAAGAGCTGCAGTTTTATTGCAATCTTCAAATTTCAAATTTATTAGGGCTCTTTGGTATCAAAACCTGTCAAATCCAAATCTTAGTAACAAACACGAAGGGAATTATGAAGATTGTGAAACTACTATTGAGGATGAGGCAGAAACAGACATTGTGTAGCTAGAACTTGCTGTAAAGAATGTGATTTAATAAGCGGCTTTGGTGGCGTAGTTGTTAGCATGCTGAGCTTCTATGCCCAAGATAACGGGTTCAAACCCGGCTGAAGCCGTCGGATTTTTTAAGAGCGTTAAAAATCCCTCAGTATGCCTTCCTTCGGAGGGGAAGTAAAGCCGGCGGTCCCATGTCATAGATTTATGGCATGTTAAAGAACCTTCCACTAATTACACCTGTGTGATGCTAAATTGTATAGGAATGTAAACAACGCTCTTAGGTTTCTACGTTCGTTGCCAAGAGCCGACTGCGGTGGTGTCTAGTGGCTAAGTTCTGAACTGGGCCTAGTAGTCGTTGATGGAGGCGTTTGGCGGCTAAATTAGGAACTATTTGAAAAAATCAAAGTTGCAATCCTTACTTGAATTAAAAAAGATACACACACTAATACAGCCATCACAATTAACACCAGTTATCAGACAGATTCTACACACATCCAAAGTACACGGGGCTACATGACCGCGTTGTCGCAGCCCCTAAACTGAGGAATCAACCAACCGTGATTTTATAGTTGAATGACGATAGTTTTGTCTCTCAGAACCTGGACCATATGAATTGAACATGAATTTAATTTGACGTTTTTCCTTATTATTAATATTCAGTACTGTACAGTAGACTATTATTACCCTTTCGTGAATTGATTGCCGGCGGTGGAGATGGGAAATATTCTTTATGTACTTGTGTCACACGTCAGACTGCTTCGTCAACAGGTACTGTTACGCGAGTAGGATATGACTCAGCTCAAGTACCCTCAGTCATCGTTTAACTGCCATGGTGACATGACCTCCTGTGACGCTTATCTGACGATATGCAGCTTGACCTATGTGCCGACTGCACTCTGTCATCGCTGTGTCCTCCGCTTCGCCCCATGGGGCTCATGCTACAATAAACATAAACGCTGGCACAACCACGCTCAGCGGCAATCGAATATTGAATGGGTAATATTAGTTGTATTCTGTTTCTGTTTATTCTTACTAACCAATAATCTTTGTGCTAATAAAGCACAAAAATGATACGATTTTTTATTTTATAACCTAAATTTAGTTAACTTCCATTCAAAATGTTAATTTCTTAGTAAAGCTTACGTAGTTTCTACAATCTCATCACAACTTCAGATTTATTAGGGCTTTTTGGTATCAAAGCCTGCCAAATCCAAATCTTAGTAACAAACCCCGACAAATCCGAATTATTGCTTTATATTTTTCTAAATAAATTGTTAACTATCCCGGGGATCAGCTTCGTACTTCGTCACTGTTCTTAAAAATAATTAATTCATGTTTTAGTTAAAAAAGTATTTCTTTCTAGGTATTGGTTTGTTTGTGGCAGTTTTTGCCACTTTGCCATAAAAGTGAAAGAATGGATTTGGAGGGTTTTGATACTAGGCACCTCATATGAGACTTGCTTACTGAATCCACAAATTTCTGCAGAACAAACGTACAAGACCAAAGTGGTACAAACAGGTGGAGGGGGACCTAGTGGAGATGGGATCGCCAGATCTGATGAATTGAAATGTAATCAGGAATTTTGTTCACACAAGGGGATTAGAGGAAGATCAGAAGAAACCAACACGACGTGCATGGTCAGAGGAACAGAAACTGCAACAATCCATGCATGTGAAGAGCTATTGGTAGAGTTTGTGGTTTTTATCATTTGCGATAAATGCGAAATATGTTGAAACTTTGTCAGTGTATGTGCCTTCATCTTATATGATCTCTGAGTGATTTTAAGCGAGTTCAAATTAGCGATAAAATGCGAAATTGGCTCAAAATGCAAAATTTTACAATTTATGCAAAATAGATGCGAAATTCTCGGTTTTATGCAAAATAAGCATATATCTTTAAAAACGATGCGTTTTCCTTAAAAATAAGATAAATAACAACGTATATTTCAGGGGAAAGAATTATTTCGGCACCTTAAAACTGCAATGTGTGGAATATCTTTCTACAGCCAAAGAGCAGTGCAAAGAACAACCAATCAAACAGCTATCAACAGGAGAGCAAATAAATATCGAAGAAGAAGAAACAGCTTACAAGCACGCGTTAATTCACTTTGTGTTGACCCTTCATAATAGTCGGCTGTTTTAAAATACGGTTGCGATTTATTGACCGGTAGCCATGGGTAGAAGCGAAGTGACGATCAAGTGACCCTGTGGGGGTCCGGGCGGGGACACCATCATCATCATCACAGCATTCCGAGCGTCTCTGCCGAGCAAGACACACGCCGTCTCTTCGAGCTCCGAGAACTGATGATCTCCTGTCCATCGGCCACTAACGCTGCGCTATTGTCAAGACTCCTATAGCCAACAACCCTCTCCCACTCTCAAGCTCATTTCTTGCAATTGTCAAGACTCCTATAGCCAACAATCCTCTCCCACTCTCAAGCACATTCCTTCCAACAATACCTAGCCCAACCGTTGCCCATTGTTAACTTTTAAACCCACCTTCTATCCTCCCCGTCAAACAAATCCATTGTCCCGAGTTTAAACCAAGTTAAAACTCATCCCTTCTCCCCGCCTAGCAGCAAACTAATTAATTCCAATTTCTAATCGGCGCGCTCAGTGTCGCAGCTCCATCTGTTCTTAAACTGGATAACCCTGAGCGACCGTTTAGTCATTGTTTCTCTTCTTTTTCACGATCTGCGTAAGCATTTGATCCCTTCCCTCCCACTTAAATTTCATAATACAACATGTCTCGTAAGAACATGACTCAAGATGAGCGCTATGCTGAAGCCATATTTGGCCCATCCACAGGCAAGCGCACTGACACTAACAAGAGCTGGACAACTCCTAAGGCGACAACTGCTGTCTCCCCTAACTCTGTACACTCCAGTAGTCCGCCAGCCCCTGTACCTTCACAGCCAGATATCAGTCTCTCAAATATCAATCCATTTGAGCCACTGTACTGGGTCTCGCCTGTCAACAGAGTCCCCACTGGCATTACCATTATTGTCCGCCCTCCCAAATGCAGCAAATATTATGCCGCAGTGAGAGGAGCCATTATTAGCGTGCTCTCTCCCATTGATGATGCTGTATCTCACATTGAGGAGCTTGTCAACAATTTTATTGCTGTTACTCCTATGACAAAGGCACATAGTAGTGCTGTCATGCAAGCTCTCTCTAGTCATCCAGCCATCCCCTCTCTTATTCTCCTCACACAGGAATCAACACTAGTTACGGAGGAGACACAAACAGAGGACTCTGATGAAATCCCTACTTCAGTAGGCTTTCAGGCAACACAAACTGAAGCTCCAGAGATCTTCCACGAGGCCTCACAAACTGTCCCAGACATAGGCGAACGCTGGACGCAAACTGACAATTCCCTCATTAGGCCCAAGAGGAAACATAAGGTAATTCAAGCCTCCGTCCAGCGCAAATCGTTCACTCCTCCATCTGAGGATGATGTCCTTCTTTTAGCCCCTGACACTCCAGCGACTGCTTCTCCATCTGAGGGCGCCGCTACACTTGCTTCTCCCACTCCGTCCCCCTCCCCCCGCACACGATCACTGGCGTCGCGACGCCCTCCTCCCAGACAACGATCTACACTCATTATCCAGTGTTATCACTGCCAACGATTACACCACAATGCATATGAATGCAAATTTGATGTCACGTGCCGCGTGAAACTCCCACGTGTGTAAACTGTGGCCAGCGGCACGCAGCCTCATATGCAGGGTGTATTTACATTAAGAACGCCCTTAAACAGCAACACAGGCAGTTTCAGCGCAATTACAAACGCCAACAAATTCCCTCCCTTCTCTCTCTACCTATCTCCCCGCCGAGTCCCTCCAAACACACTAATTCAGCCCTCACAAGTGTATTACACATCCTCCAGGCGCTAATTACCTCTAATTAGCGCCCCCTCACTTCAAGTACTCACTCAGCATCCCTTCTTGCCCCGCGGTCCCGCTGCGTGTCTGCTCGGAGGGTCGGCCTCGGCCGGCCCCTCCCGGGATGATGCCCAGTGGGCCGCGGGCCACTCACACAGCCTCTGACATGTTGTAAGCTGCCCCTACTCACTCTTCTTGTCTCCCGCTATTGTTACGAGCCCCTGGCTCACTAAATTAATCCTTATTACTACGCACAGGTCTTAATGATCATATCTGCTGCCTAGGTAAATATAATCTCCTAATCCTTCCTAATTCCTACTCCCACATCCTTCCCAAACCCTCATCCTCAGGTCATATTCTGGCCAATTAGATCCAAATGCACCAACCCAACACATTAATTTCCCCTATGTTTAAACCCAAAATTACCCCTTGACATAGCACTAAAGGCCCCTAGAGGGCTGAGAGGCTACAATCACATGCACCTAAGCCGGCTTCGCTTGCATGGGTCAGGCCAGGCCAAGAGCCCGCCGATGAGCCAGCTTGGTGTCCTAAGCGAAACCCCACACAAGACAAGGCACAAACCTAGAAGAATTGCTGAGTTTTAATTCACCGGCCGTGAAAGCCAATATACCATCTTTTTGGAAGCCTTCATTGGGAAGTTAAGGCTGCTTGAGCTTTTAGTTCTCGCAGTCAAGTGGTGCAGTTGCACCTAATATAAAGGGAGGTGGCGCGCAGTTCGTCACTCCTGTGGGGGTCCGGGCGGGGACACCAAGAGCCCGCCGATGAGCCAGCTTGGTGTCCTAGGCGAAACCCCACACAAGACACGGCACAAACCTAGAAGAATTGCTGAGTTTAAATTCACCGGCCGTGAAAGCCAATATACCATCTTTTTGGAAGCCTTCATAGGGAGGTTAAGGCTGCTTGAGCTTTTAGTTCTCGCAGTCAAGTGGTGCAGTTGCACCTAATATAAAGGGAGGTGGCGAGCAGTTCGTCACTTCTGTGGGGGGTCTGGGCGGGGACACCAAGAGCCTGCCGATGAGCCACATGGTGTCCTAGGCGAAACCCCACACAAGACACGGCACAAATCTAGAAGAATTGCCGAGTTTTAATTCACCGGCCATGAAAGCCAATATACCATCTTTTTGGAAGCTTTCATAGGGAGGTTAAGGCTGCTTGAGCTTTTAGTTCTCGCAGTCAAGTGGTGCAGTTGCACCTAATATAAAGGGAGGTGGCGCGCAGTTCGTCACTCCTGTGGGGGTCCGGGCGGGGACACCAAGAGCCCGCCGATGAGCCAGCTTGGTGTCCTAGGCGAAACCCCACACAAGACACGGCACAAACCTAGAAGAATTGCTGAGTTTAAATTCACCGGCCGTGAAAGCCAATATACCATCTTTTTGGAAGCCTTCATAGGGAGGTTAAGGCTGCTTGAGCTTTTAGTTCTCGCAGTCAAGTGGTGCAGTTGCACCTAATATAAAGGGAGGTGGCGAGCAGTTCGTCACTTCTGTGGGGGGTCTGGGCGGGGACACCAAGAGCCTGCCGATGAGCCACATGGTGTCCTAGGCGAAACCCCACACAAGACACGGCACAAATCTAGAAGAATTGCCGAGTTTTAATTCACCGGCCATGAAAGCCAATATACCATCTTTTTGGAAGCTTTCATAGGGAGGTTAAGGCTGCTTGAGCTTTTAGTTCTCGCAGTCAAGTGCAGTTGCACCTAATATTAAGAGAGGTGGCGCGCAGTTCGTCCCTCCTGTGGGGTCCGGGCGAGGATACCAAGAGCCCGCTGATGAGCCAGCTTGGTGTCCTAGACGAAACCCCACACAAGACACGGCACAAACCTAGAAGAATTGCTGAGTTTTACGCTTGCCGAGAGTTACAAATCGGAACATTTTTATGTAAGCAATACAGATGTATTGATGTGCCGACTTTGCAATCAAAGACTTGAGTGGAAGAAGAGAGATGTTTTAGATAAACACTGCAAGAGCAAGAACCATGTGCTACAAAAGGAGCGATTTTGTTCCCAACCAGCATGTGAACAGCGTGGCGTCAAGCGGCAAGCCACAATAGCAGACATGGATAGAAAGGCAAAAAAAGCAAAAAGCGAAAAACAAACATTCGTTGAGGATACTGTGAAGATGTGCCTGCAGACTAATATCGCCATCCACAAGCTGGACCATCCTGCTTTCCGAGACTATCTTTAAAAGTAAGTGCCTATTTCAGATATACTTTTGGGCGTTGTTTATATTTGTGTTTAAAATACATCTACACCATTTTGAGTAGTATACCCTAACTTACTGTGAAATATGAATAAACTAGCAATATCCCCCCTACCCCGTCAAAAAAGAAGCATGTGGATGGTTGTTTTGAAGTATTACGATTGCTATACGGCCTTGTTGAATTTTAGGTTAGATGTCTTAAACTTTCGACCAAAAACCACGTGGATGCACGTTTCCTAATATGACGACTTCACGTGGAATTCTAGGTTAGGTTATTCAAATTTTCGACCAAAAAAGAAAATTGGATGGACGTTATTTTAAAATGTTACAATTTAATAGACCATCTTGGATGTAAAATAATCGCTTGCTTTCATGTACATAAAGGGAACTTTATAGGGAAAAGTTTCAAAACTCGTTCAGATATTCTCTAGGCCAGCACTTCACCAAATGAATATTGAATTTTCACGACCGCATTGTGTCGTGAAACGCGACCTAATATGTTGGAAGTAGATTTCGATTACTACACCAAAAGTATTAGTCCTTACCTCTAAACTTTTTTATTATTATTATTATTATTATTATTATTAGCATGTGTAACAAAATTTTATTGGCCCCATAGGTACGTCCCAGTATCAGGAGATTTGCCTCAAGGTAGTACCCTTAGCAGAGATTATGTCCCACATTGCGGAGATTCAGCAAGGGCAGAGGTGAATGCAGCATTGGACGGGAAGCCTATTGTAGTAATCACAGACGAGACGTCTGACAACCGAGGCAGATGTGTCTTTGCTGTTCTATTCAGGACGATCACGCCAAGTGCAGAACAACAAGTTTATTTGGCAATCTGTTCAATTTTGGATGTTGTAACGGGACAACATGCAGCCGAGCCATCATTGATGCTCTCAAAGACTATAATATTGATTATGAAAACGTCCTGGGTTTAGTGTCAGACTCTGCCAGATACATGCGTACATGTTTCCAGGCATTACAGATTATAATTGGAGACCATCTTCTTCACTTCCAGTGCTTTGCACATGAGTTGCATCTTGTGGGGGATGTTATTCTCAAGGAACTGTCACAGTTGAAAAATTTGGTTTCAAAACTTAAGATAGCTTTTCTCCACTGCAGGAAGTTGAAGAACTCCTATCTAAATTTTTTGCTAGATAATTTCCCTGATTTGAATGCGCTGTTGTTCCCAGCTCCTGTCATCACCAGATGGAACTCTTGGTTTCGCTCAGTCCAGTATCTTGACAAGTATTTCACACCCCTGGTAGAATTCTTTAGTTCTCTTGATGAGAATTCTCTAAATAGCAGTGGCCATTCAGTGTTGGATATGTTTATAGATCAGGATATGCTTCCCTTGCTTAAAGTTCAAATAAAGTTTGTTTTACAGATATCTGTAAAAATCAATGCAGCACTCACAGTACTGGAGGGATCGTCCTACCCGTATGCTCATAAGTTGTGGGATGATCTTTCTACTATTTGTGGAGAATTAAAGAGGTGTGCTGACGGATGGTTTCAATTGGAAACAAGTGACCTGCTGGAGAGTTACAGAAACAATACAAAGAAAGAGGAAATTAAGGTGCAATTTAAGCAGTGTATGCTTAAATGCATAACTAAGCTCTCGAAGCACATGAGCGTTAGTGATACAAACATGTTTCTCAACGAAGTGTGCAATTTATTTAATCCTGCAGTTGAGGGCAAAACAGTGCTCTGGAACCCAAATCACTTGTGTCTTTGAAGCATAAGTTGCCATTTTTTAGAAGTCTCACTGTAGATCAGTTTGTCGAGGGCTGCGAGGCGTATCACTAACAGATGCTGCAGAACATTAAAATGGAAAAAAAAAAAAAAAAACACTGACACTCTTCAAATGTTGATGGCACTTAAGTTAAAGTTTCCTTCCTTTGCCTCGGCAGCACTGCAGTGCATTTGGGCCCCTACGAACAGTGTCGATGTAGAGGTTTTTTAGCAAGTACAACATGATTGTGACTGATAGGCGGTCTCGAATGAAGGAGGACACCATTCAAACAGTTGGCGTGTTGTACTTCAATCCTCCTTGAAATTCCTCTTCCTTGTAGGTCTGTTATACAGTGATAAATGAATACGTTCAGAATAGTATATTTCACTTTGAAACTGTGTTTGTAAATTTGTAAATATGCATATTTGTGTGTGTTAAAACTTCTTGCAGTCTTATGTTGTTGTTTCTCTTATTTTCCATAGTGTGTTCAAAACTGCATGACAAGCAATGTGTGATTAAACAGTATGATTTTACTCCGAACTGTTGTGTATGCAATTTTGCAAATTATGCCTATTTTTAACCAATTTGCTACAAAACGCTAAATTAGAGAAGTATAAATGCTACAAAACGCTAAATCCCTGATTTTTAAATGCTAAAAACCACGAACTCGAGCTATTGGGCAAGGAGGAAGGCTCAACATACGTTAATTCCGCGCGGTCCTAAGTGACCCATTCGCGAGGAGGAGAAGAAGAAGATATTCAATAAAAATTATGTTAAATGGTCCGGCTAAGCTCAAACAATTTACAGCGTTTCTCCCCAGTGTACCATTGGGCTCTTTAGTTGGTACGGTACACTTCACCAAGGCGCTGTTTAGTGCTCACTGAGTAATAATAAATAATAATAATGTCGTATGGCCTCCGGTGCCTGGTGCAAGCTTTGTTAATTGACACCCAGAGGGTAGTTTGCATGTCGAATTTCGTCGTTCCTTTGAACGCTATAAAAGTCAAGGAGGTTAGATATCTAAACTCCTTGACACTACTACAGCGCTTTCTAGTAGTGAATGGAGGAACTTTGTGTTGGCGGAAAATCCCGAGATTAATTTTGCCATTGAACACGGCCTACTGAATTCAAATGGGTTCTTTAACATGCCAACAACGTATGACACGAGTATCGTGATTTTTGTCGCCTTCAAAAATCGCTTACCATGACCAGGGGCGAACCTGCAATCTTGGGGTTGGTAGTCCGACGCTATAACCACTCACCCACCGTGGCAAGCTACTGAATGTAATAAAGCTATGTCTACTTATCTGGTTTTAGAATCTGATAATTGTGGCGACCAGCCTCGATGGGCTCCTACACCTGACTGGCGTTCTGAGAAAGTGCTAGATTTAAATATGTCGCCTGTCGTGTGCTCTGTTTGCTGTTCTGAGTACTAGTCATTAATGCTCCGTTTAAGTGCTCTCATTGCCGTCCGTTGTAGCAACTTAAAAACATTACTTGTTTTTTTATGTGAGATTGTGTCGTGGCCAGCAATGACCTAATCTGTATGAATATATGCTAATTGTAAAAAAGTCCTCTCGGCACGCCGGAAGGCGGAGGTAGATTTCATCGGGCAAACTTGGGGATAGGCGAATATAGGCAGAATATGCACGTTTTCGTAGAAGGATCAGACCTCATTTATTGCGAGAAAGTATTTTATAATTGGAGCTTAATAAACTTTGTTTTTCGTCATTTTATGCATATTTTAAACATTTTATTGTCTTATGGGGACGGTAACCTTCTTGTCATTTGGGGTACATTTTTATACTTGTGGTCACACTGTCCTTATGCAAGGTTTCGGCACTGATGTGTAACTATGTAACAGTCTGTTACTTCATCACGCAAAATTATATCTCCCGCAGAGATTTTGGTTGGTTCCTCAGTTTAGGGACTGCGACAACGCGGTCTTGTAACCCCGTGTACTTTGGGTGAGTGTAGAATCTGTCTGATAAACAGTGTGAATTCTGATGGCTGTATTAGTCTGTAATTCAGGTAAGGACTGCAGACGGTCAATTTCAAGCAGTAGTTCCTAATATTGCTACCAGATACTACCGTCAACGACACCTAGCTCTGAACTTGGCTACGAGATGCCACCGCAACCAGCAACTCGCAACGAACGTTGGATCTTCCCCTCCAAAGGAAAGCATACTGAGGGATTTTTAGGGCTCTTAGAAAATTCGACAACTTCGGCCGGCTTTGAAACCGCGAATTTGGGCATATAAGTTCAGCATACTACCAGTTACGTCACCGAGGCCGCTTCTCACTTAGTCAGATGGAAAACTGAATGTGATCGCGTGCAAGTGCGTTGTCATGGCAACGTCTGATGGCTCATCTCTCATCAATTTAGTAGTGCTGTCATGGCAACCTCTGATAGCTCTTGGCATTTTCTTATAATTCCGAAATAATTTTTCTCGTCCCTTGGCGTAATGGTGGGTCATATCAAAAATTCTTTCAGACAAAAGTTTTAGGTAATTATTAGGGGAATATTGTCCATTTTGTATGGTTTTGATATTGTGCCTATTAAGAGAGATATGATAAATGTTTCCCGAAAAACCCACTTTTTCCCACCCCTTTGGTCAATGGTTGGTGCTATCAAAAAACTCTTCGAACATAAATTTTTGGGCCTTATTTGACACATGGTATGAACCTTGAATGGATTCGATATTTCAAATATTAAGTGAGTTATAGTGATATTTCACTTTTTCGAAAAAAGACCCCCATTTTCACCCCCTGCGACCGATTGTGCCCATTAACGAACTCGACCGAGATTTTATAGGGATACATATTATGTAAAATATTCAAATTGATTGGTGCAAAATTGCGGTAGTTATCGTGTCCACAAGAAAGTGATATATGTATATATACATATACATATAGGGTAGAGAGGGGCTATTCCGCTCATTTCAAATTGTAAACATTATAAATCAAAAACTATTCATTATTGTAAGATAGAACCAACAGCAAGGCACACCTTATTTATTGCTTATTACATACGAATGTTGTCAAAATACAGTTATAACAATATACCGACTTGATGAAATAAAATATAAATCAAAGCAAAAATGATGAATCACAAATTTAATGGGGCTATTACGCCCATGCTTGGGGCTATTTCGCTCACTGTAATAATGTCCTTTCCTCAACGGCATTTACCACAAATGAAGTATTTCCTTCCTGTAGCCCCAACATACATGTCATGATACCAAGTTTCACAGTCTTTGCATTGAATCTAACCACCCTTTAATGATGCCTGAGCGGTATAAAAAGTTACGCCACAAAATCCACATGGTGTTTCTTCCTTGTCAAAGTCTTTTGGTCATACGGATTGAAAGTTCCGGTCATTTGTCTTGCAAATGTCTCGAAAATGTTTTTGGCAACCTTTTCTTTACGGGCCTTATCAAATTTTAAGCTCCGTTTTGCCCTTCGAATCTGTTCTGGTGTGCATCCAAATCCTCTTGCTGCCATGCATTTTAGCCGGGAAGCTAAATCCGTCTCCTCTTGCATACTAAATGCTGTGGGATGACCCGGTGGTTTGTCCACTATGATTTTCTCTACGGGTCCTTGTCGTTTACGCAAATGAGCACGATTTTTAAGTGTTGAATAAGGCACATTGCAAAGTCCAGCTGCACTTCTCATGTTCACATCACCTCGTAATACATTTGAAATAGCTCGGTCAATATCTTCCTCTGTCCATTTTCGAACTGGCCCTTTTCTTTTATACGTCAGTAACATCTCTAACGTAACAAGAAAGAGATACTAATATGCTCTCTGAAATAATTTGGTTGCAATATTATAGCAAGAGAGAAGTCTTGGCTGAGCGGAGTAGCCCCCATATTTCTGGGCGGAGTAGCCCCAATTACTGGAATTTACAATAGCGCGTCTTGTGATAGCTGTAACCAAGGAAACGCGCTACCTGCTATGTCCAGATGTAACTTAACCTTCAGACTGCCAGGTGCCACACTTCCGGGAAAAGAAAAGCCTCTACTGTGGACACTAATCCTTAAGTTGCAAGCACAAATTCTTAATGACGACAAATTCCACAACATAAACAATGTACCTTGCAGTATTCTTCCTTTGTTTTACTCAACACTCAAGCTGTCACTCTCAAACAAACGATAGATGTAGTAGCACAGAGACCGAGGGTCACACTGAACACAAAGGGCGATATCAGCTGAGCAGGGTGGCTGCTCAGTGCAACGTCAAGCTTATTTTGAGCGGGAAAGCCCCGTGGGCGAATTAGCCCCGCCGTACCCTATATACATAAATTATATATAAACTTTTTAACTGACGTTGTTTTTGGTGTCTAGGGGATGTGAAACGTGAAGATATGTCGAAATTTTCCGGAAGTCGAAACATGGTACCCATTGCAATAGTTAGCTTTCTAATGAAATCTACCTAAAAACGATCTAGATCCCTATTAACGACCTTCTTCTTCCTTGCCTTTCCCGTTACGCAGGGTCGGATTTCTTTATCCTACGCGCCAGTCGTTTCGTTGTAAAGCATCATCAGCAGATAGGCCCAATACTCTCATGTCCCTTAGGACATTTGTCATCCATGTTGTTTGAGGTCTACCGCTCCCTATCTTTTGTGTAGCCATGGAAAGACACTTCTTCATTAAATGATTTTCCGGTCTTCGCATAACATGTCCATACCACCTTAGTCTGGACTTTAAAAGTTTCTCAGTTATAGGCGCTACTTTGAAACATGTTCATTACAGATTTTATCTTTGAGCGTAACTCCACCTGCCCAAAGTAACATATGCATTTCTGTGGTATGTAGCTTTTGTTCATGTGCCTTTGTAGTAGCCCATGTTTCACTACCCTAGAGTAGGATTAGTCTTACAGCAGTTTTATAAACTTTCCCCTTCTTTCTTATGGGTATTTTCGGATCACATAAAACTCCTGTTAGTTAGCGTCATTTTTTCCACCCAGACGTGGCACTATGGATTATATTGACGGTTATCGTGCCATCTTCAGCAATGACAGAACCTAGATATTTAAATTTTGTTACTCTTGGTAAGGTATCGCCATCTACTGTCAAACCAAATATTATGTGCACTCGAGGTGCACTTATTCTCGGCTCGGTGTGGTTGGAAAATGTAGTTCTTGGTCACGTTGTAGTCCTTATACATCAAGATTGTGAAATACATAAATTAATTCACTTAATTTATATCGGTTTGTATTTGTACGGGGGAAATAAGACATGGTTCACCGGCTAGCCGCTCCGGGGAAAGCTGTACAGTGTTGCCGAGATGGAGCCCATCACGCGTCATGGCGCGCCTCGCTCGGAAGTTATGGGCTCCATAATATAATATTTTGGTCGACAGTAGTTTAAGCCCATATTTGTCATACTGGGTTTATTGTGGTGGAAGTCGCATACCATATATTCAGTCTTGGTTCTACTAATGCGCAGTCCATTAGACTCGAGAGCTCTTCTCCATTAGTCTAAACTCTCCTGTAGGTCATAAATACTGTCAGATATTAGTGCAACATCGTCCGCGTACAAAAGATTCCACGGTAAGAGTTTCTGAATTTGTTTTGTTAGGTAGTTTATGGTAATATTGAATAACAGTGGACTTAGAGCACTTCCCTGATGAACCCCCACTTTGATATCAAAGCTTTCGGACAAACCTCCTGGGCTTCTGACACATGTCTGTATGAAGAAGAATAGGACTTTTTCATTTTCTGCCTATTCAATACATGTCTGTATATTGTTATATTAACGACCAATTGGTCGATTTAGTACATTAATAATGAATAGTGTAGACTTCACTACTGAAGTTATTCATAACAACAATTCAATAGATCACAGGCTACTTAATTAAACTTAGTAATAATAATTAGAGATACGGGAAAATCATAATTGCGATAAATGCGAATTTTACTTTCTTTTCTGGTTTTTTTCTTCAACTATTTGGTAACTATTATGACTATGTATACCCAGAATTGGCGAAAATGAATGTTCGACAAAGTGCGATAACTACGGGTTCTTGCGGATTATTGCCATAAATGCAATAAATGTTAAAAGTGCCCAATTTACCGAAAAATTTTGATTATTTTGTCTTCTTATACCTCTAGTCACCTCAAAACCTAAGTGGTCCCTTTGATGTTTGGTCTGTGAAGCGGCTAACACGTCTGGAAATAGTTCCCACTTTTTGTGCTTGTTTTTGGCGCACATGATTTTCCAGCGTGTGTTACTATGTTTCCATAAGCTGAATAATGTTCAGAATTTCCTTTGTAAAAATGCACTTGTCATTTTTACGGTAATTGGGAGCTTTACCAACTTTGCTTTTCATGTGATGAATTGTGTGTTTGAATATAGTTTTTTGTGGTATTTGGAACTATAGGCAGAGTAATTCAGTACGAATTTGATATTATATTACCTTTTATTTTGTACAAACCTTGTTTGAGCAGCAACAGAGCGTGTGAGGAATTGGACTTTATGGCGAATCAGGCTCAAAGGTTTGCAACACTGTTACGAAGTTCAACATGGTTTCCTCAAGTAGACAATGAGTTCAAACTGGAGATGTAAAGCTTGAATACCAATAAAATACTTCGAAGGTAATAAAAGTGGAGAGAAGTTGAGTAAAAGGAGCAAACAAATGATTTTAAATGTATATAGTAGGTTGAGGCATGACAATCTAGATAAGAGTTTCCATGCCAGAAACACAAGAAAGGAGAGTGAGAGGTTAGATGCGCGGAGGGATATTTTCCTCAGGACTTGACCTGATGTTTGGTATACATTTTTGCGCTGCAATGTTGAAATTTGCGAGTTGCTAGCAATGGAAATGTCGGCTAATTAATCAATATTTACGAGTAATAATCGATATGTACGAACGTCGATTAGATTCGTGAAAACAATCTATTACGGTTAGAATTAATTTGAGAATGGCTGCTGTTATTGCTGCATAATATCCACTGTTTTATCGCCAGTAAAACAATGTTTTTGGAGAAATTATTTGGTAGTTTCATTTGGTTGTGGTAATAAAAGGAATATTCCAATCGTTTGTATCGATTCTTTTTAAAATATTAGAGTAATAAGGTTATGCCTATATTGGTTTATCCTATATCACGCCGGCCCTCTTTTGGAATATTTGACCATTATAAATAAAACTGTAAAGTACGTTTAGTGATATGATAGAAGTTTGTTAGGCGTTCTCCTTGCTTTGGGGAATGTTACATAATATGATGAAAGTATTCTCTACACTCTACAGTGTGTGAGTTATAGGTTATGTTACATATTGTTCGGCGATTTCTCCTTGATTCGGATACTGTTTTACAGATCGTCAGTCTAGAGTCGCAAAAAGGTATATCAGTAATTGGGTGTTTGCATATTCTGTTAAGTTTACTGTATGGCAGGTGGAATGAAGACAATACTGGGCTGTCCTGGACTCGGTGGACGAATTGGTTCAAATTCTGTGAGATATCTATGAAATCCTTTTCTGTGGTTTCCTTGCCAAGTTCCATACATTTCTTTTAATAAGTTGTCGTATGAGGTTGGATTCAAGAAGTGCCATTTGATCATTAAACCACCCGGTAAATAGAAATGCAATGCATCTCATCCCTGGCCCTCATTGAAAAGTGAATAATGAGGGAGTAAACATACATTTCACTATTTAGTTAATTATTATCTATTGTATGGTATTTACCTGAAATTAAGTAAATTCATATTACTTAAATGCTTATGTTATTTATCAGAAACGCCCATATTTCCAATTCTGCGCATGTTTGAATTAATTTCCGTGCATATTAATTTTGCATCTGTTAAATTTTTATCGTATCTGGTGACGAACTTTTAAATGCTGCAAAATGCTAATTTTAAAATTTCTAAATGCTCCAAAATGATATTTTTCAAAATGAAAGTGCTACAAAATCAATTTCAAAATGCTAGTTTCTCGTATCTTTAAAATACTAACACAACAACCATAGAAGTGTACTATACTGTCTGTAAATAGTGTGACACATTACACAAGTTTTTTATGATGTAATATAAACATTGTATATATATTTTAAGTGTAATTCATGAACATCATATACCGGTACTAATTACAAGCCTAACTGAACAGGATCTGAGGATGAATGCTTGACGTTCAAAACATGTCATCCAATTGAGTAGGTATTAGTACATAAAAACGTGCTAGTTTGTAGGGTATGTAAATATTTGCTTCCCGCCTAATGTAAATGAGCACAATTTGTGTTGACCGACTGAAGAGCTTTCTTTAATAAAATAATGAAAAAGTAACTAATATAACTAATGAATTATTAAAAGTCGATAATTTTGAGCACCAAAAATTCAGTTGGATCTCTAATTCTCCTACTGTGCATTGTAGCAGTGTTCATTAAATCATTCACCATGGTCGCGCGGGCAGTTGCAGCAATACCGGAGGTCACGGGATCGAACCCCGACGCTGACAGAGGCTATCCTGAGTGTGGTTTTTCCCGGGGCTTTCCAGTCCCAGTTATGCAGACTACAACAGTCCTCATAGCGATACAGGTTATCAGAAAAGTTCAACACACACCCAACTACACAGTGCTGATGACCAAGATGTCCCAAGCCCCTCAAATGAATCAACAACAGCTGTATTATGCCTAAACCCTGGCACACATTTTAAGAGTTTAAGTAGGGTTTATATTCAATAAATTCATGTTTTGGGTAATCTTTTCTAAGTAACTTAAATGGGGGAAGACTGACAAGACTGTTTATAAGAATATCCACTGTTGAATATTTGTTTGAAATTGTTCTCATTCATTAAAGGAATTTGGCTTATTTCCTGCAACTCCTAAGTGGAGCATAGGGTATCGACGAATTTCCGCCATCGGACTCTGTTCTGCACCATGGTCTTGATCTCTATCTAGATCTTACCACCATTCTGAATACCTTCCATCTCTACGCTCCTTTTCCAGGTGTTTTTCGGCCTGCCTCTTCGTTCAGTGACTAGTGGTACCATTCCAGTGCTCGTGTGGTGATGTTTTTATCCCATCTTAGCGTGTGCCCGATCCATCTCCACTTCCTGCGATGCATCTCTTCCGTAGCTCTCCATTAGAAGTAGTGACCTATGGCACCATATCATCAGGATATTCCTCAGACTCTTGTTTTCAAAAGTCTGTGGGGACGTGGTGGCATAGCGGTCAAGCTCTTTGCCTCTTACCATAGCAGACCGGGTTCGATTCTCTGTCAATGCAAGTGAGATTTTCAAAATGAAATGCCGTGTCCTGTAGTTTGGATTCCACGTAAAAGGAGGTCACGTCGCTCATGATCGCGAGATTAACGGTCACGCTAAACTACAAGCTTCCTTTTTCAAAAGTCTGAAGACTTCTGATCAGTTATTTGTTTTCCAGGTTTTGCAACCATAGAGCAGGACCGATTTGACATTTGTATTAAAGATGTGCAGTTTAGTGTTGATGTTAAGCTCTCTGGATCTCCAGATTGGTCTTAGTATTGCAAATGCTCCTTTGGCATTTTAAATTCTATTCTTATGAGGGAATTACCCCAACTCAAACGGCGAAAACCGACTGAAAGTGGGTTTAAAGTATACAGTTGTACCTATGTCAATAGCTATCAATGTCATTCATCTGTAAAAGTACGAGTTCGGTCGCCAGCACCGTCGGAGTATGTGATGTGATCACCATGGCATTTGAGTTTGTACTATTGCAATGCGGGAACATTGTAAATAATGGAGAATGTCTACATGTTGCCCTTGTTAAGTGTGCGTACTGTTCCATTCCACTGTTTTAATCACTTGATTGAAACTCCACATTTACACTTCGACGTCGAATTAAGGACAGCGCAGTATCTTATATATTGGGAATGATGACTATGTCAACACAGTACTGCATGTGATAAGATTTCTTGTTGCAAGCAAGTGTTCAACCTTTTGCCAAATGATACTGCACCACATCTGTTTCTTGTTAATATAGTGGTCCGAATTGCCTGTTGCACGCTAGTTTCTGCTGCGAATTGTGTTTCTACAATCTTTTTGTAATGTTGCCACATATATGCTAAAGGTCTAACCAATTGTTAGGAATGGATTTTCCCTAATATAATGGTCCTAATTGACTGTTGCACGGTAGTTTCTGCTGAGAGTTGTGTTTCTGCAAACTTTGGACGCCGTAACTTTCAAACATTGATTGTACACTAATGCGGGGTTTTACAGATAAATGCCCGTGATGGGTAGTAGAACTGACATATCTTCGTATGTTAAGCGTACTGCCAGTCGGTTTTAGCCGTTCGAGCTGGGGTACTTCCCTCGTTAGTATCCCTCCATCTGTGGTGGCAATGCTTCCCTGGTAACAAAACTGTTAGACTCGTTCTATCTCATTGTTTAGGAATAGTTGTGAATTGTTGCAGTTCTTGTATCTTGTCTCCGTAGTCTTCTTTGTGTTAATTTTCAGTCCCACCTTGGCTGCTTCTACTCTCAAATCATTCAACTTGGCTTCCATGTTCTTAAAGCTGCTGGTTAGCCGGCACGAGTCCTCCAGCCATTTCTGTCAGTCTCCATTGTATGCCTCTTTGGTTCATCACTTTCCTCATCATCAGAGGTAATATCATGAGAAATAGTATTGGTGATGTGACTGTTCCGGTCACAATGTTCCCAAACCCTTATTTGGTTGACTGCAAGAGAAGTCAGGTTAGGGTAATTTGTTCATACCATTTCTTTTCTTGTTCATCATCATCATTTAGGTTGTAGAATTTCATTTTATTTAGTGTATATATATCTTGTGTATCTCGGGGACTCAGTCAGGAATATTTCATTTAATTTGTATGGGAGATGTCAGTATACAAGATAGCGGATTGTGTAGGTAAGCTACAAGATGTTGCAACAGCAGGAAACTCTAGGCCAAATTTAGATTGGGCCGAGAATAACTTCCCTTGTCTTGAAGAAAGCTTTGTGTAAATTGTGTAAGGTTCTGACGTCAGAGAAGAGTTTCGCGCCACGAGTTGTAAGAAAAATACATGGGTTCGAGATTATTGGTGTATTTTGTATGGGTTGGAGGGTATCATGACCCTGGCGGAGAAAGACGAAAACATGTGTTTACAAGTGGAGAGGTGGGATTTTCGTGTATAGCGGGGCTTCACTTCTATTGTAGCGTCTGATTGGAAAGGTCGCGTTCTCGTAATTTGGCGTAGGCCTATTTGGAGAAACAGTTTTGTTGAAAGCATGGCTTGTGAATGTACTCGAAACGGCTACATATCCCAACGATGTTATCTCTGTTAGCACAATTCAAGTTGGGTACGGAAGCACATTCATTTCTCTCGCAGAGATGTGGCTATGTAAACCAGTAAACATCTCTAACCTCAAACCACGTGTGGAAAATCTTAGAAATGCTGGGGAGAACTGATCTATCGAGCATGTCTCGTAGATTATCTGCTAGATCGTCGATGAGTGAGTAACAAACATCTTTATATTCCAACATTCATTTTGGGTCACATGTTTTCGTCATTGCCGAGGAGAGAAGATAGTAAACCATAGTCTGTTCGACGAGAGTCCCCGCCATATGTTTAAAGTTGATATTAATACACATATTTTGAAGGTTATAATTAGTTTTCTTTATAGGGAATTACACCTAATAGTTGAACGCCCAAATGATACCAGTTAGGTTGACCAAATGTGTGTCCAACACTCCACGACCCTGCCATTTCAATTGTGTGGTATATGATGAAGTACTTCCGATCAAAAATAGGAGGATGATTTTGGGAAGTTTTAAATCAGTCGCCCAAGAAGGGCTGGTAAAAAGTTACAACATGGCGCCCAACGTGGGGCAAGAGTAGGGAAACCTAGCAGGTATCATTAGGGCACATATGCACACAGCCGATAGACACCTTAGGAGTATTAGGGTTCACAGTAATTTGTTTTGTTTTAAGGGGTATGTCCACATCAGACAATTTAGAATTAAGGTCAAGGGTTGTGTGTAAATCAAACAGTAAAATGTCAGGTAATCAGGAAACTGGGGGAAGTGGCAGTGAGGAAGATGTGGAAAAGACAGTGGGAACATATGTTACCATTGTTACTACTGAGTCGCAGCTGATCGCTGAAGGTAGTAACTTAAATGTAAATGGGGGGGTTATGAACGATAGTTTGATCCAAATGCTACTGAGTGAAATAAAAGAGATTAAGAAGCAAGGAGAATCTATGAGTAAGGAAATTAAGGAGCAGGTAGGCTCTGTAAATGAGAAGGTAGAGTCAGTGACCAAACAGATAGTAGAAGTGAAGGAATTTGTAAGTAAGGAAATTCAGGAGAGCAACAGGGCCACGAACACAAGGATAGAGAGTCTCAGCAAAGAAATACGGGACCATAAGTCTGTCCTTAATAGTAGAATGGAGAGTATGAACCTGGAATTAAGTGGGAAAATTAGCAAACAGGGAGAGGAAATCAGGGCAGAAATGCAGGGGAATCAGGCTGGGATCACAAGTAGGCTAGAAGGAATGGAAGGCCATCAGAACCAGCAAGATGTGGAAATAACGAAAATTAAGTCAGAGATAGCTAGTTCAAGGGCAGAAGTACAGAATGTAACGGGAAAGTGTGATGAGATATGCAACACTGTAAGTGGGAATAAGAGGGAATATTTAGATAGAGTAGGTGCCGTTGAAAATAAGTTGGGAGAGATTGAGGGTCTGAGAGGGAAGCAGGTGGCATTGACTGAGAAAAACGAAAAGCTGCAGGAAGAGCTGATAAAGGTCAGGAGAGAGTTGAAAGAGCGACCGATGAGTCAAAGGGTTGTGATGCCATCTAGTTTGCTACTCAGGGACCCTGGTCTGCCACAATTTAACTCAAGGCAGTTCAACCCTATGGAGTTTTTAAAAACCATTGAGAAGAAATTCAGCAAGGATCTAGAAGACGGGGTTGTCGAATGGGAAACAGTGTTGGAGATCTTGTCTAACTCATTTCAAGGGGATGTGAAAGCATGGTTCCAAATATACAGGCCTAACATGAATAGTTTAAGGGAATTCAGGGATAAATTCAAAGCTAAGTTCTGGGGGGAGGGGGTACAGTCCAGGGAAAGGGAAAAATTAACTTTTGGGAAATATAAGGAGAGAGAAGGGGTATCCCTGACAGAATATTTTTTGGCACATGTACTTATTTGGAAGAATTTGGATGGGCTGACCTCTGACAGTGATGTGGTTAGGGTCATGTTGAAGCACTTCCCACCTAGAATTCAGGAGGCAGCTTGTATGCAGAAGGTAAGGACGGTAGAAGAGTTGGAAGAGCTTCTTACGAGCTTTGACGTTTTAGGCAAGCAGCACATGGAGAGGCCAGAGGTCAAACAGGAATTTAGGGGCAATAGGGGGAATAATCAGGAGTTTAATAGGGGTAGATTTAATCAGGAGCAAAGAGATTATCAGCAGAGGCAGGAAAACTATCAGAGAGGTGGGGGGCGTCAGGATAATTCACAGCGACAGGAAGGTAACTATCAGAGAGGTGGGGGGCGTCAGGAAGGTGGTAACGAAAGAGTACAGGTGAACCAGAGGAGACAAGAACAAGGTGGTCAAGGAGCTTTAAACTCCGAACGGGCTGTGCAGGGAGGTCAGTCAGGCAGTCCGTAAGAAATGAAGTCAAGCAGTGTGTTATTGTGGGTGAGGAGGATTTTATGCCTATGAGTCGGGAGGATCTGCTAGCTGACCAGCAGGAGTTCTCATGTATCGGGGAGAAGGAGGCTTTTATGTCAACTGTTGAGTTGAGCATACTAGGTAAGAGAGTGCAGGCATTGGTGGATTCGGGGAGTGAGAGAAGTGTCATCAGTAAGGGATTTTATGATACTTTAATCAAGGACGGTGGTAAGTTGGAAGAAATTCCAGTTAAGTCGACATATGTGGTAACTGCTGTTGG
Organism: Meconema thalassinum; assembly: GCA_946902985.2. NCBI lineage: Eukaryota > Metazoa > Arthropoda > Insecta > Orthoptera > Tettigoniidae > Meconema > Meconema thalassinum. The sequence goes on along the minus strand of OX336390.1, from coordinate 534,290,657 downwards.
TAATAAATCCCAAAGAGTGGGAAAGCAGGTATTGTTGCCCATGAGGTTTGGTAATGAAGTTGACCACAAGACTTGCTTGGTAATTCCTAACCTAATTTATGAAATGATTTTGGGGATAGACTGGCTTAACGAGCATAGTGCTGTTATTGATTTTGACCGGGGTGTCATCAACTTTGTGAGGGGGAATATAAGCCAGGAGATGAGAATGAAATGCAAGAGTGTAGATAAGACAGTAAAGGCATGTGTTACTGAGGTCACTGTAGGGGATATGGCAGAAGGTAAGGCTGACGATGAGGAGGAAGTTGTGGATTTATGTCACATTGCTGTGGAGGGTGATAAGTGTGATCAACTCCAGCAGGCTGTGGATAAGAGTGGTTTAAGTGTTGAGGAGAGGGATAAGTTGTTAGAGGTTTTAGAGCTAAACCAAGAAGTTTTCAGTGACAAGCCAGGGCTAACACATGTCTATACGCATCAGTTCGAAATTGTAGATCATTCTCCATTTTCAGGACCCAAGTACCCGATACCTCACAAATTTGCTGATGCTGTGGAGAAAGAAATAGGCATTATGCTGAATCAGGGTATTATTGAGCCTTCAACTAGTGCATATCTGAATCCCTTAGTTGTGGTTGGGAAGAGTGATGGCTCGGTCAGGTTGTGTATTGATGCCAGGCAGCTCAATTGTAGGATATCTGGGGACCAACAGAGGCCAGAATGTGTTGAGGAACTGGTTCAGAAATTCAATGGTAAGCAATGGTTTTCCACTATGGATCTGAGTGCATCATTTTGGCAGGTACCGTTGAGAGAACAGGACAGGAAGTTGACTGCGTTTAGCTTTAAGAGTGGTTTGTACCAATTCAGGGTCGTTCCTTTCGGAACAAAGACCAGCAGTTCAGCGTTGATTAGGGCCTTAAATCTAGTGTTAGGGAGGGACACACACGAGTTTGTGACAATGTACATAGATGATTTAATTGTTGCATCTTACACATTAAAGGAACACCTGGATCACTTAGACATTGTTTTGGGGAAATTAAGGGACGGGGGATTTACAATTAAACTTAAGAAGTCTCTGTTTTGCACAACATCAATCACATTTTTAGGGCATACTATCACAACACAAGGGGTGTCTCCCGAACAGTCACGATTAGACAAGATTCACAACACTGCTACACCACGTAACGCCAAACAATTGAGGTCAATATTAGGGGTTTTCAATTATTTTCGTAGATTCGTAGTTAAATATTCCTGTCTTGTAGAACCGTTTAGGGAATTGCTGAAGCAGGGTACTAAGTGGGTATGGACCCAGGTGCACGATGAGGCTTTTAAGGAGTTGAAGAGAGGCTTTGTAGAGACTGTCATGCTTAGGTATCCTCGTCTGGATTGTCCCTACATTTTGATGACTGATGCGAGCATGCAAGGCATCTCAGGCATTTTGTGTCAGGAGGATAGTGAGGGCAATCTAGGGATTGTCTCATTAGCAAGCAGAGGGCTAAGCATGGCGGAGAAGAGATATACAATTACTGAAATAGAGATGTTAGCAATCGTATACTCTCTAGGGAAGTTTAGGAGTTATGTGTTGGGCAGTAAGTTGCAGATACTGACTGACCATCATGCATTACTTTTTATTGGATCCTGCAAGCTCACTTCGAACAGGATGTCAAGGTGGATATTGGCTATAAGTGAATATAACTTTGAGGTAAGGCATATTAAGGGTACTGAGAACATTGTGGCTGACTTCATGAGTAGAAACATTGGGGGTGATGAGGGTCATCAGGTACTGGAGGTACAGGAAGGTGTTGTTATCTGCGTAACCAAGGTAAGCGAGTGTGATTATGAGATACGCTGCTTAAGGAATCTGCTTGTAGAGCAGGAGAAGGATGAGGTCTTAGGTGATATCTTGACTCAGTTGAGAGGTATGGATGTGGATAGTAGAATTAAGGTTGGAAAGTATTGGTACAAGTTGGAGTGTGGTTTCTTGGCTAGGCTGTGCCATGAAGGTGCCTGGAGAGTGTGTGTGCCAAGCTCATTGCAGGTAACGATGATTTGGTATCATCACAAGGCTTTAGGGCATTTTGGATCAAGCAAGGTTCTTTTTGCTGTTCAGCAGCATTTCATTTGGAAGAACATGGGAAGGCAGATTAGGAAAGTTCTGGCAAGTTGTGACTCGTGTCAACGGTGTAAATGCCCAACGAGGTTTCTTGAGGGACCTCGGCAAATGGTGATCACAGAAAAACCAAGGGATTTACTCTGTGTCGATCTGTATGGTCCATTGGTTAAAGCTCAGTTTGGATATCAGTATATCTTCGTGGTTGTTGACGCATTCAGTAAACTCGTCAAACTGTATCCCCTGAGAAAAGCGACCGGGAAGGGTTGTGTCCTACAGATCACTGATAAGTATGTACCTGAGTTTGGGGTGCCTCTCAGGATACTATCAGACCACGGTAGTCAATTCACCTCAAAGATCTGGAAAACCAAGTTGAGTGAATTGGGTATCAAGCACATATTCTCATCTATTCGATATCCTCAAGGGAATTTGTCCGAACGAGTTATGAGAGAATTAGGGAGAGTATTTCGCACCTATGTGAGCAATCGCCACAATGCGTGGTTCTCCAAGTTAGGAGATATTGAACGATGGTTCAATAGTACGTTCCATGAGAGTGTAAAATGCACTCCCTATGAAATTCAGTATGGTAGGAAGCCTACCAATGAGCTTGCTAGAATGCTAGGTTTGGTCACGGGAGAGGAGATTGGGAAGGATGTTTGTATCCAGCTGGCTAGGGACAACTTAATCAAGGCAGGGAATAAGCGTAGGCGCCAGCAGAAGCGGGTAAAGTTTGATTCTTTTGAAGTAGGCGATCAGGTGCTTCTGAGGGTTCCATATCCGTCTTCAGCTGTAGATAAGGAGATAGGGAAGTTTTTTCATCTATTTCAGGGGCCTTTTAAGGTGGTTAAACGTATTGGGGAGTGTGCCTATAGTTTAACGGACCAGGATGGTAAGTCTGTCAGTACACATAATATTAGGAATCTCCGTAGATATCACTCTGTAAAATAATATGGCATGGACTCTTAGAGAATCAGTCAACATAACGTGATGGCATGACAAAACTCAAGAGATGTGACGAAGAATGCTAACCAGCAAAGTGGCATCGAGTGTTAGATGGATAGATGGTATGATAAGGCCTGTGCAGGCAAATACCATGGCTTGTGAAGCGATAGGGTCTCATGATGAGACGAAGAAAATGAAGTGGTAGACCTAAGACACTTGAGAGAAATCAGTGAGGCTAGGAAATGGACACAATAAGACATTCGAGAGAGTGAGAATGTGTGAAAATATGACAAGTGTGTATGTATATATGTCTTCCAGGGTTTATTTATGTAATAGTGTAATTCTTTGTGTTTTCAGTGCGTTGCTTGTTTGAGTGTTTGTGATCCACACTTGTTTCACCCGTGTGAATCACATGGGGGCGTATTGTGACTGTTCCGGTCACAATGTTCCCAAACCCTTATTTGGTTGACTGCAAGAGAAGTCAGGTTAGGGTAATTTGTTCATACCATTTCTTTTCTTGTTCATCATCATCATTTAGGTTGTAGAATTTCATTTTATTTAGTGTATATATATCTTGTGTATCTCGGGGACTCAGTCAGGAATATTTCATTTAATTTGTATGGGAGATGTCAGTATACAAGATAGCGGATTGTGTAGGTAAGCTACAAGATGTTGCAACAGCAGGAAACTCTAGGCCAAATTTAGATTGGGCCGAGAATAACTTCCCTTGTCTTGAAGAAAGCTTTGTGTAAATTGTGTAAGGTTCTGACGTCAGAGAAGAGTTTCGCGCCACGAGTTGTAAGAAAAATACATGGGTTCGAGATTATTGGTGTATTTTGTATGGGTTGGAGGGTATCATGACCCTGGCGGAGAAAGACGAAAACATGTGTTTACAAGTGGAGAGGTGGGATTTTCGTGTATAGCGGGGCTTCACTTCTATTGTAGCGTCTGATTGGAAAGGTCGCGTTCTCGTAATTTGGCGTAGGCCTATTTGGAGAAACAGTTTTGTTGAAAGCATGGCTTGTGAATGTACTCGAAACGGCTACATATCCCAACGATGTTATCTCTGTTAGCACAATTCAAGTTGGGTACGGAAGCACATTCATTTCTCTCGCAGAGATGTGGCTATGTAAACCAGTAAACATCTCTAACCTCAAACCACGTGTGGAAAATCTTAGAAATGCTGGGGAGAACTGATCTATCGAGCATGTCTCGTAGATTATCTGCTAGATCGTCGATGAGTGAGTAACAAACATCTTTATATTCCAACATTCATTTTGGGTCACATGTTTTCGTCATTGCCGAGGAGAGAAGATAGTAAACCATAGTCTGTTCGACGAGAGTCCCCGCCATATGTTTAAAGTTGATATTAATACACATATTTTGAAGGTTATAATTAGTTTTCTTTATAGGGAATTACACCTAATAGTTGAACGCCCAAATGATACCAGTTAGGTTGACCAAATGTGTGTCCAACACTCCACGACCCTGCCATTTCAATTGTGTGGTATATGATGAAGTACTTCCGATCAAAAATAGGAGGATGATTTTGGGAAGTTTTAAATCAGTCGCCCAAGAAGGGCTGGTAAAAAGTTACAGTGACAACAGGTATCCTTGCTTAACCCCTGTGTTAACTGGGATGAACTCTTAACAGCCTCCCTTGGTTCTGGACTTGGCATGTGTTGTAGTTGTACATCTCCTTGACTATGTTAACGTTTTTTTCATTGAATTCCAAACTCTTTCATGGCTCTCCACATTCTTTTTCTCATGACACTATCAAACACCTTTAAGTCTACAAATAGCTCCTACAGCGAGGACTGAATCTCAGTGGACTGTTCTATGATTATGCATATGGTGTTGATCTGATCAGTGGATGAATAACCTTCTTTAAATCCCACTTGTTCTCTCCTCAGTTTTTGGTTAACTCTCTGTTTTATTCAGTCCAAAATCACTCTTGAGAGGACCTTGCTTGGTATCGAAAGGAGAGTAATCCCTCTCCAGTTATCACATTCTGACAGGTCTCCTTTCCTCAGGAGCTTGTTCAACAGCCCATCTTCCAGTCGGCTGGTATCTTTTCTTGTTCCCAGATCTCCCTGAATAATGGAAGCAGAATATTCGCTGATGCTTCAATATCAACTCTCAATGCCTCCGGTGTGAATCTGTCTAGTCCTGTAGCCTTGCTGTTCTTGAGTTGTTTGATAGCTCTTTCAATCTCTGGTCGCAATGGTGGTGATAGCAGTGTCTTCATACTTGTCCTCTGCCGACTCTTCTACTTCTTCCTCTTCAACTGTTAAATGATTTAATATCTCCAAGAAGTGCTCTCCCCATAGTTCTCGTTGTTCATTTTGGTTGGTCAATAATTTCCCGTCTTTGGCTCTCACTGGCCTGTCGAATCTGGAGAACTTTCCAGATAGTCTCTTTTTAATGTGATGTAGGGCCTTACTATCTCTGGTTTTGTGCTGCTATCTCTGCTTGTGCTATTAAAGAAGTTCCTCTTCACTGTCCTATTCAACTGATTGAAGTGTTATCTAGCATGTGCCTTCCAATCTTGTGTTCTTGTGGTATTAAGTCATGTTTTGCATTCCTTCTGTTTATCAATCATCCTCTATGTCTCAGAGCTGACCCACTCTTCCTTTCCTCATTCTACCTTGCCCAGAACCTTATGACAGGTATTGATTGATGCATGTGTTCCTCATATTCTTCCAGTGTAAGTGTAAAATTGTCATTAGTGATACAATTCCAAGGTTCCAGGAGCATCTGGAGCACTAACAGTACACTTTCTAACCTCCATATAGAATTTTCCTCGATTTGAAGTACAATTTAGTATTTCAGCTATAATAATGAACAATATATTTTAATTATGTATGTCAGAAAGATATTTTAACTTTAAATAGTTTAATTTAATCATAATTTTTACCACAACGGAATTCACGACAGTTTAATCAACATTTGACTGCAAATTGGTACTTAGGATTCATTACAATAAAAGAAACTGAATTTTGACCAATTGAGGTCTTCTGTGATAAAGTATCAATGTGATTATAACCACGTCACCAGAAACCATAAACATTTTAGATGTTTTTGATTCTTTCCCTGGTCACTTGAGGTAACTTATCAGTAGGGTCATGCAAAATGCGGTATTATTTTACTTGAGTGGGAAGTCCAAGGAAATACCATGTTTAGGATAACCGCTTTCAGTACCGGTACCAGAATTTAAACCACTCCAGTCTGCTCCTCTTTTGTTTGTGCTTACAAGAAAAGTCATAACAATTTTACAATTATGAGAAATTTGGTCTATTGAAGTATTTAAAACATCCATGACTTCCGACTTCTTAGATGTTGCATTTTAGGAAATATGTTTTATTTCCCTTTATATTGTATTAATATGGTGATTTTTACCATTCCATCACTTCACTGTGTATTAGAGTAACTGAGGTGATGAGTGCAATAACAACTTACGTCTAAAATACTGTTTGGAGAAAATCACTCCTTTGAAACAGTTTCCATGTGTTGTCAATATAGTTTGAAAACTAATTCGAATTGATGGTATATTGGCTTTCACGGCCCGTGAATTAGAACTCGGCAATTTTTCTAGGTTTATGCCGTGTCTTGTGTGGGGTTTCACCTAGAAACACCAAGCTGGCTCATCAGCAGGCTCTTGATGTCCGCACCCGGACCCCCACAGGAGTAGCGAACTGTGCACTACCTCTCTTCTTATGAAGCGCACGCTCACCTCTTAACTGCGAGAGCTAAAAGCCCAAGCAGCCTTTCACCTTCCTATAAAGGCTTCCAAAAAAGATGGGAGGTAGTGCACAGTTCGCTACTCCTGTGGGGATCCGTGCGCAGACACCGAGAGCCCGCTGATGAGCCAGCTTGGTGTTCCTAGGCGAAATCCCACACAAGACATGGCTTTAACCTAGAAAAATTGCTGAGTTTTAATTCTAATTGTTCCACTTAGTCAATACTTTCTAAAAATTGGATTAATTTATTTCAAAAACAGTTATTATTATAATTATGAAAAAACCAATATGGTCTTTTTTAAAGCTTATCTATGTGTTGTGAATTTGTATTTCTATCACATGATAGAATGCTTTTCAGTTGATCAACACGATTGTGCCCAATTATAATGGATGGGGAATACAAATATTGAACACCTTAACCTGAAAGAATTACCGTATATACCCGAATGTAAGACGACCCCGAATATAAGACGAGGCCTAGTTATCAACTGCCTCTTACAGATTTTTTCAAAAAAATACTTGCTAACTCATAACTTGCACAATATATGCCCTTAAGGTCGTGCGTTCATTTCTATAACGTCTCGTGTTATCGGAAATCCCTCTGCCCGCTTTTCCAAGACATACTCTATAATTTCTTTGTTCAAGAATGGGAGACGTTATTAAATTAAGATACGTTGATCACTCGATTACTGCTCGTAAAATGGACTGGTTGTTCTTGTAAAGATTGTTTTAAAACATATTTCCGTATGCTTTGGAATATATAATTTATCCTCTTAAAATGACGTGTATGCGTAAATCCTAACCTCAATATGTACGCTATTCGTATATGCATGGTAATTAAACATAACAAACCATATTTTATTCTTCATTAACGCATTGATTTGTTGCGAGTTACAAGATGCCAACACCACATACTACTTTGCAAATAATAATGACAATTTAAAAAATATATATATATTTTTTTTTTAGTACTCTGAATATAAGACGACCCCAAATTTTTATAACACAAAAAGTGGGAAAAAACCTCGTCTTACATTCGGGTATATACGGTATTACTTGAAATATATATCACAATTACCCTGCACTGAATAATACCTGTATTTTATGATATTTATAATGATTATGATGGATTACTAGGCAACACTGAAAAATGGCTTCTAATACCATAATTTGTATTTCACCCAGTCTTAAATGTTTATATTTAAACGTGGAGAGTTATTGTATAGATTGACCATCAGTATCTTAAAATACCGTCTATGGCTAGTAGATTTGCTCATAAACATCCAATACAGAAAACAACTACCCTGCACTGCTGAATAATAAGGGTGTTTTATGTTTATGTTTAACATTATTCTAACCTTGGTCTACCCCTATAATTCTTGTCCTCAATCCTTTCTTCCATAACTAAGTTTGCTATTTCTGGGTGTCTCAGTATGTGTCCTAGAACCTATCTCTTCTCTTCATTTGCAGTCACCAGAAGCATTCTCCTTCCCCACTCGTCGCAATACCTTTTCATCTACCCATCTCATCTTCATCATTCTCCTGTAACGCCATATTTCAAAAGCATACCTGCCAACTTTTACGTTTTTTCCGAACATTTACGGAAAGGCAGTGGGTTTTACGGATGAACTATAATATTTTACAGATTTACGTACCAAGTTCTTCTTTTTTACATTTCGCACCAGAACAAGCATCTGCATGCCGTCGATACATTGCTGTGTGACCAGCGCACAATTGATAGCTCTGAACTATATTCATCCGATCATTACAGTCTTCAACTGGGAATATGAGATGCGTCCTGATTTGCCTGAATCCTAGTCGATCGATATCGATTTGTTTGTGTTGAATGAAAGCTCTGGGATAACCGCTTGCTCGTTCTTTAATGCGTTGATTAGTTTGATAACCTTTACCGTTATGTATAAAAAATAATTCTTCTTCTTCACCACGAATTACAAAGCGTAGGTCGTGTTGTAGTTACGGAATAACGAACAGTAGCTAATTTTTGTCTGGATATTTGGAGGTGACGAAAATTTGCTGAGGTTGGTTTAAATCATTTAAACTCACGCCGGTAGGCTCATGGATTGTGATGGAGCAAGTTTCACGCAAGCGGCGCTGATTGCGTAAGCTATACTTTCCCATGCCCGCCCTCAAGGAAATGTATACTGAGGATACCTTGAATGGTATACATCGGTTTAACGTATATTTTTGGCATCAAGAAGAGTTTTAGTTTTGTGTGAAATATTTTTCTTTGTTATTAGGAAACCTGACTTTTCGTGTCACCTTTATTCGCGAAAACTTTCGAAATAAAACAGAAACCTCTCTATTTCTGTTATTGACCTCTAAATTTGGAGACTATCTCAAATATAAGTCCAGAAATAACGCAAAATAATTTAATGTCGCAATCTTGCAAAATGATACCGTTTCGAAAAAATCACGAAAAGACTTTGAAATAAATTTATTTTAAAAATCTATCTGTCTTGTAAATTTGTGACATCCAGTATGGTTAATTCGAAATTCCGTTATATGTCGATTTTTCCTTCGAACGTTGGTTCAATTGGATATAATCTAACCGGTTGTCTCGAAAACTTGCATAAGTCGTGGTTCGAATTCGAAAGAACATGTGCCCTCTTGTATCATTCGTGCAATCCTCTCAGAATAATTCGTAAAATTCGATACATACTCTGAACGTTCTTCCTCGAAATTCACATCCTCAAGACGGCTGGCTGACCACACGACTTGCTTGTGGGAATCTCGTCAAACGGACAGAGATCGACACCAGTTGTGTAAAATCATGAAACCCATACCCGATCGCGAACATGTGATCACGAGGACGGCCAGGTGCAGCACCAATTGCATATTATCGCGTTCTCAGTGTCCAACCGCGAGGACAACGTGAATCTCATAAAATGGTAGAGAGCGGCAGCGATTGCGATACATCGTGATATTTCGCCGCATTCGATGACTAGGTCAACTGGATTCCTGTAAAACGGTCAGCAAGCGGCGCCAATTGCGTAATAATGCAATATTTTCCCGTGCCCGATCTCAAGGACAATGGAAATCTCGTCGAACGACTAAAAGTGACACAGTGTTCTATCGTGAAAACTACGGGAATCTCATCCAACGCCTGAGACCAGCCCCGATCGTGTAACTTCTCGATATTTCTCCGTACTTGTCTGCGAAGACAGGATGTGAACAAACTTTTAGCCTGATTAAAAACAGGACACAGTTCAGGTCATAGATGTCCATTGGAACTCTGGAAGCCATTTCCATTTTGAAGACCAGAAGTTCTGAAGCAATACAAACACATATTATATTGACTTTCTGAAGAAAGCAAAGCCCTTTTTGAAAGTTGGCAGGTATGCAAATGTTTCTATAATCCTCTTTTCTGCTGTGACAACAGTGCAAGTTTCACTTTAGCTATTAAATCAGACCCTTATAATGCCATCGGTTACTATAGTGTTTTATATTAATTCTGTTGAACTCGTAATTTTTCGAAGTGAAGAAAATGCATGAATTTTGTTCTGAATGAATCTCTGGAGTCTATTTCTATTTTGAAGACCTTTTCTCCTGACCTTTTGCAGGAAGCTAAAAAAGAACCACAGCTATGGATTTAAAAGTGCAAGTAATTTCCAGTGACCGATGAGTGTATTACCTAGGTATATTATTTCAAGGAAGTCCTGTTATACCTATGCTCCATTCCAAAATTATCCACACCTGCTTCTTGAGGGTCATGCTCGTCTACAAATAATTGGCGCATGATGTAAGTAGATAAGATTTCATGAAATATCCTGTTCAAAGCACGAATTACTGTATTTGGTAGCCCAGGAGAATTATTGTTTCAAGCCGGGGTCAGTCGAAATTTGTTAGATTTTTTGGCACGCGCGAGTTTTACTGAAAGCCTTTTTTGAAAGTTGGCAGGTATGCAAATGTTTCTATACTTCTCTTTTCTGCTGCTACAACACTTCCGTAGTGCACCATGCTCCAGACAATGGCTTTAAAAAATGGCTTCCTGTTACCTTAATCTATATTTGATGTCAACAAATTTATTTTCTGTAGAAATGCATTTCATGCCTTTGCCAACCTACCATACTTTGTATATTAAGATCCTTACTAATTTCCATGGCTGTGGAAAATGCGCCATCCAATGCTGTTTGAACATAACAGCCATTGCTATATTCAGCTCTACAACATTTATAATCACATAAGTTAATAATCCACATTAAAAAGTTTAATTGAAATTCTTACTCCTAAGAAAAATATAAGAGTAAGTAACACAGTCTAAACAGAGCTATTGATATGTAATCATTGTATTTAAATAGAAAAATTATGCCGATTAGGTCTATCATGACTACATTAATATATCATACGAAGATTAGTCTTGATTAAAGTTCATTTCCTCGAACTTCACACTTTTTTGATAGTTCTCGTGGCAAGAGTAGTCCCATTGAACACATCCATCTGTTACTACCATGTGCATTGCAGCCAATAAGCTATAACTGAAGCCCTGCACGGATGCGGATAAACCCACGGATATCCGCAAAATATTTTGCCATGTGGGTAGTTTGCAATGCTGTGCGGATAATCTGCGGATAATGTTTAGAGTTAATTTGCGGATAGTTTTTTAGAATACAGTGTTGAACTGGATTTTCTAAAAATATTTTTTCTGTATCTTTTATGTTTCTTGTTATTTCCCTATTTGCTTTGGCTTGGTTGGTATAAGAATAATTGAGATGTGAGAGAAGCCAGTCAGGGAAATACCCTCAATTAGTGTTGACTTCTACCCCCTATAAATGTCCTTTATACCTGTGCTTGCCTGCATGGGTATATCCGACGACTTAGTGTTATAATTAGCCACTTGCTGTTTTACATGCCATTACTCAGAGGGACAAAACTCGGTCAACATTGTCTTGCGGTGCACACATGGCCTAGGGGAACGCATTTCTCCTCAAATGTCTAAATGTATCGCTTTAGTACTTTACGCTTTATCTAATAAATTAAAAATTTTATTGTTATGTCGGCGGATCCGGTCAACAAACTTGCAGATTCGGATAACAGTCGTGGGGATGCGGGGTGGACGCGGATAACAGTCGTGCGGTTGCAGGGCGGATGCGGATAACGTTTTGTTTATCCGCGCAGGACTCTAGCTATGACCCTCATTCTATTGTATGGCCAACAATACATCCATTCTGTTGCCACATCAGTCGATTGACAACTTTAATTATAGTTCTCTTTGACGTTTATCTGATTATAAATGCGGTGGAGTTAAATATAGTAATAGCTGTTATGTTCAAATGGCATTGGATGGCGCATTTTCTACAGCCATGGAAATGGGTAAGGATTCAAAGGCCTCGTCCAATTCTTAGTCTTTTCTCTTTTATGTCATTTCAAAATTCTATCTTTTAGTGCAGTCGTGGGCAAAGTACGGCCCGCGGGCCAAGTGCGGCCCTTGAGCTACTCTAATCAGGCCCGCGACATGGTTTCGAATTATACTACCTTCAATTACACATAAGACTTATGTTCTGTGTACCTAGAACTGAAAAACTGTTTCAATCTCATTGCGTTTGTGGGTTTTGTGTAATAGAGTAGCAGCTAGAACTGATTTACAATGTAACAATGAACTGAGCAACTATTCCAAAATCAAGCTTCCCAAACTTAAAATCTCATGCACAGGAGATAACTGCCATATTCGCATCTTCCTATATCTGTGAACAGGTCTTTTCTACAATGAAGCTTTACAAAAATAGCGTTGGAAATAGATCCACTGACCACCATTTAGCTGCGCTACTAAGAATCAGCTCATCCCAGATTATGAAAAACTTTTGGAAGCACAGTCACAGTTTCACTTGGCCAACAACTTCTAACAAATAATGAAGGTGTGTTCTTTTCTACCTTTGTAGTATATAAGTTTTGTTGGATTTAAAATGCAGAAAATAAGAAGTTTATAATATATCTATAAACATGTGTTGTTTTTCCCCCCGGCCTGCTTAGATTGTTTTGTATTGTATCTGGCCCTGCCCCTAAAAAGTTTGCCCATGTCTGTTTTAGTGGCTTCATATCATGTGTTTAAAATAAAATCATCATAGTCTGATCTCAAATTTCTGTTCATTGTTATCAGGTTTTTAACATTGTAACTTGTTCTGTAGGATGCATCCTCCCCTCCCATCATATGTAATTTTAGCTCTCAGTTCCTTTAAGACTCATTTAAGAAGTGACCAGTGTATTTCTAAGGCAATACTTGTTAGTGATTATGCTTTATTTATTTATTTATTTATTTATTTACTTTCCGTTTGGAGTATGTTCTTGAAAGTGAGATATTCTTCTTTATATTTTCATGATCCCTGTACACTTAGTCCTATATTTTTACTTGTTGTTTTAACTCCGTGTTTCAGAATGGGAATATTAGGGTTGCCTTTCCATAAGCCAAGCCTTGAGAGTGGTGCTGTAACATGGTGAATCGCACATTCAATTCAATAAAAATAGCTTTGAAGCTATTTTTGATTTTTTTCCAGTGTTGCCTTACATGTAATTTTTCAGGTTATTTTTCGCATGTCCCAGTAATTGTGATTGCATTGTGTTGACCGACTGAAAAGTTGTAATATCAATCATTCAATTCAGCATACTTTCGCATGTGACGCTAGACTTGCACCAATAATATGTTATAGAGGAAAGGACGCTTGTAGTTTTTTGTGACCATTGATTTTATGATCATAAGCCATGGGACCACCTTTCTACGTGGAATTCAAACCATTCAACATGACTTTTCACTTTGAAAATCCCACATGCTTTAAGTGGGAATCGAACTTGATACCTTGGTGGAAGGTGATGGGTGTTTTCCCTTACCACTCACTTAATTCATTGAAATTTTGTTACAGATACACTCGTAATTAAACAACTCAGTATTCTTGTGAGTGTTTACTAATAGTATCAAGTAAATATTAGTTATAATATCCATGTAAGAAAACAACGCAAGGTGGACATACCATTCATTGTTAGTTACTTAGGGATGTGCAAAATTTGCATTTGCAATATCGTGGGTTTTGGCATTTGGGAATATTGTGATTTTTGTGTGTTTTGGAAATATCATAAATTTTCACATTCTTTGAAAATTTTTTAAAATTGAGTTATAGATACATGCTAAATTGACATATGCAAAATTTAAGCACATATTTGTGTCTTTTTGAGAATGTAGTCTTTTGTAGTTTTTAGGATTTGGAATGGATTTTGATGTTACATCCATCTTGTAAATGAATAATTAAAAATAACATGACTGATAACGTAGATTAGAGTTAAAACACAAGCTCTGTATTGTTAGTGTTGGCTGTTGATTGTCTGAGACACTTTTTTACCAGGGAGAAGACTGCTCTGCATCGTGGAATGGAACGCCTTCAAGGAGAGCTTCAGGAAGCGAAAGACAGGTGTGAAGATCTTCGTGCCTTGAAGCAGGAGGTAGTCAGAGAACTGTTGCAGCTTCAGGATGTTCATCAAGACCAGGTTCGATTGATCCAGTTAGACCTGCAAGACGAGGCGAGCTCTCGCGAAGGCATGGACCGCAGGCTGGCCGACTTGCGTTCGGAGGTAACCCCAAGGCTCCAAGAAACTACTCAGGTGAACGGGCACTTTCTGTGAAGGTCTATAGCAAAACGCCCGCTTTGCCTAATGCACATTGCTTTGGTTGTGTGTTTCACTCTTGGTGCTCTGTTTCTAGACTTAATGCAATTCAAAACATATCAGCACAAATCTATGTAATAGGATGGCCATTTTCTGGATAAAAGGGTTTGGGGGAGGGGGGAGGAACCCAGGAATTTCCATTAAGCAGGAAAGGGGCAATGAATTATGTTGGTGAAGAGAGAATTTCTTTTGGCAAAGGTAACCTTGCATAATATCCATATCTGTAGCTACCCCTTGTTATTCTTCTTTTGAAACACGATTTTCCATGTTGATGGATTGGATCCATTTTAAGAACAGTTTTTAAGTGAATCAGTGTATACTCTTCAGAGGGGTTTAGTTTTGGTGAACTACAATAAATCCATAATAACAGCTCTCCTTCATTTTATGAAACATTATTGTCTTTTATTTGTGGCCTCTATAAAACTTAACTAAGAGTACAGTATGAATAAATTACTTTACATCAAAAGGAAAATAACTATGAACTAAATTTCATTTGTCGCATAAGACTAATAATAATAATATCATATGGCCTCGGGTGCCGGGTGCAAGCTTTGTTATTTGACACCCAGAGGGTAGTTTGCATGTCGAATTTCGTTGTTCCTTGACAATGAAAGTCAAGGAGGTTAGATGTTAGATATCTAAGCTCCTTGAACATTATAGCACTTTCTAGTAGAGAAATGAGGAACTTTGTGTTGGCGGAAACTCCCGAGATTAATTTTGCCATTATGAACTCGGCCTACTGAATTCAAATGTGTGCTTTGACATGCCAACATCGTATGACATGCGTATCGTATTTTTGCCGCCTTTCAAAAATCACTTACCACGGTCAGGAGTGAACCTGCAATCTTGGGGTTAGTAGACAGACACGCTATCCACTCACCCATCGTGGCAAGCCATAAGACTAATGATATAAGTAGAGGGAAAGTACCAGACTTTCGAGGTATGTTTCCAAATAGATCAAGTTAAATGAAGCAAGAAAGTTTTATGTCTGGAGTAATATTGATGTCTCTGCTGGCAATAGAAAGAAATGGGTACATCACCACCACCACCAACATGCTAGTAGATGCCTAAAAGGATCTCACAGAATTCGTTATTGGCCCACTGAAAACCACAAGGACGATACAGTATATAGACTGAAAGTCAACTCGCACATGTTCACACATAAGGAATCGACAGCAAAAAATTGGAATCTCAAGAATGCATGGACTCTAGAAAGAAAGCATACTAAGAGGATAAAGAGAACTAACTGATGGCTCTATGCGCTCCTTAGTGGGATGAATGCACGTATCTATGTAAATAACAGAAATACTTTTTTCATGAACGCCCTTTGCTTTTAATGGTCAAGAATTTTCCCATTCCCATATTCGTTATTTATTTACATATTTTACGCCCACATTGGAGCACTTAAATCAATTCATTTGAGTACGTTTCTTCTTTTTCTCCTCCCAGAACTTTCTCATCCTCTCCGACCTGGAAGCCCTTTGTGTGTCCGATATAGTATATTGTTTCCGTTCAACTGTTATTAGTTTGAGACTTATGCTTTTGCTCTTCAAAATCCTCTTCTCTTCTCTGTCTTTGAATTGTTGCCGAGTTGTACCCAATTCTTCCAAATCGTCCTGAACTTCTTTGAACCAATTATTGATTTTATTTTTCAAAAACAGGGTGTCTAACGAAAGTAATGAAAAAGTAACGAATTTTACAAATGGGTAACGAAAGTAACGAAAAAGTAACGTATTTTACATACGGGTAACGAAAATTTTCTGAGGGCGGATTGAATCTTGAAAACTCGCGCCTCTAGTCTAAGAGATTGTGATGGAGTTTCACGCAAGCGGCGTCGATTGCATAAGCTATATTTCCCCGTGCCCTACCTCGAGGAAATACATACTGAGGATACCCTGAGTGGTATACATCGTTCAAGGTATATTTTCGGCATCAAGAAGACTTTTAGTTTTGTGTGAAATATTTTTCTGTGTTATTAGGAAACGTGACTTTTCGCGATACGTTTATTCGCGAAAACTTCTGAAACTAATCAGAAACCTTGCATTTCTGTTATTGACCTCTAATTTTGGAGACTATGTCAAATTGAAGTCCAGAAATAACGCGAAATAATTTAATGTCGCAATCTTGCGAAATGTTACCGTTTCGAAAAAGAATTATGAAAAATCTTCGAAATACGTAGGCTATCACTTAAAAAAAAAATCTGTCTCGTAAATTTGCGACATCCAGTATGGTTAATTCGAAGTTCCGTTATATGTCGATTTTTCCTTCGAACGTTCGTTCCATCGGATACCGGTATACGCCTACAGAGGTGCCAACTATTACGGATTGTCCGTAATTATTACGGATTTCAGCTCACGATTACGGCATTACGGTCGAAGGGGAAATTATTACGGAAAAGTGACATCACGAAAAAAAATACATATCTATGAAGAAAAAAAAAAGAAAAGAAAGAAATGCTACAGGGTGTCTACCGGTAACGAAAAGTAACGAAAGTAACGAAAAACTAGCTAATTTTAGAAACGGGTAACTAAAGTAAAAGTAGCTAATTTTTATGTCTGCATAGTTGGAGGTAACGAAATTCGCCGAGGTCGGTTTAAATCGTCTAAACTCGCGCCACTTGACTCACATATTGCGATGGAGCCGATTGCGTATGCTATATTTCCCCGTGCCCGACCTCAAGGAAATGCATACTGAGGATGCCTTGAGTGATATACATCAGTCCAACGTATAATTTCGGTATCGAGAAGAGTTTTTAGTTTTGTGTGAACTATTTTTATGTATTATTAGGAATCCTGACTTTCCGCGAGATGTTTATTCGCGAAAACTACCTCTCATTTCTGTTATTGACCTCTAAATTTGGAGACTATCTCAAATTGAAGTCCAGAAATAACGTGAAATAACCTAATGTCGCAATCTTGCGAAATGATACAGTTTCGAAAAAAGAATCCCGAAAATGCTTCGAAATACATTTATTTTAAAAATCTATCCATCTCAAAAATTTGCGACATCCAGTATGGTTATTTCGAAATTCCGTTATGTAGACTTTTCCTTCGAACTTTGGTTCCATCGGATAATTTAACCGATTATCTCGAAAACTTGTATAATTCGTGATTCGAATTCGAAAGAAAATGTGCCCTCGTGTCGTATTATTCATGCAATCCTATCAGAATAATTCGTAATATTCGATACCTACTTCGAACGTTCATCCTCCGACCTCACATGCTCAAGACGGCCGGCTGACTGCACGGCTTGCCTGCGGGAATCTCGCCAAACTGACCGAGATCGATGCCAGTTGCGTAAAATCATAAAACACGTGCCCATTCGCGAAATAGTGACCACGAGGACTGCGGGAATCCTGTCAAAGGTGATTGGGCACCCATCACGAAACATCCCGAAACTTACTCGCCATTTTTCCCATGACTGTATACTCAAAAGCGTACGGGGAGCAAGAAGTGCGTCAACCCTTTTAGAAATGACAGTCTACGTAGCATCGCGATACTCATATCTCCTCGTGATCCACCGTGAACTCCCAACCACAGCATAGGGACAGCGGGAATCATGGCGCCGACCATACTTCATGTAGATAGCTGCTCGTGAATTTTAACCATGCACAACCTCTAACTTGCCTCCGCCATTCTGCCAGGCGACAATCGTTGAACGGCCGGGTGCGGCGCCGATTGCATATTATCGCGTTCTCAGTGACCAACCGCAAGGACATCGTGATTCTCGTATAACGACCGAAAGCGGCAGCGATTGCAATACAACGCGATATTTCTCCGCATTCGATGACTAGAAAAACTGGACTCTTGAGCAAGTGGCGCCGATTGCGTAATTATGCTATAATTGCAAGGACAATGGAAATCTCGTCGATCGGAAAAAGTGCCACCAATTATGTAAATAGCGATTTTTCTCCGTGTTCTATCGTGAAAACTACGGGAATCTCGTCAAACGGCTGAGGCCAGCGCAGATCGTGTAACATTTCAATATTTTTCTTTTTCTTAGAATGAAGGATTCCTATTCATCTTTTGATTATTTTGTTCAAAGATTCCCAAGTTTGGTCAAGGAAAGTGAACATGACAAACTTGAAGAGGAATTTGCTGTTTATCAGTGTGGTACTTTCCTGAATATATTTTACAAGGACCTAGAATTGATGTAAACTGGGACAAAATTGCTGAGCTTGAAAACGGAAGTGGATAGTTCAAGTATAAAACTTTAAGTAATGTGGTATTTGCAATATTACTTGTACCTCACAGTAACTCACCCACAGAGAGAATTTTCAGTGTTAGGAAACATCAGACAGAATTCAGACCTACATTAAGCACATCTACACTGGAATCGCTTATGATTCGGAAGGCGAAAATGTCGTCGTAGGGGGAAGTATGTTACAAGAAAACTTTCACGGAAAACCAGTTACTGGGTGCAAAATAAGCTACAAGGATTTTTTTATCACAGAACTAGCAGGTACTGTGCATATTTTATTGTGTAATATGATATTCTTTACAGTAGGTTGCTTCCGGATAGGGCAAAGGTGGTGTCATAATCGAGAATGCAGGAGCAATCTTTGGATTTGACGTGAACATTTTTCAGTGGGTGGGGGGCAATATAAGGGATTACTGATAACCCACTTCAAAGGTTGGCACCTCTGCGCCTATTATAATCTAACCGGTTATTTCTTAAACTTGTATAATTCGTGATTCGCATTCGAAAGAAACCGTGTCCTCTTGTCGTATTATTCATGCAATCCTCTCAGAATAATTCTTAATATTTGATACCCACTTCGAACATTCCTTCTCAAGACGGCCGGCTGGCCGCACGACTTGCCTGCGGGAATCTCGGCAAATATGCCGAGATCAACGTCAGTTGCGTAAAATCATAAAACCCGTCCCCTATCGTGAACTTGTGACCACAAGGACTGCGGGAATCCCGTCAAAGGTGATTGGGCACCAATCACGAAAAATTCCGGAACCTACTCGCTTCTTTTCCCATGACCGTATACTTAAAAGCGTACGGGGAGCGAGAAGTGCATCAACCCACTTAGAAATGACAGCTTACGTAGCATCGCGATACTAATTTCTCCTCGTGATCCACCCTGAACTGATGAACTCCCAACCACAGCATAGGGACAGCGGGAATCACGGCGCCGGCCATACGATATGTCCTTAACTACTCGTGAATTTTAACCATGCCCAATCTTGAGCTCTCCTCCTCCATTCTGTCAGGACAAATAGACAATCGTTCAACGTCCGGGTGGGGCGCGGATTGCCTAATATCGTGAGAACAACGTGAATCTCGTAAAACGTCCGAGAGCGGCAGCGATTGAGATACATCGCGATATTTCGCGTCATTCAATGACGAGCACAACTGGATTCTTGTCAAACAGACAGCAAGTGGCGCCGATTGCGAATAATGCTATATTTTCTCGTGCCCGACCTCGAATACAATGGAAATCTCGTCGAACGACTAAAAGTGACACTGATTATCTAAATCGCGATATTTATCAGAGTTCTATCGTGAAAACTACGGGAATCTCGACAAACGGGTGTGACCAGCGCCGATCGTGTAACATCTCGATATTTCTCCGTATTTGACTGCGAAGACAGAATTCGGTTATAATCACGTAACGTCCCATAAATTTCTTCGTGATCTACCGCGGCGATAACGGAAATCTCGCCAAACGGTCAAGAGCAGAGCAACCTCTTGGCAATTATAAAAACGCCTTGTGCACAAGACGAATTATTAGCCGAAACAACTTATTTGATAATAAATATCTAGTATTTGTTTATTTTTTTAAAATTTTATAACACCCTAAGTAAATTTTATTTACCGTTTTAAACACAGTTCATTGTTGTATTTCTTCACCGAGTGATGAACCCCTTTGCTTGCAGACCGCATACGTATCTTGAATTCAAAGGTAACTAAAATTAACTAAAAGGTAATTAAAAGGTACCTAAAAAGTAACTAATTTTTACCTCATCCTTACAGTAGACACCCTGAAAAAGTAATCAAATAGTTGTTTCAATATCCTGGTTCCATATTCGTTATATATTAAATTTTTACCTATTTATTAATTAAATGGATAACTACAAAAATAAACATTCCTGTATCAAGATCGCTCAAAGGGTAGTAGTCATTGGTAGCGATTTGCCACAAAGAAGCACAGGGGAGAAACATCAAGTGCATATCATCGTAGTGTTGATTCCACAAAGAAGACTTGAATTGATTCAGTGATACCAGCTGCTTGCCGTCATACCCTCAATGAAACATGAACATTGTTTGATTTCTTTTTCTAATGAGGTGCGGGCGCGAGACGGGCCTAGCCGATTTGGCTCAAGCTGTGCGAGTAGAAGCAGGTAGATGCCCCATTTAAGTTCCTAGAATCTCTCGCCGGAGTGGGCCACAGGAAAAGGTAATACTCTCTCTAGAGATTTTTGAGTCTAGTTTGAGGGATTTGTTTTCAATAAGTTCAAAGTCCATGGCGCGGCGCAGTGGTCAAGCGCACTCTCTGGCAACTTGCTGGCTCAGGTTCGATTCTAGCTGCTACTGTTTTTTTCTCTCTTTATTTTGTTTTATTCCTTGCAATGTTAAACTATTAATTACAAAATATTAATATATACCTAGTCTTATCATAAATACCGGTACTGTCACAACTTTTGAGGGTGGCTGTACTTTCCCCCTTGTACGTGCCTCCACATTCCTGTGTTGTAGCACCAGCTATGAGCTATGAGTCATTCCGAGTGCAGCTGCAGTAGTGGAAAGTTCTGTGTGTTCGTTTTTAAGATGGATTGGGACGATCACGAAAATCCTGTAGCTGAGGTCGCGTTGCACTTCATATTCACGTGCCGTCTCCTCTAAGAAGGTTGGCGATCATCACAGCAGTCCGGTTTTTTGATCTAGCAGCACTGAAAAGTTCACTGGAACTACACTTGAACCAATTTTTAGATTGTCCAACCAAGAGATCCTGCTTCTTCCCTGACTCCTTCTGCTCTCAACCTTCCTGTGTCTGCACCAACACCGACACCATTACAATGAGAAGTTATGTGCTAGAATATATAACTTTCAATATCGTTCATTACGACTCCTCCAGCGAGATAACATCTTTCTGTAATGATCCATGAGAGTTCATTTTTATGAAAGTCAAGTGCACGGCTTCTATGAATTACAAAAAGTAAGCTATAGAACTTGGTGCCATAAGATAATGATTGTTATTATAGCCCATCATACGAATCATCTTTTCAATCTCCTGAATAAGGTACGAGAAATAACAAGTACCGTATATACTCGAATACCACCCGCACATTTTAAAACAAAATCGGACGTGAAAAATTGGTGTGCGGGTCTTATTTGAGTCATCCTGATTTTAAAGATTTAAATTGCCCGCCACGCGCGATATCGGGTGTTGCGAGTATCCACTAGATGGTGCTAGCCTTCTTCCGGCTATCACTTTGTTTTACCGTAAGCAGGCGGCGTCATAGTCTCGCGCACGTTTTCCGAGTGTAAACATGAGTTGTACGAAGCGTTTGCGGTCGTTCAATGTGAGTGAGAAGCTGGAAGCTGAAGATATTGGAAATCGTGCCCGGTAGGAAATATGATATTGACGAGTCATGTATTCGTGATTGAGCGGGATGACGTCTATGCTACAACCACTGGATGTCTGCGTGAACCGCCCGTTCAAAGCAGCCTTGAAACAGCTGTATACGGAGCAGATGGCGGCCGATAAGCACACACTGACTCCAACTGGTCGTATTCAGCGCCCGGAAGTTCAGCTGCTATGTTCGTGCATTTTGACAGCATGGAATCGTATCTCCGGAGATCTCATACGGAAGAGCTTCAAGAAATGTAGTATTTCGAATGCTACGGATGTCAGTGATGACGACATTTAGTGGGATGGTGATAAAAGTTCCGAAGTTGGTACTTCTGATGACGATAAATGAAGAGTGTGTGTACTTTTATTTGTATTTTTAATCGTTTGATGTGTGTTATTTTAGGACAACTGCAATACTGTTGGAAACTATTTTGGATAAATGCTATTCTGTTTATTTAGTTAAGATTGTACATAATTTTGAGTTTTTTTTTTTTTTAAATTTGTTCTTCAAAATCAGGGTGCGGGTCTTATTCGGGGGCGGGTTGTATTCGAGTAAATACGGTAGTTCCTTGAAGAACTCCACAGCCTATTTTCATATATCCTACTTCTGTTAATTGCCCCTATCAACATACAAAATTTCAGTTTCATTGCTGTAATAGATTCGTAGATATTGAGAACCGTCTAAATATTTTGGATGGTCGCCATGTTTGATTTACTTTTATGTAGGTCTTAGATTTATGTACTACTACATGAAAATTATTGTGTAGGTGTAGTATTCAAACTTCAATCACACGATTAGGACCCAAGAAATGAAAACCAGATTTTAAAATTTCGCACATCTGCCATATTGTGGTTATGAAAACAATTGAAATTAATTAGCTGCCAGTGGATTAAAATTTGTGTAAGCATTTACTGCTCTCAGATGGTTAGATCGCGATAAACGTCCATTTAAATATTTAGATTTCGCGTTGCTGCCATGTTGGATTTGTGCTCGCCAGGTTATTGAAAGTCCCATAGGTGGACTTACGTTTATAGCCTCTATCAACATACAAAATTTCAGTTTGATTGCTATAATAGATTAATAGGTATTGAGAACCGTCTAAATATTTCGGATGGTCACCATGTGTTGGATTTTTATATATATAGGCCATAGAGTTATGTTCTATTAGCTGACTATTTTTGCATAAGCTCATTATTCAAACGTTCACTTTGATCGCATAATTAATACACAAGAAATAAAAACTTAATTTAAAAATTGGGCACAGCCGCCATCTTGAGATTATGTGAACAATTGAACTAAATTAAATGCCAGTGCATTACAATGTGTATAAACATTTACTGTACCGTATTTCACTCCGCTCAGATGGTTAAATCGCGAGAAATGTCTATTAAAATGTTTCACCTTCGCTTGGCCGCCATGTTCGTTTTTGTATTTTACAGGTTTTTGGAAGTCTCATACTTGAACTTCTAGTAGTGCCCTTGATCACCATACAAAATTTCAGGGTGATATCGGTTATAGTTTTGAAGATATTAAACTCCGGTGAAATATATCGCACAGCTGCCATCTTGAGGTTATTTAAACAATTGAACTAAATTAGATGCCAGTGCATTGCAATGTGTATACACGTTTGCTGTACCAAGTTGTATTGCGTTTGAATGCTTAAATCACGGGAAAAGTCTACTTGAAATGAAAATCCACAGCCTGCTTCCAGTCTCCGACCGGGTCAGGAATGGAATGAATGAAGCCCCCATCTAGCGGCGAGGATATGAACTGTGCTGGCTGCGGAGGCCTGACGCACTCCTCTGGGGCAATGATGAAATGAATGACAGATGAAATGGAATGATAGTGGAGAGTGTTGCTGGAATGAAATTTGGACAGGGAAAACCGGAGTACCCGGAGAGAAACCTGTCTGCCTCTGTTTTGTCCAGCAACGATCTCACATGGAGTGACCGGGGAGAAAAGTCTATTTAAAAGTTTCAAAAGTTTATAAGATAAAGAAGAAAGAAGCAAACAAGATTGTCGCAGAGGAGAGGAAGAAGTGGATGGTAAAGTGGACAGAGATGATGGAGGAAGACAGCAGAGGAAATAAGAAAGTACTTTATGGGATGGTCAAAAGTAAGAGAAGAGGTCTGCGAGAGGATGTGGTAATGATGGACAAAAACGGAAATGAGGTACACAACAAAGAGACACTCAAGACAGTGTGGAAAGAGTACTTTGAGGATTTGCTGAATCCAAATGGTCATAGGGAGGAAGACAATGCATGGGAAGATGGAGAAGACAACACAGGAATGGAAAAGGACCTGACTTGGAGAGAACTGGAGATGGCTATAGACAAGATGAAAGGTGGAAGGGCACCGGGTGTGGATGAAGTGAGTGTTGAAATGGTGAAGGCAGCAGGGGAGGTTGGGAAACAGTGGCTGTACTGTGTGGTGAGGGTGATATGGAAGGAGAAAAAGACCCCAGAAGATTGGAAGAAAGGATTAATTGTCCCAATATTTAAGAAAGGAAGCAGAAAGGAATGCAGAAAGGAATGCAGAAATTACCGGGGAGTCACACTCATACCTCACTGTGCCAAGATATATGAAAAGATATTTGAAAGTAGAATACGAGCCAAAGTGGAGAGAAAATTGAGAGAGGAGCAGTATGGATTCAGACCTGGGAGATCAACAGTGGATCTCATGTTTTCAGTGAGACAGCTCCAGGAACACCACTATGAATTTGGAGAGGATCTGTTGATGGCCTTCCTGGACATCGAAAAGGCCTATGATAGTGTGTGTAGGGAGAAGGTTTGGAAAGCAATGGAAAACATGGGAGTGGAAAAAGGGACTGTAGGCAGAGTGAAGGAGATGCATTGTGGAAGTGTGAGTTGTGTGAAAGTTGGAGGGGAAAGTACAGACTGGTTCAGACAAATGAGTGGCATGAAACAGGGTAGTGCGCTGTCACCCCTTCTCTTTTTTGTGGTTATGGACGAGGTATTGACACGGATAGCAGGAAGGATAGGAGAAGATAAGATGAAAGCAATGGTGTTTGCAGATGATCTCATGGTCTGGGGAAACAAGGAAGAGGAAATTCAGGAGCAACTGAAGGCTTGGGAAGAAACAGTGGGAGAGTAAGGATGGAAGTTCAACATCAGTAAATGTGAGATCCTGTTAACGACCAGGAAAAAGGACAGACCAATGAGTGGGATAACACTTGGAGGTGGACAGCTGAAGAAGGTGGAAAGTCTCAAGTACTTGGGAAGTATAGTGGAGGAAAATGGGAGAAATGACAAAGAGATTACGGAATGTGGAAGACAGGCAGAAGCATTTCTGAGAAGCATTAGGAGCTTAGTGTGGAATAAAGATGTCCCACAAAAGCAAGGAAGTGTTATACAGAAGCTACTATATCCCGATACTGACCTATGCTTCAGAAACGTGGACAATGAAGAAAAGAGACATAAGCAGAATACAGGCAGGAGAAATGAAGTTCCTGCGAAGTAGGATCGGAGTAACAAGAAGAGACAGGTTGAGGAACGGAAAGGTCAGGGAAATGGTGAAAGAGGAGCCCTTGCAAGGTAGGATTGAGAAATCAAGACTGAGGTGGTATGGACACTTAAAGAGAATGGATGAGAAGAAGATTCCCAAGAGGATACATGAGATGCAGATGCAGAAGAAACGACCAAGGGGAAGACCAAGGGATAGATGGCTGAAAGGAGTGGAGGAATGTGTCAAGAAGAGAGGCGAGGACTGGACCAGAGTGACAGCGGAGAGGTGGTGGGAAGAAAGGACTAAGTGGCGAGGCTTATGTTCCAAACAGACCCAGCCTGGGGCTGGAAACTGTACAAGATGATGATGAACTTCGCTTGGCCGCCATGTTCGTTTTGTAGTTAACAGGGGTTTGATAGTGTCATAGGCGAACTTCTAGTAGTGCCCTTTATCACCTTACAAAATATCAGGGTGATATCAGTAATAGTTTCGGAGATATGGAATGCAGGTGAAATATTTCGCACAGCGGCGATGTTGGATTGGTGAAACGTAATAAAATCTGAAGCGCACTGTCGGTGTCGGCCGAAATAGTACTATGACCTTACTGAGTTTCATTGAAATCTCTCCAGCCGTTAAGAAGTTATTAGGGGGACTCACACGGACAAAAGGTGATCTCATAAGCCTATTTTATCATAAATGAAAATAGCCTAATAATATAGTTTTATAAATTCGAACTGATCCCATCTTGAAATTTTGAAAAGAAGTGAACATCATTAGATGTCTACACTGAATAAAGATTCGCTGTGTCAAGTTTCATTGCACTTGGGTGATTAGATAGCCAGAAGAATTATTTCGAATATTTGAAAATCATTTGGCCGCTAGGATTTTTTTGTGTTTCTCGGGATTTGGAAAGTCACATATTTGTCTTTGCTTTACAGTCCTCTAACACCATACAAAATTTCAGTTTGATTGGCTAATCCTTCGCGGGCGGCAGTAGTTTATGGCTTCAGTTGTCACAGGATTTTGTAAAACAAAAATTCCATGCAAATTGTTCAAAAGTTACTAAAGTCATGCAAATATGCTTTAAAATATCTACATATCTTTTCCCAGATTGGAAGCCATTCGTTGAAGAGGTTTGAAGACAATACAACATTTGGAGTGTCTGTTTGTCAATTGAAGAACGGCACAAGGGACACTGCACTTCACGACCTCACATTATGCTGCTCACTGTATGTCTATTCCTTACTATTCCATTTCTACGGGTTCAGGGTTGGAATGCGATGAATATTTACGCAGTAAATGGTTTGTACGTCCGGATACCCTTCCTGACATAGACCTCAAAGAATAGGTAATGCTAGATGAAATGGATGAAAATAAGTGAAACTGAACAAGGAGTTAGAAGGAAGCAATCGTGGCCTATTAGATGGTATCGTCTTGGCATTTGCGGGGGTTAAAAATTGGAAACCACAGAAACCTAATTCAAGGATGGCAGACGGTGGGATTCGAACCCCCTTGTCTATTCAGTCCGGAGCAGCAGGGTTCGTAGTCTTATGCCTTAGCACGGTCGGTATTTCACTGCTTGCTGTTAGGAAATGTATGTACAAGGAAATACTTTGAATGAGTTTTAGTGTTTTTGTTTAAAAAAAAAAAAGATAAATTGAATGATACTTAAATTCGTGATTTATAAAATAAAGCAATATTATACACAACATTTAGAAATATCACTCTAAATTGCAGACATTATGAAAACTTTTGTTGCGTGTGGTACACTTTGAAACACTTTTCGTTTGTCTCTGTGTAATTTAGTTTCATAAAGAATATGGGAAGATGTCCTGGAACAGAATATGTATGAAGATAGAAGGAGATGGCGAGCGCTTGTACACCACAACCGGGAAACTGGTGTTGCTAGCCCACACGTTGAGCGTACAAGTTTAACTGTTGGGTGATAAATGTAACTGTTTACCTTTGCCTAAGCTATGTTGTTTTAATGGGCGCCAAGACCTCAACGCAATGTTGAAATCTAAATTTGTATTTAACAACGTCTAGCTCTGGTAGAACACCTTCAAGAATCTATTCACTCAGATCGTGGTATGATTTGATCATTAACCCAACAAACAATTGTATCAGGAGAAGGAATTGGTCTATATCTAATGCTACCTACTGAAAGCAAAGATTGCATTGTAAAAGAAATGAATTTATTATATAAAACAAGTATAGCAAAATTAATAATAATAATAAGTTTAAAATTTAAATTGGAGCGTTGCGATTTTAATATTACCGATAGAAAATTACGTGAAAACGGAGTCTGATAAATTATTGATTTTACTCTTATTCCCAAGGTATGAAGTTACTGAAATACTGAATTTAAATCAAAGAGAAACGAGAGATTGCGTACTTCTGTGTCATTCGCGCTTACCACTGGAAATTGCCAAAGCATTTCCCTCGTACTGGATGATGCTGTGAGCTTCCCACAGTCTCCTGGACGTCGTCATCTCCGTCGATATTTGATGATATACTTGTAGATTTGGTGACTTTATGGTCCTAACATCGGAGCCATACCCTCGTACAACCACACTGGTTAAGTTTTAAACAGATAGTTCTCCACGGAACATCGGAGCGACACACACTTGCAACCGAACTAGTCAAGTCTTTTTCACAGATTGTCCTCGCTCCACGGCGCGCCGAACGATATATGCACTCCACGGCTTCCCACTCCAGTCCCGACTTCCAGCTTATGTGGTCTCCACTGATTGGCTGCTCCCCACGCGCTACTTCCCCTTCTCTGGCTCATTACACACGGTGCGCGGATGATGAAGTCGATTTCCGTTCCAACTATCCGCCTTTTCTTGACGCTGCGACCCAAGCTTGCGTAATACTTCTTGACAAGAATCAGCCTGTATCTGAATTTCCAGTGAGTCATGTCTCTCATAATATCCTAACTGACGAAACTCCGTAAAATTCCGTAATCACATAATTTTCTATGATATTGTCGTTCGTAATAATTTGCTTGATAGTGTTTTCTAAGACATAGAAAACCTATCTGTATGCTTATTATTTTTTATAAAATGCTCCGAAAATACCTTAATAATAATTATAATAAATTAATAATAATAATAAATTAACATGAAAAATTCTCTTGGCCGAACAATTTGCCGCGTAAATAAATATAGAATGGCTTCCTACTGACTTATGCCATTGGCATAAAAACCCCTCGAAAAACACGTTACAATATCACTCTAAATTGCAGACATTATGAAAACTTTTGTTGCGTGTGGTACTTTTTGAAACACTTTTCGTTTGTCTCTGTGTAATTTAGTTTCATAAAGAATATGGGAAGATGTCCTGGAACAGAATATGTATGAAGATAAGGAGATGGCGAGCGCTTGTACACCACAACCGGGAAACTGGTGTTGGAGAATGATGATGATAATGAAAGAATATCTTCAATTACTTCATCATCAAAATACAAATTAAAAAATCTACTGGGTGTGTATCTACATAAAAACTTGTTGGTAATATTGGCCCTTGATCAATGCTCTGTAAGGAGATGGTATTTGTGGGTCTACGATTCTAATTACTCATGTCTGTCCAGTTATTTTATTTATCGTATGGCTTTTAGTGCCGGGAGTGTCCGAGGACATGTTCGGCTCGCCTGAGTCTGTAGCTGCTTTCAGCGGACACCCTAAAGGGTGAGCTACATGTTCCGTTCAATTTCAAGTAGTTCCAACTTTCGCCACCAGATATCAATGATACCTAGTGGTGAACGTTGGAACTTTGATAGAGCGTTCTGATGAAATCTAACCTAACAAATTTTGCTTTACACAAGTTTAGTCTGTGAAAGGATCTTTTACATGCCATAAATCTATGACATGGGACCGCCGGCATTACTTCCCCTCCGAAGGAAGGCATACTGAAGGATTTTTAACGCTCATAAAAAATCCGACGACTTCGGCCGGGTTTGAACCCGCTATCTTGGGCACAGCAGTTCAGCATGCTACCGACTACGCCACCGAAGCCGCTATCGGTTCGCTTACCAGCTGTGTCGCTTATGTCGTTGTTGCTCTCAGATGAGCTGTAGGAAGAATTTTCCATTTCAGAGTCACTAAAACTAAAATCTGACAAATCTTTATCTGAATAATCAAGTCTTGACACTATCTCAACATCACTAACTCATTTTTCTGATGCCATTATATCCCAAAACCGTCAAAGTACGGCAAATACCACAACATGAAAATACTGCGTCGTGCATTATGCGTAATTATCAGCTGTCACTACCAAGAAAAAGAATCTTACCGATCTGCAGAGGGGAATCCCTACACAAACAAAGTTGAAATAAACCAGCTCTCGCTATCTTTGAGGACTTTCGTATACTTTATTGACCTCTGCAGCGCGATATTTGAACAGTACATAATGATATATGTATATGGTTCCGCCCGCTGATAGTTTTGGAGATATTGAGAACCGGTGAATTATATCGTATGGACGCCATGTTAGATTATTTTATATACTGTATATGCCATCAGATAAATATTGTAATCGTGGCTCACTATACCAACCTACACTTCTATCACTTGTTTAGGACACGAGAAATATGAACTTTATTATAAAAATTTAGCAAAGCTGCCATTTTCAAGTTCTCATAGAAATTGAATTAAGTTAGATGCCAATATATTGAGCCTTTTATGAAGAGTTACTGTGCTAATATTCACTGCGCTCGGATAATTAAGTCGCGAAAAATCCATATAAATATTTAAATTGTGTGTCGCCGCCATTTTGGATTTTTGTTCATCAAGTTATTGATAGGCCCATAGGGTTATGTACCATTAGAAGAGGATTATTACTTAGGCCCATTATTCAAACGCTCACTTGGATCCCATGATTAGAACACAAAAAAATAAAAAGTAAAATTATTAATTTCGCACAGCTGCCATTTTGCATTTAGGAGAACAATTGCCAGTAGATTAAATCTTACACACACACACACACATACATACATACATACATACATACATACATAGTAGCATACATACGCATAGTAAAGCTAAGTACATCTGGCTGCATGGTTCAGCGGTAACTTTCACTCCTGCTGGTCTCAAGGTTGCAGGATCAAATGCGAGGGAGCTGTGCCATTGGGTTTACTGGCACGTCACAGATCCCCTCCGGGGCAAAATACCAGCACTCCAGTGTCTCAAAAAGCCACAGTAGTTAAAAGGGACGTAAAACCAGTAACATTATTACTGTATTAAAACTAAATACAGAATAGTAACATAAGTATGATTTTAACTTTCGGTTTAGCTTCACATTAGGATTCAACCACAATATCTATATACCATTTGACAAGGGGGCTTTATAACAAATGTTGTAATTACATAAAGGAATGTTTCTAGATTGACTACCCCATTAGTAATTTTATTGCAAAAAGAAAAAAAGAAAAAAACCATTTAATTTTACTAACATGTATGGAAAAAAGTTCACCAAATTTAACTATTTCATTTCATTTAATAAGAAGTGATATGCAAGTGGTGCTTGCTTTAATGAGTGCATGTTGCTGAAGAAGGGCACAGTAGCCCAAAACATGTACAACTCTATAAACAATGACTAGATGAATTTTGTGTATTGCCCGAGTGGACCATTGAAAATATATATTGTTACGTGCCACCCCCTAGTGGCACTTTTGTTAACTGGATTATGGAGGGTAGAAAACACAACACCAATTACTGCTTTAAAGAGAAGTTAGCTTTATTGCTTGCAGGAAGAGGTACATTACTCATCAGCAAATACAAGCAATTGGAACCTTACTCCAGTTTCCTCAAGTCTCTTCCTTGAGCGCTCTTGGCCCTTTCACTTGTCAACAAACCACAGAAGTTAAACCGTCTTAATGAGTACGGTGGCCTTGACAGAAACTACCGGCTCCTCTCCCTTATGTACACCAACTCCAGTTATTTACGATAATCCGCTACCCGCTGTTTCGCTGTCCACAACCTGGGGAAACAATGTCACTGGATTTCGTAACTCGCACGGCACTTCGTCACCACACTTCTGTCGCACTCGCTCAAAAACACACACCCACAGAAAAACTCAGTCCCCTCACTTTGAGGCCGCTTATATAGCAGGCTGGTGACTCAATGAATTCTAGAATCGTCCAGGACACACGGCTTCTAGAGATTTCCTTCACTGGCTGGGTCACAAACTTTCTGGACCGGCCCTTTCACTTCGCAGCCCATTGCGTAACGCGCACGTAATATACTGAGGCAGAGCACACACAGCCGTGGGGCAGTTGTGACTCAACGCGGCGAGGCGACAAAACAAACTCACAGCCGTAACAATATTTATTTAATGTAAATTGAATACAACTCCCAGTTTCAACATAATTAATTTCATATAAATCTCTTCATCATAGTGGTACTACAAATCCTCCAAATACTCCATAGTGCCCAGATACTTTTGAATTTGTGAATATTTGCATGATGGAGACCAAAATGTCTGATGAAGACTGCATAGAATATTTTACTTCCTTCCAATGGATTTCTGTAACTAACGTGATTTTTTTTTTTGGGGGGGGGGGATATAATAGTACTTTTCTTTTCTTCTGTTTGTGTCATTCCTTTTGATGCCTTAATTCTGACAGTGTGTCTTCTTAATCCTGCTCCTCTCCAGTGATGCACTGCCTAATGATTACAATGAAAAGTCAACAGAATTTTGGTTCAGCACATTGTTGCCGATCTTCAGTATAACATGGTCTTAAACATTTATATACTGTCTCATCATCCCAACTCTTATTTCATCCTACTGTTGTATATGCCATTAACATTGTTTTTCTGTCATAGTTTGATGTTCTTTATTTCTGGTTCTTTAACATGCTTCCACAATCACTGCAGTTATGTGTAACATATTTGATTATTCTTTCCCCTTCTGATCTGATATCCTGTATACTGCATGCTGCCTTGAAGTGTAATAAGAATATTTGTGGTAGAACTGTTGATGCAGTAAGGAAGCTGTGACTGTGCGTTTGTAGTCATGCAGTGAGCTACTAACAGCAAATTAAGACTCATTCAAAGAAATTAGTGCTTAAACACTTGTATAGACATATATTTTTCAGAAAATCATTTTTCTGTCCTTAATGTGACTATTTAAAAAGTTTTGCATGCAGTTACGAACTCAAGTCTTAACTTAAAAGTTCTCAAAAGTATGTAAAGCAGACCAATGAAATACCTGGTATTGCACACTCATCATCATCATCATTTCCCCTTATCCAGCTCCTGCCGGGTCGGGGTATTTATGGCACTTCTCCACTTTCCTCTTTCCTTCCACAATTCTTCTTCCACGATCTTGTCCCAGTCCAGATTTCTTTTTCTCACGCTGTTCTTCACTGAATCGATCCACCTTGTTCTAGGTCTTCCCCTTGCTCTCTTACCCTTGCACTTGGCCTCCAGCATCTGTCTTGGTATTCTATTTTCCTCCATCCTCTTAACATGTCCAAACCACCTTAGTTTATTCTTCTCAATTCTCTCATTTAGTTTTCCCATCCCAACTTCCTTCCTAACATCTTCATTCCTCACTCTGTCTTTCCTTGTCTTACCTATCATACTTCTTAGGAATTTCATTGCACTGGCTTGGATTCTACTCTCTTGCCTGCTCGTCAGGGTCCAAGTCTCAGCTGCATAAGTTAATATGGGTACATAGTACATTTTATACATTACCTCCTTGCTTTTCCTTGGTACTTCCTTATCCCAAACAAGTTTTCTTACACTTTGATAGAATGCATTGCTCTGCTGTACCCTCCTGCCAATCTCCATGTCCAACCTACCAGTTTGCATCAATTCACTTCCTAGGTATTTGAACGTGTCCACAATTTCCAAACTCTGACTTCCAATTTTCACAGTGCCCTTTCCTTGTCTTTCCCCTCTTGTCATCACCATGGTCTTGCTTTTCTCTATACTGATTTTCAGGCCGTACTTCTGAATACTTTCGTTCAGTGCATCTAGTTGTTTTTGCACTTCTTCGGTGTTCCTTCCCCAGACCACAATATCATCTGCAAATAACAGTAGCTTCATTTCTTTATGTCCATATGCTTCCTTTGTTTCCTTTACAATTTCATCCATTACCATTATGAATAAAAGAGGTGACAGCACACTCCCCTGTCTTAGTCCAGTCTTGTTCCTAAACCAATCTGTCTTTCCAACTGGGGTCAGAACCCTGCTAACACAGTTGTTGTACATTGCTTGCACCATTTCCAACATTTCTCTTCCCAGTCTCTTCTTAACCATGGTTTCCCATACCTTCTCTCTGGGGACACTATCATATGCCTTTTCTAGATCTATGAAAGTCATGATCAAATCCTCTCCATATTCCCAGTTCTTTTCCATCACCTGCCTCAAGCTAAACCTCACCAAAATTGAGATGAGAATTGAGGCTATCTGTTAAATTTTGAAATACATATGCCATTAAATATGAAGGAAATCTTAATCAAATAATTACAACTTAATTCCGCAAAAAGTGTTTCCTCGAAGATAGTGTTGATAGCCTACTTAATAGGTTTATGTACAGTACTACACTAATGTTTGTGAAAATTGCTCACCCAGATAGAATGGCATGATTGAATCCAAACTCAGATATGTAGAACAGTGCACTAGCAATAAGTGATTGCTGTTGTAGAGAGATGGCTTACATATTTGTCCAGCAATGCCTGGAAAGGTCAGCAAAGTGTCAGTTTGCTTTGAAGATGTCAAAGGGAACAATATCAACATGGGAGCGAGTTAGAACAAGGGAGAATGATCGGTCTCCGGAAAATGGATTTATTGAGTGTTCTAATATACCTGATGCATATGTGGAACTAGCAGATGGAAGAGGGTTGGATGCAGCGACAAGTGGGTACTAGAACATGCAGTGTGACCATAGAATGGTATAATTGCCATCTTGTCTGCATGGCTGTAATGAACTGCACTGCTTCGTCCACAGTGTTGGCTCTACACTAGAGGACTGCAACAGTTGTGAACCAGTCACCGCCGGTGGCTCGACGCTGTCTGTTGTGGGCTGGACTGATGAATCGCATGACATTGCATCGACTTCCATTGTCCAGAAACCACAAACGCCCAAGACGGCGATGGACACATTATTACTGTCGCTGGTTTGCTGAGTGGCAAAATGTAGTGTTTTCGATGAGTCACCCTTCAACCTGTTGTATAGTGATGTCCAAGCCTAAGGTACTGCCACTCCTTCAGACTGTATTTTATCAGAACAATTCCCACCGGCACATGGCAAGGAATATGCAATCCTTCTCTGAAGAATGAGTGTTATCCCTCCTTCCCACTGTAGGGGTAGTTGACCTCGCTGTTCCACCTCTTAAAACAATAACTAACTCACTCCTTCCCAGTGTTTGCTTGATATTTCGCCTGTTGATCGTGTCTGGATATGACTAGTCGGCAACTTGTTTGTCTCAGTCCTCTGGCAACTACTGTTCATGCTTTGTGGACTCGCTTACAAAACACAAAGGAAGGAAATTCCTAAGGAACATATCCAGGCCCCGTTTGATTATATGCCATGATGTTTAGGGGCTCCGATTGCAGTATGTGAGGGCTTCACACCATATTGAATTCTCAAGGTCACAGATCATGTCCAGTTCTGTAATCCTAATCTTTAGTGTATTGTCATGTACCGATAGACAATCATAAATTGTCGCATGGAAAATATCAAAGTCCTGTTCGGGTATCATTGTGCTTGGACGAGGCTGTACAGTTGCAAAATATTTGCTGCACTTCGATCTTTGTTCAACAACATGTTCGTGACAAAATGTAACTATCAGTACACAGTGCCACTGTGCAGATATCAGAATAACAGAGGAGAATGATATGCAATTAATGAGAAACCTCCCAAATGCGTAAATAAATGCGTGAAGTGAGGGTCACGTCCCAAGTGACGATGGATGAGAAGCGCTTAACAGAGTAGCCGTATTAGCGTAGAGGAAAGGTGTGAAGTTGGTAACCCGGACCGCCGTGGTTCAAATATTGGTCTCAGCAATTCTTTTTGTTTTGATGGCCTCTGTTATATCATTGTGGAACCGCACGATACTGGACGCCTTTTAAGTTTTACGATGAAATACCGCAATGACCCTTTGTTTAATTACCACTGGGTCTATGATAGCTGTTATAGACGTGGATGAGATGTTGGAAATATCATTACAATATTGTAAGCGTCCTGCAGACTGCCAGTTAGTTCGGGGGAAGAGGCGTTGCATGTAACGACAAAGAACCGGGGTTCGAATCGTACTCGCAGTGTTCATTTTTTAACAAGTCAAATGTTTCATGAATGAAATACGTGTGTGTTTCTATACAAAGGAAAATCTGGCTTAATGAATTTGCTTATTGTTAGTCCTGAAAAGGACTGTTGTAGGCACATCTTCAATATCTCGTCCACAGGCTTCGACAACTTGCTGTAGCCCACGTGACATTGACTGAACTACATTTCTGAAGTACTGTTCATCAAGGGCATTCTCCTCCCATGCTTCCAACATAATCTCCCACAATGCATCCTGCTAACGAGGGTGAGGGTGAGGCCAGTTTTCCCGGATACGGTGTTTCCACTTTGCCCACACATGCTCAATGGGGTTCACGTCTGGAGTTCGAGGGACACAGTTGAGCAGTTCATTGGAGTCCTGCTCAGAAAACCAGCCCTGAACACTCCTGCTCATGTGGATTGGAGAGTTGTCTTGCACGAACTGAAGTACTGCATGTGGATAGCGCTCTTTCACACTCGGAATCATAATATTCTGCAAGATATGCAAATATTGGTCCGATAGTGAGATGTCCATCTATCCGATGAAGCACTCCAACCCCATCAGATGACATCCACCCCCAGCACGACACAGATATGTGGCCACTACGTGTTCCCTCAGCCACATACCATTTCTCGTATCGGGTTCCACGTGGCCTGTAAGTACGAACCAGTCTGACCTCTGCCGAACTGAAACATGTCTCATCAGAGACCTGATCCCAATTACGATTTAATTTCAGTTCAGCAAAGGCACACCGGTCGACTATATGTTGGTCGGAGAGACATTCTATGATTGCAGGTTTTCTGCTAGCAATTCCTACTTCTCGTAATTGTTTATGGGCCGTGTATGGACATCCAGGAAAATTGGTCGTCTGTATAGGCTCTTCAGAGTTTAAGAACGGATTTTCCTGCGAAGTTGTAACTAAATGGCGGTCTTCTTCTACGGTAGAAACCCGCTATAAACCAGTACACGGTAGACAACCAATCCTCCCTAACACCCACCACTGCTGTATCCATCTTTGAACTTACCTTGGTGGAACAACTCATTGGATTGCTGCCTCACGCACACTGTAATTGCCGTGTTCAACGAGAGCCAGAACGTGCTCTCTGGATGCGTGTGTATAGTGAGCCATGACGCATTATCATAAACGTTAGCTCGGCCAAGTACGGTTGCCTTCGTAGCATGACATCATCATGGTATGTTACTTCACAAAAATAATATTCACGGCGTGACTCGAACTGTGGTTGCTCGGCGATGAATGACTTTACAACCTGACAGCTAACCTACTATGCTACAGCGCAACACACTTCATTGTGAGTGTATCATGTCTTACCATGACACGGTGCGTGTTTGAGCGGGACGAGGGGCTGGCCGATGGAGGGAGAGAGAGAGAGAGAGAGAGGAGGGGGGGGGCGAGAGAATTACGGACTGACCCTGTTGCAGTACATATCCACCAAACTGTATGCAGCAGGCAGCAGTCGAAGTGACACTTAACATTTTCCATGCCTCAAGAGATGCGACATTTTATGATTGTTTATCTGTACGTAACCTGCGGTATAATAGTACATTATGCAACGAGCCTATAATGGCAATAATTAAGGCACGAGTATGTTTATAAAACGAGCGTATGCGAGTTGCATACGACTGTTTATGTTCGACGATAATTATTATAACTATTTTATGCTCGAGCATCAATATTCATAAATATCTGTCGAGATTTCGCCAGTTTTATGTACTGAACAGAGCGCATGAGATGCAGAGAATGCATTGTATTTGACCATGGCCTCCTCGATTACCCTACTATGACACTAGGCCACGCAGTGAAATTTAAATTAGAAGGCCGTGGAACTCAGCGCAGGCTTGATGCTATCGTTATCTAATTGGTCAAACAACTGTTTCTTGAGCTCTGATTGGTGGGAGAAACTGTTTCATAATGAAAAACTGTTATGAGCCTCATTATAGTACAGTTTTCTGACATATAGTAGTCAGGGTCGAACATAAAGTTCATTTCAGTCACGACTATCTTTCCTGGTGTTGCACTAATATTACTGTACATGGATATACCAGTATGCAACATTTTTCAAAATGCGATAGTCTGGCTGCGTGGCACAGGGGTAACGTTCTCGCTTGCTGAGCCCAAGGTTGCAGGTTCGAAACCTGGCGCAGTCAGCTGGCATTTGAGGGTGCGCAAATGCGAGGGAGCCGTGTCGGTACATTTACTGGCACGTTAAAGATCCCCTTCAGGGCAAAATTCCGGCACCCCGGCGTCTCTAAAAGCCAGGGTAGTTAAAAGGGACGTAAAACCAATAACATTATTATTATTAATTAAAATGCGATAAAGTTATGTAATATAATATTATTTCTCTCTTTTGGAACAGATTTACAAGAAAGCTAACCTCTTCATTTTGAACTATTGCATATTTGCAATATTATACATCAGAAGAACTACTGTATGTTCTAGACATAATTATGCAATGGAACATATAATTCAACAGAATAAGTCAGTCAAATGTATCATCGTATCTAATATTTTTCAATTTCTATGGCATGTTATATTCATATTATCCAGAGCTCAGGCATAATAGAACATAAGGTTTCTTGTCACAGGTCTCATGTAACATTTACACTTTTTCCCTTTTATTCTGCATTTGCTTGGTTTATTCTCGCAGTCTTCTTCTCTTTCTTCTTCTCTTTCTCCTCCTTCACAAATGCCCGAATCAGTTCTATAGCATTCAATTCACAGTGAGCTACTTGGCAGCCAGATAAGTTCAACATCTTGTCTTTAATTCTCTAGTCAACAAAAAAAGAAAAAAAACAACCCCTGGCTCTATACAGCCCATGACGGGCTAAGGCCGACCAAGCGACCGCTGCCCAGCCATTCAGCCTGCAGATATTGGGGTGACGCGTGATCAGCGTGTCGGGTCCCCTCGGCCGTTAATCTTGGATTTCGTGATCGGGGCGCTGTCTCACTGTCAGACAGCTACTCAATTGTCCTCGCGAAGCTGAGTGCACCCCGTTCCAACCCTTACGTCAGTTTTAAAATCCCTGACGGAGCCGGGGATCGAACCCAGGGCCTCCGGGTGAGAGGCAGGTGTGCTACCCCAACACCATGGGGCCAGCTAATTCTCTAGTGATTTGCTCAATTTACTTTCGAGGCATGCTGAAGAAGAGTTTGGTATGATAGAGTAGTACTGATTTTGTTAATTGTATCAGGTGGCAGTGGGATGTTTCTTCTCTCAATCCATGGAATAATGTTAGCCTTTAACTATGACTTGGCAGAGTTCTTCGTTTCTGGGTTCATCATTGTCGATCGCTACAGCATACATAAAGTTTTGTAATTTTCGTTTTCATCAAATTATCGTAACCTGAAAAATTACATAGGGCCTTGCCCTCTAGGACATCCTCTGTATGAAAATAAATAAATAAATAAAATAAATTCCACTCCGTTATATTAGTTAGCTAGCTAGTTTAGGGTAACCATTATGCTTTTGAAGTATATTTAACTTCTCGGAACCCACAGTGAAAATTAGGACAGTTTCGAAATGGTAATTACCTTATTAAAAATTATTGCTATGATATACTATATGCTGAAGTTAAAAATAATTTCATATCTGAGAACTAAACTGATGGTTGGGCCTGCTGTTTTACCACAAGCTGGTTATGCTCAGATTGACCATTCTCGTAATAATTGAAATTTAAATGCAAATATTTCCATTAACCTCACCATTGTTGTATTTCCATGAACCAAGGATGAAATAGTCCTTCTGATATGCAAGTGCAAGGAACGAATACTTTCTGAGAAGTAGGTTATAATGTGATTGAGTTAGAAAAACGCCTCAATTATGCTAGTAAAATGCTGGGGTAACTAGGCAAATGTATTATTTACAGATTAATAATATACATTAAGGAACAGAATTCTTTTAATTTTTAGACATCGTTACTCGGGAGAACACAACTTTCACAGAGATAGTTTATCTTGGCATGCTTCTTACAAACAAACTTCCTGCACTGATCACACATGATGGTCATATTGACATTCTTAGAT
This sequence comes from Meconema thalassinum, assembly GCA_946902985.2. Classification (NCBI taxonomy): domain Eukaryota; kingdom Metazoa; phylum Arthropoda; class Insecta; order Orthoptera; family Tettigoniidae; genus Meconema; species Meconema thalassinum. The sequence continues at coordinate 534,250,844 of OX336390.1, read as the reverse complement.
CGTCCACATGTTTGACATCTTCCTCGCTTTTTCTGGTTATATTGCACAGGTTCCTCTGCAGCTTCCGTACGGTACTTGATGAGAAATTTCTTTATATCAGCAGGTATGCTTGGCATCATAGCGCGACTACTCATCTGCTCTTTCATCAGTTGCAGAGCTAAATTTCGGAGGAAGACCCTCCTCCTGTCTTTAGGGTTTCCCTCATTGAACTGAAAAACAATTTGAGCATTTATCCCGGCCATATTCATCACAGCATAAAAGAGCACCAAAGGCTATCTCTTTGTAATCCTAGCCACTTTGTATGATGAACACATCTGATCCACCGTATCTACTCCCCCTTTAGTTGCATTATAGACCAGAATTATGTGAGACTTGTTTGAGGCTTCGTCTATTGTTCCAGTGTCATGCATGGTAGAGAGTAAAATAACAACTTTGTTTTTCTTTGTAACTTGAGATACTAGAGTTATCTTTTTGATACCCAAATGTTGATGATCCTACCTCTCTATCTTTTTTGGGTAGGAACTCATCTGGCAGTTCTCTCTTGTTTTTTCTAAGAGTTCCAATACAAGTTATTTTCTTTTCAAGTAGCTCCCTTGCCAGAGGTACTCTTGTATACCAGTTGGCCATGGTTAGATTTTGGTTAGAGCCTTTGATTGGGTCCACTAATCTATGGACAATTGCAGATGGCGAATTGCTTACAGAAAAAGGGCCATCTGGCTGCTTCCCGCTTTTAACTTCGAGGTTACCGGTGTAAAATGTTTTAGCATCACAGAGGGCAAACATTTTTAATCCGTATTTTGCCGGTTTATTGGGTATATACTGGATGAATGCACATCGCCCTCTAAATGGTTCCAATTTCTCGTCGACGGTAACGTACTCACTCAACCAGTAACTTGTTTTACACTTATCGGTAAATCTATCAGGCACATACCTGACAGGAGCAAGCTTGTCTGTCTTCAACCTCTCAACTCTTGTCGCCTTGTCATCAAAGCGCATACAACGCAGAACAAAGAGGAACCTATTAGCTCTCAAGCAAGCACATAGAATTTCAAGTCCAGTACCGTCTGTGGTCCAGAGTTCATTGACATTAGTGTGGCTTAGCTTCTTCATTCCCAGTAAGTACAAGACACCAAAGACAGCCATCATTTCACATCTCGTTGTGTCCTTTGCATCCCTTTCTCTAGAGTATTGAATTTCTTCTCATAGACACGCAATGAATAAGTTAGTGCACCTAACAATTTCGTCGAACATATCAGTGTCTATAAACAGCAAGAACGCATCAATTTCCTTTTTTACATCTCTGTACCTTAATACTGGCATGGGCAATTTCTTTCTCAAAATATTTTTGCGTTTGGTCTTGGATGTGGTTGAGAAATCAGTTTTTCTCCATTTTGTTTCTTTGTCCTTCCCCATGAAATATGCACTAGCTACAGGCTCACTAACATCGTCATCGTCACAACTCTGTTCAGAGTCAGTCTGGTGGTCGCTGAAATTAACTACTTCATTCTCTGTATCTGAAACTTCACTCTCACTGTCTTCCTTGCTTGATTCAACGGGCTGATCATCCTGCAAGTTGTTTACAAGTTCACGGATAGCCTCGTCATCAAGGAACTCCGTCCTGAAAATATTATTGCTAATATGAGCATGAAATTTACCAATTTTTCCCAATTTAACACCCAGCAAAACAGAATAAATTTGGAATAAATGAATAGAAATGCTAAGAATGTCAACCGTACATGGGCGTGCCTTAGAGCTTGTTATACGACAAAAAAGTCATTATAAATAGGCAGAAATGTTAAATCCCCCGCGTGGTGACCGGGGTTTAGAATTGTCCCACCATAGCCCATGCGTGTCGTAAGAGGCGACGAAAATGGGTACCCAGTGCCTGGGGGTATAACTGGGCCACCCTGTCTCCTGGGGACATAAATAAGGAGGCTGGGAAGGCAACCCAACAAACCACTTCACATTGGGCTAATCACCCATGTGGGGGTAGAAATGATTCAAAGTAACAACAGTAGCCTCGGATTGGACGGATCTACACGACGACAACGACCGCAATGGAAACGGAATATAGATCGAAGTGGCAGAGATGGACAGAATGAGGCTATCCCGACGCTTAAAGGCACAAGGGATACGAAGAAGAAGAAGAAGAAGAAATGTTAAATATTAATTAAAGATTGTTGCTACAAACTTAATAAGCGTTAAAATAATCATAGAGAATAAAAATGAAACAAAGTTATTTGGATAGTTTTACTTACATGATCAGGCGCGCGGCGCACTCAGTGCGCCAGAGGTGTGTTGTACAGGAAATGTTTCTAATGTGGTAACAAACACAGCTACAACAATCACGTTTTCGTCACACGACAGAAGACACTCCAGTGAACGAATAGGCGGGCGAACAACATGACGCGCATTCCCTCCACTCACCACGTGAAATATCTACGATGGCGCACTCTGTGCGCCAGCGCACCCGCCGGAAGGTTAAAAAGAGTTTTGTTACCTTATGAAAGAAAGAAAAAAAATCCAAAATAGAAAGCTATTTTTTTTAAGAAGTTATATTGTTTGTTATGTACAGTATTAATTATGTTTTTTGCTCCAACTGGAGAATTTATGACCCACCAAACACCCTCACAGTACCTATCAGTAGGGCATGATGCATAGGTTGCTTTATGCTATTGATTGCATTATGTTTTAAAAGCCAGAGCTGTGAGTATATGATTTCTTGTATATTTAGAAAGTATTCTTTGTTGTGTTCGTTATTTGCTGCTTGAAACATCAGATGTACTGTATGTGCTTGCCTGTCTGACTGACAGATTATATGGCTAAGCTTCCTTACTGTATCTGTTACACTACTTACTGCACTGCTAAGAAACTGAATACACCAAGTATCTCGTGCCTCTGTTTTGATGTTCTCATATTTTTAATGGCTTGTACCAAAATAGTTGTTTTTTTTAGTGTGTGTTGAATGATCTGTAATAATAAATTTATTACTTTGAAAAATAAATAAGTACAACTTTTATAAGTGTGCAAAGACATTTGCCATATTATCAAAATACTTTTGGAAAATCCAAATTGATATATAGATTACTTTAAAAATGATTAAATGCATGCCAATCAATACTTCAGTAAAACATATTGATTCAAATATTATGGTGGGCCTACACGTGTTTCAACCTTTCATTGAGGTCTTAATCAGCCAATAGTGCAAATTGCTAACATCTAATTCTTAAAACTAGTGTAACTATTATTTATAAATGAAATGGATATCCTTACAATTTCAATTTATATAAAAGTTCCTTATTCATAAATTCTTCGAGTGCTGCACTCGTTACTCCAAAACTTATTAATACACCAATCAATTCTTCAATAAAACATATCTGGAGCATGTTTCTACCTTTTATTCTTATTCTTAGTGCGTTGCACTCGAATAATGAAAGGTTGAAACATGCACCATAATATTTGAATAGATATGTTTTAGTGACTGGTGTATATTTAATAACCTTTGGAGTACCGGTAATGAGTAATGTCTCTCACTGCACTGCTAAGAAACTGAATACCCAACTACTGTAGCTCATGTCTCTCTCTTGGGTCTCATTGTATGTTTTTGATTGCTTGTTCTAACATAGTTTTTTTAGTGTGTGTTATATTTAAGAAAAATATTACTTTTTTTTCCAGTAATTTAATTAGACCAGTTCTATCATTAATTGCTCATTTGTTAATTGACATTAATTTTGTCATAGGTTGCAGATTGTTATAACATTCTTTACTTTTTTAAATGAATTATATTATTTTATAGAGCAGTGATTCATTGTAATCATTTAATTAAAACTGTTGTTCAATGCTCTATATCTCACTACTGCACCTTTTCCTATTTAAATTTAAATTCTATTTAAGGTTAGTTCCTAGAAAAGATTAGGACCCATAATAGTGAAAAATGTTTTGTATTTAGTGCACTAGATCTTTATGGTATGCGAGTACAGTAGAACGTCGTTTATCCGGGCTTCAAACAACCGGAACGTCAATTATCCGGACGAGCAAGAGAAAAAAACCAGACGGAGTAGTGAGTACAGTAGTGAGTCGGTTCTCGTTTTCAATTGTTGTCTCTTACCATTTATTTACTCTATAATGTTTCAACATGTTACAGTACAGTGAGTATGCTTACTGTATTGTATTACGTTGTGAAAATGGCTTCTACGAGTGCCAAAAAGGAAAAACGATATCGCAATTTTTTATCGATGACAGGAAGTAGAGATCATTTATAAACTAGATAAAGGTGAGTGTGCAGTGTTTAATGAAAACTTACCGTGTTGGAAAATCCGCAATTTATAATTTGAAGAACAGAAAAGGTGAAATTCTGAATTATTAAGCATCGAAGTTAGATAGTGAAGAAGGATCTTAAAAGAGAAAAACCATGAAATCAGCTACGGATGAAAAATTGAAAGAAGCTGCGTACTTATGGTTTATTCAGACATGAAGTAAGGGAGATCCCATTTCTGGACCTTTGTTAGCGTTGCAACTAAATGAGAAGCTTTGGTGGTTATCACCATAATGTACTGAGTATGTTCTTCCTATGAAATAAACTAATGTTTGATTATCCGGAAAAGTCGTTAACAGGAACGTTTTCGGTCCCAATCAGTCCGGATCAACGACGTTCTACTGTATTTTAAAAATGGTTTTCCTTTGTTGTGACGAACATAATGATTTGACGTGTAATTTCAATTATAGCTGGAGCGCTTACAAGCAGAGAACGCTGCCGAGTGGGGCAAGCGGGAACGATTGGAGACAGAGAAGTTAGCTTTAGAGCGTGATAACAAGAAACTTCGGGCTGAAGTAAGAGACCTACAGGAAAGGGTTGAAAGAAAGGGAAGACCACTGTCAACGTCGGATACAGATATGAGGCAGCTGCAACAAGAGTTAGCTGAAAAAAATAAAGTAAGTTATTTTGCAATATTTGCTGTACATGGGTTTCGTGGAGATTGTGTGGAAACTAGTATTACAGTGTGAAGGAAACCAGCTGATAAACTTACAAGGAGATGGCATCAGATAGATGTTTAATTTTGCAATGTAACTAACAAACAATGAAAGAAAAAGACAAATGCCTCGGCTTTCTTCTATAAAGTGTTCCAGGATGACTGGAAGAAAGGTCGAGATGGATTAGTATAAGGCTTGCTTGCAAGCCAGCCTTGTTCACTACCCACACATTGTAAGAATTCTCAAGTAGTCGCATACAATGCAGGTTTATTATTTTAATAAGGCAAGGTTTCAGCACTCCGAGTGTTCTTGAATTCCCTTAGGGATGGTTTAAAATAGTACCATGCATTCAAGGTTATGTAATTATGCTAACAGAATTAACGAGGGGCAGCAGGTAGAAACGTTGTCCATGAACCATAACAGTTTTAAAATATTTACTTGTTCTTTCGAGTGTGGGATAATTCTACTCAAATAAGATCATTCATCCCGCGGCCTATTACTATCTGTTCAATTCTTTGGAGGGTACTTAAGCGCATCTTAGATAAGCGACTGAGACAGTTTATCTCATTTATGGAATACCAAAGTGATTTCTTTTGGTTTCCCATCTTTCGTCCAGCTATCTTGGAATCGTCCTGTCCTTCCATATTGCCCCTATTACTCTGTGAAAACCTTGTACCCTTTGTGCTCCAGCGGCATCTGCACTCAGTTCATCAAATCTCTGTATATACTATTGAGGGCTATTTCTACTTCATTCCACAGTGAAACTTTCTTCTATAATTCATCACTTCAGTTTGCCCGCTCTTCTACCACCATGTAAGTTGTCAAAGTGGGATTTTATAATTTCCCTTATTTCTCTCTTCTGTTACTACACTCTCACCTAGTTTCTCCCTAGTGTGGTTTGCTCGGAACTGCTTTTGATATTCTGAGAATAAAGTGCTTTAGAAATTTGAAAATTGTTTCGTTCTGTGAAATCAATCCAGCCCTTTTGTGTTTCCTTGGCCACTATTCTTTTCTCTCGTAGTCTGCAGTCTCTGTATTTTTGTTGCATTTAATTCTTTACATTCTTTTTCTGCATTTCTCTATCTCTAGCCTTCTCTAACTGCAGTTTTCGTTTATATTATCCCACCAGGCTCTCTCTCCTTCTCTTATTTTGCTAATAGTTTTGTCTCTGAATTCTACAGCAGCTACAACAAAATATTGATCTATTTCACTCTACATTTCTTCCTTGCAGGGGCAAATGACCTAGCTGTTCTGTCCCTTAAAACAAGAACTAACTTCCTTCCTCCTGGCACTACATATGCTCGTATTTTACCGGTCCCCTTGCTCTTATACTCTGTTTTTCTTTTTTTCTTCTTCAGTTACCAAGCTTGGGATTGTGTATTTCTGTGATCTGCAGATTTTAATATTTCTTATAGTTGCTACGAACAGTCTGTGGTCACTCTAAACTCTCACTTGGCACAATCTTTATCATAATGTTGTTTGCCCAGTTTTTTATATAATCTATCAGTGTTTTGAATTGTCCATCCCAACCATATCTTGTTATTTTGTAACGCAGCTGTTTCTGAAACAGTGTTATTATCAAGTAATTTCTTATTCAAAGGTTGTCCTGGTTCCTGTTTCCAAACCCATGTAGGCAATTTTTCTCTGTGGGTGGCCATGAACTGTGAGCAGTAGTCTGCTAGGACAGTGGAAATGTCAAACAGACTGAAGTGGTACACTTTCACACCCAAGTCTAAGACGACAACAACACGTGTTATTATTTCATTACCTAATTATATTGTCATCATCTTGTACAGTTTCCAGCCCCAGGCTGGGTCTGTTTGGAACATAAGCCTCGCCACTTAGTTCTTTCTTCCCACCACCTCTCCGCTGTCACTCTGGTCCAGTCCTCGCCTCTCTTCTTGACACATTCCTCCACTCCTTTCAGCCATCTATCTCTTGGTCTTCCCCTTGGTCGTTTCTTCTGCATCTGCATCTCATGTATCCTCTTGGGAATCTTCTTCTCTTCCATTCTCTTTAAGTGTCCATACCACCTCAGTCTTGATGTCTCAATCCTACCTTGCAAGGGCTCCTCTTTCACCATTTCCCTGACCTTTTCATTCCTCATCCTGTCTCTTCTTGTTACTCCGATCCTACTTCGCAGGAACTTCATTTCACCTGCCTGTATTCTGCTTATATCTCTTTTCTTCATTGTCCAAGTTTCTGAAGCATAGGTCAGTATCGGGATATAGTAGCTTCTGTATAACACTTCCTTGCTTTTTTGTGGGACATCTTTATTCCACACTAAGCTCCTAATGCTTCTCAGAAATGCTTCTGCCTGTCTGCCACATTCCGTAATCTCTTTGTCATTTCTCCCATTTTCCTCCACTATACTTCCCAAGTACTTGAGACTTTCCACCTTCTTCAGCTGTCCACCTCCAAGTGTTATCCCACTCATTGGTCTGTCCTTTTTCCTGGTCGTTAACAGGATCTCACATTTACTGATGTTGAACTTCCATCCGTACTCTCCCACTGTTTCTTCCCAAGCCTTCAGTTGCTCCTGAATTTCCTCCTCCTTGTTTCCCCAGACCATGAGATCATCTGCAAACACCATTGCTTTCATCTTATCTTCTCCTATCTTTCCTGCTATCCGTGTCATTACCTCGTCCATAACCACAATAAAGAGAAGGGGTGACAGCGCACTACCCTGTTTCAGGCCACTCATTTGTCTGAACCAGTCTGTTCTTTCCCCTCCAACTTTCACACAACTCACACTTCCACAATACATCTCCTTCACTCTGCCTACAGTCTCTTTTTCCACTCCTATGTTTTCCATTGCTTTCCAAACCTTCTCCCTACACACACTATCATAGGCCTTTTCGATGTCCAGGAAGGCCATCAACAGATCCTCTCCAAATTAGTAGTGGTGTTCCTGGAGCTGTCTCACTGAAAATATGAGATCCACTGTTGATCTCCCAGGTCTGAATCCATACTGTTCATCTCTCAATTTTCTCTCCACTTTGGCTCGTATTCTACTTTCTAATATCTTTTCATATATCTTGGCACAGTGAGGTATGAGTGTGACACCCCTGTAATTTCTGCACTCCTTTCTGCTTCCTTTCTTAAATATAGGGACAATTAATCCTTTCTTCCAATCTTCTGGGGTCTTTTTCTCCTTCCATATCACCCTCATCACACAGTACAGCCACTGTTTCCCAACCTCCCCTGCTGCCTTCACCATTTCAACACTCACTTCATCCACACCTGGTGCCCTTCCTCCTTTCATCTTGTCTATAGCCATTTCCAGTTCTCTCCAAGTCAGGTCCTTTTCCATTGCTGTGTTGTCTTCTCCATCTTCCAATACATTGTCTTCCTCCCTATGACCATTTGGATTCAGCAAATCCTCAAAGTACTCTTTCCACACTGTCTTGAGTGTCTCTTTGTTGTGTACCTCATTTCCGTTTTTGTCCATCATTACCACATCCTCTCGCAGACCTCTTCTCTTACTTTTGACCATCCCATAAAGAACTTGATTTCCTCTGCTGTCTTCCTCCATCATCTCCGTCCACTTTACCATCCACTTCTTCCTCTCCTCTGCGACAATCTTGTTTGCTTCTTTCTTCTTTATCTTATAATCTTCCCTTGACAGATCAGTTCTTTCCTGGAACCACACTCTGAAAGCCTTGTTCTTCCTTCCCACAGCTTCTTTTACTCTCTCATTCCACCATGGTGTCTCTTTACACCGCTTTCTGTTGCTTGTTCTACCACATACTGCCACTGCAGCTTCTACCATTGTGTTTTTGAATTGCTTCCATTCCTCTTCCCCTGTTTTAGGATTGCCTGTTGGCATCCTTTCCCTTATTATCTTCTGGAATTCTTCCTTGACTTCCTTTTCCTTGAGTTTCCATACTTTGATTCTCCTTTCCTGGTACTCTGTCCTCTTGCTATCCTTAACAACTCCCAGGTTCATTACAAGTATTCTGTGGTCGCTATCTAAGGCCTCTGATGGTATTACCTTTATATCTCTGACACTTCTTCATTTCCCAGTCGTACAGCATGTAATCTACCAAAGATTTCTTTGTTAAATCACTGCTGTACCACGTTACCTTGTGGCTTTCTTTCTTCCGGAACCAGGAGTTGCCTACCACTAAACCGTTTCTCTTGCAAAAATCCAGCAACTTTCTCCCTTCTTCATTCCTGCTACCCCATCCTTCTGCTCCCAATACATTTTCATATCCTTGCCTTTCACTTCCTACATGTGCATTCAAATCTCCCATGACAATGTCATACTATGTTATTCCGATATCGATGGGGTTGGGGAATGGTCATACCTACTGGTTGGGCTCGTTAGTTGGTATGGTACTCCTCACCAATTCAGGGGCATATGAACTCGTAGTTTGCCTCTTAAAACAATAATAACTAACACCTCACCAAGGCACTTGGCTAGTACATATTTGGAAGGCCACTCCAAGGCTAAACAATGCCACAAGCAGTGCCAATGTACTAAGAGAGCTTACCATAGTATCCTATATTATACTATAATGTTAGCATACAAAATTTGAGGGGTTGATAGCCGCTCGTAGTTTTGGAGATATTGAATGCTGGTAAAATATTTTGTGTTGCTGCTATGTTGGATTGGTGACAATTTTACTTCAAAATAATTGATAATTAATTCCAATGGCTACCCTCTGAAATTATATCTTAAAGTCAATCACTGGACTGGACGACATGGCTGCGAACTTGTTACCGGATCATAATGTAAGCTGGAATTTTGTCCAATGGGCCAAGAACAATGCAGAATGTGGAATCTACTTGCAATTTTTCTCTGTGGCTGGCCATAAACTGTGAGCAGTACTCTGCTAGGACAGTGGGAATGTCTGAAGTGGTGCCGATTACGTAATATATTTCTTCTCGGTGTATGATCGCACGACCTTATGCCCATGTGGGCAGCGGAAAATCTCTTCACATGGGCTCGAAAGAGGCCCTGATTTCAGTTATCATAATACTTTTCTGTACTTGGCTGTATAGATAGACGGATTCTCATCAAACGGGCCGAAGATGGTGCAGATTGCCTACAGTTCAGTTTAAGTTGTGAGTCATCTTAAACATGTAAATCCAGCAAAAGAGAGCAGGCAGTGAACACACAACTTCCACTTTAAACCTGCCAACACTATGTCAGTTGTAAATTAGACCACCTTATGGTGTAGTAGTTAGCCTTCTTGGCTGTCGCCCCGGAGGTCTGCATTTAATTCCTGGCTCTGCCAAGAACTTTTAATTCTGGTGTGATGGCAAGAACGGGGTACACAAAGCCTCGTGAGGCAAAACTGACAAGAGAAGGCAGAATTACTCAAATGTTTAGTTCAGAGGGATTGCAGAGATCATGCAATATCTCTTCTTCTTCTTCTTCTTCATTTCCCGTTTCCAGTTCCCTGGGTCGGGTTGCAAATCAAGGACCTCCACAGTTGTCTATCCCTCCACCATTCATTTCCTTCTTTCAATACTTCTTTTACTCCTCTTTTTTCTATGCCTTGCTTCACCGTATCTATCCACCTCTTTCTGGGCCTTCCTCGTGGTCTTCTTCGTGGTATTTTCTCCATAAATATTCTTTTTGGTACTCTACTGTATATTCTTCCATTCTCATCATATGTCCGTACCACTTCAGCTTACTGGTTTCTATCTTGTCTTGCAGTTTTGGGAACCCAGTTCTCTCCCTAATGTCCACATTTCTGACTTCCCTCCGTGTCTTCCCAGTTATTACTCTAAGGAACTTCATCTCGGCTGCTTGGATTCGGCTTGCATTGCGTTTTGTTGTGGACCAAGTACCTTCTGCATATGTCAAAATTGGTGTGTAATGCATTGAGAATAGAACTTTCTTGCATTTCTCTGGGACTTCCTGGTTCCATACTACACCTCTCACACACTGGTAAACCCCATTAGCTTGTTGGATTCTCTTTCCAATATCTTCATTCATTGTACCATCTTCTGTGAATATGCTCCCCAAATACTTAAAGCTTTTACCATTTCCAATGGATTTCCATTGACTTCAATATTCTGTCTTCCTTCTCTCTTGTTTTTTGTCATCACTACAGTTTTACTCTTCTGCACACTTATTTTCATTTCATTTCATTTCTCTATCTCTTGATTCCATAGTGACTTGTTCTTGCACTTCTATTTCATTTTCTTCCCATATTACTATGTCGTTTGCAAAGAGTAAGGCCTTAGTCTCCTTGCTTCCCCTTTGTTTCACACTCTTGTGGATTTCATCCATGACAGTTATAAACAGTATAGGGGATAACACACTTCCTTGTCGAAGTCCTGTTTCAACACTGAACCAGTTTGTTTGTCCTAGCTTGGTCTTCACACTACTTACACACTTTTCATACATGGCTTTGATCATTTGTATTTCTGCTCTGCCTACCCTGGTTTTTATCAATGCGTCCCAGACCAATCTTCGTGGGACACTGTCGTATGCCTTCTCAATATCTAGAAATGTCATCACCAAATCCTTTTTGAACTCCCATCTTTTCTCCACATGAAATCATTGATACACCGGTATTGTATGTCTACCCCTTATTATTCCCATCTTCCTACGGGGTCGGGGATGAGATGCGATGGAAGTATTTGTGGTGGATGGTTTTTACGGCCGGATGCCCTTCCTAACGCCAACCTCACAAGAGGAGTTAATGAGAGATGAAATGAATGATGGTGAATGAAACTGGGTAAGGATGTGAAAGGACGCGGCCGTGGCCTGTCAGAAGGCACCGTCCCAGCATTTGCCTGGAGTTGAAAATGGGAAATCACGGAAAACCATTCCAAGGACGGCAAATTGTTGATACACCGGTATTTTATAATATTTTTGGCACAAATATTAATTTATTGTAAAAGGGAGTGTTTTACAGATATTGTAGTCTATAATATGGAATTCATTTTATTAGAGGTTTTGTAGCTTCCACCAGTACTAGCCTAGATAAAGAATACGATATGGATCAACTAGATTAATAGATTTCATATCGATTCTGTTAAAATGAGTCATATTGATATGTTAAATATCGTTTAAAACGATAATCTGGTAGCAGAAATATCGAACCTGTCCGGGATTCGAACCCGAGATCTCTAGATTCACAGTCAATGACGCTAATGTACTGCAACTCACCAAATTAAGGCGGGATGCCGCGGTGGTCAGATTGACCATGGAGTGGGGTCTGGAACTTATCCAGAGGGTGGGGTTTTGCTGCTGGATGCCCCTCCCAAATAATAGTCATGTTTAACAAAAGGTAACAAAAGATAATATATTTAAACCAAAGGGGAATACACAGGGACAGGGGGCACAAATAAATCACACTGGCAGAGGTGCCAACTATTACGGATTGTCCGTAATTATTACGGATTTCAACTCACGATTACGGCATTACGGTCAAAGGGGAAATTATTACGGAAAAGTGACATCACGAAAAAAAAATACATTTCTTTGAAGAAAAAAAAAAAAATGAATGTTGCAGGGTGTCTACCGGTAACGAAAAGTAACGGAAGTAACGGAAAAGTAGCTAATTTTACAAACAGGAAACGAAAGTAAAAGTAGCTAATTTTTATGTCTGCATAGTTGGAGGTAACAAAAATTCGCCGAGGTCGGTTTAAATCGTCTTAACTCGCGCCGCTTGGCGCGATTGCGATGGAGCCGATTGCGTATGCTATAGGTATATTTCCCCGAGCCTGACCTCAAGAAAGTACAAACGGAGGATTCCTTGAGTGGTATGTTCGGTCCAACGTATAATTTCGGTATCGAGAAGAGTTTTGAGTGAAATATTTTTCTGTATTATTAGGAAACCTTACTTTCCGCGAGACGTTTATTCGCGAATATTTCCGAAACTCAACAGAGACCTCTCATTTCTGTTATTGACCTCTGAATTTGGAGACTATCTCAAATTGAAGTCCAGAAATAACGCGAAATAATTTAATGTCGCAATCTTGCGAAATTATACAGTTTTGAAAATAGAATGTCGAAAATGCTTCGAAATACATTTATTTTAAAAATCTTTTCGTATCGAAAATTTGCGACATCCAGTATGGTTAATTCAAAATTCTGTTATGTCGACTTTTCCTTCGAATTTTGGTTCCATCTGATGATTTAACCGGTTATTTCGAAAACTTGTGTAACTTGTATAATTCGTGATTCGAATTCGAAAGAAAATGTGCTCTCTTGTCGTATTATTCATGCAATCCTATCAGAATAATTCGTAATATTCGATACCTACTTCGAACGTTCATTCTCCGAACTCACATGCTCAAGACGGCCGGCTGACTGCACGACTTGCCTGCGGGAATCTCGTCAAACGGACCGAGATCGATGCCAGTTGCGTAAAATCATAAAACCCGTGCACAATCGTGAACTTGTGACAACGAGGACTGCGGGAATCCTGTCAAAGGTGATTGGGCGCCCATCACGAAACATCCCGAAACCTACTCGCCATTTTTCCCATGACTGTATACTTACAAGCGTACGGGGAGCGAGAAGTGCGTTAACCCTTTTAGAAATGACAGTCTCCGTAGCATCGCGATACTCATTTCTCCTCGTGATCCACCGTAAACTCCCAACCGCGACATAGGGATAGTGGGAATCACGGCGCCGACCATACAACATGTCCATAACTGCTCGTGAATTTTAACCATGCCCAACCTGGAGCTTGCCTCCACCATTCTGCCAGAACAGATAGACAGGCAGACAATCGTTGAACGGCTGGATGCGGCGCCGGTTGCATATTATCGCGTTCTCAGTGACCAACCGCGAGGACATCGTGATTGTCGTATAACGACCGAAAGCGGCAGCGATTGCAATACATCGCGATATTTCTCCGCATTCGATGACGAGAACAACTGGATTCTTGTCAAACGTACAGCAAGTGGCACCGATTGCGTAATTATGCTATAATTTCCCGTTCGCACATCAAGGACAATCGAAACCTCGTCGATCGGCTAAAAGTGACACCAATTACGTAAATAGCGATTTTTCTCCGTGTTCTATCGTGAAAACTACGGGAATCTCGTCAAATGGCTGAGGCCAGCGCCGATCGTGTAACATCTCGATATTTTTCTTAGAATGAAAGTTTCCTATTCATCTCTTTTGTTCAAAGATTCCCAAGTTTGGTCAAGGAAAGTGAACATGACGAAATTGAAGAGGAATTTGCTGTTTATCAGTGTGATACTTTCCCTGAATATATTTTACAAGGAACTAAAATTGATGTAAACTGGGGCAAAATTGCTGAGCTTAAAAACGAAAGTGGATAGTTCAAGTATAAAACTTTAAGTAAAGTGATATTTGCAATATTACTTGTACCTCACAGTAACTCTCCCACAGAAAGAATTTTCAGTGTTGTTAGGAAAAATCAGACAGAATTCAGACCTACATTAAGCACATCTACACTGGAATCGCTTATGATTCACAAGACGAAAATGTCATCACAGGGGGAAGTATGTTGCAAGAAAACTTTCACGGAAAACCAGTTACTGAGTGCAAAACAAGCTACAAGGAATTTTTAATCACAGAACTAGCAGTTAATGTGCAAATTTTATTGTGTAATATGATATTTTTTGCTATAGGTTGCTTCCGGGTAGGGCAAAGGTGGTGTGGTGTTATTATCGAGAACAGAGGAGCATGCTTTGGATTTGACGTGAAAATAATTTTTCAGTGGGGGGGGGAGCAGTATAAGAGTTTACTGATAACCCACTTCAAAGGTTGGCACCTCTGCACTGGGGCCAAAAGAAAAGGAGGGAGGAACCCCTTAATTGCTGGTCGGAACTGGGCTTACAAGCCCAACATAAACTAAAGCAAAATAAAAGGCAGGGCTCTGGAGAGCGGGAGCAGCAACCTATTAACTGCCAGCCGTGGCAGTAAGCGGGTGGAAAAGCGTTACTCTAATCACACGATAACGTGTTTGCAAGCAAGTGGTTGATTTGAAATTATCTGCCCGGGAGGGCTTATTGAGCACTAATGGCCCTGAAGTTAATAATTAATTGCAGGCAAAGTAATACACCAAAGCAGAAAGCTCTAGGCCAGAGACAGCCACGTGCCACGAGGCACTCAATAATGGGCCGACCAGACGGCGACAATGGCAAAAGGAATGCCGCCGAATATTACAAAAGAATCCCATCCAAAAGTTTACAAAACAACATGTTACATTAGTTATGGTGATTGTCCTTTCAAAACATTAAAATTTTAAGCCCTAGCCGCTAAAATATTACGTTAGCGTCCGTACTTGGATCTTGAGATTACGTGGTCAACCACTTTGTTAAGTTCAACGTAATAATGTTAATATGAGAATCGGATCAAGCACATAATAGTGTAGTAAAGATACACTTCCCGGTATATAATTCAATCCAATAGGATATCGGAGAAAGCACAATTTCAAATAAGGTAGGCCATCAGTTTTGGACTACCTCGTGGTGCCACAGTAAAGGTTCGAAAATGTTTAAGGACACAAAGCTTCGATCCGCGCACTGAAGCAAACAAATAATTAGCTAGAAAACTCCATCGGGAGAACAAACATAAATAACTCAAGCATCTAGTACATTATCTTATAATACAGTACCTCAAATTTGGCCTCGTGGCCACACAGCCTCAAGGGCTGGCCTACCGAGCGGCCAGCTTTCTTCTCTTACTGCAACTACGTTGTTGCGAGTCCACAAGAAGAGTCATATCGTCTCAACACAAGACACACACAGTCCACTTACGCACGGTGTAACCGCGTACACACGACAAGGCAAGCCCGAGCATTTCCTTGTAATGTCAGAAGTGATGTCACCAAAGTTAAGGTGGTAACAAAATCAAGCGTTCACAGATCTCGCAGTTTGAATTATTTGAAAAGTTTCTCAAACATACTCGAAGCATCTCGCAACGTCTCGTAGCTTCTCTCCGATTGCGTGGCCGGAAGTAGACGTGATATGGAAGGGGGAACAAGCGGGAGTTTGAAATGTTTGAAAGTAGATAGTTCAAGAGCCCTCCTTCCGGGACAAGCAGCCCAGGGAGGGGTAGGGACAAAACATTGCGTCAGTCGAAACGACTGGCACAGCTAACCCCAAGACTATTTCGACCACACGAATGTTAGTTACAAGATGGTGACTCATTTTCACGTACCAATAATACTGCATCACGGAATTAAGTTTCATTTATATTTTGCTTGTTTTGATAATGTTCCTGCGTGAAATTGAGTTTAAAATGACTTATGAATAGGCCCTCTTGTGAGTAAAGAGAATGAATTCAGCAATAGTTCATGAAGGCTTGCTCAGCTCTCGTATAAACACAACGATTATATTGATGACTGCATTACCGTATGTGGGTTAATATTTGAATAGCCGTTGTGCAGAAACCTAATACGGCAATGCTGACTACTTACAATGTTTGATATTAAAGCATTTTATCATTTAAATACTTATACGAAGACTCGAACATGTGCCATGTACTTGGTTTCCGTCACTTGACACCAGAGTTTGCGTGAGCGTTTACCGTCAGAATGAAAGTATTCAGCAATGCGATCCAGCTGGCAGTGCGTCTTACACACTTCTGTTCGATCCACCACTGCCAGCTGATCGTCCGATCCACTTCCGTCCCATTTTTCAAAATAACTCCCACAAATATCCAGCATCCGAGTGGAAAGATGTTACATATCAAAAACTTATTCATTTCGTGGAACAGTTGACAAAAATCTGTGGATCACATCAGGCAGCCATGGGATCATTTGAAAGGCTCGCTTTGACATCTTATCACCTCACTCTGGAGTCCATTATAAGCAGGAACAACAAGAATAAACTGTTCAAATTATGCAGCAGTTATTTCCAAAATAGTGTTCACCTTCAACCGCCCTTGGGAGAGAGCCAAAAGGTCGCACTCCCCAGGCGACAACCTATTACGATTTTACCGTCTCGATTCCCACAGCAGAATAAGACAGTCAGTCATAAAATCCCCCCTAGCAACAGGGATTATGAATATGTCTCACAGTAGTTTTGAGCTGTACCGCTCACCGTGCTTTATCAGTGATTTCATACCCAGTTCAAGTTGGTCGTAGAAGTAACTTAGCGGGCCAACAGATGTCAGCAGCGTCGGAGCCTCTCTGTTTGACAGTAAGGAGATGGTGGTCAGGTATCACTATTACGTTTGAGCGGGCAGAGGGCAAATTTGAATGGAGCTTCAGGAGTACGACACGAGATCAAACATGTCATCCGTGTCCCATGAATTGGGTTTTGTGCTGGCAAATATGCCCACTGACATAGCCTTATACTATCAACACCATCTCAGACAAATTATCCTGGGGATTGGCACAAAAACTATTTCAGTGGCTTTCAATTAAATTACAATTAATTTATATATTGACAAGCTGTACCCGGCATGCGTTGCAATGCCAATCAAAGAAAGTGTTGGCGTTGAAATTCTGTTTTTTGAAGTGCTTTTGGATACACATGTTTTTCAATTTCCGTTAACTGCCCCTATGCTATCGTAAAATGGATTTTCTAATTTAGAATCAATCGTGGGAGCGTGCACAACAACTTTCAAAAGTTTCATCGCAATCGGATGAATGGTATATGAACGTATACGGGATTTTGTTTGAACGATTCGTGCGCTGTCACTCATTTGTTGATTCTACTCGTACGCTACCTATTGAGAAATGAATTTGCTAAGTCGAAACCCTACCCTGGCATGTACACAATAACTCATCAAGGTTTCATCACAATCGAAGGTTATATGAACGCATAGGGGATTTTGTTGAAACGCTTCGTGCGTCGTCACCCATTTGTTGCAT
This sequence comes from Meconema thalassinum, assembly GCA_946902985.2. Classification (NCBI taxonomy): domain Eukaryota; kingdom Metazoa; phylum Arthropoda; class Insecta; order Orthoptera; family Tettigoniidae; genus Meconema; species Meconema thalassinum. The sequence goes on along the minus strand of OX336390.1, from coordinate 534,233,106 downwards.
ATACTCGTGCGCTACCAATTGTGAAATGGATTTATTAAGTCGAAACCCTTCCCTGGCGTGTACACAATAACTCATCAATGTTTCATCGCAATCGGATGAATGGTATATGCACGTATACGGGGTTTTGTTTAAACGATTCGGGCGCTGTCACTCATCTGTTGAATCTATTCGTGCGCTACCTATTGAGAAATGTATTACTAAGTCGAAGCCCTTCCCTGGCGTGTACACAATAACTCATCAAGGTTTCATCGCAATCGAAGAAGGTTATATGAACCCAATAGGGGATTTTGTTGAAACGCTTCGCGCGTCGTCACCCATTTGTTGCATCTACTCTTGCGCTACTTATTGTGAAATGGATTTACTAAGTCGAAACCCTTCCCTGGCGTGTACACAATAACTGATCAATGTTTCATCGCAATCGGATGAATAGTATATGAACGCATACCGGATTTTGTTTAAACGATTCGTGCCCCGTCACTCATTTGTTGAATCTACTCGTGCGCTACCTACTGTAAAATGTATTTACTAAGTTAGAAACCGTCACGTAAGTGTCCACAACATCTCACCCAAGTTTCATCGCTATCGGACTAATGGGATATGAAGACATAGGGGAGTGTATTGAAACGCTCCGCGTGTCGTCGTTCATTTGTCGAATCTACTCGAGTGCTACCTACTGTGAAATGTATTTACTAAGCCAGAAACCTTCCTTGGAGTGTCCACCATATTTCACCCAAGTTTCACCGCTAACGGCAGAATGGTATATGACCTTATACGGGACTTTGTTGAAACGCTTCGCGCGTCGTCCCTCATTTGTTGAATCTACTTGTGCGCTGCCTGTTGTATAGTGGATTTACTAAGCCAGAAACCTTCCATGAAGTGTACACAACATCTCACCCAAGTTTCATAGCTATCGGACGAATGGTATATGAATGCATACGGGACATGGTTGAAACGCTTTGCGTGTCTTCGCTCATTTGTTGATTCTACTCTTCCGCTACTTATTGTAATATGGATGTACTCAGCCAGAAACCTTCCCTGGAGTGTACACAACATCTCACCCAAGTTTCATCGCAATCGGATGAATGGTATGTGAACGTATACGGGACGTTGTCGAAACGCTTCGCGCGTAGTCACTCATTTGTTGAATCTAAACGTGCGCTTCGTATTGTAAAATGGATTAACTAAGCCAGAAACCTTTCCTGGAGTGTACACAACAATTCACCAAACATTTATCACTGTCAGACGAATAGTATATGACCTTATACGGGACTTTGTTGAAACGCTTCACATGTCATCGCTCATTTGTTGAATCTACTGCTACGCTACCTATTGTAAAATGGATGTACTAAGCCAGAAACCTTCCCTGGAGTGTACACAACAGCTCACCCAAGTTTCATCGCTATCGGATGAATGGTATATGACCTTATATGGGACTTTGTTGAAAAACTTCGCGAGTCGTCGCTCATTTGTTGATTCTGCTCCTGCTCTTCCTATTTTTAAAGGGATTTACTAAGCCAGAAACCTTCCCTGGAGTGCACACATCTCAGCCTAGTTTCATCGCTATCGGACGAATGGTATATGAACGCATACGTGACTTTGTTGAAATGCTTCGCGCGTTGTAGCTCATTTGTTGAATCTACTCGTGCGCTGCCTATTGTAAAGTGGATTTACTATGCCAGAAAATTTCCCTGAAGTGTACACAACATTTTACGCAAGTTTCATAGCTATCGGACGAATGGTATATGAATGCATACGGGACTTTTTTGAAACACTTTGCGTGTCGTCGCTCATTTGTTGAATCTACTCGTGCGCTATCTACTGTGAAATGTATTCACTAATTTTGAAACCTTCACGTAAGTGTATACATCATCTCACCCAAGTTTCATCGCTATCGGACGAATGGTATATGAACACATACGGGACTTGTTTGAAACGCTTCGCGCATCGTCACTCATTTGTTGAATCTACGCGTGCGCTACCTATTGTAAAATGGATTTACTGAGTCAGAAATCTTCCTTGGAGTGTACTCAACATCTCACCCAAGTTTCATCGCAATCGGATGAATGGTATATGAACGCATAGGAGACATACCCACAGACATACCCACAGACAAACTATCACGTTACATTGATTTTTATATATATAGATTTGAAACTACTCTAGTTTGAAGGTTGTTTGTGAAGTAACCAATATACCTACATGAAATCCAATAACATCATCATTTTTATCGTTCTATTTTGCGTTATTTCATGTGGGTTTGGAATTTTTAATTTATATTTTAATATTCTTTATCGCAGTTGAAACGCAAAAAGTGCCCGTTTTTAAGCGTGTTTCAACCATGCGTCACATTTAAAAATTATCTCACAAACCCGTCATCAGATCGAATCCAAATTTTAACACAATATACATTGGAATGTAGCATAACTGGTTTATTAATTTCAAAATTTTGTGTGTTCAAGAACGAAAGTTATAATTTTTGTAAGGTAACTTTTTCTCGGCTTGGGGTTGTTGGAAAATGTAGTTCTTGGCTGCATTGTAATCCTTATACATCAAAAGGTTATGCTGGATGACTGTGAAATATGTAAATTAATTCACTTATTTTATATTGGTTTATATTTGTACTGGGAATTAAGACATGGTTCACCAGCTAGCCGCTCAGGGAAATGCTGTACAGCGTTGCTGATATGGAGCCCATCACTTCTGAGCGAGGCGCGCTACAGTATGACGCATGATACCTATTTGGCTATAGGAAAATTATACAATTTTTTGTTAAAGAGGCACTCTGTAATTCAAAATGGAATATTTTGGTCCCTTTAAATTTGAATTAACCGGGAAATGTGGAAAATCATTGCTAATTTGATGGAAGCTTTATTCTGATGTTTTTTGGAAAGTTTAGAGGTCAAACTTGCTTAACATTATCTAGTAATCAACTATTATTCTTGTTATTTTCAGGAACTTTCTGATATTAAACATTCCCATGCAAAGCTAAAAAAAGTTTTGCAAGACAAATCAACTGAGCTGGCTCATGCTGTAAGAAGAGCAGAGCAATACGAAGCAGAGGTAAAGCGGTTGAGAGGCCGTGTGGAGGAATTAAAAAGGGAGCTAGCTGTTGCTGAAGATGAAGTTGATAGTGCATCTAATAATATTAGGTAAGTTTATAGTATCCATGTCCTTGCAGACAAACAGCCTATGTGTAGAATTTTTGTTAGAGGTCAGCTCCTGGTGTTGGGTTAGCATACCTGCCTCTCACCCGGAGGGCCCGGGTTTGAATCGCAGCTCCGTCAGGGATTTTATAAAGTGATATGAGGGCTGGAATGGGGTGCACTTAGCCTCTTGAGGAGCATTGAGTAACTGTCTTGACAGTAAGGCATCGCTGCGGTCAAGAAAACCAAGATTAATGGCTGAGGGTACTCAACGTGCTGACCATGTGACACCCTGCAATCGGTGGCCAAATGGCTAGGCAGCGGTCGTTTGGTGAGCCATGGTCCTTCTTGGGCTGTGATGCTACCGAGTTTGTTTTGTTTATTATTTTGCAACCCCCCCCCACGTTACATTCAGGCTGTTCTGTGTTAATACATACCGTAAGTTGTTTAGTAAGTCATCGCAACTGTGATATATTGCCCATTAACATTGCAATTGCCGGCCCCATGGTGTCGGGGTAGCGTGCCTGCCTCCCACCCGGAGGCCCCGGGAACGATTCCCGGCTCCGTCAGGGATTTTAGAAACTGACGTGAGGGCTGGAGCGGGGTGCACTCAGCCCCGTGAGGACAATTGAGTAGCTGTCTGACAGTGAGGCAGCGCCCTGGTCCCGAAAACCAAGAATAATGGCCGAGGGAACCCGATGCGCTGACCACGCATCACCCCAATATCTGCAGACTCAATGGCTGGGCAGCGGTCGCTTGGTAGGCCTAGGCCCTTCATGGGCTGTAGTGCCAGGGGTTATTTAACACTGCAATTTGGGAAATCCATAACGCGCACTGGAAAACCTCTGGCATACACTACTGAGGGGCGGATGACCTCGTAGTTCTGCCCCTTAAAACAATAACTAACTTACATACACTACTGAATATTACACTTGGCCACGGGTGGCTAGGTACCACCTCCCAACAGCATCACTATACTACAGGCTGTGCTCCAAGATATATGTCAATTTGAACAAAGGTCATTAGTGTAAATTACTGAACAATGCTCAAGTGAAGACCAAAATTTGACTGATAAGCAATTATCCATATGTACAGGAAATGCTGCCAACTTATATTTGTTGAATATTGCTCGTCAAAGTTGCTAGATTCCTATTGTCAATAGAGAAAAATATATCTGTTACAAAAGGGAATTTTAAAAGTTGCTATATATTTCTATAAGCTATAGCAATTTCATAATATTTTGTTGCCAAAATACATGTAAAATTCGTTAGATATACTGACTATGCACTTAAGTGGGTGACAATGTGTTTGTTTATGTTTGGGTTGGCATTGTTCCACATTTTACGACAGAACCTGCATGTGTACAAGAAGTGTTCAAATTGGGTCCCATATAAATTAACAAGTTCCCTGACTTGATATTTCATCTCTTTGGCCAATCGGTGACCCCATATCGTTTCGGGTAATTGGTGACCTAGACTTTGGTTAGTCCCTACTATTAATTCCGAAACAATGCAAGTGCAATTATTGGGTGCGTCATTGTTGAGGGTACATGTATTTACCTCTGCAACAGTGTTCCGATACCAACAATGCATGACCCAAAAATAACGAAGACTACAGTGTTAGGGTATCGGAGGCCTAGTCCTGCCGTAATTGGCCCTTGTCTTTTCTTTCCTGATACCCTTATTCTTCGAGAGGTCAGATTTGTGCTTTTCTTAATGGTATCTCCTGCCTTTAGTACACGGCTCTAAAGGAGGCAAGGGACGTGGTCTAGCTGTATGCCTCTAACCAAGGTAGACTGGGTTCGATTCCCGGTCAATACATGTGAGAAACGTATTTGGTCGTGCACGGTCAAAAAGACCGGGCGTCATTAAAAGCAGGATGGAGTTACTGAATCTTACATTTTAGCCATGGTTGACTACATAATAACAAATGAGACAATAAAGTGTAGTTATGATAGACATTTATGTAAAAGAAATCACTTATTTTGTTTTAAGTAGAAAATGCAATGAAATAATGTTACCATCTAAAATTTAAACTACTAGATATGAAATTATGTGACAATATATCCATTTTACCACAAATAATAGTCAAAAGATGCAAACAAAAACAAAACTGCACGCAAATTATACAATCTTAATTAGTCACGCACGGAACATTACACCGTAAAAGTGACACACACACACTTGGTCACGCAACGGAACTTTAGACCGAGTGGCGAAGCTTTTGCTTGTAACAATGGAGCGCATGGAGTGAAACTGATAAGAGATGCGTGGTGTTGTAGGGTGAGGGGCACGGGGAAGGTACTAGGAAGTGAAAAGACTTGTCGCCAAACCGAGTACACACAGAAGAAATAAACAATAGGCCCGGTCTAAATGACCGTGGCGCGACCAATTGAGTGTATTGAGGCAGTGTATTGGGATGGCGCACCTGCATCTCACCCGAAGGCCCTGGCTCCGTCAGGGATTTTAGAAACTGACTTGTGTTGTGTATGTGTACATTGGATAGTACCACACCCCACGACCTATGAGCTTGGAAGTTGGCGACCCCTAGAGATTCCTGAGCTGGGTCCATTTTCCCCTTTTACCACTGACTTTGGCCCCCTTTCCCTTTCCCTTTCCTTTCCTATCTGCCTTTCATAGTTCTACTTATTTCTGAGTCCCTCTGTTCTCATTCTTCGAGGGTTTAGGGCATTTCTGTCCACTTAAAAAAAAAATCCTTTAATCCTCTTGTTGTCCATTTTTAGCCTATTTTCAATTTTGAAAAAATAGGCTTATGAGATCACCTTTTGTCCGTGTGTGTGTGCGTGTGTGTGTGATTCGTGTGTGTGTCCCCCCCTAATAAAATCTAAACGGCAGGAGCGATTTCAATGAAACTCGGAAAATTCATAGCACTATTCCCGGCGACCTCGACCGTGCCCTTCAAATTTTGTTACGACTCACCAATCCAACATGGCGGCTGTGCGAAATATTTCACCAGCATTCAATATCTCCGAAACTATTACCGATATTACCCTGACATTTTCTATGGTGATAGAGGGAACTACTATAAGTTCACTTATGTGACTTTTGAAAACCTGGTAACTACAAAACCAACATGGAGGGCAAGCGAATTTGCGACATTTAAATAGACGTTTCTCGCGATTTGACCAACCAAACGCAATGAAACTTGGTACAGTATATGTTTATATACATTGTAATGCACAGACATCTAACTTCGTTCAATTGTTTACATAATCACAAGATGGCGGATGTGCGAAATATTTCACCGGCATTCTATATCTCTGATCCTATTAGCGGTATCTCCCTAAAATTTTGTACGGAGATAAAGGGCACTACTGGAAGTCCATCTATAAGACTTTCAAAAACCAGTTAACTACAAAACGAACATGGCGGCCAAGCGAATTTGAAAATTTTAAATAGACCTTTCTCGCGATTTAATGTTCCAAGCGCACTGAAACCTGGTACAGGAAATATTTATACACATTGTAATCCACTGGTATCTAATTTATTTCAATTGTTTACATAACCTCAAGATGGCGGCAGTGCGAATTTTAAAATTAAGTTTTTATTTCTTGTGATGTAGTCATGCGATCGAAGTGAAAGTTTGAATAATGAACCTACGCAATAATTTTCCTTTAATGGTACATGACTCTATGGCCTATACATTTAACAATCCAACATGGCGACCATCCGAAATATTTAGACGATACTGAATATCTACGAATCTATTTTAGCAATCAAACTGCATTTTTTAATGTTCATAGGGGCTATGAACTTAAGTTCATCTATAGAACTTTAAATTACCTGGTGATCACAAATCCAACATGGCGGTGACGCGAATTATATATATTCACATGGACGTTTCTCGCAATTTAACCATCCGAGTGCAGTGAAACTTGGTACAGTAAATCCTTATACGAATGTTAATCCACTGGCATCTAATTTATTTCAATGGTTTCCATAACCTCAAGATGGCAGCTGTGAAAAATTTTAAAATCTCCTTGTTTTTTCTTGTGTCCTAATTATGCAATTGAAGTTTGAATACTACACATTCCCAATAATCTGCATGTAACAGTACATAACTCTAGGACCTACATATATAATATCCAACATGGCGACCATCCGAAATATTTAGTCGGTTCTTAATATCTACGAATCTATTACAGCAATCAAACAGAAATTGTGTATGTTGATAGTGGCAATTAACATAAGTAGGATATATGAAAATAGGCTGTATAGTTCTTCACGGAACTACTTGTTTCTTCTAGTATAGAGAGCTTTAAAGCCATTTTTCAGTGTTGCCTTATTGACCATTGATATTATAACTTTCAGTCGGTCAACACGAAATAATTCCAATTACTGGAATATGTGAAAAAATAACCTGAAATAAATTACATGTGATTAATATAAAACCTCTGTTCGAAAATTTTGGTGAATGTGTTGTTGTTGTCTTACCCGAAACAGCAGTTATTGTCCTTCGAAGTAATCCACGTGGTTGGTTATGCACTTCTAGAACAGGTGTTCAAGTCCTGGAAACTCCTGGCATATTCTTCTTCGGGGTCGTGCTTCAGGCACCAGGTCTCGTCGCCCGTGACTATGTTTTTCTGGATCATTCCATACCACGGAACATTCACCCTTCTCACTGCAACCCGTCGAACCGGTGTGCATGGCAGGTTGCATAGATTCCCAAGTTTGAAACAGAAGAGCATGTTCGTTAGATGATCCATTGTTTAGGTTTGACCACACGCACTGCACACTCGCTCTAAAATGAGCTGTTTACACACGAGAAACAGAGCGCCAACGCTCAGGAACTTGTTCAGACATGCCTTGACCTCTCCGGCGCGGGATTCAAAATTGGCGAACTTTTACTACCGTGAGCAGGATAACTTCTCTCACCATACTTTTCGGACAATGGCCTAGAAAGAAAACCTCGTATCTTGCGCTCATCAGTTGCGTGGAAATGTTCTGTAACTGGCTCTGTATTAGGGAATATTTTTGCTCTACTGGCCAGGTTTTCATTCTTGTCCATCGATAGATATATTGGTATATATTGTTTTGTCCTTCTTCAGTAGTATGCCCCAGGAAAACCAGGAATTCTCCTGGAATTATGAGTTACTGGAATATTGTATTTCCTCCCACAATCGTTGCTTAATTTTAGCCTAAAATCCGTGGAAGAAAATCAGGGTTCAAACCCGGCCGAAGTCGTCGGACTTTTTAAGAGCGTTAAAAATCCTTCAGTATGCCTTCCTTCGGAGGGGAAGTAAAGCCGGCAGTCCCATGTCATAGATTTATGGCATGTAAAAGATCCTTTCACAGACTAAACTTGTGTAAAGCTAAATTGTTAAGTTAGATTTCGTCAGAACACTATCAAAGTTCCAACGTTCACCACTAGGTATCATTGATATCTGGTAGCGAAAGTTGGAACTACTTGAAATTGAACCAAACTGTAGCTCACCCTAAGGGTGTCCTCTGGAAGCAGCTACAGACTCAGGCGAGCCGAACATGTCCTCGGACACTCCCGGCACTAAAAGCCATACGATAGGGTGTGACAATTATGCTAAGAATATTAGCATTTCAAGAATCTGTGATGACTGATGAATCACAGAACCATAAGGTCCACTGCTAGAGATATTGCTGTTTTAAAACATTTTTTTTTTTCCAATAATGATATTGCAACTAAGATACAACTCCAAAAGAACAAAAGTAAGTGTGGAATTGCCCCATATATCAAAGAGAAATGATTTCACGGGTTGGTTTTGATGAATAATTTAATAAAGTTTCTCAGATGCAACAGATGGACATTAGCATTCATTTTTGGGACAATTCCAAGAATGAAGTAGCAGTAGTATGCACTGGTCCTCTGCTGTACTTGTTCACACTACAGTAAGCAATTTACTTGCAGCAATCAATAAGGAGAGACCACCCCTTCGTATGAAGATGATAATCACTTTATTAATGGATGGCTTTGACCTTCAGAGTGCTATTGATGAAACGGTTCGTCACCAATTCTACCACGCGGTGGTGCTAGTGAGGAAAGGGTTTCTCGCTACGTATATTTCGTTTTTGTTTCACATTTGAGGCGATGTTATTTGAAAGTAGACTTACATGCTCTTCGGTGATAGTCCATGGAACCATTATCTTTGCATTTTTATTCATCTCTATGGTGATGCGAATTACACTATTCATTTGTTCAAAGAGATGGTCAAGCTTTACTTCTGTGCGCTGTAATGGCTGACAACGAACTGAGTAGTAGTTCGAATAGTGTTGATTGTACCTCTAATGAGAGGCCGTATAGCTAGAGATACGGGAAAATTGCAATTGTGATAAACGCAAATTTTACTTCTTTCTCGATTTTTCAACTATAAGGTAACTACATATTATGATTATGTATACCCAGAATTTGCGAAACTGAATTTGCGATAACTAGACATTCTTGCGAATTTCATGATTCTGTTCACATCCTCATTCCCCTCCGGCATAATGTCAAAATCTGCCACATTGCCAGAAAAGTTTCCATATGCATTTAGCAGTTATTCTTGCCATATCTCTAGTGTTCCCTTGATATCTACAAGGCTGCGTACTTGCTCCAACACTGTTTGCATTGTATTTGGCTGCAATGCTCTACAAATCGCCCACAAACATCCCAGGTGTAGAGGTCAGGTGCCGTTTTGATGGAGGGCTCTTCAACCTAGCTCAATTTTGCTCCAAGAAGCTAACTCAGGTTACGAAGATAACCAATATGTTGTATGCAGATGATACGGTATCGCCTACACTCACGCCAGTGGAGTTGCAACAGACTGTTAATTGCTACAAGAATGCATGTGATCGTTTTGGTCTCACCATTAACATTCTGAAGACCAAGGTTCTGGCACAACCTTCACCAGGCACTTCCCTTCTGCACTTCAAAATTTCTTGCACTTCAACTTTTCAATCTCAGATACTCCATTGGAGCAGATAGACCACTTCTCGTATCTGGGCAGTCTATCTGTACATGGCAATTGTGGGCAGGATGTTGAGAAGAGAATCGGTGCTGCCCATGCGGCATTTGGGCGACTTTCGCACCGGGTCTTCTTGAATAAAGATCTGACCGTGAAGACGAAGCTCATGGTGTACCAAGCTGTTGTCATCTCAACATTGTTGTATGGCTGTGAAACCTGGACCCTTTATTGACATGACTTCCGAAAGCTTGAGCGCTTCCATCAACAGAAACTTTGATCCATCCTTAAGATAAAGTGGGAAGACCACATCACCAATCTTGATGTTCTTGAGAAAGCGCATGCTAATAGTATAGAATCATCCATCATTGGTCATCAACTTAGATGGATTGGACATGTCCATCGGATGGATGATATGAGACTACCATGCCAGATTCTGTATGGTGAACTCACCTCCGGCACCAGACCTCATGGAGGCCCTAAGAGACGTTACAAGGACCAATTTAAACAGAATATGAAGTTGACAGGTCACAATCCACAAACCTGAGACCAGTTTGCTAAAGACTGTTCTACTTGGCGCCAGACCATCTCGGCTGCTGTCAAAATGTTTGAAGAAGGTCGTAGAATTGTTAAGGCCAAGCGACAAGCACGAAAGCTCCGTGCAACACAGCCACGCCCTCCACCAACAGTTCTGTGTGATCTGTGTGGAAGTTTGTTTCATGCACGCATTGGGCTGTTCAGTCACCACAAACATGCCCACAGACCTAAACCTTAGATTATTTTAGACTGTTTTGGAAGATCTATACTCGGAAACGAGTTGAAGCTGCCAACTACGACAATAACCTTATCAAAATTAACCAAAACACTGCTGATTTCTATTTTCCCTCCAGTTCTGATTTTATTTAACTTTTCAAAGAGACTTCCCTAACATTTCCAGTTTATCTCCAAATTCCTCCGATGATTTCCTTTTGGACTCTACTATTAATTGTTTGATTCTCTCCCTTTCCATTGCATATGACCAGTCAAATGGTGCCTTTCCTAAATACCATGCCAGTTCGACTGTCCTTTGCCACCATTTCATCCTTGCCTTTCTACTATTCTTTACCATTTCTGTCTGAATTTCATTACTGTGTTTGAACATTTACTGGAACATTCATAGTGCTGTGACCATTAAGCTAAGCTTATATAAGAGGGTAGGCAATTCAGCTCTGATTCTTGTAGGAACTTATCCTGTGTAATCTTGTTAAAAGCCATTTTATGTACTTTGTCTATCATTAATTAATAATTATTAATTATTAATGATTTAAATTCTTGTGTGTTACAGAAAATTGCAGAGAACAAATGATGAACTTCAAGAGCAAGTAGAAAGTTTACAAGTGCAAGTTGAGCATCTCCATACAAGGTAAGGCATTGCCTTTTGAAAACTAAATGTGATGGTTAGAGTAATGTGTAAGCAAGTTCTGATAGTGGTGGTGGTTACTGCTAGGGACAAAACATCGTCATATTGTAGCCTTATCACTCTGTTTTAAAGGGTAAAAATGTGGCAAGTGATTAGTGTAGGTGATGAATGGCTTGATACACTTCATCATGCCAACCTCATCTTGGGATAATGAGAGACAAATGAAAGGAATAAATTGGACTTGGAGTTGGAAGGTGACAGTTGTAGCCACTTACATGGTACAGTCCTGGTATTTGCCTGAAGTTGAAAATGGGGAAACCCCTGAAGCCATTTCAAAGACCAGTGACAGTGGGGTTCAAACCAGCATTTGTCTCAAGTTTAAATATAGCCTAGTCCCATTACATGTATTAATGTAGTGAATTAAACTGGTTGGTGGGAAAATTGTGAAGGATGCAGATGTATTGAAAAGTAACCAAGGAATTAGTCACTGTTCAGAAGTTATCATATTAAAGGTAACACACAATTTTTTGTAGTGTGGGGAAGATACTATTATAGCAATTAAAAGCCATGGCTCAGTTATTTAAATGTTATGTGAAACTGTAGGTCCCATTAACATTTACAGTGAAATCTCGATGGTAACATTTTTAAAATAATGTTGATTTTTATTGGTCCTGGCTATTATGTCATAAACACAATGTAAATTAGGCTTTATTTAAAGCTTGAATTTTATGGCTACTGGAACCAAGTCAATGTAAACTAATGTTCGTATGGTTCCAAACATTTTACTAGTTATTTCTTCCTGCTACCTTACAAAAATCCTGCAATGAGGGAAAAATTACAGACTAATCGCAATACAGTGGACTGAGAATGGAAGAGAGAACTGCGGTCGCATATCTCAAAACAGATATGACCACTCCAATTCCTATAAGAAGTTATGTTACATGTGTAAATTATGAAAACAAACTACCCATAAAAAGTAAGGAGCAGGTGTGTGAATGAATGATTACTTTATACTTTTACTGATTTTTAACAACATTATTGGCTGGTGTATTCTCCAAATTTTTTCAGTTGCATAATAATCAGTGGGATTTACAGTTCCAGGCAAAAGCACAACAAAGGTGTCACGCACACATTATCTGTTTCAACCCATGGGTACACGACTGGATGTCGTCAGACTACCTTTGAAGTTAACTACCCATGTATATATCTATTATTACCATCATATCAAACAGAAAAGGATTGGGGATGCAAAATTTCCTTTGCTGTTTTATCCTCTTTTGTTCGGAGCCTGCAGTAAATGTCTTTTGGACAAAAGATACATAACGCATAGGTAGTAACTGCAACAACATATTTCTTAGGTTGCTGTAATAAAAAAATATTTTCTTCATATTTTCTCCAAAGCATTGAGATACTTCTTACACTGTTTCATTTACAGTACATTTACGATGCCTGGCATTACATCTTATCTATTCCTTTATCATTCTTGTTTCAGCTCTCGCTTACTGATACAGTTACTTATGAATCCAGTCAAGCAATGTCGCCAATGTATCAATTTTGTCTTCCATTGCTACAAGTTTAAATGTGTTTTTGCGCTGACAATAAATTTTGAGACTTGATAAACTCTCTTAGCAACAAAACTGCATTGATAATACAAAACTTTTTTTTTTGGCATAATAGTAATTTTCCGTGTGATCGAGTTAGCAGCTGTGAAGTAGACATTTCGTTTCAAGTTCATTGAGGTCTACAGTATGTCAGTGTAGAAGGTAGCATTTAAATACTTCACTACAGTTGAAAATTGTGACTAGCTGATGTCTGTTTGAAAATTTAAGATTTTAACCAATAATTTGTGATAACTTCGAAAAAATTATGATGCAGGGTTGTAATTTCAACAGATTTAAAAGAATTTTGGGACTTGGAATATGATTCATGGATTCTGTTTGCCGAGTTGCGCAGATAACTATGTATAAAATATGAGGGATGAGATGTGGTACTCACACTGAGAGGGAGTGAGAGAGAGAGTGTGTGTGTGTCTGTCTTTCTCTCCCCCATCCCCATTATCTGATCTATAATAAGTAGTGGATTAGTAATTTTCACCGTCAGTGTTCAATACTACGTCGGCCCACTTATCCCAATGTTTTGATGGAGGCATTGATGGGTGAGCACTTGAAGTTGGTGGATGACCTGTTTGCTAACTTTTCATGATTCGCAGCCAGAAAGAATTATTGATTTTACTTTGGTGTTGAGTATTCTGATCTTTGTAGCAGTTGCATATTTTCAGTTGGGTACGGAAAACTATCACAATGCAAATGGTATTGTGATGTTACTTGTTCAGCGACGGAACTCCCTCTATCCCTATGGTTTCGAGTTTGCAGCCAGGCACAGAAAAATATCGGGATGTTGATGCAATTAGGCACCTTTCTTTGGCCCATTTGATAAGATTTCCTGCTGCAGTCGCTGTCACATGTTTGCAGGCAGGGACAGGAAAAATATTATGGTATGTGATTAGTGCCACTCCTGGTCCATAGATTCATTCCCGCGGTCCCAGCAGAATGGCGGTTACAAGTTTGCAGTCAGGCACAAGGAAAAGTCAATATGGCACAGTTCTAGGCTCATTGAACGAGATTCCTGCTAATCTTATGCTGCAATGACGATAGTACAACATGCGGAAAGGAATGTTTTGTTCAAAGAACACTATAGTTAGAAATTTATATTATAATTGGTAAAAATAAATTTGCATTTTGCTATATTTGCATTGATATAATTATTATTTGTAAAATAGCCATTTTCCCAAAATTTCATAAAATGTAAACAATAATACTAAAAGGTTAGTATTTAGTTTACAAAACAGTGAGCTGAAACATAATGAATAAAAATGTGTGTTTTGCATTGTTTTTTTTTTCCCGAAAATTCAGTCATATTATTTTTATTAATTCTGAACAATGCAAATGTTATTAATGTTTTTTTTTAAGAAATAGGCCTACTTAAAAGTAACTAATAACAATAACTAACTAATAATTAACTACTTAAAAAGTTCAATATTTTGGCAATAAGCACAAATAATTTTGTGAATTTTTCATTAACATTCGTATTGGTGCGTCATCTTTCCTTTCTTCATAAATTTCACTGTCATGGATTTTTCTGTTATTAATCCAGGATTTGAAATTTATATTGGTGGCAGCCTTGTTTTATGGCATAAAAAGCCAGTATTTAAACATGCATTAAATTTGCTGCAAGATGCTTTGCGCCATGCAGTAGAACCTCATCAGCTTATTATGCCATCCTGTGTAATACCTGGTCCCTTGACATCTCCTATACTGTATAAAGCCTTTTTAGAATACCCCGTTATACCATACTTCGCTCCCACTTAAGATGCTTCTTTTCCTATTTTTTTGCAAAGCTCCAAAGAATAGAATATTTTACTTTCTTGTTGCCTGTCTTGCCTCGTTCTTTCATGAAAGAGGAATTTAATAAGGTAAGAAACACCCCTTTTTTTTCCAGTTAATGTTCGTCGTTTAGTTGTACTAGATAAACAAAGAATGAGTGTTTCAACTGTGGGTTGAATTGAGCTTTGCAGTGATATCAGGGTCATGTTATAATAACATTTGACATATATTCAAATCATTTTCAGGAGTGTGTAAACCATACTCGATGAACTCCCACATGTGCAGATTCACCATGCACTCATTGTTTTTGAGTGACAGTACATTTGTATGCATTAATAACCACCAAACTTGAGAATCATCCTAATCATACATCCAATGTTTCGGCCTACTTACAAAGTTTTTAGCCCACTTTTCACATTTTGCAAAAATGAGGAAAAAGTAGTCTTTTGAGATCGATCCGGAAAAATGTGTGTCTGTCTGTCTGTCCTTCTGTCTGTCTGGCTGTGTGTCCGTCCATCCCCCTATCAACTCCTAAACGGCTGGAGCAATCGAAATAAAAATTGGTAGGAGTAAAGATCTATACCTGAATATCTCACGGCCATATTTGAAAATGTCAGTGCTACCAACTGCTGAAAAATCGCAATTGAAATTTGAGCTCCATGTTGGATATCTTGGAAGGTATGAATGGGAGCTATTTCAAAATCGGCACACATATAGATAATAATATTGCAGTTTAATTTCCAGAAGGTCATACATGGCAGTGTTGCCAAAATGATTATAAGCCTACTGATAGGTCCAATATTTAAATGCATATAACTTCTACACTATCAATTGGAATTCAACCAAATTTTGTATGTTGTATGTGTACATAACCAGATATGACTGAACGTATTCTTATGAACCACCAGTGCTGCCAACTGTTAAAAAATGCTCTTAATTTCTTTTATCCAAATACCAATATATATGAGAAAGTATGCAAGCCGACAGCTTTAAACTATGCACACGTATAGTACATGACATTCAATATTAATTTGGAGTAACTTATATACGTCAGTGCTACCAACATGATTCTAAGCCTGCTGAGAGGTCCAAATTTAAATACATGTAACTTCCATACTATCATTTGGATTTCAACCAAATTTCGTATGTGCTATGTGTACCATAACAGCTATGACTATGCGTATTAAGAGCAACCAGGGCTGCCAACTGTTAATAAATGCTGTCTCTATTTTTGTTACCCTAATATCAATATATCAGAAAGAATGCAAGCCAATAGCTCTAAACTTTGCACACGCATAGTACAATGGCATTCTAGATTACTTTGGAGTAACTAATATACGTCAGTGCTGCCAACATGATTCTAAGCCTGCTGATAGGTCCAATTTTAAAATGCATGTAACTTCTATACTAATGGATTTCATTCAAAATTGGCACAACAATAGATCATATTATTTCAGATTATTTCTGACCAATACATGCATGACACTGTTGCCAACATGATTTTACGCGCGCTGTTAGATCCAATGTTTAACTGCATGTAACGTCCATGCTATTCATTGGACTCCAACCAAATTTTGTATTCTGTACCTTAAGAGATGGAACTAAGAATATATTCAGTCACCAGGGCTGCCAACTGTAGTGCTCTATTAGGCTACATTATGCCAGGTATACAGTATTTCGAACTAATTAGAAATTTCGATATTACCAACTTAATTTCGTCATTATTCTAAATAGATCCATATGGATTAATCATTGGCATGAATCTTAAATTTTAAGAAAAGTAGGCTCTTTAGTTCATCACGGAACTTCTTGTTATATAATGTTTTACCACCAATGGACTCAAATTATTGTTTAAATAGTTTACTTGCTGTACTTACACATTATTATAACTTATTATCTATCTTCTATCTATATATATAAAGCTCAATGTCTGTCTGTCTGTCTGTCTGTTATGTATACAAATCCACACCGTTTCACCAATCTCAACCAAAATTTGTATACTTACCCTATGTAACCCTGTGAATAACACTGTCCACTTAAAATTTCGGACAGACAACCCCATTTCCCGCATTTAGGCCCTTTGGAAAACATCTACACCGTTTGACCGATCCGAACCAAAATTTGTATACTTACCCTTTGCAACCCTGTCCACTTGAAATTTCGGACAGACCACCCCATTCTCTGCATTTAGGCCCTTTGACCCAAATCTACACCGTTTCACCGATCAGAACCAAAATTTGTATACTTACCCTTTGGTACCCTGCGAGTAACACTGTTTGCTTGAAATTGCGGACAGACCACTCCATTCCCTGCATTTAGGCCCCTTGGCTCAAATCTACACCGTTTCACCGATCTGAACCAAAATGTGTATACTTACCCTTTGTAACTCTGTGAATATCACTGTCCACCTAAAATTTCGGACAGACCACCCCATTTCCTGCATTTAGGCCCTTTGGCAAAAATCTATATCGTTTCACCGATCCGGATCAAAATTTGTATACTTACCCTTTCGAACCCTGCGGGTAACCCTGTCCACTTGAAATTGCGGACAGATTACCCCATTACCTGCATTTAGGCCCTTTGGCAAAAATCTATATCGTTTCACCGATCCGGACCAAAATTTGTGTACTTACCCTTTCGAACCCTGCGGGTAACCCTGTCCACTTGAAATTGCGGACAGATTACCCCATTACCTGCATTTAGGCCCTTTGGCACAAATCTACACCGTTTCACCGTTCAGAACCAAAATTTGTATACTTACCCTTTGGTACCCTGCGAGTAACATTGTCTGCTTGAAATTGCGGACAGACCACTCCATTCCCGGAAAGAGGACAGGGTCCGTCCCAAAGGCAATGGAAGAAAGGGGTAAAACCGGACCCGCTCAGGAAACCCTCAGGGTTGCCAGCTCCCGAACTCACCAGCCATGAGCCCTTGAGGATGTAGCACTATCCAGGGTGCACCAGAAGTGGTGGGGCTACACACACCCTGCCTCCTTGAGGGTCTTGAGCAGAAGACATGAGATATTAAGAAAAGAAAAAGAAGGCTGACACCTCGAAGAATGAGGCTATCAGGAATGATTAGAAAAGGGCCAATTAAGGCGGGAAAGTGAAAGAGTCGCTAGGCCTCGGATACCCTGATACCATCGGGGTCAGAAGAGAACAAGAGTTTGACCAAGGGAGGCTGACAGGAAAGAGAACTGAAAGGAGCCCGGCACCAGTAGGTAGAAGCAATACCGGACTTAGCTGGGGTCCCGTGGTCACAAACCCACGTCCCACAAGTTGAGAGACCCTGGTGCGTGGAGGGGGGAGGAGAGGGCCAGGTGTGAGAATAGCTTGCTGATTCATCGCGAGTTGACATGAGAGGAATGTCCAGACCCTGCCGTGTTACCTGGTATTGCTGACTATAATGATGTTCATACAGGGTCTTTGCTCAAACCACCGTAGTGTTACGAAAGAATGAGTGATTCACCGGTCAATGTGAATAGGACCGGGAACCCCCCCGAACGTCTGTCATCATATATCGTCATCATCTGCGATTCGTGCAGCTTGGACCCGAGCAATACTCGAAAAGCTCTTTCACTACACGCATCGAGTATAGGCCTAAGCCAGAAAATAACGTTCAGACTTTGGAAGACATCGAAGGTAGAAATCTGAATTGCCTATATCAGATTTAAAATTACACCATGTTCGTTTAGTAGTCATTTTTCATTACCTTATTATTATCATAAGGGCAAATGACCCAGATGTTACGCCCATTATACCACTAATCACCACACACAATAAGTCTTCATCGCCTGTGAATTTTGAAATATTTCTTTCTATCACGGTAGTTTGTAAGTTTGTCGTGTCAATTCAACAGTAGTTTTCATTATCATACTCATCAAAAGGGCAAATGGCCTAAATGTTACGTCCATTATACTACTAAGTAACACCACAGTCTTCATCGCCTGTGATTTTAAAATGTGTATTTCCATTAGTTTGTAAATTTGATATACCCGTTCAGTAGTAGTCGTCTTCATTATCATCCTCATCAAAAGGACAAATGACCTAGATGTTACGTCCATTAAACTACTAAGCAACACCAGAGCCTACCTAGCCTGTGATTTTAAAAATATGTATTTGCATTAATTTGTAAGGTTGATATACCCGTTCAGTAGTAGTCGTCTTCATTATCATCCTCATCAAAATGGCAAATGACCTAGATGTTACGCCCATTATACTACTAGGCAACACCATAGTCTTCCTCGCCGGTGATTTAAAAATATGTATTTCTATTAGAGTGTAAGTTAATTATACCCGTTCAATAGCAGTCGTCGTCAGTATCATCTTCATCAATGACGTTGAGTGTTAAGGAGACTGAAATATTATCATCATTCTACCGGGCGAAGCCGGGTTTACTGCTAGTTAGAGAAATAAAGAGAAAATTGAGAGAGGAGCAGTATGGTTTCAGACCTGGGAGATCAACAGTGGATCTCATATTTTCAGTGAGACAGCTCCAGGAACACCACTACGAATTTGGAGAGGATCTGTTGATGGCCTTCCTGGACATCGAAAAGACCTATGATAGTGTGTGTAGGGAGAAGGTTTGGAAAGCAATGGAAAACATGGGAGTGGAAAAAGGGACTGTAGGCAGAGTGAAGGAGATGTATTGTGGAAGTGTGAGTTCTGTGAAAGTTGGAGGGGAAAGAACAGACTGGTTCAGACAAATGAGTGGCCTGAAACGGGGTAGTGCGCTGTCACCCCTTCTCTTTATTGTGGTTATGGACGAGGTAATGACACGGATAGCAGGAAAGATAGGAGAAGATAAGATGAAAGCAATGGTGTTTGCAGATGATCTCATGGTCTGGGGAAACAGGGAGGAGGAAATTCAGGAGCAACTGAAGGCTTGGGAAGAAACAGTGGGAGAGCACGGATGGAAGTTCAACATCAGTAAATGTGAGATCCTGTTAACGACCAGGAAAAAGGACAGACCAATGAGTGGGATAACACTTGGAGGTGGACAGCTGAAGAAGGTGGAAAGTCTCAAGTACTTGGGAAGTATAGTGGAGGAAAATGGGAGAAATGACAAAGAGATTACGGAACATGGAAGACAGGCAGAAGCATTTCTGAGAAGCATTAGGAGCTTAGTGTGGAATAAAGATGTCCCACAAAAAAGCAAGGAAGTGTTATACAGAAGCTACTATATCCCGATACTGACCTATGCTTCCGAAATGTGGACAATGAAGAAAAGAGACATAAGCAGAATACAGGCAGGTGAAATGAAGTTCCTGCGAAGTAGGATCGGAGTAACAAGAAGAGACAGGATGAGGAATGAAAAGGTCAGGGAAATGGTGAAAGAGGAGCCCTTGCAAGGTAGGATTGAGACCTCAAGACTGAGGTGGTATGGACACTTAAAGAGAATGGATGAGAAGAAGATTCCCAAGAGGATACATGAGATGCAGATGCAGAAGATACGACCAAGGGGAAGACCAAGAGATAGATGGCTGAAAGGAGTGGAGGAATGTGTCAAGAAGAGAGGCGAGGACTGGACCAGAGTGACAGTGGAGAGGTGGTGGGAAGAAAGGACTAAGTGGCGAGGCTTATGTTCCAAACAGACCCAGCCTGGGGCTGGAAACTGTACAAGATGATGATGATGATTATTAGTATTAGGTATAATTAACTGTATTTTTGAGACTGTTTATACCTCACTAACTGCAAAAATACAGTTTGTATTTCTCATGTCTAGCGATAACATATTAAAAGGTTATTCCTTATAACCTGAAGTTATCAAAATGTTATGTTCTAGTAGTAAAATTATGTTAATACTGTGGTATACTTGCCTTTCTGGGTAGAAAACCATACACCAGCCACTCACAGTGACAGGTTTATGTGAGATTTCATGTGTTAACTACCAATATGTCGAGTAGTTCTCTTTTAAAACCTTTGTTATGATCTTTTGTTAATAGGAGGCACGTGTCAGCTAGGCTTGGGTAAGATTTATGGCTTTATATATCGTATATACCCGAATACCCCCCCACATTTTTATTCAAAATCGGACGTGAAAAATTGGGGTGCGGGTATTAATTCAGTCGTCCAAATTTAAATGATTTAAATTGCCCGCCAGAGCGATATAGGGTGTTGCAAGTATCCGCTAGATGGTGCGAGTGCGTTTTCGGGTATACCATATTTACTCTCATAACTTCTTATTATTTACCTTTTTTTAAAATGAATTTTCGGCTTTAAAATTTCCCTTGATATAGGTTAGGATGGCGTGGTATAAAGGCACACAAAGGAGCACCTAGCATCTTTAAATCAACACACAAAATAGTTATTTTAACCTATACTTTTTTTACGAAATATGTGATAATAGCCTATTTAAATAGCCACTCTCTTGGATCATCACAGCTGACTGGTCACAGCGCTGCAGTACGGCAATGCGAGCGCCGAGTTCAAGGTTATGCAGTGTTGCATGTTACACGGCATAGATTCGCGATTTACAGTGTGACCATTGTCTATTGTTTCTCGAACCCACTCCAGAACTTTTATGTCCACATTTTCGTACTTTCCTTTTTTCACACCGCAGAAGGACTTTCAAGTTTTCTTTGTTCCCAATAATTTGTCCTTCTGGTTACCGGTACGCCAATAACGAATCATACACGGCTGCACTTCATATTTACGACTCGCCGCTTTCACTCTATTTTCTGCTGCAAATTCTAGCATTTTTAACTTGAAGGATGCCGTAAAACTTATTCTTTTGTTTATTTTCAATTGTTGTGTACTGCACGCTTCTTACACACAACCGTGCGGGATGCAAGGCATGGAACTCGTAAGCGGGGCGGTAGGGGGAGAGAGTAGCCGTTGAGGAGGTCAACAGGTGTTGAAGGCAGAAGCGGGGGGGTTTTACAGTTTCGTGAGTTGCGTGATACGGTAACATGGCATCGGTAAACGTAAAACAAGTGATGGAAATAGCTAACATGAAATCTCGTCATATGTAGCACATTATAAATAGTATACATTTGTTTAAAAGTGACAAAAATAAAAATAAAAAGTTTTTTTTTTCAAATTTCCATTAAAAAATGAGGGTGCGGGGATTATTCGGGTATATACGGTATATATATATATACAGTGAAATCTCAGTAGAACGATTATCGATACAATGACAATAGCTTCTATAATGATAAAATATTGTGGTCCTGGCTTAAACCCCATTGATACAATGTTATTTTTTTCTCGATGCAACGATACTCTCTATAACGAAAAATCTCTCTACTTCGATCCATTTTTCAGTTCCCTCCGACGAACATCCCCTCTGCACTACGATAATTTAAGCACAGAACTGCGATATGAAGAACTAACTTTCCAATTGCGTAAGCAAGGGAAGCAAGCTATTACTGTACAGTAGCTGCTTATCTGAGGGTAGGTTTATTGTGCAACTCGGGGACTCAGCAGGTATAGAATTCCAAGAAACCGTAGCGCCCTCATTAGTGACCTTGTTTTGGCACATTGTCATACATTCCAGCGACTGTTGTCATTGCAGCAGTTGTTTCGCTTTGGAGAGGTAGTGCACTTGTTTCGAAGTGCTCTTTTCTGTACTGTACGTACATTATTTTTGACAGCATAGCTTCATGTTCCCGGAAACTACTAAGTCTGCAGCAGAAATTATCGATAATTAACTAAATAGATGGGGGAATGAACCAAACAGACGTAGCAAGAAAACACGGTCTTTCATAATCAACAGTGCCTACGTTTTGGAAGAAGAGAAAAGAGCTAGAGGAAACGTTAAAATCAAATGCTGTAAATCCTGGAAGAAAGCGCATAACAACTGCAACGTACAGGGACGTTGATGCTGCAACGGTGAAGTGGTTCAATGAGAAAAGAGCCCTGAATATTCCATTTAATGGGCCACTACTTTGTGCCCAAGCTAGAAAGTTTGCTAACCTGCTGGGTGTAAGCGACTTTAGAGCCAGCAACGGGTGGCTTTTTAGGTTTAGAGATCGTCATGGTATAACCTATAAATCAATTGAAGGAGAAGAGAAGTCTTCTGCGACAGGTGACGCCGATTAGTGGCGAAGTAATTCAATGAAAGAAATTTCACAAAAATACACACTAGAAGATATCTATAACACTGATCAGACTGGGATTTTTTTTATCAACTTCTCCCTGAGAAAACCTTGACTTTGAAAGGAGAGAAACGCAGTGGAGGCAAAACATCCAAGCAACGTTTAACTGCTCGCCTCTGTGTGAACCAGACAGGAACACACTAGCTCCTGCCATTTGTAATAGGAAGACGTCTTTAAGCCTAGATGCTTCAAAAATGTTAAGTTTGCCAGGTAAGTAATTTTAAAATCGCTCTTCGCAAAATTACACCAGTGATTTTTCTGATTCTTTTTTTTTTAAGTGTACACTGCCTCAATACGAGTTTTCTCATTTCAAATTTTAGTTGACTACAACGCAAACAAGAGGGTGTGGATGACCGGTACTATGTTCACAGAGTGGCTTCTGAAACTGGATGCTGAAATGAAGAAGAAGAAGAAAAATCGTTGAAAACTGTGCAGCTCACAAGCAGCTACCAGACCTGCAACATGTGGAGGTCTTCTACTTCCCGGCAAATTGTACCTCGATCCTGCAACCTTTAGATATGGGAATAATAAAGTGTCTTAAAGGGTACTGCAGAACAAACTTGGTTGAGATTATTATCAGAAGCTTAGAAAGAAATCTGTCAAATGCATAACAGGTTGATATAAAACAAGCATGTGAGAGGATAGCTGCAAGCTGGCAACCAGTGAAACCGAAGACCGTGAGGAATTGTTGGAGAAAGGCAGGATTTTCATCTGAAGAAGAGGTTGACTCGATTTTGAGTATGACGCGGGTGTGATTTTACAGGGTAGTGTTCTTTTTAACTATGGCGAACAGCTTGGTGAGAACGAGAATGTTCCAGCAGCAGAAAAATACTTTTCGGTTGATGACCAAATCCTTGTTTTCTCTGAACTCACGATGAAACAATTGTGGAGGAAATTCAGGGAATCCAGGCAGGAGAGGAAGAAGAGGATGAAGAATGATAAGAACGATTTAATGAACCATTGCTTACTCTTCCACAAGCTATTGCATCTTGTGAAGTGCTGCATAATTTTCTATCGAGTATTCCAAGTGTTTCAGAATATCACTTAATGAACCTCGACGCGATCAGGTATTTGTGTGTTTTACTTTCTGTAAAGAAAACTGTCAAACAGACTACCATTTCAGATTTCTTTAAGTGTTTTACAGTAGTGAAGTGCTGCAACGTATTTATAACAAATACTGCGTGTGTACGAAAATGAAATTACACGGTCAATATGACTGTCCACCACTGAACGAAGTAAGACAATGTAATTTCGTATTTCTTTCTGTGTTTCTGTTCTCGCAAATCTTATTCACTGTATTAGTTGTAATTAAATGGTACCATGTGGTTGGTAATTAATGTAATTCAATTTCCAGGTTTTAATCGGTTCACCGATTGGCATGAGAAGGTGTAATTCTAAATTCTCTTTATAACTATAACTCCTCTACAACATTTTTTTTTTTTTTGTCTTCAAGTTATCGTATCAAGATTTCACTGTATAGGATTTAATTCTTCATAAGCAGGCATTACTTTGCTATATTCACAAAACCTTGATTATAGTTTGCCTCGATTTAAGGCTCCCAGGGTAAATGTTAAATGGGGGTTTTCACTGCGTTATACAGCACAAGCTTTCCTATTTTTATTAATTGGTTTGCTGGTGTGAAGAATAGGAAGTTAGATGACTAACCAAGTAAAGGAGGTATGTTTGTTATAATGCACGAGTATAATAACCAAGAAGTGAAGTAAAGCATTGTTATCTTTACAATATTACAGTAGTTCTCTGGTGAATGGTGCATGCAGTTAATTGGAAGAAGAAAATCTTTGTGACAGTGTGTAGTCTTACCATAAATACTCTTGCAAATTTTTCCATAGATCATGCAGCAAGGTTAGAAGGCCACTTATGCCCTTGGAACAAAGCATGGAGGTTATCATTGTAAGTTCAGACACTGAAAATAGTGTGTCTTCTTTGAACCTATTTTCATGTAAGTTGAGAGTTGTAATGATTAACCTTTCTTAAGGTACGGAAACTAACCCCCTAAGTTCACAGCACTTTAGAAACTTATAATCAGCAGGGTTTGCTTAGCAGACCTTCAAGACTGGATCTGGCGGCTTGTACTTCAAGCATATTCATGTGAGCTGTAAATAATTAAAAAATAATTGTGTGCTACGAAAGTAACCTAAAGGTGAGTGCTTTACAGTGAAATAGTCAATTCCTCACTCGGTAGCTGAAGTTTCAGCGGGAATCTCCTTCAACATTATAAAGGCAAAGGGTACAAGAGAATGTTTTTCCACAATTGAGTCTTTTTACCTGCCGAATTGACAGGCCTCAAACTCATCTCTGACATTGGAACCCTTTGAATTGTAAGTGTCTGATCTGATCGACATTTGACGCGATGACAAGAGGGAATGCTTTATTCAGGGGTACCAAAATTAGATTCCCAATTGTATGTTTTGTGGTTAGTTAAAGTTAGTTTGTTTGAGCACTGCATCTACGGGACTGGGTGGGAGGCAGTGCTCTCACTCTTCCTTTATCTCGTACACATTCTTTCCCTAACCTCTACTTACTTCACTGCTGCTCAGTCTTATAGATGTTGTCTTCAATTAAGCAAACTTTAACGCACCAAAACATGCACTGAATATGAAATTGCAGATCTAATTTTGGTAATGCTGAGTACAGCATTCCTACTGAAGGTATTGTGTGCCTTGTGATGTAGTAGGCTATTTAGCATTGTTGCCAACCACCCCAGAGGCCCAGGTTCAATTCCTAGATCTGCCAAGAAATTTAATTGTGGTTCAAGGCACAGAGAAACCTCAATTGTGTTTTAGACAAGGCCATTTCCCCCATAAAAAGAGATGGACCCGGTAAAATAATTAATGTGGGATTATTTATGTTTTGAATGAATTATCACATTTATGGGGGAAAAGGTACTAGAGGCAGCCAAAATTTGTGAGGTTAGAATGCTCTACGCCAATTTCTAACATTTGGCTTTTACGAAGTGAAGATTCAATCATTTTCAGAAATTTCACCACTCTGGTTTAATATGAAATGGCACATTTTTTTTTATTAATTGAGCAACATCATCCTAGTATTTGATATATTGCAAGAAGAACACCTCCAGTTCTCAACCTTCATGTCAAAAGGCAAATTCAGAAGGATTCTGACTGTGCCGAGTAAGAATGAGGAGCGCACTATTACGGTATGAAAATGAGAAGGAAAAAAAAAAAGGAATTGATTGTCAAATGCTTGGCTTTCGGCTAGCGTCAGCAATATCACAACGTATTGTTTGAATCAGTGATCTGGTTTGAAATAGACTAACTTGTACCTCGGCTTAGAAATTTAGCGTAATGGAGACATGAGGACAATTTGGAATGAGTATTGATTTCACTCCAGGAGTTTGCTTCACTAACAGCTCTCAATGCATTGGTATTGGAGCTGATTGCACCCTGAAATGGCTGTGTCCTTGAACACAACAAATAAAGAAGGGTAGTGCCAAAAGTGAACGTTGGTGTGTGCAGGTTTATGATGAATGTACATTGCTGGCGAATGTTTTAGGTTCTATTGCCGAAAGGTTTGGCTGGGAAATGAACATCATCATCATCTTGCACAGTTTCCAGCCACTGGCCGGGTCTGTTTGGAACACAAGCCTCTCCAACGTCTTCTGTCTTCCCACCATCTCTCAGCCTCCTCCCTTGACCAGTCTTCTTCACGCTTTCTTCCACCCCCTTCAGCCACCTGTCTCTCGGTCTCTTTCCTTCCCACTTCGTCTCGTGTACTCTCCTGGGTATCCTCTTCTCCTCCATTCGTTTTACATGTCCATACCATCTAAGTCTAGATTTCTCTATACCATCCTGTAATGGTTCCTCCTTCATTAATTCTCTGGTCCTCTCATTTCTTATTCTGTCCATCTTTGTAGCTCCAATACTGCTTCTCAAGAACCTCATCTCACTGGCCTGTATTTTGCTCTTCTCCCTTCCTTTCATAACCCAGGTCTCCGAGGCATACGTCAGGATAGGGACTTAGTACGTCCGATATGATCTTTTTGCTGTTCTGAGGGACATCCTTGCTCTATAACATGCTTCTCACACTCCTCCGAAATGCTTCTGCCTGCCTCCCCCGCTCATTTCTCTATCGTTTCTTCCATTATCTTGTATCAGGCTTCCCATATACTTGAAACTCTCCACTTTCTTCAGCTGTTCCCCACCAATTGTTATTCCCGTTGTGGTTCTTTCCTTCTTCCTTGTTGTGATCACCATCTCACTCTTATTTATGCTAAATTTCATCCCATATCCTTGTATTATTCCTTCCCACACGTCCAACTGTTCCTGTACCTCCTCCTCCTTGTTTCCCCAAATCATCTGCAAACACCATTGCTTTCATCTTTCCTTCCCCAATTACTTGTGCCACTCGGGTCATTATGTCATCCATCACCACAATGAAAAGTAACGGTGACAGTGCACTTCCTTGTTTCAGGCCGTTTCTCTGTTCCAACCAGTCTGATCTCTCTCCTCCCACTTTCACACAGCTCACGCTTCCCTTGTACATCTCCTTTATCCTCTTTATAGTCCATTTCTCTACTCCTCTATCCTCCAGGGACTTCCATACTTTGTTTCTGCATACACTGTCATATGCTTTCTCAATGTCCAGGAAGGCCATCAGTAGATCTGTTCCATACTCATAGTGCTGTTCTTGTAATTGCCTTACAGCAAAAGTCAAATCCACTGTGGACCTTCCTGCTCTGAAGCCATGTTGTTCTTCCCTCATCCCTCCTTCTATCCTTGTCCTAATTCTCTTTTCCAAAACTTTCTCGAAGATGTTTGCACAATGACTCATCAGTGTTATTCCCCGATAGTTTCTGCAATCTGTTCTACTACCTTTCTTGAAGATCGGGACAATTATTCCTTTTTTCCAGTCCTCTGGGGTCTTCCTTTCCTTCCATGCTGTCCTCATCACTCGGTACAACCACTGTATCCCCACCTCTCCTGCTGCTCTCACCATCTCCACACTCAACTCATCCACACCCGGTGCCTTCCCTCCTTTCATCTTGTTCACTGCATCTTCCACTTCTTTCCATGTTAAGTCCTTTTCTGTTTGCAGTTCATCTTCCTCCTCCCCGATTTCTTCCTCCTCACCATCTTTTCCATTTGGGTTCAGAAGTTCTTCAAAATATTCATCCACATTTTCTTCAGTTCTTCCCTATTTTCTATCTCTTGTCCCCTTTTGTTCACCATTCTAACATAATCCGTAGGATCCTTCCGCCTCTTATTATTTACCATCCCATACAGGACCTTTTTTGTACCTTCACTATCCTCCTTCATCATCTTTGTCAACTCTTCCATCCACTTTCTTCTCTCCTCAGCCACTATCTCTTTGCCTCCTTCTTTCTTTCCTGGTACTCTTCCCTTGTCTCTACCATCCTATTTTGATACCACCTCTTAAAGGCTCTATTCTTTTCCCTTGCTATATCTTTTGTCTTCTCATTCCACCATGGTGTTTCTTTCCACCTCTTCTTACTACTTGTCCTCCCACATACTGCTTCTGCTGCACCTACTAGTATCTTCTTAAATCTAGCCCATTCCTCTTCCACCCCTCTTTCTTCATCTGTTGGAATTCCTTCCTTTACCATTTTGAGGTACTCGACCCTTCTATCCCCTTCTTTCAGTTTCCATATCCTTATACGTCTTTCCTGGTTCTCAGTCCCTTTCTTCTCCTTACTCCCTCTCAGGTTCATTACCAGCAATCGATGGTCGCTATCCAGGTTCTCCGATGGTATAACCTTGATGTCCGTGATGTTCTTATTTAGTTCTTTCTCATACAGTATATAGTCGACCACCGACTTCCTGGTCAAGTCATCACTGTACCATGTGCTTGTGTGGCTCTCTCTTTTCTTAAACCAGGAGTTCCCAACTAGCAGGCTGTTCCTCAGGCAGAAGTCCTACAGTCTCTTTCCTTCCTCATTTCTTCCGCCCCATCCCTCTGGTCCTAGAACACTCTCTTAACCTTGTCTTTCACTTCCTACATGTGCATTGAGATCCCCCATAACAATCATATTTCTTCCTACCAGCTGCTTCTGCAATTCCTCTTCAAACTCCTTCTCTTCAGAGGCGCAGTCTACTTGTGGAGCATACACTTGCACTATTTCTACGGTCTCTCCCCTCAGTGCTGGGAAATGAACACCTGTTTAATAATTAACTCTTGAAGCAAGTGGGGGGTCTAAAATGCTCGACATATTTATCCTATATAATTTTCAAAAGAAAAATATGTATTGTCCGTTGAGCCATTATATATTTAAACACAAATTGTGCTAAATGTTCGGCATAACTCAACAAAGACTGTGTCTTGGTGAGGTGTGCTTTAACCAAATGAAGAGCCCAATTGCACACCGGGACGAAACACTGTCATTTTATTGAGTTATGCCGGAACATTTAACACAATTTGTGTTTAAATATATTTATCATATGCGTTTGCTTGCGATGGCTGTAAATTGCCACCATATTCAGATTCCACAAAAAAAAAAAAAAAAAACATATTCGCACAAAAGCACAAAAGAAAGTATTTTCGTTATTATTGAGAACTGTTGGCAGTATGGTACAACCAAATTTCATAAAAGTAAACAGAAAAATCGTTATCAGAAATAGAAAATGCAATACTGTATCTAATTTAAATAAACAGGTGAATCATCCTTAGATATTCTGTACGCTGTGCACATGCAATGACACACATTCAGACGAGAATACACTAGCAAGCAATTCTCATCTTTAGTACGAGATATGACAATGCTACACATTGTGCACAAATTTTTGTGTGAATTTTTAATAAAATTGTTTTTGAATAATTGCACTCATTCCAGGTTCCGTATTGACCATGTTAACATGAAGTATAACATAAATTTCTTGCCAAATCAATACTTTTTACTTACATAAAAATTCTACAGGTACATGTTTCGAAAACACATGATGTTTCCTTCCTTTGTTATTTAGTGAGGTTATCGATGTAATTTGATGTTTTACACCAATTAGTGGGCTGAGAAAGGAAACATTATGTGTTTTCGAAACATGTACCTGTAGAATTTTTATGTAAGTAAAAAGTATTGATTTGGCGAGAAATTTGTTATACTTCATTGTTTTTGAAAGCGATAGGAAAACAATTTGTTGGGACCAAGATTTTTGGATGACAGACATGGGAAATGACACTTTGAGGAATGATAGATGCAGGATCTGTTAAAGTAGGTTGAATAGGAAGATTCTCGGACAGTAAAATTTGAAAGATTAATCTGAAAAAAGTATACTTTTGGGAACGATAGAGATATCACCATACTGGAACGGTATTGTAGACGTGCAAGTCACCCAAGTGTTGTTAATTTTGAAGACTTGTGGTCCAGAGAATTTTTCTATTGAACCTGGGTAAGCAAAACCTTTACCCTGCCATTGCTTGGAGTGCCATTTTCCGCATCTGTCTTTGGGAAATATTTGTTCTTACAAGCCTGGATCCTCTATCAATCAAGAATTAGTCTGTTAAAAATTCAATCAATAGCCATTCGTGCATAACCTGCTATAATTTTTGCAGCGCCTTATACCAAAGATGAGCGGTGCTTGCCCACTTGCTTATTTTTGTTGGGTTGGCTGCGTGGCTCAGCGGTAATGTTCTCGCTTGCTGAACCCAAGGTTACAGGATCGAATCCTGATGCAGTCAGCTGGCATTTGATTGTGCTCAAATGCGAGGG
The DNA here is from genome assembly GCA_946902985.2 of Meconema thalassinum. Lineage (NCBI taxonomy): Eukaryota > Metazoa > Arthropoda > Insecta > Orthoptera > Tettigoniidae > Meconema > Meconema thalassinum. The sequence goes on along the minus strand of OX336390.1, from coordinate 534,202,450 downwards.
AGCCATGTCAGTAGTTTTGTTGGCATGTTAAAGATCCCCTTCGGGGGAAAAATCCGGCACCCCGACGACTCTAAAAGCCACAGTAGTTAAAGGGGATGTAATACTGGGCCCGCTGGCCGAAGGTTTCGGGGAGCCACCGGTTTCAAATGACCCTTCCGAGACCCTCTTCCAGCTAACGCACAAGTATAGGGGACGATACATTCATAGGCTGGTGTAGCACAAAAGTCTGCACTCGGGGGTGTCGGGAATTAGTGAGGTTCGATCTTTAACCAGCTCAGAGGAATGCATCGTTAACAAAACTAAACAAGAAAAGAGAGGTCAGTCTTAGGTTCAAATCACAAATAAATTTTTTTCAGAATAGATCCCTAGCCTAGAATGAGAGTTGCTAACGGCTAGTCTGATACTATTCTGCCCTGAAAGAAATTTAAAAAAAAGTCCTAAACAAGATGTAAATTGCTCTCATGGTCCTAATACAAGATTCGACAAAATGAACAAGCTAAGAGAATGGCACGTAAGATCGGCCGTAAGCAATTACATCGAAATAACTTACGGGTGGATCAAACATCAAAAGAATCTACAGCAAAGCAAGACATTTACTTGTTTACAAATACTAGAACATTTACATTTAGTAGCAAGGGGAAAATTGGTCCTATGCTATGATGGTGCCATCTCTAACATTTATCTTTAGAGTTAAGTGTTTAGCTTGTCCTAACTATCATTAATTAATAAACGAGATGCGTTTATTACTAAGAAAATCAAGCTATGTGCACAATGTTGCTGAATAAAAAAAACTATGCTAATACAACACAAATGCATACAATAATTCAGCACTCCTATGGTTGTGCAATTGGCACTGCCTACGTACTCGATTTGTTACTGTTTGTAACAAACGGTCATAGTGTCAAAGTGTTTAGAAAATAGAAAATATAGGAAAGCCTGCAAATGCGATAGTAATTAAGCAATTACATCGACTCATATTGCTACTAATCTGATGTGTGTGCTTCAGTTATCACATCACCAATTACTGGTCGACTAATCATGTGAAAATGTATCAAAATGTATCTACAATAGCTTAACAATATCTAAGTGTTAACGTTTGGTCCAGAAAAATAGTTTATTTTTAATGTTTATAAATTTTATTTAGGTTCAGGGGGAATTATAAGATTTGTTAGTTTTCAAAACCCTAATTTTGATTATTAAAGTTTCACACAATTATTTATTTCTGCCAGTATTGTTGTTCAGTTTATGGACCTTTAAAAGCGTTCAGTGTATTCAGGTAACGTTTGTATCCAACTTAAGCAAATAACTCAATAGTTCAATAGCTTACGAGACACCCTGTGTCTTCACCAATATTTCATCACACTTATTAGACATCCTATGTCTTCACCAATTATTTTACTCTTATTTCGGATCCATTGATCCAGGCGCCTTCGGTTTTTGGTACGACTTTAATTAGTTCATTACCACCGATATAACCACAATAACAATGTCGGAGGTATTCATCCACCGTCACGACTCATATAATACTCTTAATTTACTAAAGTGTGGAATCCTAATTGATACACGTTTGAATTGCTGGTAATAAAGATTATGTGTACAAAACACATCCTGACAACACTTTAAATAAACATGAAGGTTTCTGATACAAGCTGTGTGTGTGCGTTTATAAAATTGCCTCTTCCCTGAATAAAATCGAACCTGCGTTCATTTGGTTCCAAAATACAATTGCATTCATTGCCTGTGTGGCTTCTCTTAAAGAAATAAACCTGTTTTCAAGTATTGATCTGGCCAATGAATGTGAATAACGGAACTCTGCATTCCACTTGTAATAATGTCAAGAATCTCACAGCCTTCTAAAACAAAATATTAATCCACTGCCTAGAATCGAGTGTGCTGTGTAGTGAACTTGGCTCGTAACCTTGGCCTTGATTTAACATTGTCAAACTAGTTTATTGTCATCAGCCTGACAAAAATAAAAGTTGCTAATACCTGTTTTTAAATGATAGGAATGAGCATTGAAAATCCAGCCTTCCTGGCTTCTATAAATGTTTAATAAACTATTAATTTCCACACGCGTCTTATAATTAGCTACCTGCAATGTGCACTAAATAAATGAAACCAAAATAACTAGTCTACTGTTTTCCACTCTTACAATACGCTATAAATATTTGATCTGACTTACAGATTCAGCATCACTTGGTTCGAGTCCCGCCATGAGATGTAGTGTGCGGTCTCGTGTATGGCTTTAGGTTACCATTTCATTGTGTCTGGACATCCTCCGTCGCCAATTCCCCACGCATGATTTAGCAATCACATGCCATCGCGCGGTTGGAGTTGTATCTGAAGATCTGCTGGTTTATCATTATTGCGATGTTAGCGTTGGTAAAAATGTAGCACATAATTAAATAAAACTTTCGCGCACTGCAGCTAATATGCGGTAAAAAATTGCCCATTTTCACTCCGCCACTGGCTCTAGCCTCAGTCGCTTGTGCGACACTCACTCGTGACTTGCACTGATATTTACATAAGAAAATATTCACAAAAATTAAATAAAAATCACTGCCCATCCGGTAAATAAAGATTATACATGTAGTTTTTTTGTACAGTTATAAAGTTAGTTAAATACACAGTTTATATAACACTGAAATATGTGTGTGTGCGTGAGAATGAGACCATGCGGTCGCAAAGTTTTCTTCACACAAGTCCATCATTTCACCTCGGATAATAATAAAAATGACTTACACTCTATCTTGTCAGACCCTCGGCGATTGTTCAACGCAGACGTTATGTTATGCCATGGTCTGTCTCACTTTTTATGTGACTACGCCTCCCATCCCCCGTAGAAAAAAATAAATAAAAAAAGATCACGGCATAACATCCCGGAAAATGACCATTCGCTATTGAACACCGGTCGGGGAAGCCTACATCAATACATGTTCTTGTGGTTATATTGTTCGAATTTCAATTATTATTATTGTATTTCTGATGCACTTTAAGTTAATACAAAATAACCTATAATAAATGTGCTTAGAGCAGAATTACGATATGTTCATGCCCGTATGTCTTCTACCCACCATTCCCGCTTCCGTCTTCTTTTCTTTTTGTATATATATTTTTTATTAAAAAAACATAATTACTGGTACTGTATTATTCGTAAATGTTAGCCTCCAAGTCGATGAATCGGTGTCTTACGCAACATTCGACAGAAATGCATTATAAACAGCAGACAAAGAAAACTAACAATGTGACGGCAATTGGTGCAAACGGGTGACGACCAAAGACATCGTGCCGAGGTCTGGGGCGAAATCACATCTTTTAAAAATATGTAGCCTAATTTTTCCTAAAACGAATATTTTCGATATTGAGAGTTTCCTAGTGGTTGAGTAGAGTTTGAGGTTAGGTACAGTGCTTTTGTTGATTATATTTACCAAAATGTATAAGGTGTTTATATTTTCTTGACTAAATCCGTCTTAACATGACGACCATTGGTGCATTTACCTTATAGGCTATTCGTGATTGTCAGAAAGGTAAATGGTTGGCCTGTAATGTATTATTAGAAGCTGTAATGATAGTCACATTTATGCAGTCAAGTTTATAAAATAATATAGTAATTTTGCACAGTTTGTGCGTGTTTCTTCAAATAAATGAATGTTTTAATAAATAGTAAATCCTTTATTATGATTATCTCGCGTTGAACAGTTCATGTGAATCGATGGTTATTGTACATTATCGATTCTCGGAACTATTGAAGTGTACATAACCTCGACAGGTGGATTTGACAATTTGTCAAGGTTATGAAAAGAGCTCTGTGACAGGCGTAAATTTTACAATATTTCTCCTGTCACACAATGACATATTGTCAGATAGAAGTGTCGCGACATGTTGACAATTATGTCAAATTGTCACAATTGTCGGACCTGTCAAGTTTTATGAAATAGGGCCCTGGTGTTACCAAATATGGCGTGCTCTCAGTACATAGCTGGCCGCGTAAATTGATAGTTTCTTCGATTTACGAAGTATGCTGTACTTCAAATATGCAGAATTACTTGGTTATAATTATTGTTGATTTTTGGAATGTAAAAATAACTAAAAATATAATCATAAGCGATATTGCTTCAGCTTCTTCCCACTGCTCGCAGGGTGTGTTCAGTTACATTTCAGCATAAGTTTTAGTCTCTGTTGTCTGAGCAAACATGCGTCAACGGGTGCAATAGGCCTACCAATGACATTATTATTATTATTAAAACTCAGCTTTCGAGGTTCATGTCATGTCTTGTGTGGGGTTTTGCCTAGGAACACCAAGCTGGCTCATCAGTGGGCTCTTGGTGTCTGTGCCCGGACCCCCACAGGAGTAGCAAACTATGCACAACCTCCCTTCTTAAGAAGCACACGTGTGCCTCTTAACTACGAGAGCTAAAAGATCAAGCAGCCTTTTACTTCCCTATAAAGGCCTCCTAAAAAGATGGTATATTGGCTTTCACGGCCCGTGAATTAAAACTCAGCAATTTTTCTAGGTTTATCCTGTGTCTTGTGTGGGGTTTCGCCTAGGAACACCAAGCTGGCTCATCAGCGGGTTCTTGGTATCCCCGCCCGGACCCTCACAGGAGTAGCGAACTGTTCACTACCTCCCTTCTTATCATGTGCACGTGCACCTCTTAACTGTGAGAGCTAAAAGCTCAAGCAGCCTTTCACCTTCCTATAAAGGCTTCCAAAAAGATGGTATATTGGTTTTCATGGCCAGTGAATTAAAACACAGCAATTTTCCTAGGCAAAACCCCACACAAGACACGGCATAAACATAGAAAAATTGCCGAGTTTTAATTCACGGGCCGTGAAAGCCAATATACCATATTTTTAGGAGGCCTTTATAGGGAGGTAAAAGGCTGCTTGATCTTTTAGCTCTTTCAGTTAAGAGGCGCTTGTGTGCTTCATAAGAAGGGAGGTAGTGCACAGTTCGCTACTCCTGTGGGGGTCCGGGCGTGAACACCAAAAACCCGCTGATGAGCCAGCTTGGTGTTCCTAGGAAAAACCCCACACAAGACACGACATAAACCTAGAAAAATTGCTGTGTTTTAATTCACGGCCGTGAAAGCCAATACACCATTGATTATTATTATTATTTTTGTTGAAATGCATGTATGTGGTTGGGTATGGTAGAAAGAGTATCTAAGCATAATTTTTATGGTGGTTTAAATATAACTAATTCGTATTGCACATATATGCTTAGTGATTTTTCTGTTTACTTCTGTCAAATTTTGTTGTTATGCATACTGGGAAAACATTTAGTCTAACAGTGACGAATAATAATAAAAGTATTTGCTAAGGCAGATATTGTGTGAGTATCGTTATTCTTAGTAGATTTGGCACATAGTATCCAAACCAAACCCTGTGGCACCACAGCCGTTCGAAGGGCCCTGGTGTACCAAGCGACCACTGCCTAGCCATTCAGCCTACAGATTGTGGGGTGATGCGTGGTGAGCATGTCATCTCCCCTTGGTCGTTAATCTTTATCTCTGTGACCGGGGCGCTGCTTCACTATCGGACAGCTACTCAATTGTCCTCACAGGGCTGAGAGCACCCTATTCCAGCCCTCAAATCAGTTTCTAAAATTCCTGACTGTGTCAGGAATCAAACCTAGGGCCTCCGGGTGAGAGGTGTGCTACATGACAAATACCGTACTATGGCGGCATTGCAAGCACATGCATAGGCTGCAACATTTCATTCTTATTCCTACTGTCACTTGCTTTTAAAAGTGAATAATTATGAAAATGTTCCGTAAATGTATTTGGCCTACAACCCTCGCTGGTAATAAGTGTCCATCGCAAACATGTGTATTATAATGCACATCTGCAACTTCTTACAAGCTATAAACTCCTCTCTCTCCATTCATTGTGGTTAAGGCTTGGTTGGCTCTAATACAAATGCATGGAATGGCAGTGAGCCCATTTAGCAATAACAATCATTGTTAGTTCCAATTTGTTCTTTTGTCTCCATCATTTTGAATTTTTGAGTCAAAGCACAAGTTACCCTATTCAAATCCAGTCCGATGTTACAAACGATGTCATGATAGTGCCGAGGACTGGTCAAAATCTGAGTCTTCGACTTTGAACTCGATTTTGTGTTTAGTTTCTCTTATAATACGTTACTCATTTTTACTTTGGTCAATCACTACTTTGCCAACTTGCACGGAGTAAGTAGCCTACACCATACTAAAGCATATGCATTGCGCAAGGGAGTGCGTTTGGCACCAATTTTGTCACTTACACAATGCAATTTATTGGTGGCAATTTACAAAAATTTGTAAACATATTGTTACGTGCCCCCCCCCCCCCCCCCCTAGTGGCACTTTTGTTAACTGGATTACGGTGGGTAGGAAGCACAACACCAATTACTGCTTTAAAGAAATAATTCACTTTATTGTGGCCAGAAATATACACTACTCAACAGCAAATAGCAATTATTACCTTACTCCAGTTTCCTCAAGCCGAGTATACTTCCCCTTTCACTTGTCAACAGACCACAGTTAATCCCTCGTAATGAGGTGGCCCCGTACGCTGGATGGAAATAGCTGCACTAGCTCTGTCACTCACTGTTTTGCAACTCACCACAATGACTTCTCTTCGCACTAAGTAAGCACACTCGCTCAAAACGCAGGCAGTCCCCTGTAAGCTCCTCACTCCCTTCGCTGTCACGAGAACCGGCTTCACTAGTCGGTTTCGCAAGTCTCCACACTTCTGTCGCTCAGGATACGCGCTCGCACTCGCTTGTAAAACACAACAACGACAACTGCTAGACAGGTCGCACTTATATAGCAGGCCGGTGACTCAATAAATGCTTCTAGATCCATCCAGGGTTCACGGCTTCTCGAGGTTTCCATCGCTGGTCCAGTCACGAATATTCTGGACTACCCCTTTGTCCTAGTAGCCCTGTTGCATAAGGCAGACGCAATACAGGAGGCAGGCCACAGCCCAGCCCTGGGGCAGTTGTGACTCATGCGGCGAGTGATGACACAAACTCACAGCCGTAACAATATATTACGAGGGTTAAAGGGTGGAATGTATTTAAACATGTATTTAGGTTGAAGTTCCTGTTGGTTTTTTTTTCTCTCTTATTAAACCATAGCTATTCAGGGATAACTCTTGCAGTACCTTCCATGTGTAACAACTTTTTAATGTTTTCTTTTTGCTGTTAACAAACTTTTAATACATTTAACTGTGCTTTAATTTCTAATCTCTCTATTATGTGTTAACAGAGGAGTGGTTTCTACCAAGAGTGATGGGTCACCTTCTTGAGAACTGCAACTTACTAACACGTGGTGTAGAGTTTGTGCTAACTGGATGAAAGCTTGCTTGGGGCACATTGTGAGTCATGGTTTATGGTGGTAGTAGCAGTGTTGAATACTAATTTAATGCAGGGTGTCCCAAACTTTTATATCATACATTATGCATTTGAGACACAAAATCTTAGCAACCATTTCGGGCTGGTGATCAAAGATGTCCTAAGCCCTTTTGGTTTGTATTGATTGCACTGTACTGGCTAGTTTTTGTTTTCATTGAATTATTTGTTCATGTAAACTTACATGTGTTTTTGTTATTTTTTAGGTAGGCTATTAAATTCTGTTTTATTCGTAAACCATTTGGTTACATACATTTTACTAAGGATAAACTAATGCATTATTTTTTTTGGAGGTCAAAGTGGAACACATGGACAAAAAGTGACTCTCTTTCTCTCTGCCTAAAACAAATATTTCTGAAATTTTATTCTGTATCAAAAGTTTCAGAAACAACATACGATATTCTTGTTTGTTGTTGTTCTATTTGAGGGGCATTGTGTTCTTTTAGTCCCATGTACTGTACTTGGGTGTGTATAGATAGATATATATCATTTGTCTGATAACCTGTGTTATTGTAGTGGCTGTAGTATTATGTGTAATTGTAATTAAGGTGAGGATTGGGAAGGAGGCTGCTGTTGCCTTAAGTTACGAGCCATCCTGGCATTTACCAAGAGTAGAAATGGGGAACCAAGGAAAACTACTTCTAGGATGGCCCTAGTTCTGACTCACAAGGCTGGGTGCAGCCCATTTCAGCCCTCAGACCAGAATGACAGTTCTTGGCAGAACTGGGAATCAAACCGAGACTTTGGGGATGACAGCCAAGAATATCAGCCACTACACCGTGAGATGTTACAAGATCACTCAACATTGTGCTGCCAAATTGGGAAGTAATATTGAAACTGTCTCAACTGACAGAAGATTATACAGATTTAGATTTGTGATTTTCTATATTTCTTAAAAATCCAATAAACGACTACCTCGTGGTGTAGTGGCTGTTGCTCCGAAGATCCGTGTTTGATTCTCGGCTCTGCCAAGAATTTTACTTCTTGTGTGAGGGCTGGGAATGGGGTTCACTCAGCCTCATGAGGCAAAACTGAGAAGAGGAGGGTTCGATTCCCACCTCAGCCATCCTGGAAGTGGTTGTCCTTGGTTTCCCCATGTCTATTCCAGGCATATACTGGGATGGTTCCTAACTTCAGGCCACGACTGCCTCCTTACCAATCCTATCTCCATTTAAAAATACATTCTAGTACAGCTACCACAATAACACAGGTTATTACACAAGTTCCACACACAGCCAAATACTCGGGGCTATATGACCAAGAAGTTGCAGCCCTTAAAATAAGCAATTTCAACACGAAATAGCACTGAAATTTTTCTTGTAAAGATTCATATTTCCCAATTTCTCAATTAAGACTTATATTTTCCCCAAAACTTCAAAAATCGCGATGTTTGTGAAAAGACTGATTTTGCATAAACATCTACGTTATCATGAATCTCTCTACACATCCCATGCATTGGTGATGTAGTCTTATCATCAGCTTATTCATACTCGGTTACATAGCTCACCCTCGGGTTTACGCCTTGTGCGGTCAATTGAGGGTACAAAATGGCCGCCTTATTGCCTAGTCTAAACATCTTATATAGTGCCCTAAGTTGGAAAACTTCCCTATGAACATCTAACCAACAATAGGTTGTAGAAGGCTTTGTAATGTTTAGGAACGCTTGCTTTGGAATTATGTGGGTAGATTATACAATATTGAAGATTTTAGCAAGATCAGAGCAGATTATCAAACATTGAAGATTTTAGCAAGATCTGGGCAGATTATAAAAAATTGAAGAAGATTTTAGCAAGATCTGGGCAGATTATCAAAGATTGAAGAAGAATTTTAGCAAGATCAGAGCAGATTATCAAAGATTGAAGAAGATTTTTAGCAAGATCGGAGCAGATTATCAAAGATTGAAGAAGATTTTAGCAAGATCAGAGCAGATTACCGTACCGTATCAAAGAATGAAGAAGATTTTAACAAGATCTTTGGGTAAAACTTCACAAGAGGGTTTCACAATGGTTTTGCCTAGACCAATATTTTCGTCCAGACCAATGGTGGATTGATAGCGCGGCCCTGTGGGCCGCGTTAGCTAATAGATAACACCCCTGGTTTTTGTCACGCACAGTGGGGGAAGTCACGCATCAATAATCTTTATCCAATCCAATAGTTTTGCCTTTTATTTCATGTCGTGAAACCCTCTCGTAAAGAATTGATGATCTTAGTAGATCATAGAGTATTGAAGAACGGAGTTTTCCCAAACCAGAGCCATTTCCCAGAGATTGATTGTTTGCTGCTATAAATTGAATGTATTACCAGTATCTCTTTCATGTCAGAGCTACAGTTAGATCTTTTCTTACGGATCACAATCAACACGGCTGTAAGTTATTAATAAATGAACTATATTTTAGTGAAGTCACTTCACTTCTGAATGATTCATTTAGTGAGTACCCTGAGGTGGCAAGCAAGAACCTAGGTAATAAATAATATACTTATCACTAGATAAAATCTGATTTAACCCCCTTAGTGCCAGGCCTGCGCACTCACAGTATGCTAAGAGTGCCAGACTGATTTAGAGGATTTTGCAGGTTCACACTCTCAGGGCTATATAATTAACAATAACCAACACAATGGCTTGACATTTTCCCTAAATGCTAACTAGAGAACTTACTTCTGAACTACACTTTAACATTATCATGCTCATGTTTATTCGAAATAAAAATATTTTTGGAACATTTTCAAAACACGAAAAATATAAAAAACCGAAATAAAACAAAATATAATTAGAAATTCAACTCACAGATAAGTAATGTTTACTTCTCTGTGATCCCCCATTCCCGATGAATACACACGTAAAATATCACTTTATTATGTACAATAGTTTGGGAGTTATCTTCACTAAAGATAAACACAACACACAGAAAACATATTTACAAAAATATAGGCTTCAGGATTTACCCCTAACCTCCCAGGTGAGGGTTGGTATTTGGATCTTGTCCTACCTGAACTTCACGGAAATCGTGAAACTGCTAGATATTGTTTTCGTCATCGCTACTACTGTCATTCTGAATCTCATTATCAATGTAACTATCCTTGTTTACCTTAGGCCTAAAATCACGCGGTCGGATGTTTACATCAATCCCGCCGCTATCACTTTCCACTTTCTCATCTATTGGAGGATTAAATTCCTCATCCGAGTAATCATCCTCCTCCTCTTCACTCAAATTATCTACGTACATAGCCAGATCATCGCCGTCAACAAACAAACTTTTTCTCCCGCTTGACGCCATTTTACTCAATGTGTCATAGATGTTACACGGCGCGGATGAACACAGATTTCTAAAATTCACTGAACTGGAAATAGGAAACTTGCGCGTCATCTAGCGACATAGTTAAAAACTACTATCCTTTCTCTGTGGAATCAACGGGTATGGTGCCGCCTCCTGGCAAATCCAACAGTACTAAATACGTATAAAAGAGCGGTCTGTTCAAACAACGATATATCGTTGTTGGCACTTTAGGCGTAAATACGGAACAACGATATATCGTTGTCTGGCACTCTAAGGGTTAATAATTGTGGAGAAGATTTTAGAAATTTGCTACAAAACACTAAATTCGGAATTCAAAGGGCAAACCTTTTGGATTTACAAATGCTAAGAACCAGAAACTCGAATACTGAACGGGGGGCGTGGTGGCTCAGTGGTCTAGCTGTATGCCTCTCACCAAGGCGGTCCGGGTTCGATTCCCGGTCAATGCATGTGAGATTTTCAATGTGAAATGCCACGTCCTGTGGTTCAGATTCCACGTAAAAAGGTGGTCCCGTGGCTCATGATCTCTAGATTAACGGTCACGTTAAACTACAAGCTTCCTTTTTTTTCTAATACTGAACGTTCGTTGTTAAGTTACTGCATGAATAACAACAGATCTTCATTATGAATTGGATTTAAAAACAAAACAGAAGAATATCTAATTTAAAAAAATTAAATAACATTTTTCAATTCTAGTCTAGATTAACCGGACTTCTAGATTTCTGAGACTCCACTGTACATGTAACTTTCTGGTGCATGTGTAATCCTTATTTTGTCAACGATCTGTAACATGGCATTGTATTGCATGGAGTAAACACATTTGGCATCAACTGGGTGTAGTGGTGTACATTAGTGTGTGTTTTTGAAGCAACCCTAGATTTTGTGAATTTGTAAGAAAGAACTTCTCTTCTACTGTATTTAGGCAAATATGATAATTGCCATCTCTATGTATCACTAACCAGTACACAGAAAGTACAAATAATGATTTAATGATAAAGAAAAAGTTTGAGAACCCCTGATGTAAAGTGATTGATATAAACTTTCTGAAGTGCATTGCAAATATCTTGAGTTCTGTTTCACTGAAAGATTTGTGTTCCTTTTGCAGATTACGAGTGTCGAACTACCGTGGCCCTGTACTGCATAGCAAAGAGGGTAGCGATGATGATATCGATGATTATTGACTGATTCTCTGTGTTTAAGCATTTGTTCATGTAAGATAGTTCTTTAATTTCACTTGTACAGAAATTCTTCCAGAATGAATTCTTTTATCTAGCTCTTGTTCTAAAGAGTTATGGTACTAAAAGTAGAAAGAACATGTTTGACTAAAGCTAGTAACGTAAGATTTCTGGATACCAAAGAAATCATGCAAGACACTGACACATGCTCCCCAAATAATTTTTTGCATTGCCTTTTTCTGAGTGATCACTGTACAGAAATATCTTTATATTTCCACTATTTTAACTAGATTGCACTGCTAATACTGATGGGCAGTGAAAAAGTGGTGTGTTAGGTTTAAGGTCACTATGAAAAGTTGGCAATTTTATTTGCTCACTAATTGACAAACATATGTGTACAAAATGTTTATAGATGAGAGGGGGAATAGTAACATTGAGCCTTGAAATTATACTGGTCGTCACCTCAAGAGCTGAGTGATCATACTGATGTGCATCGAGGTGTTGGTCTAAGAAAAGGACTCTTACTTTTTCTACCTACCAACCTAGTGGCATTCTGTGATCTGAGGTTCAATCCCTCCACTGACAGTGGCCATTGTGAGTGTGGTTTCCTCTCCCATTCCTGCAAATGTGGGGGTGGCACCTTATTTCAAGTCCTGGAGCTTCTATTCCAATCCTAGACAACAGTATTTCCAAGTACACACACTGCAATATCTCATAATTGGAATAATTCCTTCCTGAAGGATCCAGGATATTTTTTACTCTGAATGAGTGCAATACCACTTAATCAAATTTCAAATATTTATAAAAATTAATCCAGTTAGCAGATCAATGGTACACTGGCATGTTGGCAATACTGGTTTGAGCTAACCGGATGATTTATTTTTTTAATATTTGAAATTTGATAATATGTCATCATCATTGTATGTGGAAATTTATTTTCTATTTGATTTAACAAAAATGACACTCTTCTGGTTTTCTTGGCTTGTAACAGCTGGCAAAAAAAAGGGAATATACAACCGGTTGAAGTTGTGAAGTTTTGGGGGCATTTGTAGGTCACGCTTGCTCTACAATGTTGCCAATATGTGACTAAGCGAGCCACATAGTAACGACTTGCTATACAATTACTGCTGCTCTTGACCATTTGATGAAATTTCCCGCAGTCTGTAAAGTAGAACATAGAGAAACCTTGAGATTTATGCAATCAGCATTGCTCTTGGCAGTTTGACGGGATTCCTATTGTCTTCGAGGTCAGGAATGAAAAAATACTGTATTACAATGTTGCACAATGTGCGCTGCTCGTGGTCCGATTGACAAGAATCCTGTTCATTTTATCTACGGACACAGATAAATATTGTAGTTAATCACTCTGTGTCGCTGTGTGCCATTTAACAAGATTCGTGAGGTCGGACATAGAGAAATATTGCATCAAATTTCAAAGAAATTGAAAAATTGTACCGTCAGCTCAAACGTGTTTGCCAGTGTTTCCCCCCAGTGTACGATCGGGCTTATCATTTGGTATGGTACACCTTGCCAAGATGCTGGCTAGTACGTGCTAACAAGGCAGTTGCAGTTGTAAGGCCGCTGTGAACCATGAGCAGTACTAATATATTATGAGAGCTCTGTTCTCTTAATTCAAAAATTAGCGTTTTCATACTGAAATAAACTGTTTTCTGAAAAATCCAGGATATTTTGCAGTCCAAATGAATTCAATGACACACTATCAAATTTCAAAGAAATCCTTAATGAAATTCCCTGCAGTCAGTATGGTAGAACACAAGGAAACATCGCAAATACACATTTGGCGCTGCTTTTGGCCGTTAGATATTTCTGTTGTCTTTGTGGTCAGGATTAGAGAAATGTTGCAGTGGCTTCGGTGGCGTGGTTGGTAGTATGCTGAGCTTCTATGCCCAAGGTCGCGGGTTCCCGGCCGAAGTCGTCGAATTTTTTAAGAGCGTTAAAAATCCCTCAGTATGCCTTCCTTCGGAGGGGAAGTAAAGCTGGTGGGCCAATGTCCTAGATTTATGGCATGTAAAAGAACCTTTCACTAACTAAACTTGTGTGAAGCAAAAGTTGTAGGTTAGGTTTGAATTAATGCTCTTAAAGTTCCATTGTTCATCACCAGGCGCTGGTTGCGATTGCATCTATTAGTAGCCAAGTTCACAGCTATGTGTTGTGGACGGTAGCATTCAGTAGCGAAAGTAGGAACTACTTGAAATTATCGTCTGCAGTCCTTACTTGAATTAAAAACATATAACACACATTAATACTGTCATCACAATTAACACCGGTTATCAGACAGATCCTACATACACCCAAAGTACACGGGGCTACATGACCGCATTGTCGCAGCCCCTAAACTAAGGAACCAACCAATCTCCTTGCAGTGGCCTTCTCAGCATGTTCTAGCCAAGTGTGTTAGTGAGGCGTACCATACCAACTGATGATCCCAATTGTACATCGGGGCAAAACGCTGGCAATACTGATTTGAGCTAACCAGAACGATTTTTCTAAATATTTAATTTCTTTGAAATTTGAGGTAGTGTCATTAAGCTCATTCAGAGTACAAAATATCCTGGATCCTCCGGGAAGCAGTTTGTTTCAATATGGAGAAATGTGATGCTACGCAATCGGCACCGCACCCTGCCATTTGACGAGATTTCCATTGTTCTAGCAGAGCGACGGTCACAAGTTCGAGTTTGGGCAGGGTCACTGATGATCGGCACTGCTCACAAGTGGGTTGATGTGATTCCTGCTGATTCTATGCGGTGGGTCATGAGGTGAATGAGTCGGTGCAATTTTTGAGTGAGTTAAAGCACTTTCGTTCTATGTACTCTTTAAGTTCACAGTCAGGCATGGGGATAAGTTATTCAGGATGTTTTGTGAATTGTGCCACTCTTGTGTGCCAAGATTCCTGCTGCCCTCGTGACACATGTTCACAATTAGGCACAGAATACATAATGGATGCAAATCTTGGTCTGGTTGACAAGATTCCCGTAGGCACGTTGTGCATTCACCAGCTGTTTGGAAGTTTCCCTTTTGGAGAATAAACGTTCAAAGTAGGTGTCTAATATAAATTGTAAGGGAAGGTTTTTTTCGAATTTCGAATGAACAGGTTTTTGTAATAACCAGTGAATTTTATATAGATTATATATCCGATGGAACCAAAGTACCGTATGAAATATAACAAAATTTAGAATTATAGTGTTTCGGATTAAACAGGTTTTACTGTGTATGTTTAGACAGGTGTCCCTAACTTAAAAGATGGGTAAATTCTAAAAGTTTGTGTATTTTGGTATTGTTTCATGAAGAATTTTTCAAAACTCTATTATTTCACTCTAATTCATGACTTCAATTTCAGGTTTTTTATATTGAATGCTTTATGACGAAAATTACAATTTTCTATTGAATTTTGTAAAATTTAGTGAATAAAACTTCTTCTGAAAAGTCAGGGTCCCTCCAATCAGAACAGTAATTACCAATATTTCATTTCACTTTGACTGTGATGAGACGCTCATAGAATAGGTTTTATCGTCATCATCATCATATAAAGGTACAACAAACAAAAGAACCCTCGGCTACTTCGGTTCGCGCAGCTCACATCGGCTCGTCATTATATCCCCCGACAATCTCTACTTACAATTAGTATAAAACGGAGTCCCCGATTCTTGGATGTCACAGGTAATCTCGAGAACCACTGGATGGATTTTGATGCGGTTTTCACCATTATGTCAAGTATTTCTCGAGGAAACTCTCTATAGAAAATAACTTATTTATGATCAAAGGAAGCCAAGCAGTAACGATTTCAGTGAAAAGGTCGGGAAAAGAACTTGGCGTCCGTGCGCTTCTTAAGCTTACGCTGGGCAAACCGTTAAAAATATCAGTATACTATGAGCGTAATAAATGTTCAGCATGAAAAGTTCTACAGAAAAGTCCGCGAGAGCATATCTCTATCTTCAATCCATCGCCCACTATAAGTGTTTTTAGACTGGATAGAAGTGGTCTTTGTGTTTCATGCACCTCACCATTCTTAAATTACGTCTGACAAGAATCCGTTGCACATGCTATCTCCATGATAATATAATTAATAGCCCAGTCAGTGATTTTCACCCATCATGCCGAGACGTAAAACGGATATACAGTAGGTCGTAGTTCATTGACATCGAAAAAAAAAAGCGCTTATCACGTAAAGCATTCTTAACTGTTCCCTGGCGCGGCTGGCTGTCAATCGCCATCACATACCATATCGTAAGTACCTGCAGCTAGCTGTTCGATTGAGGTTATTCCTTCATTAATGCTGCAAACACAATGCAATTAAAAGAACGAGAGTAAATGTAAAGTGACCGAAAGTATTAAGCGCGGAATTAAATGAAAATACAGTATTTATGATTTCCTAGTTGTAAACTATGTTTTAAAGAAATATACTGTTCCAATAAGCGTACACACACAGAGGCTATAATATCAACAACACGAAATAATGCATCAGGTGTAGAAAACTGCAGACGACCCTTGGCTATAGACGTTTTCCCTTCCGCTATTATACGCTTCACGAATGACTTTGAAACACCCGTTGCTTTACTTGTTGAAGCCACAACATTATAATTGAGTTTATGAACGGTTTTCTGTTCTCGTAGGTGAGCAGTTACGTTATAGACTATTTCTCTACATTGTCCCCTTAATGGTCGTCCAGATTTGCTACCATACATCGAAGTAGAAGCCATAACAAAACTCAAATGATACTATTACTAGAATAGCATGGTTCACAACACTATATACATAAACATATTTACAAATACAGTACACCCTATACGACAAGGGATTATAGGACTACAATAAAGAAAACGTGTATAAAACTGAGAAAATAATAAGAGCGCGAAAATGGATTGGCCTCGAAGCTCTTGTCAGCGTATCCCTGCAGTGTGTTCGGTAAGGCAGCCAGACAGCATGTGACCCCCTCTACCGCTCCTCTGTGACGTCGCACATCAACTCAGAGTGAATGCGCGGGGAAGTGAGTTTGCGCAGGTTCTTTTGATCGTTGCCACCTTATAGCTCAGATTATCAATTACTTGCTAGACATAGTAATCATTATTACCTGATGGCACATGCTCACAGAGTGAGTTTTATATGTGGGTGAGTCCATGTGCTGCAGCATGATTCAGAGGGGAGGAACGTTCACTTTGATAGTTGCTATGGAAATGTTCATATCGGCCTCTAGTTACTGTATTGCATGTTAGTGCATCTCCCAGCAGCATAGCTGCAGTGACCCTATCTACTACTTTCTCCTCCTCCTGTCCCTTCTAAATTCTTGACTCTGCTTTCTGAAGTAGTCATGACTTTATACCTATGGTGAGGCTAATGGATGAAAACCAGCCATCTCATCCCCCCTCCCCCCTCCTGCTCAGCTAGTCACTAAAAGGATGCGAAGCCACATGACTACAATTTGAACATTGATTTCTCCTAAAGTATTGATCTGATTTGAAGACTAATTGCACCTCTGAATTTGTCTATTAATAATCTGTCATGCTCATAAGATAAATCAGTACCATTCCATAAAAATAAAAAAATAAAAAAAAGTTGTCATTGATATCTCACTGATAACAAAGCAGAGTAAAGGATGTGCTGATTATTCCATGAGGCTCTTAGCACCATTCATTAGAGGAAACAGAATATTGATATATTTAATGGTTCATAAGATATTTGAGAGGGACCCCTGTATATCTGCTACTTAAGTATTATGTCCGCTTTACACTGACCTGGATTGAAGGTTGAAAGAGATTTGAGGAAAGGATGAGAGATAGCACAGTGTATGGAGGGATATCTTCCTTGGTTCTTGAGTTGACAATTAGTATATACACATGACTTTACATCTATGGGACAAGTATATATAAATAAGTCAGGTTTCTTAGAGCAGCAATACTGCAGTGATATATTTATTTATTGTAGACTATTTTAAATTGTTACTGACACTAAAGGTCTACCCACAATGTACAGTCGGCAGACAGTAGTTGGTAGTTGACAGTCGGCAGTCGCGGCCGTCCCCGTGTATACTGTAGGCACCATTCACAACATGCAGTTGCAGTTGGCAGCTTGTAGTCGGCAGTCGAGAATTTCATCTTTGACTGCCGTCTGCATATTTAAGAGCCAATCAGAACAGATCACAAGCTGACGTCACTTTGTCGCTTTCCAGGTCGTCATACTTTGGTCATCAGCTGTAGTAGTTGTATTTGGGGTATTCTTCGTTGTTTTATAATAAACTGAGCCAAATATAAAAAGATGATGACGGAATGTGCTGACTTTATTAATAATGCAGAAGATATTTTCATACATCTTGTCAGGGAACGCCGTTGGCTTTATAATATGAGTGAGCCCAAGTACAAAAATAACCTCTCCAAAGATCAGACGTGGTGGCTGATTTCAGATGCAATGGGTTGGAAAGGTAGATCATAATATTTAATTAATAACAGACCTAGTCACTAGCATGTAACATCAATAATAATTAAATTTATCTGAATTTTAACAATGCTGTACCAGTTACCAGCAATAAAAATAAGCCGTAAAGCTCCAAGTCGTCCATCTTTGCAAATTTCCTAATTTTAGGTTATCGACAAGAAAATTGACAACCTTCTCAAGGCATAAATGAAAGTAAAGTTATTATTTACTCGTAGCATTTTAACGACTGCGCATTGTGGGTGGCTAGGTTGTGAACTACCGACTTCCTACTGCAGCTACGGACTGCCAACTACCCGCTACCGACTGCTGACTGCGCAGTGGAAAGTGGAATTAAATACGGGTGATACTGGAATACTTCAAGATTTCTTGTGGTGCGGATAGAGTTTTGCACCTCATTGGGCTAGAATTAAACTTGGGAGTTATTGAAGATCAACAGAGCATACGACATGTCCTGTCTTTCTTTGCCTCGAGGCATTCTGTCCTATTTAACTCCAGGTCAGTTTGGTTGTAATTTGCATTTAACAACTCGTTTATAGTCGAGTCTGATTTTAGTCAGTGTGAACGAATGGATGACTAGTTTTGCTGTTAGGCTGAGTGTTGTGTAAATTATACATTGAGATTGTATTTATTTTTGTGAATTTAAATTACAGCAGTTAGTGTATATTTCTTCAGTAATGATTGATTGTATTATTTATTTTCATTGTATGCTAGATGTTCGAGAGCCTACTAATTATAATTAGGGATGAACTGATACATATGTTGCAGTTCAGATACCAATATCTATAAACCAGTTTTCCTTATTGATTTTTATATTTATATTTGCTCAAGTGTACATAATCACCTGTTTTATTTCTCCCATAATCACTCTTAAGCCCAAGATCCATACCTGGGATTGTGCAATAATGTCTGTGACAATCTTAGCATGCTGTTTAAATATAATTGCAACTACAGTTGCTGTGATTGCTCATCATTGATGGGCTCATAGGAATATGTGTTTCAACAGCTACAGAAGATTATACTACAAGGTTGTTGTCATTGGGGTGCAACTTGTTTCCGAATATAATGTTGTTCTTGATGGTCCTTTCCAATCTTATTTCAATTAGTGGATGTGCTTCAAGTAACTAAATAAGCCTATCCTCACTTAAAACATGTGTTTACACACTTTTTATCAAATGTATGGGTGAAGGTATGGTTGGGTTTAATGAACTTATCAATTTATACTTCTCAGTTGGTCACACTATTTTTCCCCAATTAGATTATGTGGGGTAACTATATATAGAAACTATATACTTTACAGCTGGAGGTGTATATATATATATGTAAAGTAAGGTGTTAATTTATTCTCATGCCAAGAAAAAGGAGGCAAGGCCAAGTAAGTTGGCCAGAGCGGAAGAAGGTTCGAAACACATTACAAGGAAGAAAGGAATGCAATCAAACTCAACAAATAATCAGCTATATGTGAACACATGTATGACAACAACCATCACTTTATCAATATAGAAGCAGATCTTAGGATTCTACACCATGAGGTAAAGTGGAAAACTCTTGGCATTGAAGAGTCCATAGAAATATACCTAGCCAAGAAATTTGCGGAGGATGCACCATGTGCTTATTCCCAACAAACTAAGGCCCAGGTAGGTAGTATTGTAGGGTCCTACATGACTTTTAAAGACTTGTTCCAAGCATAAATGGACTTTTGTCTACACTGTGGCAAGCAATTTAAGTAGCCGTCAATAGTAATGAGAAATTTCCAGATCGATAACATACACCACTTTGCAAACTTTCCAGCCTCAGTATATCGTCAACATTATCATCTAAGTTAAAAGTAGTTATAAATTTTGTCAACAGAGACCAGATATCTCGTGCAGGTCAGGACAAAAAGACATGCTCATTAGTCAGGTGCAAGCTACGAACACATGTGTTGGATACTCTAATGGTTAAATACTCATAACCTTAAGTAGAAATCAGTGTGCATGCTCTAATTTTATTATATTGTTGTGTAGCTTAACAATTTACATGTGCATAATATTCATACTTAGATTGCAAACATATAATACATCATCATGGAATAGACTAACCTTTTCAAATAAGATTCACTGTGATACATGAATGCTAACATTAACAAGACAAGCTATACAATGTATAGCAAAATCAGATTTCTAAATATTTGTATAATTTTAATCTTAAACCCTAGTGATCAGGGTCTGATGATTACTGCATGATGGTCGAAACGCGTATTCCTTAAATTCCCCCTTCATCAGTGAACAATATTAAGATAGCCTTTCAAGATACAAATGCCGATGACCGAGGTGGAAACTATTCTTTGTTTACTTGTGTCATGCTGTCAGTTTGCTTGGTTGACGGGTACAGTCGTGTGGGAAGGATATACTGCTCGGTTCTAACCTCCGTGGAGCATTGACGTTTATGATGATAGATGAGCCGGCTTCCCTGTCCAGGTCCTTGCGTAGTAACAGAACCAAACTCGTTCGCTACACCACAGTGGTTCGAGCAAAGATCCTATGTTAGCAGTATTGGAATAGGCGGGAATACCAGGTAAAGCGGCGGGCTGTTGACAAGCTTCTCACTTCTCGCCTGCTCCTTCCCTGCCTCTGCTCTTCACCTCGCAAGTTCATAGAGCTTAGACCCGAGCAGTAGCTCACGTCCAATAGCCTTTCATCATTATACTCTCTGTGATGAGATGAGCTCCTATTAAGTTTAACTGTGCTGTTGAAACACACCATTCTTAATTCACCTATTATTAATTATTCTGTTCACAATATTCACAATATAACTTCTGTCTAACATGAGTAGTGCGCACAATTCTGCTTAAGTGCAGACTACACTCTGTCATCACTGTGCCCCCTGCTCGTCTGGCAAGGTTCCAGCTGTTATTATCAACAAACTGGTGCAGCCAAGTTCAGTGGCAGTCGTATCTTGAAAGATTTTTTTTTTCTTTCAGGAAAGTGTGTTATTTATATCTAATTGGGTAAAAGCTTGTTGACCGACTGAAAAGTATAAATTGATAGTTTGTACTCGCAACACTGAAAAAATGGCTTCAAAACTTCACATATTGAAACCCTAATGCAATTGGCGTTCGTTTTTTTTCCTCATGTCTGTGGCACTCTTGTTAAAAAAGGGCTCCATCATAGTAGCTGAGGTGACACCACCAGAATGATCTTCTGCAATTGCCTCCCAGTTTTGCAACTGCCAGAACAGATGTTGCATAGTGCTAACAAAGACAATTACAGTATACACTGAGGTATCAAAAATAAAAAAATGAAAATGATGCACTAACATAGTGGTGATGGTCGTTATTTTAATGGGTAGAACATTGAGGTTGTCTGCCCCTTGTAAAAATTTTAAATTTTGAAATTCAGAGGTAAGTTTGTCTAATATAAACAAGGTAAAATTATAACTGTACTAATGAACAATAACCAAAAAATAAAATATTAATTTAAGAAATAGGACAAAAAATCATTTTTCAAAAGAAAAAGGCCCTTTTGTTCCTTGAGTCACAAAATTACTTGTTAATTTAGATCCAATCACTGAGTTTCTTAAAATGGCAGTAGTTCATGGTGTAATAGACAGCAAATGTGGTAGTGTTCCAGCTTTTGTTTTTGCAGCATGATCTGCTAACTCATTTTCTGCAATTTCCATGTGGCTTGGAAGCTACAAGAAGGTGACAATGAGGTTAACAAGAAGTGCAAGGAAGCGAAAGGTTGAAAGAGAAATATGCAGGTATAGAAAATTGTCTGAAATTAGGAAAAGTAGACACAGCTTATCGTAGGATTAAGAATACTTTTGGGGAAAAGAAGACTAAGTGCTGTAATATTAAGGACACAAATGGAAAGCTTCTAACAGATAGGGAAGAAAAGGTTGAGAGATGGAAAGCTTACATAGAGTGTTAGTATAAGGGAAAGGAGATTGAGAATCATGTAATGGAAAAGGAGGAGGAAATTGATGAGGATGCAAAAGGAGATTTAATATTGAGATCAGAATTTGACAGAGCATTGGAAGACTTAAGCAGGAACAAAGCACCAGGCATAGATGATATACCGATTGAGTTGCTACGCTGCATAGGAGATGAAGGTCTGATCAGGTTATTTCACTTGGTGTGTAGGATTTATGAGACAGGTGAGGTACCCTCTGATTTCAAGAAGAATGTTATCATCCCTATACCGAAGTAAGTAGGAGCTGACAGATGTGAAGATTACCGTACAATCCGCTTGATTACTCATGCTTCAAAGATCCTGTCAAGAATAATTTACAAGAGGATGGAAAGCCAAATAAAAACGGAGTTGGGTGAAGACCAGTTTGGTTTCAGGAGAAATGTAGGAACAAGGGAAGCTGATCTTGGAAGGTAGAATAAGGAAAGAAGAGACCGTTCATGGCATTTGTAGACTTAGAAAAGGCTTTTGATAACGTTGATTGGACTAAATTGTTGGAAATTTTGAAAACTCTTGGAATAAAATACAGGGATAGGAGGGTGATCTACAATCTATACAGAAACCAGACAGCAGTCATTCGAGCTGAAAGACATGAGAGAGAAGCTGGTAATCAGAAAGGTGTAAGGCAAGGCTGCAACTTATCACCCATACTTTTCAATCTTTACATTGAACAAGCAATAAAGGAAATTGTAGAAAAATTTAAAGTGGGAGTGAAGATTCAAGGAGAAATAATTTCAACTCTGAGATTTGCCGATGACATAGTCATCTTGGCCGACACGCCTGAGGATTTGAATGAGTTTTTGAATGGTATGGACTCCGTCTTGAGGAAAGAATTCATGATGAAAATTAATAAATGTAAAACAAAAATATTGGAATGCAGCCGAAATAAATCGGAATCCTCTATGGACATCAAATTGGCAGGTGAAAAACTAAGGGAAGTAGGAGACTTCTGTTACTTAGGAAGCCAAATAACCAGTGATGGATGGAGCAAAGAGGATATAAAAAGTAGGTTAGCTCAGGCAAGGAAAGCATTTCTACAGAAAAGGAATCTGTTGACATAGAATATAGATTTTGGTGTTAGGAAGTAATTTTTGAAGGCCTTTGTCTGGAGTGTGGCACTCTATGGAAGTGAACCTTGGACTATTGGTGCAGCAGAAAAGAAGAGAATTGAAGCGTTTGAAAGGTGGTGTTACAGGAGAATGATGATCAGATGGGTAGATAGGGTTACAAATGAGGAGGTATTAAGACTAGCGGGAGAGGAGAGGTGTTTCTGGCAACTGCTAATGAAGAGAAGAGATAGGTTGGTAGGACACATACTAAGACACCCAGGAATAGCAAGCTTGGTTATGGAAGAAATGGTCGAGGACAAGAACTGTAGGTGTAGACCAAGGTTAGAATATGAAAACAGATTGCCTCGGACGTAGGGTGTGGTAGCTATGTAGAGATGAAACAATTAGCTCAGGACAAGGAGGTATGGATTGCTGCATTAACCCTAGAACTGCTGCAGGTTTATCTGTCAAATGCTGCAGTAAATTCCCATAAAGTACACACTAAAGGAATTTGGTATCTGTAAGCATACTGTGTTCATGAATATGACTTATCATACACCAATATAAAGCTGAAAGACTGTTCTATATTATATTGATATAGGTGAATCATTCAGACTCGTCACTTTGAATTAATCATAAAAAGTATTTTATAAAAAATAAAAAAATAAAAAAAATATTGACTTTTCTGCTCTAGAACATGAACATGATAAACATCGCTTGCATTGATGGGGATTTCCATAACTTGCGTGACATCCTGTTCATCGGTATCACTGCCACTACTTTCACCATATCGCCGAGTTAAATGTTCGTCAGAGACATCATAAATGAAAAGTTCATAGTTTTTTGTTACTAATTCAAGAACCAGTTTCAAATAATTCCTGTTATTTACTAAAAAGAAAATTATTTTTACAAAAATATGACATTTCTCGATTTTGAAGTACATAATCGGCGCGCGATTACGGGGAGGCAAGTTCACAGGCCCAGGATGATGAACGATAAACGGTACATTTTTACCTGGAAAGTAACTTTCTTCGGGTTGAATATCAGTCTAGTTCACACTTACCTCTTCGCGGCTAACATTAGGCATGTGTACAGGGTCTGTCGGAACATGATAAACATCGCTTGCATTGATGGGGATTTCCATAACTTGCGTGACATCCTGTTCATCGGTATCACTGCCACTACTTTCACCATCTTCATTTTCATACGAATCCACACAATAATCACTGTCATCGTCCATACTATCACACGAATCGTCAAAAATCAAGTGCTAAATTTCTGAATCGTCTACATAGTTGGCGGCCATTTTGCTCAATGCAACTTCAATATCAACATGGAAGTACTTCCACTTCTGCAGCCAAATAATAGCTTGCATACTGTCATTTGTTTGCCAAAGACTTACACTACGAAAGATAAAAGCATCGGGAACCAGCATAACTTGAAATTAGTGCCATCTTAAGGCTAACAGTAGTACTATATTTGAATTCCAAGACAGTCTTTCAGAGAGACGGTCATACTTGATTAAACAACACACCGTCTTCCTGGAAGACGGTTCGCAGTTCTAGGGTTAAACCAGTCAAAAGACTGAAGACTCAAACAACATTATGCAACCTGGCTAGAAGGTTGCTGCACCAATGGGTGTTTTGGTAAACTTATGCATGTAGTAACTAAAAGGTCCTGTGTATTAATCTATATATATAAAGCACAAAGTTTGTCTGTCTGTCTGTCTGTCTGTCTGTTATGTATACAAATCTACACCGTTTCACCGATCTGAACCATAATTTGTATACTTACCCTTTGGAACCCGACGAGTAACCCTGTCAACTTTAAATTTCGGACAGACCACCCCATTCCCTGCATTTAGGCCCTTTTGCACAAATCTACACCGTTTCACCGATCTGAACCAAAATTTGTATACTTACCCTTTGGAACCCTGCGAGTAACACTGTCCACTCAAAATTTCGGAAAGACCACCCCATTCCCTGCATATAGGCCCTTTCGTCCAAATCTACACCGTTTCACCGATCAGAACCAAAATTCGTATTCTTACCCTTTGGTACCCTGCGAGTAACACTGTCTGCTTGAAATTGCGGACAGACCACTCCATCCCCTGCATTTAGGCCCTTTGGCCCAAATCTACACCGTTTCACCGATCTCAACCAAAGTTTGTATATTTGCCCTTTGGAACCCTGCGAGTAAAACTGTCAACTTAAAATTTCGGACAGACCACCCCATTCCCTGCATTTAGGCCCTTTGGCACAAATCTACACCGTTTCACCGATCTGAACCAAAATTTGTATACTTACCCTTTGGAACCCTGCGGATAACCATGTCCACTTGAAATTTCGGACAGGCCACCCCATTACCTGCATTTAGGCCCTTTTGCACAAATCTACACCGTTTCACCGATCTGAACCAACATGTGCATACTTACCCTTTGGAACCCTGCGAGTAACACTGTCCACTTAAAATTTCGGACAGACCACCCCTTTCCCTGCATTTAGGCCCTTTGGTCCAAATCTACACCGTTTCACCGATCAGAACCCAAATTCGTATTCGTACCCTTTGGTACCCTGCGAGTAACACTGTCTGCTTGAAATTGCGGGCAGATCACTCCATTCACTGCATTTAGGCCCTTTGGCACAAATCTACACCGTCACCGATCTGAACCAAACTTTGTATACTCACCCTTTGGAACCCTGCGAGTAACACTGTCTGCTTGAAATTGCGGACAGACCACTCCATTCCATGCATTTAGGCTCTTTGCCCCAAATCTACACCGTTTCACCGATCTCAACCAAAATTTGTATATTTACACTTTGGAACACTGCGACTAACACTGTCCACTTAACATTTCGGACAGACCACCCCATTCCCTGCATTTAGGCCCTTCGGCAAAAATCTACACCGTTTCACCCATCTCAACCAAATTTTACATACTTACCCTTTGGAACCCGACGAGTAACACTGTCTACTTAAAATTTCGGACAGACCACTCCATTACCTGCATTTAAGCCCTTTGGCAAAAATCTACAACGTTTCACCCATCTCAACCAAATTTTGCATACATACCCTTTGGAACCCGACAAGTAACCCTCTCTACTTGGAAATTTGGGCAGACCACTCCTTCCCTGCATTTAGGCCCTTTGCTAAAAATCTACACCGTTTCACCCATCTCAACCAAATTTTGTCTTGCTCGACTGTGATTCATTATTACTATTACGTTAGTTTGTAAGTTTGACGTGCCAATTCAATAGTTGTAGTGTATGTATGTCCCCTATGCGTTCATATACCATTCATCCGATTGCGATGATACTTGGGTGAGTTGTTGTGTGGATTCCAGGGAAGGTTTCTAGCTACAAATTATGTATGTAACACAAAAGGGTGAGGGACTTAACAGGAAGTTTTAAATGCCACAGTAACCCAATTGCACAATGCCAGTTGTGATGATGATGATGATGATGATGATGATGATGATAATTGTTGTTTAAAGAGGCCTAACATCGAGGTTATCGCCCCTAATGGTTTGGGGGATTGTGAAAATGAAATTAATACTAAAACTAACTACAAAACTTATGGGCTAGAAGAAGATAAGGACAAAAGAAAGGAATAAGGGAAATAAAAGACAGGAGGAATGAAATGCCCTCAACCCTAGATAAATGAGAATTGAGGACTTGGAAGGAAGGAGAGCCACGAAATGCAGATAGGAAAGGGAAAGAGGACAGGGTCCGTCCCAAAGGCAATGGAAAAAAAGGTAAAACCGGACCCAGCTCAGGAAACCCTCAGGGTTGCCAGCTCCCAAACTCACCAGCCATGAGCCCTTGAGGATCTAGCACTATCCAGGGTGCACCAGTAGTGGTGGGGCTACACACACCCTGCCTCCTTGAGGGCCTTGAGCAGAAGACATGAGATATTACGAAAATAAAAAGAAGGCTGACACCTCGAAGAATGAGGCTATATGATTAGACAAGGGCCAATTAAGGCGGGAAAGTGAAAGAGTCGCTATGCCTCGGATACCCTGATACCATCGGGGTCGGAAGAGAACAAGAGTTTGACCAAGGGAGGCTGACTGGAAAGAGAACTGAAAGGAGCCCGGCACCAGTAAGTAGAAGCAATGCCGGACTCAGCTGGGGTCCGTGGTCGCAAACCCAAGTCCCACAAGTTGTGAGACCCTGGGGGATGGAGGGTTGGAGGAGGGGGCAGGTGTGAGAATAGCTTGCTGATTCATCGCGTGGTGACATGAGAGGACTGTCCGGAGGCCGCCGTGTTACCTGGTATTGCTGACTATGCTGATGTTCATACAGGGCCTTTGCTCAAACCACTATAGTGTTACGAAAGAGTGAGTGATTCACCGGCCAATGTATAGGACCGGGAATCCCCCCCGAACGTCTGTCATCATATATCGTCATCAACTGCGATATTCTCAGGTTCGTGCAGCTTGGACCCGAGCAATACTTCATAAGCTCTTTCACTAGACGCTTCGAGTATAGGCCTAAGCCAGAAAATAAGGTTCAGACTTTGGAAGAGATCGAAGGTAGAAATCTGAATTACCTATATCAGATTTAAAATTACACCATGTTCGTTTAGTAGTCATTTTTCACTACCTTATTATTATCATCATAAGGGCAAATGACCTAGATGTTACGTCCATTATACCACTAATCACCACACACAATACGTCTTCATCGCCTGTGAATTTTGAAATATTTCTATCACGGTAGTCTGTAAGTTTGTCGTGTCAATTCAACAGTAGTTTGATATACCCGTTCAGTAGTAGTCGTCTTCATTATCATCCTCATCAAAATGGCAAATGACCTAGATGTTACGTCCATTATACTACTAAGCAACACCGCAGTCTACCTAGCCTGTGATTTTTAAAATATGTATTTCCATTAGATTGTAAGTTTGATATACCCGTACAGTAGTAGTCTTCATAAATAAATATAATTTATCACGTTGAGTGTTAAGGAGACTGAGATATTATCATCATTCCACCGGGCGAAGCCGGGTACTACTGCTAGTAAATCTGTACAGGAAGAAACAACCAGGTTTGGACATACAATCAATCATTTAACAGAAGAGGAAGGATAGAAAAACATACAAAAGACAAACACAATGACAGGCAGGTGGGGGCAGAAGGAGAGGTTATTGAAAAGACTGGGACAATTTCCATGGCCAGACACACAGTCATCTTCAAAGGTAGATTTTATCCTATCTTTAAGTCTATTTAGTACATATGGTACTCAATTCCATTTTTTGTTATATTGCTATGTAGTTTAACATTATATTTGGATTCATAAACTGTAAAAGATATGGAGGGAGTTGTTATATCTTGATTTCTTTTCTGTTCCTATTTATGCACGGAAAAATAAAGAAGATTCACCCCGAAATGATGCCTGCTTTACCTAATTTCATAATTTTTTAAGTTTTTTTACTTAAAAGCCTTGTCGGTACTGAGTATTATTCTGTGGCAACAGTGACAACTTCTACCCTCTAATCATATTCTATGAAATTCTCATTCTGTTCAATAATTTTATTGATTTTTTCCCCCCTTAAATTAAAGAGAATAATATGTTGTTGAAGCTTCTGTTACTGTGAAAATTTGTGTTAGCAGTAAATAACATCATTAGATACTGTAGTTAAAATGAGCCTGTTGTGTTCTTTTCCAAAAGAAATGTTATACAGTAAAGCTCTGTGTTTATGGTCCTGCAAATAAAGTTTTGTCATTTACAAACATTTTCAGTGTTATGTGCAACGTGAAAATTTTTTTTTCCACCATTTAAATCTTGACGGTGATATGCTTGCTTAATAAAATAGATTTTCTTTTTCATTCTGTTAGGAATTTTTATGTTGTATGCACCATGCACAGAATTCATACCCTTATTTTATGTACCATTATTCTCTTTTGGTTCTTCCAAGTACGAGTATATACGTAATATGGGACACTTGTGAAATTGACAGATACTTGGTATTACCCTTTCACGAATTGATTGCCGGCAGTGGAGATGGGAACTATTCTTTATTTACTTGGGTCACACGTCAGCCTGCTTCGTTGACAGGTACAGTTGCGCTATTTATTTATCGTATGGCTTTTAGTGCCGGGAGTGTCCAAGGACATGTTCGGTTCGCCTGAGTCTGTAGCTGCTTCCAGCGGACACCCTAAAGGGTGAGCTACAAGTTCCGTTCAATTTCAAGTAGTTCCAACTTTCGCCACCAGATATCAATGATACCTAGTGGTGAACTTTGGAACTTTGATAGAGCGTTCTGACGAAATCTAACCTAACAATTTTGTTTCACACAAGTTTAGTCTGTGAAAGGATCTTTTACATGCCATAAATCTACGACATGGGACCGCCAGCTTTACTTCCCCTCCGAAGGAAGGCATACTGAAGGATTTTTAACGCTCTTAAAAAATCAGAGAACTTCGGCCGGGTTTGAACCCGCTATCTTGGGCACAGCAGTTCAGCCTGCTACCGACTATGCCACCGAAGCCACTTTACAGTTGTGCTAGTAGGATATGACTCAGATCCAGTACCCTGGTCATCGTCTTAACTGTCTGTGGCGACATGAGCTCCTGTGTCGCTTATCTGACACAATGCTGCTTGACTTATGTGCAGACCTCATTTTGTCATCACTTTGTCCTCCGCTGTACCGCGCGGGGCTCCTGCTACAATAATCAACAAACACTGGCGCAGCCATGCTCAGCGGCAATCAAATGTTAAATGGGTAATAAACAAGATGCGAACAATATTTGGTGTTAAGAGACACTATCCAAGTCTCCAAACATGTGCGCGCAATAATGTTGCTATACTGATTCCCTTGGAAGCTGAAACTGTGTCCTAATGATGGCTGGCAGAACACTTATCTTACTTCAAACTTTTGAGCGTTGCAGTGGTGGGAATGATAATTGGATCTTGAATGACGCTAACCTCATTGATGGTCGTGTGCACACCATAATATTGAGATATTGATTCCCATGGCTGTAGAAATGCTGATGGAGGGCTGTTATGAATATCTTGCTGGAAACACAAAACTTAGCCCGGGGGGGGGGGGAGTTTGAAGAGGTTAAGTATACATTCTCTCATGGTTGCTCAGATTATGCCCTGATGATGGCATCACAGAATCACTAAATTCCAGCTTGGAAAATCTTCGAGAGGCAGTGCAGGACAGAAGAAATTGGCGTAGTCTAGTACATGGGGTCACGGAGAGTCGGAATCGACTAAACGAATAGAGAGAGAGAGATGGCCGTTTGAACACATTCAAGTTGTACCTGTGAACTTGTGAATGTAAGGACAATGAATCTCGTCAACCATCAAAAGCAAAAAGTCAAGGCAAGGACACTATTCCCAAGTCTGTATTTGCTGCACAACAAAGAGCTCAATTTCTGGTTGGTGTGTCTAGTTCCTAACAAGGATAGGTTAGTGAAAAATAAGAGTGTGATGCAGATTGTATTGGCAATTTAATGCTTGCAGTCCTGATTGTGACTCCCAAATAGGCTCCATGAATGCTGTCTCCATTACCTAATCATTAAGAAACATATTATGGCAAAATTCTAGTCAATAGATCAAATTCATGTTATTTCCACTTTCTGTGTTTCTGTCCCCTGAAAGTGTATTACTCGTCTGCTAAAATACAAAAATCTGTTTGTTTGTTTATAAACTATAACGGGAAATCTGTACTTATGGTTATTACTAGACCTACTATCAACACGTGAGTTTATTTGATGTATCAGTATTATGTTCCTTCATCCATTCTGGTACTGAAAAGCTAATGCGAGAACCCTATGTTTGCACATGCGGCAGAACTCTGAGCAAAAGTCTGCCGATTACTTGTGTAGTGGTAAGCGTAGTAGCTCCTGTTATACTTTTAGTGGTGTAATGTAAGGAAAGCTGATGGGAAGTGTATTATTAGATACAAAGACGGGCAGAATTTACATCTTCCCCTCTTCAGAATTTCACAACAATAGAGAGATGTGGAGGGAAAGCTAATTTAGACCACCATAATAGCAACTTTCAGATCACAATTTTTGTTATACTTTTCTTTCTTCATTTAAAGAGTTCAGTTTTTTGGTTCCATATTATATGCATTTATTTATCTATTGATCTATTTGTCCTTTGAGAATGTGAGTGCAGTTCTTGGTTAAACATGTAAAAGTAAATATATATGTTTGTAATGATAAGCAATAAACAAAACTAAGTACCAATATTTTATATTGACATAATTTTATCGTGTTGGAAGCCATTTTTCAGTGTTGTCTTGTCTTAATAATCAAAATCAATGCCTTTCAGTCAGTCAACACGACTGTACCCAATTGTAATCGGGGTTTCCCTAAACCTGAAAGAAATTTACTTGAGATTAATAAGTTGGTTGGTTCTTAAGTTTAGGGGCTGTGACAACGCGGTCATGTAGCCCCGTGTACTTTGGGTGTGTGTAGAATCTGTCTGATAACCGGTGTTAATTGTGATGACTGTATTAGTGTGTGTTATCTGTTTGTTAATTTAAGTACTGCAACTAAGAATTTTTCAAATAGTTCCTACTTTTGCCGCCAAGCGCCACCGTCAACGACTACTAGGCCAAGTTCAGAACTGAGCTACTAGACGCCGCCGCAGTCGGCTCTTGGCAACGAACATAGAAACCTAAGAGCGTTGTTTACATTCTTAACCTATCCAATTTAGCTTCACACAGGTGCAATTAGTGGAAGGATCTTTAACATGCCATAAATCTATGACATGGGACCGCCGGCTTTACTTCCCCTCCGAAGGAAGGCATACTGAGGGATTTTTAACGCTCTTAAAAAATCCGACGGCTTCGGCCGGGTTTGAACCCGCTATCTTGGGCATAGAAGCTCAGCATGCTACCGACTACGCCACCGAAGCCGCCAGATTAATAAGTAATTAAATAAATTGGCAAACTATCATCATCAAATCATCTATCCTTGGGCCGCTTGACGATCGACACTGGTCATCCAAGTGAATTTATTTAGTAATCTCATTTAAATTTCGTTCAGGTTTAAGGAAACACCCTTCACAATTGTGTTGACTGACTGAAAACCATTAATTTTGATATTGATATAGTTTCATCTCTAATTAAAAGCTTGCTTCATTGTGGATATATGGGTAGATCAGTTAGACTTCTAGTGATAGTGCAAAGGATACAGTAACTGTTGGGCAGTGATATCCTGTATTACCGGTATGGAATCGTACAAAGACAATAACTTCTCTCTGAAAGTTTGATACAAAAGCATTTCGTTGATGAAATGAGTAAACGAGTTGCTTTTCAAGTGTTGTTGCTTTAAGGAGCAGAACAGCAAGGTCATCTGCCCTGGGTCAGCATGTTAACGTCCCCATTAAATTGGACAGGGAATAAAACTAATCTACTCACACCTGCTAATCTGGAAAAGATTACATGAATGAATTATACACTTTCCCTTGTTAGGATGACATGATTCATCTGTCAGGTGATTATCAGATCCTATTCACTGAAGGTGTTTATATGATTGGCAAAATTCCTATATCCCTATGTACTGTATATAAAAAATTGTGAAAGTTTGTGAGTGTGTTTGTTACCTCTTCACACTAAAATGGCTGGACGGATTTGTATGAAATTTGAAATGGAGATGCGAGATATTTTACTATAGGTCTATTAATACAATAGTGATATGTTGACGTTCAAATCATCAATAATTGTGAGGATAATTACACCCTGAATAGCTTAAGGAATAATAAAACTCAGCAATATATCTAGGTTTGTGCCATGTCTTGTGTGGGGTTTTGCCTAGGACACTAAGCTGGCTCATCAGCGGGCTCTTGGTGTCTCCGCCCGGACTCCCACAGGAGTAGCGAACTGCGTGCTGCCTCCCTTTTTATGAAGTGCACCTGCGCCTCTTTACTGCGAGAACTAAACGCTCGAGCCGCCATAACCTCCCTATGAAGGCAAGAAATAGAAATTAGATTTTATAATTTCGCACAGCCGCCATCTTGTGGTTATGAAAACCATTGAAATAAATTAGATGCCAGTGGGTTAAAATTTGTATAAGCATATACCGTACCAAGTTTCACTGCGCTCGGATGGTTAATCGCGAGAAACGTCAATTTTAATATTTAAATTTCGCGTCGCCGCCATGTTGATTATGTGCTCGTCAGGTTATAGAACATCCCATAGCTGTATTTATGTTTATAGCCTCTACACACATACAAAATTTCAGTTTGATTGCTGTCATGGATTAATAGATATTGAGAACCGTCTAAATATTTCGGATGGTCGCCATGTTGGATTTTAATATATGTAGGCCAGAGAGTTATGTACTATTAGATGAGGATTATTGTGTATGTTCATTATTCAAACGTTGATTTCGATCTCATGTTTAGAACACAAGAAATAAAGACTTGATTCTAAAATTTCGCACAGGTGCTATCTTGAGGTTATGTAAACAACTGAACTAAATTAAATGTCAGTGCATTGCAATTTGTATAGTCATTTTCTGTACCAAGTTCAACTCGTTCGGATGGTAAAATTGCGAGAAAAGTCTATTAAAATGTTTCAACTTCGCTTGGCCGCCATGTTAGTTTTGTATTTTACAGTGTTTTGCGAGTCTCATAGCTGAACTTCTAGTAGTACCCTTTATCACTGTACAAAAGTTCAGGGTGATATCGGTAATAGTTTCGGAGATGTGAAATATTTCGCACAGTCGCTATCTTGAAGTTATGTAAACAATTGAACTAAATTACAATGTGTATAAACATTTGCTGTAGCCTACCAAGTTTCATTGCGTTTGGATGGTGAAATCGTGAGAAAAGTCTATTTAAAAGTTTCAACTTCGCTTGGCTGCCATGTTGGCTTTGTAGTCAACAGGTTTTTGAAAGCATCATAGGCCAACTTCTAGTACTGCCCTTTATCACAGCACAAAATTACAGGGTGATATCAGTAATAGTTTCGGAGACATGGAATGCCGCTGAAATATTTCGCACAGCCGCCATGTTGGATTGGTTAGACGTTATAAAATTTGGAGGGCACGGTCGGGGTCGGCCGAAAGAGTACTATGACCATACCGAGTTTCATTGAAATCGCTCCAGCCGTTTAGAAGTTATTACGGGGGAACACACGGACAAAAGGTGATCTCACAAGCCTAGTTTTTTCATAAATGAAAATAGGCTTATGAGATCACCTTTGTCCGTGTGTGTATGTACGTACGTGTGTCCCCCTAATAAAATTTGAACGGCTGGGCGATTTCAATGATTAGATTATTGATTTGTAACATCTTTCCACTCGGTTGCTGGATATTTTTGTGGGAGTGATTTTGAAAATGGGACGGAAGTGTGTAAGACGCACTGCCAGCAGGATCGTATCCCTGCTGGCTGCTGTGGAATGTATGTCTCATACGGATTACTTCAAGGTTTGGAGGCGACATTAGAAATATTCCTACAATAAATCACCTTGTTCTTTGGTGTAAAAATATTCATTATATCATATTTGTTGAAAACAATTATGATTTAAGAGTGATTTTCAATCTCTGGACAAAAGTGATCGGCATTCACTCCCCGAGTAACTCTGCACAACACTGTCATTCTGACAGTAAATGCTCATGCGAACTCTGGTGTCAACTGATTGTAACACAATGCACATGACACATGGTCGAAGTCTTCGTATCGGTATTTAATATGAAACATTGTAAGTAGTCGGCAATGCCGGTATTATGTTTCTGCACAATGGCTATTCAAATATTAACCCACATAACGGTAATGCAGTCAGTGGGGGTTCGTACTCTGAAACAAGGGTGGGGCACAGCACATTTTTGAGAGAATATAGCCTACGCCCATAATGGTAGACTACAATGTTGCCTGCTCCATGAGTGGACAAGAAGACGATGTCACTCAATTGGTTTAATTGTGGCGGCCATTCAGTAATCGTTTCTCTGTGGTTTTACCGGGGCTGTGATGGCGCAGCGGTCAAGCTGCTTGCCTCGCACCAAGGCTGGTCGGGTTCGATTCCCGGTTAATGCTTATGGGAATTACGAGGTGAAATGTCACGTTTGGTGGCTCGGATTCCACGTTGTTTAATATTTAGAAGTTAATGATTACGTATTAGTACAAGCACTTTTACTATTCCTTCCGATATTCCTAAAGTAGATAACTTAAACTCAATCAATTCACGGATTTATTAAAGACATTAACATGAACACTTCAAATTCCTAAAAATCCAGTGAATATTATTAAGGCCTTAATCGAATGCGCGACATAATATCCTACATATTCTTGTCCACAAATTCGTTGTGTTTACGAACAGCCGTCCTGTAGCTATCATCCAGTTGCTGCCCTATACTATATTCCCCAACACTGCTAAGCTCATTACATTTTTCATATGACATTTTGACAAACCATGTTTCTTACCTTTTTCAGGCAAATGTTTTAAATCATTAATGCCAGTCATAGTCCTTGTGTCATCGCCACCAAATAACAGGCACGGAAAACAAGAAATGAATTTACTACCAGACACCCACATATCCAATCCCATTTCTCATACACAGATTTATTGAAAGTCCTGTTATACGTTCTGTTTATATCTTTAGATACTTGATTAATGCATAGATCTGGTTTTGGAGAGCCTAATTTATTTGCTAATAGTCTGTCCTCATAAGTTAGTCTTATTTTGTAAGCTTTTTACCTCTTTCATTTCATGGTTTCGTTAACGACTTGAACACCACCAATGCTTGAAAATGTAGTGAGAATGATTAAGTAGGCTAATTTGTCGCAGCATTCAGTTACGGTCCAAAAACAGAATTACACATAATAAATAAACAAGTAGGAATTAACCGCTTACCTCGTACGATGAAATACGCGCTCAGTGTTTATTTTAATTATGTTTAACACTGGTACGCGTTATTCGCACCTCACAAATCACGCTTCCAATAACAACTATTATGTAAGATTAATATACTGAACACTGCAAAAGACCACCGCACTCATACTCAATTATAACTCAATATCGCAGGCGCCAAAAGTTTTGAAGCCAAGTGTTGTGGCAAGGCTGCCGTCACGCAGTTGTGTATTCCCCTAGATAAAGAGAATACTCAAACTTGACGTTATAACATAATACAAATTCACTTACGGAACATAGTCTACGTTCAAAATGTTACCTTTCTGTCTCCATGCATATTATACATGTTGATATTTCTTCTTGCATATTAATAAAGAGCGCAATGTTCAGAGGGATGTACCGTACATTATTTTGGTGGAAATTTGCTGAAGATTGTTAAATATGCTATCCATGAACTTGACTGCCCTCTACTGGTACACTTTAACACCCCTCCCCAACCCTTCGTCCGTTACCCACCCCTCATCACAATTGCTACTTTCACGGCCGTATCGCCGGCTCGTCACAGTATTATTGTGCCCCAAGTCTAAGAAACTCCCATTGCCCCTCTGTCACTTCGCCCCGCTGTAAAAGCAAGGGATGAGGTTAAAGATCCAGGAAGAGGAAGCATGTGGCTACACTGTGTTGGTCACATCAGGCATGTGCCCAGCACCTCGTTGGGACAGGCTTCTAATGTTGGGGAAAGTGAACAGCAAGCCGATAGAACTGCTTGGTTGCAACATAAGCGCCATTACCACGGACGGACTATCAAGAAGACTTCGACCCAAGGAGAATGTTTAATGGTGACCGTGTGCCCCTGTTCTAAAACCGCCACTGAATGCAGTCATCAATATAATATATATCGTTGTGTTTATACGGGAACTAGACAAGCCTTCATGAACTTTTCCAATGAGTCGATAGCAAACAAATTTTTGTCTCGACGAATAAGGGCTACGAACAGGCCCGACGAGAGGGGGGGGGGGGGGGTCAGGCAGGGCTGGTGCCCCGGGGCCCGACCCTCTAAGGGGGCCCGGCGTCCTAGGATGATGGGCCCGATCGGCGTTGATTTATTATTGCCTTTATGTGACTGGCAATCATTTAGTGAATGCAATGAATTGTCTGTGAACAATGTTACTAGGATTGAGAAACTTACTATGTCAAGTGGACAATATTTTCCTGTACAACGCGCTTGTGGGAAGAACAACTGTCTCAAAGTGGTCAACTTAGGCGATGGGGCTATTGTTCTCAGAATATACCTGATGACAGAGCATTCCATTACTCTAAATTTAGCTTATGCACCAATCCTTCAAATAACTCTCTCATCCTTTCACTTATTTCGCTAAGGCCACGAGAGCCTGGGCTGCCCTGGTGTGTTTGGTCAGCTAGCTCAAGAGTTTCAAGTTTGGTGCATCACGTCGAGCTTAGATATTTAGAGGTGATAGTGTCTGAATCTGAAATGAATATATTATCTAACTAGACGTATCGTGTGCCGTGCAGGCGGATAAGTAAAATATATTTTAAAGTAGCGTCCACACAGCAATTCACTTTATAGTTGATTTAAGGGGCAGAAAAGCAAGATCATCGTTCCCTAGTAATTCACTTTCGCACTATGTGAAAAAATATCATTGCTGACTAAATATCTTGCGAAAGGGTGGGGGTGATTCTGTTGTCAAACGTAAATAGAATAAATGCATGCGAAATTGTTCATCTTCTCGTATACTGAATAGAGAAAACAATGCTAACATTGAATAATCTGTATGCTTAGGTGCAGTATAATTATTATTTTAACTGATTCATTCAATACGATCAACAATCCTTACTTGGGTTCGAGCGCAAATCATTTCTGATTAACGGATTTATTGAAAACGTATATTACTATTGGTACATGAGTTGGGAAATGTATCCAAAGACTGAAACTAAGGTAACATTCCAGTATTTTTCTGGACTGACAAGGGAAGTCTCTGAACCGGGGAATCTCGGATCTTGCTGGAACTTCGCAGATACGTTGCGTGAGCCCAACTAGGCAGAACCGTGAAGAAAAATCTTTCGGAAATTAACTTCCCCTTCTACTAGATGAAAAATTAAGATTTACCCGTATAAATTGGCGCGCCAGTGGCGTGAGCTTCATTGGCTGCGTCAGAGATTGCTTCCCGGCCTACGGTATACAGTCACCGAATGAGAGGCCACAGACCCGGCATACACGTATATCCGTATACGGAGAGTGTCCCATGCGTTGCACAATGAATGTTAACATTGGAAAAGTTATCTATTGTCTGGAGGAAAAATATGGAAAATATAAGGAAAGGCTTCTCAGCATTCAAGAACAGGACCTGTTGGACAGATTGGATGGTTTTGTGCCTATCTTGCTTTCTGGCGTTCGTCTCTTGTAACAAGTGTGTTAGGTGTGAAATACAAACAAAATGCTGTTGAGTATTGGAAAAGCGGCAAGAGGCGTCCGCTTTCCTTTTCGTCGGTAAAATGTAAGTTTTACCGTTTAAGAAATATGATATATTTACATTTGTGGGCAGAGCAAGTGAAAAGGGGCGGCACCCACCGCGACATATTGAGAATAATAACATGTGCCTTAAAAGACCAATTTGGCATTGCCCATCATCCTGGGGGCGTGGTGGCGCAGCGGTCAAGCTGTATGCCTCTCACCAAGGTGGACCGGGTTCGATTCCCGGTCACTACATGTGAGATTTTCGATGTGAAATGCCATGTCCTGTGGTTCGGATTCCACGTAAAACGGAGGTCCCGTGGCTTATGATCGCGAGATTAACGGTCACGTTAAACTACAAGCTTCCTTTTGGCATTGCCCATCAGAATAATGACGTAATATATGACGTGACAATTCAGCAATGGGCTATGCTAGCTGCGCAGGACGTAAAATGTACGGGGTTTAAAGCCAGCCATTCCTGGGTGCAGCACTTTAAGGATCGCTATAATATCATTTCGCGAGAAATAGCAACTGTGGTGATATCAAAGAATGCCCATCGAAAAATGGATATTATGTCAGCAGCAGAAATATTCGTAGAAGAGGTTACATCGGTTCTAGCTTCTCTCGGTCCTGGAAACGTACAGTATGTACTGTAATAGTGATCAAAGTGGGGTTCAATAAAGAGATGTGTTCGGGTAGGACACTGGCTATAAGAGGGTCGAAAACGGTTTTCTCCAAAGTGCAATCAGTGGGGGCCACAACGCACAGTTATACAATAATGCCAACAGTATCAGCAGCGGGCAAGCTGCTTGGACCTCTCTTCATAACTTTGAAAGTACCAAAAGGTGTGTTTGGTAAAAGGGTGAGAGAAACTATGTTCGCACATGATAATATTTACGTTGGTCCCACAAAATCTGGCAAAATGGGATCCGCACGACTGAAGAATTGGTTTCATAATGTTTTGAAACAGCATGTACCGTCTGGCAATGTGGCACTCCTTCTGGATTCCTTTTCTGGACATAATCGTTAGAAAGTGAAGAGCGCATACGACTGATGATCATCCCTCCTGGGTACTCAGCCTATTGTCAACCATTGGATGTATAAGGCTTTAGGATCTGGAAAAGCTTTGTCCGTAGATTTTCGAACACCGTTCGGTTATTGAATTTTGATATCAATTTGGCCCAGAGAAATACAATCTTGAAAATGCAGTCTCTGACCACCAATTGTCGTCCTCTCGTTTTACTTCATTGTGACAATACGCATGGTACCGAAATCAGTATTCGTCCGACAACCCCGAACGGTTTTAACACCCTGTGCCATATTGTTTCGATATCGGTGCAATACAATGTAGTACTTGCACTCGCCCGTGTCTTATACGGTGAGGATGGTGTAAAAGCAATATGTTTTTCCAACATTATTACCACGAACATCACTGTTGTCAAAACTATGTGAAATAGCTTGGTCTCTTACTCACTCGTGTGACCATTGGTTCAGTTTACTCTGTGTTGTGTTGTAATTATATGTATTTGTGATACTTTACATTGCATGATTTATAATAAAGCACGACGTGCAATATTTTGTAAAGATGCAACATTAATGTCCCTTGCCGCAGCGAAGCCTATGAGTGCGAGTACGGGAGGGCAGTCGTTTGGGTCGTGATCTTTTGAGCCACCAATCAGGAGTGAGGCACACTCCCGCTTGACCAGCGCGCACAGTTCAAAATTGTTGTTCTTACTGCCGTCTACGGTGGGTAGGAGTTAATTTCCGAATGATTTTTCGTCACGGTTCTGCCTAGTTGGGCTCACGCAACGCATCTGCTAAGTACCAGCAGGATCCGCGATTCCCCGGTTCAGAGACTTCCCTTGTGAGTGTTTAATTAACCAGGAGAAAAATGAAATTAAGCTAGGACACTGAACCGCTGAAGTTTGTTATCCAATTCCTCCATGGAACGTCAGTGGTAAGGACAGATGACCTACCGTAGCTGTTCCGCCCCATAAATCAACAATTAGTAACGTCAGTGGTAGGGGCAGATGGCCTAGCTGTCCCGCCCCTTAAAACAACAATAAGTAACGTCAGTGGTATGCATGGCGATGGAGAAATTAATATATTGCATGCAGGCAACCACGCGGACTTTTCTAAGACCATTATATCTTATATATAAAAGTGAAAGTCTGTATGTATGTATGTATGTGGGTGGGTGGTGAACCCTTTAGTATTGCAGTGTTTATAAGCAAGAATCTTGATCAAGGGGTCGCGCTCAGTTCATAGTGTGATGTTTACGTTCGCCAAACAACATGCTCTACTGAGGTAAGGGTCATAGGATTAAAACTATAATTAAGAAAGGAAGTGACAAGATGTAAAATAATAACATAATTTAATGCCTATTAGTGCAAATAAAATGGAAATATACAACAACAATAATAAATTTCCTCCCTGAATCTTCCCATGACAGAAATATTTATCAAAAGTTGAGGAGTCAGACGGATCTCCCCCTTATAAAAAAATGTGGATCCAAGTTCCACTAACTTGCATTGGATTTTATGTACGCGTAATGACTAACTACGAGGAATGAGTACTTGGACGACTGTTCGTTTACATCGGGTAACAGCCACGACGCTTACGAACAATCATCTCGTAAATCAACGTTTACGGATATGGGACACAACACTAATAAAACCCTTAAAAATTAATGCTGACACACAATCTAAAAACTAATATTTACAGGAATCTCCCTCGAGACCCTCCTTCAACGCGATGACGCATCTGACAAATGAGCTGCCAACCCGGCCAATTGCTCAATACACAAACAAGGAAAAGACAGCATCGCACGTGACTACACGGGTCACTAATACAGAACATAAACATGGAATGTAACCAACAACAACAAAAGCCTCACCGGCTGAGATTATTTTATATGAATAAAAATGCACGTTAAGCTAACGCTTCGGAGATTATAGTGATTCGTAGGCAACTCCCATTTATTTAAACAATGTTTACCATTGATCAGTTCTTATACTGTATTTCAAGTAAATAAGGATCCAATAAGCACTCCCCTAATGACCTTGATGCAATCTTTTCAGCCCGCCTTGTGAAACAGCTTCCCCCTTCCTCGACTCTGTCATCGTCCAGCCCCAGTGTGTAAAAATAACTTGACCAACAGACCGTTATCTCGTAGAATCAATAGCAACGAATCTCAACCACATAAACATATGGTAAGACCTTAATCGATATAGCCACATATGTCCTCGCAAGGCAACCATATGGACTTGGCACCAAGCTGACAAAAATCAGTCTACGCTGAAATTCCCGCTTGTAATGACCAATAAAATACACACACACACACACACTGCTCGGAATGACATAACATTTTTCACACAGGTCGGCTGAATCAGATCCTCACAAACTATTTAAAAAAATATTAAAACCTACGAGAGAGCTGACTGCTCCTCGCCACAATTCACATTGCTCCAACGGCAATAAACTCACTGAATCTGATCAATAATAAACATTACAAGATTAATTTACCCTCCAATCTATTGCATGATTATACTAATTCAGTCCTACTTCTGAAACACAACATATCTCCGAGAGACGCTTCTTAATCGCACTACGTAAA
Organism: Meconema thalassinum; assembly: GCA_946902985.2. NCBI lineage: Eukaryota > Metazoa > Arthropoda > Insecta > Orthoptera > Tettigoniidae > Meconema > Meconema thalassinum. The sequence continues at coordinate 534,160,242 of OX336390.1, read as the reverse complement.
CATATGCGAACACGGTCGTCCACATAGCTACGTTAATTAAAACAAACAAACAAGAACTTACGACTGATAAAATATGTGCGAGCTGTTTCCATGCAAAAGGTGTGTCAGACCAAAACTAAATACACTACGTTAATCAACACAAGCAAGATATTTACAAACAAAATATGTCCCATATACCATAAGTTAATTTGTCAGATAATAAGAATATTATTCATGTACTCATCCTCTGCCAGTCACCGTCAACGAACATCTGCAGCCATCTCCCTACTTAAATTCTGCTTAGCTCGTCTCAAACATCTCGATGGAGTGTTGACAGTTCCAAACTTCTTCCAGGATAAGCGATGTGATCTCTCGTGCTGATGCAAAAAGTTATAGATTAATTCACACTCGATATCTGTTTACTAAATTCGCCGTTTTAGGTACTTAATTCCCCAGAACAGTCTGTTGGCGAATTGTCGATGATACTGTCCCTACCAAAATAGTACTGTGACTATTTAACACATTTATATAAATAAAATCTGTGTCCTCATGACACGCAAAGTACAAGTGCCTACGTCCTCAGACGCGCAAAATGTAATGATAATAATAACCTACGTCCTCAGACGCACAAATGTAATAGCAACCTGTGTCTTCCGACACACACAATATAATAATATATTGTCTTGGCTCTTCACGCCACTTATAAATGAACTGGCCCTAGGTATCGATAGAGGGGGAAATTATATAAAATTTCTCAAAATAATAGTGGTACAGGAATGAAACAAATATCACTGAACTCGTAAAATTGCATAGGTCAAGAATATGCCCATTAATCCTAGAATCGATCGTAGAGATGTTGTCTAGCCGATCTCCCGCGTTAATGCTAGCTTTCGCGTGCCCAAGCTAGACTTGGCGCGTTCGTAAGCATTCATCTCTCATTGGCTCCACTTTTTCAATAACTTCGCGGTTTTTATCAGACCTCGGCCTCGTAGGAGTGTCCAGTAGTATCATCAGCCACTCACGTTACTGCATTATATTTTTTCTAGGCGCGAATAATACAATGCACATGCCATAAGCGTGTCTCACCACGCGTCCCTTCTATTTTGAGGTAGCCAGCACCTGTCCTTCTGAAACATAGCTAGGGTCTTTCTTTTCACAATGCTAAAGTATTTAGCCTTTTGTCAAACTGCTGCAGGTATGTTCCCACTGTCTCCAACAAATGCTTGAAATTTCCTCATCTTCGTCTGGCTATTTCATGACGCTGGTGGAAATATTAATTAATTGAAGAAATAAAACATCGAATCATTTATCCATCAGAGGATAAAGGGTTCACAACTCCTCCCCTCAAAAAATTTCGAACTTGGGAAAAAGTCGATAATTTTTAAAAGACTTCCGTAGGCCAATTTGTTTTATTTCAGAATCACCCCTTTTCTATTACTTGGTCTAGCCGCTCCTGTCTTGAATGGCATTTACTTGTTTTATTTCCTGCTTGGACCTCACCCTTTCAGCCGCTTTCGTGACGCGCTGATGCCTTAGGCAACACTCTGCCCGTCTCGTTAATGTTTGTCAACACCATCTCTACTTCCTTCTTCTCGTGCCGTACTCAACTGCGCCCCGTCCACTTGGTTGATATAGGACGTCCATATATTCATACTGCATCATTATTTCGGCGCTCCCATGGCTCACTTCTTCGATACTTTTTTAAGTTGGCTGCATTGTAGACCGACATTGTTCCTGTGCTTTACTCTTTCACTCTGTATGCATTATTTCCTAGGTTTCTTACAATAGAATAGGGTCCTATGAACTTTTCACAGAATTTGCTGAAGATCTTCTTCTCTGGATCCGATGTAGCGGGTCGTTTCACCAAAACGAGCTGGTTGATTTCTAGATCATGGTGAAATCTCTTATTTCTCAATCGCCGTAATCTGCGATCTGCTTGTTTTTTCATGTAGGCTCTCGTTCTCTCTATTCGCAGGTCAGGTGCTATCATGGGATCTTGTGGGCAGTTAATGTTGCTTTTCCACGTTCTCACTGGATACTCGTTTTTGTGTAAGACCATAGGGATCTGTCCTGTTGACTCGTGCCTGGTAGAATTCATACATGTCTCTACATCCTTAATTTTATCCACCCATTTATGATGTTCTTTGGGAATGAAGATTCTCAAGTATGATGTTACACATTTTATTGCTCTCTCACTTGGATTAGCTTGGGCATGTCGGATACTGCTTAAAACGTGTTTTATACCCATGTCCTCCATACCTTTCTTGAATTCGGCGCTTGTAAAATAGCTGCCATGATCTGACAATATAAATTCTGGTTTTCCAAGGATTGGAATAACTCTATTTCGAATACGACTGAGTACTTGTTTCGATGTAGTTTTCTGAATGGGGCATAATACGACAAACTTAGAAAACACATCAATGCACACTAGCAAGTGACGGCAACCTCGTCTACCTTTCGGGATTGGGCCGAAACAGTCCAGGGCCAGTAGCTCGCAGGGTTTCTGAGGTAGCAATGGTCTAGGATACTGCCTCATTAAATAGTTATTGGGCTTTGTCCTCTGACAAGGATCACAAGTCGTAATGACGTCACATATAGTTGTTCTCATACGTGGCCATGTAAATGTCTCTCCTATCGTCGCTTCGCACTTGTCTACTCCGACGTGTCCGTAACTTTCGTGAGTATGCCATGTCAATCCTCGCTGTAAAGATGCAGGTACTAGTATGCGTAACTTGGTATGGTCATTATCTACCCATTTGTGCAGCAAATTGTTGACATAAACATATCTTCCTTCTTTGGCTTTCGCTTCTCGAAATGCAGGTGTTCCTGTAGGTAGTTGCTTTCTGAAGTATTGAATTAATAGCATCATCCATGGTTCCGCTCCCTGTTCTCGCTGTATCTCACGTAACTCCTCCAAGAATTCCCGGTCCTTCGGTGTAAACTCCAAGTGTTGTACCATCGCTGTTTCTTCATCATCAGGCTCTGGGTTCCTGCTGAGTGCATCCGGAATCACGTTCATCTTCCCTGGGCAATGTTCAATCTCAATGCTAAACTGCTGAATATATATAGACCAACGTGTCACACGTTCGCTTGCCATCGACGTCTTAAACAAGAATGTTAGTGCCTTGTGATCGGTCCTGACAACAATGGGGTAGCCATAAATTATTCGTTTCCATTGTTGTAGCGCATGAAGGATGGCCAACAGCTCTAGCTCCGTTACAGTGTAGTTGCGCTCGTGCTTACGCAATTTTAGGCTGACAAATGCCAAATATGTTTTATGTAGCAGGTTAGCTGGATCTTCTTGGTAGAGCATGGCACCTACACCAATTAGTGAAGCATCCGCTTGGATTATAAATTTGTGCTTGAAATCTGGATATCCTAACTTAATGCAGTTTTCCAGTAGCTGTTTTGTTGCTTGGAACGCCTTCTTACATTCCGCATTCCATAACCATTTATTATTCTTTTTTAGCATTTCCTGCATTGGAGCTACAGTCTCCGTGTAACCTGGCCAGTTTTCTTTAAATAATCCCGTTACGCCTAAGAAAGCCCGAATGTGCTTGACTCTCGTTGGTGTAGGGAAATTCTTTATCGCTTCGATCTTAGCTGGGTTTGGCTTCACTCCCTCCTTTTCAATGAAGTGACCCAAATATAAGATCTCGCTCTTGAAGAAATGCGATTTCTTCAGGTTTACTTTGAAATTTGATGCATTAAGGTTGCCTAATACTTTATCTAAATTTTCCATGTGAATTTCAATGTTGTCGGATGCCAGCAGAATGTCATCGATGTAGCGCACCGTCATCTCCTTAACTTCCTCGGTTAGATTCCGATCCAGGGCTCGGATTAAAGCACAGCCCGCTGTTTTGACTCCGAAGGGCATTCGGACGAAGCAAAACGTTTGGTTATCGAATAAGAAGCCAGTTAGAAGCTGTGACTTCTCATCCAATTCAATATGGTGGAAACTGGACGTCAAGTCAACTGATGAATAAATGCTCTTGTTCTTAAAGCCTTTTAGTACGTCTCTGATAATTGGTGTTCTGTCATACTCGGGAAAAATGAGTCTCATGTTGAGATTTCTGGCATCTAAACAAAGTCTAATAGATCCATTTGGTTTTGTGACTGCCAAAATCGCATTTAGATAAGGTGTAGGTGTCTTCCTTATCACTCCAGCTTGTAACATCTCATCTATAATGACCTTGACTCGACCACGATATTTTTCCGGAATTGGGTACAATCTACTTTTGAAAGGTGACCAATCCTCGACTTGCATTGAATATTTGAAATTTAATATTTTCCCAGGTACTGTATCAAATACTGCTTTGTGCTTCCTTAAAATCTCTTCCAATTGTTTTCTATGTTCACCCCCAAGTTGAATGTTATTGAGCCGCTCCTGTAGTAACTCTTCAAATTGTGCATCACTGTCATCTCCTTCTGTTAATAAAGACCATATCTCCTGGGATTCACTCTCCTCATCTAGTTCCACAACAGCTCCTTCTATGATGTTATCTTCTGCCTTTCGTATCTCCTCTTCCGTCTCTTCCGATATTGCTTCCAATGCCCAAGAATTTACATCTCTTCCGGTAGTGATTTCATCCATATGCAATCCCACGTTCTTTAGTTGATCATACTCTCTAAAACTGACTGTGTTCTTGTGCAAATCTATCACTGCTTGATAGTCACAAATGAAATTTGCACCAAGAATTATATTGAAATTCATCTTTGCCATGATAATGAATGTTTGCCCAAAAGTGTGTTCCAATATGTTCAGTTCTAAGTACGCCTGACGTTTACAAGTGACGGTGCGTTCAGGAATAACACCCCTCACTTTGAGTTGTGGTACGGGAATCACAGGAATATTCTGACTCCGTCCCAACTCTCGAACCAAGGCCTCCGATACCAGACTGATCTGCGACCCCGTATCCAAAAACATCTTATATTAATTCCACCAATCCTCGCGTAAATAACGGGTAACTGCCTAATTTCATCGTTCCGTGGTTTCACCGTCTCCTCCAGGCAATCTTCTGGCAAAGCAATCCATTCTTGTATGTTCGCTACTATCCATCCATCTTCAACTTCCGACTGTTGCGTTTGTAGACTGTCTCCTTTATCCTAATTTAGAATATTTTTTTTGCTCCGCTGCGACTCCCGTCATCATTTTGTCGCCCACGCCCCTGACTTTCCTCTTGTCTCAGTAGACTTCCAGCTTCCTCAGTATGTGTGTCTGGATTCTTCATGTTCCCAATGGCTTTCTCCCATCGTCCTTGCTCTCCACCTTGACTAGCGTATAATTCCTCTAGGTAATTTTGTGATTGAGCGTGCCTATCATCCCAGTCATTTCGATAATTACGTGCCTCTCCTTGATTTTGATCTCTCCTCCCTTTCCATCTTTGATTCCCATTGTAATCACCGTATCTTCCATAAGGCCTCTCATTTCTTCGATTTTCACGCCATTGCTGATACCCTCTCTGTTGATATCTATTGTTGCCTTGATATGACCTATTGTTGTAATTATTCTCGTTACGCTGGTACGGTCTGTTTTCTACCTCTTCCTGGTTCCGCCTAGGTGTGGATGTGCTTGTATTTGTACCCTGCGTTTTCGTGTTTGCCTGTTTTGGTTTTATGACCTCTGTCGTATTGACTAACTCCAGTTGTCTTCCTCCTCTATAATGATTATGAGATGTAGTCTCATCTATCTGGCGTAATATCTGTTCTGCATGTAAGGCCGTACTAACGTTCGCTGCGACTAGTACTTGTTGCACGTTGACTGGTAATTGCCGCGCTATAGTCATCACCAGATCCGCTTCATTTAAAGGGTAATCAAGGTCGCGAAATTTTAGCATTTGCATGTTAAAGAAATCTGAGTATTTCGTTTGCTGGGTAGTTTGGTATTTCCTAGAGTAAAGCTCCATTCTTAGACTCTGTTGTAATGCCGGCGACCAGTACTTGCGCAGAAACGCGTTTTTGAAATCTGTCATAGTTCCAAATGTATATTTGAAGCTTAAAAACCATGTAAGGACATTTCCTGATAAAAATCTCTCCATCATCCTTAGCCTACGTGCTTCAGGTACCCCAGTATCATTGTAATGATCTTCAATTTCTTTAATAAAGGCTTTAGGTGTCACCCCTGAATTCTCCGTGTACTTCTGCGGTTTATAATCGTTCGAGCGAATTACTTGGATAAGTTGTGTGGGCTGATGACCGTCCTGTGGCATGGAACTCCTTTCAATATTCTTGCGAAACCCCTCCGTGTTTGTCGTTAATGGGCTCTCTGTCTGAGCCTGACTTCCTGCTGTGCTAGTCCCCTCCGGGCTATTTGAGTCGTCCTGCTTCTCTTTCATTGTTCCCGTTTTAAATATCGAGGATTGTTCTATCGACCTCAGTTCAGCTTTAATGATCCTGTCTGTTTGTTCTTTAAGTTTACTCTTAATTTCTTGTTCCAATGCTTGAATACGAGTATGATTTTCGCCTACTGTCTTAAGGATGGTTGATCTTTCCTCTTTAGAATCGATATTCATTTTTCGCCAATCTTTTCTTATTTGCTCCTTAATTGTGCTTACTATCTCCTCAATCTGGCTCTTAGTGTCATCCTGATTGCTTTCTATCTGGCTTTTCCATTCTTCCATGGTATTCTTTAATTGATCCTGATCCGCTTCTAGGCTTTTCCATTGCTCCGCTGATTTTATTTCGAGACGATCCATATCTTTAATTATGCCGGATATATTTTCATCTACCGCAGATAGTTGTTGTTGAATGACCTTGCCGCTTTTTTCCATTTCCTTAAATCGTCCTTCCAACTTATCCTGAGCTATCTTGACCTCGCTCGTACTCATAGTGCATGCTAGTTCAATTTGCTCTAATTTACCTAACACCGTTTCATCCAGAATGCTAAGTTTTTGATCAAATATAATTTCCATTTTCTTAATCTGATCTAATTGTTTTTCATTGTTTTTACTAACATCTAGGGCCAGCAATACCATCTGTTGATTAGTATGTTCCTTCATCTCTGCGGTTAACGAAGCTAATTGGTTCGTGTTTTTAACATTCTGCGCCTCTAACTGCGAATTTATAGTGTCATTGATTTCATTTTTTAGTAATCTAGCTTGTTCCGCCTGATACTCATTTTGTTCAATCCTACTGTTGTTTAATTGTGTCCGCAATGATTCGCTTTGTTCAGATATTTTTGTGTTTAGTGATTCACTTTGTTCGGATAGTTTAGTGTTTAGTGATTCACTTTGTTCGGATAGTTTAGTGTTTAGTGATTCACTTTGTTCGGATAGTTTAGTGTTTAGTGATTCACTTTGTTCGTATAGTTTAGTTTTTAGTGATTCACTCTGCTCGGATAGCTTAGTTTTTAGTGATTCACTCTGCTCAGACAATTTGTTTATAGCTTCACTTTGTTCTAACATACTACTGTTTAATTGTTCAGATAATTTCGCGTTTAATGATTCGCTCTGTTCTGATAGTTTAGTGTTTAGTGATTCACTTTGTTCCGCCAATTTAGTGTCCAACAATTTCTGTGTCCTCCTAGCCGCACTCTCAATGATTTCTTGAATCTGTTCTACTGTTGCCATGTTATACACTTTATATGAGACATTAGGGAAATGGCATGAAGCAATGTCCCCTGACACATACATATAATCCCAATGCACATTTAATTTCTTTACCCTACTCAGTTCATTTATATTTTATATTTAATCCCACTAGTCGATTGCATCTCTGAGTGGTTCTAATTTTACTCAATTTAATTTAAACCCAAACACGTATTTAGTCATTAAATTGTTATCCTGATCTGATATTAACACTGACTAATTAACAAAGTATTAATTGTAATTTAAGGCTACCATCCTCCTAACATTTTCATGAGTTTGACTTTCTAAACAAATCTAGTTTTAACTTTAATCATTGGGCGCCCGGTATCACGTATATTATTTATACTTAATTCAATAGACAAAAACGTGAACCGTATTTTACATTTCAAACTCCTGATTTTAATTTATATTTCACACAGTTGGCGGTATCCTCTTCGCCTCAATTACTTTTAATAAAATATCACTTTCCGGTGATTAAAATACTGTCATATCTGCCTCCACTTGTGGCCTGTCAGTTTTACTCAAATACGCCAACTAAATGTGTTCCAGCAGCGAACCAGCAACAAAAATACACCTTTATTGTTGCGTCAGTTTGTAAACCCAACTACGCTTACATTGACATGTGCAATTTCTTTGCCGTTACACCACAGTGAACCGCCCCACGTTTGGCCGCGCCAGTTTACCTCCTATGAACCCTTTAGTATTGCAGTGTTTATAAGCAAGAATCTTGATCAAGGGGTCGCGCTCATTTCATAGTGTGATGTTTACGTTCGCCAAACAACATGCTCTACTGAGGTAAGGGTCATAGGATTAAAACTATAATTAAGAAAGGAAGTGACAAAATGTAAAATAATAACATAATGTAATGACTATTAGTGCAAATAAAATGGAAATATACAACAACAATAATAAATTTCCTCCCTGAATCTTCCCATGACAGAAATATTTATCAAAAGTTGAGGAGTCAGACGGATCTCCCCCTTATAAAAAAATGTGGATCCAAGTTCCACTAACTTGCATTGGATTTTATGTACGCGTAATGACTAACTACGAGGAATGAGTACTTGTACGACTGTTCGTTTACATCGGGTAACAGCCACGACGCTTACGAACAATCATCTCGTAAATCAACGTTTACGGATATGGGACACAACACTAATAAAACCCTTAAAAATTAATGCTGACACACAGTCTAAAAACTAATATTTACAGGAATCTCCCTCGAGACCCTCCTTCAACGCGATGACGCATCTGACAAATGAGCTGCCAACCCGGCCAATTGCTCAATACACAAACAAGGAAAAGACAGCATCGCACGTGACTACACGGGTCACTAATACAGAACATAAACATGGAATGTAACCAACAACAACAAAAGCCTCACCGGCTGAGATTATTTTATATGAATAAAAATGCACGTTAAGCTAACGCTTCGGAGATTATAGTGATTCGTAGGCAACTCCCATTTATTTAAACAATTTTTACCATTGATCAGTTCTAATTCTGTATTTCAAGTAAATACGGAGCCAATAAGCACTCCCCTAATGACCTTGATGCAATCTTTTCAGCCCGCCTTGTGAAACAGCTTCCCCCTTCCTCAACTCTGTCATCGTCCAGCCCCAGTGTGTAAAAATAACTTGACCAACAGACCGTTATCTCGTAGAATCAATAGCAACAAATCTCAACCACATAAACATATGGTAAGACCTTAATCGATATAGCCACATATGTCCTCGCAAGGCAACCATATGGACTTGGCACCAAGCTGACAAAAATCAGTCTACGCTGAAATTCCCGCTTGTAATGACCAATAAAATACACACACACACACACTTCTGGGAATGACATAACATTTTTCACACAGGTCGGCTGAATCAGATCCTCACAAACTATTTAAAAAAATATTAAAACCTACGAGAGAGCTGACTGCTCCTCGCCACAATTCACATTGCTCCAACGGCAATAAACTCACTGAATCTGATCAATAATAAACATTACAAGATTAATTTACCCTCCAATCTATTGCATGATTATACTAATTCAGTCCTACTTCTGAAACACAACATATCTCCGAGAGACGCTTCATAATCGCACTACGTAAACATATGCGAACACGGTCGTCCACATAGCTACGTTAATTAAAACAAACAAACAAGAACTTACGACTGATAAAATATGTGCGAGCTGTTTCCATGCAAAAGGTGTGTCAGACCAAAACTAAATACACTACGTTAATCAACACAAGCAAGATATTTACAAACAAAATATGTCCCATATACCATAAGTTAATTTGTCAGATAATAAGAATATTATTCATGTACTCATCCTATGCCAGTCACCGTCAACGAACATCTGCAGCCATCTCCCTACTTAAATTCTGCTTAGCTCATCTCAAACATCTCGATGGAGTGTTGACAGTTCCAAACTTCTTCCAGGATAAGCGATGTGATCTCTCGTGCTGATGCAAAAAGTTATAGATTAATTCACACTCGATATCTGTTTACTAAATTCGCCGTTTTAGGTACTTAATTCCCCAGAACAGTCTGTTGGCGAATTGTCGATGATACTGTCCCTACCAAAATAGTACTGTGACTATTTAACACATTTATATAAATAAAATCTGTGTCCTCATGACACGCAAAGTACAAGTGCCTACGTCCTCAGACGCGCAAAATGTAATGATAATAATAACCTACGTCCTCAGACGCACAAATGTAATAGCAACCTGTGTCTTCCGACACACACAATATAATAATATATTGTCTTGGCTCTTCACGCCACTTATAAATGAACTGGCCCTAGGTATCGATAGAGGGGGAAATTATATAAAATTTCTCAAAATAATAGTGGTACAGGAATGAAACAAATATCACTGAACTCGTAAAATTGCGCAGGTCAAGAATATGCCCATTAATCCTAGAATCGATCGTAGAGATGTTGTCTAGCCGATCTCCCGCGTTAATGCTAGCTTTCGCGTGCCCAAGCTAGACTTGGCGCGTTCGTAAGCATTCATCTCTCATTGGCTCCACTTTTTCAATAACTTCGCGGTTTTTATCAGACCTCGGCCTCGTAGGAGTGTCCAGTAGTATCATCAGCCACTCACGTTACTGCATTATATTTTTTCTAGGCGCGAATAATACAATGCACATGCCATAAGTGTGCCTCACCACGCGTCCCTTCTATTTTGAGGTAGCCACCACCTGTCCTTCTGAAACATAGCTAGGGTCTTTCTTTTCACAATGCTAAAGTATTTAGCCTTTTGTCAAACTGCTGCAGGTATGTTCCCACTGTCTCCAACAAATGCTTGAAATTTCCTCATCTTCGTCTGGCTATTTCATGACGCTGGTGGACATATTAATTAATTGAAGAAATAAAACATCGAATCATTTATCCATCAGAGGATAAAGGGTTCAGTGGGTGGGTTGGTTCCGTATACAAATCCACACCGTTCCACCAATCTCAACCAAATTTTGCATACACATAGTTTAGGACCCAGAAGGAACCGCTGGCTACATGACTTTTCGATAGTCTTTCTCCTTCTTCTGATTTCGGCCCTTTTGCACTCAAGCACAGGCTAATCAAATCATAAAATATACTCACGAAGGAATGGCAAGGCAGATAGTTTCCATGGCAACATAGCTCAAGTCGAGACACGGCCGTCTGGATGCCAGTTGCGCTCTGCACTACCGGTATAGAAAATCAGCATCTTTACTTGAAATCCCGTTAGTTACTCACCTACTCACACAGCACTGTCAACCGAGTTTAGCATAACAAAGACTTGACACTATCTTCTACTACATATTTGTCAAATACCACTCACTCACTCACTCACTCACTCACTCATTCATCACGAAATCTCAGAAACCACCGAACGGATTGGAATGAAATTTGGTATGCTGCTTCCCCAAGAGCCGCAAATGCCCACAAAGAGAGGATTTTTGTATATTCAGGTTCTAAAGGGGTCTTAAGGGGGTTAAACCTGCATTTCATTGAATAGCAATATCTCCCGATTGGTTTCATTGGGGGATGTGATACTCGGCACATAAACTCATCATTAAAAATAAGAAGACATGAGTCTGAGGGTTTTTCGATGTGGCGTATATTATGAGATGAAATGGGTGAAAAGTGGGGATTGAAAGATTCCTAACGGAGCGTGTATCTCTTAAACGACATAGGCGAGGAGTTTGAAACTCAGCGAGAAAAAAAACAGCATAAAAAATAAGTAAATATGTGTTAGACCGTTTATTCATAAATCCAATTTAAGGGGCCCATGGGGAGGGGTCACATTCTGGGGGGGGGGGGCAGGAAAGAAAGTATCCTAACTGATTATCTGACTGACTCACTCATCAAACTCAGGGGGAAAAACTGCATTAAAGTAAGTAAATAGCTGTTCGATAGTTTTATTTCATAAATCAAATTTAAGGGGTTCATGGGGAGGGGTGAAATTCTGAAAAAAGAAAATTGAAAGAAAATGTCCTGTCTGACTCACTCACTCATCACGCCCAGCGAAAACTATTAAAGTTGGAAAAATAAAATGTTGGGAATATGTTCGCTGTATGTCGAAAACGTCAAATAAGGAATGATTTTTGTTTATTTGGGTTTTAAAGAGATCTTAAGGGGGGTAAACGTGCATTTCATTGAATAACGATATTTCATGAGTTGTTTCTTTGGGGATGTGATGTTCGGTATAGTCTATAAACTAATCATTAAAAATAATCAGACATATATCTAAGGGTTTATCGATGTGGTGTATATTATGAGGTGAAAGGGGTGAAAATTGGGGGTTGAGGGATTCTTAACGGAGCGTGTATCTCTTAAACGACATAGGCGAGAAGTTTGAAATTCGGCGGGAAAAACAGCTTAAAATACAAGTAAATAGGTGTTCGACCGTTTTTTCATAAATCCAATTTAAGGGGCCCTTGGAGAGGGGTGAAATTCTGGGGGGAAACAGGAAAGAAAGTGTCCTAACTGATTGACTCACTTACTCACTCATCAAACTCAGGGCGAAAATAGCTTTAAATAAGTTAATAGGTGTTCGACCGTTTGCTTCATAAATCCAATTTAAGGGGTTCATGGGGAGGGGTGAAATTATCAAAAATAAATGAAAGAAAATGTCCTGACTCACTCACTCACTCATCATCGCCAAGCCAAAATTATTGAAGTTAGAAACATGAAATTTTGGGGATATGTTCGTTGTATGTCGAAAACGTCCACTAAGGAAAGAGTTTTGAATATTCAGGTTCTAAATAGGTGTTAAGGGGGTAAACGTGCATTTCATTGAATAACAATATCTCACGAGTGGTTTCATTTGGGGATGTGATACTTGGCATATATACTAATCATTAAAAATAAGCTGAAACATGTCTAATGGTTTTTCGATGTAGTGTATATTATGAGGTGAAAGGGATGAAAAGTGGGGGGTTGAAAGATTCTTAACGGAGCGTGTATCTCTTAAACGACATAGGCGAGGAGTTTGAAACTCGGAGGAAAAAAATCAGCTTAAAAATAAATAAATACATAAATAAATAAATAAATAAATAAATAAATAAAATAAATAGGTGTTCGACCGTTTTTTCATAAATCCAATTTATGGGGCCTATGGGGAGGGGTGAAATTCTGGAAGAAAAACGTCCACTAAGGAAGGATTTTTGTATGTTCACTCTCATCGACCAACCCAAACTATTAATGATAGCAGAATGATATTTTGGGGATATGTTTGTTGTGTGTCGAAAACGTCTACTAAGGAGGGATTTTTGGATATTCAGGTTCTAAAAGTGTGTTAACGGGGTTAAACCTGCATTTCATTGAATAACAATATGACACGACTATGACGCGAGCGAAGCGAGGCTAAAAATGAGATGGTGTGTGTCTGTGTATTACTCAATCATGCAAGTTCCACTGGTCCGATTTACATGAATTCTACATGGAAGTAGCTCATTTACCTGCTTAACGTATAGGTTACTTTTGATTTCAATACTTTGCACTATTTAAAGATGGCGACCATTTTAGTGACGTCACTACATCCTTTGGTTTCAAACTTTCATATTTCCATTTCAAATAAAAAGAGAACGCTAATAAATAGCAAACTTTTGATGGCATATACAGGTTTAAAATTACATGTCCTATCCGAAAGGTATCTCCAACCGTTAGCGAGTAAAACCTAAATTTGTGCTATAAAACACGGTCAACGCCAAGCGGTGTAGTTGGACAAAATGTTCCATCCTTAATCTCCCTCTGCGCAGCACCTCGCCTATCCCCTGTTTTAACTGTCACCTTCACATTTTATTTTATCTATGACGCGTAGCGAAGCACGGGTACTTCAGCTAGTATTAATATAAATACAATTTTGTTTTGAGCTGGTGCAGTGTCTGTCATTATTATTGGACATTTCTACGCCGTTTATTCCAAAGAGCAGCATCGATCTGCAAAGCACTTATTTTTCAGGACGCGAAGAGATATTTTCCCATGCGAATCAAGCCCTTTCATGATATGCTTTAACGTCTCAGTGCCCTTAAACATAAAATGAGTTGCTCTTTATCTATGACTTGGAAATGACTCCGCGTCCTGACGAAGCCGCTGCAGGAATGGAGGATTCGGTTTACCTACTGCGGTGTCATTTGCAGTCTTACTCAACAGTTAATAATAGGCCTATTTGTCGTTACAGTTGTTAATTCATTTAGGGGCTTGCGACATTTAACCCGTGTACTTGGTAGCTAGTAGGTCTAGTATCATTGGCGCTCGGTTGAGAATCGTTTGCATCATTGACTGCAACTGACACTCAGTGGCGAACGTTGGAACTTGATAGAGTGTTTCTAACGAAATAATCTACAAATTTTGTCTACACACTACCAATTGTAGTGGAAATGAATGTACGATGGTGTAACTACAGCCTTTGGATGAGACAAAAATGTATCCGGACCGTCGCAACAGCTGGCGTGATTTTTGTCGCGGGACTGTCGGTCTCCTGTCTTGCATTCAAGTGCGCACACTGGGGACAAAAGTGTCGCTCACCACTCATAGCCACATCCTTTTAAACCACAGGCCCACCGGCTTTACTTCCCCTCCGAATAAAGGCATACTGAAGGATTTTAACGCTCTTAAAAATCTGACGACTTCGGCCGGACTTAAACCCGCGAACTTTGGCATAGCACTCAGCAATTTTTCTAGGTTTGTGGCGTGTCTTGTGTTGGGTTTCGCCTAGGACACAAAGCTGGCTCATCAGCGGTCTCTTGGCGTCCCCGCCCGGACCCCCACACGAGTAGCGAACTGCACGCTATCTCGCTTTTTGGGCATAACAAGTTCAGCATGCTACAATTATTATTATTGCTTGCTGATTTTTTATGTTCTTGTAATTTATTTCGTGATGAACATTTTGTGCAAAAAAAAAGTTGCGCAAAATCAGTTTGTGCAAATTTACGAGGATTATAAATTAATTTTACAGAGTTTGGTTATAGAGGGGGGCCCGGGAGATTTCAGCCCCAGGGCCCGTCACCGCTCTCCACGGCCCTGGCTACGAAATCATCAGGCCCGTGTGTTACATGATAACCTGTGTTACCGTGTGTTTCCTAAATAACATGTATTAAAATACAAATAAGCACACTTACTACTCTTATCATTTCATCACGTTTCAGTGACAAGCAACATCATTTATTAAAATATCATCTGTTTCCTTTGAGAAATTACAAAATACGGGCTGTATGGAGGCACTGCCATCGTAATTACGATGGCAGTGATGGAGGCCATGATACTGTGATACTGTTTCCCAAAGAGATGAGAGCTTTATCGTTATTGTTTTGTTCACGAAATGGCCAGCTGTGTGCTCTTCCGTCGCGTGCGGGTCGGTCTTTATTTAGCTCGCCTGTTCGAATCGCCTCGTGTGTGGAGAGTGACTGCTTCTGTTAAGTAGTGTGACTGTGTTCACGTATATTTGTGTGTGCCAAATTGTGTATTTTGTATTAGTGGATCTTACTCTGTGAATAGTAGACACAGTCTCGGTTCTACATATCGGTGACATGTCTTCCACAAGTGGGGGTGCGGAAAATCCGGGCCCACCTGACAATGCCATGGGTGTTATCCTTACGGAGATAGTTCCTTTAACTGCCCCGTTTACCCCAGCCTTATCTTCTGATACCCCGTCATCCGATACGAATTTGCCTCCCGTAATTTCGACTTCCTCAACTCCGTCAATTGGGGCCGATCCTCCGAGACCATACCCCTCAAACCACTCTGGGCCCTATCATGTTAATGTCGAGTCAGTCAGTCGACAATTCGCATATTGGTCATTTACACCCGATGGGTTTGGGACGAAATTTCTATGAGAGAAAAATTGAGGGAATTTCGGCCATTCACAGCAAGGGGCGCAATCGCATACAGATTACCTTCAACACGGCTCGAGCCGCCAACCTCTTTCTTAAAAAACCCTTACTTGGCGAAAAAGTTGAAAGCGTTCATTCCATCCTCGAACATCCAAAGGATAGGCTTAATCCGTGGCGTCGATTTATCTCTATCGAATGACGATATCCTGCAGTATATTGAGTCGCCATGCCCCATAATCAAACTCCAACGCATGTCTCGCCGTAAGATGATCGATGGTAAAGTGGAGATGCTTCCTACGAGGACGATACACCTTTTTTTTTGAAACGCAGACTCTCCCAAAATATGTCTCAATTTTTCATGTTGTCCTTGAGGTTCACCTTTTTATCTTTAGGCCGATCATATGTAATCGATGTCAGCGGTATGGACATACAGGTCAAAATTGCCGTGCAAGAGCTCCCCGATGTGGCCGCTGTGCTCAAGGCCATGAAACTTCGACATGTTCCCAAGTCATGGTGCGATGCGTGCACTGTGATGAGAATCATATAAATGGTTCGCCCCAGTGTGTGTACCATCAAAACCAAGTTGAGATAAAAACACGCATGTGTGTTGAAAATAAGTCATATCTAGAAATTGTTGCCCCATTTCCTAATCTCTTTCAACCACTTACCGTTCCTCATCAATTTCCCCCACTTTCTCACGTTACCTAAAAAACGTAAATTTACGTCCATTGTTCAAAGCTCACCCAAAGTGATACCACCTTTGGGTTACGACCGGCAGGCCTATCTCTCGATAGTTCGGCCAGACCATTTGACTCGTCCGTTGCCCGTTGCCGCCACTCCGTCGACGTCTATCATGCACTCTAGCCCCTCACCTCCCCCTCCTGTGCCACCCAAAACTGGTTTGCCCCCTGCAATCACACGCGATTATCTCCAACTTATGGACCTTTTGGGCTCGAATGCCCAATGGGCCCACATTTAAAAAAATATGTATTATAAAATAGTTCTTCTCCCATTTCATTCTCTTCCTCCCGCATCCCAACCTCTTGAGTCACCCAGGGATGTACAGTCCTCTCTCGTCCCATGAAGATCCTACAATGGAATTCCCATAGCATATTAAACAAACGGCATTAACTCCTTCTTCTCATACAGGAATACCAGCCAGAGGTTATCCTGTTGCAGGAAACATGGTTTTATCATTCCTTATCGTTCAATATACCGAAGTGTAGTTGAACGTCACGATGGGCCCCATTACGGTGGAGTGCTTACTCTCATTCACGAGTCACTTGCCTATAAAGTGCTACCCTTTCTTTTTCATCTTCCCCGCACATATTTTCTTACTATTCAAGTTGACAAGTAGATCATATTACCAATCTTTACATTCCCCCAGATGTTAAGGGCAACGAACGACAGTGAAAATCCTTCTTTACTTATTGTCAATCCTTTCCGTATCATTTTCTGGGCGGTGATTTCAATGCTCATCACACGGAATGGAGCAGTGCCCGAATTACGCCTAAAGGTCGTCATATCTGGACGTTGTCCCAACTTGCTTCATAATGATGGTTCCCCCACCCGTCTTTCTGCCCCTGAGCAAGATCCCAGTGCTGTCGACTTAACCTTTGTATCCCTTCCTCTCGGACAACTGTTTTTTTTTTTTTGGCAAACAACTCCAGATCTGCATCTCAGTGATCATTATCCCATCATAATTACCGGTTCTTCTATACACCTGCCCAGGGGCGCACCCATGGGGGGGGGGGGGGGGGCTTTGGGGGCTTAAGCCCCCCCCTAAAAACCTGGGAACACTTTAAAACATTGCATCACATAAACATAAAGAAACCTTCCAAGAAAAAATGCAACTTGATTTCTTACAGCTGTGTAATTTTTATAAAAATGACATAATTGAAAGTGGAGGAAACAACAAAGGCCTGCTTAAGGCTGAGTTTGAACTGTGGCACAAGAGCTTCAAGACCACGCTAATATCCGTAAAAACGCAATCGATGTGTTGAATCTATGTGACAAGGACTTGTTTCCTAATATCCACACATTGTTGAGAATTTTGTGTACCATCCCTGTGACTACAAGCACTGCTGAGAGGTCATTTTCTACTCTACGTCGGCTGAAAACATATCTTAGGCATACCATGGGCGCAGACAGGCTGACTGGACTAGCAGCACTGAATATTCACCGGTATAAAGAACTCAAAACTTAGTAAATGATTGCAGATTATTGATGTTACACATCAATCTGACGATCCTGGTAGCTGGAGATATAGTTATGATAATAGTGAGCAGAGCAATCCAGTCGTTATCACTCTGATCTTGATCAAAAGTTAATTCTTGATAAAAATCATGCAGTTCCTTTTTATTACTTGTATAACCTTAGCTCAATGGTACTGTAACTAAAATTTGTATAAAACCAATGCATATTTTGTTTAAATAATCTCCAATCCAATAGCATCTTTTGTATTGGTTTTAACAGAGCATTCTACAGTATGTTCGATCTTATAGAATATCTTTTTATGCATATGATCTCAAATATACATATTTACATACAAGAATAATAATGGACACATTCTCTTTCCATAGCTGAAATCTTGCTATTGAGGAAAGCCCCCTCCAAACCAAAAGTCTGGGTGCGCCCCTGCACCTGCCACTCCCCCCGAGCAAACTCCTCGCTTCTTTCGACAGTTTAAATATTTTGATCAAGTGTTGTTTTACGAATATATCCAACAACATTTTTGCCATGCCGCTCCGCCTGTACGCTCTTCTTATGAATCTTTAATTACCATTATTAATAGATATTTTGACACTTACCATCCACTCATTCCTTGTCGAGAACGATCTGGTCAAGCCATTTTTCACATCCCCTGGTGGGACGGCGAATGTATACGCTTGGTCAAGCGTCGAAGAGCGTTACTTCACCTCCTTCGCAAATACCATATCCCGTATACTTATTTGCAGTATAAAAAGTTTGTTGCGACTATGCAACGCACTTTCAATGACAAACGTCGCACTGCTTGGCAGAAATATGTCAATTCCATTAATCACCAAACTCCCCTTGCTCAAATATGGAAATCTATACGCAACTTAACGAGGAGTACAAAATATGCGCCCCCACATCGTCTTACTTTTGAAAATTCCTTATGTTTCTATCGTAGTTTAACACCTGATTTTGTCACCTGTGCCCCACCATCCTATCAATATGTCACGGCTTCCAAATTTACCTGTCTCATCCAACCAATCCTACCAGCTGAACTCCGCAATGCCCTCTCTCTTAAAAATCTTCAACCCCCGGTCCCGATTACATTTCTTACCACGTGCTCAATAGTTTACCCTCTCCCGCACATCTGGTCCTTCTCGAATTTTACAATACTGTCTTACGTACAGGTCATCTTTCCACATGGAACGACGTTTTATTACTTCCCATCTTAAAACCCGGCAAAAACCCCTCCCTCCACAACAGTTATAGGGGAATTCAGCTCGGGTACTGCATCAGAAAAACGTTTCAGCGTATACTGTTGGCGAGACTGATATGGGCTCTAGAGTATTAAGATTTGGTTCCAAAAACCCAATTTGCTTTTGTAAAACGAAAATCGACTACCGATGCTCTGAATATCTTCCTTACTGATCTTGGCCAGCTGTCGTAAACATTTTACGGTAGCAGTATTTTTAGACATCCAAGGCGCATATGATAATGTCAACGTCTCGTTGTTATTGGATGTACTTTGTAAATGGGAATTCCCCTCCCCTTTTATAAAACTGATTGCCGCCTTTCTTCACTCCCGTCACGTCATTCTTGCAACTTTCCCCACAGTCCTGAATTCGCGCTTTGCGTCTTCCGATTTGTCACAGGGCGATATTGCTAGTGGTATACTATACAGTGGCGTCGGAAGGGGGGGGTGCCAGGGTGCGGCCGCCCCCTCAATATTTATTTTGGGGGTGCGGGGCACCCCCAATATCTTTTGAAAATGCAAAAATTTTATATTGAGAATTGAAAAAGAAATACCTTTTTGAGATACATGGCCCAAATTTGAAATGCGAACTCGCGAGCAGCTAAGTGTGAATGCCGATTGTGAATGCAAGCCAATCGTCTCTGCTGAGGTTGGCAACATTGGCCTAAAGTTAGTTTGGTAACGCTGTCGGTGAGTGCGAAGAGCAGGTTCAAGCCGATTTATTCTTGAGTTACGTAAAAGAACATTAATTATACTTTTCACGACATTATACTTTAATAGAGAAATAGAACGTTTCTTATATGTATCTCCTTAAAAAACATGATATACTGACACACGCGTTGAAGGGGAATCCCCGTGACTAAAGAAGGGTGTGGATTTGGGCAGGCATCCTGGGAATGGCGTACTCATTTTGGTGCACTGGAAACTTTCCACTCATATTATTTTATTCTTTGCTCTCCACTGGACACAAGCAATCGGCGAGCAGTTGCGTGTTGGTCGCTTGCCCGCGCAACCAAGGCGCTATTACCACTGACAACACGCGCTATCAGACCCCCGGACTCTTATTTTATGAGTGCCCTTTTGTCCTAGTTCTTGTACTGAGGCTTGGATTTATCACCTGGGAGGATACATTAACTTGAAGGTAAGTGCCCATTAATATTACGATATTGTGCCAGTGTTTCTTTGAGGCGTTCATATGGGCGACTACCCCATCCGAGAGGTAGCAGCCTACCATGACGAATAGAAGGACCTAGTGTGAGGACTCCGCCATTTTAGCACGGTAGTTTCTGGTCCCGCCGCTACAAGCACTGTAAGCGATTATGTCCAACACGTGCTGTGTTTCCGTCGAGCCGGGTCGTAGAAAGTGCGCGAGAAGTTACTGTGTGAGATATTTGTGTGAATTAAATTGAATTTTCTTTGCTTTCAGTTCTTAAATTCAGTTCATTGTGTCTTGTGTACATCAGCGTTTTGTGTACTTCAAACATATTTCTTATGTGGCTTGGTTCATTTAACAGTTCAACATGCCTTATTGTTTTGTACCTGGCTGTAAGTCAGGGTATGGTCGAGTAGTTGACGATATACGATTTTTTTCACCACCGAAGGATACAAATCAATTTGAAAAATGGGCCAGAGCTATTCCACGAAAGGATACGAAGTTAACGCGTAGTAGTAGAATTTGTCAAATTCATTTCTCTGATGATTTGATAGTAAAATCAGATAATTTTATAGTGAATGGTGAAGAAGTGGAAATCTCTCGTGTGTGGTGGAAGTTACGTCCTGGAGCAGTGCCTCATTTTCCCCCTAATTTAACGAAGTAGTGAGAATAAGTCCCGTAAAGCTCCCAACAGGAAAAAGAATCTCGACACCACCAGAAAAAGAAGAAAGAAGATTGAAGATGGGAGTGGAGCAACGAATGAGGCATTAAAAGGTCAGTCCAATGTTGATAAGAATTTGGGTCATTCTAGTGTACTTACTGATGCTGAAAAGACTATAATATTGCTCAAAAGGCGCCTAAAGAATGCTAACCGTAATTTAATTCGCGTTAGATCCCGCCTCAACTCAGCAAAATCGAGAATTAATTTGCTGGAGAAGCAGGTTCGAATTTCACAGGCATTTAATTACAAAGATAACGATTACAGTGGCGGATCCAGGCCTTGCGATGCCCTGGGCGATATGATAAGGTGGGGCCCACAACAATAGAAAAAAAATTATCGAATAAAATGGAAAATAGTTTGGTAATAATAATAATAATAATAATAATAAAATAAAGAATAGTTACAATATTTTGAATACACTACAGTACATTATTTTAATAATATGAAAGAAACCTTTAAGTCCCCTTGAATAAGATTATGTAAACAATGAAATATTAAAATATAACTTTGCGACTTTTTTCCCGGCTGAAGACTTGTATTATTTCACTGAAATCTTAACTTGCTAAACGGTCTCGAGAGGTCATAGCTGCACTGAAGAAAGGAAGATGAATTATAAATTAGTTTGAAAAGTATACTTAATTAATTAATTAAATGTAGAAAAATCCATGGCGCGGGGCCCCTAGGACCGCGGAGCCCTGGGCGGTCGCCCTCCTCGCCCTCCCCTGGATCCGCCCCTGATAACGAACACCTTAGCAAGAAATGCCAGGAAAAATCTCCCAATGGAATGAGGTACAGCAATGAATTCATTTTAGAGTGTTCATTGTTGAGAATAAAATCACCGAAAGGATCCCGTCATTGTCGGCGACATAATCTCTTGCCTGTGCCTTCAGAAAGTCACTTGAGAAAATTTTGTAAAGGACTTAAGTGCCCTTATGGAGTTAATACGCATCGTATAAATGCTATTTAAGACTATTTTAAGGAAGAAAAGAATGATAATTCACGTTACGGTGTTGTAATTTTCGAAGAAGAGAAGCTAAGAGAAGAAATCGAGTTAAATAGCTTTTCTGATAAAGTAGATGGATTAGTTGATTTAGGTGGACACACACCTGACCTCCAGAAGAACGTACTTGCAAATCACGCTCTAGTGTTCAAGTTCGTACCTTTCGTGCATAATTGGGTGCAGCCAGTTGTTGTTTATGCAAGCAAAAATGCTACTCCAGGGGTTTTTCTCGCAAAAATTCTAATATAGTCTAGGTGATTTTGCAGTTAGAAGAGACTGGGGCGAGGGTGGCTGGCTTTACTTGTGATGGTAGTCAATCAAATACAAAGGCCAGGAATTCGTTAGGAGTCAGTGGCAAGACAAGCTCTCTACAAGCTCACATCCTTAATCCTGCAGATGTTACGAGAAAGATCTGGGCTTTCTCCGACTGTATACTCCAGGAATCTGTGCGTTCCGTAACATGCAATGAAGACCTTAGTTCTTATTTCCGTGAATTATATTTTCCATTGTGCCCTGCCGTGCTATTTTAATTGTAACCGCTAATTACTTTTCAAAAGAGTATTAGTTACAAAGTAATTCGTTTCCCTTAGCATCATCCCTAAGACCAGCTGACCCCGGCAGTGTGGAACTTGCCCACTCTAGCGCTGCCTGGCGAGGCGCGCTTGAACTTCAGGAGTCTCCTCACTTTCTCCTTCTATTCGTCATGAGCCTACGGTACATCACTTCCCCCCGGCGGCCAGGCCTCAGGCACGGTGTAGGCGCATCAGCTGGGCCGGCCTGCCGGGCCATCGTCATCTGTCCGAAGACTGGCTGGCGGATGGCCGGCCGGACGGCTGCCGCACGTGTTTGCTCAACATCTGGAGGAGACAATAACAAGTACATTGGGGGTGCGGGGTGCGGCAGGCAGGGGAGGATAGCTCCTTTGCCTTTGGGATCCACGTGACCTTCACGCCAGCTGTAGGGGGCACGGCGGCAAGGAGCCAAAATCAGAGCAAGGAGGGGGTTGATGGTCCAGCGTGATGGGACCTGCAGGGGTGAGGTGAGGAAAGAAGAGGAAAGGAAGAAACGGCGACTTTCCGGGGGAAAAAATAAACACTCAATCATTCCATTCCACTTGCTTCACAGGAACAAGAAAGAGGTGGTGAAAGTTTTCGCTGCGAGTGGTAGTTAATGAGAGGAGGGAGGAATTAGGAAGTGCGCTTGTGATGAGTGATAGTGATAAAATATAATGATAGTGAAGTGATTTTAAATAGTGATTATAAAAAGTGGATTTTAGATTTTTAAATATTAATTCGGTGACAGGACTGGAGACTTGAATAGTCGTTTAATTTTGATTTTTTTAAATGTTTTGAATGCATGAAAGGCAGTCGAATGGTTGGTATCACAGGTAGAAGTTGGTTCTCCAAAGCGGAGAGAACATTTTATATCAACGGTTTCCAACATTCGAGAACGGCGGGTGAAAAATACAAATCACATAAAAACAGTGACTTTCACCGGAGAAATTATGAACTAATCATTAATAGAGAAAATAGCCAGCCTGTAACTGCGAAGATTGACAAGGGAATGTTGAAACAAATGAGCGTTGCTCGCAAATGTTTTCTTGTTGTTATTAGTTGTCTTCATTGAACTCTAGGTAATACTGGAATGCTGTAAGGGAGCAAAGTGCGGCTTTTGGTGCGACTAGTTACGCCTGGTCGTGCACGTCAAGGATGCGATGACCAGGACGCAGTTTTCAGCGAGGGTTACCATGGGAGGAGTCGTTCCAGTAGTACCTACAGTTCAATGGTTGTCTTCGATATTTAATGCTTACTGGTAGCGCTATTAGCAGCCACGACTCTGATCAAGGCAAACTCATGGAGCTTTTACAGGAGAGAAAAGACGATGTACCCAAACTTACTTGGTGGGTGTCGCGTCGTAACAATTTCCTCAGCCCTGGCATGCAGAATGAGGTGACTGAAATAATGGCCCTCTCTGTCCTTCGAGACATAGCAAAACAGGTACACGAATCACCTTTTTTGGTATTATTGCTGTTGGCACCACCGATATTGCGGGCTTAGAGCAGATCTCTGTATGTGTTAGGTTGGTTCACCCTAAAACCTTTCAAGTAACTGAACTTTTTCTCGGGTTGTACAACCCACAAGATGCAACCGCTAAAACGCTGGTTGGTGCCATAAAAGATGTTCTCTTAAGGCTACATTTTCTATTGTCAAAATTGTGGGGTCATTGTTTTGATGGCGCCTCTTAACATGTCTGGGCACATCAAGGGAGTTCAAAAACTTCTGTCTTATGAGCAGCCAAAATCCCCTTATGTTCACTGTTCAAACCATTCCCTAGGCTTAGCTCATCAAGAAATCTCGCGGAAAATTGCAGTTCTTTGTGATTTGCTTGTTGCTGTGAAAATTTCAAGTAATACCATGCTCGATCCTTCGAAGAGACAGAACACCTTTAAAGATGTCGTCCTGGCACCCTGTGATGACGATGATAATGCCGTCGCCAATGGACCGTCATCAAAGCTCATCGCACTTTGTCCAACGAGATGGAGCGTGAGATGCCGGTCTCTTAAAAGGTACAAGGAGAACTACAAAAGAGTCATACTGCCTCTCCAATGCCTATCCTCGATGACCCCACGGGTGCTTCTCCGGAAGTCAAGTCGGCAACTCGTGGGTACCTAAAGAAGCTGAAGTCATTCGATTCCGTTTTAATTTCTTCACGTCAGTGTCGAAATTTTTGGTCCATGTGAAGAACTTGCAAAGGCCCTTCAGAGCCCATGTTATACCGTACTGCCACAGGAGCAAAGAAAGCTGCTCTGATTTTGATGTCGGCAATGGAGGCTCTTCGAACGACAGAGGAGTTTGATCGGATCTACAAGGAAAGCTACATTTATGCTACGGAGATAGTGGAACTTGACTGCTCTTCTTTACCAAACCCTAACCAACAAGTTTCCGAAAACCAAGCCACATGCGAACCCGACGATGAGGAGGAAGAAGCCGAGTAAAAGAAAAAAAAAGCAGAGCAAGAAGCCCAAACCTGAACAAAAACTTCCCAAAAAACGGCAGAGGAAAATTCCGAAGCGTTTAGAACAAACTGTAACCGAATTTATTCAGTTACAGTAGCTCACCCTCTTTTTTTTGCCTTGTGCAGTTAGTTTGGGGTATTTTATTCATATCTTATTATATTGGGTTAAAGTGGGGTTGCAGAGGTGATTTTATTGTGCCTGTGTGTGTTTTGTGGACGGATTCATATTTGGATGGTCCGGACCAACTAGGATCATTGTTTATTAATTATCGGTTTTTGGATATTTGATATTATAAAATACGGGGTTTTGCAATTTATAACGTTTTGGGAACAAGGATATATAAGACTGTGTTATTTTGAGTAGAAGCATTATTTCATTTTGGTTTGGGGTTAATGGCTTTATCTTGACCTAGTAATGTTAAATGTTAGATTCGTGGCTGTACTATAAGGTACCAAGTATTGGTATTTTCGAGGACTGGAAATGTTACAAACCCGGAAAAGACAGGCAGTAATTCGGCTTGTGGTGGCAAGTTCAGGGAATACCTAGGCTATTAATAGCATGAACTCTTATGAACTTCGAAAGGAAAAATACTGAGTGACGTCAGTAGGAATTACGTCTGTCTAATGTTCATGTGTTGACACGGATGTTCCGCTAGGAGCGGGCCACGCACGAGTTAGTTCCGGCAGGAACAGTGGGGTGATGTATCCGTTCGCCAGTGCATATAATGGCGTGTCTGGTGTTCCGATGTCGTCTTATTGCTTTATTGGCAGAGTCCAGATCTACTAGCGCCCAGGGTCGTTTTACGTGACATGGTTTCCGTAACGAACAGTTAGAGATCGGGTCTTCTTGCTTTTAGGCCAGAGTCCATGTCTTCTTGCGCCCAGGGTCGATTTATCTGGCATGGTCCGGTAATCGAACAGCAGAGACAGTAACTAGACATTCACTGAGCGTTGTGCTATTGAATGACTACATATTTTCGTCATGGTTAAGTTCGTAGATCATGGGTAGCTGATCATATCACACCCTAAAAAGACGTTCATAACCTCACTTCATCATCTGTTGTGGAAGTCATGGGAGGATGTCATGGCGTTGAAGTCAACAAGTCTGGCGAGTGTAG
Source organism: Meconema thalassinum (assembly GCA_946902985.2). NCBI lineage: Eukaryota > Metazoa > Arthropoda > Insecta > Orthoptera > Tettigoniidae > Meconema > Meconema thalassinum. The sequence goes on along the minus strand of OX336390.1, from coordinate 534,133,907 downwards.
ATTCGTGCTCAAACTGTGCAAAGTGAAAAGAATAGGCAAATGATGCGTGAAAGTCTGACGAGTGTAGATTTGTGTACAAGTGAAATATGTATAGGAGGCTGGTAGGCCTAGGTCGAATATGGCCGTAAGTGTTTGCTGCTCTAAGAGCCTAAATTCAGTGGCAAGGTACTGCACAAAATTTTTCACGAGTTTATTGAAGGGTATTTCTCATATTGTATATTATGTATATAGAAGTATAGTACAGCCAATAGATTGTTTCTTTTAAATTCATGTGTGTGTTAATTCCTGTTTTGCATGAAACTGGTAACATCAGCGAACGCATGCCAAATGCCCTACGCCTGGGATAAGTCGTTTCATAGTCGGGGCAACAGTTATGTATGTTATTCAATTTTATTCAGGAAGACCCATATGGTCAACCTTGGCGCCCATTCAATGTCGGGATGTTATGTTAAAATCACTTGTGGCCTGTATTTAAAGGCAGTAAATTCTGTAGGTTTGTGGTAATGAGGGTAGTTAAAGTTAAATCAACTCCAGCGGGGAGGTGAGAGTGTTTCTATTTAAAAGTCGCAAATTCGCGTGGCCGCCATGTTGGTTTTGTAGTTACCAGTTTCTCAAAAGTCACATGGGTGAACTTCTAGTAGCTCCCTTTATCACCGTAAAAAATTCCAGGGTGATATCGGGAATAGTTTCGGATATATTGAATGCTGGTGAAATATTTCACACAGCCGCCATGTTGGATTGGTGAGATGTAACAAAATTTGAAGGGCACGGCGGGGTCGTCCGGAATAGTGCTATGAACTTACCGAGTTTCGTTGAAATCGCTCCAGCCGTTTTGAAGTTATTAGGGGGGACACACACTCCTCACACACGCACACACACACGGACAAAAGGTGATCTCATAAGCCTATTTTTACAAAATTGAAAATGGGCTAAAAAGAAAACAAACAAACAAACAAAAAAAAAAGACTGGCTTTTGTTGGCTTATAGCTCGCGTATTATCAACTTTTCTCCTTTCGTGGATTACAAATGCGAAGCCGCATAAAGGAAATGAAGCTGCGCCTCCAAAGTTAGGCCACCCGCTAAGGCCGAGTAAATCTTGCACCCCCAAAATGAAATCCGCTCCGACGCCACTGATACTATATCTCCTTTATACCAGTGAAATCGAGGAACTATTACTCCCACATGTCCGGCTTATTCAATATGCCGATGACCTTATATTATATTGCCCGCATCCCGATTTATCTCAGTGTAGACAACATATGTTCCATGCCCTCACGATTTTACATTCTTGGCTTTTTAATCACGGCCTTGATACAGTCCCACTCAAAAACTCTGCCTTAATTTTTACCCATAAACGTCTATACGACCGTTCCCCGCTTCTATATCAACAGGGTTCTATTACCATCACCTATCACACCAAATACCTAGGGATACTGATAGATGATAAGTTGACATGGGCACCCCAACTGGCGCACCTAAAATCACACGTCACAAAAAAATTACAACTCCTACGTTCGTTAACGCGCCGTTTTTGGGGAGCGGACCCTCAAATTTTGCTACTTTTATATCGCTCTATCGTCAGGGCCTCCATGGAATACGGTTGCCATTTTTATGACATCATGCCCCAGTCTCGTCTCACGGTACTAGATAAATTACAATATGCCGCTCTGCGAATTATCTTGGGAGCTCTCTCCTCTACGCCCACGCAGGCCCTTCTCGTCGAAGCTACTGATCCACCTCTTGGTCTCAGACGGACGTATCTGTCTTCGCGTTATCTCCTTCGCAAAATGGCTCTTGCTACTTCTCCCATTCTCCCGAAATTACAATTACTACAAGAATATCATCAGCAACACTTACTTAAAAAATATTCCCCCTCCCTTCTATTCTTTTACCTTTTATCGGTCTTACTAGTCATCGTCATGACATTCTCCAAACCCGGAAGCCGCTATGCTATAATGCGCCCTTCCCTCTTTATCAGTTCCTTCCAGATGTTTTTCACCATTCCCCCTACTTTTCTCACAAAGCTTCATTTCTTTCCCAATCTATCGCCCGTCGATATGTCTGTCAAATTGAAGAAAGTGCCTCCAGCTGTACCACCATATACACAGATGGCTCTAAATTCGACTCCCCGCTCGGCGTGGGGGCGGCCTTTTATGTCCGCAAAACAACATCTGGCTTCCTTTACGTTACCTCCTCAATTATCTATTTTTTCGGCTGAAGCTTTCGCTATTCGTCAAGCTCTCTTATATGTCAAAAGGAATGTGGTATCTCGCTCTCTTATTTTATCTGACTTCAGAAGTGTTCTCCAGGCCTTACAAAATGTGATGCACATCGACAACTGGTTCATACTTCATATACTCAGTTTGACGTATGAATTGACTCAGTCGGGATTCACGGTTGTTTTTTCTTGGATCTCCGGCCATACAGCTATTTTAGGAAATGAACACGTTGATCAGGCCGCTAGACGTGCTGCTCGTGGCTACGGCACCCACATCGCCATTGCCACTCCCGCCTCCGAACTTATACCTCTTCTGAAAAATCAATTGAAAGAAGTCTGGTCGACACAATGGAGGGATTATTCAAGAGAAAAGGCTAAGTTTTATCATAATCTACAACCGTCGATACCCCATCTTCCTTGGTTTTATAATGGTCGGTACACTCGTCGTCACATCATTACCATTATTCGCTTACGTTTTAATCATGCGCGCACCCCCGTCTTTATGACTCGGTGCAACTTGCAAGCCTCCGAGGTTTGTGCATGTAATACTGCGATAGGTACTGTTAATCACCTCGTTTTTCAGTGTCCCTTATATACATCTTAACGAACTACGCTACTTCATTCACTTAGTACGCTAGGTTTTTCTCTCTCCTTATCTATTTCTGTACTTCTTTATTTCCCTACATTTCCTGTCCTCTCCGCTTTACTAACATATTTTTATCTGATTGCCATTTAACTCTTTAACTGTTTCCCTGAAGTGTGACGCCTCGTGTTTGTTTATACGTTGCAAGTCGCCAAGATGCGTCACTTGGGCGTGAAGTTTAGCACCTTATTGTGTCCTTGTTTGTTTATGTGTCACCTCCCTTCCAGGTCATAATCATGCTTCCTCATATATTCTCCAGCAACTCCAGCTATCTGATATGACATCTAGCGGTAAAAATGAGAAACTTACGAAGTAGGGTACATTTGTCACGTGGTGACTGTTTGTATATGGTTTCTTGTATTCGTAAGCAGATCGTGGTAAATTCTTGTCTTTATACATAAGTAATATGTTTTACTTGTTAATAGAGTGTTAAATGAGTAAAAGCAAAGTATATTGCTCAGTTTACGGCTGTAAGTCGATGTATAAGAGGGCTGCGGATATAAGTTTTCATCACTTTCCAAAAGATGTAAATAGCAATAGCCGAAAGGTGACGATACCAAATAAATACGGACAACAGGAGCGGAGCGGGTTGGACCACTCACCACTACACTCACTGACGACAGGACGGGTTGTTCACTGTTACGCTGAGCCAAGCCGCACCTAGACAGCCAAGCACAGTCTCGCCTTGCCAAGCCGTACCAAGACAGCCAGGCCTACACCAGCCGAGGACAGCCAAGCTTCATCAGTCAGGTATCCTTCCCCCTCCCTAGTTCATTTCCAATTACCCTACCAACCGCCATCACCTCGCTCTGCGATATCCGAGCCATTCCACTACGAGTCATATAAGCCTAATTTGACTTCGCAGGGTAAATATCTACTCTGCGAGAACCTGCTACCAATTCGATATTCAACACCAAACCCACCTGCTAACCATCCAAATCAAGCAATTCCTGTGTCTCCCAAACTCATCCCTTCGCCCTACCAAGCAGCAAATAATTTCTAGAGTCTATGGCACAGTGAGCAAACTCAAATATAGTTTTTAAACGTAACAGCGCCATGACTCGAACTGCTCAAAAACAAATACCAGCAGACAACCGATGCTTGATAATACGCAATTGACACATAAAATCCAGTGGAACACACAAATTAGATCACGTGTATCGCACATTTATACATATATACAATTAAAAATAACACTGTCATTATTTTAGGGACCACATTTACTGATTATAACCGAAAAATAAAAAGTGTTCCATATCAAACGCGTGTTATTGAGTATTTTTACCCTACTTATCCAGACCAACCGCAGCGCCCCAAGTGTTAGTTTTTTTTGTCAATCTCCGGATTAGTGACTGGGTAAAGAGTTTACTGCGCCCAACACCCCTCAAAAGTAGCAGAAGAAGATATTAATTGACGCCAGCGCAGATCTCTGTATGGAAACCAGCCCCATTTGTTTACATGATTTCATAACGCAACGAAGATCGCCAGCGATGTGTGCCCGGCGATCATCGCCGTAGCCAAACCGTACCCTTTAAGTGTCCATACTGTAATGATATCTCTACTGTGATGAAGCCAACATTACTACATTACATCCTAATAAGTTGTTTACGTTTGTGTTTTTTGTTTGTTTGTTTGTTATTGTTGGTATTGTTATTGTTTAAAGGGGGCGGAACAGCAAGGTCATCTGCCCCGCGTGTTTGTTTGTTGTTACCAGATAAACGAAATCATCAAGGCCAAAAACGCCTTATGACTCGTCAGTAGAAAGGGGAGTAGTTTATGTCGGATGAGCTCGCGTGGTAATTACACATAGGAGGGAAGAAATCAATCTGATTGTACTGCGAAGGCGAAGGTGTAACGGAAAAGAAGAACTAAAGATAACACAAGGCAGCTACCAGCCTAACTTAAAAGTTGTTAGCAATTAACATTTGGAAATAATATCAAATGAAAAATCTAAAACTTCTGATAAACAATTGTTAGCAATTAACATTTGGAAATAATATCAAATGAAAAATCTAAAACTTCTGATAAACAAGCCAAGGACCTGGAAAACTGCGCCTAGTAAATGGCTGCTTAATATTAATAGCCTTGTAGATACTATCAAGGCCTTTAGTACCAGATTGGATATTATGGTGTATTCTTCGTTTGACCAACTTGCAGATCCTTCTGATCTATTCATCAATAAGAGGAATATTAAGGTCACGTCTTATTTCCGAGTTTCTTTTGACGGACCTATTGACCTGAAGGAACTGTCCGAGAGTTTTATTTTGGAATGTTTGCATCTTGTCAATATGCGTTTTAGATATATGGGCCCAGGCCTCACAGCCATACAGCAGGATAGGGCGGACTAGAGCAAGATATAATTGCTTCTTAATAAATGAGCTAAAATATTTATTACTAGTGTAAGCAAAAATAGCCTTTTTCTAGCCGCTGCAAGCTGTAAGACTCGGGCCACATGCAATCGAAAAGTGAGGGATTTGTCTAGCAGTATGCCAAGGTACTTGACACTGCTAGACCAAGGAAGGAGGGTGTGATGCAAACTGAGTTGGCCAAACTGGGGGCGAAGTTTTTGTTTGATAAATATTAAATACACCTGCTTGTGGAACTTGAGACATGTTGGCTGATTTTCATTTTGCCTTCACAATCGTGACATCGTGCATACATTGTCTATCATAAGGATGAACGTGTGCATGATTAAGCTAGGAATGCACGCTCAAGAGGATACGAAGGGACAGTAGGTATGAGCAATCACACATGCACAAAACGCTGAAACCATTACACGACCTGGTCTCGACCAAATCTGAGCAGTCATTCGGTGTGTCTGCTCATGCTTGTTTGCAATTGCCTTGCCTCGTATGCTTCTGTGTGAGATTCATCTTTAGACAAGTACTGGTAACATCAAACAAAATGCCTCACCGCACCTGTGTGCACTTGGCCTTAAGATTTATTGGAACAGGTATTGCTAATGTTTAGGATTGCTGATGATACTTCATTCTGTGAGATTTGCAGTTTAAGGGTTTCTGCCTTTCGTTGACTGCTACGTTACATTAAAGGTGCCAATAATGATTTGATAAGACCAGCATTTCAATCATAACTATTTATTTATAAGAGACTCACATTATACAGTAATATAAATATGAAAATCATAAAGCTGTAATGACTTTTGTGTGAAAAGGATACATCTTATGTGCGAGTTAAGAATAGTCCAGCCTGTCAATTATCACAAATTATTGTGTAAAACTCTCGGACATAGTTCTGTATGAATAGTTTTATTTTTATGAGCACTTGTCACAATGTAGGGCACTTAAATACTAAATCGAAAGTAAAATATAATACTTGTTTACAACATTTCTTCTTTGTGATGTACTACACAACAAAAGACCAGCATCGCAAGACAAAGACAAAACAAAATATAACTTACTGAATGACTCACACAGCATATAAAAACACATGTTGATTCATCGAATCACCAGTCTATGTTAATTGGCAGTGTAGAGTAAGCATGTATAGGTATTCACCTTGTCTAACAACAGCAGGGAGTCCCATCAGGATTTGTTGGTGGATTTGGCTTACATATCTTCGTTCGCCCATTGGAGCCGTATACAATGTTACAAGAGAATGTGAAGTAACCACATGTCGAAGATTTTGTATAATATGTGTGTGTGTACTTCTTTCCGTCACTACCATTTCGACCTACCACTTTACCGTTATCCAGTTTACCTGTTACACTCTTTGTGACCGTCACAAAGCTATCTGGTGTTTGGCCATCGTACTTTGACGAAGGTGCTATTTGACCATTTCTAACATGAGATCCATTACGAGATGTTCTGCTCCTGTATGATGTGGTGTTGTGAATGCCATTGCGTCTTGGTATATATGTCTGTTGGCCGCCGTTCCTCATGGTAGCGTGTCCAGATCCCTGAGGTTGATAACCACTTCCTCTTGGATTGGTATATGTTATATTTCCAGGCCCCGGAGAAACAACGACCGTTTGAGCCTGGGAGTGACCCCCTGGGGAGGCTGAAGATTTTGTGTTGTCTGGAGTGCCTGATGTTGAAGTTACTCGGCCACGGAAACCTTCCGGAATATAACCTAACGACCCAGGAATCTTTTGTCCAGGTTGTAATACGTCCCCTCTGTTCATTTTGTCTCCACGATCAGAATCCTGAACGATGTGCACTCCTCGATTGCCAACTCCACTCAAATGAACGTGCTGAGTTTGTTGTGGTCCTCCTGTCCCAGCGGTTACTGTCTTCCTGGCTCCTCCCCCATTCAAACTTACTGAGCCATGCATAGACGAGTGTCCTCGTCTTGAAGAAGAAAACTCTCTTTTAAGGTTTCCATAATCAACCACTTGTCCCTGGTTATCATCCTCATAGTCTCCAGAGCCATCATAATCATCTTCTAATGGAATTTCTGTTGTCATAGGCACTGGATAAATATTTTGGTTGTTTGAAATAAATCCATGATCCTGAGTCTTCATGTCGGTTTGGTCATTATTTGTGTATGACTCGTCTTGACCTCCATTATTGTCACCAACGTGCACCTGCTGCCCATTGCCCCTTCCGTTTAGGCCCAGTTTATCTAGCCCATTTTGTGATTTACCGTTACCGTACTGATTGTTTGATGCACTTGTTGATTGAGAGCCACCATTAGTGTCGCCAGTTTGGTCATTGCCTTTTCCATTGAGAGGAGTTCCAAATGGTCTCCACATTTGTCCTGGTGCATCTTGCTGTACACCCGAGCCCCCATTCTGTACACCCGATCCAGCTTGAGCGGCTCCTGTGTATGTAATGCCGTGCCGGAAAGATCCCTGAACTTGTGTTTGTGACTGACCTGATTGTGCTCCACTTTGGGCTGAAGCCGACCCTCCACCTGTGAAAGGATTCTTTTGTGATTTTCCGTTGCCTTTTCCATTGCCGTTCTTTTGGTACGGTTTGAATCCTATCTGGGCCTGGCTGGATGTACTACCATGTCCCTTGGCCTGGGCATCAGCCATTCCCCCTGCCGACCCGGCTTGAACCTGAGTGTTAGTTCCATGACGCCAGCCTCCACTTTGCGCCTCAGCCGTTGTAGCACCACTATCAGATCCGACCTGTACTTGAGACTGCGTTTGCCCACTTCCTGCTTGTGCTTGTGCTGCACTCGTGGCTCCTTCCTTTCCCCCAGCGACCTGACTCTGAGCTCCTCGATCCTTGTCATTGGTCTGCGCTTGAGCCGAAAATGATCCGGAACCTGTATAGGTGCCTGTCACTTGGGCTTGTGCTGTGCTTCCACTGACTTTGCCTTGCGATGATGCAACTGCACGAGTTTCATTCTCTTGCTGCTGTACACTAGTTTGAACCTGGGAGTCACCTGGTTGTGGTCCAGCGGTAAGAAGCCCGGCATCAGGAGGAGCTCCACCAGGACCAAGAGGATACTGTTGGCTATACCCAGGACCACCGACATAACCTGGACCACCCACCCCAGGACCACCAACGTAACCCGGACCTGCCACTCCAGGACCGCCAACATAACCAGGGCCTCCAACATATCCTGGACCAGCTACCCCAGGACCACCTATATAACCAGGGCCACCAACATAGCCAGGACCACTCACATAACCAGGGCCTGCTGCTCCAGGACCACCAACATAACCAGGACCTGCTGCTCCAGGGCCACCAACATAACCAGGACCTCCAGCATAACCAGGGCCTACTGCTCCAGGACCACCAACATAACCAGGACCTCCAGCATAACCAGGGCCTGCTGCTCCAGGACCACCAACATAACCAGGACCTCCAGCATATCCAGGGCCTGCTGCTCCAGGACCACCAACGTAACCAGGATCTCCTGCTCCAGGACCACCAACATAACCAGGACCTCCAGCATAACCAGGACCTGCTGCTCCAGGGCCACCAACATAACCAGGACCTCCAGCATAACCAGGGCCTGCTGCTCCAGGACCACCAACATAACCAGGACCTCCAGTATAACCAGGTCCTGCTGCTCCAGGACCACCAACATAACCAGGACCTCCGGCATAACCAGGGCCTGATGCTCCAGGACCACCAACATAACCAGGACCTCCAACATATCCAGGGCCTGCTGCTCCAGGACCACCAACGTAACCAGGACCTGCTGCTCCAGGACCACCAACATAACCAGGACCTCCAGCATAACCAGGACCTGCTGCTCCAGGGCCACCAACATAACCAGGACCTCCAGCATAACCAAGGCCTGCTGCTCCAGGACCACCAACATAACCAGGACCTCCAGCATAACCAGGGCCTACTGCTCCAGGACCACCAACATAACCAGGACCTGCTGCTCCAGGACCTCCAGCATAACCAGGACCTGCTGCTCCAGGACCTGCCGTTCCAGGACCTCCAGCATAACCAGGGCCTACTGCACCAGGACCACCAACATAACCAGGACCTGCTGATCCAGGACCTCCAGCATAACCAGGGCCACCTGCTCCAGGACCACCAACATAACCAGGACCTGCTGTTCCGGGACCTCCAGCATAACCAGGGCCTGCTGCTCCAGGACCACCAACATAACCAGGGCCTGCTGTTCCAGGACCTCCAGCATAACCAGGGCCTGCTGCTCCAGGACCACCAACATAACCAGGACCTGCTGTTCCAGGACCTCCAGCATAACCAGGGCCTGCTGCTCCAGGACCACCAACATAACCAGGACCTGCCGATCCAGGACTTCCAGCATAACCAGGGCCTACTGCTCCTGGACCACCAACATAGCCAGGTCCACCAACATAACCAGGGCCTACTGCTCCAGGACCTCCAGCATAACCAGGGCCACCAACGTAACCAGGGCTTGCAGCTCCAGGACCTCCAACATAACTAGGACCACCAACATAACCAGGGCCTGCTGCTCCAGGACCTCCAACATAACCAGGACCACCAACATAGCCAGGGCCAGAAGCTCCAGGACCTCCAGCATAACCTGGACCACCAACATAGCCAGGACCTGTTACTTGGGGTCTTCCAGCATAGCCAGGTCCTTCGATTCCTGGATGTGCCTTACCAGAAGCATCAATGTAAACCGTACTTGGTATAGGCTGGCCAGAAGGAACGCATACATTCGTTAGACCACAAACATAACGAGTTTGTCCATTGACAGGAGGACCCACGACACCGGGCTGGTGAAGGGCCCCTGGTCCTCCAATACCTGGACCCCCAACTACAGCTGGTCCACTGACCATACCAGGTCCACCAATCATTCCAGGACCGCCAACCGTGCCAGGACCACCTATCATCCCTGGACCTCCAACCATACCAGGCCTACTAGCCACGCCAGGACGCCCAACCGTACTAGAACCACCTACCATACCTGGACCCCCAACCATACCAGGTCCACCAATCATTCCAGGACCACCAACCATTCCAGGACCACCACCAATCATTCCAGGACCACCAATCATACCAGGACCACCACCGACCATACCAGGACCTCTGGCTATGCCAGGACCTCCGACCACACCAGAACCTATACCAGGACCTCCGACCATACCAGGGCCTCCAACCATACCAGGACTCACACCAGGACCTCCGACCATACCAGGATGACCAATCATACCAGGACCTCCGACCATACCAGGACCACCAACCATACCAGGACCCACACTAGGACCTCCGACCATACCAGGACCACCAACCATACCAGGCCCTACACCAGGACCACCGAGCATACCAGGACCTACACCTGGACCTCTGACCATACCAGGACCTACACCAGGACCACCACCGACCATACCAGGACCACCACCGACCATACCAGGACCTACACCAGGACCTCTGACCATGCCAGGACCTACACCAGGACCACCACCGACCATACCAGGACCACCAACCATACCAGGACCTACACCTGGACCTCCTACCATACCAGGGCCACCAACCATACCAGGGCCTACACCAGGACCACCGACCATACCAAGACCTACACCAGGACCTCCGACCATACCAGGACCACCAGCCATACCAGGACCACCAAACATACCAGGACCTCCGATCATACCCGGACCTCCAACCATACCAGGACCTACACCAGGACCCCCAACCATATCAGGACCTCCAATCATACTAGGACCTCCGATTAAGCCAGGACCGCCAACCATACCAGGACCGCCAACCATACCAGGACCTCCGGTCATACCAGGACCTACTCCAGGGCCACTGACCATACCAGGACCTCTGACTATACCAGGGGCTGCACCAGGGCCGCCAATCATCCCAGGACCACCGGGCCTCATACCCGGACCACCAACCATACCCGGACCACCAACCATGCCAGGACCACTAACCATACCAGGGCCACCAACCATATCAGGCTGTCCAACACTCCCTGGACCTCCAACGACACCAGGTCCACCAGTAAACCCAGGACCTCTACCTGGGCCAGCTACGCCTGGACCACCATGTTGACCTGCAATTCCGCCTAGTATTCCTCCAGGTCTAGTCAGTGCTCCAGGTCCTATTTGACCACCTCCAGGAAAGCAGTCTTCACATCCGCCACCTCCAGACTGGCTCTGTGCTTGACCCATGCCGTTTGTTCCACCTGTAATGAAATCAAATACCAGGTGAACATTGATCGTCAAACCCTCCCAAACCACCTTGTCGGAGGCATTTCTTACCAGGTTTTTGGAGGCCTGCGTATTTAAATGATCCTTAGAGCTATGCCGGGGGAAGCATAGATCCTGGTAATAATAATAATAATAATAATAATAATCATTATAATAATAATAATAATATCGAATGGCCTCAGGTGCTGGGTGCAAGGTTTGTTATTTGACACCCAGAGGATAGCTTACATGTCGAATTTAGTTGTTCCTTGAAGTACTATGAAAGTGAAGGACGTTAGATATCTAAGCTCCTTGAACACTATAGCGCTTTCTAGTAGAGAAATGAGGTACTTTGCTTTGGCGGAAACTCCCGAGATTAATTTTGCCATTATGAACACGGCCTACTGAATTCAAATGGGTTCTTTGACATGCCAACATCGTTTAACATCCGTGTCGTAATTTTTGCAGCCATTCAAAAATCACTTACCACGGCCAGGAGTGAACCTGCAAGCTTGGGGTTAGTAGACCGACACGTTAACCACTCACCCACCGTGGCAAGCAGCTCCAGGTAGGGTCACCCAAACCGGACTGGTCTAAGGTGATTATGAGCCACACTAAGAATGATACCCTGGTCCTGCAGGTAAGGGGTTGGGCGTGAGCTAACAACTTCACACTGTAAAAGTTTTATTGTTACGAAACCCTCAAACGAGCCTCGGAATGTGGACAGACCTCCTTATGACAAACCTGACACACAAACTGGTCTTATAGAACATTGAACTTTGCTAGCTCTAAGGGCAAGATGCCCTCGCTGTTCCGCCTCTTAAAACCTCAATAACTAACTCACTCAGGCAGGAAGAATGGTAGAAGTTGCGGAGGAAGTTCTTACGTATGAAATGGACATAATGTCATTTCAAGAAGTAGGTTAGAGTGGTAATACAAGAGTGGATAACTTCATGCTGTACAGTGGGCCTGAGACAAAAACTGGGCAATGTGGAACAGGTTTTATTATTAGTTCGAAAATGAAAAAAAGCTTTTTGAGTTTGAACCTTTAAGAGAATGAATGTGCAAGTTAAGGCTAAAAGGACGCTTCAGAACGGCTTTTGTACCTACAGAGAATGCCCATGACGAGGAGAAGAATTGCATTGTATGATAGACTGGACAGAGAATACAGCAAGGTATCTTTGTAAGTGCGATGTAATGATTTTTTCTAGGAGACTTCAATGCAAAGGTAGGTAAGGAACATTTTTGCAGCATGTAGTCGGTTAACATTCTTTACCCCCCGTGTGGGTGCGGGATAGAATACACCCACGGTATGCCCTGCCTGTCGTAGGAGGCGACTAATAGGGCCGATACGGCCGAATAACTTGCCAGTTATTGATTTGTTCAGACCCCCTGTGGATGGGGAGGGCAGAATTCATCCACGGTATCCCCTGCCTGTCGTAAAAGGCGACTTAGAGGGGGCCTTATAAAGGTCGATTATGGTTTTCTGGTCCCAGCTCTGGTTTGACCAATAGAAATAAACATGCCTGCTGTTAGGGGAAGGGCCACCAGCTTGACCATCTGGCCAGAAAGCCTAGACGGTATGCCCCATCCCGTCAGGTGGGTGCGCCATGTACCCTACAGTAGTATCCGCCTTACAACGAAGGTCCCTGCATGGCCGAATACTGGAGCTGCATAAATCCTGTGCATGCCGAGGGGGAAGTGCCTGTTCGAGGCACTGGGACCCCGGGCAATATCTGCTATGCCAGGTAGGTATTGCCTTGGCTGGGTGGCGCCCACAGTGATAGCCCCCGTTCGGAGTGGGCAGTATTCGGGGAGGATTTCGTCCGGGATGCCTAGTAAGCGATCACGGACACCTGTACAGGGTGGCACCCTTAAAAAGCCGTCTCTGGAGTGTAGACCGAATCCCAAGGTGTATACGCCTTGGGATGAGGCATTTAATAAGAAGTTCCCTGTTGACAGGTCTCCTCGCTACCTGGTAGCTACCAGGACAGACGGGGGAGATTTTAAACAGGTAAAATCGATCCTATTTTTAGAGGAAATCTAGGGGAAATATCGCGACCTTAACGGGATTTTCAAGCTCCGGAACGGGCAGCTCCTGCTGCAAACAGTTGACCGGCAGCAAACCGAAGCGTTGTTGGAATGCACGCATTTCGGCGAAATTCCCGTTAAGGTTGAGAAGCACGATACGCTAAATGAGGTCCGTGGAGTTATATTCCATCGCGACCTCATTCTAAACAGCGACGCGGAATTGATGCGGGATCTGGGGAAGCGAGGCGTCACCAGGATTAGGCGCATCACCCGGAAAATTGGAAGTGATAGCGTCGATACTGGCGCTTTCATTCTTCACTTTGAGGGTGATGTAGTGCCTAGGCAGGTGAATGTCACGTCGTACCATTGCGACGTTAGACCGTACATCCCTCCACCTATGCGCTGCTGCAATTGCCAGAAATTCGGCCATGTTTCTGCCAGGTGCACTGCCAAGGCGGTGTGTAGAGAGTGTGGAAAAGGGACACATGACGGTGTGGGGTGTACACCTTCCCCAGACGTGTCCTAACTGCCAAGGAAGTCACTCTCCGCGGTCGAAGCAGTGCCCTGAGTTCTGCAAGAAAGCAAAGATCCAAGAAATCAGAACATTGGATCGGCTTTCATATCACGATGCTCGAAAGTGATTCCGTGATATGACTGCACCCGAATTCCCGGTATCTTTCGCGACTAAGGTGACGCCACCTAACACCCCTGCCACTTTCGTTCCCCGTGCTGTACCCTCGACGACGAACTACTCTGAGATCGTCAAGTCCCTCTTCGCTGTCCAAGCGAGGCCTGTCAGCCCGAAGAAGGTCACAAAACCTTATTCGGACATTGTGAAAAAGGCGCCGGTTATACCATCTAAACCGGCGCAATCGTAGAAGAAGTCATCTTCCTCTCCGAAACGGTCGGAGAAGAAGTCTTCCCCTGCCAACGAGGCAAAGAAGACTTCTGCGACCGGGGCTGGATCGTCATCCAGCCCACCTGATAAGACAAGGATAGTGGAAAAGAGAGAGAGACGGTTCGTCGCCGTCTCTCTCGCCCTCCTGCTGACGGGGTGGCTACTGTCTCTGCTGGCCTTTCCGCTCCCACGACCACCAAGGGAGCGAAGCCTGCTGAAGCCAAGCCCGTCCGTATGGAGGAACTCCCCTATAGAAAAAAAAAATAGATCGGCGGAGGAGAGGGGAATGGTTCAGCGCCGTTTCTCTTCCTCTCCTAAAGGCAGGGCTGCTCACGTATCTGCTGGCCATCCCGCTCCCACCACTACCAGTGGAGCGGTGCCAGCAGGAGCGACCTTGTTTTATAAGGACCCGGCGTCTGTGGGGAAGGGACCATCTACTTCCCCAAACACACGTCGGCGCCGATCCAAGAAGAAATCTCTTCGGGACGCGTTGGGGACAGACGCCCAGTCTTCGGACCGGGAGAAAGTCCCTCGACACCGCTCTCGCTCTTCCCCAAGAGCGAGACTCGTGAGGTCCGACGACGACCGCGCGCAACCCAAGAGAGCGCCCGCTCCATTTTCTTCGTCTTCGGACGGAGATGTGGAGATTGAGGTGTGCTCTCCTGCCCCATCATCTCCAACTAGAGATGGGGAAGGGTGGCAAACGGTCAAGCATAAGTAGAAGCCCCACTTCTACTTAAGTCCACACCATGGCACTATTACAATGGAACTGTAATAGCTATTCTGTTCATCTCGCTGAGTTACGACAATTAATAATCTTCGTTTTCGGCAACCATTGTCTGTCTTCAGGAATCCAGGTTTCGTCCTGGACATGAGACAACAATGCGTCACTTCAAACTCTTCTCTAAAGACCGGGTGGACGGAGCTGTGGCCGCTGGTGGCGTCTGCACTCTCGTCCACTCTAGCCTCTTTAGTGAAGAGGTGCCGTTGCGTACTCAGCTAGAGGCAGTTGCAGTTCGTACTTCGTTGCCAGTAATGGCAACAGTATGTAACTTGTACATCCCGCCTGATTCTCAGCCGGATTACGACCAGCTGGTGGATCTAGTCTCTCAGCTCCCCCCTCCTTTTCTCCTTCTGGGAGATGTTAATGCCCACAACACCATCTGGGGCTCCGCTACCACTAGCGGTAAAGGGAGAGATTTTGAGAGGCTGATCAGGCGGCTGGACCTGTGTCTGTTGAACACAGGGGAACCTATGCACTTCTCTATTGCACACGGTACTTATTCAAGTATCGATATTACTTGTGCAGTCGTGCGCTGGTTCCCCTGCTACAGTGGGGTGTACACGATGACCTTTGTAATAGTGACCATTTTCCAATTATCGTTACTCTTCCGAACCAGAGAGCCATCGAGTTACCAAGTCGATGGCTTCTCCGTCGGGCTGATTGGCCAACTTTCACGGCACGTGCGGTGTTTGCCGATGATACCTTTGAGAGTGTCGACGATCATACCATTCACATAACGAATGGTATTTTGGCTGCTGCTGAGGAAACAATACCTTCCTCGTCCGGCAACTCACGCCGGAAGCTTGTCCCTTGGTGGACAGACGAGATTGCAGCAGCCATTAAAGATCGTCGACGTGCTTTCAAATGCTATCGGAGGCAAAACACTATGGCCAACCTTATCACCTTCCGAAGGATGCGTGCTAGAGTCCGATATCTGATTCGGGAGAGTAAGAAAACGACGTGGGAAAAGTATGTGTCGTCCATGGCGGCGCATACTCCTTCATCTCAAGTGTGGACTAAGCTTCGTCGGATCTCCGGACTCCCGACATCACTGTCGATACCCGGAGTGTCCATCAATGGAGACATCTTCACGGACCATCTCGCCATTGCCAACAGCATTGGCTCGCACTTCTCCGATGTATCCTGCTCCGGGAGTTACGATCCTACATTTCTGACTCTGAAGCGGGAGGCAGAGACTCACCCCTTGTCCTTTGCCACTGCTGCTTCGGAGTCCTATAATGTACCATTCTCTGAATGGGAACTGCGTAGTGCGCTTGCACTGTGCAGGGATACGGCTCCTGGGCCGGATAACATACATAATCAAATGTTAAAACATCTGTGCGAATCCAGTATAAAAAAAACTGTTGATCCTCTTCAATCGTATATGGATTGAAGGGGAGTTTCCATCTCAATGGCGAGAGGGGATCGTGGTACCGATTCCTAAGGCTGGAAAGGATCCCAAGTTTGTAAGCTGCTATAGGCCCATTTGTTTGACAAATGGCCTATGTAAGCTGCTCGAAAAGATGGTGAACCGTCGACTGGTGTGGTTCTTGGAGG
This sequence comes from Meconema thalassinum, assembly GCA_946902985.2. NCBI lineage: Eukaryota > Metazoa > Arthropoda > Insecta > Orthoptera > Tettigoniidae > Meconema > Meconema thalassinum. Next base: position 534,117,216 of record OX336390.1, on the reverse strand, counting down.
AGAAAGGTCTCCTGTCTGAGTACCAGTGTGGATTTCTCTCTCATAGGTCCACCACTGACCATCTGGTGCGACTTGAGAGCGCCATACAGGGGGCATTTTTCCGAAATCAGCACCTAGTCACGGTCTTCTTTGAGCTCGAGAAAGCTTACGACACCACATGGCGCTACGGGATCCTTTCCACCCTTCACAAGTGGGGACTCCGTGGTAATCTACCGACTTTCATTGCGAATTTCATGTCCGTCCGACTCTTCCGTGTAAGGGTCGGTAGGATATTATCGCAATACTATACTCAGGAAAATGGAGTTCCTCAGGGTTCTGTGCTGAGTGTCACCTTGTTCGCGATTGCCATAAATGGCATTGTTGCCGCCGCCGGGTCCGTGGTAGTTCCATCGCTGTATGTAGACGATTTAGCTCTGCATTACAGCTCTGGAAGTATGGCAGTCGTGGAACGGCAATTGCAGCTAGCTATCAACCGGGTCGACAGGTGGGTTCACGACCGGGGTTTTCGTTTTTCAGCAGCGAAAACCTCCGTCGGCCATTTTTGTCGGCTCCGGAGGCTACATTTACACCCTGAACTACATCTCAGGGATGCTGCGTTGCCGTTGGTTGACACTTATCGCTTCCTGGGGCTCAATTTTGATAGGAAATTAACGTGGCAGCCCCATATACGGCAATTAAAAATGACGTGTCTCAGGAAACTGAACATGCTCAAGTTTCTTAGTGGCACTACGTGGGGGGATGACCGTGCGGTGCTGCTACGGTTTTACCAAGCCCCCGTCCTGTCCCGGCTAGACTGTGGTTCTGCGGCATACGGTTCAGCAAGGCCGGCAACCTTGAAAATGCTGGACAGTATCCACCATAGTGGCGTTAGGCTGGCTTGATAGTTATTGTTGTTTTAAGGGGCGGAACTACGAAGCCATCTGCCCCTATATCCAATTGATAGTATAGAAGTTACATGCATTAAAAATTGGACCTATCAGCAGGCTTAAGATCATCTTGGCAGCACTGTCATGTATGGGCTCCTGAAAATTATTCTAGAATGTTCTACTCTATGTGTGTGCCAATGTTGGATCCAATGGCTCTCTGGACATCACGTGATATCACGTGATAAATCAAGGCCATGGCTAACTTTGAAGAATATGCAGAGCATCAGTTTGTGTTTGTTGTGTTTAAACCATTTAAATGTTCATAAATGTCACTCAAAGCGTATGCCAATATATGACTTATTTCCAAAACGTCCTAACTCCAACTTACAGGAGACGATTACCACCATTTCCATTGATAGGAGATTTTTAAAACACAGTGTCAGGATGTGCATAAAAGTAATGAATGAAATTACATTATATTCGTAATCATATCTGTATTTAATTATACGAAGAAAGAAAAACGCGATTTCTGAAGTTTCGCATTTAATGGATTTACGTCACTTTGGAAATGAGCTCTTCAATTGAACATTAAATACCAGTACATTTGGCTCTAAATTAAGTTTTACTGCGCTAGGATGATTAGATCACAAGAAAAGTTATTTTATATATTTAAAATTCCCATGATGGTTTTGCATGTTTTAGAAAGTCACATTTGTGTACTTAAGAAATAGTCCTATACAAAATTTCAGTTTGTTTGCTCTAACAGTTTCAGAGAGATTGAGTGGGCTACTGATGAAACATTTCGCGCAGGCGCCATATAAATGTAAGCCATAATTATGTACCACTATATAAGGATTAATGTGGTGGTTCATTATACAAACTTTCAATACGATCGCTTTTATAGGACACGAGAAATAACAATATGATAAAAAAATCGCACTGACATGATCTTACATTTTTGAAACCATTGCTTTTGTTCTTATAAGGTTTCGGAAGTCACGAACGTGTAATTTAATAGTCCTGTAGCACGATACAAATTACAAGTTGATGGTTTCATTAATTTCGGAGATATTGAGAACCGATGAAATATTTCGCGTGGCTGCCATGTTGGATTGCTTTATATGTATTGTGACCATTTTGATGAGGGCCACTGATTGTTTTTCTTAGAGGAACCACCTGTTTGAAGAACGCGCGAAGCTGAGGTATTTCGTTTCATAAAGTTTACGCTGGATGGAGGGAGCTTCGATATGAGAGATCTCATATGGTACATTTACGAGTTTCTATGTGAAGAGGTTGAACCACGAAAACATCGGGGGAACATGCAGTACTCATTACTGGGAAAAATACCGAAGAGATCAAGAGAACCCGTCGTTTGGATCAGAAAATATTGGAGTTGAAGAAGCCAAGGCGCAAGGTTTATGTTTCGCATCGGAGTGGCTGACGGAAGTAGGCCGCACGCAACAGGTGATGCGGTGAGGCTGTACTGTATGTATACTAACACCGTGCGCTCAAGGTCTACGTGCTTGGCAGATATTTGTGTTTAAAGATACCAGTCTAAAAAGAGTTGGAAGGCAATCAACGTATATGATGTGGGCCTTAAAACCCATATATCAAAAATAGGCTAGAGGGGCAAGCCATTGCTTTGGTGTGTGCAAAGTGTTGGGGAATTCCTTACTCATCTAGGGAATCTAGTCTAGAAACTAGAAATGGTACTAGCATGCTACGTAAACCACTCTTAAGATTGTCAGTGTATCGTTTCAAACATTAAGGCCATAAGCAAATACAGTACGCGAGGATCGAAAAAAAGAACAGTATTGGTTGAAAAATGATTTCGGACCCGGTGTTGATATTTTAGAACGGGAAGTGAACCAGTCGAGTTAGGAAGTTTTCTGTGGCACAAAGCTGCAAGTGTTAGTTTGGGACTCGAATATTTATAACATTATGTTGCCAGACATGCGTCATAGGGGTTTGAAAATGGTAGATCGGACCGTTACCATGAAGTATTAAAAGAGCTGGAGGTAAGATGTCATGGGATTTTTGGGAACATCTTCCGGAATAATGGAGTATAGGCGAGTAGGGACTCGGAACATCTGTTCACTGGAAAGAACGTGTGCCAGCTGGCCTACATGGAATCTACGTCAGAAGGACTCTTCATACAAGATCTTCACGATGTAAGCCAACTTTATTATTAAGTAGCTAGTGTATTGCATTCTCAATTTCGACTATGCTGTCTGCTAAGTAGGTTTATGCTTATGGATTTTTATTTCAAGACGTTATAGCACATTTGAAGATTTATCAGCCAATTTATTTCGAATGGATCTCTTTGATGGAAATCTAGTGCGTTTGGGATGTCAACCTGATAAGCTTCGATATAGCAGTAGACTATTGTGTGGAAGATATTTTACACCATTCCACGCCTAAACCTTATGTTAGGGAACTTAGAAATAATATTTGGATTTGATCAAAATTAAATGTTTTATATTAAATTAATTTGTTTATAATATTTTCTTGACTTTGTTAGTAGTTTCTCTTTTGAATATGTGGATAGATGAGGAATGTGGATAGCCACATTATGTTTAAATATCAATCATTGGGAATAATAGTTCGAAATTTTCTGAGAATTTATACATTTTTATAGTTGAATTTAAAATAAATGTAAAATATTTTCTCGTTGTAAATGAAGTTGAAATATGATATCGGAAGGCTGTATGACTGATAGTCAAGCTATAATGATAATAATAATATGTAAATGATTATATTGTTTGGAACATTTTCCAATAATAATAATAATAATAATTCCTGGTAAAAATAGTGGTTAATAATTGGAGGAATAATGGATCGTAGTTGATAGTATGGGAGTTGATTTCGAATGGAGGGACATGCCGAAAGCATGATCTTTGATATTGGGAGCGGAAGGTCATTCATATACGAATTTTGTATAAACTGAGGAACTATGTATTGGAATTATGCGACAGTTTAACAGAAGTGTGTTGGGGCAGACATTAAAAGTTTATTACACCTATGCGAAAGGCCGAGATATTTAAATTTTGTGAGGGAGAGCAGGATCCCATGTGTTGGTTGAATAGAAGCCATTGAACACAGCCTGCGTAGCTGAGGGGTCATTATAAAAATAAGATTATAATGGTCAAATGTTAAGTGAAAATAAAATATGAATTAATAATGGATTTTATAAAGTTGAGTTTTGAGGGTCAAATAATTGTTCCATGCTCATTTATGATTAAAAATGAGGACAATGTAGTCGCTCATATGGGAAACTAGTGGCCGATCGTTTGTGAAATTCTACATTCCTAGACTGTTGTATAGTCGCCCACATGGTATAGTCGTTTCTATATGAATAAGTTAATGTCTCGTCCTAGTTTTTGCTGAAGACCTTACCGTGTCCTATTTAACGTATTGACAGCATTAGAGGCATTTTGTCTAGAGATTGGTTGATGTATTACAAATTTTAAGCTGATAGCTGGTTGAATTTGTGGATCCATTAATCTTCATAAAATACCAGTGTGGATTATTCTAAATAATATTTTTTTACAATGAATTAAATTGAAAGGATTAACATAAATAAATTGAATTACATGCATATTATCAAAGAAGTTAAATCGAAGCGATTAAATCAGAGGATTTAAATTATATGTGAAATGGTGAATACAATTTATTTTGGTGACATCGTGGAAAAATGTCGGAAGTTCAGTCAATGTTTAAATTTGATAAATGCCGTCATGGGGTTTATGTTTTTGATTTCACACCGTTTTGGGAATGTGACTTCCCTGAAATAAGTTTAAGACGTGTGAATTTCCCCGCAGAGGTTGAAACAATTCTGGAAAATTTGATTCAAGTGATACTTTTGTAAATATTAAAATCATGGTGTCAGGATGGACTGATATTTCCTGCACATCAGTGATCATAATACAGTTTAAATAATTAATTGAAGCAGATGCTGAGATGGAGTAATGATTTTCTCAGACATCAAGTTAATATTTTGAAAATAGTGAATTTACTTTTGGATAGAGGCTGGAAATACTTTATTTTATGCGTTCTAAAATTTGTATGTAGATAAGGAACCCAAGGGGGAGCGTAGGATGTCTTTATTTTCAGGTCTGGAATTTTTGATTTCTCCCTTGGGGATCATTGTATTCTAATAGGACCAGCAGACAGTTAAATTAAACTGAGGTATTTTAAGAAATTGGTGTTATTCACAAATTATTTGCACTGCCTTCCATCCTTTATGGAGTGTGAATTTCGATATCCGTCCGGCTGATTTTTGATGAAAAATTTTGTTTTGCTATACTCAGTTTGACCCCGAGATTGTTTTTCGAGTCTTAGGCTCGGCGGATGTTGAAATTCATACTCGTGTGCACGTGGGACTTCGGTCAAACCGTCACATAGAGGAGAGGTAATATGGCGCAAGCAACATGGGGATTTCGAGTTTTGTAGTTTGGTGGTTGTTCGATTTCGATTTTCATTCTTGATTTGGATTTTGAATTTGGATCAAGATCGGAAGTTGGAGTTGATGATAGGATGCAATAATGGGTGAATACACAATTTCATAGTTTTGTCTTTGAAGTTGTTGATTTTGTTGTTGTTTCTTTTGAGTAAATGTAAATGTAAATTTAAAGCTTAATATTTTGATTAGGGTAAATCTCAGTTTAAGGTTGAAATTGCAGAATCAGTACACTAGTGATTTAGATGTATGTTCCTGGACGTCGAATGGCATCTTACCCCATTCGAATTATTTGTGTTGTGATGGAGGACTTGAAGAAGATGTTGGAGGACTTGGGAAGGAAAGTGACAGAGAATTCTGTTTCTCTTGAAAACAAAATGAAAGAGAATTCTTTTTCTCTTGAAAACAAAATGAAAGAGAATTCTGTTTCTCTTAAAACTGAAATTTCTAATCAAATGGAAGAGAATTCTGCTTCTCTTAAAATTGAAATTTCTAATCAAATTAAAGAGAATTCTGATTCTCTCAAAACTGAAATGTCAAATAAAATCATAGAAAATTCGAGTTTATTTAAGTCCGATATGTCTAAGAAAATAGGGTCGTTAGAGGAAAGAATGGTGCAGAATATCGAAGCATTAGAGTCTAGAATGTCACTATCGATAGATGCTAAGATAGAAGATAGAGTCGTTGGTCTTGAAAAGAAGATTAATGATAATGCTAGGAAAACGCAAGAAAATTTTCTAAGTTTGGAAGCACGGATAGTTGAAAACGGAAAGAATATAAAAGACAATTTGTTTACGAACTATGGGCATATGAGAGAAAGTCTTCAGGATAGTCGGAAGTTAATGAAGGATGATTTAGAAACACATAAAAACGAGATGCAGAAGGCTGTGCGATCACTTGAGGATAAATTAGAGACTAATGCTAGGAAGACAGCAGATGATCTTGCAACACTTGAAATAAATGTTTTGAAGGAATGCAATACAAATGCTGCGCAAGTCATTGAAAGAGTTAAGAAGGATTTTCATGACATCCTCGTGGGTGAGTTAAAAGAAGGGGTGGTTAAGGATTTGCAGGATAGCGTGAAGGAAACTGTAGTTAAAGAAATTAAGGAACAATTAATACAGGACACTCATCAGGAAGTTCAGGATGTGAGGACTGCCTTTTCATCAGAAATCAAAGTGATTACTGGGGATATCAAATCAGTACAAGATAATATAAATAAATCACAGAGTCAATCAACTAATTCCAATAAACATCATGAAACGCTGATGGAAGAATTAAGGGAAAATGGTAAAGAAGGGACTGAAAGTGCTAGTAAGAGTGAAGTAGAGAACATGAAGAAGGTCGTTGAAGATTTAGGACAAGAATTTGAGGAATATAAGTCAATAACAGAGAAAAGGTCAGTTGAGGTGATAGACGATACAATGAGAATTCAGGACAAATCGCCAGAGATAGGAAAAACGGGGGAAGTTTCTAATGTTTATACTTGTACACCTATCACTGTTATAAAGGAAGAGAAAATAGAGTCGAACAGAAGAAGAAGAGAAGATAGGGCCTTAGAGAACTGGCGGAAACACAACAACACGACGAAGTTGACACATTTCGCTTGTTCGATTATAAGCTGACATAAGATGAATAACGCCGAGGGAAAGAAAGAATGTAGAATGCCGATTGTAGATAAAAACAATCAGAAGGATAGAGTATCACTGACATATTTTCAGAATTGTAAAAGAGTTATCATTCAAGAGCAAGAGTATGAAGTCAGAAAAACAATGATTGGAAGGAAAAATAAAAATGTGTTTTTTATTTTTATCTGCGTGAGGTGTAGATTTGACCATTTAGATGAGGGCCACTGATTGTTTTTTTAGAGGAACCACCTGTTTGAAGAACGCGCGGAGCTGAGGTATTTCGTTTCATCAAGTTTACGCTGGATGGAGGGAGCTTCGATATGAGAGATCTCATATGGTATATTTACGAGTTTCTATGTGAAGAGGTTGAACCACCAAAACATCGGGGAGACATGCAGTCCTCATTACTGGGAAAAATACCTAAGAGATCAAGAGAACCCGTCGTTTGGATCAGAAAATATTGGAGTTGAAGAAGCCAAGGCGCAAGGTTTATGTTTCGCATCGGAGTGGCTGACGGAAGTAGGCCGCACGCAACAGGTGAGGCGGTGAGACTGTACTGTATGTCTACTAACACCGCGCGCTCAAGGTCTACGTGCTTGGCAGATATTTGTGTTTGAAGATACCAGTCTAAAAAGAGTTGGAAGGCAATCAACGTATATGATGTGGGCCTTAAAACCCATATATCATAAATAGGCTAGAGGGGCAAGCCATTGCATTGGTGTGTGCAAAGTGTTGGGGAATTCCTTACTCATCTAGGGAATCTAGCCTAGAAACTAGAAATGGTACTAGCATGCTACGTAAACCACTCTTAAGATTGTCAGTGTATCGTTTCAAACATCAAGGCCATAAGCAAATACAGTACGCGAGGATCGAAAAAAACAGTATTGGTTGAAAAATGATTTCGGACCCGGTGTTGATATTTTAGAACGCGAAGTGAACCAGTCGAGTTAGGAAGTTTTCTGTGGCACAAAGCTGCAAGTGTTAGTTTGGTACTCGAATATTTATAACATTATGTTGCCAGACATGCATCATAGGGGTTTGAAAATGGTAGATCGGACCGTTACCATGAAGTATTAAAAGAGCTGGAGGTAAGATGTCATGGGATTTTTGGGAACATCTTCCGGAATAATGGAGTATAGGCGAGTAGGGACTCGGAACATCTGTTCACTGGAAAGAACGTGTGCCAGCCGGCCTACATGGAATCTACGTCAGAAGGACTCTTCATACAAGATCTTCACGATGTAAGCCAACTTTATTATTAAGTAGCTAGTGTATTGCATTCTCAATTTCGACTATGCTGTCTGCTAAGTAGGTTTATGCTTATGGATTTTTATTTCAAGACGTTATAGCACATTTGAAGATTTATCAGCCAATTTATTTCGAATGGATCTCTTTGATGGAAATCTAGTGCGTTTGGGATGTCAACCTGATAAGCTTCGATATAGCAGTAGACTATTGTGTGGAAGATATTTTACACCATTCCACGCCTAAACCTTATGTTAGGGAACTTAGAAATAATATTTGGATTTGTTCAAAATTAAATGGTTTATATTAAATTAATTTGTTTATAATATTTTCTCGACTTTGTTAGTAGTTTCTCTTTTGAATATGTGGCTAGATGAGGAATGTGGATAGCCACATTACGTTTAAATATTATTCATTGGGAATAATAGTTCGAAATTTTCTGTGAATTTATACATTTTTATAGTTGAATTTAAAATAAATGTAAAATATTTTCTCGTTGTAAATGAAGTTGAAATATGATATCGGAAGGCTGTATGACTGATAGTCAAGCCATAATGATAATAATAATATGTAAATGATTATATTGTTTGGAACATTTTCCAATAATAATAATAATAATAATAATTCCTGGTAAAAATAGCGGTTAATAATTGGAGGAATATTGGATCGTAGTTGATAGTATGGGAGTTGATTTTGAATGGAGGGACATGCCGAAAGCATGATCTTTGATATTGGGAGCGGAAGGTCATTCATATACGAATTTTGTATAAAATGAGGAACTATGTATTGGAATTATGCGACAGTTTAACAGAAGTGTGTTGGGGCAGACATTAAAAGTTTATTACACCTATGCGAAAGGCCGAGATATTTAAATTTTGTGAGGGAGGGCATGATCCCATGTGTTGGTTGATTAGAAGCCATTGAACCCAGCCTGCGTAGCTGAGGGGTCATTATAAAAATAAGATTATAATGGTCAAATGTTAAGTGAAAATAAAATATGAATTAATAATGGATGTTTATAAAGTTGAGTTTTGAGGGTCAAATAATTGCTCCATGCTCATATATGATTGAAAATGAGGACAATGTAGTTGCTCATATGGGAAACTAGTGGCCGATCGTTTGTGAAATTATACATTCCTAGACTGTTGTATAGTCGCCCACATATTATAGTCGTTTGTATATGAATAAGTTAATGTCTCGTCCTAGTTTTTGCTGAAGACCTTACCGTGTCCTATTTAACGTATTGACAGCATTAGAGGCATTTTGTCTAGAGATTGGTTGATGTATTACACATTTTAAGCTCATAGCTGGTTGAATTTGTGGATCCATTAATCTTCATAAATACCAGTGTGGATTATTCTAAATAATATTTTTCTACAATGAATAAATTGAAAGGATTAACATAAATAAATTGAATTGCATGCCTATTATCAAAGAAGTTAAATCGAAGCGATTAAATCAGAGGATTTAAATTATATGTGAAATGGTGAATACAATTTATTTTTGGTGACATCGTGGAAAAATGTCGGAAGTTCAGTCAATGTTTAAATTTGATAAATGCCGTCATGGGGTTTATGTTTTTGATTTCACACCGTTTTGGGAATGTGACTTCCCTGAAATAAGTTTAAGACGTGTGAATTTCCCCGCAGAGGTTGAAACAATTCTGGAAAATTTGATTCAAGTGATACTTTTGTAAATATTAAAATCATGGTGTCAGGATGGACTGATATTTTCCTGCACATCAGTGATCATTGTACAGTTTAAATAATTAATTGAAGTAGATGCTGGGATGGAGTAATGATTTTCTCAGACATCAAGTTAATATTTTGAAAATAGTGAATTTACTTTTGGATAGAGGCTGGAAATACTTTATTTTATGCGTTCTAAAATTTGTATGTAGATAAGGAACCCAAGGGGGAGCGTAGGATGTCTTTATTTTCAGGTCTGGAATTTTTGATTTCTCCCTTGGGGATCATTGTATTCTAATAGGACCAGCAGACAGTTAAATTAAACTGAGGTATTTTAAGAAATTGGTGTTATTCCACAAATTATTTGCGCTGCCTTCCATCCTTTATGGAGTGTGAATTTCGATATCCGTCTGGCTGATTTTTGATGAAAAATTTTGTTTTGCTATACTCAGTTTGACCCCGAGATTGTTTTTCGAGTCTTAGGCTCGGCGGATGTTGAAATTCACACTCGTGTGCACGTGGGACTTCGGTCAAACGGTCGCAGTATATGCTAGTAGATAAATATTACAGTATTGGAATAGGAATAGCAAGCTTAGTTATGAAAGGAAGGGTGGAGGATAAGAACTGTAGGGATAGACCAATGTTGGAATATGTTTAAGAGATTGCCTCGGATGTAAGGTGTGATTTTTAGTGATGAAACGATTAGCTCTGAACAGGGGCACGGAGGCCTGCACCAAACCAGTCAAAGGACTGAAGATGCAAGGTTTCTCACAACACGTATGGGGTAAGTCTTTTCTTTAATACTTTTCACACGGCATGAGCCCAAAAAGGATGTCGCGTTTTCTGCCTACGCCCATACAGTAGCTTCAGTTAGCTGTCGGGTGACGAGCAGAATAACTTCTCTGGTTTTTTTTTAAAGCTCATTGGCACACAGTTTTGGCCACATTGTTTTCTTATGTTGAAAAGTAATTCAGAAACCTTCGTGAGAGTGCTCACAACAACCACCAATGTTTCATCGTAATCGGATGGATGGTATAGGAACGCATATGGGACAATCATACAATGAAACCACAGAAACTGCCGCTAAACGGTATGAAATACACGGGTTTGTTGAAATGATTTGTGTGGCAACACCCATGAAACGACTCGCGTGTCATCTATAGTAAAATTGAGTTACTAAATCAGAAACCTTCGTCGACGTGTGCACAACAACTCACCAAAGTTCATTTGAAGAAACGATTCGCGCGCCAACACTCATTATTTTGTTGAAACCAATCGCGCGCCATCTATTGCCAAATGGATTTGCTTATTGAAAAACCTACGCGGGAGTGTCCACAACAACTCAACAAAATTTCATCGCAAGGCGATGAATGGTAAATAAACGCACACGGGACCTTGTTGAAACGTTTCGCGTGCCAACACTCATTTGTTGAAACGACTCGCGCATCATCTATTGGAAAATGAATGTATTCACTTAAAAACCTTCGCGAGGGTGTCCACAACAACTCAATGAAATGTCATCGTAATGGGATGAATGGTATATGCACGCATACGGGACTTTGTTGAAATGTTTCACGTGCCAACACTCACTTGTTGAAACGACTCGCGCACCACCTATTGAAAATTGAATTTACTAGTTAAGGAACCTTCCCGAGAGTTTGCACAATAACTCACCAAAGTTTCCTCACATTATGATGAATGGTATTTGGTCGAATATGGGACTTGTTTGATGCGATTCGTGCGCCAACACATATTTGGCGAAACGGCTCACACGCCATGTATTGAAAAATGGGTTTACTAATTCAGAAACCTTTGCTGGAGTAGGCACGACAATCCAAGTTCCATCGCAGCCGGATGAATAGTATATAAACGAATACAGGACTTTTTTGAAACGATTCGCATGCCAACACTCATTTGTTGAAATGACTCGCATGCTATCTATTGTAAAAGGGATTTTATAATTCTAAACATTCGCAGGAGTGTGCACAACAATGTATTGAAAAATGATTTACTAATTGAGAAACCTTTGCTGGAGTAGGCACGACAACTCTCCCAAGTTCCATCACAGCCGGATGAATAGTATATAAACGAATACAGGACTTTTTTGAAACGATTCGCATGCCAACACTCATTTGTTGAAATGACTTGCATGCTATCTATTGTAAAAGGGATTTTATAATTCTAAACATTCGCGGGAGTGTGCACGACAACTCACCTGGTGTATTCTTTGGAATACACGGTTAGTTAGAGTTAGCTCTTGCTGCTCTTCGCTTATCATTTTCATTCGTTTCTTTTATTTTCTCTCCCAGACACCAACAGGGACCCCCTTTGGATTTCCCTATTTCTTTGAACATGCTCTAAAATGTCTATAAATTTGTTTCAGTTATGTATTCCTTGCAAAGTAACGGCGCTCCACGCGGCAACCTGCCGAAGTTTTTTGGATTCATCGAGTTCAAGAGGACTTACACACCATTCCAGCAGGCGTCGTCTTCGTCGTCAGCTATCATCTTCTTGAAGACCCTACTCCATGAAGAAAATTATTCTATTTATTTACTTAAGAAAAGCGCAAAATGTGCATAATGGTACATAAATTTTTCTTGGTCTAGTCCTATTATTGAGATTGTCCTGTTTGGGCAGTTTTGTGCATGATATCGCTCACAATGTTTATTACACAATTTGCACACGCAGGATTCTTCCGGTTGATGAAATCTTAGGTTCTGACATGGCTTGTGATGAAAGCCGTGCGTTGCAAATCTTGTCAGTATGTGTCTAAGTTCATAATTTGGCTGCTTCTATGTAAAGGGTTTATTTTGCTTATATGTTTCCCATCCTGTTTTCTGGTTCCCTTGTCATCCCCCACCCCCTCGTCTTCTTTCTTGCCGTGTGTTTAAATTCTCCTTCAATTTTCGTGTCGTCTGCCTGGAGAACAGTTCAACCTCTCTCAGAGGTTCACTTCCTCTATAAATGAAGTGATTCAAATCGGACGCCATGTCTGAATTTTTAGTGTAACGGTTGCTGGAGACTTGAATCTGCAATCCATCATGCAAGTTAAGTAACTATTTACATTGACTTTATACCATTTTAGAAGGTTTTAAACAACATTTTAAATGCCTTGAATGAAAGTTATAAGCAGTGTTGGGATTTTCGCAAACTTGTGAAATACCTGCCCCCGAGGGAATTGTCATGCCTAAGCTAAGCTTATTTCTAAACCTGAAATTTGGTGCTTCTTGTACTAAACAGGCGATACCTTCCCTACAACGAGACATTTATGCCAATTCATAACATTCTAAAACTTAACTTGCTGCCTCCGAGGGATTACTACCGCTGCATTTAACTGTCATTTCATCTCTGGAAATTTCCATTCCACACGGACTCCATACAGTGATTATTGCCGTGTGGCCTCCTGAGAGGCCGAGTGCAGGTCTTTCTAGTCGACGCCCGTGGGCGACCTGCGCGTCGGGATGAGAGAGGGAACGGATGAAGATGAATGAAACTCGGCAAGGATGTGGAAGAAAGCGGCCGTGGCCTGTCAGAATGTACCGTCCCAGCATTTGCCTGGTGTTGAAAATGGGAAACCACGGAAAACCATTTCAAGGACGGCCGACGGTGGGGCTCAAACCCACGCGTCTACCGAGTCAGCAGAGAGCTTGGCCCCAAGGCCTAACGCTGTGCTTTAGCCAGCGTAGGCACTACTGTCGGTCATACAGTGATGAACTATAGCCAATACTGTCAAATTTACCATAACTTTAAGTGAAACAGAACTATTAACTGCAATCCAAAAACTCTCTAACGCAATAAACCTATTCAAGTCAAACTCAATGAATTCATAAACTGCAATATCAAGACTACATACCGCTAAAACCCGTCAAAGTTCAATTTAATGAACCTATAAATACTGTAATAGTGAAACCTTACAATCTATCAACAAACTTCAGTGCTACAAAAACAGTGCCCGTTCAACAATCTACCGCGCCGCGATTCGTTCGAATTTATAAAAACTGACCAGGACTCAAATCCCATGTTTCCTATACTCCTAATTCCCTTACTAACAATTCTAAACTAATTACTTTGCTATGAGGCCTCGCCTATTTTAGGCGCCCTCCCATTTTTTGCTCTATATAACACTTATTCATTCTGTAAAAATAACCGTGGTTATAACCCACGTTTTAATACTTATCTTTTTCCTGCTTCTTCTAGGAAGTGAGCGTTTTCTAATTGTTAAATTACATAGCTTATGTAATCCAGGTTTCGTTAATACGACCTGCCCAATTTGTATGTAGCATATCTTAATTTCTGTGTCATTACAACAATGGTTATAGGAACCACTTATTAATCTTCTTTTTTCTTATCCTGCTAAGCCCGGGAATGCATAATTCTTTGCTTACCCCTAAGGTACTCTAAAAGCCTTATTTTGGAAAAATTAATTTTCTACCTACGGTAATTAATTTAGTGAAATATCAAATCAAACCGTAACTCCTTTACTATTATTATTATAGGCTTTAAACTTCTTAATTTCATGCACATTTCAAAAACCCTTGTAAGGTTTTAGTGCTTGTAAAAGGTTCGAAACCTTGAAATTGTTTAACACTATTGTTAATTGTAAATCTTCTTGTTATTATAGGTCTAAGACCTCAAAAGTTTATTAAAACAAACAAATTTGTTCTTAGCTTAAAATAGATTTAAAATCTAATTGTTATTATTTTAAACTTCCTCAATTTGTTAAATAAATTCTCTATTATTATTTTCCTACTTCTCTTGCTAGAAAAAACGGTTAGGCAGGACCTTCTCTTCACTAATTTTTCCCCTAACATTATTCCCTATTCAAAGAAAAAGGCAATCACTGAATGACAAAGTTATTAAAAAACTCATCACTTGTTGCGTTTAAAACGAGACTTATAGGAACAACATTTACTAAGTTTCTTTTAGCTCTAACAGCTAATTCTAGTAAATCATTAAGGCAAGTATAGCTTGCTCCGCCAGCTTCCTACTTGTAGAGATTTTCTCTTTGACTTGTGTTTTACTGTCAAAATTGTGGTTTTGTTTAAGTTAGGTTCGAGGTTTTCCTCCTTTCTAAACTTTTAGTTGGCACTCTGCTGGATAAGAGTTTAGCCTGCTTTAAATGAAACAATTGGTACTCTCTGAAGATTTCTAATAATAATAATAAAATTATTGCTAAAAGCACTCGAGTCGTTTTATCTCGGCCCACTCTGGGGGAATTCGGCCCGTCTGTCGGAGATCCGACAGTGTTTGATAATAAAAATATTCCAGCTAATTTAAATCCTTCTGGCATTTCAGAATGCTCTCTAAAAGTTCACCCTTTTGAAGGGAAAGTACATAATTCATTGCTATTTGGCACCACTTGGTCCGCCAGCACACTACGTCCCTACAATATACCCGCAATCACGCTCGGGAGGGAAAGAGCACTTAGTGATAGCTTGCCGGCGACCTCAGCTCACGCTGCGCTCTCCGTTAGCCTTACACAAGTCCCCGCACGTTTTAGGTAGAGGAGACGGAAGAAAAGCTTGCCGAAGAATGCTGCGCAGATCTTCGGCCATGTTCGGGGCTTCGGGTGTGCTCGGCAATTGCATACAACGCCCCTCCCACTTCGCGGCAGTAGCTCGCTAGCAGCAGTTCTGAACGGATCGTCTGCCCAGGCTTGGTAGGCTGAACTGGGACTGGGTTTACGCTTGGTTTACAGCAGTAGACCGCGTCTCGGAGCGAGCCACGTTGTTGAAGATTGGAGTGTGCAGTGAGCCCGGCAATCAGCATTCGGGGGACACACAGGAGCCCCGCAATGAGCATTAATATCCGCCGATTGATATTGGTCTCTGCGCATCGTTGAGTTTCGGCAAGCTTTTCTTGCGTCTGCTCTACTTCATGGGCTTTGTGCAGTAAACCTCTCTTTACATCGTTATTTCCTTACGGCTTTGTGTTGGATTCTCTTCCTCTCTGCCTAAAATTGTTCCCACTCCTAAACCTACTACATTTTTTTTCATAATCTTCCCTCAGGTAGTGTTGACACTCACTGTTAACCTACCATCACCAAAGTTTCACCGTAATCGGTCGAATGGTATATGAACGCATAAAAACAAACACACAAATATCAATTAACATTAAAACTCAGCATTTTTTCTAGGTTCATGCCGTGTCTTGTGTCTTGCGCCTAGGAACACCAAGCTGGCTCATCAGCGAGCTCTTGGTGTCCGCACCCGGACAGTTCGCTACTCATGTGGGGGTCGTCTAAAATACCACCTAAACAAAGCCCGCATCGTTGATTTTCCATTCTTCTCCGAAGCTCTCTCGATTACCCCCATTTCTCCTGCCATCCTCTATGACAATCGTACCCCATCAAACTCTCATCTCTTTCCCCATCAATCACCTAGTTTCCTCAATTCCATTATTCGCCCCACCCCACCGTCTACCAATGATGATTTTTTATCTTGTCCTTCTCTTTATTGACATACTTGGGGTTGGTGGCTTTCCTGGCCCTCATGAAGACCAGTGAGCCAATAGGCGCATAGCCTGCACCAATCTCTTTTCTTTCAACAACTGCAATACCTCATCTCTGCTTCATAATTTTGCGTTTATTTTTACCCAGTATAAACAGTGCAATGACCACAGTGCATAGTGCTCCATTCCCTGTGAGCAATGAAAGTGTACCTCTGCCCCAGTGCGCCATGCTATGAATTAAACTAACCGTGTGTCGCAACAGTGCTACTTCATACCTCGTGTGTTTTCTTTCCTTTCTGTTTTACGATTGTGGACACTCTTACTGTAAGGCAGATGAACTTCTCATTATTTTATGAACTATTACCATGTTTGTTTTGCCCACTCAAAATCATTGGAAATGTACTTGTATATGCCTTTAATCAATAAACGGGGGACTAGTAGGACGTTACCCCGGATGAAGTGCGGAGTGGGGCTCCCTGCAATGCCTCCTATCTGGTCGGGGTGACCTCTGCGCCATTTTCTTTCCAAAATTCATATGTACCGCACCCGTGATCAAGGTGCGGTCAGGTCGTTTGGAGGATTTGAGGGAAGCGCCGCGCGGAAAAAATTCAAACGAGCGCCGCATGCGAGGGGAGCCAGTCCGCTGCTAACGAGCGGAGCTGAATGTGCTATAAGTCGGGAAAATAACTTATGATCAGTGAAAGATGTTGGCACGCCGCAGCGATGATTAAAGGCGATAGAACATTCTGTAGTGCGCATGGTAGAAGCCATCAACTTCGTGCATAAAATATTACAACTTTCTGTAGAGCGCGTTTTCGAAGCCGGTAACTTAATGCAGAAATCAAGCAGTGAACTGTACCGCATGTTCAATGACGAAACTCATTGTGGAATTAACAGCACATGTGGCATATTATCAGTGAAATAGTTAGCCAAGCGTGTGTAGAACAGTGGACACCACCACTATACTGGTATTTACAAAATGTATGCGGAACATTGCAGCTATCTGTAGAGTTTCTGGAATTTTCTACGTCGTGATTATGAACATGCAAAAAAAAACCAACATCAGAGATGGGTTAGCGGAAGAAGAGAGAAGAAGGAAGATGTCGATCCCAGGCCTGTTTCGGAGACCATCAACATCCAGGAGGATTCATATAATGGAGCGCTGTCCAAGGTCGCTGCCGATTCCAACCAGGCAGTCATGGATGCTATGGGGGCATACACCTCACAGGGAGGAACCGAACAACACCATTTATCGCCGTGCAGATGGCCTAATTGATCCCAAAGTTCCGCATGTTTACCTTTTTCTCTTCGATTCTTTTCAACTGCCGTTATTTTCTCGAAGTCCAGCAATAATCTAAAGTAAGATCAGACCATGTTTTGGTAGTTTTTGTGTGTAGCATAGTCATGCGTATTCCAAACATTAGTTCTGCATATCCTAGCTTAAGTTCTGCGTATTACTAGCCAGTCATTTTAATTCAAGTCTAGTTCTATTTAACCATGTGTGATACAAATTGACTTAATATCAGGTTTTCTCTTTTCGAGTGCGTTTTTTATGTTTCTTTGAATATTTTTGTGAATATCATCGCATGTTTTATTTTCATATGCGCCTCGTGATTCATGATACTTCTGTAAATATTTTTGTATCTATTCCTGAGTAAATATTTGGAATAATAGATTTTCGAACAGGGATGTTCGTGCCTTTTATATTTCTCAAATTAATGCATCTGTGCCAATTTAATTTTCGAATAGGGTCAAGTGATGATAATAATAAATAGGAATGTTTATAAATTTACCTATGGCATTTAACAAATTGTAGTAAAATGTGATCATAAATATGCGATTGATATTAATAATAATCTCAGCTTGATTTTGTTGATAATGAATAAAGAATGAATCCAGTGACTAATTGCTGACTGACTGAATAATTCTTAGGTGCTAAAAGATGTAATTCTCATGCAGTGAAAAATCAGAAATCCTAATATCAAGTTTTGACTAGTTAATTCGAGATGAGTCGTGACAGTGATTTATAAAAGTGGATAAATGGTTGAGCCTGTCACTGATATAAAATATCAATGAGAGGTTTTGCATTCTGTGGAGGCAGGTGTTAGCCTCAGTTGAAGCGGGCATGTCGATGGCATGGCAACGTCATATTAATAATTATAGAGCATCAAGCACAGTGGCTTGAGAGTGCTGTCTTTATGAAATGGATATTGCTATTGAGTATTTGGTATTTGTGGTAAATGAATTATGCAAATTGATGAGTAAGAATGCATGGTGTTTGAAAGAGTAGGCCTATAGCATATTGGGCTATTAGTGATGTCACGGCATTATTAAAATCACGCTATTCAGGTGACGGTTATTTAATAATATTTGCGAAGGCGTATTTCTGTATGAGCCTAATGTTCTCCAATATAGTCATGCCAGAATAAAAGTGGATAAATGGTTCAGCTAGTCACTGATATAAAATATCAATGAGAGGTTTATTATTGCACTTTTAACTTACTTTAATATCTGTTTCTTCGAAGTTTATTACGACGATTTGTGGACAGAATATTAATAGGGGGTAAATTCAGTTGAGAAAAGATGCAAGTGCTAAACAGTGACCCGTGTGATATAAAATATAGTTGCAAATAATCAGTGTGATATGAGATTCGTGAAAGCGGACACAATTGAACACTTACTTAGACAATAAGACATTGTTTGAGTGAAGGTTCATTATTTTTGAGTTTAGGAATCTCAGGGTGAGAAATTCCATTTTTATAACCCTGAAGATCTATGTAGGAGTGTTTCTTTTTATGTGTGACTAGATGAAGTACCGTGCTTCGCTACTGGTCATAAATAAATTGAAATGTGAAGGTGACAGTTAAAACAGGTGATAGGCGAGGTGCTGCGCGGAGGGAGAGTAAGGATGGAACATTTTGTCCAGCTACACCGCTTGGCATTGACCTTGTTTTATAGCACACAATTAGGTTTTACTTGCTAACAGTTGGAGATACACGAAAAGTGTTAAGGACCATTCTGATAGAAATTTAAATTTTAAACCTAGTATATGCCATCAAAAGTTTGCTATTTCTTAGCGTTCTCTTTTTATTTGAAATTGAAATATGAATGTTTGAAACCAAATGGTGTAGTGACGTCACTTAAATGGTCGCCATCTTTAAATAGTGCAAAGTATTGAAATAAAAAGTAGCCTGTATATTAACCAGGCAAATCAGCTACTTCCATGTAACATTTCATGTAAATCGGACCAGTGGTTCTTTGGTGATCGAGTAATACACAGACACACAGACACATACCATCTCACTTTTATATATTAGTATGGATGTAGTTTTTTGAAGTAAGAAAAACGTAATTTGAAAGCACCCATGTTTAAGTACAAAAGGATCCTGGTCATGGCTTCTAATGATTACTATGAGAATTATTGGTGACGTCAGTTACCTGTAGGTTTGCTACGGTACTGTATCTGTTGTGGGCAGTGAAGGAGGTAATTTTCTGTACAAATTATATACTCTTATAGTCATGTCTTAAGTAGAAAAGAGGGAGTGTTCACTGCGTGGTTAATCATTTTAGGTTACTGTTTCATTTTGGTTGCTACAAATTATTCTGGTTCTGTTAGTCTTAGTCAAGTCTTATCACAGTTTCTGTATTACTGATTTGTAATACAAAAGATAGCCGGTACAGGTTAACAATGTCAACAATTAAAACAATGCAGCATAAAAACATTATGATTAATAAAACATAAACGTAAACATATTAATAGTATAACACACCTTAACGGTGAGTATAACACAACAATACAATATATTGCGCATGATACCTTCCGTCATACGGTAAAGATTCAAAATCTCCCATAACAGCAGCGGCATCAAGAGTATGACATTAGATCCTAAATGTCACATTTCGACGACCACGTGGATTTGCGGCTAACATTCTCGGCTGTCGCCTTGGAAGTCCGAGTTTGAATCCGGCTCTGCCAAGAAATTTTAATTCTGGTCTGAGAACTGGAAAGGGGTACACTGCGCCTCCCGTGGCAAAACTTGGAGGATGTTTTCCGTAGTTTCCCACTTCTACTCGAAGCAAATACAGGGATAGTTTCTAACTGAAGGCAACAGCAACCTCATTTTTAATCCTCACCTGGAATACAAATACATACACTACTACAGCCATCACAGTAACACTGGTTATAAAAAAAATCATACACACTTCAGTTCATGGGGCTACATGGCCATGATGTCGCCAAGCCTCTAAATCAATCAACAATAACATAATCATTTAAGCTCATTTAATCTTAATAGTAAGTTTCGTGATGATATCTATAGCCGTTGTTACGTTAGGTCGCGTGCAGGGTTAGCCGATGTATTTGTTTTTATTATTATTTTAATTCCCTACATCGACCCGTGTTAATAAAATTTAAAAAAATCTACGTATTCAGATTTTTAAGGCGTTCAGATTCCTAATGTTCTTATCGTGGTTTGGATAGAAAATGGAGGCCCATGACCTGGTGTTTACGTCTTGACTATATTCATGGAGAAAATGGAGTAGCATGGCCCCGTACAGAGACAGGTGGAAACATGGTGATCACTTCATGAGGTAGTGTTTCCGTTGAGAAAATTGAGTGGCATGGCCTCTTACCGAGATAGAATGAAACTTGGTGGACCCGTCTTGTGCTACTGTTGCCATAGAGATGGCCGGCCTTGCCGTTCCTTCATAAGTTGATTTTCTGAATGTATTAGCCTTTGCTCGAGTGCAAATAGGCCGATATCAGAAGAATGAGAAAGACTATCGAAAATTCATGTAGGCAGCCGTTCCTTCTGGGTCCTAAACTATGTGTATGCAAAATTTGGTTGAGATTGGTGGAACAGTGTAGATTTGTATACGGAACAAACCCACATACAGACTTTCACTTTTATATATAAGAAGATATATTTTATTAAATAAAAGTGGAAGCGTTTGTTTTTAGAATGTTGTTTGTTTTCATCCTTTTTATATTCCAATAGGGATCTCGAATTCGGTTTCACACCATTTTCCCATACTCAGTTTTCCCTGAGTGTTTTTAGAGTCTCGTGCTCAACCGTTTTCGAGGTTCTCGCATATGTGGGCAGTAGTCACCGGACTAACGGGCGCAGTACGTCCCGACGTACTCTCAGCATCAAAAGCATTTGCCACTGAATATCCCTACTATGGCCTAAGAGCTACTAGTTTAGCTGATGGCCCGCCTGCTCGCGCGGAAGCAGGAATCGAAAGAACCCTACATTTATTTATTCAGTTCGCTACTCCTGTGGGGGTCTGGGCGCGGACACCAAGAGTCCTCTGATGAGCCATCTTGGTGTTCCTAGGCGTAACCCCATACAAGACACGGCATAAACATTGAAAAATTGCTGAATTTTAATTCACGGGCCGTGAAAGACAATATACCATTAATTAACATATTAACATATTGGCTTTCAGTGCCAGTGAGGATCCAGGCACGGACAGCAAGAGCCCGCTGATGAACCTGCTTGGTGTTCCTAGGCGAAACCCCACACAAGACACGGCAAAAACCTAGAAAAATTGCTGAGTATTAATTTTTATAATATAAAATATAATACATTAGCGTATATTAGAAGATAATACCGTATATAGTAGAAATCTTGAGGCTAGAATGCAATTCAGTCAACCACTTCAGGTGTGTCTGTGTGTATTTTAAAATTATTTACCTAAATGCGACAATGACTTGCTTCAATTAATAGACTGATTGATGGATAAGACGTCAATAATAATACGTCGTATTGTCAATTCTTATTGTAGTTATTTGTCCCATATTTTTGAAACTTAGGATTAGGGATGGATTAGCTTTTCAGTGACAGAAGCAGCGAAAGAGTGTGCGGCAATGCTGAGCATTAATTCAAACTTTGACCACATTACGTCATATCTGACTTTTGTTGGACCAACTTTAGGAAATAGAACCCAATGTCATAATTTCCAATCGTGTCTGTACGTCTACTCTTGGTTCACATGGGTATGCTCACGTTCTATGACACGAAGTGTAGGCTACATGGCGCAGTTAGAAGAAAAATAACTCAATTCCTGTGCATATACATCGCATTAGAGTGGTTTTGGGATGTGGGTCTTACGTTAGAGGAAACTTACTAACGTGCGCGCGGGACTGATCCGGCGTTGAGTCGGCCTCAGCCTTGCCAGCTCCGCCGTTCTGGAAGGCCAGGTACTGTGACTGGGTCTGACCGCGGTACCGCCGAGACGCTTGCCGTTTGAAGCGACCTCTGAAGGTTGGTGGTAGAGGTGGAGATGGATTAGGTGGTACATGCTGCAGCAGCGCCGTGGGCAAGGATCGGCAGAACTCGGCTACCATGCGACCTGCTATTCTCAGAACCTGAAACACCCAGTAGAATTTTGAGAGGTCGTCTTACTTACCAAAAAAATTGAGCCCTCTACGAACTCCATAGTACCTGCTATGCAGTAGGGCATCTGGCAGTAAAGTCGGACTCATCTTACTTTAATTACTAATTTATTATTATTATACTTATTATACTTTGAGACATTATTATACTTATTTATTCTTTGAGTTTTGAAACATTTCTGGCAATGGGGCAGATTTTGAGATTGAGGGGAAGGAGAATGAAGGTGGGAATAGAATCACGGTTGAGGAAGTAAGAGTGGATGGTGAATAATCGGCATTGTCAAAAATCAGCTGGGAGTAGGCTAAATGATATTCGGACGGAAATGGTGTTGTAAAGAATAGTGTGAAGAAATGGCTGCATAGCATATCGTAATTGCCATTAGATTTATGAAATGTGCTCCTAACTGAACTATATGCATTTAGCCTACTTTTCACATTTTGTAAAAGTGAGGAAATAGTAGACTTATGAGATCGATCCGGGCAAATGTGTGTCTGACTGCCCTAAACGGCTGCACTATCAAAACCAAATTTGGTATGAGTAAAGATCCATACTTGAATATCTCAAGGCCAAATTTTAAAATGACGTCAGTGCTACCAACTGCAAAAAAAATCGTAATTGAAATTTGAGCTCTATGTTAGATATGTCGGAAGGTATGCATGGGAACTGTTCCAATATTGACATATACTGTAGATAATATTACAACAGATTAATTTACAGGAGCCCATACATGGCAGTGTTGCCAATATGATTCTATGCTTGTCGATAGGTCCAATATTTAAATACACGTATCTTCCATACAATCAATTCGATTTCAACCAAATTTGGTATGTGATTTGTGCATCATAACAGATATGAATATGCGCTTTCTTTAGAGTCAACAGGGCTGTCAACTGTAGAAAACTCCGCTCTATAAATTTTTAACCTAATCCCAATGTATCAGAGTGTATGCAGGTCAACAGTTCTAAAATTTGCACACAAGTACCTGCAAATGTACATTAATATTGAATAACCGATATACGACAGTGCTGTTAATATGATTCTACGCGTGCTGATAGGTTTAATGTTTAATCACATGTAACTTCCATACTAATAAGTGGATTTCTTTAAAATTTGGCACATATATGCATCATAATACTGTATTTCAATTTAAGTTTGAACATTCCATATATTGCAGTGTTGCCAACATGATCTTACGCATGCTGATAGATTCAATGTTTAAATATATGTAACGTGCATACTATCTATTGGACCTCAACCAAATTAATGGAAAAATAATTGCTAATACCTATAACACAACACATTCAATGTATTCATGATATGTATGATATACTATAGTTAGCAAATACTAAAATAAAAGGGTGGAATGATGAATTAAATAAAACCCATTGTGAAATGCTTATCAATTGATTAAATGCATGTCATAACAATTATTTCACATATTTCATTCAGAAAAATCACAGATTAATTACACCTAACCATAGCTGATTGGCAAGCACCATTCAGTCTACATCTGACACACATTTTAAATCAAAGCTTTTTTCTGCCAACTATCCTGCAGTACAGGAAGAAAAAAAGACAAAATCAATATATACATACTTGGCCGTAATAACAAAACCAAGAAGATGATAGCTTGACACAATATATTAAGAAACAAAATGTCTAGAGAAATTCAATCATTCATAAACATTCACAGAAAATTATATTATATTGCCACAGTGAGCAGCATTTAAAACTATTGACCAAGTGTTACATTCCATGCATTGAAGACATTGAAGGGGGAAATTGTCCAGCCATGGACAGGACATTTTATCAAAAATATAGAACTATTTGTACATGGTATGCACAATTTACATAATGTACTTCACATTTTGAAGAATCTCATCAATAACATCATAATCAATGGCAGTGGCAGCAGGCATACACCCAAAATATGCTCTTTTTATTTGGTAGTATTATTGACTGGAGCATTACGGAAGTTGTGATAAAAAAGAGATATTACTCATTTGATGGTAAACCCAATTTGTTATGCAAGTAAATATGGCATGTTTAAATGATCTTTAATAAAATCATATAGCGTTCATAAATAATATATACAATGAAACTGTAAACCGATGGTAATAAATGCCTTAAGCCTGCCAGTTCACAGGCAATTCATCATTACTAAGGAATTATTGGCACAGCCATTACATCATTATACTCTTGAATAGAACAGCAGATATGGAGTTAAGGCAGAGTTCTTGGAAGATTTTGGTGCCATGATATTCTCAAACTCTTTCCGTGTCAAGAGGCGTACCGCATCATCATCACACTCTAACCACACAGGTTCAGGCACTGAGGCATCAACTACTGCTGATGGAACACTGTCAACTGTAATATCATTGGGAGTTTTCAGTGAATTTAATCCATCCCTGCCTTTTCAATTGGAATAACTGTGTCTAGAATGATCTACATTTCCATTCAACATATGCATTCCCATTAGAGAATTGTTCAGTTTTACACCACAGCAGTTAATTAATACACCTACATGTATTCCTATAATGGATGTTCAGGTTGCTCGAGTCCAATCCACTGTTGGTAGATTTATGCCTGAAAAAAAAATTAGAATGCCTCCCATTTTGTCTCCTGAGCTTCCTCCGCTCTTTCTTCCACTTGAACTAAGACTAGAAGCTTTCCGCTTGTCCCGGCAGCAATTGAGATAATCATAACAGTTCTCTGAAGCTTTAACATAAGCAACATAATGGCCTGATGCAACTGTAGCACCCAGATGCATTATTACACCATATAACTGATACTGGTGCGGTCGTTTTTCCTCTGACAAACAACACTGCTCACAAAAGCAAGCAACCATCAAAGGAGTAGGCTTGTAATCATTAACCGTAGACATGCACACCATTGACCCAAATGTTGAGGAAAATCTTTTGAGCTGCAACACAAGTAACCTTGGAAGTGTTTCATAGCGTATTGATCTTCGAGCCTCGTTATAACGTAAACATTGTTCACACCAATAATTGTTGAGGTCCCTTAAGTTCTCACTTGTTACTATTGCAGATTGACAGGCTACACTTCACTAACTCTGAGTCTTCGGAGTCTTGGTCTGTTGTGATAGGAACACATATATCGCAGAACGTCTTTCAGTTACATGCTCACATTCCAGGCATGTCGGACGTAAAACATCCACTCCTTCGAAGTCATCCGATACAAAATTATACCCAATACTGCGTTTCTTTGCATTCTTGTCAGTCCCTGAACTTGACTGTGGTTCTACTTTGATGGTG
Organism: Meconema thalassinum; assembly: GCA_946902985.2. Lineage (NCBI taxonomy): Eukaryota > Metazoa > Arthropoda > Insecta > Orthoptera > Tettigoniidae > Meconema > Meconema thalassinum. The sequence continues at coordinate 534,091,207 of OX336390.1, read as the reverse complement.
TCGTACGATGACACTGTAGTACTTGGTCCTTGTCCAAATTCAGCAATTCCCGAGAGTGGCGGAGTATGCGAACCAATGCCACCATTCACAAGAGCAACAGGAGGTTCTTATGCTGTTCAATACTTTATGCCTGTTGCAATCCCATTGCTAAGGCTATTACTAGAATTCTTGGCCGAAGGAGTAGCGTTTTTCGTTTTCTTCCACGAATTTCGAGCACCCCATGGCTTGCTACTCCCACTTGGAGGAAGGGTAGCAGTGTTTGTTATGACCTTACTTTCTCCATCCACAACATCATTCATACCATTCAGAGCATCTAATGCAGTTTGCCGAGACTCTGCCTGACTGGCCAAGAGTCGGCATGTCTCGCTTATATTGTCTAAAAGACACACCAAAAGTTCATGGGCATCGTGCTGTTGGTTGCCTTCAAATATTGGGTTTAACTCCCTGAGAGCATGTAGGAAGATATCAGGTTGGAAGGGGTCACTATTTTCCTTGATCTCCGAAGCATGTAAGGCCTCGCAAAGCTCATACAGACGCTCCGTTGCAACCGGAATACGAGATTTGGACTGAGAGTCAGTGGCACTTGAACTACCCAAATATAAAAGATCCTTGCTGCTCCAACTTTTACTGCTGCTGCCCACATTCCAGCCCAGTGAGGAAGATTTGGCCTTAATCTGTTGATGATTGGCAGTTAAATCAGACAAATCAGCCACAAGATGATGCAAATTATGAAGGAATGCTGGAGCAAAGCGTAATGTATAGATTACACTGTTGAGGAAGCAAGTGTTCCCCAAATTGCATAAGGTTGCAATTGGGGCACAACCTGTGCCATCACTAACATGACTATCGTCCGTTGAGCTTTTATTATGCCCATCGCTTTGTATGTAGCCGTTCAACATTGCACCTTTTACAACAGTTGGATTGTCATGGGAAATTTGAACAGGGATGTTCTTTGGTGTCAAGGCAAGACGAATTTTTTTTTTCTTGATGGATTTCTCGCCCACAGCATTCTCTCCAAACAGAACTGTCATCTTCTTTACACGATATATTCGTGAAAGAAAGCATGGAAGTCACGTATTTGTCTAATGTTCAATCGCAAATATCGTAGACAGCTTTTCCATCGCTTGATTCACCGGAAGGCACTTATTCACCGTCCTCTATTTTACTTGACAACTGTTTTCTATGATATAATAAATGTATTAAAGCACAAAATATGCAGTATGGAATTACAACTAGTTTGCACAGAACTGAGACAGAGATAACCTTCTCTGCCCACACCACATCACGTGGTATCGATCACATCTTCTACCACATACTAGGGCACATACACAATTTAAGTCTGGCTGATATATTCTGTTTCTACACACTTCGAAGTGAAAACCATGTACCGAGAATCTCGTTACCAGGTGCCTCAGCTCGTAGGAGCTCTCTGTCCAGTCCCGTGATGTCATCGCATCCTTCGCATAAAATTCTTGCCAGATGCTATCTTTCTTAGACTTCATTTCCTGAAGTAGTGTCTCATAACTATTTGTGTTGTTGGCAGAAGCATCTGCAGCCTCAGTTCTTCGACAACTCGCATTCAGTCGGCCGTGCAAAGGGAAGTTTACTTGATAGTTCATAAACCAAACGAGAAAGAGTAGATCTGGAGAGGCATAAGACTTTTTAGGTAGGTTTCATTAGAAAGCTAACTATTGCAATGGGTACCATGTTTCGACTTCCGGAAAATTTCGACATATCTTCGCGTTTCACATCCCCCAGTCCCCAAAACCACCGTCAGTTCAAAAGTTTATATATAATTTATGTATATATATCAGTTTCTTGTGGACACGATAACTGCCGTAATTTTGCACCAATCACTTTGAATTTTTTACCGAATATGTATACCTATAAAATATCGGCCGAGTTCGTTACTGGGCTAAATCGCTCGTAGGGGGTGAAAATGGGGGGCTTTTTTTTTCGAAAAAGTGAAATATTGCTATAACTCTCTTAAATGTGAAATATCGAATCCGTTCAATGTTCATACTATGTGTCGGATAAAGCCCAAAAATTTATGTTTGAAGAGTTTTTTATAGCACCAACCATTGACCAAAGGGGTGGGAAAAAGTGGGTTTTTCGGGAAACATTAATCATATCTCTCTTAATAGGCACAATATCAAAACCGTAAAAAATGGACAATATTCCCCTAATAATTACCTAAAACTTTTGTCTGAAAGAATTTTTGATATGACCCATCATTACGCCAAGGGATGAGAAAAATGATTTCGAAATTATAAGAAAATGCCAAGAGCTATCAGTGGTTGCCCTGGCAACACTACTAAATTGATGAGGGATGAGCCATCAGACGTCGCCATGACAACGCACTTGCACGAGATCAGATTCAGATTTCCATCTGACTAAGTGTGAAGCGGCTTCGGTGACGTAACTGGTAGTATGCTGAACTTCTATGCCCAAGGTCGCGGGTTCAAAGCCGGCTGAAGTCGTCGGATTTTCTAAGAGCGTTAAAATCCCTCAGTATGCTTTCCTTTGGAGGGGAAGTTCCAACGTTCGTTGCGAGTTGCTGGTTGCGGTTGTATCTAGTAGCCAAGTTCACAGCTAGGTGTTGTTGACGGTAGTATCTGGTAGCAACATTAGGAACTACTTCTTGAAATTGACCGTCTGCAGTCCTTACCTGAATTACAGACTAATACAGCCATCACAATTCACACCATTTATCAGATAGATTCTACACTCACCCAAAGTACACGGGGTTACATGACCGCGTTGTCGCAGCCCCTAAACTGAGGAACCAACCAAAATCTCTGCGGGAGATATAATTTTGCGTGACGAAGTAACAGACCGTTACATAGTTACACTTCAGTGTCGAAACCTTGCATAAGGACAGTGTGACCACAAGTATAAAAATGGACTCCAAATGACAAGAAGGTTACCGTCATCATAAGACAATAAAATGTTTATAACATGCATAAAATGACGAAAAACAAAGTTAATTAATCTCCAATTATGAAATGTTTTCTCGCAATACATGAGGTCTGATCCTTCTACGAAAACCTGCATATTCTGCCTATTTTCGCCTATCCCCAAGTTTGTCCGGTGAAATCTACCTCCGCCTTCCGGCGTGCCGAGAGGACCTTTTTTTGTAAGGTAGACGGCCTTGACCTTTTCTATCTCCACTAGATGCTTATACTTTAGGTGGGACCACATGTTTTCCAGACCATATGTGATTATCGGAGAGATTTTCAGCCAGAAGAGTCTCATTGCAGTCTTTAAGGAAAGTGCTCTGAGATGCCGTATGGCACTCATGGCCTTTATAGCCGCGTTTGATTTGTCCTTGATGTGGATTGTGAAAACGTTGCCATGCGTCTGAAAAGTCACCCCACGATAGTTGAAGTGTGTCACACATGCCAGTGGTTTATCTCCGCAAAGAAGTGATGCTCCTCTTCCTCCTTTCCGGAAAGACATGGAAACTGTCTTCTTTTCATTCAACTGAAGTTCATTTGTTTTCGCCCACTCCGCCACTTTATTAAAAGCCTGTTGTAGCACCACTTCACTGGTTGCCGTTAGAACCATGTCATCTGCGTAAATACATAACTTCACGTTTGAGGGTAATACTTCTTCGATATGCATACTTCAATTAATTGTAAGTTTTCAAAACGAGGTTAGGGAAATCCAAATCCCAACAGTAGACATGCAAGGAGAAGACAGTTCTGCTACAGGACAAGTAAATAATAAGAACTTTATTGCAGCCAATGGCCAAATTAATAAATTAACATTAAAATACAAAAAAAAAAAAAAAAAAAAAAAGATTGCCCTAGTCTTCACTACAAAACATTGTAAGTGTGACCCGTCTTTGTTTGCACAACATCACGTGATACCTATCACACTGTTCTCCACATAGCAAACAGATGCACTGCTGGTCCGGCTGATGAAATCTCTTCTTGGTGCATACTTTAAAATGAAAGCCATGCACCGAAAATCTCGTGACTATATGACGCAAATCGTACAATGCATTTGTCCATTCAGTTGAAAGCATCGCGTCAGTGCCGTAAAAGTCGTCCCATATGTCTTCTCTCTTCCTTTTCAATTCTGTCAGTAGAGTCTCATATCCAGGTGTAACGGGCAGCAGTAGGTTCAGTCTCAGGTCTTCAACAAAATATGGCTCTCTAGCTAGCAGGTAAACCAAACGGGATGGCGTGTACTTTGAAAGGCACAAAGCTCTCTTGAGATAGATGGATTTTACTCTTTCCAGATCTGCCAGGTGTTTTCTCTTGAGGTGTATCCATATATTTTCCAAACCATACGATGCAATTGGTGCTATTTTTACATGAAACAATTGGATTGCAGTCTTTAGGGACAATTTATGAATTTGTTTTATGTCACTCATCGCTTTCACTGCAGCGGTCAGCTTGTCTCTCATATGGATTGTAAAAACGTTTCCCAGAGTCTGCAAAGTTATCCCGAGATACTTAAAATGAGTCACCGATGGAAGAAGTCTGTCTTTATAGCTTATCTTTCCCCGCTTCCCTCCTTTCCTGAATGTCATCATAACTGTCTTGTCCTCGTTTAAGCGTAATTCATTGACTTCAGCCCAATCCACCAACTTGTTGAAAGCTCTTTGGAGATATTCCATACTTGATGATGATAGAACCATGTCGTCTGCGTATATATATAACCTGACTTTGTCCGTCAATGTTGCTTCTACTATGTCCGCAGTGGCGATGTTGAACAACAGGGGACTTAGAGGGTCCCCCTGTAGTACACCATTAGTTTGTTGTATCGGCTTAGACTTGGAGATGTTGTCATTAATCTCCACACAATTCCAGCTAAGAATATTCCGTATTATAGTGGTCAGGTAGTGCTCCTCGCCTATGAATTTCTCCAATTTTTTCAATAGGATAGTTCTGTTTAATGTGTCAAAAGCCTTGCTGTAATCAATGAACACTGCGTAAAGTTTTCCACTTGGTGGTGCTAATGCCTCCTCTATTTCCATCTGAAGACACTGAATAGCTTGTAAGGTGGATCTACCTCTCCGGAAACCGAATTGCATATCTGGCATTTTTATATCCACGTGCTCTGTCAGACGTTCACATATCAGCTTCGTCAAAGTTTTGAAGAGTGTACACTCAAGAGCTATACCTCTGTATGCATTCGGGTCACTGGTATCCCCTTTTCCCTTATAAAGCATCTTAATTGTAGATCTCCTCCAGCTGTCCGGTATATTTCCACGGCGGATGCATTCATTTAAAATAGACAATATTCCCTCTTTAAGGACTGGTGCTACGCTTTTAAGGTGTTCATTATAGATAAAATCTGGACCACATGCATTGTTATTCTTCGTACTGTTTATCACTCTCAACACCTCTTCTTCTGTAAACAATTGTAAATGATCTGTTACATGGGAGTTACCTGATGGACGTGTTTCCCTGTCTTGGAGAATAAGCGACAAATGTTCTTCCCAGATCTCCATAGGGATACTCCTTGGGAATCTGGGCTGTCTTGGGTTTAAAGCCCTGTAGGGGTCCTGTTCTGCTTCTTCAACAAGTTTTCTTTCTTCATTCTCTTGGTATGAAATCCGTGTTGCTTTCAAGATGACCTTATATTGTCTCCTTTTTTCGCTATAAGCTTGAAGATTCTCTGGTGAGGAATATTGTAAGGCCTGATGCAAGGCTGTTAAAGCCACCTTACGGGCAATATAACATTCTTCATTAAACCACAATTTAGATTTCTTCGCCACAACATGTACAGGATATGCTGCATGCAGAATAAGCTGTTCAATTTCATTCGTTGCAGCGTCAAGATCACCCATTGATATTAATTTCAAAATGGCCTGGTTGTCCGTGAGGTTTATCAGTTTCGTATCTATTTTTCTCGATATCTTCACAGGCACATTTTCATTTTGGAAATTCTCTGGTTTCAAACTGAAAACCGTTACAACAGGAAGGTGTTTCCTCGTTGAATCCCTTATTATTCTTTGGCTTACAGTAACGATATGTCTCCTGTTTGTAAGGACTAAATCAATAGCACTAGATCCATTGTAGCATATATAGGTCATCTGCTGCGCGTCATTCACAAGAGTCAATCCTTCCCCTTCCAAGTAGTCTAGCACTGAAGACGTCTTGTGACATGTCTTATCGATGCGACAGTTAAGGTCTCCGGCCAATATTAAAGCATCATTTACTGTTGTCTTGTTCATTGCATAGGCTATCTCTTCAATTATATCAACAGCTGACTTGTCAGGTTGAAAATAAACTCCCATGATTACACATAGTCTTGATTTTATCATTAGTACATTGTCTGTTTTATGTAAAATTCTGAATTGTGCTAGTTTGGCTTTAAGCAGACATGTAATTCCCCCTTTTGGTGGACAAGTGAAGCCCTCTGTCAACTTCACACATAAGCTTATTAGTGACAGGAGGAATTCTATAGTAGATCCTGGAGTCGGTCAAAAACCAACGACATCTGTTGGTGAAATGCCTCAGACCCTTAAGTCATCTGACTCAATACCGTTGACGTTGCCTACGTAACACCAAAACATGTTGTCGAAACTATTGAAACAGACGACATAGCGGACATAAAGAGAAGCATGCGAAATGTCATGAACTTTTTTATCAAACAAATTAGGTGTAGTAACAGTAGAGAATGCTATTGAAAGTTTAAATCGAAATAGATACAACGCCGTTATCGACAAGACACAACTCAACCAACGGAGAGAACAATAACTATAACGGTCAGAGAGAAACGCAATTGAGATCGGCCCACGTATGAAAAAGCAAACGAAATACCAATCTTGAAAAACCCATTATTACCGGGACAGGGCTGGATGAAATCAATGATCTTGAACCTGGGGAACAAAGAGGCCGCAGAAGCCAGAGAATGATGACATCTCGTCGACTAGTAGAGAATACAGACAAACTGTTCTCTATTGACCGTAACCATATATTTAGTGGCCCAGAAGAGAATAACGACAAGATAGCAAATGGCATTATTCCAGGCACGGACAAGAGTTTGGAGGAGGGGATCATAGATAAGGTAAACAGGCAGATGCATTTAACGAGGGAAAATTTATTAGAGACTGCTAAGATGATAGTTAAAGAAGAATCAAAATACGCGCCGGAACGACTTCGCTATGTCAGAGGGCCTCGAAAAAGTATCAAGATGCGTTAAACCACAATAACAGCAGCATTCCAGACATTGGAACATTAAACGTAAGTTGCTACACTACGGAAATAAACGCAGGTAATGAGACTAACAATAGTGTTACATACATAACGATCACCGATATACCTAACAGGTCGAATCGCTCCTCTAAAGGGGACGTAGACGATATTAGATTTCAGGGAAGAGGGCTAAGAGAGCGACAGGTCTTATTCCGAGAAGAGGGAAAGAATAAGACGAAGATTAGTGTACCACAAACGACACCCACTCATGAAGCAGATGAGGATGCAGAAACCATTTCGGCGGTGATCGGAGGAGACGAGAACGCCACAACACCTAATGAAGAAAGGCTGACAGTGGTGACAAGACAAACTGTAGCTGGGAGTATACCAGCTAGAGAGATAGAAATTGGGTCAAGGAGAGGAATAAAAGGAACTAAAGCAGACAGCAGATTGAAGGCGGAGGATAAATATGCTTGGTTGTACATTGGTCGAATGAACCCAGAAACAACAGAGGACAGAGTTGGATATCTAAAAGAAAAAGGTGTGTGTGGCACAATTAGCTGCAAACTGGTCAGCAATACCGACACCACGAGAGCTTTCAAAATAGATTTTCCTTTTATTGAGCTCAACAAAGTTGATGTGGAATCTTTCTGGCCAGAGAATGTTATATGTCGGCCCTTTCGAGCACCGTGGAGAAACAAAAGAAGTCAGTTATGATGAATATAAAGAAGTAAAAGTCCTCAACTGGAATGTGGAAGGTCTAAAAGGGGTTATGAGTGGCCTCTCGAAATACATTTTCTGCGATTTCGACGCTTGCATCCTAACGGAGAGTTTCATCACTGAGGAGTCAAGGTTTGAAGTGAAGGGCTACAACATACATGCACTGGGAGCAAAAGAAGAAAGAGGGAGGCCGTCCGGGGGAGTTACATGCCTAATTATCCCGAAGTTAAAGCCTTTCGACATACTTATGAGCGAAGAGGAACAGCTAGTGGTACGAACTGAAATAGGGGTATTCATCTGTGTTTATCATAGACTGGTCTACAGTGCAATTGACATGAAAAAATCCACAGCCTGCTTCCAGTCTCCGACCGGGTCAGGAATGGAATGAATGAAGCCCCCATCTAGCGGCGAGGATATGAATTGTGCCGGCTGCCGAGGCCTAACGCACGCCTCTGGGGCAATGATTTAATGAATGACAGATGAAATGAAATGATAGTGGAGAGTGTTGCTGGAATGAAATTGTGACAGGGAAAACCGGAGTACCCGGAGAAAAACCTGTCTGCCTCCGTTTTGTCCAGCACAGATCTCATATGGAGTGACCGGGATTTGAACCATGGACTCAGCGGTGAGAGGCTGGCGTGCTGCCGCCTAAGCCACGGAGGCTCTTGTTGCAATTGACATAATAGACAATATTCAAAGAGCAATATATTGATGTTACACAAGCTACTGATAGCATTATACTTGGGGGTGATTTGAATTGCCCAGTGGACAAACTCAATAGGAAATCGGAACTGGTCCTCAATTACCTGGAGAAGGAAGGACTAAGGCTCGTGAATGACAAGAAGGCTCTTACGTATATTTTTTTTGTTATAATGGAGGTAGCACCATAGACCTCATGTTTGTAAGAGGTCTCGCTATTCATGATCATGGACTTATGACAAAGTGTGATGCAGCTGTAATTAGGAAGCATATCCCAGTATTTACGATATTGACTGTTACACACCCCTTAAGACTTCCAGCAAAGAGGCAAAGAACGAGAAGAACACTAGACCAGAGTCTGTTAGAGGCGAATACAGACAAAATACCAACTATCATGCTATCAATTAGTGAGGGTAATTTAGATGTGGCTATGGCGGGAATAATGGAATTTATAGAAGGAACTACAACTATAGGGTTTACGCGTCTTGGGTATTAGACAGACAGATGTGTTTTACAGATGTATGAAAAAAACCACGTGTGTGCCTGTGCCATGGTTAGCCCAAGTAACTTTATTTAGTAAAGAAAATGAGTCGACGATTGAAATCAAAACAGCAGCAATTGTGATGACGAGAAGTTCACAAAGTCGACTGTTCTTGTTCTTGGCCTGTCTTCTTTAACCCTTATACAGGAGCTTTCGCAGGTAGCCAGATTGGGAGAAAGGATGTATTGTCTGCTAGAACAAGCACCTTACTTGTACTGGGACTGCGAGCATGAAGCAACCTTCGTGAGCTGCTTACCTGCTCTGTTTTAGACCACAACGGGGATGTCAGGACCAAATATTCAATACCGGTACTGTATGTGAAAAGTTGTTGATAAATGCAACGAAAATAATATACAATTTGCTGTGTACTTTTATAAATCTAGAGAAGGCGTACGATAGAATATCAGGGAGAAAGGATGTTGAGCATCTTGAGAAATATTGCTACGGGGGAAAAAAAGTATTAATGTTGAAAATCGGACTGCAATGAGAGTAGATGGTGGATGAGTTCTTGGATTAAGGTTGTTTGCAGGCGTGAGGTGAGGCAAGGCTGTAATCTTTCGTCTGCTGTGTACTTTATGTATGGACCATTTACTGAAAGGCACAAACTGGTTGAGTGTGATTCAGTTCGGTGAAAACCAGATAAGCAGCTGGTTGTAATGATAGATTCTGCCGAAAGCTTATAAGACATTGTTGGAACTGGAACAGAAACGTTGGGAGTATGGTATGCAAATCAGCATTTGAAAAGCAATGGTTATGTCGGCTGGGAATTAACGCAAGAGAGTAGAAGTAAGAGGAACTAAATTGGAGCAGGTGCACCGTTTCAAGTTCTCTCAGAATTATACTATAGTGAACGAGATAGTCATGCAGTGAGTTCTCAATTGCGATCTCCTTTATTCTGCACGAAGAAGTTGGTGCAGTGGCGAAGTTTTCCCTACGCCGCGCCGCTCAGTATTCCAGGACGACATTGCTGTACGGGAGTGAGAGCTACGAGTAGATGGATTTAGGATGTCTCGTACATAAGCTGGAGGTAAGTGATATGAGGGTAGTATAACTGCCTCAGAACTAATTGACCTTGTGAAAATCTCGTAGGAAGCTCAAGAGAGAGTCTGCTTTTCTCAGCCTGCTGGGTGGTGTCCGCTGTGTCTCCCGTCAGTCGTCAGAAGTACACTCTGTTCCCACAGCAACTGTCACTCACACGATAGCAATCATTATTTATGTCGCTTGTTATAAACTGTATTATGGGGGATTAGAATATTTTTTTTTTAAATTTCTTATGCTTCCTCGACTTACAAAGCTGCTAATATACAAAGCTTAACAAACATAATGAGGTGAAAGAAGAAAAATTAGAAGGTTAACAAAATACGACTAATGGACTACGAAGTGTATGACACACATATACATTTGAATAAAAGAACTGAAGAGTGGGCAAACCACAACTAAAATATATAATTAAAATAGCTATTCAGCCCAATACGTGTAGTGGAACAATATAGTAACGACCATATTATGAATATGTAGTTCAGCAATGTATTATTAATAAACAACCATTATTAATAATTATAATTAAATAACCAAACAAATAGCAATGCATTTTCAATCTTCACTTCAAAAGCAATCACCGTGTAGTCATTAATTATCTAATGGTTCAAGTCAAAAATACGAATGATAGAAATATGCGCTGACAACGAGCCAAACATAACAGACTGACTGTGCCTTTTGTTATAAATGTCATAAGAGGGAGCCCTTCATATTTGGCGACTTTTCTCCCCTTCGCAATCCTCTTCCGTATCCCAAACTGTCATTGAACTTGAGGTAGACCCGCTGGCTAGCTTCACTTTCTCACTCACGGGCCAATTTGTTCTGAGGGACTTATACGCATGATTGCTGGGACAAATACTACATGGAAGCATTGGAAGGAGGGCACAGTAGTAAAGCAGATATAGGGTATGTTAGTTTAGGCTGTTCGTGTGACCGCCTTCATGTGATGCGAATGGAGGAGAGATTACCTAGAAGGTTAATGGATCCGTCTATGTAGGGTAAGATTAGCAGAGGTAAACCTGGGAGGTGACGGATAGATTCGATATTTAACGATTTCAAGGCGTGGGGTGTAAATGCAGTGCTAACTGCTAATAGGTGATCATGGAAGCAACTCGTTTGCTGACCGACGCGTGCAGACTATTCTGAACGATGGTGGCAAAACAGTCTATAATGAAATTAAATAACAATATGTCTTAAGCTATATATTTTCCTTTTGCAGCCTTCAGACCAGAGTTACATTTCTTGGCAGAAATTGCGACGATATAACCTACGTTATTCTTATATTTTAAATCGTTATTAAATTCATATTGAGCATAACATTTCTTAATATCTTTGATTACTAATATTGCGGAATTCGTTGGAAAGAATGGAGAGTTGAACGAGGGAGAATGTTAATCTCACTGCTGATACAACCGTGTGGCCAGCCACTGGTGAATGAGCACATGGACTACGTTCATCAAACAATTGAATGTTATTAATGCTCGGTGTATTTGTTAATAGGCTTAATTGAGAATGCCAAGAATTGTTGCACTCTTTCCAAAATGGAGCTGCCCTCTTGCGTCGACCTTGGTCATTGGTCTGAGGAAGTTGATAGATTGGATTAATGAACCAGTGGCCAAGGCCTCCTTGCGTGCTTGTTTATGTCAGTCGGAGAAGCGATAGATAAGGATGGAAAGTAGGCCGTGCCTTCCCACTTCGAGCTTGTGATCTAGTGTCTCGATAGACCACATCGTGGTGTATCGGCTAGCGTTCTTGACTGTCGCCCCGGAGGACCGGGTTCGATTCGCGTCTCAGCCAAGAAATTTTAATTCAGGTGCGAGTGGTGGAATGGGGTACACTCAGTCTCGTGAGGCAAAACTGACAAGAGCCATCCTGGACGTTGTTTTCCGTGGTTTCCCCCACTTCTACTCCAGACAAACGTTGGGATGTTACTTAACGAAAGTCCACGGCCGCCTCCTTCCCAATCATATGCCCAATTTACAAATACACACACTAGTACACAATAACACAGGTTATCACACAAATTCCGCACACACACAAAATACACTGGGCTATATGACCACGCAGCCACTAAAATAAGCAAATAGAATCTCGACATTTTGTGGGTGTATCAATTGATTGCTTGCCACGGTGGGTGAGTGGTTATAGTGTCGGACTACCAACCCCAAGATTGCAGGTTCGCCCCTGGCCATGGTAAGTGATTTTTGAAGGCGACAAAAATCACGATACTCATGTCATACGTTGTTGGCATGTTAAAGAACCCATTTGAATTCAGTAGGCCGTGTTCAATGGCAAAATTAATCTCTGGATTTTCCGCCAACACAAAGTTCCTCCACTCTCTACTTGAAAGCGCTGTAGTGTCAAGGAGTTTAGATATCTAACCTCCTTGACTTTCATAGCGTTCAAAGGAACGACGAAATTCGACACGCAAGCTACCCTCTGGGTGTCAATTAACAAAGCTTGCACCAGGCACCCGAGGCCATAATATATTATATATTATCAATTGATTCATTGAATACCACAAAATAATTAATTGTAATTGTAGAGTAGCAGATAACTTCAATCAGTATGTGGATTTAGTGGTGTTAGAGCACATCGTAACCACTAATGCAGGAGTCAAATATGGACCCCTCCTCCTTTTTCTCCTTCCTAAACACGGAAATTCCATCGAGTCGCATTGTTTAAAAGCAGCAGCGGCTCGTGCTTAATTTCTCAGGTAGGTTAATTATCATCATCATCATCATCATCATCATCATCATCATCATCATCATCCTGAACCAACTCCAGTTTCCCGGGTGTGGTATATGATCCCTCTCCATTTCACCCTGTCCTTGTACCACTCCTCCTCCACCAACTTGTCCCAATCATGACCTCTCTGCAGTACATCGTTCTTGACTGTATCTATCCACTTCATTCGTGGCCTTCCCACGGGTCGTCTTCCTTCTACTTTTCTCCCAAATTCCTTCCGTGCAGTTCTGTTTGGTGGCATCCTCTTCATGTGACCAAACTATATTATCAAATTGTTTAAAACTTACATAGCTCAAATAATAAATACTTATGAACCCAAGTAACAAAGTATATAACATTTTATGTGTAGGTGCATGATTGTTTACAACACTGAGAGCACGGGGTCATTTAGCAGTCGGCAATTATCGTAACCGATCGGAGAGGACAGGCTGGATCTCGAAATACAGGCCCAAGCATTATATACATGCGTTGCAGGTGTGGCTCCGCAGGGTAGGCGGGACGTTTTGAGAAAGAAAATATTTCTTATAACTAATATTTTCTCCGGTTGCGGTGGCTGAGAGCGTTATTGCGTTAGCTTGTGCCTCGTTAGCATCTGGAGAGCGTAGGTTTGACTCCCACTTCCACCAACTTGAAAATGGTTTTTGTGGTTTCCCATTTTCACCACCAGGAAAATGCCGGGACGGTTTCTTTTCAACAGGTTAACGGCCGACTTCCTTCCAAAATCCCTTCCCTGATCCTTCCTGAATTAGACCCAAGTAGTGGTCACCTGGGCGAATGGTCTGTCATCATCCCCTGTTGTATCTGCTGACAAAGTGTGTTCAGCTCCCAGACACCGGCCTTATGACGGGAATCAGGATCGGGGAAGATATTTTGGAAGGAAGTCGGCCGTGGACCTGTTGAAAGGAACCGTCCGTCCTTATGAAGGTAGAGGAATGATCCCAGAGCTCGTGGGTGAAGCCGAGCTGGAAGAAATAATTATGAAACATACTTTTTAATGTTTCAAAAGGTATTTTATCTTCAGAATATTTCAAATGGTCCGCTGTTAGTGTATGCTCTCCGCCTTTTTAAACTGAGCGCCAATCCTCAGCACACGACTCGAAACCGCCCGTTTTTCGCAACGAAATCTCTTTGTAGGGCAGGCAAGCACAGTTGGCCAGCTTCAGGGTGCTTGGCCCTTGAATGAGCATATGATAAATAGACATACTCGACGCATGCGTATAGCATTTGGGCCGCCATGTTGAGATCCAGCCTGACTAATGCCATTGGTTACGATTAATTTTGCCGACTGCTGTCAGTGTTGTCGACAATCATGCACCTGATCGTAAAACGTGACATAATTGTGCCTTATGCTGAGTATTCATTAGCCTACTTTTCACATTTTGCAAAAATGAGGAAAAAGTAGTCTTATGAGATCGATCCGGGAAAATGTGTGTCTGTCTGTCCTTCTGTCTGTCTGGCTGGCTGGCTGGCTGTGTGTGTGTGTGTGTGTGTGTGTGTGTGTGTCCCTATCAACTCCTAAACGGCTGGAGCAATCGAAATAAAATTTGGTAGGAGTAAAGATCTATACCTGAATATCTCACGGCCATATTTGAAAATGATGTCAGTGCTACCATCTGCTGAAAAATCTCAATTGAAATTTGAGCTCCATGTAGGATATCTTGGAAGGTATGAATGGGAGCCATTTCAAAATCGGCACAATTATAGATAATAATATTGCAGTTTAATTTCCAGAAGGCCATACATGGCAGTGTTGCCTAAATGATTATAAGCCTACTGATAGGTCCAATATTTAAATGCATATAACTTCTACACTATCAATTGGAATTCAACCAAATTTCGTATGTTGTATGTGTACATAACCAGATATGACTGAACGTATTCTTATGAACCACCAGTGCTGCCAACTGTTAAAAATGCTCTTAATTTCTTTTATCCAAATACCAATATATATGAGAAAGTATGCAAGCCGACAGCTTTAAACTATGCACACGTATAGTACATGACATTCTATATTAATTTGGAGTAACTTATATACGTCAGTGCTACCAACATGATTCTAAGCCTGCTGAGAGGTCCAACTTTAAATACATCTAACTTCCATACTATCATTTGGATTTCAACCAAATTTCGTATGTGCTATGTGTACCACAACAGCTATGACTATGCGTATTCTTAAGAGCAACCAGGGCTGCCAACTGTTAATAAATGCTGTCTCTATTTTTGTTACCCTAATATCAATATATCAGAAAGAATGCAAGCCAATAGCTCTAAACTTTGCACACGTATAGTACCTGGCATTCTAGATTACTTTGGAGTAACTAATATACGTCAGTGCTGCCAACATGATTCTAAGCCTGCTGATAGGTCCAATTTTAAAATGCATGTAACTTCTATACTAAATAATGGATTTCATTCAAAATTGGCACAACAATAGATCATATTATTTCAGATTATTTCTGGCCAATACATGCATGACACTGTTGCCAACATGATTTTACGCGCGCTGTTAGATCCAATGTTTAACTGCATGTAACGTCCATGCTGTTCATTGGACTCGAACCAAATTTTGTATTCTGTACCTTAAGAGATGGAACTAAGAATATATTCAGTCACCAGGGCTGCCAACTGTAGTGCTCGATTAGGCTACATTATGCCAGGTATACAGTATTTCGAACTAATTAGAAATTTCGATATTACCAACTTAATTTCGTCATTATTCTAGATAGATCCATATCGATTAAATTTTAAGAAAAGTAGGCTCTTTAGTTCGTCACGGAACTCCTTGTTTTTTATTTGTGCTTTGCGTATTTTGAGCATGTTGTGTTACGGGTAAGTTGGTAACATACTAGGCCTAATTAGCCTACCCTGGGGATTTAAGTGCCAACCGCTACTGACGTGATGTGTATAGACAACGACTGTGCTCTTCCTCGTATGCTCAATCAAGGACAAAGTATGTAGTATGTTTTATCATTATAAACTGATATATGTAAGTAAAGGAGAACATATTGAATATAATGAATGTTTTCTTTCTTAAAATGTCCAGGTAGGCTTGGTCCACCCTACAGAGCCGCGCCTGATTCAGAGTACAGCATTCGCACTTCTCAAGGGAGATGTGAACAGAATATATGTCTAGCAGCGAAGTTTCAAAATTAGATGACATATTACCAAAATTGCGAACATTATCGAAAATATCCAGAAGACCTGACATGCTAATTAAAAATTTACATCTAAATTTACATTTTCATAATGAAGTTGAAAACTAGAAAAGAGAATATCGGCATCCATGCCATAAAGTGCAGAAGAAGTAACTCACTAATTATTTATTTGAGTGTTCCAATCAAACTGCTCTCATGATTCCACTGTCTGCATTAAATGGACAGTTACCTATTTCGACATTTGTCCTTTTGCAAATAACAAATTCATTAGACAGAAGGTTGTTGATTCATTTAGTGGCTTTGCGGCATCATGGTCATGTAGTCGTGCGTGTGGAATCAATTTGATAACCTGTGTCATTATTATAGCTGTATTAGTGTGTATAATGTGGGTGGGTGGTAGCCGTGGCCTTGATTCAAGTATTGGCCGAATCCCAGCATTCTCCTGGAATAGAAGTCTTTCGGCAAGAAAGAAGTTAGTGTAGCCGAAACTCTCCCTACATCGCTCAGTATGTAGGCTGACCTTGCTGTATGGAAGTGAGAGCTGGGTAGATTCAGGGTATCTCATACATAAGCTAGAGGTAACTGATATGATGCTGGCACACATGATTGTTGGGACAAATAGATGGAGGCAATTAAAAATGAACACGTTGGATGAGGCTGTTTGCATAAGCCGACGCAGATGGTGGGGGTCATGTGCTAAGGTCTCGTGGTCACCATCCCACATCCCACTAGTCGTAAGCCCTTCGGGGACAACGACATTATCCTAAGCAATTTCCCTCGCAGTTTTACTGTGCAAAAATATATCGGTAAACTCAACCTCTCACAACATGGTCTACAAGAAAGCATGAATGCACAAATGGATGAATTATCTATCAACACTTAAGAAAAGATGAATGGCAAGATAGACTCGCTATCAGACAGCAGTGAATGAACTATAAGTTGAAAAGATGTTCGATACGAACTGCTACAGTACAGTATATGCTGGTAGGCGAAATTGTATAGTAAAAGCCATTTCTCTTGTATGCCAATATGACGTATCTTACATCGTTACCATTGGTTACCTTGCTGGTCGTTTGGTCATGCTGTTGGAAGAGAGGTGAAAATGGAACCCTCTGATCGCCGTAGCCCGCGCTATCGGAGCTCAATGCTATGTGCGCATATACAATAACTTTTGTGAAAATTTCAGCACCCAGAATGAATAGCAGAATAAATCCGAATTTGGAGGATGTGTAGAACAATGTACCAGCAAAAGTGATGAATATTGCACAGCACCCTTTCTTGTTTGACCGGAAAGAAGAGTGTTTTACTCCAAACTCAATCAGTGAAATGTCAAATGAAGTGAAAACGTGCCTCGTCGACGTCAAAGGGAGTAATATCATCATGTGAGTGAGTTAGATTGTGGGAGAATGATCAGTCTAAGGGAAATGGGTTTGCCATACCGCACAGTGTGTCGAATCCCATATCTAGGTAGAAAAAATTCACTGTCGCAAATGAAAGCGAAAACTGGCTTATTTGATAATGAACAAACCAGATGGTGACCTTCGGTCTTCCTTTCCGCTTTCGGGTGCGTAGGAGGGAGATTATAGGTGCTGAAACGTCTTCCTGGCAGTTATCAGGTCATTTGATAGGAGGTGTCGGAGTGAACCGAACGTTGTGATTCTAGTGAGTTCAACGAGGTATTGTCTTTTGCGGTTCATGAATAGTGAAAAGAGGTATGTGTTCGCACTTTTATGCGTAATACAAGCTTTCTGCACTAAATTAATTATTTCTTTATGAGTGCCTCATAGTGCCACTTTACTTTAAACGTCATTCGATAGGAAATTTAATGTAGATTCAGGATCTATAGTGGTTTGGTTGCGCACGAATGTGCATCATGGTTTATTTTCTTATTTTCAGTGACTATGTGGGCATTACCGCGAGAAGAATTTTTCAACGCGTGGCGGTCGTATCGTAAAGAGGGGCGTACAGACGTCATATTTCAATATGTTATGAATAAATTGGATCCTACAACTCTTACTGACACTCAGGTGCAGGAGCTAAAAAACAAAATTAAGTTGATATCCCATAATATTAAGAAAAATGGGAGAGTGCAGGAAGAACAATGCCACGTTGATAGGTAATCTACCCTACCTATGGAAGCTATTGAGTTACTTAATGACTCCCAAGGAACCTTGACATCTAATGATGAAGACCAGTATAGCAACGCCTACGATGCTCTGGACTCTACAGAAGAATCAGGTGACGAATGAACATTAGACATTTTGTTATTATTGAGGGGAATGAGATTAATGAGAACATTACTTGACGATTGGACGTTTTCTTTTTATTTGCAATAGGAGAAATAGGCCTAATATTCAATATTATGTTGTCTTTATTTCCATGCTTTTCTAGAGAAATAATATTGTTTTCGTGTGTGAAGCGTGTTTACTAAAACTACGTCATTAACAGGACTGTAAAATGACATTTTGTTATAAAGAAATTGTTTGTATGATTTTGACGAATATTTTTTTATTTTTAGAAATTAAATGTTATTTTTTGTGCATAATTCGTTGTTCTACAATGTTTAATAACAATTTAATATACGTTTTTAATCTGGATGATTTTACATTCAGTGACGTCGGCTATTCCCTCAAATAAGGTGTAACAAGACTACTTGACTGAAAGTCTCATTGTTATTCATATTTTGTCCAGGTTTAAATAGTAGGTTTACCACTGTCATAAACTATCATATACACATCCAAATCGTGATTTTATTACCAAAAATGGATGATTCTTGTGTTGCTTTCGGTCATTTTTTACACCTCACCTTACCCCTCACCCCTATATATTTACCCCTGAAGAACATACACTTTAGACGATGCCAGAAATGAATTCAGCGGCCTCGAAAACGGTATATTGCCAACTTTTAATAGAATCCCACCACTATTAACGAAGTTATTAATTTTTTCCACCTAGAATTGGGATTCGACACACTGTGTACCATGAAATTTTGGCGAGGCTGCTACGACAGTGGATAGAAGAGGGTCGAACGTTATAACGTTTTAAGGAGTGGTCACTGGACTACGCTATGTGACCACTGCGTGGATGACCGCCATCTTGCCTACAACGGACCATACCGCTTTGTCTACAGTGTTGGCTCGACGCTGAAGCACTGCAACGGTTGTAGATCTGGCTACGTCGACTGTTCGACGCTGTTTATAGTGGGCTGGGCAGGTGGCACGCATATTTTGTAACCTTGAGACGCCTCAGATTGCAATGGGCACGTGAACGCCGTCACTGGCGTGTTGAGTGGCAAAACGTAAAATTCTTGTAGTAGTCCCACCTCATCCTGTCCTATAGCGATGGCCACATACGTGTTGGACGCTACCGTGTTGACAGTTATCTGGCAACCTACGTTGTTGAGCGGAATAATCAACATACCCTAAGTGTGATAGTTTTAGTTGTCATTGGATACAGTATGCGTTTTCGCCTCTTACGTATAGGCATATGGGGCAATCTGAGCAGCTACCGCTACGACTGGGTTTTAGAGACCCAGGCACTGCCCATTCTTCATGCAAATCCACATACCATTTTTCAACAGGACAATGCCCGCCTACATATGGCGAGGAATGTGCAAACCTTCTTCGAAGATCAACAAGAACCACAACTTCCCTGACCTGCACACTCGCCTGATATTTCATCTATCGAACATATCTGATATACTGTATGGTTGGCTGGCAAATTGTTCGTCCCGGTCCTCTAGCAACCACTGTTGTTGCTTTGTGGACTCGCATACAAAACGCATGGAGGATGATTTGCCAGGAATATATCCAGACCCTCTTTGATTCCAAGCCACGATATGTAGAGGCTCTGTTTCCAGAATATGGGTGCTTCACACTACACTGAATTCTCAAGGTCAGAGATCGTTCACAGTTCTGAATTCTAATCATTTGTGTATCGTCATGTAACCCCATCTATGGTATAAAGCCAATTGCAATCACATGCATCTTTCTTGGTGTTACAATTTCCACAAACGTGTAATATAAGCATGTGATGTACAACACTTACCTCCCTCGGCGAAAGATCCTCCGCTGCGACAAACATGGTCCTCAGCTTGTCTGGACTACCGTGATCCTCGTCGCTCATGTGCTCTAAGTAACACTGTGGCGTCGAAAGCGTCTTGTAGGCGATCACCATCTGAAACGGAATTGCAAGCTCATATTTCCTATTGCTCTTACATGAGTCTACTTCTAATATATGGTCACTTATATCATTCCCTTTGATCCAGCTACAAATTGAAGAAGATGGATTCACTCTTCTTTAAAACATTTGTTTTACAATGATTATCTCTGGCTGAGGGTATTTCTAGTTGAGAAAAAATAGTTATTTAAATAAATAAATAAACAAATAAATAAATAGTTAAATAATTAATAAAATAACTATATGGAGCTTATGAAGACTTTGAAACTTCATGATCATCCCTAAACTACTGCTAGTTTCTTATATAAATGGGACCACCTCGAGGTGTAGCGGCAAGCGTGCTTTGCTGTCGCTCCGGAGGAACGGGTTCGATTTCCGGCTCCGCCAATACATTTTAAGTCTGGTGTGAGGGTAGGAACGTGGATATGCTGGGATGGTTTCTAACGTAAGGCCTCGGCCGCCTCCTTTCCAATCCTATACCCAATTTACAAATACATACATTAGTAGGCCTACAGCCATCACAAAAACATAGGTTATCACTCAAATTCCACACATACCCAAATACACGGAGCTATATGACCACGATATTGCAGCGCCTAAAAAGCAACACCAATATATTTAAAAAGTACTATTTCTGCTTTGTCACGCTATGGCCTTGGTAAGTGATGAACTTCTATGGACGGTGGCATTGCACTTACATTTCTTGCCTTGTCATGCATCTGGTAACTAGAGGTCAGATCGTGGTGTTTTTATATAATTTAACTGGTCCTGGCACTTAAGAGTAGAGGTAGCCTACATATCCTTTTCTGTAACAAACAATAGTTTTTTAAACCGACATGATTATTACTGATGTCGAGCATTTATGGTACGGTAGCAATTAGCGTGTTTTTTATCGTTTTTGTAGCGATGCCATTCTTTTCTAATATTATGTTTTGTTTACTTATTATTTTTGTTTGTTGACGTACAGTCGTCCAATCAAAGAATGAGCGCACTCTTAGTAACTGCATAGTCTTTATTTATTCTTTAGTTCTCGAGCCAAAACTCAAAGTAATGTGTCGGGTATCCTCGTCAAGCCCTGACACCACTGTTAAGGTTCTCGTGTAAACCTGCCTTTGGAACGTGGCCAAAACAGTTACCAAGAGTTGTTGTTGCTTATTTTAGGGGCTGCGACATCGCGGTCATATATCCCCGTGTATTTTTGGGTGTGTGGAGAATTTGTGTGATTACCTGTGTTCTTTATTAAAGCGATATAACATTAGTTGTCTGGTCGTATGTTTTGCCATCAAGTTTTGATTAAATAACTCCATATACACGGTAGACTGATTATTTTCTCTGTACATAGCAGTGATCAGTCTCAAAACATCACTCTTTGCTTTGACACAAGTTTGATGCCTGTCTGGCTACTTTTTGCTTGCAGCACGCGCGGTCTGAAGAAGAGAAATCCACTACTGATACCCGAAGTAGCTCTTCAGACTCTCTTATCGAACTTAACCTCCAAGTGAGGATTGCTGAAGTCGCTGAGATACTTCCTGTTAGGTTCACTTCTTAATAAATCACATAGACTCCTCTAGAATGCATATTTTATTATTTGTTGTGGAAAGATTCACAATTCACACGACACACACCATATTGTTTTGACACTGAACTTCACTGATATCAAAGACTATGTCAAAGATACTGCACTACACTCTTGTGCTTACTGCCAACACAACATTCTCCCACCTTGAGTTGTGGAAACAACTCAACAAAACAATAAAATAACATAACACATATATTTTCACAAAATAAATGAACACAGAAATAAATAAGTCACTCAAAATATCTCTTTGGTTTAACCACCACTCTCCCACTACTGGTTTTGATGAGATCAGAAGTATTAGTAGATGGTTTAACAGTCTTTGGATTTTTCTCCTTCTTCTCATTTTCATTCCGCTCAACTTGCAGTCTTAAAGCATGATCTTCTCCAGATGTCACTTCAAGTGGATACACCCTCTGTACTGGCCTCAGTAGCTCTCCTTTTGTAGTCGCCAAGCGAACAACTCTCACGACACCACCTTTGCCAGGGATGACCTCTGTCACTCTTGCCAGCGGCCAGTCTAGTCTCTTCGTGTTGTCACTGGCTACCAGTACTACTTCACCTACACAGGGTTTGTGATGACTTTTCCTAATGTGGTTCTTCTGTATTAGCTGTCCAAGATATTCATTCCTGAATCTTACCCTTAATGTTTCCTTTACTCTCTGTCTGTACCTGAATCTTCTGTCAAGTTTTATGTCCTCGATCATGTCGATATCGGGCATTCCAATCTCCTTGACTTCCTGTAGGAACATTGCAGGGGTGATAGCCATCAAGTCTTCTCCATCATTGGACAGGTAAGTAAGTGGTCGTGAATTCATGACAGCTTCAATGTCACACAGAACAGTCATCATTTCTTGGTACGACAGACATGACCTTCCCAGAACTTTCCTGAGCATTTGTTTGAGGACACCAATCAGCCTCTCCCACCATCCTCCCCACCATGCTGCAGTGGGAGGATTGAATTTCCATTTTATTTGGTGTACAGAACTATATTCAGCAATTTTATCCCACTGAATTGTCTCCAACATATTGCAGGTGCCTTGAAAGTTTGTCCCATTGTCACTATAGACAATCATTGGCCTTCCACGTCTGGACACGAAGCGCCGAAAAGCTTCGAGGAATGTTGCAGTAGCCAAAGATGTTACTAACTCCAGGTGTACTGCACGAAAAACCGCACACGTGAACAGACAGACCCAGGCTTTCTCTCCACCTTTCAAAATCAGAGGCCCGGCAAAGTCGACCCCTGTTATTTCAAAAATTGAGGCTTCTCTTACTCTGTCTATGGGGAGATGAGTTTGTTCTGCTTCAAGATGTTTTCCATGGTACCTCCTGCAGACAACACATGTTTTAATTGCACCCTTCACCGTTCTCCTTCCTCCAAGGATCCAATATTTCTGTCTGAGCCCACTGAGCAGAATCTGGGTTCCAGCATGACATAAGTCTTTGTGCTTCTCCCTAATGAGAGCGTGAACTGCTGTATGCTTCGCAGGAAGGATAGCAGGACAACGGAAAGCATAATCATCTTTGCGTGATATAATTTTTGTTTTCAGTCTCATCACTCCCTCATCATCCATGAAAACACATAGTGAGTTGAATCTTTCATCCTTTTCACCAACAAAACACTCTTTTTGTATGAACTTCATCACGACTTTTTCTGCTTCTGTGGTTTCTTCAATGGATAGTTCGGTAGTTCTTCTATTATTTTCCTGTCGACAATTATACAGAAACCTCAAGATCCATCCTATCATACGAACTGTTCTACGGAAACTTGAGAAATAGTCAAGGTGCCATTCTTGGGTATTGGACTTGTCTTCTAACACCGTCATAGTGTTGACTTTCTTTTTTCTTTCTTGGAAGACTTCATCATCGTTTGTTGAAATTTCGGGGCTAGGCCATTGTGTAGTGGATTGTTTTAGCCATTTTGGCCCTTCCCACCATCTCTGTTGAAGTAACTGTTTTGTGCTACATCCCCTTGATGCCAGGTCAGCCGGATTCATGGTTCCTGGAACATGCCGCCACTGTTCTATTCTGGACAGTCTTCGAATTTCTTGCACTCTGTTCCACACGAAGGTCCCCCAAGGTTCGTCTAACTTGATCCAGGACAACACAGTCGACGAGTCACTCCAATAATAAGTAACGATTTCTTTTGCAGTTAATGTTGGCAGTACTGACGTCACTAGTCGAACCCCTATTGTAGCTGCTAATAATTCCAGGCGTGGTAGGTGATACTCTTCTTGGGTGCCACTCTTGTCTTGGCTTGTACAAATCGTAGCTCTATTTTGTCAACCCTCTGTATTCGCAAGAATATAACTGCAGCATACGCAGTTTGACTGGCGTCGCAGAACACGTGAAGAGATATATCTTCAACCGACTGGACACTACCGATCAAACATCTAGGAATCTTAATCTCAGACAGCTGAGGTAGTTCTGCCAACCACTTCATGAATCTTCTCTTTGTTGTTTCGTCTACTCTGGTGTCCCAACCCAAGTCAGTGGCCCATAGTTCTTGCAAGATTAATTTTGGACAGAGAAATACCGGACATGAGAAGCCAATAGGGTCAAACACCTTATGTGCAGCACCTAGTATAGCTCTTTTAGTGATTAAATCATATTTGAAATCGTTAACATGAGTTAGATTCAGTTCAATGGTATCTTCTCCTTTATTCCAAATGAGCCCTAGCACATGAGTAAGATTTTCAGCTGTACCATCCTGAGAATACTCCCACCCTCGGAGATTGAAAGATGCCTTATCCATTATTATGCTTGCCTCTCGCATGAATGAATGAAGGTCATTTCTGTTGTTAACACTAATAGCACAGTTATCCACATAAAAACATTCTTCCAATCTTTCTATTGTTGAAGTTGAGTAGGAACTATTATCGACTGTTTGTCTCTTCAACTCGTTCAAGTGGAGTTTGATGGTTGCCGACAATAGGAACGGAGAACATGCAAGTCCAAAGACAACTCTATTGTGACGGAACACTTCTACCTTCCCTGTACTTTCCTCCTCCCACCAAAGGAATCTCAGAAAATCACGGTCTCTAGGATTGACACTTATTTGAAGAAATGCTTTTTCTACATCGGCCGTCACACCGATCTCATTTTCTCTGAACTTCAGTAGCGAACTAGGGATCAACTCTATGAAGTTAGGCCCTTTTTCAATACATTCGTTCAGAGATGGAGCGTTTCTCTGCTTCGCCGAGGCATCAAAAACAGGCCTGATCTTGGTGGTGCTGTTTTCTTTGAAGACAGGTCGGTGAGGTAGATAGTGTCCACTATTCTTCAGTTCTTCTTCAGGTACCCTCTCGATGATTCCTTGCTCCAACCAACTTCGTAAGACATTATCATACTCCTGATAATGTTGTTCAGCTTGTAGTTTCTTTGTAGTGATTTCTAATCTGTGCTGAGCAATTTCTCTGTTGTCAGGGAGAGGTGGATGTTGTTCACTCCAAGGCAGACACACTTCATATCTGTTATCTTCATTTAGTCGTGCAGTCTCAAGGAAGTTATTTCTAACACGCTCATTCCTCTCGACGATAGATTCTTTCACAACAGGGTCAGTAATTCCAAGAATTTCTAAGTCCCAGAGATCAGAAATTCTTGTATGTTGGGAAAACAATGATGACACTAATAATGATGCCGAATCCCTTTGGGCCTTGTTACCTATGACTTTTCCCATTAGTGTCCACCCTAGGGAAGTCTCCACCAAAACTAGGCCACATTTTAGTTGATGTTTCCTCCCAGTGAGCAGTTCACCCGCCTTATCGGCCCCAATCAGAATCTGCACAGGCCCTCTTTCTCGTACATCAGTTAAACATATTTTCAGATCCCTTATCTCCTCACTCCAAGAACCATTCTTAATATATGGGACATCTTCACAAATAATATCTTGGCTTAAAACTTCCAGCTCCTTGGAATAGTTTCCCTCCAATCGCTTTAAACTTATTCTGTAACAGTCGTGTTTTGCTTCTCGAGAACGTACTCCACCAAACAAGGAATGTATTAACGTTTCCTTCCTGATTGACTGATACCCCATTTCTTCGGCTAGGTCACGTGCAATGTAGGATTTAGTAGATCCAGTATCAATGACAGCCCGTACAGTTTTTTGTTTACCCTTTCCTTTAACGACAACTGCCAGGGTTTGCAAGTACACCTCAGGAGAACAAGACACATTAGCTAAAGCCTTATCCACATTATTGACATCCTGGAGAACCAAATTCCTGTCTCCCTCGTAATTCTGTTTGGACACACTTTCATTTTCTTTGTCACGGAGCTTATAACACATTAATACCACATGTTTACCACCACAAACAATGCACCTGACAATCGATTTACAAGCTCTACTTGCATGGCCCTTCTTTAAACAATTGAAGCAACAGTGTTTATCAGTTAAGATTTTCCTTTTCTCCCCTACAGTAATTTTTTGAGCTTTAATGCACTCTGGGCTCGAATGAGGTTTAAGACAAAAAACACACTCCTGTCTCTTAGAAACATCAGCAAACAAAGCAGAAGCAGTAGGTATATTTGGTTCAATGACATCCCTTGGTTTCTTGTCTCCCTTAATCTTAGATCCTTGGGATGTGCTAATACTAAACCCTTTCATAGCCAATGAAATTCTTTCTTCACTTACTACTTCATTTTGAAGAAAAGCCATGAGCTGCTGCAAACGATCTTTGGATATGGAATCACACCTGAAGGAAGTATTCCTCTGCCATGCTCTTAATAGGTCTTCTGGCAAAGATGATTCAATTAGGGGATACAGCATTGCAGTACATTTTTCTGTAGTAACGCCTAAACTTTCCAGTGATCTGAGATGTGACTCTAATTTATCATACAAGCTACTCAGTGTTGGCCTTTCTTTGGAATTGACTGCATTCGTCAATACTAGTTTGAGCAATTCACGAACATAAACTTCCACCTGCAAGTCCTCTCTACCAAATCGAGCTTGAAGACTCTCTATAGCTTTGTCATAATTCTCGGCAGTGGGTGGAAAACTAGTAACTAATTCATATGCTCTGGAACCTTCTGTCATAGCCTGAATTAAATATTGGAATTTATCTTCCTTCCCAATGTCCTCATCCTCGTGAATTTTACGGAACTGGCTCCAAAAATATAACCAATCAATTATTTCACCAGAAAATTTCTTAAATTCTATTCTTGGAAGTCTATATTTCTTTTTATCACAAACATTGTCATTCACTACACTTTGTGGAGGGGTAATGGAAACAACGGGATTCATAAAACGTGTTGCTTTTGTTCTACAGCTAAGGAATTTGTGTTTGTAATCATCAGCTGATTCACATTCCGTTTCTATTTCGTCATCCTCACACTCGTCGTCTATCATCTGTTGAAATATTAATCCATCTAAATTAGAGATATCATCATACTTTTCTTGAAGGATTTCAAGTTGCACTTGCACTTTTTCCGTTTCAGTTTGATCATCTTCTAACAACGCCATTAGTTGATTGTGTGAGCGCGTAAATAACCGCCGCTTTACGGTTCTTTCTTTAGCGAGTCTTTCCATCTTCTTTCTTCACGGGAGCCTTTTACTATGAATGAATCGTGTCACTGGTCGCCATAAAATGTTAGGTTCACTTCTTAATAAATCACATAGACTCCTCTAGAATGCATATTTTATTATTTGTTGTGGAAAGATTCACAATTCACACGACACACACCATATTGTTTTGACACTGAACTTCACTGATATCAAAGACTATGTCAAAGATACTGCACTACACTCTTGTGCTTACTGCCAACACAACACTTCCTAAGCTATTCTTGCGTTGACTTCGCGTTGTTTGGCGAAGCAGAATCTTGGTTGAAGCCTCAATTTTAATTTTAAACATTGTTGTTTCCATATTCTAACAACAATGTCCAGTGCTGTTCGTACACACACAATGAACTGTCAAGAGTGAGATTGTTTTGGATCACGCACTAATATAATTTCACTACAATGTAATATTCTTTAGTTTAATTGAGTGTATTTAAGTTACGCTATGTCCGACCTAATTTTGGTGCGTACTGCATTTTGGCGTGATTGAGTCTACAGGGTCTTTCATATAAAGTAAGAACGCCAACAGCGGTTTTGTTATCCGCTGCTGTGGCCTAGGCCGAGCTTGTGACGCGCCGTGGCCCACTGCTTTAAGCGTGTGTACAATCCTAGATGAAATATTACCTTATAAAAGATGCTGGAAGTGTCGTCCTTCCTGGGTTATACAGGCATCGTATCTGGTAACCACATTCTGGCTGACGCGAGTGAGTTCTGCTTATGTAATGTTTCTTATAATTTATTTTATGTCATTGATTGAGCACTGAGCCAGTAGCGTCAAACTTATTTTCAATTACGCGAATCTGTGCTAGTGAACGTGGTATTTCTTCAGGAAATTGCTGAACAAATGCATCACGTATTCGCCGAGCCGACTCGTACTTAAAATAAGTTTTACATACAAAAATACGATGTTGAAATGATAACTGTCTCAACATGTTAGCATCTGAGATTAAGACTGGCGACTGAACACCTGCACGCATATTGCAATGTCAAGTATATACTATGCGTGCACTTTCAATACTACAGCAGGGGGCCGTGGCGCGCCACAAGCTCAGCCAAGGCCACTGCAGAAGCGATAACAAATCCGCTGCTCGCCGTTCTTACTTGTATATACATGATCTTGTTTTCTATTCCCCCCAAAATCTGTTTTTCTCGCTATGGCTCTTAGATGATTGTCGACTAATTACCGGAATTTAGATCTATCAATTACCTTAACGATTGAGATGACTATTTCCTGAAGGTCTTTTCAACTTCAAGCATCCAGTTGTTCATAGCTTTCATTGAGAGAATAGCGGCTTCGGTGGCGTAGTTGGTAGCATGCTGAACTGCTCTGCCCAAGATAGTGGGTTCAAATCCGACCGAAGTCATCAGATTTTTTAAGAGCGTTAAAAATCCTTCAGTATGCCTTCCTTCGGAGGGGAAGTAAAGCCGGTGGTCCCATGTCATAGATTTATGGCATGTAAACGATCCTTCCACAGATTAAACTTGTGTGGAGCTAAATTTCAAGGTTAGATTTCGTTGGAACGTGGAACTACTTGAAATTGAACGGAACGTGTAGCTCACCCCCTGGGTGTCCACTGGAAGCAGCTACAGACTCTGGCGAGTCGAACATGTCCTCGGATACTCCCGGCACTAAAAGCCATACGATAAATAGATAAATAAATAAATTGAGAGAATAAGATTAAGAATTATTTTAGACAGCTTGTGATAACTCATTTGAGAATATGTCCATAAAATTTCAAATGTATTTTCCTGAATGTGTCCGAGATTTTCTCTGAACGCTGACAAAGCTCCTGGAATTTCAGTTTTCATTCAGATTGCCTCAGTACAAATTGGGATTATTATTATTATTATTATTATTATTATTACAACGAAGCAATATGCAGAAAATTATAATATAAGCTAACTCAAATGTATTCAAACTGTATATTTACACAATCGGCAATTAAAGCTAATCAAAGCAATGTACAGTAAAATATCCATGTCCAATTTGACAACCATGGATTTAATTTATATATTTTAAGTTTTAAAAAATGTTGGTTTGTTGCTCAGTTTAGGGGCTGCGACAACGCGGTCATGTACCCCCGTGTACTTTGGGTATGTGTAGAAACCGTCTGATAACCGGTGTTAATTGTAGCGGCTTCGGTGGCGTAGTCGGTAGCATGCTGAACTTCTATGCCCAAGATAGCGGGTTCAAACCCGGCCGAAGTCGTCGGATTTTTTAAGAGCGTTAAAAATCCTTCAGTATGCCTTCCTTCGGAGGGGAAGTAAAGCCGGCGGTCCCATGTCATAGATTTATGGCATGTAAAAGATCCTTTCACAGACTTAACTTGTGTAAAGCAAAATTTGTTAGGTTAGATTTCGTCAGAATGCTCTATCAAAGTTCCAACGTTCACCACTAGGTATCATTGATATCTGGTGGCGAAAGTTGGAACTACTTGAAATTGAACGGAACTCGTAGCTCACCCTTTAGGGTGTCCGCTGGAAGCAGCTACAACTCAGGCGAGCCGAACATGTCCTCGGACACTCCCGGCACTAAAAGCCATACGATAAATAATTGCGGTGACTATATTATTATACAGTATTCTGCCTAGTGGCAGGTCCATGTCTTCGTACAGAGAATTTCTGATGCCAACTTTCCCGGTCTTCAGCTTCGTTCTTCAGTCTGCTGTAACTCCTTCCATCTTTCATATCATCCAGATGTTGAATTCTTCTTCTTCCCCGTCCTGTCGTTCCTTTGATCTTCCCTTCATTGACGTCGTGCATGAGCCCCTCATGTCTAAGTATGTGCCTGATCCAGTTGGCCTTCCTCTGAAGAATTGTATTCAGAAAAGTTTTCTTCTCACCTACTCTTCTCAATACAGCATCGTTTGTCACCCGATCTGTCCACTTGATCTTCTCTATTCTCCTCCAACACCACATTTCAAAACTTTCTAAGAATTTTCTTTCCCTTTTTCTCATTGTCCACGTCTCTGCCCCGTACAGTGCAATGCTCCAGATGTAACACTTCACCAATTTCTTCCTTAGTTCCAAACTCAACTTGCTGGTGAGCAGAGTCCTCTTCTTGTTGAATGCGGCTTTGGTCATGGCGATTCTGGTGCAAATTTCATTTGTGCATTGAGCATCTTTTGTCAGCAAGCTTCCCAAGTACTTGAACTGCTTCACATTCTCCAATTCTTGATTGTCGATAGTTATCCTCAAAGGTTTCTCCCGTTTTGAAATCCACATCACTTTTGATTTCTCGATGTTGATTTCCATGCCATATATCTTTCCAGTTTCCACCAATCGGTTCATCATGTGCTGCAATTGTCTTTGATTTTTGGCGAGCACTATTAGGTCATCTGCATACTTGATGGTGTTTATGAGGCGTCCTCCTATTCTGATATTTTCGCATGCTTTCAAAGCTTCTTTCACCAGACATTCACCATACAGGTTGAAGAGACTTGGTGATAGCATCCTTGTCTGACTCCTCTTCCTATTTCCACGCTGTTCGTTTCTACGTATTTTAGTCGCACCTTTACTCTTTGTCCCAGGTACAAATTGAAAATTAGTCTCCGGTCTCTCCAGTTGATTCCTATCTCCTTAAGGATGTTCATCAATTTTGTCCAGTTGACTCTGTCGAAGGCCTTCTGCCAGTCTATAAAACAAACGCAATCTTCTTCGTTAACAGTCAAAACTCTCTCCGACAATATCCTCACTATACTGATAGCATCTCTGGTTCCTTTTCCTTTCCTAAATCCAAATTGATCCTCTCCCATTACTTCTTCAATTTTGTGTTCCAGCCGTCTATTGAGTATTCTTGCAATGATCTTCGACACATGAGAGATCAGACTAATTGTTCTGTAATCACTACATTTCGTAGCTTGTTTTTTCTTCTCAAGAGGAACCATTGTGACGTCCAAAAAGTCCTTAGGCCATTCTCCATTTTCATAAATGTTGTTGATAAGTTGTGTCAGCATTTTCAGTCCTCCGTCTATGATTTCTTTCAGCAAATCCACCGGTATGTCGTCTTTTCCTGTAGCTTTCCCTTTTTTCATGTCCTTAATTGCCCTTTCTACTTCCGTTGTCAGTATGCTGGACCCTTTCTCGTCTTAATCAATCGCCTCCTCTGTCTCTATGTCGATGTCTTGCGGACGGTGTTCCTTGTCGTAGAGTTCCTTTAAGTATTCTTCCCATATTTTCAGCACTCCCGCTTGTTCAGAAACCATTTGTCCTCTAGATTCCTCTATTCCGAATGTCCTTACTCCTTTGTTCTCGCTTCCTCACAGCTCCTTCGTTTTCTGGTACATGAGGTCGTACCTTCCTCTTCTTTGTAGTTCCTCTATGTCATCGCACATTTCTTCCATGTACTTTTCCTTTGCTTTGTCTGTTTCTCTCCTGAGTGCATTGTTAAGTCTTCTGTATTCTTTTTTGGTTATATTTTTACACTTCCTCCTTTCCTCCATCTTCTCCATCATCTCATTGGTGATCCAAGGTTCCCTCCCTACTTCACTCTTTAAAATATTCAACAAAACCAGTTTAACATTTCGCCATTGCGCTTCCACACTTGTACTTGCATTTTCACTTCTCATTACACTAAATTGTTGCTCCAATGATTCTCCTACTCTCTCATTGTTCACTCTTAACTTTTCCAGGTCCCATCTCTGCTTTCTCCTCCCACACTGTCGAATCCTCTTCAGCCGTGTATTGATGTCTGCAACCAAAAGGTTGTGATCCGAGTCGATATCGGCAGCCGGCATAGTCCTAGCGTCTTTCACACTACCCCTAAACCTCTGTTTGACAAGTATGTAGTCTAATTGATATCTGTTAATGTCTCCTGGGCTCCTCCATGTGTATAATTAGCTCTTTATTTTCTTGAGCCAAGGGTTCATCACCACTAAATTGTTTCTCTGACAGAATTCCACTAGCAGCCCTCCTCTGTCGTTCCTTCTGCCTAATCCACATTGTCCCACAATGTTTGCTTCCCTACCTTGTCCAACCACACTATTCCAGTCACCCATAATTATGGTGTTTACTCTTCCTCTGCCTTCAGAGTGAATGATATCTTCTATTTCATCGTACAATTTCTCCACTTCGTCGTCGTCGTCATGATCTGATGTTGGCATGTACACTTGAATTATCAGAATGTCCACTGGTTCTGCACTTAATTTCACAAACATTAAAAGATCGCTATGGCACATCAGTTTAGTCACACTGTGCACTAGTTGATTTCCCATCACTATTGCTACACCACGTTCAAAACCTTGTCCACCTGAATAGAACATTGTGTAATTACCTGACACTATTTCACCACTATCTGTCCATCTCACTTCACTTAAAACCATTATGTTAACTTCACATTTTTCCATTTCTCTCTTCAAATTTTCCAGTTTTCCGGCTCTTCGAAGTGTTCTTACATTCCATGTCCCAATCCTAAAATCAAAATGTTCAACTCTTTCGATGACTCCTCTAATGCACTACCCATCCGGAGATCCGATCGGGGGAGTAGTTTACCTCTGGAACGTTTTACTCCAGGAAGTGCCATTATCTATTCTCCGTCCTCCGACGTTCAGGAAATTGGTTTTTTAATTTTGGCACCTTAGTTATAACTGGATTAATAGCTCACTTAGATGGTTCCAAGTTTCACAGGCCCTCGATGTAGTCCCCACCGTTGCGTACAACGTGTTCCCAGCGATGCGGAAGTCGTTCGATCCCGTTGGCACTGCCCAATCTATTGATCGTAGGTAGAGAGCGCTCGGCAGCCTGCTTAACGTCTTCAATGGCACGGAAGCGCTGCCATACTGTTCCCCGAGGGCAGACCGTTATAGCCCAGGAATTTGTCTAAAAACGGTCAAAACCTTGAATTTTTTTTAGTAAAGCTGAAAATTGGTACAGTTGTCCTATTTGATGTTCTTAACAACATATTAAAAGTGCCCGGTCTTCCCCTGTCGGCTTCCTGGATTTCCAGCCGTTTGAACTCCTGGAATGCTGGAAAAGTAGGTGGTGTCGCTGGAATGCGCATTGTAAGCGAACGATTTGGCTTACGGTGCTCTAACATGGCTTAAATTAAAGGAGAAAAAATAATCTATAAGTTAATTCATGGGTTCGCATGTTAGCGATACTTCCGGTCTAACAGGAAATGAAAAAATGCCGCAATTTTTTTTAAAAAGGTGCCACGTTTCTCTTTTTGTGACGTTTGTTGGCAAACTATCACGAATATCGCATACAAGTCTTCTATAAAAGTTGTTGGCGACAAAATAAGCTTTCATTTGTTGTATTCATAATTGATGTGCAAGTAATAGTTGTCGAGCTACAGAGATTTAAACAATGGCGCGCGACCTGAATCAGCCCGTGTTTGCGTTGTTTCTCAGCGGCCAACTGACGCGTTCGCCCGCAGCATTGATGCGTCGAATTGGCGCAGCTTCTTGTTTTCCGTTGTTTCTAAATTTTAAACAGTTGGTCGTTGGCCGATGTGTGCTATGCCGTATAAGTGTTATTTATTGTGTTGTCATAAAAATGAGTTTTGAAGACTGCATTTTGTGTAAGAAGCCACTCGACGATCCGATGGGCGTTGTTTGTATTTTAAAAGGTTTTAGAAGGAAAACTAACACCGCAAGAAGTATGCGAAGATCAAGTTGTAACTCGGGCCATGGAGTACATGGAAGACAGGATGAAGACTCTTGTCAGAAGCTAGCCGGACAGCGAAGCTGTGGGCGGAGTACTACAGGCAATAGGAAATCGTTCGGCTGTTTATTCGGGCAGAAAGAACATCAAATTGGAACCTCCATTTGTACTGCGTATCGAAGATGTTGCCATACCTACACGCTGCAGGGCATATTCACTACGCTAAGTCAGCCTACTTGTACCTGCATCAAATGCTTAAGTTAGATCAGAAGATGCCCGTGGACGAGTACATCAACTTCACGAAGAACGGGTACTTTTCCATCCGACGCTCGCATGATTTTTGGGCTGGAATATGGTCAGATATGGCCATAGAACAGGATCATATGCGGCCTATGAAATCACGTGAAGGTTTAACAAGAAGACGAGGAGTGGAGATAGCGCGCTGGCTCACTTTGTCTGGCGTTTCCACTGTGCATCCCGATCTGTGAAGCTGTAGAAAATGTGTCTGGTATAGAGACAAAATCCTCGGAACAACACGTTGAGTTGAGAGACTCGCGGCGGAAGCTGGAGAACCGCCACGCAGAAGTGTTTCGCTCGTGGGTAGAAGATCGCTCTCCGTGGGATTTAAATAAAGAAAATCTTCAATCGCTTTCCACTGGCGTAGTTGCAGACAACAGCATCAACTGCGATAAGGCTCGAGAAGTTGGTGAAGTAGCAATACAACAAATGGTGGGGAAAAGTTTTGAGTGTCTCAAGCTCACAAGAAAAAGCCGCCTAGTCCCTTTGTCAGTTGTTGGGTGCCAACTAAAAATTCGTGATGACATCGTCCCGGTCAACCCGCACTAACTTTTCATGCGAATCATATGTGTGATGAAATCGGGAGCGGATATCGGGGAGTTCTTGAAGTACGAGCTTGCACCGACGCCTCCAGCTTTCTTCGATTCATCCTTATTGAAAAGACAGCCAAGTCAGCACTTCAACACCTTTTTAAATCTTCAGAAGCCCCCAAAGATTTTGAAGAACAACGCAAAGTAGTCGTTGATGGAGGCCTGCTTTCCCATACCGTTGTATGGCCAAGACCTGCAACTTTTAGTGACATAATCCAGTCCTACAAGTTGTACATAAGCAAGCACTATCCTTCAAACGTTGCCATTGTGTTTGGCAACTACGATCAGGCTCCAAGCACGAAGAACCAGGAGCAGGCACGCCGTGCGGGGAAGCAGACGTCCATAGACATCGTCTTCGATTCCAACACAATGGTTTCCACTTCTCAGGCAGACTTTCTAAGTAACACCAAAAAAAAGGGACGGTTCATCTCTACGTTGACAAAGGAGCTTAGAAATGCTGGAGTTGCTGTTCACCAGGCGACAGGGGATGCAGATACACTAATTGTCGACGTAGCGTTGTCTCTAGATGCCGAAGATCATGCTGTTACTGTTATAGCGTCAGGCATTGATGTCCTATGCATGTTGTTGGCAAAAGCAAGAGAGAACAACAACATCCATTTTTACAGTCCTGGTAACTCGAAATCTCTTGGAAAGATTTTCCCTATCACAAACATTCAGGAAGATATCGGCGAGATGAAAAGTTGTGTGCTATTTGCACATACCGGGAGCGGATGTGACACAACTTCGGCTATTTTAAGCAAAGGGAAGAAGCGTCTATGGGTCATTCTCAAATACAACGAAGATCTTTGTAAAATTGTCGAAGTTTTCAATCAGCCTGGCGCATCCAAGGAAGATATCAAGATAGCTGGAGAAAAATTTGTTCTGGAGTTGTTCAACGGAAAGGGCTCCAGTTCTCTAAACGAGCTTCGTGTGCATCTGTATGGAAGGACTATCGCAAGACAGACAGTTACTGCTTCGTTCGATTTGGCCACTTTGCCACCAACGTCCGACGCATTCACTGCGTACATATTTGCAGGTATATATTATTTCAGTATGTTATTACACCATTTTACTTTGCTGTGATAAAACTAACATTCTCTTTTGTTTATAAATTGGTTTCTAACAAAAATTATTTGAATTATTTGATAAATAATACATATAAACTGTATTAGTTTTAAGCAGAAATATCTACTTCGATATTCGCACTACTTTTTACTTAAGATATTTGTTCTCCTAAAAATGGCTTTAAAATAATAATTTATGATCGCCAAGTCACAAATGGTTACATATTTTACATAATAAAACATTAATTATGTTTACCTAGCTCAATAAAGCACGTAAAAAACCACCGAGAACAACTTATACAATGAAGAGATGTCGATGGAGGAGGGGGGGGACTCAAAATGCGGAATTGAATTATTTTCACTATTAGGAGCAGATGTACAAAAAGGGTGCTTTTCATTAAAATCACACAAAAAAATTAAACAATTTTTTTTTTGGGGGGGAGGGGATTTTTTGAGAAGGGTGGGTTTAAGCGTGAAATATTTTGAAAAGAGGGGAAGCACTTCATTTATCATAGAGAAAGGAAGCTCCTATCGGATGTAACAATGCAAAATCAGAGCGCGTCCCGGTCGCAGTGTGTGTGTAGCGCAGACGGAGAAGAGAATGACGTAACAATCTTTTGTTTACACCGCTATAGCTCGGCAACTATTATTCGGACATCGATTATAAATACATCAAATGAAAGCTTATTTTGTCGCCAACAACTTTCATAGAAGACTTGTCTGCGATATTCGTGATAATTTGCCAACAAACGTAAAAAAAAAAAAAAAAAAAGTGGCACTTTTTTTAAATTTCGCGGCATTTTTTCGTTTCCTGTTAGACCGGAAGTATCGCTAACATGCCAACCCATGAATTAACTTATAGCTTATTTTGTCTCCTTTAATTTAAGCCATGTTAGCGCACTGTAAGCCAAATTGTTCGCTTACAATGCGCATTCCAGCGACACCTCCTACTTCTCCAGCATTCCAGGAGTTCAAACGGCTGGAAATCCAGGAAACCGACACGGGAAGACCGGGGACTTTAAATATGTTGTTAAGAACATCAAATAGGACAACTGTACCAATTTTCAGCTTTACTAAAAAATTTTCAAGGTTAAAACCTAAAATTCCTGGGCTATTAATGCGGCGTACTATTGTCGTTTCTGCAAGACCATCTCCGAGGAGCTCTGAGAAGGAAACGGCGTCACCACATGGTTACACCGCCCATTGTTCTGCATGACAATGCTAAGGCACACACAGCAGGCGTTGTGTCGGCATTGTTGGATCGCTGGGGCTGGGAGGTCCTCTATCACCCCCCCCCCATATTCTCCCGACATCAGTCCCTGCGACTATGATCTCATCCCGAAGATGAAGATGACAATGACGTTAAGCAGGCTGCCGAGCGCTCTCTTCGTACCATCAATAGATAGGGCAGTGCCAACGGGATCCAACGACTTCCGCATCGCTGGGAACACGTTGTACGCAACGGTGGGGACTACGTCGAGGGCCTGTGAAACTTGGAACCATCTAAGTGAGCCTAGTTGATTTCCCATCACTATTGCTACACCACGTTCAAAACCTTGTCCACCTGAATAGAACATTGTGTAATTACCTGACACTATTTCACCACTATCTGTCCATCTCACTTCACTTAAAACCATTATGTTAACTTCACATTTTTCCATTTCTCTCTTCAAATTTTCCAGTTTTCCGGCTCTTCGAAGTGTTCTTACATTCCATGTCCCAATCCTAAAATCAAAATGTTCAACTCTTTCGATGACTCCTCTAATGCACTACCCATCCGGAGATCCGATCGGGGGAGTAGTTTACCTCTGGAACGTTTTACTCCAGGAAGTGCCATTATCTATTCTCCGTCCTCCGACGTTCAGGAAATTGGTTTTTTAATTTTGGCACCTTAGTTATAACTGGATTAATAGCTCACTTAGATGGTTCCAAGTTTCACAGGCCCTCGATGTAGTCCCCACCGTTGCGTACAACGTGTTCCCAGCGATGCGGAAGTCGTTCGATCCCGTTGGCACTGCCCAATCTATTGATCGTAGGTAGAGAGCGCTCGGCAGCCTGCTTAACGTCTTCAATGGCACGGAAGCGCTGCCATACTGTTCCCCGAGGGCAGACCGTTACAGCCCAGGAATTTGTCTAAAAACGGTCAAAACCTTGAATTTTTTTTAGTAAAGCTGAAAATTGGTACAGTTGTCCTATTTGATGTTCTTAACAACATATTAAAAGTGCCCGGTCTTCCCCTGTCGGCTTCCTGGATTTCCAGCCGTTTGAACTCCTGGAATGCTGGAAAAGTAGGTGGTGTCGCTGGAATGCGCATTGTAAGCGAACGATTTGGCTTACGGTGCTCTAACATGGCTTAAATTAAAGGACAAAAAATAATCTATAAGTTAATTCATGGGTTCGCATGTTAGCGATACTTCCGGTCTAACAGGAAATGAAAAAATGCCGCAATTTTTTTTAAAAAGGTGCCACGTTTCTCTTTTTTTGACGTTTGTTGGCAAACTATCACGAATATCGCATACAAGTCTTCTATAAAAGTTGTTGGCGACAAAATAAGCTTTCATTTGTTGTATTCATAATTGATGTGCAAGTAATAGTTGTCGAGCTACAGAGATTTAAACAATGGCGCGCGACCTGAATCAGCCCGTGTTTGCGTTGTTTCTCAGCGGCCAACTGACGCGTTCGCCCGCAGCATTGATGCGTCGAATTGGCGCAGCTTCTTGTTTTCCGTTGTTTCTAAATTTTAAACAGTTGGTCGTTGGCCGATGTGTGCTATGCCGTATAAGTGTTATTTATTGTGTTGTCATAAAAATGAGTTTTGAAGACTGCATTTTGTGTAAGAAGCCACTCGACGATCCGATGGGCGTTGTTTGTATTTTAAAAGGTTTTAGAAGGAAAACTAACACCGCAAGAAGTATGCGAAGATCAAGTTGTAACTCGGGCCATGGAGTACATGGAAGACAGGATGAAGACTCTTGTCAGAAGCTAGCCGGACAGCGAAGCTGTGGGCGGAGTACTACAGGCGATAGGAAATCGTTCGGCTGTTTATTCGGGCAGAAAGAACATCAAATTGGAACCTCCATTTGTACTGCGTATCGAAGATGTTGCCATACCTACACGCTGCAGGGCATATTCACTACGCTAAGTCAGCCTACTTGTACCTGCATCAAATGCTTAAGTTAGATCAGAAGATGCCCGTGGACGAGTACATCAACTTCACGAAGAACGGGTACTTTTCCATCCGACGCTCGCATGATTTTTGGGCTGGAATATGGTCAGATATGGCCATAGAACAGGATCATATGCGGCCTATGAAATCACGTGAAGGTTTAACAAGAAGACGAGGAGTGGAGATAGCGCGCTGGCTCACTTTGTCTGGCGTTTCCACTGTGCATCCCGATCTGTGAAGCTGTAGAAAATGTGTCTGGTATAGAGACAAAATCCTCGGAACAACACGTTGAGTTGAGAGACTCGCGGCGGAAGCTGGAGAACCGCCACGCAGAAGTGTTTCGCTCGTGGGTAGAAGATCGCTCTCCGTGGGATTTAAATAAAGAAAATCTTCAATCGCTTTCCACTGGCGTAGTTGCAGACAACAGCATCAACTGCGATAAGGCTCGAGAAGTTGGTGAAGTAGCAATACAACAAATGGTGGGGAAAAGTTTTGAGTGTCTCAAGCTCACAAGAAAAAGCCGCCTAGTCCCTTTGTCAGTTGTTGGGTGCCAACTAAAAATTCGTGATGACATCGTCCCGGTCAACCCGCACTAACTTTTCATGCGAATCATATGTGTGATGAAATCGGGAGCGGATATCGGGGAGTTCTTGAAGTACGAGCTTGCACCGACGCCTCCAGCTTTCTTCGATTCATCCTTATTGAAAAGACAGCCAAGTCAGCACTTCAACACCTTTTTAAATCTTCAGAAGCCCCCAAAGATTTTGAAGAACAACGCAAAGTAGTCGTTGATGGAGGCCTGCTTTCCCATACCGTTGTATGGCCAAGACCTGCAACTTTTAGTGACATAATCCAGTCCTACAAGTTGTACATAAGCAAGCACTATCCTTCAAACGTTGCCATTGTGTTTGGCAACTACGATCAGGCTCCAAGCACGAAGAACCAGGAGCAGGCACGCCGTGCGGGGAAGCAGACGTCCATAGACATCGTCTTCGATTCCAACACAATGGTTTCCACTTCTCAGGCAGACTTTCTAAGTAACACCAAAAAAAAGGGACGGTTCATCTCTACGTTGACAAAGGAGCTTAGAAATGCTGGAGTTGCTGTTCACCAGGCGACAGGGGATGCAGATACACTAATTGTCGACGTAGCGTTGTCTCTAGATGCCGAAGATCATGCTGTTACTGTTATAGCGTCAGGCATTGATGTCCTATGCATGTTGTTGGCAAAAGCAAGAGAGAACAACAACATCCATTTTTACAGTCCTGGTAACTCGAAATCTCTTGGAAAGATTTTCCCTATCACAAACATTCAGGAAGATATCGGCGAGATGAAAAGTTG
Source organism: Meconema thalassinum (assembly GCA_946902985.2). Classification (NCBI taxonomy): domain Eukaryota; kingdom Metazoa; phylum Arthropoda; class Insecta; order Orthoptera; family Tettigoniidae; genus Meconema; species Meconema thalassinum. The sequence continues at coordinate 534,050,785 of OX336390.1, read as the reverse complement.
TGTGCTATTTGCACATACCGGGAGCGGATGTGACACAACTTCGGCTATTTTAAGCAAAGGGAAGAAGCGTCTATGGGTCATTCTCAAATACAACGAAGATCTTTGTAAAATTGTCGAAGTTTTCAATCAGCCTGGCGCATCCAAGGAAGATATCAAGATAGCTGGAGAAAAATTTGTTCTGGAGTTGTTCAACGGAAAGGGCTCCAGTTCTCTAAACGAGCTTCGTGTGCATCTGTATGGAAGGACTATCGCAAGACAGACAGTTACTGCTTCGTTCGATTTGGCCACTTTGCCACCAACGTCCGACGCATTCACTGCGTACATATTTGCAGGTATATATTATTTCAGTATGTTATTACACCATTTTACTTTGCTGTGATAAAACTAACATTCTCTTTTGTTTATAAATTGGTTTCTAACAAAAATTATTTGAATTATTTGATAAATAATACATATAAACTGTATTAGTTTTAAGCAGAAATATCTACTTCGATATTCGCACTACTTTTTACTTAAGATATTTGTTCTCCTAAAAATGGCTTTAAAATAATAATTTATGATCGCCAAGTCACAAATGGTTACATATTTTACATAATAAAACATTAATTATGTTTACCTAGCTCAATAAAGCACGTAAAAAACCACCGAGAACAACTTATACAATGAAGAGATGTCGATGGAGGAGGGGGGGGACTCAAAATGCGGAATTGAATTATTTTCACTATTAGGAGCAGATGTACAAAAAGGGTGCTTTTCATTAAAATCACACAAAAAAATTAAACAATTTTTTTTTTGGGGGGGAGGGGATTTTTTGAGAAGGGTGGGTTTAAGCGTGAAATATTTTGAAAAGAGGGGAAGCACTTCATTTATCATAGAGAAAGGAAGCTCCTATCGGATGTAACAATGCAAAATCAGAGCGCGTCCCGGTCGCAGTGTGTGTGTAGCGCAGACGGAGAAGAGAATGACGTAACAATCTTTTGTTTACACCGCTATAGCTCGGCAACTATTATTCGGACATCGATTATAAATACATCAAATGAAAGCTTATTTTGTCGCCAACAACTTTCATAGAAGACTTGTCTGCGATATTCGTGATAATTTGCCAACAAACGTAAAAAAAAAAAAAAAAAAAAAGTGGCACTTTTTTTAAATTTCGCGGCATTTTTTCGTTTCCTGTTAGACCGGAAGTATCGCTAACATGCCAACCCATGAATTAACTTATAGCTTATTTTGTCTCCTTTAATTTAAGCCATGTTAGCGCACTGTAAGCCAAATTGTTCGCTTACAATGCGCATTCCAGCGACACCTCCTACTTCTCCAGCATTCCAGGAGTTCAAACGGCTGGAAATCCAGGAAACCGACACGGGAAGACCGGGGACTTTAAATATGTTGTTAAGAACATCAAATAGGACAACTGTACCAATTTTCAGCTTTACTAAAAAATTTTCAAGGTTAAAACCTAAAATTCCTGGGCTATTAATGCGGCGTACTATTGTCGTTTCTGCAAGACCATCTCCGAGGAGCTCTGAGAAGGAAACGGCGTCACCACATGGTTACACCGCCCATTGTTCTGCATGACAATGCTAAGGCACACACAGCAGGCGTTGTGTCGGCATTGTTGGATCGCTGGGGCTGGGAGGTCCTCTATCACCCCCCCCCCCCATATTCTCCCGACATCAGTCCCTGCGACTATGATCTCATCCCGAAGATGAAGATGACAATGACGTTAAGCAGGCTGCCGAGCGCTCTCTTCGTACCATCAATAGATAGGGCAGTGCCAACGGGATCCAACGACTTCCGCATCGCTGGGAACACGTTGTACGCAACGGTGGGGACTACGTCGAGGGCCTGTGAAACTTGGAACCATCTAAGTGAGCCTAGTTGATTTCCCATCACTATTGCTACACCACGTTCAAAACCTTGTCCACCTGAATAGAACATTGTGTAATTACCTGACACTATTTCACCACTATCTGTCCATCTCACTTCACTTAAAACCATTATGTTAACTTCACATTTTTCCATTTCTCTCTTCAAATTTTCCAGTTTTCCGGCTCTTAGAAGTGTTCTTACATTCCATGTCCCAATCCTAAAATCAAAATGTTCAACTCTTTCGATGACTCCTCTAATGCACTACCCATCCGGAGATCCGATCGGGGGAGTAGTTTACCTCTGGAACGTTTTACTCCAGGAAGTGCCATTATCTATTCTCCGTCCTCCGACGTTCAGGAAATTGGTTTTTTAATTTTGGCACCTTAGTTATAACTGGATTAATAGCTCACTTAGATGGTTCCAAGTTTCACAGGCCCTCGATGTAGTCCCCACCGTTGCGTACAACGTGTTCCCAGCGATGCGGAAGTCGTTCGATCCCGTTGGCACTGCCCAATCTATTGATCGTAGGTAGAGAGCGCTCGGCAGCCTGCTTAACGTCTTCAATGGCACGGAAGCGCTGCCATACTGTTCCCCGAGGGCAGACCGTTATAGCCCAGGAATTTGTCTAAAAACGGTCAAAACCTTGAATTTTTTTTAGTAAAGCTGAAAATTGGTACAGTTGTCCTATTTGATGTTCTTAACAACATATTAAAAGTGCCCGGTCTTCCCCTGTCGGCTTCCTGGATTTCCAGCCGTTTGAACTCTTGGAATGCTGGAAAAGTAGGTGGTGTCGCTGGAATGCGCATTGTAAGCGAACGATTTGGCTTACGGTGCTCTAACATGGCTTAAATTAAAGGAGAAAAAATAATCTATAAGTTAATTCATGGGTTCGCATGTTAGCGATACTTCCGGTCTAACAGGAAATGAAAAAATGCCGCAATTTTTTTTAAAAAGGTGCCACGTTTCTCTTTTTTTGACGTTTGTTGGCAAACTATCACGAATATCGCATACAAGTCTTCTATAAAAGTTGTTGGCGACAAAATAAGCTTTCATTTGTTGTATTCATAATTGATGTGCAAGTAATAGTTGTCGAGCTACAGAGATTTAAACAATGGCGCGCGACCTGAATCAGCCCGTGTTTGCGTTGTTTCTCAGCGGCCAACTGACGCGTTCGCCCGCAGCATTGATGCGTCGATTTGGCGCAGCTTCTTGTTTTCCGTTGTTTCTAAATTTTAAACAGTTGGTCGTTGGCCGATGTGTGCTATGCCGTATAAGTGTTATTTATTGTGTTGTCATAAAAATGAGTTTTGAAGACTGCATTTTGTGTAAGAAGCCACTCGACGATCCGATGGGCGTTGTTTGTATTTTAAAAGGTTTTAGAAGGAAAACTAACACCGCAAGAAGTATGCGAAGATCAAGTTGTAACTCGGGCCATGGAGTACATGGAAGACAGGATGAAGACTCTTGTCAGAAGCTAGCCGGACAGCGAAGCTGTGGGCGGAGTACTACAGGCAATAGGAAATCGTTCGGCTGTTTATTCGGGCAGAAAGAACATCAAATTGGAACCTCCATTTGTACTGCGTATCGAAGATGTTGCCATACCTACACGCTGCAGGGCATATTCACTACGCTAAGTCAGCCTACTTGTACCTGCATCAAATGCTTAAGTTAGATCAGAAGATGCCCGTGGACGAGTACATCAACTTCACGAAGAACGGGTACTTTTCCATCCGACGCTCGCATGATTTTTGGGCTGGAATATGGTCAGATATGGCCATAGAACAGGATCATATGCGGCCTATGAAATCACGTGAAGGTTTAACAAGAAGACGAGGAGTGGAGATAGCGCGCTGGCTCACTTTGTCTGGCGTTTCCACTGTGCATCCCGATCTGTGAAGCTGTAGAAAATGTGTCTGGTATAGAGACAAAATCCTCGGAACAACACGTTGAGTTGAGAGACTCGCGGCGGAAGCTGGAGAACCGCCACGCAGAAGTGTTTCGCTCGTGGGTAGAAGATCGCTCTCCGTGGGATTTAAATAAAGAAAATCTTCAATCGCTTTCCACTGGCGTAGTTGCAGACAACAGCATCAACTGCGATAAGGCTCGAGAAGTTGGTGAAGTAGCAATACAACAAATGGTGGGGAAAAGTTTTGAGTGTCTCAAGCTCACAAGAAAAAGCCGCCTAGTCCCTTTGTCAGTTGTTGGGTGCCAACTAAAAATTCGTGATGACATCGTCCCGGTCAACCCGCACTAACTTTTCATGCGAATCATATGTGTGATGAAATCGGGAGCGGATATCGGGGAGTTCTTGAAGTACGAGCTTGCACCGACGCCTCCAGCTTTCTTCGATTCATCCTTATTGAAAAGACAGCCAAGTCAGCACTTCAACACCTTTTTAAATCTTCAGAAGCCCCCAAAGATTTTGAAGAACAACGCAAAGTAGTCGTTGATGGAGGCCTGCTTTCCCATACCGTTGTATGGCCAAGACCTGCAACTTTTAGTGACATAATCCAGTCCTACAAGTTGTACATAAGCAAGCACTATCCTTCAAACGTTGCCATTGTGTTTGGCAACTACGATCAGGCTCCAAGCACGAAGAACCAGGAGCAGGCACGCCGTGCGGGGAAGCAGACGTCCATAGACATCGTCTTCGATTCCAACACAATGGTTTCCACTTCTCAGGCAGACTTTCTAAGTAACACCAAAAAAAAGGGACGGTTCATCTCTACGTTGACAAAGGAGCTTAGAAATGCTGGAGTTGCTGTTCACCAGGCGACAGGGGATGCAGATACACTAATTGTCGACGTAGCGTTGTCTCTAGATGCCGAAGATCATGCTGTTACTGTTATAGCGTCAGGCATTGATGTCCTATGCATGTTGTTGGCAAAAGCAAGAGAGAACAACAACATCCATTTTTACAGTCCTGGTAACTCGAAATCTCTTGGAAAGATTTTCCCTATCACAAACATTCAGGAAGATATCGGCGAGATGAAAAGTTGTGTGCTATTTGCACATACCGGGAGCGGATGTGACACAACTTCGGCTATTTTAAGCAAAGGGAAGAAGCGTCTATGGGTCATTCTCAAATACAACGAAGATCTTTGTAAAATTGTCGAAGTTTTCAATCAGCCTGGCGCATCCAAGGAAGATATCAAGATAGCTGGAGAAAAATTTGTTCTGGAGTTGTTCAACGGAAAGGGCTCCAGTTCTCTAAACGAGCTTCGTGTGCATCTGTATGGAAGGACTATCGCAAGACAGACAGTTACTGCTTCGTTCGATTTGGCCACTTTGCCACCAACGTCCGACGCATTCACTGCGTACATATTTGCAGGTATATATTATTTCAGTATGTTATTACACCATTTTACTTTGCTGTGATAAAACTAACATTCTCTTTTGTTTATAAATTGGTTTCTAACAAAAATTATTTGAATTATTTGATAAATAATACATATAAACTGTATTAGTTTTAAGCAGAAATATCTACTTCGATATTCGCACTACTTTTTACTTAAGATATTTGTTCTCCTAAAAATGGCTTTAAAATAATAATTTATGATCGCCAAGTCACAAATGGTTACATATTTTACATAATAAAACATTAATTATGTTTACCTAGCTCAATAAAGCACGTAAAAAACCACCGAGAACAACTTATACAATGAAGAGATGTCGATGGAGGAGGGGGGGACTCAAAATGCGGAATTGAATTATTTTCACTATTAGGAGCAGATGTACAAAAAGGGTGCTTTTCATTAAAATCACACAAAAAAATTAAACAATTTTTTTTTGGGGGGGGGGAGGGGATTTTTTGAGAAGGGTGGGTTTAAGCGTGAAATATTTTGAAAAGAGGGGAAGCACTTCATTTATCATAGAGAAAGGAAGCTCCTATCGGATGTAACAATGCAAAATCAGAGCGCGTCCCGGTCGCAGTGTGTGTGTAGCGCAGACGGAGAAGAGAATGACGTAACAATCTTTTGTTTACACCGCTATAGCTCGGCAACTATTATTCGGACATCGATTATAAATACATCAAATGAAAGCTTATTTTGTCGCCAACAACTTTCATAGAAGACTTGTCTGCGATATTCGTGATAATTTGCCAACAAACGTAAAAAAAAAAAAAAAAAAAAAAAGTGGAACCCATGAATTAACTTATAGCTTATTTTGTCTCCTTTAATTTAAGCCATGTTAGCGCACTGTAAGCCAAATTGTTCGCTTACAATGCGCATTCCAGCGACACCTCCTACTTCTCCAGCATTCCAGGAGTTCAAACGGCTGGAAATCCAGGAAACCGACACGGGAAGACCGGGGACTTTAAATATGTTGTTAAGAACATCAAATAGGACAACTGTACCAATTTTCAGCTTTACTAAAAAATTTTCAAGGTTAAAACCTAAAATTCCTGGGCTATTAATGCGGCGTACTATTGTCGTTTCTGCAAGACCATCTCCGAGGAGCTCTGAGAAGGAAACGGCGTCACCACATGGTTACACCGCCCATTGTTCTGCATGACAATGCTAAGGCACACACAGCAGGCGTTGTGTCGGCATTGTTGGATCGCTGGGGCTGGGAGGTCCTCTATCACCCCCCCCCCCCCCATATTCTCCCGACATCAGTCCCTGCGACTATGATCTCATCCCGAAGATGAAGATGACAATGACGTTAAGCAGGCTGCCGAGCGCTCTCTTCGTACCATCAATAGATAGGGCAGTGCCAACGGGATCCAACGACTTCCGCATCGCTGGGAACACGTTGTACGCAACGGTGGGGACTACGTCGAGGGCCTGTGAAACTTGGAACCATCTAAGTGAGCCTAGTTGATTTCCCATCACTATTGCTACACCACGTTCAAAACCTTGTCCACCTGAATAGAACATTGTGTAATTACCTGACACTATTTCACCACTATCTGTCCATCTCACTTCACTTAAAACCATTATGTTAACTTCACATTTTTCCATTTCTCTCTTCAAATTTTCCAGTTTTCCGGCTCTTCGAAGTGTTCTTACATTCCATGTCCCAATCCTAAAATCAAAATGTTCAACTCTTTCGATGACTCCTCTAATGCACTACCCATCCGGAGATCCGATCGGGGGAGTAGTTTACCTCTGGAACGTTTTACTCCAGGAAGTGCCATTATCTATTCTCCGTCCTCCGACGTTCAGGAAATTGGTTTTTTAATTTTGGCACCTTAGTTATAACTGGATTAATAGCTCACTTAGATGGTTCCAAGTTTCACAGGCCCTCGATGTAGTCCCCACCGTTGCGTACAACGTGTTCCCAGCGATGCGGAAGTCGTTCGATCCCGTTGGCACTGCCCAATCTATTGATCGTAGGTAGAGAGCGCTCGGCAGCCTGCTTAACGTCTTCAATGGCACGGAAGCGCTGCCATACTGTTCCCCGAGGGCAGACCGTTATAGCCCAGGAATTTGTCTAAAAACGGTCAAAACCTTGAATTTTTTTTAGTAAAGCTGAAAATTGGTACAGTTGTCCTATTTGATGTTCTTAACAACATATTAAAAGTGCCCGGTCTTCCCCTGTCGGCTTCCTGGATTTCCAGCCCTTTGAACTCTTGGAATGCTGGAAAAGTAGGTGGTGTCGCTGGAATGCGCATTGTAAGCGAACGATTTGGCTTACGGTGCTCTAACATGGCTTAAATTAAAGGAGAAAAAATAATCTATAAGTTAATTCATGGGTTCGCATGTTAGCGATACTTCCGGTCTAACAGGAAATGAAAAAATGCCGCAATTTTTTTTAAAAAGGTGCCACGTTTCTCTTTTTTTGACGTTTGTTGGCAAACTATCACGAATATCGCATACAAGTCTTCTATAAAAGTTGTTGGCGACAAAATAAGCTTTCATTTGTTGTATTCATAATTGATGTGCAAGTAATAGTTGTCGAGCTACAGAGATTTAAACAATGGCGCGCGACCTGAATCAGCCCGTGTTTGCGTTGTTTCTCAGCGGCCAACTGACGCGTTCGCCCGCAGCATTGATGCGTCGAATTGGCGCAGCTTCTTGTTTTCCGTTGTTTCTAAATTTTAAACAGTTGGTCGTTGGCCGATGTGTGCTATGCCGTATAAGTGTTATTTATTGTGTTGTCATAAAAATGAGTTTTGAAGACTGCATTTTGTGTAAGAAGCCACTCGACGATCCGATGGGCGTTGTTTGTATTTTAAAAGGTTTTAGAAGGAAAACTAACACCGCAAGAAGTATGCGAAGATCAAGTTGTAACTCGGGCCATGGAGTACATGGAAGACAGGATGAAGACTCTTGTCAGAAGCTAGCCGGACAGCGAAGCTGTGGGCGGAGTACTACAGGCAATAGGAAATCGTTCGGCTGTTTATTCGGGCAGAAAGAACATCAAATTGGAACCTCCATTTGTACTGCGTATCGAAGATGTTGCCATACCTACACGCTGCAGGGCATATTCACTACGCTAAGTCAGCCTACTTGTACCTGCATCAAATGCTTAAGTTAGATCAGAAGATGCCCGTGGACGAGTACATCAACTTCACGAAGAACGGGTACTTTTCCATCCGACGCTCGCATGATTTTTGGGCTGGAATATGGTCAGATATGGCCATAGAACAGGATCATATGCGGCCTATGAAATCACGTGAAGGTTTAACAAGAAGACGAGGAGTGGAGATAGCGCGCTGGCTCACTTTGTCTGGCGTTTCCACTGTGCATCCCGATCTGTGAAGCTGTAGAAAATGTGTCTGGTATAGAGACAAAATCCTCGGAACAACACGTTGAGTTGAGAGACTCGCGGCGGAAGCTGGAGAACCGCCACGCAGAAGTGTTTCGCTCGTGGGTAGAAGATCGCTCTCCGTGGGATTTAAATAAAGAAAATCTTCAATCGCTTTCCACTGGCGTAGTTGCAGACAACAGCATCAACTGCGATAAGGCTCGAGAAGTTGGTGAAGTAGCAATACAACAAATGGTGGGGAAAAGTTTTGAGTGTCTCAAGCTCACAAGAAAAAGCCGCCTAGTCCCTTTGTCAGTTGTTGGGTGCCAACTAAAAATTCGTGATGACATCGTCCCGGTCAACCCGCACTAACTTTTCATGCGAATCATATGTGTGATGAAATCGGGAGCGGATATCGGGGAGTTCTTGAAGTACGAGCTTGCACCGACGCCTCCAGCTTTCTTCGATTCATCCTTATTGAAAAGACAGCCAAGTCAGCACTTCAACACCTTTTTAAATCTTCAGAAGCCCCCAAAGATTTTGAAGAACAACGCAAAGTAGTCGTTGATGGAGGCCTGCTTTCCCATACCGTTGTATGGCCAAGACCTGCAACTTTTAGTGACATAATCCAGTCCTACAAGTTGTACATAAGCAAGCACTATCCTTCAAACGTTGCCATTGTGTTTGGCAACTACGATCAGGCTCCAAGCACGAAGAACCAGGAGCAGGCACGCCGTGCGGGGAAGCAGACGTCCATAGACATCGTCTTCGATTCCAACACAATGGTTTCCACTTCTCAGGCAGACTTTCTAAGTAACACCAAAAAAAAGGGACGGTTCATCTCTACGTTGACAAAGGAGCTTAGAAATGCTGGAGTTGCTGTTCACCAGGCGACAGGGGATGCAGATACACTAATTGTCGACGTAGCGTTGTCTCTAGATGCCGAAGATCATGCTGTTACTGTTATAGCGTCAGGCATTGATGTCCTATGCATGTTGTTGGCAAAAGCAAGAGAGAACAACAACATCCATTTTTACAGTCCTGGTAACTCGAAATCTCTTGGAAAGATTTTCCCTATCACAAACATTCAGGAAGATATCGGCGAGATGAAAAGTTGTGTGCTATTTGCACATACCGGGAGCGGATGTGACACAACTTCGGCTATTTTAAGCAAAGGGAAGAAGCGTCTATGGGTCATTCTCAAATACAACGAAGATCTTTGTAAAATTGTCGAAGTTTTCAATCAGCCTGGCGCATCCAAGGAAGATATCAAGATAGCTGGAGAAAAATTTGTTCTGGAGTTGTTCAACGGAAAGGGCTCCAGTTCTCTAAACGAGCTTCGTGTGCATCTGTATGGAAGGACTATCGCAAGACAGACAGTTACTGCTTCGTTCGATTTGGCCACTTTGCCACCAACGTCCGACGCATTCACTGCGTACATATTTGCAGGTATATATTATTTCAGTATGTTATTACACCATTTTACTTTGCTGTGATAAAACTAACATTCTCTTTTGTTTATAAATTGGTTTCTAACAAAAATTATTTGAATTATTTGATAAATAATACATATAAACTGTATTAGTTTTAAGCAGAAATATCTACTTCGATATTCGCACTACTTTTTACTTAAGATATTTGTTCTCCTAAAAATGGCTTTAAAATAATAATTTATGATCGCCAAGTCACAAATGGTTACATATTTTACATAATAAAACATTAATTATGTTTACCTAGCTCAATAAAGCACGTAAAAAACCACCGAGAACAACTTATACAATGAAGAGATGTCGATGGAGGAGGGGGGGGGACTCAAAATGCGGAATTGAATTATTTTCACTATTAGGAGCAGATGTACAAAAAGGGTGCTTTTCATTAAAATCACACAAAAAAATTAAACAATTTTTTTTTTGGGGGGGAGGGGATTTTTTGAGAAGGGTGGGTTTAAGCGTGAAATATTTTGAAAAGAGGGGAAGCACTTCATTTATCATAGAGAAAGGAAGCTCCTATCGGATGTAACAATGCAAAATCAGAGCGCGTCCCGGTCGCAGTGTGTGTGTAGCGCAGACGGAGAAGAGAATGACGTAACAATCTTTTGTTTACACCGCTATAGCTCGGCAACTATTATTCGGACATCGATTATAAATACATCAAATGAAAGCTTATTTTGTCGCCAACAACTTTCATAGAAGACTTGTCTGCGATATTCGTGATAATTTGCCAACAAACGTAAAAAAAAAAAAAAAAAAAAAAAAGTGGCACTTTTTTTAAATTTCGCGGCATTTTTTCGTTTCCTGTTAGACCGGAAGTATCGCTAACATGCCAACCCATGAATTAACTTATAGCTTATTTTGTCTCCTTTAATTTAAGCCATGTTAGCGCACTGTAAGCCAAATTGTTCGCTTACAATGCGCATTCCAGCGACACCTCCTACTTCTCCAGCATTCCAGGAGTTCAAACGGCTGGAAATCCAGGAAACCGACAAGGGAAGACCGGGGACTTTAAATATGTTGTTAAGAACATCAAATAGGACAACTGTACCAATTTTCAGCTTTACTAAAAAATTTTCAAGGTTAAAACCTAAAATTCCTGGGCTATTAATGCGGCGTACTATTGTCGTTTCTGCAAGACCATCTCCGAGGAGCTCTGAGAAGGAAACGGCGTCACCACATGGTTACACCGCCCATTGTTCTGCATGACAATGCTAAGGCACACACAGCAGGCGTTGTGTCGGCATTGTTGGATCGCTGGGGCTGGGAGGTCCTCTATCACCCCCCCCCCCATATTCTCCCGACATCAGTCCCTGCGACTATGATCTCATCCCGAAGATGAAGATGACAATGACGTTAAGCAGGCTGCCGAGCGCTCTCTTCGTACCATCAATAGATAGGGCAGTGCCAACGGGATCCAACGACTTCCGCATCGCTGGGAACACGTTGTACGCAACGGTGGGGTTTACGTCGAGGGCCTGTGAAACTTGGAACCATCTAAGTGAGCCTAGTTGATTTCCCATCACTATTGCTACACCACGTTCAAAACCTTGTCCACCTGAATAGAACATTGTGTAATTACCTGACACTATTTCACCACTATCTGTCCATCTCACTTCACTTAAAACCATTATGTTAACTTCACATTTTTCCATTTCTCTCTTCAAATTTTCCAGTTTTCCGGCTCTTCGAAGTGTTCTTACATTCCATGTCCCAATCCTAAAATCAAAATGTTCAACTCTTTCGATGACTCCTCTAATGCACTACCCATCCGGAGATCCGATCGGGGGAGTAGTTTACCTCTGGAACGTTTTACTCCAGGAAGTGCCATTATCTATTCTCCGTCCTCCGACGTTCAGGAAATTGGTTTTTTAATTTTGGCACCTTAGTTATAACTGGATTAATAGCTCACTTAGATGGTTCCAAGTTTCACAGGCCCTCGATGTAGTCCCCACCGTTGCGTACAACGTGTTCCCAGCGATGCGGAAGTCGTTCGATCCCGTTGGCACTGCCCAATCTATTGATCGTAGGTAGAGAGCGCTCGGCAGCCTGCTTAACGTCTTCAATGGCACGGAAGCGCTGCCATACTGTTCCCCGAGGGCAGACCGTTATAGCCCAGGAATTTGTCTAAAAACGGTCAAAACCTTGAATTTTTTTTAGTAAAGCTGAAAATTGGTACAGTTGTCCTATTTGATGTTCTTAACAACATATTAAAAGTGCCCGGTCTTCCCCTGTCGGCTTCCTGGATTTCCAGCCGTTTGAACTCTTGGAATGCTGGAAAAGTAGGTGGTGTCGCTGGAATGCGCATTGTAAGCGAACGATTTGGCTTACGGTGCTCTAACATGGCTTAAATTAAAGGAGAAAAAATAATCTATAAGTTAATTCATGGGTTCGCATGTTAGCGATACTTCCGGTCTAACAGGAAATGAAAAAATGCCGCAATTTTTTTTAAAAAGGTGCCACGTTTCTCTTTTTTTGACGTTTGTTGGCAAACTATCACGAATATCGCATACAAGTCTTCTATAAAAGTTGTTGGCGACAAAATAAGCTTTCATTTGTTGTATTCATAATTGATGTGCAAGTAATAGTTGTCGAGCTACAGAGATTTAAACAATGGCGCGCGACCTGAATCAGCCCGTGTTTGCGTTGTTTCTCAGCGGCCAACTGACGCGTTCGCCCGCAGCATTGATGCGTCGAATTGGCGCAGCTTCTTGTTTTCCGTTGTTTCTAAATTTTAAACAGTTGGTCCGTTGGCCGATGTGTGCTATGCCGTATAAGTGTTATTTATTGTGTTGTCATAAAAATGAGTTTTGAAGACTGCATTTTGTGTAAGAAGCCACTCGACGATCCGATGGGCGTTGTTTGTATTTTAAAAGGTTTTAGAAGGAAAACTAACACCGCAAGAAGTATGCGAAGATCAAGTTGTAACTCGGGCCATGGAGTACATGGAAGACAGGATGAAGACTCTTGTCAGAAGCTAGCCGGGACAGCGAAGCTGTGGGCGGAGTACTACAGGCAATAGGAAATCGTTCGGCTGTTTATTCGGGCAGAAAGAACATCAAATTGGAACCTCCATTTGTACTGCGTATCGAAGATGTTGCCATACCTACACGCTGCAGGGCATATTCACTACGCTAAGTCAGCCTACTTGTACCTGCATCAAATGCTTAAGTTAGATCAGAAGATGCCCGTGGACGAGTACATCAACTTCACGAAGAACGGGTACTTTTCCATCCGACGCTCGCATGATTTTTGGGCTGGGAATATGGTCAGATATGGCCATAGAACAGGAATCATATGCGGCCTATGAAATCACGTGAAGGTTTAACAAGAAGACGAGGAGTGGAGATAGCGCGCTGGCTCACCTTTGTCTGGCGTTTCCACTGTGCATCCGATCTGTGAAGCTGTAGAAAATGTGTCTGGTATAGAGACAAAATCCTCGGAACAACACGTTGAGTTGAGAGACTCGCGGCGGAAGCTGGAGAACCGCCACGCAGAAGTGTTTCGCTCGTGGGTAGAAGATCGCTCTCCGTGGGATTTAAATAAAGAAAATCTTCAATCGCTTTCCACTGGCGTAGTTGCAGACAACAGCATCAACTGCGATAAGGCTCGAGAAGTTGGTGAAGTAGCAATACAACAAATGGTGGGGAAAAGTTTTGAGTGTCTCAAGCTCACAAGAAAAAGCCGCCTAGTCCCTTTGTCAGTTGTTGGGTGCCAACTAAAAATTCGTGATGACATCGTCCCGGTCAACCCGCACTAACTTTTCATGCGAATCATATGTGTGATGAAATCGGGAGCGGATATCGGGGAGTTCTTGAAGTACGAGCTTGCACCGACGCCTCAGCTTTCTTCGATTCATCCTATTGAAAAGACAGCCAAGTCAGCACTTCAACACCTTTTTAAATCTTCAGAAGCCCCCAAAGATTTTGAAGAACAACGCAAAGTAGTCGTTGATGGAGGCCTGCTTTCCCATACCGTTGTATGGCCAAGACCTGCAACTTTTAGTGACATAATCCAGTCCTACAAGTTGTACATAAGCAAGCACTATCCTTCAAACGTTGCCATTGTGTTTGGCAACTACGATCAGGCTCCAAGCACGAAGAACCAGGAGCAGGCACGCCCGTGCGGGGAAGCAGACGTCCATCATCGTCTTCGATTCCAACACAATGGTTTCCACTTCTCAGGCAGACTTTCTAAGTAACACCAAAAAAAAGGGACGGTTCATCTCTACGTTGACAAAGGAGCTTAGAAATGCTGGAGTTGCTGTTCACCAGGCGACAGGGGATGCAGATACACTAATTGTCGACGTAGCGTTGTCTCTAGATGCCGAAGATCATGCTGTTACTGTTATAGCGTCAGGCATTGATGTCCTATGCATGTTGTTGGCAAAAGCAAGAGAGAACAACAACATCCATTTTTACAGTCCTGGTAACTCGAAATCTCTTGGAAAGATTTTCCCTATCACAAACATTCAGGAAGATATCGGCGAGATGAAAAGTTGTGTGCTATTTGCACATACCGGGAGCGGATGTGACACAACTTCGGCTATTTTAAGCAAAGGGAAGAAGCGTCTATGGGTCATTCTCAAATACAACGAAGATCTTTGTAAAATTGTCGAAGTTTTCAATCAGCCTGGCGCATCCAAGGAAGATATCAAGATAGCTGGAGAAAAATTTGTTCTGGAGTTGTTCAACGGAAAGGGCTCCAGTTCTCTAAACGAGCTTCGTGTGCATCTGTATGGAAGGACTATCGCAAGACAGACAGTTACTGCTTCGTTCGATTTGGCCACTTTGCCACCAACGTCCGACGCATTCACTGCGTACATATTTGCAGGTATATATTATTTCAGTATGTTATTACACCATTTTACTTTGCTGTGATAAAACTAACATTCTCTTTTGTTTATAAATTGGTTTCTAACAAAAATTATTTGAATTATTTGATAAATAATACATATAAACTGTATTAGTTTTAAGCAGAAATATCTACTTCGATATTCGCACTACTTTTTACTTAAGATATTTGTTCTCCTAAAAATGGCTTTAAAATAATAATTTATGATCGCCAAGTCACAAATGGTTACATATTTTACATAATAAAACATTAATTATGTTTACCTAGCTCAATAAAGCACGTAAAAAACCACCGAGAACAACTTATACAATGAAGAGATGTCGATGGAGGAGGGGGGGACTCAAAATGCGGAATTGAATTATTTTCACTATTAGGAGCAGATGTACAAAAAGGGTGCTTTTCATTAAAATCACACAAAAAAATTAAACAATTTTTTTTTGGGGGGGGGAGGGGATTTTTTGAGAAGGGTGGGTTTAAGCGTGAAATATTTTGAAAAGAGGGGAAGCACTTCATTTATCATAGAGAAAGGAAGCTCCTATCGGATGTAACAATGCAAAATCAGAGCGCGTCCCGGTCGCAGTGTGTGTGTAGCGCAGACGGAGAAGAGAATGACGTAACAATCTTTTGTTTACACCGCTATAGCTCGGCAACTATTATTCGGACATCGATTATAAATACATCAAATGAAAGCTTATTTTGTCGCCAACAACTTTCATAGAAGACTTGTCTGCGATATTCGTGATAATTTGCCAACAAACGTAAAAAAAAAAAAAAAAAAAAAAAGTGGCACTTTTTTAAATTTCGCGGCATTTTTTCGTTTCCTGTTAGACCGGAAGTATCGCTAGCATGCCAACCCATGAATTAACTTATAGCTTATTTTGTCTCCTTTAATTTAAGCCATGTTAGCGCACTGTAAGCCAAATTGTTCGCTTACAATGCGCATTCCAGCGACACCTCCTACTTCTCCAGCATTCCAGGAGTTCAAACGGCTGGAAATCCAGGAAACCGACACGGGAAGACCGGGGACTTTAAATATGTTGTTAAGAACATCAAATAGGACAACTGTACCAATTTTCAGCTTTACTAAAAAATTTTCAAGGTTAAAACCTAAAATTCCTGGGCTATTAATGCGGCGTACTATTGTCGTTTCTGCAAGACCATCTCCGAGGAGCTCTGAGAAGGAAACGGCGTCACCACATGGTTACACCGCCCATTGTTCTGCATGACAATGCTAAGGCACACACAGCAGGCGTTGTGTCGGCATTGTTGGATCGCTGGGGCTGGGAGGTCCTCTATCACCCCCCCCCCCCCCCATATTCTCCCGACATCAGTCCCTGCGACTATGATCTCATCCCGAAGATGAAGATGACAATGACGTTAAGCAGGCTGCCGAGCGCTCTCTTCGTACCATCAATAGATAGGGCAGTGCCAACGGGATCCAACGACTTCCGCATCGCTGGGAACACGTTGTACGCAACGGTGGGGACTACGTCGAGGGCCTGTGAAACTTGGAACCATCTAAGTGAGCCTAGTTGATTTCCCATCACTATTGCTACACCACGTTCAAAACCTTGTCCACCTGAATAGAACATTGTGTAATTACCTGACACTATTTCACCACTATCTGTCCATCTCACTTCACTTAAAACCATTATGTTAACTTCACATTTTTCCATTTCTCTCTTCAAATTTTCCAGTTTTCCGGCTCTTCGAAGTGTTCTTACATTCCATGTCCCAATCCTAAAATCAAAATGTTCAACTCTTTCGATGACTCCTCTAATGCACTACCCATCCGGAGATCCGATCGGGGGAGTAGTTTACCTCTGGAACGTTTTACTCCAGGAAGTGCCATTATCTATTCTCCGTCCTCCGACGTTCAGGAAATTGGTTTTTTTAATTTTGGCACCTTAGTTATAACTGGATTAATAGCTCACTTAGATGGTTCCAAGTTTCACAGGCCCTCGATGTAGTCCCCACCGTTGCGTACAACGTGTTCCCAGCGATGCGGAAGTCGTTCGATCCCGTTGGCACTGCCCAATCTATTGATCGTAGGTAGAGAGCGCTCGGCAGCCTGCTTAACGTCTTCAATGGCACGGAAGCGCTGCCATACTGTTCCCCGAGGGCAGACCGTTATAGCCCAGGAATTTGTCTAAAAACGGTCAAAACCTTGAATTTTTTTTAGTAAAGCTGAAAATTGGTACAGTTGTCCTATTTGATGTTCTTAACAACATATTAAAAGTGCCCGGTCTTCCCCTGTCGGCTTCCTGGATTTCCAGCCCTTTGAACTCTTGGAATGCTGGAAAAGTAGGTGGTGTCGCTGGAATGCGCATTGTAAGCGAACGATTTGGCTTACGGTGCTCTAACATGGCTTAAATTAAAGGAGAAAAAATAATCTATAAGTTAATTCATGGGTTCGCATGTTAGCGATACTTCCGGTCTAACAGGAAATGAAAAAATGCCGCAATTTTTTTTAAAAAGGTGCCACGTTTCTCTTTTTTTGACGTTTGTTGGCAAACTATCACGAATATCGCATACAAGTCTTCTATAAAAGTTGTTGGCGACAAAATAAGCTTTCATTTGTTGTATTCATAATTGATGTGCAAGTAATAGTTGTCGAGCTACAGAGATTTAAACAATGGCGCGCGACCTGAATCAGCCCGTGTTTGCGTTGTTTCTCAGCGGCCAAC
Organism: Meconema thalassinum; assembly: GCA_946902985.2. Lineage (NCBI taxonomy): Eukaryota > Metazoa > Arthropoda > Insecta > Orthoptera > Tettigoniidae > Meconema > Meconema thalassinum. The sequence continues at coordinate 534,033,189 of OX336390.1, read as the reverse complement.
TGACGCGTTCGCCCGCAGCATTGATGCGTCGAATTGGCGCAGCTTCTTGTTTTCCGTTGTTTCTAAATTTTAAACAGTTGGTCGTTGGCCGATGTGTGCTATGCCGTATAAGTGTTATTTATTGTGTTGTCATAAAAATGAGTTTTGAAGACTGCATTTTGTGTAAGAAGCCACTCGACGATCCGATGGGCGTTGTTTGTATTTTAAAAGGTTTTAGAAGGAAAACTAACACCGCAAGAAGTATGCGAAGATCAAGTTGTAACTCGGGCCATGGAGTACATGGAAGACAGGATGAAGACTCTTGTCAGAAGCTAGCCGGACAGCGAAGCTGTGGGCGGAGTACTACAGGCAATAGGAAATCGTTCGGCTGTTTATTCGGGCAGAAAGAACATCAAATTGGAACCTCCATTTGTACTGCGTATCGAAGATGTTGCCATACCTACACGCTGCAGGGCATATTCACTACGCTAAGTCAGCCTACTTGTACCTGCATCAAATGCTTAAGTTAGATCAGAAGATGCCCGTGGACGAGTACATCAACTTCACGAAGAACGGGTACTTTTCCATCCGACGCTCGCATGATTTTTGGGCTGGAATATGGTCAGATATGGCCATAGAACAGGATCATATGCGGCCTATGAAATCACGTGAAGGTTTAACAAGAAGACGAGGAGTGGAGATAGCGCGCTGGCTCACTTTGTCTGGCGTTTCCACTGTGCATCCCGATCTGTGAAGCTGTAGAAAATGTGTCTGGTATAGAGACAAAATCCTCGGAACAACACGTTGAGTTGAGAGACTCGCGGCGGAAGCTGGAGAACCGCCACGCAGAAGTGTTTCGCTCGTGGGTAGAAGATCGCTCTCCGTGGGATTTAAATAAAGAAAATCTTCAATCGCTTTCCACTGACGTAGTTGCAGACAACAGCATCAACTGCGATAAGGCTCGAGAAGTTGGTGAAGTAGCAATACAACAAATGGTGGGGAAAAGTTTTGAGTGTCTCAAGCTCACAAGAAAAAGCCGCCTAGTCCCTTTGTCAGTTGTTGGGTGCCAACTAAAAATTCGTGATGACATCGTCCCGGTCAACCCGCACTAACTTTTCATGCGAATCATATGTGTGATGAAATCGGGAGCGGATATCGGGGAGTTCTTGAAGTACGAGCTTGCACCGACGCCTCCAGCTTTCTTCGATTCATCCTTATTGAAAAGACAGCCAAGTCAGCACTTCAACACCTTTTTAAATCTTCAGAAGCCCCCAAAGATTTTGAAGAACAACGCAAAGTAGTCGTTGATGGAGGCCTGCTTTCCCATACCGTTGTATGGCCAAGACCTGCAACTTTTAGTGACATAATCCAGTCCTACAAGTTGTACATAAGCAAGCACTATCCTTCAAACGTTGCCATTGTGTTTGGCAACTACGATCAGGCTCCAAGCACGAAGAACCAGGAGCAGGCACGCCGTGCGGGGAAGCAGACGTCCATAGACATCGTCTTCGATTCCAACACAATGGTTTCCACTTCTCAGGCAGACTTTCTAAGTAACACCAAAAAAAAAAGGGACGGTTCATCTCTACGTTGACAAAGGAGCTTAGAAATGCTGGAGTTGCTGTTCACCAGGCGACAGGGGATGCAGATACACTAATTGTCGACGTAGCGTTGTCTCTAGATGCCGAAGATCATGCTGTTACTGTTATAGCGTCAGGCATTGATGTCCTTTGCATGTTGTTGGCAAAGCAAGAGAGAACAACAACCATCCCATTTTTACAGTCCTGGTAACTCGAAATCTCTTGGAAAGATTTTCCCTATCACAAACATTCAGGAAGATATCGGCGAGATGAAAAGTTGTGTGCTATTTGCACATACCGGGAGCGGATGTGACACAAACTTCGGCTATTTTAAGCAAAGGGAAGAAGCGTCTATGGGTCATTCTCAAATACAACGAAGATCTTTGTAAAATTGTCGAAGTTTTCAATCAGCCTGGCGCATCCAAGGAAGATATCAAGATAGCTGGAGAAAAATTTGTTCTGGAGTTGTTCAACGGGAAAGGGCTCCAGTTCTCTAAACGAGCTTCGTGTGCATCTGTATGGAAGGGACTATCGCAAGACAGACAGTTACTGCTTCGTTCGATTTGGCCACTTTGCCACCAACGTCCGACGCATTCACTGCGTACATATTTGCAGGTATATATTATTCAGTATGTTATTACACCATTTTACTTTGCTGTGATAAAACTAACATTCTCTTTTGTTTATAAATTGGTTTTCTAACAAAAATTATTTGAATTATTTGATAAATAATACATATAAACTGTATTAGTTTTAAGCAGAAATATCTACTTCGATATTCGCACTACTTTTTACTTAAGATATTTGTTCTCCTAAAAATGGCTTTAAAATAATAATTTATGATCGCCAAGTCACAAATGGTTACATATTTTACATAATAAAACATTAATTATGTTTACCTAGCTCAATAAAGCACGTAAAAAACCACCGAGAACAACTTATACAATGAAGAGATGTCGATGGAGGAGGGGGGGGACTCAAAATGCGGAATTGAATTATTTTCACTATTAGGAGCAGATGTACAAAAAGGGTGCTTTTCATTAAAATCACACAAAAAAATTAAACAATTTTTTTTTTTGGGGGGAGGGGATTTTTTGAGAAGGGTGGGTTTAAGCGTGAAATATTTTGAAAAGAGGGGAAGCACTTCATTTATCATAGAGAAAGGAAGCTCCTATCGGATGTAACAATGCAAAATCAGAGCGCGTCCCGGTCGCAGTGTGTGTGTAGCGCAGACGGAGAAGAGAATGACGTAACAATCTTTTGTTTACACCGCTATAGCTCGGCAACTATTATTCGGACATCGATTATAAATACATCAAATGAAAGCTTATTTTGTCGCCAACAACTTTCATAGAAGACTTGTCTGCGATATTCGTGATAATTTGCCAACAAACGTAAAAAAAAAAAAAAAGTGGCACTTTTTTAAATTTCGCGGCATTTTTTCGTTTCCTGTTAGACCGGAAGTATCGCTAACATGCCAACCCATGAATTAACTTATAGCTTATTTTGTCTCCTTTAATTTAAGCCATGTTAGCGCACTGTAAGCCAAATTGTTCGCTTACAATGCGCATTCCAGCGACACCTCCTACTTCTCCAGCATTCCAGGAGTTCAAACGGCTGGAAATCCAGGAAACCGACACGGGAAGACCGGGGACTTTAAATATGTTGTTAAGAACATCAAATAGGACAACTGTACCAATTTTCAGCTTTACTAAAAAATTTTCAAGGTTAAAACCTAAAATTCCTGGGCTATTAATGCGGCGTACTATTGTCGTTTCTGCAAGACCATCTCCGAGGAGCTCTGAGAAGGAAACGGCGTCACCACATGGTTACACCGCCCATTGTTCTGCATGACAATGCTAAGGCACACACAGCAGGCGTTGTGTCGGCATTGTTGGATCGCTGGGCTGGGAGGTCCTCTATCACCCCCCCCCCCCCATATTCTCCCGACATCAGTCCCTGCGACTATGATCTCATCCCGAAGATGAAGATGACAATGACGTTAAGCAGGCTGCCGAGCGCTCTCTTCGTACCATCAATAGATAGGGCAGTGCCAACGGGATCCAACGACTTCCGCATCGCTGGGAACACGTTGTACGCAACGGTGGGGACTACGTCGAGGGCCTGTGAAACTTGGAACCATCTAAGTGAGTTATTAATCCAGTTATAACTAAGGTGCCAAAACTAAAAAAACAACCCATGTATAATAATGTGGTAGTCTTTCCATTTCCTTTCCACATCGTTATATCATGACCGAAGAACCAGACTATGATTGATTCCGCCCATGAGTCTTCGATCTTGATCCATCTAAAGCATCATTTGCTCCGTGCATCAAGTCGATACTGGTGCCCGCTGCTTCCCAGTACCAGTTTGCATTTTTCGTTAGTTAAGTACAGTAAGACACCTTATACTGTTATTAGGTTTTATCATGTTTCCTTGTTGGTAATTATTTAATTTATACCTATGCGTTCCGTTTCATAGTATATATTTATTGTTTTTCACAGATAATTTTTAAGGTAAAGCAGCAAATTTCCTTATTTTGGTGTGTAAACAAACATTAGATTATTTTAACAGTATTTATTTATGTATTAGTGTGAGTTATGTGTAATTCAGGTAAGGACTGCAGAAGATCAATTTCAAGTAGTTCCTACTTTTGCTACCAAATGCTACCGTCAACGACAACTAGCTGTGAACTTGGCTACTAGATGACACCGCAACCGTCACCTGGCGGCGATCGTTGGAATTTTATAGAGCGTTAATCAAATCTAACCTAGAAATTTAGCTTCACAGAATTGCAGATAGTGGAAGGTTCTTTTACATGCCATATATCTATGACATGGGCCTGCTGGATTTACTTCCCCTCCGAAGGAAGGCATACTGAGGGATTTTTAACGCTCTTAAAAGATCCAACGGCTTCGGCCGGGTTTAAACCCGCGATCTTGGACATAAAAGCACAGCATGCTACCAACTACGCCACCGAAGCTGCCTTTTAAAAATGTAATTTAAATTTAAAATTATGTTTTATGTTTGACGATGTCGAAATGTAAACATTATGTGTCAGAAAACTGTATCATAATGAGGCTCTTTATAGTACAAGTTTTCATTATGATACAGTTTCTTCCACCAATCAGAGCTCAAGAAACAGTTGTTTGACCAATTAGGTAAGGATACCTTCGCGCATGCACTCAAAATCCAACATGTCTATATAAATTACCGACATGGAAAGTGCACCGTCCATAAGTTCGCGTAAATAAACTGGCAAATATAAGACAAGAAATAGCACTGTACCTTAATATCCCCAACTTCAATTTCTACACAGCGCATTGCTTTCAATCGACTTCGGTGACAGTTTGACTGAATGCTGCTGCACACATGGCATTGCCAAGCACACAGAGCGCATGCGTCGGTCGGTCAGAGAACTTGGAAAACAGAGATATCAAACCCAGCACTTGCACTCCGATCACAATATTCAAGTGACTGATTCTCAACAGATATTTATGAATATTTATGTTAAAACATATAGTAAAGTGATAATTATCGTCGAACATAAACAGTCGTATGCAACTCGCCTATAATGGTAAATAAGACACCCGTATGGAAATATACATACTCGTGTCTTAATTATTGCCATTATAGGCTCGTTGCATAATGTACTATTGTAAAGAATTTTATTAAATATTTTTACTGATGGTATTGTTTGCAGAACTCGCAGGGTGTCTGTCAGCAGTTTTATAAGTTATTAAGAATTTGTTTGGACTTTATATGTGTATCCCTGGGTTAATTTTCACTTGTTTTCTATGTTCGCTGAAGATGACGCCCATGTGTGCCGAAACTATTACGATAAACATGTGTATTGATTGACATGATTTTACATGATTTTATTCTTTAGTATTGATTAAGGCGTATCACTCACCTGAGTCAGTTTCAGGTGAAAATTCCAAATGTTCATACAGAGTGCCTACTTTATTACACATAGAAGATGATCAGTTTGATCACTAATAAGAAAGTCATTTTGGGTTTGGTGATGCCTGTTATTTTAAGGGATGGGAATTCGAGGTCACTTGCTCGGTAGCTGTCAGGAAAAAGGAAGGATCCATGGTATTACAAGTAGTTCCGTGAAGAACTATACAGCCTATTTTCATATAACCTACTCATGTTAATTGCCTCTATCAACATACAAAATTTCAGTTTGATAGATATTGAGAACCGTCTAAATATTTCAGATGGTCGCCAGGTTGGATTTTTATTTATGTACTATTACATGAAGATCATTGTGTACGTGTGGTATTCAAACTTCAATCGCATGATTAGGACACAAGAAGTAAACACGAGATTTTAAAATTTTGCACAGCTGCCATCTTATGGTTATAAAAACAATTGAAATAAATTAGATGCCAGTGGATTAACATTTGTATAAGCATTTAACGTGCCAAGTTTCACTGCACTCGGATGGTTAAATCGCGAGAAACGTCCATTTAAATATGTATACTTCGCGTCGCTGCCATGTTGGATTTGTGCTCACCAGGTTACTGAAAGTCCTATAGGTGAACTTATGTTCATAGCCTCTATGAACAAAAAAAAATATCAGTTTGATTGCTGTAAAAGATTCGTAGATATTGAGAACCGTCTAAATTTATCGGATGCTCGCCATTTTGGATTGTTATATGTTTAGGTATAGGCCATAGAGTTATATACAATTAAAGGAAAATTATTGCGTATGCACATTTTTCAAACTTTCACTTCGATCGCATGATTGCGACACAAGAAATAAAAACTTAATTTTAAAGTTTCGCACAGCCTCCATCTTGAGGTTATGTAAACAATTGAACTAAATTAGATGCCAGTGCATTACAATATGTATAATCATTTACTGTACCACATTTCACTGCGTTCAGATGGTTGGCAGCCATGTTGGTTTTGTAGTTACCAGGTTTTTGAAAGTCTCATAAGTGAACGCCGGCCCCGTGGTGTTGGGGTAGCGCGCCTGCCTCTCACCCGGAGGCCCCGGGTTCGATCCCCGGCTCCGTCAGGGATTTTAGAACTGACGCGAGGATTGGAACGGGGTGCACTCAGCCTCGTGAGGACAATTGAGTAGCTGTCTGACAGTGAGACAGCGCCCCGATCACGAAAACCAAGATTAACGGCCGAGGGGACCCGACGCGCTGATCACGCGTCACCCCAATATCTACAGGCCGAATGGCTTGGCAGCGATCGCTTGGTGGCCTTAGCCCGTCATGGGCTGTATAGTGCCAGGGGTTGACTTTTTGTTGACATAAGTGAACTTCTAGTAGTGCCCTTTATCACCGTACAAAATTTCAGACGGATATCTGTAATAGTTTCGGAGATACTGAATGCTGGTGAAATATTTCGCACGGCCGCCATGTTGGATTGGTGAGACACAATAAAATTTGAAGGGCACGGTCGGGGTCGGCCAGAATGGTGCTCTGATCTTACCGAGTTTCATTGAAATCGCTCCAGCCGTTTAGAAGTTATTAGGGCGGATGACATACACACGAATCACACACAGACACACCGACAAAATGTGATCTCATAAGCCTATTTTTTCATAAAATGAAAATAGGCAAAAAATGGAGGAGTTTTGGAAGACTTCTGAATAGTAGGCTAGTAGCTTAACTAGAATTTGCTTCTGGAGGGGGATTAGCAGAGTAAAAGCTACATTGGTGGTTGTCGGGGAAAATGAGGCATAATCAAAACAAATTTTTGTTTACGTGTTGATTTCCATAGCATTTGACACGTTTTATATGCGCCTATCAATGTGCTAAAGCCACAAAATGAGCGGCTTTACTTAGCCTAAGTAAGTGTAGGTAATACTAGCAATTTAGGCTACATGAGTTAGCTCTCTCACTTTCCTCGTTAATGAGCGGCTCACCTTTGAAACCAGCTGGGTGGACATGTTTACATTCTATGTCTGCGTGAAGACAAGGCACAGTGTAGTCAACTCTTTACCGTAGCAAGAAGCGAGACTGGACAGAACTATGTGCAGCTGTGCAACACTGATGACATGATACGCGAGCAGACATCTCCACTTCACGTGGAGAGATAGAGAAAGCTTTCATGTCGTCCCGTGTACTTTGGGTGTGTGTAGAAACTGTCTGATAACCAGTGTTAAGTTCACCATAGGCTCCAGTGTAAGATGTTTGTGCCGAATTTTGAACTAACTCAATTCTTAACTAGTCACGGGCGTTTTAAATCCTATTTCGAACGTTTTAAAATTAACATTGAAGATGATTATTCCTGTTTTTGTGATTCTCCTCAAACAATAGATCACCTGTTGTTTGCTCTGTGTTTGGAAAGCCAGATACAACTTGAACTGCCACTTAAATTTCCGCAACTTGAATTTTCAAAACCACTTTATCACATATTCACGAAAAATTGTTGTTATAAGCATTTTTTTAAGCTTTTATTCATCTTATTTTTCAAAAATTAATCTCATAATTTATGATGTAATTAATTTTTCATTTTGTAACAAACTACAACCGTAATGTACTATGTGTAATTGGGTTCCATTTACTGTAATGGATATTCAATAAATAAATAACCAGTGTTAATTGTGGTTGCTCTATTAGTGACTAATACACCGTCAGCTATTGGTCAGTAGCGAACAATGGTTATGGTCGGTGTGTGCTACTGCCTAACGTTTCAGTCACCGCTCGTCAACGAGGACAGTGATAGAACTAGTGTTCTCAGATTAGTAAGTATAAACGTATATAATCCAGTGGTTTCATTAAAAATTCCTCGCATTGCATATTTTTATTATTTGACTCTGGGGGGTGGCATTGATCCTCCTAATCACCCTTCATAATTACGCCACTGTAGTAGGCTATAATTAAAAAACCGTAGTCAACACTAGTGCCATTTCATATCGGCTAGTTCCTGTCACTTCTATGTAAAATTCTGCATTCTGTGTTCATTACACAAAATAGGAGACGTTTTCTGCCCACATGGGCAGAACAAGCTACAGAGGTGCTGTATAAAAATAGCCGGCTGGTGTTTTATCTTTTCAGCTGGTAACCTTGATATTAACATCTCCCAACGCCGACAATTAACGCCATTATAAACAAGTAGTTCCGTGATGAACTATACAGCCTATTTTCATATATCCTACTTATGTTAATTGCCACTATTTAACCTACACAATTTCAGTTTGATTGCTGTAATAGATTCGTAGATATTGAGAACCGACTAAATATTTCGGATGGTCGCCATGTTGGATTTTATATATGTAGGTCCTAGAGTTATGCACTGTTACATGCAGATTATTGTGAACGTGTAGTATTCAAACTTCAATAGCATAATTAGGACACAAGAAAAAACAAGGAGATTTAAAAAATTTTCACAGCTGCCATCTTGAGGTTATGGAAACAATTGAAATAAATTAGATGCCAGTGGATTAACATTCGGATAAAGATTTACTGTACCAAGTTTCACAGCACGCGGATGGTTAAATTGCGAGAAACGTCCATGTGAATATTTATAATTCGCGTCACCGCCATGTTGGATTTGTGATCACCAGGTTATTTAAAGTCCTATTGGTGAACTTAAGTTCATAGCCCCTATGAACATTAAAAAATGCAGTTTGATTGCTAAAATAGATTCGTAGATATTCAGTATCGTCTAAATATTTCGGATGGTCGCCATGTTGGATTGTTAAATGTATAGGCCATAGAGTCATGTACCATTAAAGGAAAATTATTGCGTAGGTTCATTATTCAAACTTTCACTTCGATCGCATGACTACATCACAAGAAATAAAAACTTAATTTTAAAATTCGCACTGCCGCCATCTTGAGGTTATGTAAACAATTGAACTAAATTAGATACCAGTGGATTACAATGTGTATAAATATTTCCTGTACCAGGTTTCAGTGCGCTTGGAACATTAAATCGCGAGAAAGGTCTATTTAAAATGTTCAAATTCGCTTGGCCGCCATGTTCGTTTTGTAGTTAACCGGTTTTTGAAAATCTTATAGATGGACTTCCAGTAGTGCCCTTTATCTAAGTACAAAATTTTAGGGAGATACCGCTAATAGTTTCAGAGATATAGAATGCCGGTGAAATATTTCGCACATCCGCCATCTTGTGATTATGTAAACAATTGAACGAAGTTATATGTCGGTGCATTACAATGTATATAAACATATACTGTACCAAGTTTCATTGCGTTTGGTTGGTCAAATCGCGAGAAACGTCTATTTAAAAGTCGCAAATTCGCTTGGCCGCCATGTTCGTTATGTAGTTACCAGGTTTTCAAAAGTCACATAAGTGAACTTATAGTAGTTCCCTCTATCACCATAGAAAATGTTAGGGTAATATCGGTAATAGTTTCGGAGATATTGAATGCTGGTGAAATATTTCGCACAGCCGCCATGCTGGATTGGTGAGTCGTAACAAAATTTGAAGGGCACGGTCGAGGTCGCCGGGAATAGTGCTATGAACTTTCCGAGTTTCATTGAAATCGCTCCTGCCGTTTAGATTTTATTAGGGGGGGACACACACACGAATCACACACACACACACACACGCACACACACACGGACAAAAGGTGAACTCATAAGCCTATTTTTTCAAAATTGAAAATAGGCTAATAAACATGATGCGAGCGTTTGTAAAGGGAGAACGCACGCGAGGATTGCATATCAGATTTGTCGTTGCGGATATAAATAGGCCTACTGTTCCGTCACTCTTCATTATAGACACTTGATCTCACCTTCTTGAATTTCTTCCGCATGTTGGTGCATCGCTCCCTGCCGCAAAGAGCTCGGAGGGCGCCGGAAACACGACAGGAGAACAGTGTTGCCAACAATAACATATTTCTTATTACTAAATTGAGAGTGAAATAAGAAAGAACTATATTTTACCTTTTATAATGCAGCATTTAAAGAAAGACGATAAACCGCAAACACAATGAGAAATGCAGTGCATTTTATCCAACTCATCTAAAAATGGAGGAGGATATCAATGTCATCATTAGACCCCGGAAGTTCATGTAAACGCATGTTCTTATTTAATAACTACCAACCCATCCCGGCTTCGTGCGGTATCTTTAACGGTTTATCCAGCGTAAGCTTAAAAGGCTCACGGACGGCAGGTCACAGACGCAATTCAGAAAAGCCGAGGTGAACAGCGAAACTCCAAACACATGCACTCTTCTCTGAAATCTTAACCCGACACGACTCGACAGTTTGATGCTGGCTGAAGCTGGGGTGATAGGCTCATTCGCTAGCTCGTAAACTCGATCCGAAGCTAGTAATTTTATTTTCCACTGGATGGAGATTGTTGGAGGAATTGAAAGCGTAAACATACCTGCGGACTTTTTGTACAGTAGAACTTTTCATGCTGAACAATTCTTACACTCATAGTACGAGGGGCGTACTATATTGTTTTACACTTTATTTTTTAGTCTATTTTCATTTTATGAAAAAAAAAAATAGGCGTATATCATCACATTTTGTCCGTGTGTATGTGTGTGTGTCCCCTAATAACTTCTAAACGGCCGGAGCGATTTCAATGAAACTCGGTAAGATCATAGCAACATTCTGGCCGACCTCGACCGTGCCCTTCAAATTTTATTGTGTCTCACCAATTCAACATGGCGGCTGTGCGAAATATTTCACTAGCATTCAGTATCTCCGAAACTATTACCGACATCACCCTAAAATTGTGTACGGTGATAAAGGGCACTACTAAAAGTTCACCTATGAGACTTACAAAAACCTGGTAACTACAAAACCAACATGGCAGCCAAGCGAAACTTATACTTTTAAATTGACTTTTCTCGCGATTTAATCATCCAAACGTAATGAAACTTGGTACAGCAAATATTTATACACATCGTAATGCATTGGCATCTAATTTAGTTCAATTGTTTACATAACCTCAAGATGGCGGCTGTGCGAAGTATTTCACCGGCATTCTATATCTCCGAAACTATTACTGAAATCACCCTGAAATTTTGTACGGTAATAAAAGGAACTACTACAAGTTTATCTATGTAACGTTCAAAAACCTGTAAGGTACAAACGAACATGGCGGCCAAGCGAATTTGAAATATTTTAATAGACTTTTCTCTCGATTAACCATCTGAGTGCAGTGAAATGAGGTACAGTAAATGATTATACATATTGTAATGCACTGGCATCTAATTTAGTTCAATTGTTTACATAACCTCAAGATGGTGGCTGTCAGAAATTTTAAAATTAAGTTTTTATTTCTTGTGTCGAAATCGAAGTGAAAGTTTGAATAATGAAGCTACGCAATAATTTTCATTTAATGGTACATAACTCTATGGCCTATACCTATACATATAACAATCCAAAATGGCGACCATCCGAATTATTTAGACTGTTCTCAGTATCTACGAATATTTTACAGCAATCAAACTGATTTTTTTCATGTTCAAAGAGGCTATGTTCATAAGTTTACCTAGAGGACTTTCAATAACCTGGTGAGCACAAATCCAACATGGCGGCGACGCGAAGTATAAATATTTAAATGGACGTTTCTCGCGATTTAACCATCCGAGTGCAGTGAAACTTTATACGGTAAATGCTCTTACAAATATTAGGCTAATCCACTGGCATCTAATTTATTTCAATTGTTTTCATAACCTCAAGATGGCAGCTGTGCGAAATTTTAAAATCTCTTTTTTACTTCTTGTGTCCTAATCATGCGATTGAAGTTTGAATACCACACGTGAACAATAATCTTCATGTAATAGTACATAAATAAAAATCCAATATGGCGGACATCTGAAATATTTTGACGGTTCGCAATATCTACGAATCTATTACAACAATCAAACTGAAATTTTGTATGTTGATAGAGGCAATTAACATGAGTATGATATATGATAAAAGGCTGTATAGTTCTTCACGGAACTAATTGTTTTCTACCCAAATGAAGTACATTACACATCAATTGTTACGTCCACCTTCGCAACACAATCTCCTTGTAACTTTATGCACTTTTGCCATTTCGTATTTAAAGTCGCCTTTGAATTGTTGACGCTGATTAATAATTATTAGAGAATTGGCTGAGGTTTCTGAGCCATGAACAACTCCTCAACATGCCTTTAAGTCTTGTGAACTATACGAAGCAGTACGGTAGTATTGGCGAACGATGGCCGTAGCTTCCGCTATGTAGCCGAGGCGTTAAATACGTCTTCCACAAGCGTTTATAAGGCTGAGAAACGTTTGAAAATCATCATACCATGCCTTTGGAATATGTATAGAAATACTTTTTCTCCAATTCTGTAATGACATTTAGAAAATAACACTGAATTTTACTCCCTTAAACTGCGATTATTTTAAAAATATCAGGCTTTACGCTTTCTTTGGATGGCAGTATACTTAAGAAAATGTTATAAACGTTAAGTTTACTTTGAATATTTTGATGATGTTATCTCATGATACACACATATAACTTACATACGCTTTGCATAGATAGGTACACTTACAGTACTTGCAAGTGAAGATTTATTTGACAAGGTCTTAAAAATGTTGGCTGGCTACGTGACCCAGCTGTTAAGTTCTTGTTGTTGTCCCCTGAGGTTGCAGGATTGAATCCCAGCACAGTCAGTTCGCATTTGAGGGTGCTTAAATGCGAGAGATTTGTGTCAGTAAATTTACTGGAATGTTAATGGCCTCCTTCCGGGCAAAATTTCGGCACTCCTGCGCGGTATATTCAAAGCCTCAGTAGTCAAAGGGGACTTAGATTTCATAACAATACCGTATCAAAACGCTAAGGTGTATGTTTCACAAAACTCAAGCTCTTAAACCAGAGGGAGTTAGAAGGTGCGGTTTGTCCCAACATCTTCCAAATCGTCTCAACATATAGTAGTACAGAAAATTCTTGATTTCTTGAGCAGTTAACGGAAATACATTATACAGTACAAATAGACAAGACGATAGCCCCTGCCAGAACTGTGTCGCGTTGAGCCCGCATAACAGTAAAGCTGGTCGGGTAGTATATGCACATGGGGCGTTCACATTAACCGATCACAACAAATGAGCATTCAAAAGAGAGAGAGAGAGAGAATTACTCGTAACAGTGACGAATTGCACTCTGATTTCATAAATATCGACAATTTAAGAAAGTGGGTTTAGACAAATAACAAACTGTGTCACGTTGAGCCCGCATAATAGTAAACCTGGGCGGGTGGTTTATACACATGGGAGAGTTCTCACATGGATCCGCTAGTTCTTAGAATTATTATTTATCGTCGTTCTTTATTTAAAAAAAAATTACAATCCTTTTCCAGAGTACGTGCGTAAATTGGTGGTTAGCTACGAATTCCCTTCAACGCATTTTAAATGGAAGCCCATGGACATATCCTTGTGCACGCTACTACACAGAGGCTCTTGCTCTTGTAGACTGTTTGACATACAGTACATACATACATTTTCATTTCAGACTGTTTCACCTTTCAGCGTCCAGTCTAGTCTGCAAGTCTCTGATTGTTTAATATGTAGGCCATACAGTACAATTATATACCAGCAGATGAAGATTCTTATGACGGTTCATTATGCAAACATTCACATAGATCGCATGATTAGGACACAAGAAATAAAAACGTGATATTTAAACTACGCAGAGTTGCTATCTTGAAAATTCATATAAAATTGAATTACAATAAACGCCAGTATATTGAGTTTTGTATAAAGATTCACTGTGCCACGTTTCTCTGCGCTAGGATGATTAAATGGATTTAGAAGACCATTTCAATGTGTGCTCATCAGGTTATTGAAAATCACATAAGTGAACTTCATTAGCCTCCATCACCATTCCAAATTTCAGTATGAATGTTGTAATAGATTCGTAGATATTAGTGAAATATTTCATATGGTCGCCATGATTGATTGTTTTAGATATCGGCCATACAGTTAGGGCGGGCATCAATTCCACTCGGGTACCTGAGTCAGGTCGCCAGGGTTACCTCAATTCCACTCGACACTCCAGGTAGTCGCCAGAGGAGTCCCTCAACTCCGCTCGGTCGTGGTCTCTTTATACTTATGCATTCTTAGAACGACAGAAGTCTTCCATGCTCACTTCTACCATTGATTATAATCAATGCTTCTAATATAACTAATATAACTTCTGATAATGATAACAAATTAAGCATAACTTCTTAAAATAACCTACCGTGGTCAGTTATATTTCAGCAGTACAATAACCACTGCTTCATTTTTTACATTTTTAACTTTACTAAAATAAGTGGAACAGCTAATTTCAAAACATAGAGTAGAATTGTTTATTTTTTTATTGTTACTTAGTCTACTCCTCATTTAACAATTTCTCATCACTTGTAAATTGATAAGAACAGACGAGATGATTGCATAGAAAAAGTGGTGTGCAGACGATATCTTAAATCCGAATAGCTGTTACGGTAAACAAGCGTAGCTCTATAAGAGTTAGAATTCATAACTAATTTGTTGTGTGGGAATGCAGCTGATTTTTCCATTCTAGGCTGGAAAACAGTATTTTCAGCATCCGCAACTGATATCGAAAGTTTTTTTCAGGTACAAATTATACACCTATTATTATCTAAATTTAATTTTATAATGTCTGACTAGGATAAAAACATACAAACATTTAATTATGCACATGTTAAAAACAATGCATAAAATTTGTAGAAAAAATAGAAAACTTGGCAGACTTATTTAATAGAATATTATGCTTAATTTTAAATCACTTGTATTTTCTGCCATATAAGTTATAATGTGCCAAACGATTTAACGAATGAGCGGACTTGACATCAGAGAGGTTGACCAATGGCACAACAATGTCTTGCGCAGCAGAAGGTGTTTGACCCGGCCCTTGGTATGCGAACAGGAGGGTTATGACATTTGTTTACGTCATTGGGGATAACCCCTTTGCCGACCCCTTGCCAAAGCCTGAGCGGAGTTGAGGAACTCATTTTTGGGTCCCTTGGAGGACCGAGTGGAATTAAGGAAAATCGAGGGGAATTGATGTTCGACCTACAGTTACGTTTACGAATGTATGCGTCTTACTTATCAACAGAGTCCCTTGCATAATTGGAGATCAGTACTTAGATGAGGCGGACTTTAACTCGATTTTATCTTATCGAACCCATGGTCGAGATTACAAATCGAACATTTAAAACCAACCAAAAGAAACTCAACCGAGGTGAAGTGTCCTGCCACCCTCGTGCTGATTTTGTCTCAATGCGATTTTAGGCTACAAGTTTGCTTAATTCCGAGTCTGGAGCCATGAAAGTAGCTGTATGGTACTTAAGATTTGCACGAGTCTTTAGGGCGTTATATGAGCTGCAACGGTCCGCTAATTAAAACAAATTAATTCCGAGAAACGTTCTGCAGCTGGAGGTCACTCCCCGCACAGCCTGTCACTGGACTCCACTCTCCTTGCCCAAAACTGGGCACCTTTCCTTCTTTAGGAAGGTTTCATTTTCATTTACTGGTTCGACCAGAAAATCCTGCAACTCCCATGCAGGTTACTTTTCAGTCGGTCAGCACTTTACATGGGAGGTTGTCCAAATACCTTCATTGGTTCGAAATGAATAGTTACTTTCAGAGATATAGATTTCGATCAGCTCGTGGTGTAGCACCTAGCATGAATGGCTGGCGACCTGGAGGTCCGGGTTCGATTCCTATCTCGGCCCAAAAAGAAAATTTGGTCTGAGTACTGGAACGGGGTACACTCAGCCTCGTGAGGCAATACTGAGAAGAGACGAATTCGATTCCCACCTTAGCCATCCTGGAAGTGGTTTTCCATAGTTTCCCATTTCTACTCGAGGCAAATGCCGGGATGGTTCCTAACTTAAGCTACGGCTGCCTACTTCGCAATCCTCACCTGAATTACGTATATACACACACACATACTACAGACACCACAATAATGCATGCTATCCGACAAATTCGACACAAACCTAATTACATGGGGTTAAATGATCATGATGTCCAAGACCCTCAAATGAAATTACAACGATATGGATTTCACGTAGAAATGAGGCCCCGTGGTTCATGATCGTGGCATTTGATGCCACGTAAACTTTGGTCTTTGGTTTGTTATTATACCTTGAAAATGAAAATCCACAGCCTGCTTCCAGTCTCCGACCGGGTCAGGAATGGAATGAATGAAGCCCCCAACTAGCGGCGAGGATATGAACTGTGCCGGCTGCCGAGGCCTGGCGCACTCCTCTGGGGCAATGATTAAATGAATGACAGATGAAATGAAATGATAGTGGAGAGTGTTGCTGGAATGACATTTTGACAGGGAAAACCGGAGTACCCGGAGAAAAACCTGTCTGCCTCCGTTTTGTCCAGCACAGATCTCACATGGAGTGACCGGGATTTGAACCACGGACCCAGCGGTGAGAGGCCGGCATGCTGCCGCCTAAGCCACGGAGGCTTCTGTTATTATACCTTATTATACCTTATTATATATTAAATAAACACAAATAGGAATTAAAATGCACATTCTTAAAGATATAAGGAGTGTTAAACTCATACACTGGATAAAACATATAAAAAGAAATTGATCTTATAAATGTTTGCTTGTATTGAACAAAATATACAATGCGTAGTTGCAAATAAAAACACATTTTACACACAGAATTTACTGCAATAAAACAACCAAACGAACATAAAACTTGACATACGTTTATAATCTCGTACGATCGAGTTTCCTAGTCTCTTTCAAACGTTGTAATGCTTTACCATACGTTGTTAGTATGGTGGTGTCCATTGTTCTAACAAAGTGGCGCCATGGCAGTGGCCAAGCTGCTTGCCTCCCACTAGGGTAGCCTGGGTTAGATTTCCCGTTAATGCATGCGCGTTTTTCGAGGTGAAATGTCACATCCGGTGATTCGAATTCCACGTAAAAGAAGGTCCCGTGGCTTATGATCGCGAGACTAACGTTCATGCAAAACTACGAGCTTCTTTCTTTCTTTCTTTCTTTCTTTCTTTCTTTCTTTCTTTCTTGAGTTAAGGGGTGGAACATTGAGGTCAATTCTCCCGAAAAAATACTGGATATCACTCCTCAACCACAAAAGTACGAGATTAACGTATGCCAAGTTTTATGTTCGTTTAGTTGTTTTATTGCAGTAAATTCTGTGTGTTTAATGTGTTTTTATTTGCAACTACACATTGTATATTTTGTTCAATACAAGCAAACATTTATAAGAGCACCCCGGAGACTTAACTTACTACCGGATGATCAGTGCCAGCCCAGGGTGAATTATAATTGATAGTGTTGATAAGCAGAGGCTGATGTTATTTTCTTTACAATCACATGGCCACAGATTAAGCCTGCATTTTCTATACAAGAAATGTGAGCTAATTAACCGTATATAAAATACGTGTGGTCTTCGTAGCGGACTGGCTGCGTGGTGCTAATTCTCGACTGCTGTTCCGGAGGTTGCAGGATCGAATCCTGGTGCAGTCAGTTGAAGATGCACAAATAAGAGGGAGCCGAGCCAGTACATTTCCTAGCACTTTCAAGATCCCATTTGGAGCAAAATTCCGGCATCCCGGAGTCTCTAAAAGCCGCAGCTTGGTCGATCGTAACTAGGGAGCCGAGATGAAGTGCACACATCAGGCTATCCGTGAATAATGTGTTACTGCTTGGTGCTATGTTGCCTACATTTAGTTCATATAACCTGTCAAATTATGAGCTAAACCTGTTTGAATTATAATATCAATTGCATGCTTCCATGACCAGGAATACTAAACATGCCCTGTTAACAAGTAGAGATTAGAATGTTAAGCAAATGCATGTTTGTAACAACATGGCATAGCTCTTTGAAATATTGTTTCATGCTTAATTACAATTCTTGATGAGGAATTGTAAGCGCATGTTCTGACATTTCTCGCATATTTTGTGGTAGTAAATGCATTTTGAGTAGAATCGATGTGTGACAAATTACACAGGTCTGCAAATAAAATATTTTTGAAAATTGTTTTAGTTTTGATAACTGATTTTTATGTAGTTTTTGGTGCTGATTTCAGAGATAATATTGGCTTTTTTTCTATCACGTGAGGTTTGTCCAAAAATGAGGTAAAACTTTTAGGAAAGATCCTAAAAAAGGCCATTTTTAATATCAGTATTATTTATGTACAATGTTATTAAACCACATTAAACATAGGTTAATCTCAAATATAGAGTAAGAAAAGTTGATAAAGCTTTATTACAACCCTATTGCAAGTTTTTGTAGTAACGTTTTCTTTTTCCTCCAAAACTTCTTTTGTGCTTTTCCTGCTGTGGAGTTGAAGATTTTCTCTTTTTAACACCCAAAAGTAGTCAGCCATCATGTTAACGTCCCAGCGTCCTTGATATCTTCATTATAATTTGTACGTATGTTAAGAAAACAGTAAAAGTAAAACAATCTATGTGTGATTTGTGGGTAATATTTTTTTTTTAAATATCGTATGGCCTCGGGTGCCTGGTGCAAGCTTTGTTAATTGACACCCAGAGGGTAGCTTGCACGTCGAATTTCGTCGTTCCTTTGAACGCTATGAAAGTCAAGGAGGTTAGATATCTAAACTCCTTGACACGACAGCGCTTTCAGGTAGAGAATGGAGGAACTTTGTGTTGGCGGAAAATCCCGAGATTAATTTTGCCATTGAACACGGCCTACTGAATTCAAATGGGTTCTTTAACATGCCAACAACGTATGACATGAGTATCGTGATTTTTGTCGCCTTCAAAAATCACTTACCATGGTCAGGGGTGAACCTGCAATCTTGGGGTTGGTAGTCCGACACTATAACCTCTCACCCACCGTGGCAAGCACTTTACATGGGAGGTTGTCCAAATACCTTTTGGTTCGAAATGAATAGTTGCTTTCAGAGATATAGATTTCGATCAAATGGTGATGTAATTTTTTTGCTATTTTTTCTGTATTCAGCACCAAATAAAACATAAGAATCACTATAGAAATTTCAAGCAATTTTTTCATCGCAGACGTGTGTTATCAATAGAGGGACAATGAACTAAAAGAAATGTGAATGTAGCAAAATTTAATTGATTTCTTTAGTCATATACGTGCTGTAATCAATATGATAGTGATATGCCATGAAGTATAGATTTTCTCCTGTTCTAAGTTCTTTCTCCATGCGATGTGGAGAGACGTTTTTCTTTGCTGAAACGGAATTTTAAAGGCAGGTAGAATCCAGGGACCTTAGAAAAGATAAACATGCTTAAAGGTTCAAAGTGGGAGTTTTTCACAATTTTGAAAAACTGCATATTTTGAGAAACTAGCGCATATATTTCTCATAACTAATTGTAAGCTATATGACTAATAACTACGTTTCATAGAGTAAACAGTGGTAGGCTATACAATGGTAACAGTTGGTTCGAGTAAATAGTCACGACATAGACTCAGAAGAATACCATGTCTGTTATCAGATGTGTACCATGTGGCTCATTTGCACCGTACATTGTACTTTTAGGTGTCCTGCGTGAACTAATGATGAACGGGAGGTCTAATAACTGAATTCCTAAGGGGTATCCTTTAATGGGTTTAATGCAAGCAAGTTACGTCAGAATGCCAAGAGATAACAACCAGACGGCCGCTCGCTACATGGTCCTCAGTGCTCTCGTCTAATGCACCCCATTGCGTTATGAAACCTCGAGGTTTGATGGCATTACGACCAGCTTCTCCATAGATTAGTATGATGTCCATGTACTTGTTGTTGATGAATATGGTCAATATGGTGCCAGCAACTGCCGTGTTGTTGTACCACATATGAGCCTATTACACTCTCAAATGTGAGGTTTCATAACGCAATGGGGCGCATGAGACGGCTAGCGTGGAGGAACATGCAGCGAGCAACCGTCCGGTTGATATCCCTTCGTATTCTGACGTAATCTGCCAGCATGCAGAGTGACCCCTGTGGAAATCAGTTATTAGACATCCCATACAGCAGTAGTGCATGCGGAACACTTATAGGTAGATTGTACGGGGCAAATGAGACACCTGGCATAAAGTCCTTATACAGTATTTGATCTTAAAAGGGAGCCTAAAATCTTAGAGAATCAGCTTGACTACAGGACTTTTAAAGGTGGTTTGTACAAGAGAACCTCTCGCTTACCAGCTCGGGACAAAAATAGAGATGAGGAGAACCATAATAGTGTAAACCCCACTGTTTGCCAGGAGAAGCGAGTGCATCCCATGACGTTTAAAAGGATACAGAGGCTGACCTTGCCAAAAAGCCAGGTGTTACGAGCAAGCTCGGAGCTAAATCTCGCATTTTGGTAACTATGATCGATGGTGACTTACCTTGTTGTAGTCATAGTAGGTGCTTGACTTACTGGCGCCCAGAACATTTAAGGACGGGGCTCTTACATCGTTGCTCTCCAAATTCTTGTCGGGCTGTTCCTTGAACTGCAAAGGAAAACAAATAATGGCATGAAGTTAAGTCTGACAATATTCTGAAAATAATTGGATTCACGGGCAAGTATCCTGGCTACATTTCCAAAGTGGCAATATTACACACTAAAGCACTGCAAGATGTAGCCTAGGAGAATATCTATTTACCACTGTAAGCATAGCAACGCACCTTCCTGCCTCGACCGCAGCCATACATGACTTGGACTTCAGGTAAGCTTATTTCCTGACTGCATTAGCACAGCATTTAATAGTGATAAAAAATGACTAATAATGTCCAATCAAGTGTATGTGAACGAGAGAAGGAGTCCATGCCAAATCTCTTGTAAACAGGTAACTCGAAGGAAAGTCACTAGTTTTAACCTCTGCGGGGTCGGAGCTGTCGGTAACCCAACCAGAGTGATGAAACCGATCAAGTAATTTGCACAACTATTGCTAGTAGTATTAAAGTGAAGGCGCATAAAATGTGTATTCCAAGCAACTGGGATACCCACCGATGTAGTATGATGGTCTCGTAAATATTTAACTTTCAAATTACTCTTTTACGGGATATATTCAATTGATGTCACGCATGTTGAATCTCCAGTATCAGAGAGATCTGAAGATAAATAATTCCATTTGTTTTAAAATATTCAATATTTCGGGCATCTGAATTTAAAAATGTAATTTATTATAACCCGTGATTCGGTCGCTTCAAAACTTGGCGTTTTGAACCTCAATTGGGTACGACTGTAATATTTAAGCCGATTCCATGAATGCAAGTTGGCCGGATACCTTTGTGTTCATAATTTTACGGGTTATTACCTAAAATGAATTGCTGTGATTAGTGACGAAAAAAAACCAACCACAAGAAAATGCTTAGTGAACCCCTAGTATCAGTTCAGTCTTCTAATGTAAACATCTGCATCATTGGTTTTGTAGATGGTATGCGCATACATAAGATTAATAAATACACTAGGATGATTTATTAATCTTATGTAATTTATTTCAGGATCAGGGCATAACCCAGCTCTATTTGGGTACATTCGTGTTGACCGACTGAAAAGCACCAAACTTTTGTTTACTTAGGCAACACTGAAAAATGGCTTCAAACCTCACAACAATAACAACAAATAATGACCACGAAATCTCAACTGCGTTTTAGCGGGTCCATCACGATGTCATCCTTTTGGAGGGAGGTTTATTCCATTCATTAGAGTTAACATGCTTCGGTATTTCTTGTTGTTATTATTATTATTATTATAACCAAAGCGTTAGGTTTGGTATCTTCTTCTTCCTCTTCTGTGGTGTTCAATCCGAAGATTGGTTTGTAGCAGCTTTCCATGAACTCCGGTCTGTGTCTAGTCTCTTCAAGACCAAGTAATTATCACAACCCTTGTCGTGAATGATTTGTTTTATGTATCCTAGCCGTGGTCTACCTCTACAGTTCTTTCCTTCCACATTGCCCTCCAGTATTGTGTTGAGAAGACTTTCATGCCTCAAGATATATCCAATCCAATTGTCTCTTCGGTGAGTAAGCATATTCCATAAACATGGCTTCTCTCCTACCTATGGATCTATTTATTCTATACGGTGACTATTGTATAAGTTTGTTTCATGGTATGATTTCTAATTTACATAATTTACTGTAAAAATTAAATGCAGCTCTATTTTTGGATGGCAGATCTTAGCATGTTCTTGTTCTTGGTGATTGGAGAATTATTGTAAATAATAATCCCATGTAGCTAGCGATGGCTTCAATAAATAATACTTTCTCAGCGTGTTCTTTTCCTAGATTAACCTCGTCAAAAACACCCACACGAACGTGATTTTGATGCATATACTATACAAGGACATGCACACACCACCCTGGATTGGCAGCATTCGCCAATTCTTAAAAATGAGAAACGTAGGCTAAAAATTCACGATATTTAAACATTAAAGGCTCACACTTTCTGAACACACCTCGTAATTGTTGCATCAGATACGTTGGTGACACAGTTATCTCCGCCATTTAATAACGATTTTATCATTTTCAGGTTCAACTACATTTTGATATGAGTGATTAGGCACAGTACGGCGTGTTTACAGAAGACGCCGTTATCAAGAATGACCGACCTCGAGTTATTTCCTTCTTCCTAGAACACTGTCCTATGACCTTCAAGGCCGTTAACTTGTGCGCTAATATTGTACGGTACCTCAAGTGTCGAGATTATCAAATTGTCGCGCTGTAGATCGAAACAGTGGCTCAAAGAAAGCATTAGCCTATGTAACTAACACTGGTCACGATGGCCGAGAGCGTTACCTCGTGCCTCACTGGCATCGGGAGAGCGTGGGTTCGAATCCCAACAAATTTAATTCTGGTCTGAGGGCTGGAACGGGGTACACTCAACCTCGTGAGGCAAAACTGAGGTGGGTTCGATTCCTACCTCCACCATCCTAGAAGTGGTTTTCGTAGTTTTCCACCTACCTGTACTCCAGGTGAATGCCGGGATGTTACCTAACTTAAGGCCACGGTCGCTTCATACCCAAATCCTACCTCAATTACAAATACACACGCATTATTACAGACATCACAGTGACACAAGTTATACACAAACTCAAGTACACGGGGCTAGATAACAACGTCGCAAAACTCCTAACAGAATCAATAACAACACACGACGTTACTCCAATAATAATAAGAATCTGCAAGTACTTTAGGTGTGTTATGATTTAACCTTTTTCGGTAAAATAGGATTAATTAAGATTAACTCCCTGAAATCTTCGGAGAAGGCTATGCAACCCCCTGACAGAAGCCTGGAAGAAGCACTGACTACAGAACATCGTCAGTGACAGACGCGCTAGAGGTGGTAGATATTGAAGCTATGTGACGGTTAATAAAGCCAGGTACACATTTTAGCCGAATTGCATTAATTTCTATGTATCAGTCCAATGACGTCATGTTGATACGTGTCAATACACATCAATGTGTCTAGACTAGAGTGGAGTGCAGTTGACACGCCCCACTGACCCATGAAACTCTTCTCCGCCTTTATCTGAGGTTCACGGGTGAGGAAGTGCACACCAAGTACTCCAGCAAATAATACTATGACTAGAGAACGGATTTTTTTTACGGTGAAAAAATAAAAATAAATTTAAAAAATTAATATTTTAAATTTAAATTTTAATAAAACTTTAAAAACTTTTAAATCTATTTTCAACACGGAAATATTAGTTAAAAAAAATTAAAAACATTGCTTAGAATTCAACCTGTGTGCTAAAAATTAAAATATTTGCTGTAAATGTTAAAGTATTTCCTGAAGGGTTAAAATAATTCTTTAATATTTGGAATTGTTGGAAACCTAAAATATATGTACAGTAAACTTTCCAGAAAAAATCACTGAACTGAATGAGATAGAAATATTTGCAGAATTTAAAGTATGTGTTGAATAGTTTACGTATTTGATGAATAGTTGAAATATTTGTAGAAAAGTTAAAATAATTGTTGAGAAGTATACATATTTGTAGAACAGTTAAATATTTATTGAAAATATAAAACATTATTGAACAGTTAAAATATTTATTGAAAAGTTAAAATATTTATCGAAGAAACAAAATATTTATTGATCAGTTAAAATATTGATTAAGTACAAAATATTTATTCAAAAGTCAAAATATTTATTTATTAAGTTTAAATTATTTATTGAAAAGTTAAATTGTGTATTGTAATGTTAAAATATGTATTGATTAAGTTTAAAATGTTTATTGAAAAATTAAAATATTTATTGATTAAGTTAAAATATCTATTGAAAAGTTAAATATTTACCGAAAAGACAACATGGTTATTGATCAGTTAAAATATTGATTAAGTTCAAAATATTTATTGGAAAGTTTAAATATTCATTGATTTAGTTTAAAATATTTATTGAAAAGTTAAAATATTTAACGAAAAGACAAAATATTGATTAAGTTCAAAATATTTATTGAGAAGATAAAATATTTATTGAACACTTAAAATATTTTATGAAAAATTGAAAGAAACATTTATTGAAAAGTTAAAATATTTATCGAAAAAAGAAAATATTTATTGATCAGAAAAAATATTGATTAAGTACAAAATATGTATTCAAAAGTTAAAATATTTATTGATTAAGTTTAAAATATTTATTGAAAAGATAAACTATTTACTGAACAGTTAAAATATTTGTTCAAATGTTAAAATTTTTATTGAAACTTAAAATACCCCATGAAAGTTAAAATACCAATTGAAAAGTTAAAATACCCATTGAAAAGTTAAAATATGTATTGAAAAGTTAAAATATTTGATGAGAAGTTAAAACATTTATTCATCATCATCATCATCATCGTTTAATCGTTGTACCCGTGCTATGATGTCCTTGGGCACTTTCTTACGTCTCCAACATTCCCATATATGCATGCGTGGTACATGGTCCATATGCTTTCTCGATGTCCAGAAATACACTTATAAGTGTTATATTTTTCTCCCAGTACTTTTCATAGAGCATTGGGGTTGCAAAAATAAGGTCCACAGTTGATCTATGTGGTCTAAATCCATGTTGTTCCTATTCAAGTGTTGGTTCAACATATTTCCTTATCCTTCCCTCAAGGATGGACTCATAAATTTTTAAGCCATGCGACAACAAAGTGACACCTCTGTAGTTTGCACATTTCACCCTTTTTAGCCTATTTTCATTAAAAAAAAAGGGGTTATGAGATCACCTTTTATCCGTGTGTCTGTGTGTGCGTGTGTGTGAGAGAGAGATTTTTATGTGTCCCCCATAATAACTTCTAAACGGCTGGAGCGATTTCAATGAAACTCGGTAAGTTCATAGAAGTATTCCGCGCGACCACGACCGTGCCCTTCAAATTTTGTTATGTCTCACCAATCCAACATGGCGGCTGTGCGAAATATTTCACCAGCATTCGATCTCTCCGAAACTATTACCGATATCACCCTGGAATTCTGTACGGTGATAAAGGAAACTACTAGAAGTTCACCTATGTGACTTTTGAAAACCTGGGAACTACAAAGCCAACATGGCGGCCAAGTGAAGTTGTGACTTTTTAATAGACGTTTCCCGCGATTCAACCAACCAAACGCAATACAACTTGGTACAGTATATGTTTATACACATTGTAATGCACCGGCATCTAACTTCGTTCAATTGTTTATATAACCTCAAGATGGCGGCTGTGCGAAATATTTCACCGGCATTCTATATCTGTTAAAATATTACAGGTATCACTATCAAATTTTGTACGAAGATAAAGGGCACTACTGGAAGTTCATCTATGAGTCTTTCAAAAATCGGTTAACTACAAAACGAAAATGGCGGCCAAGCGAAGTTGAAAGTTTTAAATAGACTTTTCTCGCGATTTAATGATCCAAACGCAATGAAACTTCGTACACCAAATGTTTATGCATATTGTAATGCACTGGTATCTAATTTAGTTCAATATGGCGGCTGTGCGAATTTCGAAAATTAAGTTTTTATTTCTTGTGTTCTAATCAAGTTATCGAAATCAACATTTGCATAATGAACGTTCACAATAATCATCATCTAATAGTACATAACTCTATGGCTTGCATATATTAAAATCCAACATGGCGACCATCTGAAATATTTAGACGGTTCTCAATATCGATTAATCTTCTACAGCAATCGAACTGAAATTTTGTAAGTGTATAGATGCTATAAGCATAAGTTCACCTATGGGACGTTCAATAACCTGGCGAGCACAAATCCAACATGGCAGCGACGTGAAATTTAAATATTCAAATGGACGTGTCTTGCGTTTTAACCATCCGAGCGCAGTGAAACTTGATATATCCTTATACAAATTTTAATCGACCGGCATCTAATTCATTCAATTATTTTCATAACCACAAGATGGCGGCTGAGCGAAATTTTAAAATCCCGCTTTTATTTCTTGTCTCCTAATCATGCGATTGAAGTTTGAATAAAACACCTACACAATAATCTTCATGTAATAGTACATACATCTAATAAATCTAAATCTAATAAATATAAACATCCAACATGGTGACCATCCAGAATATTTAGACGGTTCTCAATATCTACGAATCTATTACAGCAATCAAACTCACAATTTGTACGTTTATAGAGGCAATTAATATTAGTAGGATA
Source organism: Meconema thalassinum (assembly GCA_946902985.2). Lineage (NCBI taxonomy): Eukaryota > Metazoa > Arthropoda > Insecta > Orthoptera > Tettigoniidae > Meconema > Meconema thalassinum. The sequence goes on along the minus strand of OX336390.1, from coordinate 534,006,112 downwards.
TATGAAAATAGGCTATTTAGTTCTTCACGGAACTGTAGGTGCAGGAGACATGATACAGGTAGCTGTGGACATGATATAGATAGCTGTGAGTAAAGAAAGAAAACAAACAGTTGAAAAAGAAACAGAACAAATATATAGTTGGCAGTGCCTATAATCCAATCTGTGGAGAAATACTGATTGTTGTTGTTCTGTTAAAATAAGTGATTGGAAAATAAAAATAAATAGAGTATCTACAAATTGGTGACCCCGACGTGATTCGAGAAATGACTGAAAATAGTGATAATGAAGCGCGAACGCCTAATGGCACTACCAGTGAAGTTGAGGTTAGTAAAGTGTCTGTTAAAATTCCACCGTTCTGGGCCGATAAACCAGAAATTTGGTTTTACCAGATCGAAGCACAATTTGCGATTAACAGGATAACATCTGAAGAGACTAACTTTAATTACTTGGTTTCGCAATTAGAACCGAAATATGTGGAAAACATATGGGACATCATTAGTAGTGATAACTCCTGTAAATATGCCGCGGCAAAAGAAAGATTCCTCAACATCTTCAAAGAAAGTGACGATAAGAAAATAAAGCGATTACCGTCAGGAATTGACTTAGGGGATCTCAAACCAAGTCAGCTTCTGCGGAAAATGCAATCCCTGGCGGGCGCCGATATTTCAAACAAAGTCTTAAGGACACTATGGCTAGACAAACTTCCAAACTCAGTAAAAAATATATTGCTAGTTAGTGATGAGGAATTGGAGAAAATGGCAATAATGGCAGATAAAGTACTGGAAATGAATCCACGTACTGAACTGTATAGTGCCACAAAAACCCCAAGTCAGTGCTCTTCAAGTAGCAGTGCAACACTGGATGAAATCGTAGCGAAAATTACCGCATTGGAACAACAAATAGCAGCTATCCCAATCGGAAGACATCACACACGAGCAACACATCGTAGCCCCAGGCGAAGTAGAGAAGAGAAATTGTGCTACTGTCATTTTAAATTTGGCTCAAGATGCTACCCAGATAAATGTAAACAACCGTGCGGATGGAAGAATCCGGAAAACGAGAAACAGCAGTAGAATTGGCGGCAAGTTCCACTGCTGAAGGTCACGAGTTGTGCCGCAGATCCCGGTTATTTGTGAGTGATAAAGAAACGGGAGTGCAGTTCCTTGTAGACAGTGGAGCGGATGTTTCAATTTGGCCAGCAACAAAGCATGACAAAGTAGATAGTTCCTATAAACTGTATGCAGCCAACAATACAGAAATACCAACCTATGGTATCAAAATATTGACTGTGAACTTGGGACTAAGGCGAAAATTCCAGTGGCCATTTGTGGTAGCTAAAATAAACAAAGGTATAATTGGAGCAGATTTTCTTAAACAGTTCCATTTACTTGTGGACCTGCATAATAAACAATTAATTGACGGTGTAACTCAGCTTGGTGTTAAGGGCGAAGTTACAGTCATTTCAGAATGCGATGTTATTAGCTCTATGAATACAAATTTCAAATACAGTGACATTCTTGCACAATATCCAAGATTAACAACACCAAACTTAACCCCTACCCTGATAACACATGATATTAAACATCAAATAGTTACCTACGGTCAACCGGTATTCTCAAAAGCCAGGCAGTTAGATCCGAAGAGGCTCCAGATTGCCAAACAAGAATTTCAGTTCCTGGTGGATAACGGAATAGTTCGACCATCAAACTCTCAATGGGCGAGTCCACTGCACATGGCTAGTAAGAAGGATGGGTCGTTACGACCTTGTGGTGACTATAGAAGATTGAACGAGAGGACAATTCCAGACCGCTACCCAGTACCAAGAATAGAAGATTTTCAACATATCTTGAAAGGAAAAACTGTTTTCTCAAAAATCGACTTATTTAAAGCATATTATCAAATCCCAATCGCCGAAGAGGATAAGTGCAAAACTGCAATAATAACTCCTTTCGGATTATATGAGTTCAATGTCATGAGCTTTGGGTTAAGAAATGCTCCATCCATCTTCCAGAGATTCATAAATGAAGTTTTCAGAGGTTTGGATTTCACATTTCCTTACTTGGACGACATTCTGGTAGCATCCGCATCATTCGAAGAGCATAAGAACCATCTTAAGTTGGTTATGGACAGGTTAAACAAGTATGGCCTTCGAATAAATACCTCCAAATCAGAGATGGGCGTAGACAGAATAGAGTTTCTAGGGTACCTCATTACAGCTGAGGGTACTAGACCTCTTCCTGAAAAGGTTCAAACAATCTTGAATTATAAACTGCCAGAAACAGTGCATGAACTCCGCACGTTTCTCGGCATGGTTAACTTTTACCGCCGCTACCTCAAAGATGCTGCCAAAACACAGGCAGTGCTCCATGAATACTTAAAAGGAGCAAGAAAGAGAGACCGAAGAAAAATTCAATGGACTGAAGAAGCGAAACAGATGTTTGAAAAATGTAAACAAGAGTTATCAAATACAACACTCTTAACTATTCCTAACTCAGACAATCTATTAGGCCTGTTTACAGACGCATCTGACATTGCCATTGGATCTGTGTTGCAACAATATGAAAATGATAGTTGGAGACCAATTGCCTTCTACTCCAAGAAACTGAACGAAACACAGAAATCTTACAGCACATATGACAGAGAGCTTTTAGGCATTTACCTATCAGTGAAACAGTTCAAACATTTTTCGGAGGGAAGAGATTTCACCACCTTCACGGATCACAAGCCGCTAACCTATGCATTTGTACAAAAGAACGAGAAAGCATCACCAAGACAATTGCGACACCTCCATTATATTTCTCAATTTACTACCAATATTCAACATATTAGTGGTAAACACAACATTGTAGCCGACACTCTATCTCGAACGGAAGAAATCTCTGTGATTGATTACGATGAAATTGCAAGAGAGCAACTGCAAGATGAAGAATTAAAACGGCTGATGGAAGAGAGTAAATCACTGACATTCAAGAAGTGCGCATTAACAGCGGGTAAGGCATTGTGGTGCGACATCTCAACGAATAATGCAAGACCATTTATCCCAGAGTCATTCCGCAAACAAATGTTTCAACAGATCCATAACTTATCACATTCAGGTGTAAAATCGTCAGTGAAGCAGATGACAACTAGGTTCATTTGGCCGAATATAAAATCTGATGTTCGAAAATGGGCCCAAGCTTGCATCCACTGCCAGAAAAACAAAGTAACAAGACACACCCAGTCTAAATTAATTTCATTTCCAGAACCTGATGAAAGGTTTAGTGTTGTACATATGGACTTAGTTGGCCCACTGCCACCATCAGATGGGAACATTTATTGTTTAACATGCATCGACCGCTATACCTCTTGGATGGAAGTCATCCCAATACAAAATATGTCAGCAGACACAGTTGCTAAATCACTCTACTCCAACTGGATTGCTAGATTTGGAGTCCCGAATGTAATTATCACAGACCGTGGACCACAATTTGATTCCGAACTTTTCAAGAAATTAGCAGTGTTGTGTGGTGTTAAACTGAAGCACACTACAGCCTACCACCCACAATGCAATGGAAAGATTGAACGACTACACCGCACCTTAAAAACTGCCATCAGAGCACATAATTCCCATAAATGGACAGAGGTTTTGCCTACAGTGCTTCTTGGGTTGCGTGCAACCATAAAGAGCAATTCTGACTATTCTATTGCACAGATGGTCTATGGTAAGACTATTAAGCTACCTGGAGAGTTTTTTGAAATGCCATCAACAACAACTGACCCAGACACCTTCGTCTCCCAATTACAAAAACAGATGACAGCACTTAAGCCTATTCCATCTTATCATAAAACTACCAGAAGTGTATTTGTACATAGAGACCTCAAGTCATGCACTCATGTCTTCTTGAGGAATGACAAAGTAAAGAAGCCATTGACACCACCTTATGATGGTCCTTTCCCTGTTGAGAAGAGAAGTGAGAAATTCTTCACACTACTAATTAAAGGCAAACAAGTAAATGTATCGATAGACAGAATAAAACCAGCCTACATCTTGGCACCAGATGAAGAGACCCCAGATCCTTCTCCTGTTTCAAGCCCAGCCAACCATCAACAAGACACTGCAATACCACCTCATGCCATAGAAAATAAAAGGGACACTACCATCATCAAGACATCACACTCTGGACGTACTGTGAGATTGCCAGTTCGTTTTCAATAGTGCTTACAGTAATTTTAAATGTATTGTTAGTGTATGGTGATAGTTTTATTCCTGCTTTAACAAGCGTAACTATGTTACTGGTGGGGGAGTGGTGTAGGTGCAGGAGACATGATACAGGTAGCTGTGGGCATGATATAGATAGCTGTGAGTAAAGAAAGAAAACAAACAGTTGAAAAAGAAACAGAACAAATATATAGTTGGCAGTGCCTATAATCTAATCTGTGGAGAAATACTGACTGTTGTTGTTCTGTTAAAATAAGTGTTTGGAAAATAAAAATAAATAGAGTATCTATAGAACTACTTGTTCAATAATGGGATGATGATTCCCTGCTTCCAATCATTGGGTGTTGTATTTTCTTTCCATATTCTGTTGATTACTCTGTACATCCATTGTTGACCGATCCCTCCAAGAGTTTTAATCATCTCAACACTGAATTCATCATTGCCAGGTGACTTGTTGTTCCTCATCTTAGATACTGCTGTCTCTACTTCCAACCATGTCAAACTATCTGCATTTAGGCTGTTAAAATCACAAGGAAGTGCCTTTTGAACTCTTTTAGTATTTTAGTACTATTTCTAGTCACCTCACCATCAGGAAGTTCTATTGATTGGATAGATTCATTTGAGGTTCTTCTGTTCTTAATGACACTGTACAATAGTTTTTTACTCCCCTCCTGTGCTATTTTGGCAGCCAGATCTTCCTTACATTTCTGCTTTTCGGCTACAACTAGCTGTTCCGCATGTAGTTTTTCTGTCTGTAAGCTTCTCTTCTAATACACGTGGATCTATCTGTGTTCTTGCTAGATATAGTGCTCTTCTTGCTGAATTTCTGTCACTAATAGCCTTCTTAATATCATCATTCCACCATTTAGTTTCTTTAGGTTTTCTTATTTTGCTCTGTCGTCCATATACTTTTTTATTGAAAAGTTAAATGCCCCATAAAAGTTAAAATACCCATTGAATTGTTAAAATATTTATTGAAAAGTTAAAATATTTGATGAAAAGTTAAAACATTTATTGAAAAGTTAAAATACCTCATAAAAAGTTAAAATACCCCATCAAAAGTTAAAATACCCATTGAATAGTTAAAATATTTATTGAAAAGTTAAAATATTTGATGAGAAGTTAAAACATTTATTGAGCAGTTAAATACCCATTGAATAGTTAAAATAGTTATTGTAAAGTTAAAATATTTATTGAATAGTTAAAATATTTATAGAAAAGTTAAAATATGTATTGGAAAGTTAAAATATTTGTTGAAAAGTTAAAATATTTATTTAGAAGTTAAAATATGTATTGAAAAGTTAAAATATTTATTGAAAAGTTAAAATATTTATTGAGAAGTTAAAATATGTATTGGAAAGTTAAAATACCCCATGAAAAGTTAAAATACCACATGAAAAGTTAAAATATTTATTGAAATGTTAAACTATTTATTGAAAAGTTAAAATACGCCATGAAAAGTTAAATACCCATTGAAAAGTTAAAATATTTATTGAAAAGTTAAATTATTTATTGATTAAGTTAAAACATCTATTGAAAAGTTAAAATATTTACCGAAAAGACAACATGTTTATTGATCAGTTAAAATATTGATTAAGTTCAAAATATTTATTGGAAAGTTTAAATATTCATTGATTTAGTTCAAATTAATTATTGAGAAGATAAAATATTTATTGGACAGTTAAAATATTTATTGAAAATTAAAAAAAATTGAACAGTTAAAATATTTATTGAAAAGTTAAAACATTTATCGAAGAAAGAAAATATTTATTGATCAGTTAAAATATTGATTAAGTACAAAATAATTATTCAAAAGTTTAAAATATTTATTAATGAAGTTTAAAATAGTTATTGAACAGTTAATATAATTCTCGAAAAGTTAAAATATTTGTTGAAAAGTTAAAATATTTATTGATCAGTTAAAATATTTATTGAAAAGTTAAAATATTTATCGAAAAAAGGAAATATTTATTGATCAGTAAAAATATTGATTAAGTACAAAATATGTATTCAAAAGTTAAAATATTTATTGATCAGTAAAAATATTGATTAAGCACAAAATATGTATTCAAAAGTTAAAATATTTATTGATTAAGTTTAAAGTATTTATTGAAAAGATAAACTATTTACTGAACAGTTAAAATATTTGTTCAAATGTTAAAATATGTATCGATAAGTTAAAGTATTTATTGTTAAGTTAAAATATTTATTGAAAAGTTAAAACATTTATTGGAAAGTTAAAATATTTATTGATAAGTTAAAACATTTATTGGAAAGTTAAAATATTTATTGATAAGTTAAAATATTTATTGAAAGTTAAAATACCATATGAAAGTAAAAATACCAATTGAAAAGTTAAAATACTCATTGAAAAGTTAAAATATTTATTGAAAAGTTAAAATATTTGATGAGAAGTTAAAACATTTATTGAAAAGTTAAAATACCTCATGAAAAGTTAAATACCCCATCAAAGTTAAAATACCTATTGAATAGTTTAAATATTTATTGAAAAGTTAAAATATTTGATGAGAAGTTAAAACATTTATTGAAAAGTTAAAATACCGCATGAAAAGTTAAAATACCCCATCAAAAGTTAAAATTCCCATTGAATAGTTAAAATATTTATTGTAAAGTTAAAATATTTATTGAATAGTTAAAATTTTTGTTGAAAAGTTAAAATATGTATTGGAAAGTTAAAATACTCATTGAATACCGTAGTTTAAAAAATTATTGAAAAGTTAAAATATGTATTGGAAAGTTAAAATATTTGTTGAAAAGTTAAAATATTTATTGAGAATTTAAAATATGTATTGGAAAGTTAAAATACGACATGAAAAGTTAAAATACCCCATGAAAAGTTAAAATATTTATTGAAATGTTAAACTATTTATTGAAAAGTTAAAATACCCCATGAAAAGTAAAAATACCCCATGAGAAGTTAAAATACCCATTGAAAAGTTAAAATATTTAATGAAAAGTAAAATATTTATTGATGAGTTAAAATATTTATTGAAGGGTTGAAATATGTTTTGAAAAATGTTAATAAGTTTATTTATTGAAAAGAAAAGTATTTTGCTTATTTTTGCGTAAAGTTTTAATTAGAAACGCCGAAGCCGCTATGCAATATTTGTTGCCTGTTGAATGGTTTTTATTGTCTTCCCACAGAGTTTATCCAACAGTGCTAAACATGAATTTAATATTAATTCTTAACATACGGTAATGTTCCAAGTGGTCACTCACTCTATTTTTTATTTTCGATATCTTTGACAAGCACATTAACACTCTATTCTCAAGTGAACGTACAAAAAGCGTATCTGACATGCAACTGGGTGGCAGATAAGTGAACAATTGCTTGCATTTAAAGTTACCATTGATATAATAGTGGAATGGCCATAGAAAATGAACCCTAAACCAATACTTCAAGACATACATTATCACATTGTCTGTATGCAAGGTTATTAACAATAACAAAAACAACGGGTGGCGTTAAACGATGTGCCTAGGAGTCAGAACTACAAACGATAATCCATTGCTTTTTGCACTAAATTGTTGCACTAACAAAAAACGCAACACTGCAGAAGTGTTAAATTAACGAAAAAATGGTTAAAAATCAGGATCGTTACAAAGTTTAATTAAAACTCCTGTAGCTTAATTAATTTAAATAGTGTTGTACATGAGTGTCATATACATATCCACTGAACCTAAATTAAACCTAAGTGAGCACGATCTGTTAATATTCGCTTGATGAACAAAAATAGTCATCCAGTTTGGGCCCCCATTTATGTGAGAAGTATATAAATAATTCATGTAATATACTTCAGGCACTAGTAAATTAATTGTAACTCCTCGCCCAATCTAATTGGGCACACTCGTGTTGACCGACTGAAAAGCTTCTAGACTACTTAGATAATAATCAAAGGGTTCATAATTCTGTATCCCAACAGCACTCTCGTCAGCAGTGGTGCGATAATGATGATACTAGACAATTTTAACTTTTTGTCTTTTACAAAGGCAAAAATAATTAATTTATACGGATTTGAGTGTGCTGAAGTTGAAAATGACAGTTAAAAAATCTAGAGCTCAGGTTTGGAAGTTATTGAAACTTTTATGTCCTTCACATATTATAATGGGACAAAAATTGTTGGGGTTATTAGCACATCTGCGGGGCATTATAACAGAAGTTTTGATTCCACACAGTAACTCAGAAACTGACGTATTGGTCACAATACACAATGGATCACTACGGAAGACAAGCAATCTTAGACTGTGTAAGCTAGAAACAAAACACAGCATTCATTGGCATTCCTGAAATAAGAAAAAAATGGGAGCTAAAACAGAAATAAGGACGCAACAAACTTTATATGGCACGAAAACGGGAGCTGAATTACGAAAATTATTGGCATTTTCGAAAATCAATAAAGATCGGGTATTTTTGTTTATGTAAATTTTTTAAATTATTGATCAGTATAATCTCGGATCCCTTTTATAAAGATAAAAATTCGTCACATTGAGATTGTGCAAAATAATTTTCTAAGATACAGGTTTTATAGGACGTTCAATGCATTTTGTATATTTGACACTTTGCTTGATTTTTTACGAAATTTGTTCAACTTCACGTCTTTGAAAAATAGAAGATCGATAATTTCATTGCAACTACAGTACTGAGGAAGATTTTAACTGGTAAAATTGACTGCCAAGAATGACTTAAGATTCATCACTTTTCATGTACCACAAGTAAGACCTCGACAGTAAGCGCTCTTTCACATCCCACGATCTAGAAGTGTTCACCCTTATAAGTCGCCATTAGTTAAAATATGATCACTTGATAATTCAATCAATGCTCAAGTAGTTTTATTCGCGGGCACTAGCTCATTCAATAAACAAGTAAAAGCAGTTGTTCCTTGAATACTGGGTACTCTATTCTCCTTTATTTTTATACATTCATTATTTATTTTAGCCTATTTTCATTTATGAAAAATTAGGCTTATGAGATCACCTATTGACCGTGTGTGTGTGCGCGTATGTGTGTGTGTTCTCCCTAATAAAATCTAAATGACGGAAGCGATTTCAATTGTTTATTATTATCGTACCAGAATTACCATTTACACAGTTCAATTATGCATAGTAAACTACATAACATAACACAAATAAAATGAAAAGCACTTCACACCAATCTCGACCAAAACCTATCAACATCAAGTGCATTTTGTGTTGCATTAAAAAATCATCTTCGGTGCAGGAAGATGGGCACAATGGACACTGGAGCATAATGCTGCATAGTTTGTTCTTCGCCACAGTCACATGTGATGTTGCTGGCATCGATATAGCCCCATCTTACTAGGTTGACTTTGGATCTGCCTATTCCTGTCCTCAATCTGTTGAAGGACTTCCACACAGACCAGTCTTCATGACAGCGAGGTGGCAAACGTTCTGGAACTGTCATATGTCCTGGGATAACGGGGACCTTGGCTTTCCAAAGCTGTAGTAGGTGATCCAGTTAGTTCCTCAGACGTTCGTAGGAAGCTTTTTCGTGACTTAAGTCTCTGAGCTGGAGGTGTATGGCCATATAAGGGATGAGCACTTTGTTGCTCCCCTCTATTTTTCTTTGAATACAAGGTGGAGCAATTCCTGCAAGACAGTAGAGTTTGTCAACTGGAGTAGACTTTAAACAGCTAGTCACTAGCCTGCAAGTCTCATTGAAGGCCACATCCACCTGTCGGGCATGGAATGAAGAATTCCAAACGGGACATGCATATTCTCCAACGGAATAACAAAGTGCCATTGCAGATGTACGGAGGGTATGTGGTTGACTACACCACTGTGAACCAGCTAGTGTGCGGAGTAGGTTATTCCTTGCTGACATTTTGAGTTTGCAGTTTATGCAGTGCTTCTTAAATGTGTGAGTTCTGTCACAGATATTTTGGAGTGTCACAGTACTGTAATTTGATACCAGACCACATTACTTCGAGTTCACGTTGAGCTTGCTTGTGCCTCAGGTGGAAAGCACACACCTGAGTTCTTGAAGGGTTAGGCTTTAGCTGGTTTTCTCTGTAATACCTTGTCAAGCATTCAAGGGCATTTGGCAGATTTGTTTCAACTGTTTCAAAATCTGTGCTCTGTGTGGCCAGGGCGAGGTCATCAGCGTACAGGAAGCTTCTGGTGTTTGGAGATACTGGCTGATCGTTCGTGTAAATATTAAAACGTGACGGAGTCAACACAATTTCTTGAGGAAGGCCATTTTTCTGTATCCTCCAACGGCTTCGTTGTCCTTGGAAGTCGACGAAAAACCTTCGGTTCTGGAGAAGCGCAGCGATGAGTCTAGATAAACCATTATCGTTCGTCAGGTTGTAGACCTTGTCTAGTAGGATTTGATGGTTGGCAGTATCATATGCTGCTGATAGATCCACAAAGACTTCCTCTGTGATATTAAGAGTTTCATATCCATCCTCTATAAATTGTGTTAGGTTCAGTAATTGTCCGGTACAGCTCTTACCGGGAAGAAACCCACACTGTTGTGGTATTAACAATTTGTAGAGGTGACACAGAAGCGGTATAGGTCTGAAATCTTTTGAATTAGTGCCCTCCTTTCCGGGTTTCAGTAAGGCAATTACGCTAGACCTTCGCCATATCTTCGGTATCTGGTATTTGCTCATACAATTATTGAAAAGCTGCAGAACCCATTTTTTGGTTTTGAATCCAAAATTCTTAATTTGTTCGTACCGAATATCGTCTAGGCCCGCTGCCTTGCCAGTTTTACTTTCTTTAATGATCTTGTCCAATTCCAGCATACCGAAGGGGATAGTGAAGTCGTCTCTCTCTTCCTTTTGTTTCTTGCGTGTTCTGTGCAATTTTCCTTTCTTGATAGTTTTTCCATTCAGCAGTAGCTGATGTGCAATCTGGTTTGCAGTGATGTTAGAATAGCCAGTCATTTTCGTTGTTGAGGCGCTTCAATAATCTCCATGCCTTGTGGTTGTCTGTAGTCAAATCTAGTACTTCTACTGTCTTGATCTACTGTTCTCGTTTTACCGCGCCTAAAGATGATGTAAGGAGGTTACCAGCTTCAATTGCCTCTTCTCCAAAAGGGTTATTTTCATACATAGATTTATATTCCTTGAACTAGGCAGCTAGGTTCGAAGTGAGACCTATAGTATATGATGATCTACAACCACGAGGTTTAGGTATTATGGAGCATTTTTTCATAGTTGCAGAAAATGTGTCGTAAGATTCTGGTGTTGGCTCAATAGTGGATACAACATTAACCAACAACTCCTTAAACTTTGGCCAATTAGCTTTCTTGAAATTATACCTCCTACGGAAAGGAACGCTCAGAGGTTTAACTGCTGAAAACACTTGGCACATTATTGGTCTGTGCTGTGTTTTCGGTAGTGGACTACACATTGACTTAACACATTGATGTTATCTAATATATAAAAGTGAAAGTCTGTATGTGGGTATGTGTGTGGGTTTGTTCCGTATACAAATCTACACCGTTCCACCAATCTCAACCAAATTTTGCAAACACATAGTTTAGGACCCAGAAGGAACGGCTGCCTACATGAATTTTCGATAGTATTTCTCATTCTTCTGATATCGGCCTATTTGCAGTCGAGCAAAGGCTAATCAAGTCAGAAAATTAACTTATGAAGGAACTGCAAGGCCGGCCATCTCTATGGCAACAGTAGCACATGACGGGTCCACCAAGTTTCATTCTATCTCGGTAAGAGGCCATGCCACTCAATTTTCTCAACGGCAACACTACCTCAAGAAGTGATCACCAGGTTTCCACCTGTCTCTGTAAGGGGCCATGCTACTCCATTTTCTCCATGACTACAGTCAAGACGTAAACACCAGGTCATGGGCCTCCATTTTATATCCAAACCACGATAAGAATATTAGGAATCTGAACGCCTTAAAAATCTGAATACGTAGTTTTTTAAATTTTATTAACAGGGGTCGATGTAGGGAATTAAAATAATAATAATAAAAACCAATACATCAGCTAACCCTGCACGCGACCTAACGTAACAACGGCTATAGATATCATCACGAAACTTAGTTTAAATGAGCTTAAATGATTATGTTATTGTTGATTGATTTAGAGGCTTGGCGACATCATGGCCATGCAGCCCCATTAACTTTAGTGTGTATGATTTTTTTCTGATAACCAGTGTTACTGTGATGGCTGTAGTAGTGTGTGTATTTGTAATTCAGGTGAGGATTAAAACTGAGGTTGCTGTTGCCTTCAGTTAGAAACTATCCCTGTATTTGCTTCGAGTAGAAGTGGGAAACCACGGAAAACATCTTCCAAGTTTTGCCACGGGAGGCGCAGTGTACCCCTTTCCAGCTCTCAGACCAGAATTAAAATTTCTTGGCAGAGCCGGATTCAAACTCGGACTTCCAAGGCGACAGCCGAGAATGTTAGCCGCTATTCCACGTGGTCATCTAAATGTCTAATGTCATACTCTTGATGCCGCTGCTGTTACGGGAGATTTTGAATCTTGACCTTTTGACGGAAGGTATCACGCGCAATATATTGTATTGTTGTGTTATACTCTCCGTTAAGGTGTGTTCTACTACTAATATGTTTACGTTTAAGTTTTATTAATCCTAATGTTTTTATGCTGCATTGTTTTAATTGTTGACATTGTTAACCTGTACCGGCTATCTTTTGTATTGCAAATCAGGAATACAGTAACTGTGATAAGACTTGACTAAGACTAACAGAACCAGAATAATTTGTAGCAACCAAAATGAAACAGTAACCTAAAATGATTAACCACGCAGTGAACACTCCCTCTTTTCTACATAAGACATGACTATAAGAGTAAATAATTTGTACAGAAAATGACCTCCTTCACTGCCCACAACAGATACAGTACCGTAGCAAATCTACAGGTAACTGACGTCACCAATAATTCTCATAGTAATCATTAGAAGCCATGACCAGGCTCCTTTTGTACTTAAACAATGGGTGCTTTCAAATTACGTTTTTCGTATATCATAAAACTACATCCATACTAATATATAAAAGTGAGATGGTATGTGTCTGTGTGTCTGTGTATTACTCGATCACCAAAGAACCACTGGTCCGATTTACATGAAATTTTACATGGAAGTAGCTGATTTGCCTGGTTAATATATAGGCTACTTTTGATTTCAATACTTTGCACTATTTAAAGATGGCGACCATTTAAGTGACGTCACTACACCATTTGGTTTCAAACATTCCATATTTCAATTTCAAATAAAAAGAGAACGCTAAGAAATAGCAAACTTTTGATGGCATATACTAGGTTTAAAATTTAAATTTCTATCAGAATTTTTTCTCCGGTATTCTATATCTCCGAATTTCTATCAGAATGGTCCTTATCACTTTTCGTGTATCTCCAACTGTTAGCGAGTAAAACCTAAGTGTGTGCTATAAAACAATGTCAATGCCAAGCGGTGTAGCTGGACAAAATGTTCCATCCTTACTCTCCCTCCGCGCAGCACCTCGCCTATCCCCTGTTTTAACTGTCACCTTCACATTTCAATTTATTTATGACCAGTAGCGAAGCACGGGTTCTTCAGCTAGTTGCTACTAAACATGAGATGAGGATTGTAGCCCCGTCTCCATCTCCCACTGTTGAAAGATGCTGGGAGCTTAGAGTCGTGTATGAGAGTAAAGTGACTCACTTCTGCCCATTCCTGTAATGCGATGCCACTATCATCATCGGATTCATAGTCCATAAATTACTGTGGCAATTAAAGACGCTAATAACTATCGGGTATGCTGATTCCCAAAGTTGAACGGAACGTTTGCTTTGAAGTCGATGTTGGGTGGTTCATACACAGAGGAGATTGTGCAATTATTCAACTCAACCGTGAGAATTTCAATATCGTCTTCATCTCTAAAAGCAGTCGAATGTATCTGGACATCTGGCCGGAGAAAGATAGCACTTCCGTACATACCGTGGGGTCTCTCAATAGCATGTAACATTCCATTCACGTTTTGTCGGCGCATATCAATGGTTGGTTGGCTGGTTCCTCAGTTTAGGGGCTGCGACAACGCGGTCATGTAGCCCCGTGTACTTTGGGTGTGTGTAGAATCTGTCTGATAACCGTTGTTAATTGTGATGACTGTATTAGTGCGTGTAAATTGTTTTCAATTCAAGTTAGGACTGCAGACATTGAATTTTTTCAAGTAGTTCCTACTTTTGCCGCCTTTCGCCACCGTCAGCGACTACTAGTTCAGAACCTGGTTACCAGACGTCACTGCAGTCGGCTCCTGGCTACGAACGTCGGAACCTAAGAGCGTTTGTCAAATGTTTAGCCTAACCTAATTTAGCTTCATACAGGTGTAATTAGTGGAAGGTTCTTTAACATGCCATAACATGGGACCGCCGACTTTACTTCCCCTCCGAAGGAAGGCATATTGAGGGATTCTTAACGCTCTTAAAAAATCCAACGACTTCGGCCGGGTTTGAACCCGCGATCTTGGGCATAGAAACTCAGCATGCTACCAACTTCGCCACCGAAGCCACCCCACATATCAATACTTCGGTGTGTTTCCTGAGCGATTTCAATGAAACTCGGGAAGTGCACACTACTACCTTGTCCGAACTCGAACATGCTTTTCAAAATTTTAATACTTTTCACCAATCCAACACGGAGGCCGCACGAAATATTTCACTGACATTCTATATCTCCACAAAAGTAACACATATCTCCCCAAAATTTTGTACGGAGATAAAGTGTACTACTAGAAGTTCTTCTATATGACTTTCATAAACATGTTAAGTACAAAACGAACTTGGTGGCCAAGTGAAGTTGAAACATTTAAATAGACTTTTCTCGCGATTTACCCTCCGTGCACAGTGAACCTTCGTACAGAAAATGTTTATACACATTGTAATGCAGTGCCATTTAATTCAGTTCTATTGTTTACATAACCTCAAGATGGCAGCTGTGCGAAATTCTAAAATTAAGTTTTTATTTATTGTGTCCTAATCATGAGATCGAAGTGAAAGTTTGAATAATAAACCTACGCAATAATCTTTATCTAATGGTACATAACTCTCAGGCTTATATGTATAACAATCCAATATGACAACCATCCGAAATATTTAGACGATTCTCAATATCTACGAATCTATTACATCAATCAAACTGAAATTTTGTATATTGATAGAGGCTATTAACATAGGTTCACCTATGCATCATTCAATCAGGTGAGCACAAAACCAACATGGCGGTGACGCGAAATTTAAATATTTAAATTGATTTTTCTCGTGACTTTTCATCCGAGCACTGTGAAACTTGGTATGATATATCTCATACAAGCCTCAATATACTGACGTCTAATTTAATGGAATTTTATGAGAACTTAAAAATGGCGGCTGTGCAATTTTTTATTTTAAATCTCGTATTCATTTCTCGTGTCCTAAGTAAGACAAGTAGTATGAAAATAGGCTAGTTAGTTCTTAACGGTACTACTTGTTGTATATTCTTTTTCTTTTTGCACAGTTTTTCCATTCTATAGTGTATATTTTCACAATTTATCTTGTAGCATTATTTTATTTTTGTTCTTCAATTGTGTACTCTTTATTATCTCTTTTCTCATTGAAGTATTTTGTATTTTTAACTAGATATGCCAAGAAGGAATGTATTTGGGCTTATGCCTGTGTTCCTTCATATTGTGAAATAAGTAAATAATAACTAATCAATGTTTTACACTTAGGTCTACTAAATTGCTATCTGTAAATCACTAACTCTGTATAGCCTACTGCGGGCCTCAAACACGGGCCTAACATAACCGTCGGAATGCAATAGCACATGCGAACATTACGTTAGCTCTGTTCATTTGTGAAGGATATCAAATTGGAACAAAAGTCACCCTTATTTGTCATTTCCACTCAAGTCGTCCGTTATGTCCAGACACCATACTTTCACATTCTATTCGTTATGGTTGAGGCAAAGAAATACGAGTGCACCAAAACAAATTTCGTCAAGGTGCAGTAATAGTGGTTGAAACTGGCCCAATCTGCGCAGATGTGCTGTGTGAGAATTCCAGGAAGTTGAGCTGGCCAGACAAGACTTGTACTATGTATTGCTTCATTTATTTCCCAGACAGCCAGACGTCCTATGTACGCGCTATTCAAGGCTAAATTCATTTTATCAGCTTACATAATTCCTAATTGGGCAACATATCAAACTTGTCACTCGAGATGCATCAACAAAAATAATGTTCCGTTACGAAGTTCTTCGGAGTAAGGCTCTTAACTCGCCCACCATTTTGTTTCTTTCGTAAGCACTCGACAGTTGATCAAAATTTAGTTTCTCCATACTGCCGTTCATAGATTACTACGAAATCCCCTGATTGTCACCTCATGTGAACAATTCAACCTCCTGATATTATCTGAAAGTGTGGCTCTTTTTCCCTGTTATGTAACTTAAAGCTTTTGTTTAGAATAAATGGAAAAATCTATTTATGCTTTTCTGAACCGACCAGGTTAGCTCAACGTGATGAGAAGCTACCAGTGGAGGGCAGGTAACTGCAAAAGTAGGAACCAGGAGTTAAATTCATAGGTATACAACACATCTGTGCAGTAATCACAAATGTCAGGTAAATACGAATTCCTAAACACATTTGTTACTTAAGATAAAATTAAATTGACTAGTAGACTATATGAATTATGCAGTGAAGGTAATGGAATAAGATAATATATAAGTCAATTAAATGTAATGTTTGAGTACACTGTACCGGTTTCAGTACGAATACGAATGAAGTTGCAAGATTGCATATAATTTTATAAAAGGTATGAGTTAAAACATATTTCCAAAACGTTAACTATGTAAAATAAAAATACTCTAATCAATTGAAAATCAGATCTGTTACAAATTTCTTGTTAGGCCTAATGATGAAAGAACAAATTCTTCAAAATACAGCCCGTAGTGGAGATGTCTCTAGTTTTTGGACTGACTGTTATCACTATAACATATCATAAATCCTTTTATTCCCACGTAACCATAAGATCACATCAAAACTTCTTTCAATGAACCACTACGTCAGTTACATATCATTGACATCTCCATTACGGGCTGTCTTTTGAAGAATTTGTTCTTTCGTCATTAACTTAAAGAGAGTTGTAACAGATCTGATAGAGTATTTTTAAGCATTTTTTGGAAATATGTTTTGGACTCATACTTTTTATAAAATTATATGTGATCTTGTAATTTAATTCGTATCGTATACTGTCTGCTGAAGAAGGTTATAATATAACCAACACCGGTACAGTGTACTCAAATATTACATTTAATTGACTTAAGGTATCTTTTCCTATTTCATTAAACTCGGTCAATAAGGATTTGGGAAGACATGGTCCTTTTCATGTCATTTCGTAATAATAATAATAATAATAATAATAATAATAATAATAATAATAATAATAATAATAATAATAATAATAATATCGTATGGCCTCGGGTGCCAGGTGCAAGCTTAGTTATTTGACACCGAGAGGGCAGCTTGCATGTCGAATTTTGTTGTTCCTTGAAGCACTATGAAAGTCAAGGAGGTCAGATATCTAAGCTCCTTGACACTATAGCGCTTTCTAGTAGAGAAATGAGGAACTTTGTGTTGGCGGAAAATCCCGAGATTAATTTTGCCATTATGAACACGACCTACTGAATTCAAATGGGTTCTTTAACATGCCAACATCGTATGACATGCGTATCGTAATTTTTGCCACGGTCAGGAGCAAACCTGCAAGCTTGGGGTTAATAATCCGACACGGGTCTAACACATATTGTCGTAATGCAATAGCACATGCGAACATTACGTTAGCTCTGTACATTTGTGAAGGATATCATACTGGGACAAAAGTCACCCTTATTTGTCATTTCCACTCAAGTCGTCCGTTATGTCCAGCCACCATACTTTCACATTCTATTCACCCACCATGGTAAGCATTTCGTAGTGAAGGGAAGGCAAAATATTCATTTAAATGTCCACCGTATATTAAACTTCAATTCTTAGACTAGTCTAATTGAAAAGTTAAAGCTTTGCCACTTATAGAAAGAGACTTAGGGGGGGGGGGGGGGGCAGCAGATGACCTCGTAGTTCCGCCCCTTAAACAACAATAACTAACTAAACTAAAGACGGCTTACCTGTTGAAATTCTAAATGGAGTTCAATAATAGATGATTTCCTACAATAAAATTTACAAGCATAATCTCTGCATATCAATAGAACTACCTGTTAGCATGCGCGTCCACATGTTCCTTTTTTGGGAAGGTGTACCTTATATGTATGAAGCAATCTTAATCCTGAGCAACATACTCTATTTATTAGCTCACTGCGTGGCGCAGGTGATAAGACTCAAAGCTCTACCAAGATTGCAGGATCGAATCCCTACACGGAGGTTTTTCAATTAGGGGTGATATATCGTGACATAATAAAGAACCCTTCCAAGGTAAAATCTCGGTACCTCGGCGTCTCCAAAATAGCAGCAGTTAAATGGTTTGTTAAAGCCATAACATTACTACTCTTACTTATTATTAATTAGTGATTGGATGAGTGTGGAAGATGTTTGAAGAAAGAAAGAAAGAAAGAAAGAAAGATGAAGACATCAAGAAAGAAGTGGCGGAACTTCCCTGAAAATGGGTCGTCTTCAATACCGCTGGTGATCAGCCACCACGATAGCTCAGTGTGTTTGAACACTGGCCACTGTATCAATTCACACTGACTCGAGAAACAAGTGGTCTAGAATCCCACTGTCGGCCAAGGTTTACCATTTCAACTCTCAGCAAATGCTAGTTGATAATGGCTTCATTCCTCGTGTGTCAAATATTATCACCTCATGTTTATTTGGAACAAATAAAATAAGTTACCACAAAATGTCAAATTAATATAACTACCGTACCAACCTTAGAGATGAGGTTTGATAGCCCTGTGTTTAAATGAAAAGAAAAAAAAAAAAAAAAATAGAAAAAAAAAATTATAGCGTATGGCTTTGTTTGGTGCCGGGAGTGTCCGAGGACATGTTCGGCTCACCAGAGTTTGTAGCTGCTTCTATGCGGACACCCGTTGGGTGAGCAACAAGTACCGTCGCGTGTGGACTGTTGTCTGGGGAGGAAAGTGTTAATGTAAGGACGAGGAATTGGAAGTTAGCGGCTGTGGCCTATAGTTAGGGACCAACCCCGGTATTTGTCTGGAAGGAAGATGAGAAACCACAGAAAAACATCTTCAAGGTTGCCGGTGGGGGGATTCGAACCTCCTCGCCTCCCGGATGTGAGAGACTGCCTTCAGCCACGCCGTAACGACCACGGCTAACTCACCTGGTAAAAATGTTAATGGAATTATACACCATTGGCGTGTTCACTTCGCAAACAACTTGTGTTAGCTGATCATTAATCATCACTCCATCCTCAACGAGTTCTGTCGCAGGATAAGATCTGTTGATGTTTCTCTGTCCTAGATTTAGCTTCAGTGTTAAGCAATATGCGGAAGAACTTAAAAAAAAAACTTTTGGAGAACGTACATTCATTTTCTCACCCAGTCTAGTTATTGAGATCGTAAGAAGTAGATTTTGTGAAGGACAACGTTGCATGTGGAAAATATGCATAGCTACTCGCTACTCATGATAAACAAGACTAACTTAATAATGCAACTTTGAGCGGAAATTGAACTTAGATCTACATAACAAGCCCAGCCACAATTTCATGTTTCTATCACATGTTTCTGCTCCACGATTTAGCATATAACTTATCGCGGGTATTTCCTTTATTTCAGAACGACCTATCCCGAAAATGCTGGAGCTTTCGTTTGAGACAGGAAGGCAATATAAACCCAAAGCTCTGAATGTACCGAAACAAAAGGCAATTCTATTTATACTGTATAAAATCTATACTGATATAATAAAGCTAAGAGTTTGTTTGTTTGTTTGTTTGTGTGTTTAAATGCGCTAATCTATGGAACTACCAGTCGGATTCGAAAAAATATTTTTTGTATATGATAGCCAGATTCAAGAGGAATAGTTTAGGCTATGTAGCATTAGGCCTCACCTCTCAGGTAACCTTAAAGATTGATTTTTGTTCAGTAAGTCGGAAGAACAAGCGCTCCCGAACAGCTTCAATAATACCTAAGTCTATTGTTGCCTGGCAATGCGGGCTGCATCACGGCACCCCTAGCAGTGTTCTGGTGCAGAATTGCGAGCTGCTTATAAATTGCAGTCACGGGGAGTAATTAGTGCAAAAAGATTTCTTAGGCCCCTTAAAACAGTTATTATTATGACAATAGTATGCCTCTGTATAAGGGCGATGGCGTTGGTGCAGTATACTGAGGTTATCAGCTGCAATAAGCGTTGGTGCTTTCCGATCCTTATCCTTGAGCGCTCTAGTTCTGTAGTA
The DNA here is from genome assembly GCA_946902985.2 of Meconema thalassinum. Lineage (NCBI taxonomy): Eukaryota > Metazoa > Arthropoda > Insecta > Orthoptera > Tettigoniidae > Meconema > Meconema thalassinum. Next base: position 533,985,526 of record OX336390.1, on the reverse strand, counting down.
GTATTCACTAACATCCATAAAACAAATAAATCCACTGGGCGAGCAGGGCACTACTGCTAGTTAACTATAACACCTGTTATTCGCCAGAATACGAATACATTTCAGCTTGAAATTATTTGTGATTGAAATGCCTACGTAGCGTACATAATAAAATGTCTAGGGTTTTACCGTTATCCGAGCAACACCATTGGAGGTAAGGATGAACCGTTCCTCATGCGAAATGTTATTTTTGACGATCTCCTTGTCTACTGACATTATTTAGAGATATTAAGAATAGAAATGTACAGGTAGTTTTGTTTAATTGCAGCCCCCTTTATTAACTGTTATTATATCACTATTGTTAGAAGCCTCCGTGGCTTAGGCGGCAGCACGCCGGCCTCTCACCGCTGGGTCCGTGGTTCAAATCCCGGTCACTCCATGTGAGATCTGTGTTGGACAGAACGGAGGCAGACAGGTTTTTCTCCGGGTACTCCGGTTTTCCCTGTCAAAATTTCATTCCAACAACACTCTCCACTATCATTTCATTTCATCTGTCATTCATTTAATCATTGCCCCAGAGGAGTGCGTCAGGCCTCGGCAGCCGGCACAGTTCATATCCTCGCCGCTAGATGGGGGCTACATTCATTCCATTCCTGACCCGGTCGGAGACTGGAAGCAGGCTGTGGATTTTCATTTCATATCACTATTGTTCTTGTAAAAATTGAATTATAAGTTGGACTCAGCAGATAATCACGGAAAATCATAATTTCCTAAAAGTTTGTTAGAGTAACGAAGAAAATGCACATGATCACTCTTTTGAAAAAATAATTTTAATTTTACTTGACGGGCCTTATTTCGTGATAGGACTAACCTTTACCTGTTAGCCTACGGAATGTTGAATACTTTTCAGCCGGCCATTTAAATTATACCCAATGAGTGTTATTCCCTATAGGATTACCTAAAAATATACATACGGTAATATAAACTATTGCGGGAAACGGAAAACCACTTCCAGGATGGCTAAAGTGGGAATCGAGCCTACCTCTTCACAGTTTTGCCTCACGAGGCTGAGCGTACCCCGTCAAATTTCAAATTTTCGAATTAAATTTCATGGCAGAAACCGGGATCGAACCTGGACTTCCGGAGCGACCGACAAGAATGCTAACCACTACACCAGAAAGTGGACAAAGCTCGATGCTTGTAAGTGGTGTCCTTAGCTGAGTTTGGCATTGCTTGCTATTACCGGTCCCAGGCTTCACATTTCCTGTGTGACTTGTTTTGACCAGTCATTTTCTCTGCGCTACTAAGTTTTCGCCAACTAGAGTGCCACTTGAACATACCGTGGTTCTCCCCGTCTGTTCTCAATCTTTTTCCTGTTCAGTGAGACGTATTAATATCAACATATATACATTTTCTCTCCCCTTCCCCCCACCAGGCAAATGCCAGGGCCGGTTCCTTTTAACAGATCCACGACCGACTTCCTCCCATGATTAATCGACCAATCGCACAAAACATAGGTCCCTAGTGACCACTTTCAAAAATAATAATGATAATTAAACATAAACCAGTATCGGGAGAACGTGGGTTCGAATCCCACCTCAGCCATCCTGAAGATGGGTTTCCGTTGTTTCCCATTTTCTTTCCTCCCAGGCAAATGCCAGGTCCGGTTCCTTTCAACAGATCCACGACCGACTTCCTCCCCTGACCTTTTCTTCATTAGACCCAAGTTAACGATCACCTGGGCGGTCGGCCTGTCACCATCCCCAGTTTTATCTACTGACAAAGTGTGTCCAACTCCTAGACATTACTGTCCTTGCGGCGGCAGAGGATTGATCTCTCTTGGCTTGAAAAGATCCATTCTATCCCCGAATGTTCGGACAATAACTTATATGCTGAAGATAGATTCCAAACAGTATAGGCTACAGTGGTTTTAGTACCATATAACATACTCTCACGTGGCCATTTATAATGAAGCTTTTATGGTTTAGGCTATGCCGTGTTTTGAATAATTTGTTCCAGAGTTTTGAGCTTTCTCTGACTTGTCCCTTGCTATCAGTGGCATAAAAAGACATGCTTTCTGTTTCGTATTTGATTCTCTTGATGGTTATTACATAAATGCGCCGTTTTAAAATAATTTAATACATAATAATAATATCGTATGGCCTTGGATGCCGGGTGCAAGCTTTGTTAATTGACACCCAGAGGGCAGCTTGCGTGTCGAATTTAATACATGCAAAATATAAACATTTGAGGCGAATGCTTAGACCATAGGTTGCATGTTGCTCATAATCAGGTACTTGCTATAGGTTGTATAGTATTTGTTATTATAGGTTATTACATATCTTCGTACCGGGTGAGTTAGCCGTGGTCGTTACGGCATGACTGCTGGCAGTCGCTCACATCCGGGAGGCGAGGAGGTTCGCATCCCCCCGCCGGCAACCTTGAAGATGGTCTTCTGTGGTTTCCCATCTTCCTTCCAGGCAAATGCCGGGGTTGGTCCCTAACTATAGGCCACAGCCGCTACCTTCCAACTCCTCGACCTTCCATTCCCACTTTCCTCCCTAACGGTACTTGTAGCTCACCCATTGGGTGTCCGTCTCGAAGCAGCTACAAAACTGGCGAGCCGAACATGTCCTCGGACAATCCCGGCACTAAAAGGCTTACGCTAAAAAAATAAAAGAAACATATCTTCGTGAGCTTTTAAATCGAATACGCCCTATTTATCCATGATGCTCCAAACGAAATACTGGTGCCGGCATATTTATCATTCAGAGCTTCCACTATACTCCATGAAAATGTCTATATACAATCTCCGGTAGTTTTGGTTTGAGGGATTGACTAGGCAGGATAAGTCCATGCTATAAAGCCATCTGATCGGGAATGATAAGAAGGAAGTGGGGAGAGATGAAGGTCAACTAACGAAATTGAACAGATTAGTGGGTTATTCGATAAAGGTAACTGGATGAAAGACTTAAGGATGTACTGATTGCACATTTTTTAAATGTACCGGTATACATAATCTGGAATTTCTTAGTTTTACACCGTGAAAGGTGGTCATTTTCTCTGGAAACACCTGTTAGTGCACCACCATCTGGATCAGTATGAGTCTTCAACTCATCTAAAGACAACAAAAGGTATTCAAGTCAAAATCAAGAAACGAAGATTGTATGGGATGTTGTGATCAAAAGACGTTTGTCTGTTCGACAATGCTCAGAGTGAAGCAAACCCCTCAGGGTTTAGGGCCAATGATGGCTCGTCTTGCAGTAACAGATTTAATAAATGGACAACATTCTTTATAAACGGTATGGAAGGAGTTGCTCTCGAGTGCCGATACTCGGAAAGTTCTCGAATGCAATTCTGGAATTAATCAACTAACATGTTCGTAGCTATGAAATCTGTCCCAATGTTCTTCTGGCTGTGCCTACCATAATCGTTGTGTAGCCAGATGTATTCAGTGCTTATGATAAATCAAAGGTTGTGGAATTCGAGGACTTGGTGATACTATCTGTAGAGAAAACCTACAGTTCACCTTTATCGAATGAAGTTTAACCTTTTAAACCACAATTGAGGTATTTTTATGAAACTTTGAAACAGAACATAATATGTCTAGAATATGTCGACAACTCGGAAATGCACAATTATAGACTTTGACAAGAATTGGAGCCAAATTCATAAAATGGTTGACCCCAAATCTTGCTAAATATATGAATGAGTTGTTTCTTCAGAATAATTGAGAGCAAAGTAGCCAACGAGCGAAGTGCACCCACCTGTATGTGGTCTGGAGTCGCCGTGGCGACGAGCCCCGCCAGAAGTAGTGGCAGCAGCAGTGGGAGCGCGATGTCCATGTTGGTCGGCTGCCGGGCGCTCACTGTGGCCTGTCTTGTCAGCGAGGAGACGACCAGAGCTGTTTGACCCCGCCGCTGTGGCTCGCTTGACCTCCCGGCCAGCCAATCTAATCTTGGATGTGCACATCGACTAGGGGAGGAAGACTCTTTCGACCAGTAATTGGGATTGTCTCTCATTTTCAGCGCACCCAGGCGGATCCGACCAAAATCATCATCCAATAACATCGAGGAGATGTTGAAATTATCCGTTAAGTCTGCTACTGCTAGAAACTTGACTACTTGGTATTTCTTCCACGCATCCTCCGCGAGGGGGATGTATTCTTTTGGAAGTCCACATATTTCAGGAATGAGATTGCGCACAAGTTTTGAGGAGAGCGGTAAATGGCCCATCTGGTAGACTAGGGGAGTGAACTTAGAAATACTTAGATTTAGGCCTCTTTTCAGGCAGTAGTAGAAGTTTCTCAGTTAGAAATAAGTATCGGAATTGGCAAGAGCGTTAGACTGGAATTCGGAAGTTCAATGGTGTTGGCAGTTGATTAGGGTTTTCTTGAAATTTCTTCTCACACACTACACAGAAATTCTGGAAATTACATGGCACTATAAATATATGACGTTTACAAATCTATTGTCTCTGGCCTTTAAAATATGTGTCTATATTCATCATAATAGGTTTATGAGATTGACTTTAGTCCCAGAATGTATGTGTGTATGTACGTAAGTGTGTATGCACTAGTATTTCAGCCCGACGTTGCACGGTTTAGGTATCAGAATAAGGAATATATCATACCTAAGTCAATATACCATCAACAATCCCTTGAAGATATCTAACGCCCACTTAATCAATCGATCGCTAGACCTTTCAAGCTACAAGTCATTTTCATATCATTTAATACTTTGTTGTTCAAGTTAATTATCCTCCTGTGTCTCGACCCACCCCTAATATTTTCGAATAAATACTCGTATTTGCATGACAAATATTATAATCGTCCCCAAATTTTCATTATGATCGGAATAGCCGAATGAATGTCAATTCTTGTGAGATAATTTTGACCATTCTAAGACCCCCCTCTCCCGTCTGAATTTCTAGGCATAAAATAGAAAGCCTAAACTAAATCTTCGTTACTTTTTTTTAGCGTATGGCTTTTAGTGCCGGGAGTGTCCGAGGACATGTTCAGCTCACCAGTTTTTGTAGCTGCTTCGAGACGGATACCCAATGGGTGAGCTACAAGTACCGTTGGGGAGGAAATTTTGGATGTAAGGACGAGGAGTTGGAAGGTAGCGGCTGTGGCCTATAATTAGGGACCAACCCCGGCATTTGTCTGGAAGGAAGATGGGAAACCACAGAAGACCATCTTCAAGGTTGCCGGCGGGGGGATTCGAACCTCCTCGCCTCCCGGATGTGAGTGACTGCCAGCAGTCATGCCGTAACGACTATGGCTAACTCACCCGGTATATTCGTTACTTATTCCAGCTGACGAAGCACCTGATGAACGCCGGCACGAGTATTTCATTCGGAGCATTATTGCCTAAGTGGCGCGTATTCGAATTAAATGCTCGCGGGAATCTACACAAAACACCTATATTATACAGCCTATAGAATATGACTTATTACAAACAACAAGCAACCTTTAGTCTAAGCATTCGCCTCCAAAGTCTGTAATTTGCATGTATTAACTTATTTTAAACCTAGCGCTGTTGTGCTTTAACCATCAAGCCAGGCAAATAAGAAGGCCACTCATGACAACATGTCTTTTGACGGCACTGATAGCAAGGATCAAGAAATATATAATTAGATTCCAAAAATTGAATTTCTATAATGAAATTGAAGAAATTAGGGCGTGAAATGCACAAAGAATACAAGCCATAGCCTAGTGCTAAAGTGCGTCTCCAATTCTCTACATGGAGGCTAGAGAATTAACATTCTTGTGCGTAGTGGAACTCGAACATCCAATATTTGTGCATTGTGACCTGATCGCTTAAAGCCTTCATTTCTCACTGTATAATTTATTTAACATCTTTGTGTGTATACACTTGTTTTGAATAATGTATTTCCAACATTTTGAGGTCTAAGAGCTGGACGGAGTGCACTCAGCCTCGTGAGGCAAAATTGAAGATATGTGCGTTCGATTCTCACCTCAGCTATAGCCTACTAGAAATGGGTTTCCGTGGTTTCCCATTTCTACTCCAAACAAATGCCGAGATATTTCATAACTTAAGGCCAGAGCCACCTCCTTCCCAATCTTCACCTGAATCATAAATACACAATACTACAGACACCACTATAACACAGGTTATCTGACAATTAAAATAACTCGGCCGTCCTGAAAATGGTTTTCCTGGTTTCCCATTTTTACCACCAAGCAAATGCCAGGACGGTCGACTTCCCTCTAAAATCCCTTCCCTGGCCCTTCCTTAATTATACCCATGTTGCACACACCCAAGTGCACGGGGTTAAATAACCAAGCTGTCAAAACCCTTCAAATGAAACAACAACAATAGTTATAACTATAAGCTTAGAGACTCTTCAGCAACGCCGGAATTAATTTATTCAAATGTACGGGCAGATGACCTCGCTGTTCCACCCCTTAAAACCTCAATAACTAACTAATTTATTCAAGACAGGCTATAAAAAGTTAAATTACAATACTATAAGTAATGTAATGTTATTGGTTTTACGTCCCTGTTAACTACTCTGACTTTGAATCTTTCCAAGCCAGGTAATACTGAAAAAATGATGGTTGGTCAAAACTCACGAGCTAAAAAATGTAGCAAAATTCACGACTACAAACTAGTAACTAAATTAACATTCTTGGTTGGTTCCTCAGTTTAGGGGCTGCGACAACGCGATCATGTAGCCCCGTGTACTCTGGTTGTGTGTAGAATCTGTCTGATAACCAGTGTTAATTGGTTGGTTCCTCAGTTTAGGAGCTGCGACAACGCGGTCATGTAGCCCCGTGTACTTTGGGTGTGTGTAGAATCTGTCTGATAACCGGTATAAATTGTGATGACTGTATTAGTGTGTGTTATCTGTTTTAATTCAAGTAAGGACTGCAGACATTCAATTTTTTCAAGTAGGTCCTACGTTTGCCGTCAAACACCACCGTCGACGACCAACTAGTTCAGAAATTAGTTACCAGATGCCACCGCAGTCGGCTCTTGACGACGAACGTAGGAACCTATTAATTTAGCTTCACACAGGTGTAATTAGTGGAAGGTTCTTTAACATGCCATAAATCTATGACGTGGGACCGTCAGCTTTACTTCCCCTCCGAAGGAAGGCATACTGAGGGATTTTTAACGTTCTTAAAAAATTCGACGACTTCGGCCGGGTTTGAACCCGCGATCTTGGGCATAGAAACTCAGCATGCTATTAACTACGCCACCGAAGCCGCTCCAGTGTTAATTGTGATAGGTGTGTTAGTGTGTGTTATCTGTAGTTCTGGTAAGGACTGCAGACGATCAATTTCAAGTAGTTCCTACTTTTGCTACCAAATTCTACCGTCAACAACACCTAGCTTTGAACTCGGCTACAAGATGCAACCGCAACCAACACCTGGCAGCGAACGTTGGAATTAACAGAGCGTTAATCAAATCTAACCTACAAATTTACCTTCACATCATTGTAGTTAGTGGAAGGTTCTTTTACATGCCATAAATCTATGACATGGACCCGATGGCATTACTTCCCCTCCGAAGGAAGGCATACTGAGGTATTTTTAACGCTTTTAAATATCCGACGACTTCAGCTAGGTTTGAACCCGCGAACTTGGGCATAGAAGCTCAGCATTCTACCAACTACGCCACCTAAGCCGTCCTAAAATAAATGATCATTAATCAATTGATTTAATCATGTTTGTATGTTGAGTTTAATACGGTTCGCTGAACAGGAAGAAAACTGAGAACAGGAAGGAACAAGTAATTCCGTGAAGAACTGAAGCCTATTTTCATATATCCTACTTATGTTAATTGCCACTATCAACATACAAAATTTCAGTTTGATTGCTGTAATAGATTAGTAGATATTGAGAACCGACAAAATATAGCGGAGGGTCGCCATGTTAGATTTTAATATATGTAGGTCTTAGAGTTATGTACTGTTACATGAAGATTATTGTGTACGTGTAGCATTCAAACTTCAATCGCATGTAGTAAAAACAAGATTTTAAAATTTCGCACAGCTGCCATCTTGTGATTATGGAAACAATTGAAATAAATTAGATGCCAGTGGATTAACATTTGTATAAGGATTTACTGTACCAAGTTTCACTGCACTCGGATGGTTAAATGGCGAGAAATGTCCCTGTGAATAATTTTATTTCGCGTCGCCGCCATGTTGGATTTGTGATCATCAGGTTATTGAAAGTCGTATAGGTGAACTTATGTTCATAGCCCCTATGATCATTAAAAAAAAACAGTTTGATTGCTGTAATAGATTCGTAAATATTGAGAACCGTCTAAATATTTCGGATGGACGCCATGTTGGATTGCTATATGTATAGGCCATAGAGTCATATACCATTAAAGTAAAATTATTGCGTAGGTTCATTATTCAAACTTTCACTTCGATCGCATGATTACGACACAAGAAATAAAAACTTAATTTTAAAATTCTCACAAGCGCCATCTTGAGGTTAAGGAAACAATTGAACGAAGTTAGATGTCGGTGTATTACAATGTGTATAAACATATACTGTACCAAGTTTGTTTGCGTTTGGTTGGTTAAATCGCGAGAAACGTTCATGTCCATGTCCATGTGAATAATTATAATTCGCTTGGCCGCCATGTTGGTTTTGTAGTTACCAGGTTTTCAAAAATCACATAGGTGAACTTCTAGTAGATCCCTTTATCACCGTGCAAAATTCCAGGGTGATATCGGTAATAGTTTCCGAGATATTGAATGCTGGTGAAATATTTCACACAGCCGCCATGTTGGATTAGTGAGACGTGACAAAATTTGAAGGGCACGGTCGGGGTCGTCTGGTATAGTGCTATGATGATCTTACCGAGTTTCATTGAAGTCGCTCCAGCCGTTTAGATTTTTTATTACGGGGGGGGGGGGCGGGGGGACACACACACACACACACGCACACACAGACAGGCACACGGACAAAAGGTGATCTCATAAGCCTATTTTTTTATAAATGAAAATAGGCTAAAAATAACGACATCATCAAGTGAAATTCACACTAGTTCACGGAAATTTAGTAGTATCGAGATCGGAAGAAAATATTGGTCATAACAAGTCACAGATGAAATATGAGGTCTGGTACCGGTAATTTTGCTGGCCCCGTAGTGTTGGGGTAGCGCGTCTGCCTCGCACCCGACTTCATCAGGGATTTTAGAAACTGACGTGAGGGCTGGAACGAGGTGCACACAGCCTCGTGAGACCAAGATTAACGGCCGAGGGGACCTGACGCACTGACCGCGCGTCACCCCATAATCTGCAGGCCAAATGACTGGGCATCGGTCGCTTGGTAGGCCTAGGCCCTTCATGGGCCGTAGCACAGCGCCACGGAGTTTGGTTTGTTTTTGGTACCGGTAATTGCAAAGAAAGCCAATTTCAGTTCTGGATTCATTATTCACAAGCTTTGAGCCCCACAGATTTGGTTTACACGATTAATATGGGCCTCCCATTGGGGGGGGGGAAGATGAAATTGATGCTAACATCTATTAAATCAAACTTCAATTAATCCTAACTTCTCACTGTGTGTTTGTGTATTTATATTTACGAAATTAGGCTAATGCATTTCAGTCGGTCAACAAGATAGTACCTAATTGTAAAAGGTGTTTCTTAAACCTGCAAAGAAAGATACTTGAGATTAATAAATACACATTGAATTAATAAATCTCCAGTAAATTCACTTTGATTTATCAATCTCATGTAAATTCACTATGATTTATTAATCGCATGTAAATTCACGATGAATTAATAAATCTCCTGGAAATTCACTTTGATTTATCAATCTCCTGTAAATTCACTATGATTTATTAATCACATGTAAATTCACGTTGAATTAATAAATGTCCTGGGAATTCACTTTGATTTATCAATCTCATGTAAATTCACTATGATTTATTAATCGCATGTAAATTCACGTTGAATTAATGAATCTCCTGTAAATTCACTATGATTTATTAATCACATGTAAATTCACGTTGAATTAATAAATGTCCTGTGAATTCACTTTGATTTATCAATCTCATGTAAATTCACTATGATTTATTAATCGCATGTAAATTCACGTTGAATTAATGAATCTCCTGTAAATTTACTTTGATTTATCAATCTCCTGTAAATTCACTATGATTTATTAATCACATGTAAATTCACGTTGAATTAATAAATGTCCTGTGAATTCACTTTGATTTATCAATCTCATGTAAATTCACTATGATTTATTAATCGCATGTAAATTCACGTTGAATTAATGAATCTCCTGTAAATTCACTTTGATTTATCAATCTCCTGTAAATTCACTATGATTTATTAATCACATGTAAATTCACGTTGAATTAATAAATGTCCTGTGAATTCACTTTGATTTATCAATCTCATGTAAATTAACTATGATTTATTAATCGCATGTAAATACATGTTGAATTAATAAATCTGCTGTAAATTCACTTTGATTTATCAATCTCATGTAAATTCACTATAATTTATTAATCGCATGTAAATACATGTTGAATTAATAAATCTCCTGGAAATTCACTTTGATTTATCAATCTCATGTAAATTCACTATGATTTATTAATCACATGTAAATTCACGTTGAATTAATAAATGTCCTGTGAATTCACTTTGATTTATCAATCTCATGTAAATTCACTATAATTTATTAATCGCATGTAAATACATGTTGAATTAATGAATCTCCTGTAAATTCGCTTTGATTTATCAATCTCATGTAAATTCACTATGATTTATTAATCGCATGTAAATTCTCGTTGAATTAATAAATCTCCTGTAAATTTACTTTGAATTTATTAATCGCATGTAAAACACTTTGAATTTATTAATCGCATGTAAATTCACGTTGAATTAATAAATCTCCTGTAAATTTACTTTGATTTGTCAATCCTTGTAAATTCACTATGATTTATTAATCACATGTAAATTCACGTGGAAGTAATAAATCTCCTGTAAATTCACTTTGAATTTATTAATCGCATGTAAATCACTTTGAATTTATTAATCGCATGTAAATTCATGTTGAATTAATAAATCTTCTGTAAATTCGCCTTGATTTATCAATCTCATGTAAATTTACTATGATTTATTAATCGCATGTAAATTCACGTTGAAATAATAAATCTCCTGTAAATTCACTTTGAAGTAATTAATCTCATGAAAATTCACTTTGGTTTATCAATCTCATGTACATTCACTTTGAATTAATTAATCTCATGTAAATTCACTTTGATTTATTAATCTCATATAAATTCACTTTGAATTAATTAATCTCATGAAAATTCACTTTGATTTATCAATCTCATGTAAATTCACTTTGATTTATTAATTTCATGTAAATTCACTTTTTATTTATTAATTTCATGGACATTTTTCTCAGGTTTACGAAGCACCCATTATAATTGGGTACAATCGTGTTGAGCGACTGAAAAGCATTAATTTCTTTTTCTAAGGCAACACTGAAAAATATCTTCCAACACGATAATTTATATTTACGTTGTAAAAGAGAAGAAGGAAATCACTCTGGTGCATAGTTGTTCGTCCTCTACGTCTTGTATATCGTAAGCTCATGAAAAATAATAATATTAATGATAATCAACACGGCTATGCAATAGAATTTTGCTTTTCTCCGTGAGAAAAAGACAAAGGGGGCCTGGTTCATTGAAGTAGAGAAAGATCTGTTGGAGACTGGGATTACACGTGAAGATACCCAGGAGGGTGGCCCACTTAGGGATAGACTTTAGAAATATCGGAGTTTTCAACTTAAACCGAAGCTAAAAACCGGGAAGGCAGAGAGAAAGGTGCAACATCGATTGCGAATGAAGGAGTACTGGGCTAACGTTAAAATGCAGAAAAAACAGTTGACATGACGTGGTCCTTAGTTGGCCGTAACGAAGGAAGAAGAAGAAGATTAATGATAATAATAATCATAATAATGGCATGAGGTCTGCGAAGAAGCCTGGTGTAGGTATTTCCAGTTGACAAACATGACATTCTGAAATGATTAAGCATCGTTTAAAGCCGTTCCTATTGAATACAGTCGATGCTTATTGATAACAATAAGGTTTAAGGTTAAACTAAAAATGACTGGCTGCGTGGCTCAGTGGCAACGTTCTCGCCTGCTGTACCCAAAGTTGCAGAATTAAATCCTGGCGCAGCTAGTTGGCATTTGAGGGTGCGCAAATACGAGGGAACCAAGTCTGTAAATTTACGATAAAGATCCCCTTTAGGACAAAATTCTGGCACCCAGGCGTCTCTAAAACCACAGTAGTTAAAAGGAACGTAAAACCAATAACATTATTATTGTTATTGCTTTAACACTTTCGTGTTGGAGTTTAAAAGGAACTCGTCTGAACATCACCCCAAAGAAGAAGTATTGTCGTTTGAAAACGGGAGAGAAGCTTACGTAAATATATATTTTTAAAAATACCGTATTTATAATCCTCAACATCGCTATATCATTGTCCACACTCGGAATCAATTAAATGCTCCCATCGGGAGACTGTGAAGCTGCTATGTCTAAGACACGGACTATATGACCGTTGTATTCCCTGAATTCCTGCGGCCATTTTTTACAGGAAGAACTCGGTGATCAATTAAAGTTTCAGCAGATGTCATGTGGAGCATGTATCACTTACAGCCCCACATCTGCTATCAATGAAGCACACTGCACATGCCCTTGTATGGTAAATAACGAAGCATGAAATTCTGAAATGATATGCTGGATCTTGATCATGCTCACAGCTCATAAAGCAATGACATCATAGATATTAAACGTGACGTCACTCAGCGCAGCTGTGACTCCTCCTGCCTGCCAGCCACATACTGTCTTCCCTCGTCCTGACTGAAACACCCTGGGTTCCATTCTCGACTCTGCAAATACATGTAATATAGTATAAGGGTAGAGCCTTGAGCGGATAAACAAAACGTTATTTGCATCCACACAACTGTTATCCACATCCGCATGGCTGTTATTCGCATCCGCATGGCTGTTATTCGCATCCGCACGTTTGCTATCCGAATCTACTGGAATTACAATAATAGTTTTATGTTCGACGATGTCGAAATGTAAATATTATAGGTCAGAAAACTGTACTATAACGAGGCTCATTATAGCACAAGTTTTCATTATGGGACAGTTTCTCCCACCAATCAGAGCTCAAGAAACAGTTGTTTGACCAATTAGATAACGATAGCATCGCACCTGCGCTGAGTTCCAAGGCCTTCTAATTTAAATTTCACTGCGTGGCCTAGTGTCATAATGGGGCAATCGAGGAGGCCATGGTCAAATACAAGGTATTCTCTGCGTCTCATGCGCTCTGTTCAGTACATAAAATTGGCGAAATCTCGACAGATATTTATGAATATTTATGTTCGAACATAAAATAGTTATAATAATTATCGTCGAACATAAACAGTCGTATGCAACTCGCCTATAATGGCAATTAAGACACTCGTATGGAAATGATAAAACTCGCATTCGCTCGTTGCATAATGTACTATTAATTAGATAGCCTAAAGCATAAAACATTAAAGCAATATACATTTCGGCTTTGTATGTCATGTGCCATGTTTAAAATGAATGTTATACAGCCAGAATTGAAGCCCTTTTCAGTTCGGAGCGTTAATCATGGTTAATGACATAGGCTAATTTGATTGAGATTAGCTTAATTAATCATCTTACATTTGTCATGAAAAGAAACATAATGGAAAAATAGGATATGTCTATCATAAACATTCGGGTTCTAGTAATGATATTCAACAAGTTCAGATTGTATCTAAAAACTATCCGTAAATTTACTCCCAACGTTATCCGCTATCCGCACAGCCATGCAAACTATATCCACATGGCAAAAATCGTGCGGATATCCACGGGTTTATCCACTCAGGGCTTTAACTAAGGGCTGTAACTGGACAAGGAAGGAATGAGAAGAGGTAGGTTCAGTTTCAACCTCAGTCATCCTACATGACCCCGCGGCAAAGTCGTGCGTTAAATCGTTCAAGGGCTGCTGCAGCAAGTCCGGAGAATGAAGGTTCGAATCTCGGCGCTGACGGCGGCTATCCTGAGTATGGTTTTCCCCGGTTATTTCACACTCCTTGAAGGGAAATGCCAAAATAGTTCTTTATTTCACGTCCAGGAACTCCTACCACTTCCCTGCCTCTAATACAGTCATCAGACTAGTTCAACACACGGGGCTGATGATCAAGATGTTCCAAGTCACTAAAATAAATTAACAACAACATTCTAGAGGCCGTTTGTATGTGGTTTCCCACAGAATAGGTCAGGGCCAAAATCCGCTAAATGTATCTCTCTGTAAGATTCATTCTCCGCAACGTTTCCCCTACTTTGAAGCACTGAATTGAGCTGTGTTGTTGGTTTGCTTGAAAAAAGGAAGCTTTGTGAGATAGAATTCCTTCAAACAAACTAATCGAAATGATAGATTCAGTGCTTCAATATAGGCCTACGTAGCTTCGTAGTAGTAGTAGTAGTAGTAGTAGTAGTAGTAGTAGTAGCAGTAGTAGTAGTAGTAGTAGTAGTAGTAGTAGTTGTTGTTGTTGTTGTTTCATTTGCGGGATTTTGGACAACGTGATTTAGCCCAGTGTACTTGGGTCTGTAGAGAGATATACTACAGTATAGCCTAGTTACCTCAGGTTTGTTTTACGTCTGTTGTTGTTTGAGTCCTCAGTCTTTTGACTGGTTTGATGCAGCTCTCCATTCCCCTGTCCTGAGTTAATCGTTTCATCTCTACATAGCTACCACACCCTACATCCGAGGTAATCTGTTTAAACATATTCTAACCTTGGTCTACCCCTACAGTTCTTGTCCTCAACCCTTCCTTCCATAACTAAGCTTGCTATTCCTGGGTGTCTTAGTATGTGTCCTACCAACCTATCTCTTCTCTTCATTAGCAGGCGCCAGAAACATCTCTCCTCTCCCACTAGTCTCAATACCTCTTCGTTTGTAACTCTATCTACCCATTAGATCTTCATCATTCTCCTGTAACACCACATTTCAAACGCCTCAATTCTCCTCTTTTCTGCTGCACCAATAGTCCAAGTTTCACTTCCATAGAGTGCCACGCTCCAGACAAAGGCCTTCAAAAATGACTTCCTAATACCTAAATCTATATTCGATGTCAACAGATTCCTTTTCTGTAGAAATGCTTTCCTTGCCTGAGCTAACCTACTTTTTATATCCTCTTTGCTTCATCCATCACTGGTTATTTTGCTTCCTAAGTAACAGAATTATCCTACTTCCTTTAGCTTTTCACCTGCAATTTGATCTCCATAGAGGTTTCTGATTTATTTCGGCTGCATTCCAATATTTTTGTTTTACATTTATTAATTTTCATCATGAATTGTTTCCTCAAGACGGAGTCCATGCCATTCAAAAACTCATTCAAATCCTCAGGCGTGTCGGTGAAGATGACTATGTCATCAGCAAATCTCAGAGTTGAAATTATTTCTCCTTGAATCTTCACTCCCACTTTACATTTTTCTCCAATTTCCTTCATTGCGTGTTCAATGTAAAGATTGAAAAGTATGGGTGATAAGTTGCAGCCTTGTCGTACACCTTTCTGAATACCAGCTTCTCTCTCGTGTCCTTCAGCTCAGATGACTGCTGTCTGGTTTCTGTATAGATTGTATATCACCCTCCTATCCCTGTACTTTATTCCAATAGATTTCAAAATGTCAAACAATTTAGTCCAATCAACGTTATCAAAAGCCTTTTCTAAGTCTACAAATGCCATGAACGTCTATACAGCATAAATTAGTTACGGTATACGCATGTTAAATGGAACTTTTTGCCAGAGGACATTTTCAGCTTTAACTAAATGAAAGAAAGAAAGAAAGAAAGAAAGAAAGAAAGAGTCTGATTAGCTGTGTTATTGTAGTAACTATAGTAGTGTATGCCTTAAGTTAGGAACCATCGCAGCATTTTCCTGGAGAAGAAGTTGGAGACCACGGAAAACCAGTTTCAGGATGGCTGAAGTGGGAATCAAACCTACCTCTTCACAGTTTTGCCTCACGAGGCCCGTTCCAGCCTCAGACCAGAATTAAATTTATTGGCCGAGTCGAGAATCGAACCTGGACCACCAGCCAAGAATTATAGCTACTAAGGTGGACGATTCAATATAGTATTTAACGGGTTTTGTGACTAGAAGCGTTTAACCCGTAAAGAGTAGCAACGGGTTTGGTTAATCTGGATGAATTTTCACCGCATCATGGCGAAAGTAGATTGAAGTTAAGGCGATATGTGTTTTTACTTATTTTCCTAGACTTCAATTTTTATAGAATCTTGATAAACAACTCACCATGGCTTGTGCTACAATTCCTTGCAGACAGTGCGAACGGGAGCTTCCGTTCAGTTACCTCAGGTTTGTTCTACGTTTATACAGCTTCAATTCATTACGGTACAAGCAGTTTGAATGGAACCGTTTGCCAGAGGATATTTTAAGCTTATGCCTCCATAATGTTCGGGGGAATAAGAAACTAGTCAGATAGTGTCAATTAAACCATAAATAGTGATTGGATTAGTGGTTAGCAGTGAGTTTATATGTGCTGGAGGGAAGGTGTTGGATTAGTATTTTCTCATTTAAGAATATTTCTTATTATTATAAGTCTATTTGCCGGCCCCGTGGTGTTGGGGTAGCACGCCTGCCTCTCATACGGAGGCCCCGGGTTCGATTCCCGGCTCCGTCATGGATTTTAGAAATTGGCGTGTGGGTTGGAATGGGGTGCACTCAGCCTCGTGAGGAAAATTGATTAGCTGTCTGACGGTGAGGCAGCGCCCCGGTCACGAAAACCAAGATTAACGGCCGAGGGGACCCGACACGCTGACCACGCATCACCCCAATATCTGCAGTTCAAATGGCTGGGCAGCGGTCGCTTGGTAGGCCTAGGCCCTTGATGGGCTGTAGTGCCAGGGGTAATAAATAAGTATATTTATTCATTTATGCATCTCATTATATCTCATTATATTTTTGTACATAGCCTATATTGATTTGTAGTTTTATACGAACTTTTGAGAAATTATAAGATGCTTTTCAGTCGGTCAACACGAATGTACCCAATTGAAATGAGCGTTGTTCCCTAAACCTGACAAAATGCATGATATTAATAATGGACATTATTTTCAGGTTTAGGGAACAACACCCATTTCAATAGGGTACACTCGTGTTTACCAACTGAAAAGCATTTTACATTTCATTTACTAAAGTAACACTGAAAAATGGATTACACCACGATAGTTGTAGTTTTATTGTAATTTTGCCTCCAGGGAATATTTCCCCATTCGCAGATAAATAAATAAGTGAATAAATAAGTAAATAAATAAGTATATAAATACATTTGTTTGGTAATCTATGCCATTTTGGTGTCTGAAGTAGTGTGTATATGTGTATTTCAGGTGAGGATCGGGAAGGAGGCGGCCGTGGCCATAAGTTAGGAACCATCCCGGCATTTGCCAGGATGGCTGAAGTGTGAATTGAACTCACGCCCTCTCAGTTTTGCCTCACGAGGCAGAGTATACCCCACTACAGCCCTCAGACCAGAATGAGATTTCTTGCCAGAGTCGGGAATCGAACCTGACCTCCGAGGCGACAGCCACGAATGCTAGTTGCTACACCACGAGGTGGTCATTGTTAAAATATTCTTGATAGAGCTTCATGTCGTCAGCCCTTGTCTTACAGTATGTAAACTGTATAGATGTTTGGAGAGGTTCCTTTTATATAGTAATCTGTGTGATAAGAAGGCCGTTCGACACTGCTGTCCACTGAGAATTTTCCTGCTTTCGACCCTGAGAGATAGGTGGAAGTGTTTCACAGGTTTTCTGGATCCGTTCTGCTTTCAAGAAACAAATATAATCCCTGATGAGGCTGATAACAATAAAATAAACTGAGAACATTAATAATAAATTTTATTAAGAATTCAGTTAATACATTTAACATTAATGTTATAACATTATTATTAATAATAATAATAATAAGTTTGATAGCTTATAATAACAATTTGAAAATGTAATTGCTATGTTTTCTGTAAGGAATAAGCAATACTCACCACAATACATCTTCACTTGTTTCACATGATTATATTAGTGCAGAAATGAAAATACTTCCATCTTCAAAGTCTGTTTTCACATATACTCCACTTGCTTAACGGCGGAACTTCCATTTGCACCGACTTGTAAGTGAAAACGACAGTAATTATCCCCTTTTTACCAAGGAATAGTGGGTGACTCGATGGCTTGGTCATTTATCTGCCACATGCACTTGAGTGTATGATGTATGATAACCTGTGTTTCTGTGATGACTGTAGTAGTGTGTGTAGGGACAGGGATGGGGTAGGTGCCCCGGGACTTGACACGAGGTAGCCCACTGGATGAGTGTGGGAAAACCCAGACAAACCACACTCAGGATAGCCGATATCCGAACTTGGCCATGGCGCGCGACTCAAAGCGCACGGCTACGCCGCAGGGTTGGGTGTCACGACATAGCACCACTCGTGCGCGCATTGCAACAGCAGTTGCATTAGAGTCATGGTTATCGGCACGGGAAATGGTTTCTACAGCAGCCATTCTCCCACCAGATCCTCAACCTCGTCCAGGACACTAGCCATGCTGGGCGGACCTTTATACCTTTTACCGTTCATGCTCTCACAGTGGGATCCACCTAGAACAGATAGAAGGGAAATCATTATAAGCCTCAACAGATCCGAGACTGGACTCGCTCGCTGAATTCGAGGTATCTTCTAATCAACCAGACGAAGTAGACATTGAAAAGAGAGCTATTTATGACTCAACCATTAAATACTTCAAAGAAAAGTACAAAAATAATGACATTAAAGTGATAGGACGGTTTAAAGGCTCTTGGAAGGAACGAACCCAAAATGTGTTGATAATTTCTAAAATTCCGAAGGACTTCCTAAATCTCTCTGTTTATCTTGAGCCATTCTTACCAGTTCCAATAGTTAGGAGCCATTTACAGTCAATGGACATTAAGTTGGTAATATTATCCCTTGATTTCCGTTGTAATTTTCAGTTTGAACTTTATCTTCTCCTTGTTCTTGTTCCGTATAAGCCAACTACTGATCACAACATTGAACTATTGTGTTTGGAGTAGGTCTTGATGATTGCCTATCCTCTGGCTGTGCTGTTCCTTTCCCTCCTTTGTTCAAAGGCCACCTGTCTTCTTCCTTGGGGGGTATCTTATTTTTATTGTTATTAGTTTCTAATATTTTCATTTTGCAAGCATATTTATGGCACATTTACATTTACGCTTCTAAATTGAACCCTACAGTAGTTGATGTAGTCTTATCATGAACAGTAGTCTACTATAACGTTCTCATATTTTTTCTGTCAGAATTTTATATAGCACTTTGAATTTGTTGGTTGGTTGGTTCTTAAGTTTAGGGGCTGCGACAACGCGGTCATGTAGCCTGTGTACTTGGGTTGTGTGTAGAATCTGTCTGATAACCGGTGTTAATTGTGATGACTGTATAAGTGTGTGTTATGTGTTTTTTTAAATTCATGTAAGGACTGCAGACTTTTGAATTTTTCAAATAGTTCCTACTTTTGCTGCCAAACGCCACCGTCAACGACTACTAGTTCAGAACTTAGCTACCAGACGCCACCGCAGTCGGCTCTTGGCAACGAACGTACGAATCTAAGAGCGTTGTTTACATACTTAACCTATACAATTTAGCTCCACACAGGTGTAATTAGTGGAAGGTTCTTTAACATGCCATAAATCTATGACATGGAACCGCCAGCTTTACTTCCCCTCCGAAGGAAGGCATATTGAGGGTTTTTTAACGCACTTAAAAAATCCAACGACTTCGGCCGGATTAGAACCCGCGATCTTGGGCATAGAAGCTCAGCATGCTACCAACTATGCCACCGAAGCCGCCTTTGAATTTGTATTGGTATACATTGTCTTAGATGGAAAGCACTGGTACGAATAAATAATGCAATCTCATGTATATTATTTCGCTAAGGATTGCAGACGATTCAAAACACATATTTAAGAAACTATTTATAACGCAATGGGATAAATGAGCATTCATTAGAGGCGTCAGGATACAGGGCGTGTGACAAACCAATTAATTCAACATTTCATGACTCCAAGTATAATAACACCGACTAAATGACCATAAGTCCAGAACTTCTACATTTATCCACCAGGGCAACCACTGAGATATCCATCGTATTACGAAAATTACATAAAATTTAACCTCATGTGTGGCGGACATATAATAGATTGCGATTTTAAAATCGTATAATGGCTTGGTTGAGTATAACGTTACTTTCGCATCTTGTATTTACTGAAATAATAAGAATACAAAATAAAATCTAAGTGTGTATTCACTTATAGGTTCAAATAATTTAATAATATTTTCAATTTAATTTCACAGATATGTTTTTTAAAATATAGTTCTTAGTACAATTTAATTTAATTCTAAAAATTATTTTAATAATAATAATGATAATCATAATTGTAAATGCTAATAAATGATAAATATTAATAGATGGTATAGTGGCTTTCAAGGCCAGTGAGTTATAATATTAATAGTAGTCTAGATTAACTGAAATAGTAATTTTAATGACAATGATATTCTTATAACAATAAGAATTAATTTGTTATTTTGTAAACTGGAATTTTACTAGGTAAATGCTGTATTTTATTTGCTTCATGTCAAATAAAGTATATTTCCGTTCATTTTAAAACCACTGTTAACATTCCATATCTAAAAAGATGGTATATTGGCTTTCATGGCCGGTGAATTAAAACTCAGCAATTCTTCTAGGTTTGTGCCGTGTCTTGTGTGGGGTTTCGCGTAGGACACCAAGCTGGCTCATCGGCGGGCTTGAGCCAGCTTGGTGTCCTAGGCGAAACCCCACACAAGACACGGCACAAACCTAGAAGAATTGCTGTGTTTTTATTCCATATCTACTTTCATAGAATTCCTCTCACCGTCTTGATTCCAAAAATACCCCATCATATTACCATGTTAACATAAAAAGACAAAGTAACCCCAAACATTGTGATCTACAGCCACTGACTTATTGTTAAAAATTCAAACTACCTTCATGACATACCTTTCATCGCATTGAGTTTTTGTTTGTTGATTCATTTTAGGGGCTTGGGACATCTTGATCATCAGACCCGTGTAGTTGGGTGAGTGTTGAACTTGTCTGTTAACCTATATTTATGTGATGAAAATAGCAATGTGTTGAATGAATGCCGGGACCAATATATCATGGACGGAAGAACGGAAGAAGATTTCCAGTGTCCAGATGAAGAGATTTTGGGAGAAGAAAATAACATCAGCTAAATAAGTTCTATCGTGCTCCACAGACGGCCATAACGATGTAAATAATAATAGACTAATAATAATAACAATAATAATAATTTGTTTGAAATATCAACTATGGAAATATATTGCTGATTAATAAATTCTTTTCTTTTCTTTTCTTCTTTTCTTAGTCCTTTACCCTCCAGGTTGGTGGAACCCACGGACTCAGCGAGGGAACTCACCACTACCGCCTCTACGGGCAGTGTCCTAGAGCTGGGAACATCTAATCGGAGTGGATACAACTGGTGAGATGTGATTGGCACCTCGCCCAGGCGGCCTCACCTGCAAAGCGAACAGGGGCCTCATGAGGGAATGTAATGTAAGGTCAGGATGGATAGGCAAGGAAGAGGGAAGGAGGCGGCCGTGGCCTTGGAGAAGGTACCATCCCGGCATTTGCCCGAAGACGGAGTGGGAAACCACGGAAAACCACTTCGAGGATGGCTGAGGTGGGAATCGAACCCCCTCTACTCATTTGGAACACCCGAGGCTGAGTTGACCCCGTTCCAGTCCTCATACCACTTTTCAAATTTCGTGGCAGAGCCGGGAATCGAACCCAGGACCTCCGGGGTAGCAGCTAACCATGCTGACCGCTACGCTACGGAGGCGACTCTGATTAATAAATGACAATTTAAAACCCTATAACGCAAATAAAAGCAATGTCTGAAAGGCAGCTTCGGTGGCGAAGTTGGTAGCTTACTGAGTATGCTCAAACCCGGCCGAATTCGTCGGATTTTTTAAGAGTTAAAAATCCCTCAGTATGCCTTCCTTCGGAGGGGAAGTTAAGCCGGCGGTCCCATGTCATAGATGTATGGAATGAAAATGAACCTTCCACTAACTACACTAGTGTGAAGCCAACGCTCTATTAGTTCCAACGTTCGCCAGGTGCTGACTGCGAAGTCCAAAACTGGTAGGCAAGTCCGCATGCTAGGTGTCGTGGACGGAAGCATTTGGTAGCAAAAGTAGGAACTACTTGAAATTACTGTCTGCAGTCCTTACTTAAATTAAGACAGATTACACACACTAACACAGTCATCACAATTAACAACGGTTATCAGACAGGTTCTACACACACCCAAAGTACACGGGGCTACATGACTACGTTGTCGCAGCCCCTAAACTAAGGAACCAACCAACCAACCAATCTGAAAGTAACTAAATGCATACGAAATGGTATAGAATAACTGAATAAATTAAGTTTCAGTTATGACTACGGACAATTTGATAGCTTGCGTGTACATACCTCCTGGTGTAGCGGCTAGCATCCTTTGTCGCTCCGGAGGTCCGGGTTCGATTCCCGGCTCTGATAAGAGATTTAATTCTAGTCTAATGACTGGAATGGGGCACACTCAGCCTCGTGAGGCAACACTGAGAAGAGGTGGGTTCGGTTCCCACATCAGTCACTCTGGAAGTGGTTTTCCGTGGTTTTCCACTTCTACTCCAGGTAAATGCCGGGATGGTTCAGACCACGGCCATCTCCTTACCAATCCTCACCCTCTACTACAGACCCACAATAGTCCATGTTATCATACAAATTCTACACACACTCAAGTTCACGGGGCTGAATGACCACGATGTCCAAGCCCTCAAATTAATGATTAACAACAACTTACAGGAAAATAACTGTTTTTGTTTTTAATTCATTTTACGGGCTTGGGACATCTTGATCATCAGCCCCGTGTAGTTTGGTGTGTGTTGAACTTGTTTGATAACCTGTATATCTGTGATGGTTGTAGTAGTGTGTGGAATTGTATTAGGGTCAGGGAAGAGGTAGATGCCCCGGGACTTGAATTAAGGTAATATCCCGGCATTTGCCTGGAGGGAGTGTGGGAAAAACCCGGGGGGAAATCACACTCAGTATAGCCACTGTCAGAGCCGGTATTCGAAACTGCGACCTTCGGACTTGCTGCCGCTGCCCGCAGGGCCGTGGTGCACGTTTTAACGAGCACGGCTACGCCGCAGGATGGAAAATAGACTGGTTGTTGTTACGTAAAATATCTGTTCATACACAAATTGGCGCTTATCCGTGTTGACGCGTCTCCAACTGCTCTCTGAAATGTATCTTCAATTATTTGCCTATTTCAGCTCCAGACAAATACAAGGGATGATGACTTTCGCATTGCTTGACCTCTTCCTTCTAAGTCCTTATCACAATTTACACTATCAAAAAATACCGGTAATAAACCGTGTACAGTGGGAGTATCACAGTCATGGGCGCCGAGAGCGGGGTGGGGGGGCAAGGAGGGGCCGTGGCCCTCCCCCTGGAATCTTGAGAATACTTCGATTGTTCATTTACACACCAGCTTATTTCATAAATTGAAGTTGCTGATAGTTAACTAATTTAGATGTAGGGATCCACAGTTTTATTTAACATAGTAATTTGGGATTATTTGAAAATATCTCCAGTTATTTAGGAAATCGGCGAACTGGATTAACATTACCATTTTAATGAACTGCTTGATTTTTATTAATGTCGATGCATGGTGATACAACTACTTTTTACCTGCTTTTAACAAATTAACATTATGACGAATATTCATAAAGAAAAGAGAACTTCTATGGAGAAAAACTCTGAAGTAAAATATTAAAAAAAAAAAAAAAAAAACACTATTCCTCCCATTCAATGCCATGCCATAATGTACCCAACGGATTCATAGGAGCCAAATAATGAATATCACGAAGCAAGTAAAAAATGAAACAAAAATTGTTGGGGGAGGGAGAGGGGGGTATATCTCATCATCACCAGGTGACAGGTAAGTAATGAAATGAAAAATATTACTTGCCCCCCCCCCCCCCCACTCCCCCCGAAAAATCCTGCGGGCGCCCATGACCACACAAGTACAGTAAGTACACGGAGCCGGTGACAATGATGTTCCAAATCTCAAAATGAAACAATACTGTATTTGAACTCCTTTTAGGAGAAACATAATTACCTTCAATGACGTAGGTTTTCACAGCCGTGTTAAGGCTGTTAACCACGCTAAGTTTGGTCCAGGGATCCAGTGAGCCAGATACGAACGCCACGTTAGACAACACTGGGTTCTTTCCCCCGTACATGATGTTGGTTCTACGAACGCCCTCTTCTACCAAAGATCTGTTGAACCTATCACACAGAAAAGTAAACATATCTTTGATTATTCCTTTCAGTTGTAGTTTTAAATATATGTTTATATTCCTGGTATACTCCAAAAACAAAAGAACAAAGAAACTCTGATGTTTAGTGCTTCGACCTTGAAAGGTTCGATTAACAGTTGTAATTGTTAAATACGAATGATAACATATCGCCAACAGGGACTAGGGTTCCATGGGATTGCCAGGATACTGGGACAGTAGGACAGTGACTTCACAGCAATTCCTGTGGACACAAAGTCTCACTGACTACGAGCAACTACACCAAATGAAGACTGGTATAACTTTCGCTTTCTGCTCGGTAAATCGCATATGCTAATGTGGCCGTCCTATGAAACAACTTTCGTGCGGGTACTGGAACAGGGACTATCCGGAATCGTCTGAATCAATACCACCTCATGGCTAGACGAACTTAGTGGGGTCCTAAATTCACTGAAAATCACCGTCAATCCCCAATATGCATGAGCTAGAAGCATTGTTAGGAGGCACAAAATGTTCTTCTGCAATGGGACCCTTATCTGTCCCCAACCTGATGGTAAAAGGAGACGTGGACGGAGGGGCACAGATGATACTGCAAACCATGCCTTACCTCATGCACACAGCCAGTATGGATCTGTGGACTTTTGGACCTAAATTATCCATGACCGCAAGATACTCCTTGTCCATTGACAGGGAACGTTGATGCACAGTAAATACCGAGTCAGATCCTCATGCAGGTTGTACTACCTGCTCATAAGAACATTGGCCCAATGATTATCTTGTACGGTGATAATGCTTGATCACATCGTGCAATCATTGCAGTCTGTACATCCAAGAAGTAGGGATCACAAAAATGACGAAACCGTAATGTCTACCAGTTGAGCAGGGACATCAGATGACTCACACCTCTGCCAAGTCTAAGAGAGAACAAACATGAGGGGCACTGGTTCAATGCTAAAGCGTTATCCAGCAGCACTGGGATCCTAGCAACTGACACATCGTTTAACATTTTGTTTCTTACTGCATACAATGTTTGGATGACAGTAAATTTCCATCACTTTTGATTGGTAGCCTATAATTGCCTGTTTTTTTTTCTTCAATAGTGTCACAGCCAAGTGGTCCAAACCACCTCTTACACCCTTTTCCTTCGTACCATAAAATCTAGTCATATGAGGTGAAGTGAGTGAGTGTATTGTTATGGGCTTTACGTCTCTTTATACTACTTTGGCTTTAGAGACGCCGGGGTGACAAAATGTTTCCATGAAGAGGATGTGTTAAGTGTCAGTAAATCTACTGACACGGCTCTCTCACACTCAAATGCCAACCATTTTTGCTAGGATTGGATTCCGCAACCATAGACACAGCTGGCAAGATCGTCACGAGCTATGTCTTCAGCCTGTGAGTTTGTATGTGGGTCTATGGTATCATATATTAGCACGCTAGTATTGATTTAGAACTTCGAGAGACTCTTTATAAATTTGCCAATTTCAAGAAGGTTCATCACTTAAAATAGGAGGGATATAGAGTATAAATCAATTAACAGTGGTTGGTGGTGACTGTTAGGTTGGTGTGCTGAAGATCTCACTCGATCTGTGGATAGTGTTTGAGGGAAACGTATTGCTCGGATTTTGTTAAGCAATGCAAGCGTGATTCAAAACCTTAATTATTCGGTCGAGTTGAGGTAGGCCTACTGTAAAGTTTGCATTGTAGCATACCTAACTACAATGGTATTAGCCACCGCTGATGCGTGTCCGACTTTATTCCATTCTGATATCTCAAGTCAGTTCATAGTGGCATACATGAATAGGTGAAGTGGTGCAAGAGAAACAGGTAAACCAATGGGAATGAAGTACAACTTACATGGGCCCAAACTTCAGGGTGCACGCATTGTGTATGTTGATATCCAGGCTGTAGTCATTTCCAAATGGCTGCTTGAAGGAGTCTAGGGTCTGAAAGAACCCAAACTCGGTACATGTTTGGTAAGTCCACATACCTGAAATGAGATACCTATCACTGAATTTTTGAGAAGTAGGATGGAAAATACCATCTTTGGTATAAAATAACTCGAATTTCTCGGTGCCTAAAAGTCCATCGTCTGCTTTCGTTTTAGATCTCTATGGTGTGTTCAAATATCACTCAGGTGTTGAAACTCTCAGTACGCCT
The DNA here is from genome assembly GCA_946902985.2 of Meconema thalassinum. NCBI lineage: Eukaryota > Metazoa > Arthropoda > Insecta > Orthoptera > Tettigoniidae > Meconema > Meconema thalassinum. The sequence goes on along the minus strand of OX336390.1, from coordinate 533,958,889 downwards.
ATTTTTCATGGCTTCCAAAACTTTTAATTATTAGCATCTTACTTCTGAAGAAATGAAGGAACAAAATAAGAGGAAGGTCAAGAAAACAAGAGAACCCTTCGTATAAAACAAGATGATTTTAATGTGAATTTACGCAACCAATTTTCCATTGATTATTTTTCTCTATTTATTACCCCACTTTTCACGTTTTGCAAAAATGATGCAAAAGTAGACTTATGAGATCACCCGGGCTGATGTGTGTTCTTCTATTTGCCTGTCTGTCCGTCCGGCTTTCCTCTCTCTGTGAATGTGTCCCTCTATCAACTACTAAACGGCTGCAGATATCAAAACCAAATTTGGCATGAGTAAAGACCTATACCAGGACATCTAAGGCCATATTTTAAAATGACGTCAGTGCTACTAACTACTGGAAAGTCACAATAGATATTTGAGCTGTATGTTGGATATCTCAGAAGGTATGCATGAGAATTGTTCAAAAATAATTGGCACACATTTAGATAATAATATTTCAGATCAATTTTCAGGTGCTCATACATGACAGTGTTGCCAACATGATTCTACGCCTTCTGATAAGTCCAATTTGTAAATGCTTGCAACTTCCATATTAACATTGTGATTTCAATCAAATTTCCTAAGTGTTTTGTGTACTGTGACAGATATGACGTGTATTCTTTAGAGTGAACAGGGCAGTCAACTGTTGATAAATGCTCTCTATAATTGTTATCCTATTCTCAATATATCAGAAGGTATGCAGGCCAACAGTTCTAAATTTTGCACACGTATAGTACCTGCAATTTTAAACTTTGAGTAACCGATATACGACAATGCTGCCAATATGATTGTGCACGTGCTGATAGATTCAACACTTGTCTGCATGTAACCAAATTGTGTATGTGCTTTGTGTGCCTTCAGAGATGGAAATATGAATATATTCAGAGTCACTGTTGATTAATACTCTCTATATTCTGAACCCTGGTTTCAGTAGATTAGAAAGTACAGTAAGCTGGCCAACAGATCCAAATTTTGCAAACTTAGAGAACATTCATATTCCAGATTAATTTTGAGTAACCCAGACATGGCAATATTGCCAATATGATTCTACGTGTGCTGATGAGTTTAATGCCTAACTGCACGAAACTTCCATACAAACGAATGGATTTCATCCTTACGTTGTACGTACAATGTATGCTTTAGGTGTAGGACAAATACGTGTGCTTGATGTGTATGAGTCAGCAGGGCTCTCAACTGTATAAAATAATCTCAATTCTTTTGAACTCTCTATTCAATATTTCGGAATATTTGTACGGAACACACTTCAAATTTAACAAACTATAAGTCCAAGATGTTTTAGACATATTTAGAGTAAATCGTAAAAATTAGTGCTAGGAACATAATTCTTTGCTAGAGTATAAGATGAACGTTCAATTGAATGTATCTTTCATACTGACACATTAATTTCAACCTAATTTTGTATGCGTAATGTATGTCTCAAGAGATATAACTTGGCATGTAATATTGAACCCTAGCCTCAATGTATGCAGGAAAACAGTACAAAATTTGCCATATGAGTATAGACGATAATTTTGCAGATTCATTTCGAACATGACAGTGTTGCCAACATAAATCTACGCGTGCTGATAGGTTCAATGTTTAACTGCATCTATCTTCCATAACAGTTAATGGATAACTAACAAATTTTATATGTTGTCGGTATGCCGTAAGGGATATAATTGTGCGCATTTTCAGAGGCAGCAGACTACCAACTACCTAATAACTCTCTCTGAGCATTTGAGCAGTGTCACAAAATCCATAGAAGGAAACAATTTCAAACAAACTTCAGTGTTCTATTAGGCTACAATATTTCAGGTAACCTATATTTTGATCAAATCATAAATGCCAGTATTACCAACTTAATTTCGTCATTATTCTAGATAGGTCTATATATATCAATGGTATGAATCTTAAATTTTAATAAAATTAGGCTCTCAAGTTCGTCACGTACTTGGTTCTCTTGTAAATTTCTTTCTATAGATTGCTCCCTGTGGAGTAATTGTTACGATAGACCAATGAAACTCTGTGTCAAAGTTCATAGAAGTGGTGCAAAAAAATAAATCAAACAAACAATCACCGGAGACTGGGACTGGTGGGTTTATATAGGGACTGATTTGATCATTCTTGTAAAGTCGATCTGAGCCAGTGGAATAATAACTGGAATAAATATTCCTTTGTGGGGAGAGGGGAAATAGAATGGAACCTTTTGCCAGAGGACATTTTGCAGCCCTGCCTTCAACTGTTCGGGAGTTTAAGAAGCAAGAGGTTGTGATTAGGCTAGTAGGTAGCTAATGTATGTATGTATGTATGTATGTATGTATTTATTTTGGAGATAAGGGGGTGTATTCGTATTATTTTCTCATTTAAAATGTTTATTATTTATTTCTCCAGAAAATTCATCTGATTCCTTTTGTACATATTTTAAATGGTAGTTTTATTGTAATTTTACTTCCAGGGACTATGTCTCTAATTGAAAATAAATAATCTGCCTCATAGCTGTGAGCTTCAACTTCATTCAAGTGTTGATATGATGTATCTTCGGCAAGATTGTTTGAGGCATCGTAACTAGTGTAAGTTAGGTGCATGGACAAGTCATATGTATTGAATACACAGCAATATATAAAATAAAACGTAGGCTACAATTAATTTGAGATCTGAATAAGAAGCTTTTTTATGAATGTAATACTATGTGTTAATGGAGCAAAGAAAACCTGTCAGCGACACTCCATCATAATTTGTGCATGGCTGTGTCAACACACAAAACATGCCGACATGCAATTGCGTTCTTTGACACTGATAAACATTTATGTGCTTCTTAATTGATGGCGGTACTTACGAACGTTCTCAGGCTCCGTGTGATCACTACTGCAGTTGTCCGTCTTCCAGAGTGAGGCTAATCTCTCCAGAGAGGAGTTACCATTGGCAGGATCCAGCAGCTTGTCACATATCATTGTTATATTGTCGGACCTGTACTTGTTCCCCTGCACCATGTCTGCGAATATTGAAGCCGACCCCTCTTGAACGTCGTAAAGTGTGAATGGTGGACACAATCTATTAAGAAAAATAAAAGAAATCAGTTTAATAAACAAATAGCGCTCACCGGACAATTATCGTAATCAAGACACCTATAATTGTATTCGTAATTCGAACAACAGGCACGTGAATTCCTTCAGTACTTTGAAAGCTTCACTTAAAATGCAGTTTTTTTTTTAAATCTGCTTCATCCACCCATCCCTTGGTTTCCCTCTAGGTAGTTTTCCAACTACTTCTCCTTCAAAGTAGGCTTTGGCTGTTCCTTTCGATGGCATTATAATTAGGTGACCAAACCATCTCATTCAGGATTGCCCTAACAGTTGAAGCACACTACACTGTTGCCACAGTTGACTGCGGACAGTATGATTTCGAACTTTGCCCAGCCTTGTTTTCTAGATGCATGACCTGAGACATTTCATTTCCATTGCTTGTATCCGACTGTTGTTTCTGCTGGTTAAGGTTGCAGCTTGTAATCCATCGGTCGGAACTGGAAGCAGGTAGGTTTTATACAATGTTAGTTATGCAGTCTGAGGGCATTGGACACACAGATCTATAGAATTTTGCAGCTGATTTTATCCTGATATTCATTTCCAGTGTTATCTGTTGTCAGTTGGACAGGGGGAATAAAATGTGATATTATAAGCCTAATTTCCACATGGAAAGCAGCCAATGTAATGAGGTACGGTATATTCGAATCAAGAGACAGGTAGTCTTATAACAATTTCCATTGGGAGTTTGGCGTGCAGATGTGACCAATGCCACCTCAATACCCAGTGTTTCTGTACGGTGGTTTTGTGTTTTGAAGTAAATATCTGTTCTAATTTTTCGAAACTGCCCGGCTTTGAGGACATTTTTCCATGCCATTTATATCCTCAATGTGTGGATGTAGTAGGCTACATTACAAATAATTAATTAGTATAGTATTGCAATACCAAGATTTCAACGCGATGCTATAAAAGAGATTCTGACCCACGTTGGTCAAGTCATTGAAAATGAATTATAATAAAAAAAATGAAATGATATGATATGATAAGATCAGTTAATTCAATTAAATACCAATCATTAAAATTAATTTAATTGAATTAGTTGTCAATAAGGACCTAATTAATTTCTTATCAATAGATAGATAAGATAATATAAGTTAAGTTAAGATAAGATGACACCATTTTTCAGTAACTTACGGTAATTATAATTATTTGCTATGTGATAAAATGTATGCCAGTCATTTCTTTACTTACATAAATTGTATTTATTGCCATTCCTAATCTAGGGGAAGGAATTGGAGCTGCATCTCGGTGGGGTTGAGGAGGTATGAAGGCACAGCTGCTTGCCTCCCACCAAGACACGCCCTGTAGTTCAGAATCCACTTACGATCACCCTAAAACGACTGTATAATTTTCTTCCTTGTACTTTCTTGCACCACCTCGATTATTCGGGAATGATTCTTTTGTATGTTTATTTTAATTAGCACATTAACATATAATGTTGTACTAAAACAGGTTCAACACAAAAACAACTAAACTACATCCTATTAGTCTGACAAAAATTAGGGAATGTTCTTTGTAATATTCATTACAATATCAAACTGAAGATTATACTCTTTGTAATACTGCACATAATAGGCCTACGTATTCGTCATCGTTTGGTTATCTGTAGTGACTTCGACCTACTCTAGGATTCTCATAAAACCAAATAACATTGGATTTGAATCATTTTGGTACCAAGTGATGAGACCAACTTTACTCTCCAAGAAAAATTATTTAAATTACTGAAATAGTCGATCAGAATTTCTCTTACAGTAATACTTTCAACTTTGGTTAACGACAAAACACCATATCAATAATGGTTATTTTGTTGAAATATGCCAAATCATTGACGCATTTCCTAAACTCTTGAACATTTGTCAGTAACATTTTACTGCCCCAGGCAGCACATGCATTCAATATATGAAAGAAAAAGTACTTGATATGGTTAGTGAAAGGATTGCTAATACAGAAGTGTGGTTAAATTGCAAGGAAATGTGAAGAATATATTTCAAGAAAGCAATTCGTAATGTTAGGCCTACCGTTTGAAATAAAAGAAAATTCAGCGATGATTGAACATTAATTAAGGTAACGGAATGTATAAACAAGTTCTGTATTATCAGTAAAAATGCCACATATACCGGATATTCTGCTCAACATTGCCACGGAGCGGCGTGCCGTAATGTATATATCGGTTGCAAACCCACGCAAGGTGGTGTATTCTTTGGAATACACGGTTAGACAGAGCAAGACCAACTACAATACTCAGGCCTTAATGCAGGTCTCGAAAGTGTGAACATGGCGTATGCGGAAGCCCGAGATATTGTTTGTTTACATTCGTTGCTGGGATACAATATTAGCTTTGATTAGCTTCGTTTGATGAAAGTTGGGATAAACTATTGCTCATCTGTAATTTTTTTAGTGTCTTCAGTATGTTTGTTAAGTCCAGTTCGCGTTAATGTACTGCAATTGTGTGTAAATATGTGATAATACGCTTATTATGGACTGGTTCGATTGTGTGATGATTGTTCAGTCGGCCGATGGCATTGTGGCATTTACTGCAGATGTTGAAGTACTTAAGACTTAAGTGACTCAAGAATATACACCGCAATGATTTGCTAGTTAGTGACAATATAATAATAGCTTAGTACACTTCAGTACCGGTAGTGTCGAACTTAAGTACAAAAAGGGAAAACGCAATGAGCATCTACGGCAAGACCAAACCGTTGACGTTATTTTGAACGCTCAGCTTCATATGCCTCCGTAAATCCTTACCAGTCCAGAAGATTTTCTACACTGCCTTGTATACACGCCAAATATTACAGTGAACTTCTGTTTTATTGGTTAAGGAAGATGTTTCCCCTGTGCCAAACAGTGAACTCATTGTGTTCCTTCATTATTCATACTTTTGTGATTCTTACAGCTTGCAAGTTATTTTTTTATTATGATGTGTGTAATAAAGTGTTGTGAGTAACTTGCCAATTATGTACTTATATTGCGAGATGGTGTGCCGCGATAATTCCGTAAGAGGGAGATGGTTATTTCCTACCTACATTACTTTACTAAATCTACTATTTCCAGCGTACAACTATTCCAAACGGTAACAGCGAATGTTTAATAGGTTAGATGGTAACATATTATCGTGTCCTTTGTGTGTGGTAATCTCCATAATTATGTTCAGATATCCACACGACGACTTCTTTGAATATTTCAATCAACTAATTCGGTGTGATGTTTTAGCCGAGATTTTAGACAATTCTACGAGAGGTCTTAATTGAATTGTATCTCTATAGCGTTGGTTCGATTATTTCAGGCAACTATTCCCATTCCAATTGTGTACACAAATACTCTGCATGTGCTGGGACAGCACTTCAGTAACCGCGTACTTTCTTCTCTCCTACTTCAGAATCTGTTTGATTTTATGCTAATAATATTAATCTATAATTACTGAACTTAAATACAAATCGTGATAACTCGCCAAAAAGCTTCTTATTCAACCACAGAAACAGTGAGACAATTGTAGCTGTCCCTTGAGTGAAGACGAAGAAACCTATAATTCGAGGCCAGCACTATATGGATAAATTAATTCAGGTAAGTCTAAATTATTGATGCATATTTCTTCGGAACCTAGTCTCATCTTATGATATCTTTTATGCTCTTAGGTGAGTAAAAATAATAATTTACACGAACTGTGACAACCCCGATGACATGATCTTAGCTATTGGTAGGGCAACCATCGCCGCCATGTTTTTTCTACATTAAGGTCTGAGGATTGTAGTTGGTCTTGGACAGAGTAAGCTTTTGCTTCTCTTTGCTTTAGTTCATCCCTTCCTTTTTTCGCAAACACCAACAGTGATCTCCTTATTTCTCTTTGTTGGTATATGTTTCTTACACTACCTGTAAGTCTGTTCTAGATATATATCTTCCATGACCCACCTAGCGTCATCTAGCAGCAAATCTCTGAAGTTCCTCAATTCTTCCCTGTACAAGAGGACTTCCTTACCAATCTAGCCACCAGATCTCGTCGCTATCGCCAACTATCATCTCCGTGATCAAGAGAACTTCGTCTACTTTTTCACCCACCAGCCTGCGCTAGTGACGCTTGCTATCAACTCTTTGAAGACCATTTCATCAAGAGAAAATTTACTTCTGTTATGTTGGCTATTCTTATATGTATTCCTTTTGTCTCCGACCCCCACCTATTTCCCTTCCCTGGTCTCTCCGCTCTCCGTTGAGCTGGCCTCACTTGTGTGTCTGAAGTCAAACTAGTCAGTCGGAGCTTTACTAAAGCTCGTTCCCTCACCTCGAGAGACAAACTTTCAAATCTTCGCCATGTTGTGAATTCCTGACTAACGGTCACCTAAGGATTCGCCGTTCATCAGAAATGAGCTAAGTACTACTTCAACGTTCTTCAACTTATTTTAATTGATTTTAAATTGCTACATGCTTTTTAATGATAATTTTATAGGCAGTGTGAGATTTCTTATGTGGGTCAATAATCATCCTTCGCGGGATTTTCTATGTTGGGCTTTTGTCTATCTAAGCCAATCTTAAGATGAAGCAGCATTTCTTATGCTTATTAAATGAGAGATTTTCTCACAACGTGGGACACCATTAAATTACCCACTGTCTATAAAATACTTAGCTCGTTCCACCGCTGGACTAACTTTTGCCCTATTCTTCAGTCATGATTGTTCTAGAATTTTCCATGCCGAACAATTTATCTACGAATTAAACCTTCTAGTACTTTCCACTCACATATGGGAATACTTTTTCAAACTAAGGAATCTTCCTTATGAACTGCAAATCAATATCTAATTTTTCTTCCTCCGTTGGGATTTTTCTGGTGCATTCAACTATAACCTACACATTTTTCAAGCAATAGACTCTCGCAAATCTAGTGTAACTAGTTATTTTCCACCATTGCAATAACTTTCTTTGCCATCAACTTTTTGTGCTACTACAGTGAACTTTTCAACTATATCAACAGACTTTAGTGAAAACAGTACCTGTTCAACTTTTTCATCCGCGTCGCGCTCGTCCGAGTACAATAAATACGGCCATGAACACTCTTCCACAATCCCATTTGATCTTTCCCAAACCCTTTACTAACAAACTAAATTAATAAAATTGTTACTTTAGGTCTTTTTTTCAATGAGGTGTCACTCTCAATAAGTGCCCTCCCTTACTTGTTCCACGTATAACGAATTACTGTCTGTAAAACTTCGTGTCTAGTACACGCCTTAAATTATATTGTTTCTCCCTTCTACTCAAAAGTGAGTTATCTCTAGGTTTCACGAAAGGGAAATTTGCCCTATTTTTCTCGTGATCCCTACCCACATAGGAGTTCTAGAAACTTCCTTTCAATTTTTCTCTTCAGGTTTCACAATAAGTGACCTGCCCTATTTGTATAATCGCCAAATGTAGCCCTGTATTAATACAAGAAGTTATAGAAACTTCTATTTCATTTCTTCCTGTTTTTTGTTGTTGTTACTTTCGAAGTAACAGCTATCTAGAAATCCTTAAAGTACACATCTTGTACTTGATTTATTGTTTAACCTTAATTACGTTAATTATCTTAAAATTTCCCATTTGTTAATCTTAGCTATTTCAAAATCTTACGAAGATTTTAGTACGTATAAAAGGTTTAAAACCAAAAGAATTGCCAATTGCCTGGCGCAAGCTTTAGATGTTTTCGGAGGTCTGCGACCCCAATTGTTTACAAAATCAAAATTATATATTTGTTACATAAACTACTTCTTTTTACATTGTTAAATAAATTAAGATTTGTTCTTTTGATTTATCATTTCTCAAACATAACGGTTAGGCAAGATCCTGTCTTCCCTGATTCTTCCTAGGTTTATGCCCTCTTTAATAAAAATAAATCCATTGATAGGGTTTTCACCACTTGTTGCATTTGAGCAAGAACTCTTAGTTATTAACTTAGTAAAGTCTCACTTAGCTTTAATAGCTAATTCTAACTGGCCAGTAAGGCAAGCATAGCTCGCTACGCCAGCTTCCTGCTTGTGGAGATTCTCTCTACCACTTATGGTTGATTTTTTAAAATTTAAGTGTTTCTCATTGTCTAAACTTTTAGTCGGCGCCTTGCTGGTAAATGCTTAGTCATTTCTAAATGCAACTATTGGTACTCTTACCAAAATTATTCCCAAGGGTATAATTGCTTTATCTCTATCCTTCTTGAAAGCATTCGGTCGCTCTTTAGAAATTCTACAATTTCAAGAACTAGAATATCAAGGCTGATTCAAATTATTTGTATTCTTCAAAATACTTGTTTAGAAACAAACTCCTTTGAACAGATACACAATAAATCTGTTACTCTTTGTCTTGCCAGACCACCACCCTTCCCCATAGTAGGTATATTTATTCTTGAGAGGGAATACGCTATAGCAGCTTTCTTGCGAATAGCCCAAGTTCCAGCTGTGTTTCCTGTTAGCTTCGCCCAGGTCCCTACCCACTATAGGTATCGAAAAGTGGATTTGCAGTGGCAGCTGCCTTTGAGTATACTTAAAGTTAAAATTATAACTTCTGTTGGACTCGCGTCCTATTTCCCCATCCTTTTTCTCCAGTCCGAAACCCACTTCTTTTTCTTCATCATCTTCCCTTGGGGGTTAGGTTATTCCCAAGCTAATAATCTACCCACAAGGCACTGACGATCTGGTGGATCGGGTGAACTCAGGCATCGTCGTTTATTAATGAAGCGAGTGAATGACATAGTAATTGTTTGACTTGACTACTTTATTTGTTGTAGTGTGACATTGACAATTATTTGAAGACAGTTTGAATCTATCGCAATGGCGACCCTTATATTTGGTGGTCAGGTAATGTGACACAGAACCCAAATTTGACAAATTTTGCCAGAATTCATCTTTCAGTGTCTTGTAGCAATGTATAGGCTATAACGAAATACTCTTCTATAAAGCTGGCCTTGTTTACGAAGACAAGCGAAATCGCTTATTACCTCTTAATGCAAAGACATTGGTGTTCACTGACCGTAATTTTCCTCTAGTTCAGTAAGAATACTATTTATTCTGACAATGAATAATAAGCGGTGTTTTGATTTGAAGGTATTGTAGTTTAATTTATGTTTAGAGTATATGTGAATTAAGTAAAGTCCGTATTTTTGTAATTTATTGAAATTCGGTATCCGCTGGGTATTGACTCACTATTTGGTATCGGGCTAGATAGTAAACTTAAGCCAGATATCGGATAGTTGCCGGATATCAAGCATAAGATATCCTCACGTTATGAAGCCATTTGTAACTGTGAAATTACAATAATATTATAAAAACAAGTAGTTCCGTGACGAACTAAAGAGCCTAATTTTCATGCCAATGATTAATATACAGTATATGAACCTATCTAGAATAATGACGAAATTCAGTCGGTAATATCGAAATGTCTAATTAGAACGAAATATACCTGGTATAATGTAGCCTAATAGAGCACTAGAGTTGGCAGCCCTGGTGACTGAATAGATTCTTAGTTCCATCTCTTAAGGTACAGAATAAAAAATTAGGTTGAAGTCCAATGGACGTTACATGCAGTTAGACATTGGATCTATCAGCACGCGTAAAAGCATGTTGGCAACAATGTCATGCGTGTGCTGGTCAGAAATAATCTGAAATATCTTGATGTGCCAATTTTGGATGAAATCCATTTATTAGTATAGAAGTTACATGTATTTTAAAACTGGACCTATCAGCAGGCATAGAATCATGTTGGCAGCACTGATTTATATTAATTAATTAATATTAATTACTCCAAATTAATCTAGAATGTCAGGTGCTATACGTGTGCAAAGTAGAGAGCTGTTGGCTTGTACACTTTCTGATATATTGATATTAGAGTAAAAAAATATAGACAGCTTTTATTAACAGTTGGCAGCCCTGATTGCACTTAAGAATACTTATAGTCATATCTGGTATGTTACACATAGCACATACGAAATTTGGTTGAAATCCAACTGATAGTATAGAAGTTACATGTATTTAAAAATTGGTCCTATCAGCAGGCTTAGAATCATGTTGGTAGAACTGACGTACATAATTTACTCCAAATTAATCTAAAATGTCAGGTACTACACGTGTTCATAGTTTAAAGCTGTCGGCTTGCATTGTTTGAGTCTTCTGTCTTTTGACTGGTTTGATGCAGCTCTCCATGCCTCCCTGTCCTGAGCTAATCGTTTCATCTCTACATAGCTACCAAACCCTACATCCGAGGCAATCTGTTTAACATATTCTAACCTTGGTCTACCCCTACAGTTCTTGTCCTCAACCCTTCCTTCCATAACTAAGCTTGCTATTCCTGGGTGTCTTAGTATGTGTCCTACCAACCTATCTCTTCTCTTCATTAGCAGTCGCCAGAAACATCTCTCCTCTCCCACTCGCCTTAATACCTCTTCGTTTGTAACCCTATCTACCCATCTGATCTTCATCATTCTCCTGTAACACCACATTTCAAATGCCTCAATTCTCCTCTTTTCTGCTCACCAATAGTCCAAGTTTCACTTCCATAGAGCGCCACGCTCCAGACAAAGGCTTTCAAAAATGACTTCCTAATACCTAAATCTATATTCGATGTCAACAGATTCCTTTTTTGTAGAAAGGCTTTCCTTGCCTGAGCCAACCTACTTTTAGGTAGATTTCTATAGAAAGCTAACTATTGCAATGGGTCCCATGTTTCGACTTCCGGAAAATTTCGACATATCTTCGCGTTTCACATCCCCCAGACCCCAAAACCACCGTCAGTTCAAAAGTTTATATATATATAATTTATGTATATATATATATATGTATATATATATGTATATCAGTTTCTTGTGGACACGATAACTGCCGTAATTTTGCACCAATCACCTTGAATTGTTTACATAATATGTATCCCTATAAAATCTCGGTCGAGTTCGTTAATGGGCAAAATCGGTCGAAGGGGGTGAAAATGGGGGGCTTTTTTCGAAAAAGTGAAATTTCGCTATAACTCTCTTAATACGTGAAATATCGAATCCCTTCAAAGTTCATAATATGTGTCGGATAAGTGCCAACAATTTATGTCAAATAAGTTTTTTGATAGCACCAACCATTGACCAAAGGGGTGGAAAAAAGTGGGTTTTTCGGGAAACATTAATCATATCTCTCTTAATAGGCACAATATCAAAACCGTACAAAATGGACAATATTCCCCTAATAATTACCTAAAACTTTTGTCTGAAAGAATTTTTGATATGACCCACCATTACGCCAAGGGATGAGAAAAATGATTTCGGAATTACAAGAACATGCCAAGAGCTATCAGAGGTTGCCATGGCAACACTACTAAATTGATGAGGGATGAGCCGTTGCCATGACAACGCACTTGCACGAGATCAGATTCAGTATTTCCATCTGACTAAGCCGGCCCCGTGGTGTTGGGGTAGCGCGCCTGCTTCTCACCCGGAGCCCCGGGTTCGATCCCCGGCTTTGTCAGGGATTTTAAAACTGACGTGATGGTTGGAACGGGGTGCACTCAGCCTCGTGAGGACAATTGAGTAGCTGTCTGACAGTGAGACAGCACCCCGATCACGAATACCAATATTAACGGCCGAGGGGACCCGACGCGCTGATCACGCGTCACCCCAATATCTGCAGGCCAAATGGCTGGGCAGCGGTCGCTTGTTCGGCCTTAGCCCGTCATGGGCAGGTTGGTGCCAGGGGTTGACTTTGACATCTGACTAAGTGGGAAGCGGGTTCGGTGACGTAACTGGTAGCATGCAGAATGTCTATGCCCAAGGTCGCGGTTTCAAAGCCGGCCGAAGTCGTCGGATTTTCTAAGAGCGCTAAAAATCCCTCAGTATGCTTTCCTTTGGAGGTGAAGTTCCAACGTTCGTTACGAGTTGCTGGTTGGGGTGGCATCTAGTAGCCAAGTTCACAGCTAGGTGTCATTGACGGTAGTACCTGGTAGCAACATTAGGAACTACTGCTTGAAATTGACCGTCTGCAGTCCTTACCTGAATTACAGACTAATACATCCATTACAATTCACACCGTTTATCAGACAGATTCTACACTCACCCAAAGTACACGGGGTTAGATGACCACGTTGTCGCAGCCCCTAAACTGAGGAACCAACCAGAGGTAGATTTCATTAGAAAGCTAACTATTGCAATGGGTGGGCTACCATGTTTCGACTTCCGGAAAATTTCGACATATCTTCGCGTTTCACATCCCCCAGACCCCAAAACCACCGTCAGTTCAAAAGTATATATATATATCAGTTTCTTGTGGACACGATAACTGCCGTAATTTTGCACCAATCACTTTTTACCGAATATGTATACCTATAAAATCTCGGTCGAGTTCGTTACTGGGCTAAACCGGTAGAAGGGGGTGAAAATGGGGGGCTTTTTTTTCGAAAAAGTGAAATATTGCTATAACTCTCTTAATATATGAAATATCGAATCCGTTCAACGTTCATACTATGTGTCGGATAAAGCCCAAAAATTTATGTTTGAAGAGTTTTCTTATATATCACCAACCATTGACCAAAGGGGTGGGAAAAGTGGGATTTTCGGGAAACATTAATCATATCTCTCTTAATAGGCACAATATCAAAACCGTACGAAATGGACAATATTCCCCTAATAATTACCTAAAACTTTTGTCTGAAAGAATTTTTGATATGACCCACCATTATGCCAAGGGATGAGAAAAATGATTTCGGAATTATAAGAAAATGCCAAGAGCTATCAGAGGTTGCCATGGCAACACTACTAAATTGATGAGGGATGAGCCATCAGACGTTGCCATGACAACGCACTTGCACGAGATCAGATTCAGTATTTTCATCCAAGTGGGAAGCGGCTTCGGTGACGTAACTAGTAGCATGCAGAATGTCTATGCCCAAGGTCGCGGTTTCAAAGCCGGCCGAAGTCGTCGGATTTTCTAAGAGAGCTAAAATCCCTCAGTATGCTTTCCTTTGGAGGGGAAGTTCCAACGTTCGTTGCGAGTTGCTGGTTAGGGTGGCATCTAGTAGCCAAGTTCACAGCTAGGTGTCGTTGACGGTAGTACCTGGTAGCAACATTAGGAACTACTGCTTGAAATTGACCGTCTGCAGTCCTTACCTGAATTAAGACTACTACAGCCATTACAATTCACACCGTTTATCAGACAGATTCTACACTCACCCAAAGTACACGGTGTTAGATGACCGCGTTGTCGCAGCCCCTAAACTGAGGAACCAACCAGAGGTAGATTTCATTAGAAAGCTAACTATTGCAATGGGTACCATGTTTCGACTTCCGGAAAATTTCGACATATCTTCGCGTTTCACATCCCCCAGACCCCTAAACCACCGTCAGTTCAAAAGTTTATATATAATTTATGTATGTATATGTGTATATATATGCATATCAGTTTCTTGTGGACACGATAACTGCCGTAATTTTGCACCAATCACTTTGAATATTTTACCGAATATGTATACCTATAAAATCTCGGTCGAGTTCGATAATGGGCTAAATCGGTCGAAGGGGGTGAAAATGGGGGGCTTCTTTCGAAAAAGTGAAATATTGCTATAACTCTCTTAAAAAATGAAATATCGAATCCGTTCAACGTTCATACTATGTGTCGGATAAAGCCCAAAAATTTATGTTTGAAGAACTTTTTTATAGCACCAACCATTGACCAAAGGGGTGGGAAAAAGTGGGTTTTTCGGGAAACATTAATCATATCTCTCTTAATAGGCACAATCTCAAAACCGTACAAAATGGACAATATTCCCCTAATAATTACCTAAAATTTTGTCTTAAAGAATTTTTGATATGACCCACCATTATGCCAAGGGATGAGAAAAATGATTTCGGAATTATAAGAAAATGCCAAGAGCTATCAGTGCTTGCCATGGCAACTCTACTAAATTGATGAGGAATGAGCCATCAGACGTTGCCAAGATAACGCACTTGCACGAGATCATATTCAGAATTCCATCTGACTAAGTGTGAAGCGGCTTCGGTGACGTAACTGGTAGCAAGCATGCTGAATGTCTATGCCCAAGGTCGCGAGTTCAAAGCCGGCCGAAGTCGTCGGATTTTCTAAGAGCGCTAAAAATCCCTCAGTATGCTTTCCTTTGGAGGGGAAATTCCAACGTTCGTTGCGAGTTGCTGGCTGCGGTGGCATCCAGTAGCCAAGTTCACAGGTAGGTGTCGTTGACGGTAGTACCTGGTAGCAACATTAGGAAGTACTGCTTGAAATTGACCGTCTGCAGTCCGTACCTGAATTACAGACTAATACAGCCATCCCTAAGTACACGGGGTCACATGACCGCGTTGTCGCAGCCCCTAAACTGAGGAACCAACCAAAATCTCTGTGGGAGATATAATTTTGCGTGAAGAAGTAACAGACCGTTACATAGTTACACATCAGTGTCGAAACCTTGCATAAGGACAGTGTGACCACAAGTATAAAAATGGACCCCAAATGACAAGAAGGTTACCGTTCCCATAAGACAATAAAATGTTTAAAATAAGCATAAAATGACGAAAAACAAAGTTAATTAAGCTCCAATTATAAAATACCTTCTCGCAATAAATGAGGTCTGATCCTTCTACGAAAACCTGCATATTCTGCCTATTTTCGCCTATCCCCAAGTTTGTCCGGTGAAATCTACCTCCGCCTTCCGGCGTGCCGAGAGGCCTTTTTATATCCTCTTTGCTTCGTCCATCACTGGTTATTCTGCTTCCTAAGTAACAGAAGTCTCCTACTTCCTTCAGCTTTTCACCTGCCAATTTGATCTCCATTGAGGTTTCTGATTTATTTCGGCTGCATTCCAGTATTTTTGTTTTACATTTATTAATTTTCATCATGAAGTCCTTCCGTAAGACGGAATCCATACCATTCAAAAACTCATTCAAATCCTCAGGCTTGTCGGCCAAGATGACGATGTCATCAGCAAATCTCAGAGTTGAAATTATTTCTCCTTGAATCTTCACTCCCACTTTAAATTTTTCTCCGATTTCCTTCATTGCTTGTTCAATGTAAAGATTGAAAAGTATGGGTGATAAGTTGCAGCCTTGCCTTACACCTTTCATAATACCAGCTTCTCTCTCATATCCTTCAGCTCGAATGACTGCTGTCTGGTTTCTGTATAGATTGTATATCACCCTTCTATCCCTGTACTTTATTCCAATAGATTTCAAAATGTCAAACAATTTAGTCCAATCAACGTTATCAAAAGCCTTTTCTAAGTCTACAAATGCCATGAACGTTCTCTTATCTTTCCTTATTCTACCTTCCAAAATCAGCCTAAGACTTAGTACAGCTTCCCTTGTTCCTACATTTCTCCTGAAACCAAACTGGTCTTCACCCAACTCCGTTTCTATCTGGCTTTCAATCCTCTTGTAAATTATTCTAGACAGGATCTTTGAAGCATGAGTAATCAAGCTGATTGTACGGTAATCTTCACATCTGTCAGCTCCCACTTTCTTTGGTATAGGGATGATAACATTCTTCTTGAAATCAGGGGGTACATCACCTGTCTCATAAATCCTACACACCAAGTGAAATAACCTGATCAGACCTTCATCTCCTATGCAGCGTTGCAACTCAATTGGTATATCATCTATGCCTGGTGCTTTGTTCCTGCCTAATTCCTCTAATGCTCTGTCAAATTCTGATCTCAATATTAAATCTCCTTTTGCATCCTCATCAATTTCCTCCTCCCTTTCCATTACATGATTCTCAATCTCCTTTCCCTTATACAAGCACTCTATGTAAGCTTTCCATCTCTCAACCTTTTCTTCCCTACCTGTTAGAGGCTTTCCATTTGTGTCCCTAATATTACAGCACTTAGTCTTCTTTTCCCCAAAAGTATTCTTAATCCTTCGATAAGCTGTGTCTACTTTTCCTAATTTCAGACACTTTTCTATACCTGTACATTTCTCTTTCAACCATTCTTCTTTCGCTTCCTTGCACTTCTTGTTAACCTCATTTCTCAGACGTCTGTATTCTGCTTTCCCCTCTTCATCTCTTATATTCTTGTGTCTCCGCCTTTCATCCATCAATTCTAGTATATCCTGAGTGATCCACGGTTTTCTACCTATTCTTTCTTTCCTACCAATGTTTTCTTCTGCAGATTTTGTTATTTCATTCTTCAAAAGTGCCCATTCGTCTGCAATTGAAGTTTGTTTAGGGGGTTTGATTAGTCCTTCCTTTATACTCTTCTTGAATCTTTCGTTCACATCCTTTACTTTCAGTCTGTCTATTGCCCACCTTTTTGGCTTTTGACTTTTCTTCAGTTTCTTCAACTTTAATCTGCATTTCATTACAACCAGATTGTGGTCAGAGTTTATGTCAGCACCAGGATATGTTTTACAATCCAAAATCTGGTTTCGAAATCTCTGCTTGACCATAATGAAGTCGATTTGGTAACGCCCTGTATCTCCTGGTCTCATCCATGTGTATATTCTTCTATTGTGGTTATTGAATAAGGTGTTAGCTATGACCAACTCATGTTCGGTGCAGAATTCCATCAGCCTGCTTCCTCGATCATTCCTTTCACCTAATCCGAAATCTCCTACTATCTTCCCTTCCCTCCCTTTTCCTACCACAGCATTCCAATCTCCCATTACTATAACATTTTCATCACCTTTGATATACCTCAGAATGTCATCTATTTCTTCGTAGACCTTTTCAACATCCTCATCATCAGCTTGACTGGTAGGCATATAGACTTGTACCACTGTGGTGCACGTAGGTTTAGTATTGATTTTTGCTACAATAATCCGTTCACTGTATTGCTCATAATATTCCACCCGCTGTCCAAGTTTCCTACTCAATATGAGACCAAATCCTGCTTGGCCATTGTTTGATTTAGTGCTAATGACCCTATAGTCTCCTGACCAAAAGTCCTGTTCTTCCTGCCAGCGCATTTCACTAATCCCAACCAAATCCAACCTCAACCTATCCATTTCCCTTTCTAAGTTTTCTAACTTTCCACTTCCTAGCAGACTTCTAACATTCCACGCTCCGATCCGTAGAATGTCAGATTTCCTCTTTGTCACTTCTGTGATGTTAACCCCCTCTCGAGTAGTCCCCACCCGGAGATCCGAACGGGGGACTAGTTTACCTCCGGATTGAAATTTTACAAGGGAGAAGGCCATCATCACATGTAATTATGCATAGAGAGGTGCATATCCTCGGGAATAGCATTACGGCTGTAGTTTCCCGTTGCTTTCAGCCGTGCAGCAGAACGCAGTGTAGCCATTAGTTGGCTTATATTATCAATATCTTAACCGTCTATTAGACTAGTAAAGAATTGATTTATTCTGAAAGGCTGCTACTCCCTTTCAGAATAAGTAAAGAGCAATTCTACTACAAAATACTAACCTTCTACTAACAATTAAATATCAAAATTCTACTAACGAAAAAAATACTAAAGTTTCACCAAACAAATACTACCACTAAAACAGTCTGTCACCAGGCCCACTCACATGCACCCTCACCAGACACACTCACACACCACAGTCTAATAGAACAATGACATATATCTAATAAACAAATTAACTTCATACTTACAACTAAAACTAACTACATACTTACTGTACTGTAATTGAATTGACAATATTTACAAAATTTAAAATGATAATCTGGTAGCAAAAGTATCTACCCCGTCCTGGATTCGAACCCGAGATCTCTAGGTAGGTCGGTAGATACCCACAAAACCTCAAAGCAGACATTATAAATTAAAGACATTACGTAAGTTTATTTTATACATAACCTATAAACATATCACCCTGAAAAGGTACTAACAGTATGGTACATTATTACAGGAAGTGAGATGATAGTCAATGTACAGAGATCAAAGTAGTGAACCTAAGATTGGACCAACTATCATTAATATCACTACTAGGAAATAAGTCTTGAAGAACTGTCGGGATCAGATTCCGTTTTCATTGCTCAATAATAACATGCTTTTCAGTCTGAATGCTTTGCATATGAATTTCTATTTAACAGAATATATAGTATGCATAGTTGGAAATCTTGGAGTAATAGCTCTGTGAGTATGAGGGTGTAATAGTTACATTATAACAAATATTGCGCCTGTGTCATGTTGGCATTTTGTTACTTTGGATATATTGTTTAGAACGACGAAACATGTAGGCTATATCAATTCGAGGCAATGTAGGGAAACAACTTATCTGCGGCAATTAATCATCCACTACGTCCTTCAAGTATAAGTCTAGCAATGGTGATCAAGGATGATATAAAATGACAATGATTAATGAGGAACATCCAAGCATCCTTGACAACATGGTACTAAAGAAGCCAACATCCTCACATACTGTACATATAAAAATCTAAAATTCCCAAGTTTTCCCATTCTGCAATCTAATTTTCAAAGAATGTTAGTATAGCCCATTGTTGACTATTACAGTTTAAATACTTGGAAACCATTCCATGGAAAAATTACATTAGCAAAAAGAATTAAAAATTCTATTTTAATACCTACCTGCCGAAACTTTGCACGCGCTTCTTTTTCCTTCATTCGGCCATGCAAAACGAGATAATCGAACACCTCTCCTCCACTTGCATACTCCATTACTAAGTACAATGTCTTTTCTGTTTCGATCACTTGAAACAATTTTACTATATTAGGATGATCTAGCATCTTCATTATTCTAACTTCCCTAAAAAGCTTTTGTAGACTGCCAGGCTTGCATACTTTTTGATATATAGGTATTTGGATAAAAAATATAGAGAGCAATTATTAACAGTTGGCAGCCTTGGTGGCCCTTAAGAATACGCTCAGTCATATCTGTTTATGTACACATATTACATACAAAATTTGGTTGAAATCCAATTGATAGTGTAGAAGTTATATGCATTTAAAAAGTGGACCTATCAGAAGGCTTAAAATTATTTTGGCAACACTGTCATGTATGGCCTCCTGGAAATTAAGCTGAAATAGTATTGTCTACATATGTGCCAATTTTGGAAAAGCTCCCATGCATACCTTCCAAGATATCCAACATGGAGCTCAAATTTCGAGTGTGATTTTTCAGCAGTTGGTAGCACTGACATCATTTTCAAATATGGACGTGAGATATTCTGGTATACATCTTGACTCATACTTAATTTGGTTTCGATTGCTGCAGCCGTTTAGGAGTTGATAGGGGGGGGGGACACACACACACAGCCAGACAGACAGACAGACAGACAGGCAGACAGACAGACACACATTTTCCCGGATCGATCTCATAAGTCTACTTTTTCCTCATTTTTGCAAAATGTGAAAAGTATGCTAATAAATAGTTGCCACAAATCCGTTTCATCTATCGGGCCTATCTGATTTTAATGTCAATTGGTGCTGTCCAGCCTTTCTTATTAAGAAGTCATGATTTTTGCGAAATAATCTCTTGCATTTGAAAATATCCCATTGAACCCCCTAGATGCACTCCTTAGGCTAATTGGTGACCCCAACCTCTCGAAAATACGCGTAGGCCAACGTTTTTGTAAATATTAAGTAACCGGAGACAATTGTTTTTGGTATCGGTATAATACAACTTAATTTTGAGGACAGAGCACAAGCAGTATAGAATGCAAACACTTACCTGTACAATTCCCCAACTTTCTCGGCACCATTATCTGAGTTCCATAACACATTCAGATCTCTGGTAGCTTGTCTTATTTCTTCCACGCACTGCTTACTCTTTAATTCCAGACTTTCAGCCACAGATTCGTAGTATTCTGTGAAACAGTTCAAAACAAGCTCATACATATTATGTTGTCTAGCTTATGGCAAAATGCACAGTATTTAATCCAGTATTTGGCTGACTGAAAGTGTTACCCAGTGTTTCTATTACTGTACTACTATTACTAAGTAAATGATAAATATAATAATAATAACAATAATGTATGACTACCCGTCATTATTCCCGTTTCCAACAGGGTCAGGGATGAGATGCATAGAAAGTATATGTGGCGGGTGGTTTCTACGTCTGGATGCCCTTTCTAACACCAACCTCGTGAGAGGTGTTAATGAGAGATGAAATGAATGATGAAACTGGGCAAGGATGTGGAAGGAAGTGGGCTGTCAGAAGGTACCATCGCAGCATTTTCTTGGAGTTGTAAATGAGGAAACCAAGGAAAACCACTTCAAGGACGACCGGTGGGGGGGATTGAACCCACGTCTACCGAGTCCGCAGATAGCTTGGCGCCATGGGCTAGTGCTGCGCGTTATACTTGCCATGCCCATTGTTGCTTAACTTCCGAGATCTCACGGAATCCTGCTTTAACATAGCTGTGCATTTAGAGGCGCCAGTGCATTGGGATTTTACCCTAGAAGGATTTTTCAAACGTGATGGTAAATCTATTGAGTGTGATAAGGACCTCTCGGATAAACATATTTATATGCCAATTGGCCACTGGAATTCGATCCCGCGTCTTTGGGTGTGAAGGTGGCAAATGAGCCCAGGGATACGTAGATATGAGGAAGGAAGCTGGTAATTTTACGTGACCGCTAATCTCGCGATCATGAGCCAATTCTTCGTGGACACTGAACCTCAGGGCGAGATATTTCTCTTCGGAAATCCCACATGCAGTGACCGGGAAACGAACTCGGTGCAGATAGGCATGTTGGCATAGTCAATCGGAGTGGAATGAAGTCAAACGTTTCATTCCGATTTCTTCAGCCACTAACAGAACGAGAGGCAGTCAAAAATTACATATAATTAAGGTAGGTTAATTGTCACTGAATAACACAGTACAGCGCAAAGTGACATTGATTGTTAGTCACTCAGTCTCTGTGAACAACGGTCTGAATGTTGCCTTTCCCTGACATTAGAAGTCCATTTCTTGGACCTGAGACCATTGGAGAACGGCCATTTGAACTCCTTGCCAAATCCCTCTTCACGCATGTTCCTTCAGATTACCGTATTATTTGTTTTACTATATTATGTTGAGGATAATTGAAATCGCAAAATGTATTGATCGCCATTCAGATTTCCGACAGAATGTTGGAATTCTACCCGATGTCGCAGTCCTCTGCCCATTAACTCCAACTACTGTCACCGAAGTGAACTCAGGACTCTAAGAACAGTCTGAAACACAAGCAGCGTAGCTTTGCACGCTAGGTAACTCACCATGACTGCGGTCCGGAGATTCGGTGCTGACAACGACTATCCCGAGTATCCTCAGTTTTCTCCACACTAATTCCAGGAGAATGCCGGGATAGTATCTTATTTCATGTAGGTAACCGATTTCTAGAACCTAATCAGTACAATTACACACACTGACACAGTCTCCCCAATAACACGGGTTATCAAACAAATACCACATACGCACAGATACATGGGGCTGATGAACAAAGGTGACCCAGGCATCAAATTGAATAATAATATTATTATTGTTAACAATAATATTAATAATAATAGTGTAGATCTTTTGAGTTTGGCCCATCCATGCTATCTACTCTCTCACTTGCCCGCCAACGAAATTCTATAGGACGACTGAGTTTAATTACTTTTGTCTTTGAAACACGAAATGTGTGCTATGAGTTATCTTTTACGAGTAGGCTATCGTGGATTCTTCCAACCCTTCAGAAATATGTATTATTTGGCCAGGAATCGAACCTGTGTTATTAGGATCCAGAAGTGGACACTCTAACAGTTTCTTTGTCGTGTGGCCTTCCGAGAGGCCGAGTGCAGTTCTCTCTAGTCGACGCCCGTGGGCGACCTGCGCGTCGGGATGAGAGTTGGAATGGATGAAGATGAATGAAACTGGGCAAGGATGTGGAAGGAAGCGGCCGTGGCCTATCAGAAGGTACGGTCCCAGTATTTGCCTGGAGTTGAAAATGGGAAACCACGGAAAACCATTTCAAGGACGGCCGACGGTGGGGCTCAAACCCACGCGTCTACCGAGTCAGCAGAGAGCTTGGCCCCATGACTTAACGCTGCGCTTTAGTGAGCGTAGCCACTGCTGTCGGTACTCGATCAGCGATCACTAATGAAAGAACAGCAACAATAACAACGAACATTCTGAAGATGTACGTAGGCTTACCTTGAAAGTTGGCGGTTGCCAGTACGGGTGCACTGACTGCCACTGCCCCCTGCACAAGGTGCGGATACTTCCCGCGCATCCAGGCAGCCAAGCTGCCAGCATATGAGCCGCCAAAAGTGATCCATTTGGAGCTCTCTAGTCCATATTTCTTGTTGGCAGTGTCGATGAAGTATGCCAGGTCTGCCAGGGCTTGAGTAGAACTCAGGTACTTGAGACCCTCTATGGACTGGTCCCTGTAATCAAGACAATTGACTGACCATTAACGATGTCGGGTTAAGGCAGGTGTGCGCTTAAATAACCAAGTACGCGCGTGCGCTGTGTGGAATTGACGTAATAGCTGAAATACAGTGATGTGCAAGTCACTCTATCTTGCGACTGAAATAATAATAATAATAATAATAATAATAAGCCTACATACTGATATGGAGAGAATGGGCATCAATCAGAAAGATGTTCAAGACATGCATGACTTTCGGCAATTAGCTTCTGAATTCAGAGGTTTCCTTGGAGGAGAAAATAAATCTTCAAAACTAGGGTCGTTTCAGAGAAAATAAGGAAAGATATGAGCTACTCAGTCTTTTGGAAGCCATGTTATGAATATTCATCTTTTGATTCTGTATAATCTATTCAAATAAAAACAATAAAAATACTTGAAAAATAAAAAAATAAAAAATGAAGCTGGTCTGGCAGAAGATCAAAGCCAGTGGAGGGAGAAGATGATCCAAGATATGTCATTGTTGCTCCGTGGTCCATAGTGACCAAGATCGAACAGAATAATAATACTAGCAATAATAATTTGGCAACAGAAATCAAACGCCTTTGCAAACAACAAATAGTCAATGTAAAACTAATTGTAATCCCAGCAACAGGAGTAATACCAATACCTCAAAACAAGTCTACAGCAATTGAATATACCATTGAACATCTGCTTAGGCTAGTGCCGGTGGAAGCTACAAATCATCTAATAAAATGAGTTCCGTATTATAAACTACAATATCTGTAAAACACTCCCTTTTACAATAGATTAATATTTGTGCCAATAATAGTATAAAATAGCCGGCCTCGTGGTGTTGTGGTAGCGCGCCTGCCTCTCACCCGGAGGCCCCGGGTTTGATCCCCGGCTCCGTCAGGGATTTTAAAACTGACGTGAGGGTTGGAACGGGGTGCACTCAGCCTCGTGAGGACAATTGAGTAGCTGTCTGACAGTGAGACAGCGCCCCGATCACGAATACCAAGATTAACGGCCGAGGGGACCCGACGCGCTGATCACGCGTCACCCCAATACCTGCAGGCCAAATGGCTGGGCAGCGGTCGCTTGGTCGGCCTTAGCCCGTCATGGGCTCTATAGTGCCAGGGGTTGACTTTATAGTATAAAATACCGATGTATCAACAATTTCACGTGAGGTTTCTTCTATGTCAGATGTTATACATCATATGCGACTACTGTAAGGCTCGTAATTTTTTTTATTACATTATTTAATCGATTGTTCCCCTTTAGGAGAGCGATTGAACTTGAATTCACGATTTCATCTTCGGGTGTTTTCCCTCTTGTCTTCCCAAAATCTCTTAATCCTCTCGGAATGCTCATTATTCCACTCAGCTGTCCATTCCTTTCCAGGTTGTCGTGATGTTCTTTGCTCAAACCTAACATTAGTTAATTTATTCCGGCACTCGGTGCGGTCCTAGAGATGTTCTATGTTGATCTGTTGTAGGTCCCTCTGGACCTCTGTCAGCCATTCCGTGCCGTATTTACCTTTTTTATGATGTTGAGTAGTTTCTTTGCAGTTCTGGTGTTTCCCAACCTGTTGACGTGTGTGTAAAACTTTGCTCGGCCTTTCTGATTTCTTCTGTTATTGTGGTCTTTTGATCGAGTTCGTTCTGAGGTCTCTTCATCTGGTCCGTAAATCTTCCTGAGAATTTTTCGTTCTTGCATTTCTATGGCCTTAATCTTGGAATGACCGTCGATCATCGGCTGCGTAGGTTGCTTCTGGAAGGATCACTTATTTATAGTGCCTTAATTTTGCGTCTATTGAAATGCACTTCTTGTTGTAGTGATCACTCGTTAGCTTGTGGGCCTTCTGTAGCTGTTCAATGGCGATTCGGTTTAGTCCCGAGGACTGTATGGTTTCACCAAGGTATTTAAAATGACGGAATTGTGCGATTTTGCCGTATTGTGTGATTGTAAATGAATGAAAATCCACATCCTGCTTCCAGTCGACCGACCGGGTCAGGGAATGGAATGAATGAAGCCCCCATATAGCGGCTGTGATTAAGGGGCATTTATTTTCTGGCTGTCTTTCTATATATTTGTTTCTTTAATAAGAAATTTGTAGACCAGTTTATTTTTGCGATTTCATGTAGTTTTTCCACTGCATGCAGCGCTTCATTTCTGTTGTCGGTGATAATTGCAATATCGTCCACGAAAGCGAGGCACTTACCTCTAACACGGTTCTCTTTCTTTATATCAATTTGGATGCCCTTTACATGAGGTTTCCATTCCCTACTGAACTTTTCTAGAACAATATTGAAGAGGATTGGGAATAATCCGCCCCCCTGTCGGACTCCAGTTTTGATATTGAAGGGCTCTGATATTTCGCCCATAAATTTCTTTTTGGACATTGTTCCTGCAAGCGTTTGTTCAATGATTTTTATCACTATTAGTATTGTTATTTATACCATATTTCCTTCTAGCGCAGTGCACCACTGTCTGCTCAGCAGAGGAACGCTGTGATGATATCTGCTGAAGTCTGCTGTAAGAAATAATAACTTCACAAAGTGCAAGAGTGTGTCTTGTGCGTTACTTCAAACCAAATGTGGATTGGTTTCATTCAGTAAAATAGACTAATGAAATGGTGTGATGTTTGAGACCATTATGGGTTTTACTTTTCTTTAAATATTTATTTAAGATTCACTCGTAGAGATGTTATTGATATACTCTACTTGATTGGTTGGCTGCTGTGGGATGCTCCACCCCCTTGTATGGTAGTGAGGGGAGCCAAGTGTGACGTGGGTTGAGTTCAGGAACTGGCTGACATCTTACCCAAGTAGAGGATTTCCATTCCTTATTAACCTTTTGTGGATTTTTGTAAATTGCGATTGCTTCTGTGTAAAGTTTGACGTAGTTGTATTTCTGTGCCTTTAAATCGATTTACGTGAATTATTTCCTATGAATGTTCCACTACAGCAGATTTATCTATTTTTTGGAGTCTGCAGTATCTCGAATGGTCTTTAATTCTTGTTTTTACACTTCGCTTAGTCGGGCCAAAATACTTGGCCACATAAACATGGAATTTCGCATGGGGCATCCACTTTTTTCGTTCGTTCTCTTGACGTGTGACGTGCCACTTACGCTTTCTTATCCATAACCGAGTTTAGTAGTCGGGTATTAGAAACAATAGGAGCTGTGCACTAGAATTTTGCTTGCCTTTAACTGAGCAAATTGATGTTGTTAGGAAGAATAAGAGTTGTAAAATGCACCAAGAACGATATGATCTTCAGTTGCGAACAATGCGAAAGCTCTACTTGTGTTCAATCCTTTTGTATTAATAATGCGAAAAGTCAGCTAACGTGCCGCTTACAGCACTCGTCGTCTCTAAATGTTGCACATTTCCCCGTCAAAGAACTCTTTGAAGTAATTGTGTTAAAATGAGTACCAAGACACAACTGTTGCTCCCACTACCTTCCTTCCCCAACCCTAATAACTTCCCCCAGGGTCTCACATCTAGTGGGACGTGGGTTGGTGACCACGGGACCCCAGCTGAGTCCAGCATTGCTTCCACTTACTTGTGCCGGGCTCCTCTCCGTCTTCTTTCCTGTCGACCTCCCTTGGCCAACTCTTGTTCTTTTCCGACCCCAACGGTATCAGGGTATCCGAGGCCTAGTTTCCCGCCTTAATTGGCCCTTGTCTCATCTTTCTTGACCCCTGCTTCTTCGAGGGGTCAGACCACTTGTTCTCTTTTCATTATATTTCCTTTTCTCTTTAAGATTCTCGCATTATTTTTTGTTAATTGACTCCCCGTGTATCTAGATTCCATTTAGTGTTTTTTTGTGTTTTGTTTTGCTTTTGCATCTACCCTCCTTTTTGTAGGTGTTTTCAGTCTTCGTTGCATTTTGTAAGTCTTTTCGATCTATAGCAAATTGCATTTTGCAAGTGTTTTCAACCTCAATTGCATTTTGTAAGGATTGACAATCTAAATTGCTTTATAGTAGGTCTTTCAATATAGGGGATGGGACTTTTGTGAGTATTTTGAATATCAAGAGCATTTTGTATTTGCAACCAAAACCGCTTTTTGCAAGTATTTTCAATCTCAATTGCATTTTGTATGGTGGGCATTTTGCAAGTATTTTGATTCTCAATTGCATTTTGTGGGTATTTTGAATCTGAATTACATTTTGTAAGTATTTTCAATCTAAATTTCATTTTGTAAGTATTGTCCATCCAATTGAGTAGTTTGAATCTACCGTGAATTTTGTAAGCATTTTCAATTTCAATTGCATTTTGTAAGTATTTTGAATTTCAATTGCACTTTGTGATTTTTTGGAATCTGAAATGCGATTTTTTCAATCCAAATTGCATTGTGTATTTTCAATTTCAATTACCAAGTATTTTGAACATCAATTGAATTTTGTACGTATTTTCAATCTCATTTGCATTTTATAAGTATTTTGAATTTCACTTGAATTTTGTAAGTAAAGTATTTCGACTCTACATTGCATTTTGTACGTATTTTGAACATAACCTTCATTTTATGCGTATTTTTCAATCTATTTCTTTTGTGAGTATTTTCGTTCTAAATTCTCTTTTGTAAGTATTACCGCTCTCCATTTTGTGAGTAGTTTCAATCTGAGTTCCTTTTTGTAAGTATTTTCCTTCTCACTTAATTTTTGTTATGGTGTCTACTTCATTGTCATTTTCGTTATCACCCAGACCATTAGGGGCCAATAACCAAGATGTTAGGTCCCTTGAAACAACAATTATCATCATCATCAACCCCAACTCAGAGCTAGTCGAGTGAAGGGCTCGTGCGCGCATGTCCAAATAGTACCCAACTCACTTCATCAGCTCGCTCGGCCCATAGTAGCGATGCTCCAGCAGAAAGGCCGTGCCGTTGTACTTCCTCACCAGTTCCATCATGTGTCCTCTCTTGATCCACAGCGGGCTCTCCTCCCTTTCACCTCCGATGTAGATGAACGCCGGCCCTCCAGGGACGTGGTGCTCGTCGTTGACGAAGTATCTCTGGCAACAATACATCACACTAACAATATAATTATGTCAGATAAAACAGCTTAGGCTTTCACAGTCGGAGTGTATAGTTATGTACAAGTTGTCCTTCTCGGAGAAACGTCGCGTCGGGAGAAAACATCCTGCCTGAATCACGGCCTACACGCCCAGACAACTTGTACATAGCCCAACTAATACATGTCAGCACTGCAATGGGCAGTCCGCCCCTTCATGATTACCTATGCGTTAATTCTATAACAAGCTGGAAGTAATGTTAACTATGATGCAGTGAAGCCAGAAGAACAACCCTATCTAAGTTGATTGTTGTTTATTCTTTAGGGGCATATTGACATCATGTTCATATAGCCCCGTGTTCTTGGGTGTATGTGTAGAAGTTGTCTCATAACCTTTGTCACTGTGATGTTTGCACTAGTGTGTGTACTTGTAATCGAGGTAAGATTTGGTAGGAACCGGCCGTGATCATAGGTTAGGTACCATCCGGCTTTGTCTGGAGTAAAGGTGGGAAACCACGAGAAACCACTTCCAGGATGACTGAGGGTTTGTCTCACGAGGGTGAGTGTACCCGTTTCAACCCTCAAACCAGAATTAAAATTCTTGGCACAGGCGGGAATCGAACCCGGTGGTGTATTCTTTGGAATACACGGTCAGGCAGAGTTTGCTTTTGCTGCTCTTTGCTCAAACCTTTTATTTAATTTCTTTCCTTGCAGACACCAACAGTGATCTGTTTGTATTTCTTTTCCCTTGTACAGGTATTTATGTTTCCCTTGAGTCTGTTCTAGATATATATCTTCCATGGACAACCTAGCGGCATCTGGCAGCTAACCTCTGAAGTTCCTCAATATCTCCATGCTCAAGAGGACTTCCTTACCAATCAAACCACCAGGTTTTGTCGTTGTCGCCAGCTACCATCTACTTGAAGACACCGCTCTAAGAAGAATTCTATGATCTGTACAAGAATTTAATTTTTCTTATGTTGTTTTCCCTGACGCATCCTCTCTTGTCTCTTATCCCCACCCTTTCTCCTCCTTGGTCCCTTCGTGCGTTGTTGAGCCGCTCTCACTTCTTCGTTAGACGTCAAACATACAGTTGGGGCTCTCTCACGAGCTTGTCTTCTGTGCTCGAGAGACATATTAAATCAGACGCCATGTCTGCATTTTAGATCAACGGTTACAAGGAACCATCGCCTACTCTACAAAAATAAGCTAAGTACAAAACTTCAACGTTTTTAAACATGTTTTAGTGCTTTTAATACAATTTTATAGACAGTGTGAAGAATTGCGAATTTTTGTGCAATAACCGTCTTCAAGATATTTTTTCTTGACACGCCCTTGCTAGCTAAGCTGACTTTAAACCATGAAAACGTAGTACTTATTGTACAAATTAAATGAGAATATTTTCTCACAACGAGGGATTTAATTCAAATCATCCACTGTCTATAAAACTTAGCTTTTTCCGCCGTGGGAACTTCTTGCCCTATTCAACAGTCATCGCAACTCTAGAACTTTCTTCGGAAACAATCTTTCGATCAGTAAAGCAATCTAGTGTTTTTCCACGCCAAATTATGGGAATACTTTTCCTCACTGAGGAATTTACGTTACATTAACTGCTGGCAACCTCCTAATTTGCTTGCCAACATGGGAAATTTACCTCATCATTCAACTGCAATACATAAACTTTCCAACGCAATAAACTTGTACAAGCTAAAATTCAACCAGTGATCTCCATAACTACAATAACTTTTCTCTTTACAAACTTTCTGTGCTGCAATAGTGAACTTTTCAAATCCATCAATAGACTATAGTGAAAAACAGTGCCCGTTCAACTACCAACCGCGTCGCGTTCGAATGAGAGCAATAAATCTGGTCAAGACCTTTTCCTAAATCTCCTATTTTCCTTCTCCCAAATACCTTTACTAACATTAATTAAATTAAGATTTCATATATCTAAATTACTACGAGGCCTCGCTTGCGAGCAAGCGCCCTCTCAAATTTGTTATACTTATAATATCGTAATTCTGTGCCCACATTTTAATCTCTCGTCCCTTCTGGAATTAGGGAATTGTACTTTTTCTAATAATGAAAGAGTTGTCTCATCTTTTCTCTCCAGGTTTCGTGAATACGACCTGTACATCCTTGTATTTCAAATAATGTTAAATTTTGCTTAAAATAGCGGTAATCTCCGCTTTCCAATTTTTCTGTTCTCTTTACTTTATCCTGTTATGATGTTTAATCCATTTGTCTGCAGCTTGTTAGCTTGATGTAAGTGCAGTCAAATAACGCTTGTAACTTACCTAATTTGAAAAGTTACAATCGCTGTACAATTTATTGTTCCTGAAAGCTTTAAAAACCCAATTTTACGCACATTTTAAAACCTTTGTATAGGTTTAGTGCTGGTAACAAGTTTTAAACTTGTAATTACTTCATTATTGTTAACTATAAACTTTTATTTCATTAAGTCTGAGACCTTTAAATATTTGTAAAATCAACCAAAGAAAAAGTTCTTCTAACTTTAAAGATAAGATTCTAATTCTATCAATTGTTAATTGTCTAAATTTTATATTCTTTGTTCAAATAAATCGTTATTTTCCTTTGTTCGTTATCTTTACCGTTAGAATTACGAGTAGGCAGGACCTTCACTTTCTTGATTCTTCCTTTAAGCTTAAACTCTTTTTTCGAATCTCCAAAACAACAAAGTTCGTACTACTTGTTGCATTTAACTTAAAACTGCAAATAACAACATTTTTAAAGTATCTCTTAGCTGTCATAGCTAATCCTAGCAAGCCATTAAGGCAAGTACAGCTAGCTCTGCAAGCTTCCTACTTGTAGAGATTTTTTTTCTCTTACTTATGGTTTGTTTCCAAAAAATTCAGTTTTATTTGAGTTAGGTTTGAGGTTCTTCCTCTTTTCTAAGCTTTTAATCGGCGTCTTGCTGGGTAACAGCTTAGTTTTCCTTAAGTGCAACAATTGGTATTCTTCCAAAAAAATTCAAGTAAAATTGTTAAAAAAGCATTAAAAACTGCTTTATCGCTTCCCTCTCCGGAAGCATTCGGTCGTTCGCCGGAGATCCAAAAGTTCCCGGAACTAAAAAATATCACGGCGAATTCAAATTATTTCAGCCTTACACAACATTTGGTTAAATCTAACTCCTTTGAAAGGAGAAACAGTAAATCTGTATCACTTAACACACTTTGTCTTGCCAGACTACTACCCGTCCCCACAGTAGGGGAATGCCGGCTCGGGAGGGAAATTGCAATCGCCGAGCACTTGCAGGGCACCTCAATTCACGCCACGCTCTCCGCTTGCCTGAAACAGGCCCCCACTAAATTTAGGTTCCTCTTAAGTTTTGTACAGAGAAATTTCATTCCATATATTCATTTACTTAAATTTGTGTGGTGGATTCTCATCCTATCTACCAATACTTGTTCTCCACACCGAAACCCACTTCCTTTTTTTCATTATCATCATCCCTTAGGTAGAGTTAATCCTCAGCTAAAACTTACCACCCGGGCCTCCGCGGAGACAGTCAAGAATGCTAGACACTACGCAACGAGGCGAATCTTATCTGAAATAATTGCCCCAATATTGATTTTCATTCTACCATATGCCACAGCCTTAGGTTCAGGAGCAAATGACTGTACATCGACTACATTATCCCCCCTTCATAAACTTCATAAACTCACAGTAAACAGATAGTCGTAGTACTGGAAGATAATTGGTCGCTAGTCGCCTTTTGTGTTCTAGTGGTACCGGTACGTCTCGAAACTCCGGTCCCAAAGATCTTGAGTTGTATTCCCGGCTTATCTTGATATAAGGTCTGGATGGGGATCAAGTCAGCATCGTGAGATGAAACTGAGAAGAGTGTGTTCGATTCCCACCTCAATCATTCTGGAAGAGTTCTTTTATTTTTCTGATCTCACGTCTACTCTAGCCAAATATCTGAACGGTTCTTAATTACAAATATAGACACCACAATGACACTGCTCATCAGACAAACATTACACACACCCAAGTTGATGGGGCTGATTACCATGATGCTATACGCGCCTCAGTTCTATAAGAAACACAACAACAATATATTGTGTCAGGCAGCATGTTGCCAACATCCTTGAAGACTGCCCTTTTTGCAGGAAACAATCCGAAATTACTAATATATCCAAAGTATATTCAAATCATTGACGAAAAATCAATATATCAAGCTGATAATAATGTTGTTATGTAATTAATGGGATATGGACATCGTGGTCATCAAATCGTATATTTGGGCGTGTGAGATGTTTGCGTGCAAACCAGTGTTATTTTGTTGTTTGTATGCAGGGTTTGATCGTAATTAGGTCTAGAGTTAGGAAATATGCAGGAGCGGTATCACAGTAGGAGGTGGAAGCCACTGATCTGGGAATCGAGATCACCTCTTTTCGGTGCTATCCTCATCTCACTAAACTGTTGGCACCACATTGGATCTCTCAGATGGGAATGACATTTTTTGGTAGAGCTGAGAATCGGTCCAGGTATATATTGAGTAGGCTACCTCTAGATCATGGACGGTGGACACGGGACGTTTGGGGTAGGCTACCTCTAGATCACGGAAGGTGGACCCGGAACGTTTGAGGTAGGCTACCTCTAGATCACGGAAGGTGGACCCGGGACGTTTGAGGTAGGATACCTCGAGATCACAGAAGGTGGACCTGGGACGTTTGAGGTAGGATACCTCTAGATAATGGAAGGCGGACTCGGTACGTTTGGGGTAGGCTACCTCTAGATCACGGATGGCAGACTCAGGACGTTTGGTGTAGGCTACCTCAAGATCACGAAAGGTGGACCCGGGACGTTTGAGGTAGGCTACCTCGAGATCACAGAAGGTGGACCTGGGACGTTTGAGGTAGGATACCTCTAGATAATGGAAGGCGGACTCGGTACGTTTGGGGTAGGCTACCTCTAGATCACGGATGGCAGACTCGGGACGTTTGGTGTAGGCTACCTCTAGATCACGGAAGGTGGACCCGGGACGTTTGAGGTAGGCTACCTCTAGATCACGGAAGGTGGACCCGGGACGTTTGGGGTTGGCTACCTCTAGATCACGGAAAGTGGAATCGGGACGTTTGGGGTAGGCTACCTCTAGATCATGAAAGGTGGACCCGGGACGTTTGAGGTAGGCTACCTCTAGATCACGGAAGGTGGACTCGGGACGTTTGGTGTAGGCTACCTCTAGACCACGGAAGGTGGACCCGGGACGTTTGGGGTTGGCTTCCTCTAGATCACGGAAAGTTGAATCGGGACGTTTGGGGTTGGCTACCTCTAGACCACGGAAGGTGGACCCGGGACGTTTGGGGTTGGCTTCCTCTAGATCACGGAAAGTGGAATCGGGACGTTTGGGGTAGGCTACCTCTAGATCACGGAAGGTGGACTCGGGACGTTTGGGGTTGGCTTCCTCTAGATCACGGAAAGTGGAATCGGGACGTTTGGGGTAGGCTACCTCTAGATCGCGGAAGGTGGACTCGGGACGTTTGGTGTAGGCTACCTCTAGACCACGGAAGGTGGACCCGGGACGTTTGGGGTTGGCTTCCTCTAGATCACGGAAAGTGGACCCGGGACGTTTGGTGTAGGCTACCTCTAGACCACGGAAGGTGGACCCCGGGATGTTTGGGGTAGGCTACCTCTAGATCACGGAATGTGGACTCGGTACGTTTGGTGTAAGCTTCCTCTAGATCACGGAAGGTGGACCCCGGGATGTTTGGGGTAGGCTACCTCTAGATCACGGAAAGTGGAATCGGGACGTTTGGGGTTGGCTTCCTCTAGATCACGGAAGGTGGACCCCGGGATGTTTGGGGTAGGCTACCTCTAGATCACGGAAAGTGGAATCGGGACGTTTGGGGTAGGCACCTCTAGATCACGGAAAGTGGACCCGGGACGTTTGGTGTAGGCTACCTCTAGACCACGGAAGGTGGACCCCGGGATGTTTGGGGTAGGCTACCTCTAGATCACGGAAAGTGGAATCGGGACGTTTGGGGTTGGCTTCCTCTAGATCACGGAAGGTGGACCCGGGACGTTTGGTGTAGGCTACCTCTAGATCACGGAAAGTGGAATCGGGACGTTTGGGGTAGGCTACCTCTAGATCACAGAAGGTGGACTCGGAACGTTTGGTGTAGGCTACCTCTAGATCACGGAAAGTGGACTCGGAACGTTTGGTGTAGGCTACCTCTAGATCACGGAAAGTGGAATCGGGACGTTTGGGGTAGGCTACCTCTAGATCATGGAAGGTGGACCCGGGACGATTGAGGTATGCTATCTCTAGATCACGGAAGGTGGACTCGGGACGATTGGTGTAGGCTACCTCTAGATCACGGAAAGTGGAATCGGGACGTTTGGGGTAGGCTACCTCTAGACCACGGAAGGTGGAATCGGGACGTTTGAGGTATGCTACCTCTAGATCACGGATGGTGGACTCGGGACGTTTGGGGTAGGCTACCTCTAGATCACGGAAAGTGGAATCGGGACGTTTGGGGTAGGCTACCTCTAGATCACGGAAGGTGGACTCGGAACGTTTGGTGTAGGCTACCTCTAGATCACGGAAAGTGGACTCGGAACGTTTGGGGTAGGCTACCTCTAGATCATGGAAGGTGGACCCGGGACGTTTGAGGTAGGCTACCTCTAGATCATGGAAGGTGGACCCGGGACGTTTGAGGTAGGTTACCTCTAGATCACGGAAGGTGGACTCGGAACGTTTGGTGTAGGCTACCTCTAGATCATGGAAGGTGAACCCGGGACGTTTGGTGTAGGCTACCTCTAGATCACGGAAAGTGGAATCGGGACGTTTGGGGTAGGCTACCTCTAGATCATGGAAGGTGGACCCGGGACTTTTGAGGTAGGCTACCTCTAGACCACGGAAGGTGGACCCGGGATGTTTGGGGTAGGCTACCTCTAGATCACGGAATGTGGACTCGGTACGTTTGGTGTAAGCTACCTCTAGATCATGGAAGGTGGACCCAAAACGTTTGGTGTAAGCTACCTCTAGATCATGGAAGGTGGACCCGGGATGTTTGGGGTAGGCTACCTCTAGATCACGGAAAGTGGACCCGGGACGTTTGGTGTAGGCTACCTCTAGACCACGGAAGGTGGACCCCGGGATGTTTGGGGTAGGCTACCTCTAGATCATGGAAGGTGGACTCGGAACGTTTGGTGTAGGCTACCTCTAGATCACGGAAAGTGGAATCGGGACGTTTGGGGTAGGCTACCTCTAGATCATGGAAGGTGGACCCGGGACTTTTGAGGTAGGCTACCTCTAGATCACGGAAAGTGGAATCGGGACTTTTGGTGTAGGCTACCTCTAGATCACGGAAGGTGAACCCGGGACGTTTGGTGTAGGCTACCTCTAGATCACGGAAAGTGGAATCGGGACGTTTGGGGTAGGCTACCTCTAGATCACGGAAGGTGGACTCGGAACGTTTGGTGTAGGCTACCTCTAGATCACGGAAAGTGGAATCGGGACGTTTGGGGTAGGCTACCTCTAGATCATGGAAGGTGAACCCGGGACGATTGGTGTAGGCTACCTCTAGATCACGGAAAGTGGAATCGGGACGTTTGGGGTAGGCTACCTCTAGATCATGGAAGGTGGACCCGGGACGTTTGAGGTAGGTTACCTCTAGATCACGGAAGGTGGACTCGGAAGGTTTGGTGTAGGCTACCTCTAGATCACGGAAAGTGGA
This sequence comes from Meconema thalassinum, assembly GCA_946902985.2. NCBI lineage: Eukaryota > Metazoa > Arthropoda > Insecta > Orthoptera > Tettigoniidae > Meconema > Meconema thalassinum. The sequence goes on along the minus strand of OX336390.1, from coordinate 533,922,793 downwards.
CCCGGGACGTTTGAGGTAGGCTACCTCTAGATCACGGAAAGTGGAATCGGGACGTTTGGGGTAGGCTACCTCTAGATCACGGAAGGTGGACCCGGGACGTTTGAGGTAGGCTACCTCTAGATCACGGAAAGTGGAATCGGGACGATTGAGGTAGGTTACCTCTAGATCACGGAAAGTGAACCCGGGACGTTTGAGGTAGGCTACCTCTAGATCACGGAAAGTGGAATCGGGACGTTTGGGGTAGGCTACCTCTAGATCATGGAAGGTGGACCCGGGACGTTTGGGGTTGGCTACCTCTAGATCACGGATGGTGGACCCGGGACGTTTGAGGTAGGCTACCTCTAGATCACGGAAAGTGGAATCGGGACGTTTGGGGTAGGCTACCTCTAGATCATGGAAGGTGGACCCGGGACGTTTGGGGTTGGCTACCTCTAGATCACGGAAAGTGGAATCGGGACGTTTGGGGTAGGCTACCTCTAGATCATGGAAGGTGGACCCGGGACGTTTGGGGTTGGCTACCTCTAGATCTTGGAAGGTGGACCCGGGACGTTTGGGGTTGGCTACCTCTAGATCACGGAAAGTGGAATCGGGACGTTTGGGGTTGGCTTCCTCTAGATCACGGATGGTGGACTCGGGAAGTTTGGGGTAGGCTACCTCTAGATCACGGATGGTGGACCCGGGACGTTTGAGGTAGGCTACCTCTAGATCACGGAAAGTGGAATCGGGACGTTTGGGGTAGGCTACCTCTAGATCATGGAAGGTGGACCCGGGACGTTTGGGGTTGGCTACCTCTAGATCACGGAAAGTGGAATCGGGACGTTTGGGGTAGGCTACCTCTAGATCATGGAAGGTGGACCCGGGACGTTTGGGGTTGGCTACCTCTGGATCACGGAAGGTGGACTCGGGACGTTTGGTGTAGGCTACCTCTAGATCATGGAAGGTGGACCCAAAACGTTTGGGGTAGGCTACCTCTAGATCATGGAAGGTGGACCCGGGACGTTTGGGGTAGGCTACCTCTGGATCACGGAAGGTGGACCTGGGACGTTTGGGGTAGGCTACCTCTAGATCATGGAAGGTGGACCCAAAACGTTTGGGGTAGGCTACCTCTAGAACATGGAAGGTGGACCCGGGAAGTTTGGGGTTGGCTACCTCTAGATCACGGAAGGTGGACTCGGGACGTTTGGTGTAGGCTACCTCTAGATCATGGAAGGTGGACCCAAAACGTTTGGAGTTGGCTACCTCTAGATCATGGAAGGCGGACTCGGGTCGTTTGGTGTAGGCTGCCTCTAGTTCACGGAAGATGGACACGGGACGTTTGGGGTAGGCTACCTCTAGATCACGGATGGTGGACCCGGGACGTTTGAGGTAGGCTACCTCTAGATCACGGAAGGAGGACCCCGGGATGTTTGGGGTAGGCTACCTCTAGATCACGGAATGTGGACTAGGTACGTTTGGTGTAAGCTACCTCTAGATCACAGAAGATGGACCCGGAACGTTTGGGGTAGTCTACCTGCATTTCACGGATGGTGGACCCGGGACGTTTGAGGTAAGCTACCTCTAGATCACGTAAGGTGGACTCGGGAAGTTTGGGGTAGGCTACCTCTAGATCACGGATGGTGGACCCGGGACGTTTGAGGTAGGCTACCTCTAGATCACGGAAGGTGGACTCGGGACGTTTGAGGTAGGATACCTCTAGATAATGGAAGGCGGACTCGGTACGTTTGGGGTAGGCTACCTCTAGATCACGGATGGCAGACTCAGGACGTTTGGTGTAGGCTACCTCAAGATCACGAAAGGTGGACCCGGGACGTTTGAGGTAGGCTACCTCGAGATCACAGAAGGTGGACCTGGGACGTTTGAGGTAGGATACCTCTAGATAATGGAAGGCGGACTCGGTACGTTTGGGGTAGGCTACCTCTAGATCACGGATGGCAGACTCGGGACGTTTGGTGTAGGCTACCTCTAGATCACGGAAGGTGGACCCGGGACGTTTGAGGTAGGCTACCTCTAGATCACGGAAGGTGGACCCGGGACGTTTGGGGTTGGCTACCTCTAGATCACGGAAAGTGGAATCGGGACGTTTGGGGTAGGCTACCTCTAGATCATGGAAGGTGGACCCAGGACGTTTGAGGTAGGCTACCTCTAGATCACGGAAGGAGGACTCGGGACGTTTGGTGTAGGCTACCTCTAGACCACGGAAGGTGGACCCGGGACGTTTGGGGTTGGCTTCCTCTAGATCACGGAAAGTGGAATCGGGACGTTTGGGGTTGGCTACCTCTAGACCACGGAAGGTGGACCCGGGACGTTTGGGGTTGGCTTCCTCTAGATCACGGAAAGTGGAATCGGGACGTTTGGGGTAGGCTACCTCTAGATCACGGAAGGTGGACTCGGGACGTTTGGGGTTGGCTTCCTCTAGATCACGGAAAGTGGAATCGGGACGTTTGGGGTAGGCTACCTCTAGATTACGGAAGGTGGACTCGGGACGTTTGGTGTAGGCTACCTCTAGACCACGGAAGGTGGACCCGGGACGTTTGGGGTTGGCTTCCTCTAGATCACGGAAAGTGGACCCGGGACGTTTGGTGTAGGCTACCTCTAGACCACAGAAGGTGGACCCCGGGATGTTTGGGGTAGGCTACCTCTAGATCACGGAATGTGAACTCGGTACGTTTGGTGTAAGCTACCTCTAGATCACGGAAGGTGGACTCGGGACGTTTGGGGTTGGCTTCCTCTAGATCACGGAAGGTGGACTCGGGACGTTTGGGGTTGGCTTCCTCTAGATCACGGAAAGTGGACCCGGGACGTTTGGTGTAGGCTACCTCTAGACCACGGAAGGTGGACCCCGGGATGTTTGGGGTAGGCTACCTCTAGATCACGGAATGTGGACTCGGTACGTTTGGTGTAAGCTACCTCTAGATCACGGAAGGTGGACCCGGGACGTTTGGGGTTGGCATCCTCTAGATCACGGAAAGTGGAATCGGGACGTTTGGGGTTGGCTTCCTCTAGATCACGGAAAGTGGACCCGGGACGTTTGGTGTAGGCTACCTCTACATCACGGAAGGTGGACCCCGGGATGTTTGGGGTAGGCTACCTCTAGATCACGGAAAGTGGACCCGGGACGTTTGGGGTTGGCTACCTCTAGATCATGGAAGGTGGACCCGGGACGTTTGGGGTTGGCTACCTCTAGATCACGGAAAGTGGAATCGGGACGTTTGGGGTTGGCTTCCTCTAGATCACGGATGGTGGACTCGGGAAGTTTGGGGTAGGCTACCTCTAGATCACGGATGGTGGACCCGGGACGTTTGAGGTAGGCTACCTCTAGATCACGGAAAGTGGAATCGGGACGTTTGGGGTAGGCTACCTCTAGATCATGGAAGGTGGACCCGGGACGTTTGGGGTTGGCTACCTCTAGATCACGGAAAGTGGAATCGGGACGTTTGGGGTAGGCTACCTCTAGATCATGGAAGGTGGACCCGGGACGTTTGGGGTTGGCTACCTCTGGATCACGGAAGGTGGACTCGGGACGTTTGGTGTTGGCTACCTCTAGATCATGGAAGGTGGACCCAAAACGTTTGGGGTAGGCTACCTCTAGATCATGGAAGGTGGACCCGGGACGTTTGGGGTAGGCTACCTCTGGATCACGGAAGGTGGACCTGGGACGTTTGGGGTAGGCTACCTCTAGATCATGGAAGGTGGACCCAAAACGTTTGGGGTAGGCTACCTCTAGAACATGGAAGGTGGACCCGGGAAGTTTGGGGTTGGCTACCTCTAGATCACGGAAGGTGGACTCGGGACGTTTGGTGTAGGCTACCTCTAGATCATGGAAGGTGGACCCAAAACGTTTGGAGTTGGCTACCTCTAGATCATGGAAGGCGGACTCGGGTCGTTTGGTGTAGGCTGCCTCTAGTTCACGGAAGATGGACACGGGACGTTTGGGGTAGGCTACCTCTAGATCACGGATGGTGGACCCGGGACGTTTGAGGTAGGCTACCTCTAGATCACGGAAGGTGGACCCCGGGATGTTTGGGGTAGGCTACCTCTAGATCACGGAATGTGGACTAGGTACGTTTGGTGTAAGCTACCTCTAGATCACAGAAGATGGACCCGGAACGTTTGGGGTAGTCTACCTGCATTTCACGGATGGTGGACCCGGGACGTTTGAGGTAAGCTACCTCTAGATCACGTAAGGTGGACTCGGGAAGTTTGGGGTAGGCTACCTCTAGATCACGGATGGTGGACCCGGGACGTTTGAGGTAGGCTACCTCTAGATCACGGAAGGTGGACTCGGGACGTTTGAGGTAGGATACCTCTCGATAATGGAAGGCGGACTCGGTACGTTTGGGGTAGGCTACCTCTAGATCACGGATGGCAGACTCAGGACGTTTGGTGTAGGCTACCTCAAGATCACGAAAGGTGGACCCGGGACGTTTGAGGTAGGCTACCTCGAGATCACAGAAGGTGGACCTGGGACGTTTGAGGTAGGATACCTCTAGATAATGGAAGGCGGACTCGGTACGTTTGGGGTAGGCTACCTCTAGATCACGGATGGCAGACTCGGGACGTTTGGTGTAGGCTACCTCTAGATCACGGAAGGTGGACCCGGGACGTTTGAGGTAGGCTACCTCTAGATCACGGAAGGTGGACCCGGGACGTTTGGGGTTGGCTACCTCTAGATCACGGAAAGTGGAATCGGGACGTTTGGGGTAGGCTACCTCTAGATCATGGAAGGTGGACCCGGGACGTTTGAGGTAGGCTACCTCTAGATCACGGAAGGAGGACTCGGGACGTTTGGTGTAGGCTACCTCTAGACCACGGAAGGTGGACCCGGGACGTTTGGGGTTGGCTTCCTCTAGATCACGGAAAGTGGAATCGGGACGTTTGGGGTTGGCTACCTCTAGACCACGGAAGGTGGACCCGGGACGTTTGGGGTTGGCTTCCTCAAGATCACGGAAAGTGGAATCGGGACGTTTGGGGTAGGCTACCTCTAGATCACGGAAGGTGGACTCGGGACGTTTGGGGTTGGCTTCCTCTAGATCACGGAAAGTGGAATCGGGACGTTTGGGGTAGGCTACCTCTAGATTACGGAAGGTGGACTCGGGACGTTTGGTGTAGGCTACCTCTAGACCACGGAAGGTGGACCCGGGACGTTTGGGGTTGGCTTCCTCTAGATCACGGAAAGTGGACCCGGGACGTTTGGTGTAGGCTACCTCTAGACCACGGAAGGTGGACCCCGGGATGTTTGGGGTAGGCTACCTCTAGATCACGGAATGTGGACTCGGTACGTTTGGTGTAAGCTACCTCTAGATCACGGAAGGTGGACTCGGGACGTTTGGGGTTGGCTTCCTCTAGATCACGGAAGGTGGACTCGGGACGTTTGGGGTTGGCTTCCTCTAGATCACGGAAAGTGGACCCGGGACGTTTGGTGTAGGCTACCTCTAGACCACGGAAGGTGGACCCCGGGATGTTTGGGGTAGGCTACCTCTAGATCACGGAATGTGGACTCGGTACGTTTGGTGTAAGCTACCTCTAGATCACGGAAGGTGGACCCGGGACGTTTGGGGTTGGCTTCCTCTAGATCACGGAAAGTGGAATCGGGACGTTTGGGGTTGGCTTCCTCTAGATCACGGAAAGTGGACCCGGGACGTTTGGTGTAGGCTACCTCTACATCACGGAAGGTGGACCCCGGGATGTTTGGGGTAGGCTACCTCTAGATCACGGAAAGTGGAATCGGGACGTTTGGGGTTGGCTTCCTCTAGATCACGGAAGGTGGACCCGGGACGTTTGGTGTAGGCTACCTCTAGACCACGGAAGGTGGACCCCGGGATGTTTGGGGTAGGCTACCTCTAGATCACGGAAGGTGGACCCGGGACGTTTGGGGTAGGCTACCTCTAGATCACGGAAAGTGGAATCGGGACGTTTGAGGTATGCTACCTCTAGATCACAGAAGGTGGACTCGGAACGTTTGAGGTAGGCTACCTCTAGATCACGGAAGGTGGACCCGGGACGTTTGAGGTAGGCTACCTCTAGATCACGGAAAGTGGAATCGGGACGTTTGGGGTAGGCTACCTCTAGATCACAGAAGGTGGACTCGGAACGTTTGGTGTAGGCTACCTCTAGATCACGGAAAGTGGACTCGGAACGTTTGGTGTAGGCTACCTCTAGATCACGGAAGGTGGACCCGGGACGTTTGAGGTAGGCTACCTCTGGATCACGGAAAGTGGAATCGGGACGTTTGGGGTAGGCTACCTCTAGATCACAGAAGGTGGACTCGGAACGTTTGGTGTAGGCTACCTCTAGATCACGGAAAGTGGAATCGGGACGTTTGGGGTAGGCTACCTCTAGATCACGGAAGGTGGACTCGGAACGTTTGGTGTAGGCTACCTCTAGATCACGGAAAGTGGAATCGGGACGTTTGGGGTAGGCTACCTCTAGATCACAGAAGGTGGACTCGGAACGTTTGGTGTAGGCTACCTCTAGATCATGGAAGGTGGACCCGGGACGTTTGGGGTAGGCTACCTCTAGATCACGGAAGATGGACTCGGAACGTTTGGTGTAGGCTACCTCTAGATCACGGAAAGTGGACTCGGAACGTTTGGGGTAGGCTACCTCTAGATCATGGACGGTGGACCCGGGACGTTTGAGGTAGGCTACCTCTAGATCACGGAAAGTGGAATCGGGACGTTTGGGGTAGGCTACCTCTAGATCACGGAAGGTGGACCCGGGACGTTTGGGGTAGGCTAACTCTAGATCACGGAAAGTGGAATCGGGACGTTTGGGGTTGGCTTCCTCTAGATCACGGAAGGTGGACCCGGGACGTTTGGGGTAGGCTACCTCTAGATCATGGAAGGTGGACCCGGGACGTTTGTGGTAGGCTACCTCTAGATCACGGAAAGTGGAATCGGGACGATTGGTGTAGGCTACCTCTAGATCACGGAAAGTGGAATCGGGACGTTTGGGGTAGGCTACCTCTAGATCACAGAAGGTGGACTCGGAACGTTTGGTGTAGGCTACCTCTAGATCACGGAAAGTGGACTCGGAACGTTTGGTGTAGGCTACCTCTAGATCACGGAAAGTGGAATCGGGACGTTTGGGGTAGGCTACCTCTAGATCATGGAAGGTGGACCCGGGACGTTTGAGGTATGCTACCTCTAGATCACGGAAGGTGGACTCGGGACGATTGGTGTAGGCTATCTCTAGATCATGGAAGGTGGACCCGGGACGTTTGAGGTAGGCTACCTCTAGATCACGGAAAGTGGAATCGGGACGTTTGGGGTAGGCTACCTCTAGATCACAGAAGGTGGACTCGGAACGTTTGGTGTAGGCTACCTCTAGATCACGGAAAGTGGACTCGGGAAGTTTGGGGTAGGCCACCTCTAGATCACGGATGGTGGACCCGGGACGTTTGAGGTAGGCTACCTCTAGATCACGGAAGGTGGACTCGGGACGTTTGGTGTAGGCTACCTCTAGATCACGGAAAGTGGAATCGGGACGTTTGGGGTAGGCTACCTCTAGATCACGGAAGATGGACCCGGGACGTTTGAGGTAGGCTACCTCTAGATCACGGAAGATAGACTCGGGACGTTTGGGGTAGGCTACCTCTAGATCACGGATGGTGGACCCGGGACGTTTGGTGTAGGCTACCTCTAGATCATGGAAGGTGGACCCGGGACGTTTGAGGTAGGCTACCTCTAGATCACGGAAGATGGACTCGGGACGTTTGGGGTAGGCTACCTCTAGATCACGGATGGTGGACCCGGGACGTTTGGTGTAGGCTACCTCTAGATCATGGAAGGTGGACCCGGGACGTTTGAGGTAGGCTACCTCTAGATCACGGAAGATGGACTCGGGACGTTTGGGGTAGGCTACCTCTAGATCACGGATGGTGGACCCGGGACGTTTGGTGTAGGCTACCTCTAGATCACGGAAGGTGGACTCGGGACGTTTGGTGTAGGCTACCTCTAGATCACGGAAAGTGGAATCGGGACGTTTGGTGTAGGCTACCTCTAGATCACGGAAGGTGGACCCAAAACGTTTGGAGTTGGCTACCTCTAGATCATGGAAGGCGGACTCGGGACGTTTGGTGTAGGCTACCTCTAGTTCACGGAAAGCGGACTCGGGACGTTTGGTGTAGGCTACCTCTAGATCATAGAAGGTGGACCCGGGACGTTTGGTGTAGGCTACCTCTAGTTCACGGAAGATGGACACGGGACGTTTGGGGTAGGCTACCTCTAGATCACGGATGGTGGACCCGGGACGTTTGAGGTAGGCTACCTCTAGATCACGGAAAGTGGAATCGGGACGTTTGGGGTAGGCTACCTCTAGATCACGGAAGGTGGACCCAAAACGTTTGGAGTTGGCTACCTCTAGATCATGGAAGGCGGACTCGGGACGTTTGGTGTAGGCTACCTCTAGTTCACGGAAAGCGGACTCGGGACGTTTGGTGTAGGCTACCTCTAGATCACGGAAAGTGGAATCGGGACGTTTGGGGTAGGCTACCTCTAGATCATGGAAGGTGGACCCGGGACGTTTGGGGTTGGCTACCTCTAGATCACGGAAGGTGGACTCGGGACGTTTGGTGTAGGCTACCTCTAGATCACGGAAGGTGGACCCAAAACGTTTGGAGTTGGCTACCTCTAGATCATGGAAGGCGGACTCGGGACGTTAGGTGTAGGCTGCCTCTAGTTCACGGAAGATGGACACGGGACGTTTGGGGTAGGCTACCTCTAGATCACGGATGGTGGACCCGGGACGTTTGAGGTAGGCTACCTCTAGATCACGGAAGGTGGACCCCGACACGTTTGGGGTAGGCTACCTCTAGATCACGGAATGTGGACTCGGGACGTTTGGTGTAGGCTACCTCTAGATCACGGAAGGTGGACCCAAAACGTTTGGAGTTGGCTACCTCTAGATCATGGAAGGCGGACTCGGGACGTTAGGTGTAGGCTGCCTCTTGTTCACGGAAGATGGACACGGGACGTTTGGGGTAGGCTACCTCTAGATCACGGATGGTGGACCCGGGACGTTTGAGGTAGGCTACCTCTAGATCACGGAAGGTGGACCCCGAGACGTTTGGGGTAGGCTACCTCTAGATCACGGAAGGTGGACTCGGTACGTTTGGTGTAGGCTACCTCTAGATCACGTAAGGTGGACTCGGGAAGTTTGGGGTAGGCTACCTCTAGATCACGGATGGTGGACCCGGGACGTTTGAGGTAGGCTACCTCTAGATCACGGAAGGTGGACTCGGGACGTTTGGTGTAGGCTACCTCTAGATCACGGAAACCGGAATCGGGACGTTTGGGGTAGGCTACCTCTAGATCATGGAAGGTGGACCCGGGACGTTTGAGGTAGGCTACCTCTAGATCACGGAAGGTGGACCCGGGACGTTTGAGGAAAGCTACCTCTAGATCACGTAAGGTGGACTCGGGAAGTTTGGGGTAGGCTACCTCTAGATCACGGATGGTGGACCCGGGACGTTTGAGGTAGGCTACCTCTAGATCACGGAAGGTGGACTCGGGACGTTTGGTGTAGGCTACCTCTAGATCACGGAAAGTGGAATCGGGACGTTTGGGGTAGGCTAGCTCTAGATCATGGAAGGTGGACCCGGGACGTTTGAGGTAGGCTACCTCTAGATCACGGAAGATGGACTCGGGACGTTTGGGGTAGGCTACCTCTAGATCACGGATGGTGGACCCGGGACGTTTGGTGTAGGCTACCTCTAGATCACGGAAGGTGGACTCGGGACGTTTGGGGTAGGCTACCTCTAGATCACGGATGGTGGACCCGGGACGTTTGAGGTAGGCTACCTCTAGATCACGGAAGGTGGACTCGGGACGTTTGGTGTAGGCTACCTCTAGATCACGGAAAGTGGAATCGGGACGTTTGGGGTTAGGCTACCTCTAGATCATGGATGGTGGACCCGGGACGTTTGAGTTAGGCTACCTCTAGATTACGGAAAGTGGAATCGGGACGTTTGGTGTAGGCTACCTCTAGATCACGGAAGGTGGACCCGGGACTTTTGAGGTAGGCTACCTCTATATCACGGAAAGTGGAATCGGGACGTTTGGGGTAAGCTACCTCTAGATCATGGAAGGTGGACCCGGGACGTTTGGGGTTGGCTACCTCTGGATCACGGAAGGTGGACTCGGGACTTTCAGTGTAGGCTACCTCTAGATCACGGAAGGTGGACCCAAAACGTTTGGAGTAGGCTACCTCTAGATCATGGAAAGCGGACTCGGGACGTTTGGTGTAGGCTACCTCTAGTTCACGGATGATGGACACGGGACGTTTGGGGTAGGCTACCTCTAGATCATGGAAGGTGGACCCGGGACGTTTGGGGTTGGCTACCTCTAGATCACGGAAGGTGGACTCGGGACGTTTGGTGTAGGCTACCTCTAGATCACGGAAGGTGGACCCAAAACGTTTGGAGTTGGCTACCTCTAGATCATGGAAGGCGGACTCGGGACGTTAGGTGTAGGCTGCCTCTAGTTCACGGAAGATGGACACGGGACGTTTGGGGTAGGCTACCTCTAGATCACGGATGGTGGACCCGGGACGTTTGAGGTAGGCTACCTCTAGATCACGGAAGGTGGACCCCGAGACGTTTGGGGTAGGCTACCTCTAGATCACGGAATGTGGACTCGGGACGTTTGGTGTAGGCTACCTCTAGATCACGGAAGGTGGACCCAAAACGTTTGGAGTTGGCTACCTCTAGATCATGGAAGGCGGACTCGGGACGTTAGGTGTAGGCTACCTCTAGATCACGGAAGGTGGACTCGGGACGTTTGGTGTAGGCTACCTCTAGATCACGGAAAGTGGAATCGGGACGTTTGGTGTAGGCTACCTCTAGATCACGGAAGGTGGACCCAAAACGTTTGGAGTAGGCTACCTCTAGATCATGGAAAGCGGACTCGAGACGTTTGGTGCAGGCTACCTCTAGTTCACGGAAGATGGACACGGGACGTTTGGGGTAGGCTACCTCTAGATCACGGATGGTGGACCCGGGACGTTTGAGGTAGGCTACCTCTAGATCACGGAAAGTGGAATCGGGACGTTTGGGGTAGGCTACCTCTAGATCATGGAAGGTGGACCCGGGACGTTTGGGGTTGGCTACCTCTAGATCACGGAAGGTGGACTCGGGACGTTTGGTGTAGGCTACCTCTAGATCACGGAAGGTGGACCCAAAACGTTTGGAGTTGGCTACCTCTAGATCATGGAAGGCGGACTCGGGACGTTAGGTGTAGGCTGCCTCTAGTTCACGGAAGATGGACACGGGACGTTTGGGGTAGGCTACCTCTAGATCACGGATGGTGGACCCGGGACGTTTGAGGTAGGCTACCTCTAGATCACGGAAGGTGGACCCCGAGACGTTTGGGGTAGGCTACCTCTAGATCACGGAATGTGGACTCGGGACGTTTGGTGTAGGCTACCTCTAGATCACGGAAGGTGGACCCAAAACGTTTGGAGTTGGCTACCTCTAGATCATGGAAGGCGGACTCGGGACGTTAGGTGTAGGCTGCCTCTTGTTCACGGAAGATGGACACGGGACGTTTGGGGTAGGCTACCTCTAGATCACGGATGGTGGACCCGGGACGTTTGAGGTAGGCTACCTCTAGATCACGGAAGGTGGACCCCGAGACGTTTGGGGTAGGCTACCTCTAGATCACGGAAGGTGGACTCGGTACGTTTGGTGTAGGCTACCTCTAGATCACGTAAGGTGGACTCGGGAAGTTTGGGGTAGGCTACCTCTAGATCACGGATGGTGGACCCGGGACGTTTGAGGTAGGCTACCTCTAGATCACGGAAGGTGGACTCGGGACGTTTGGTGTAGGCTACCTCTAGATCACGGAAACCGGAATCGGGACGTTTGGGGTAGGCTACCTCTAGATCATGGAAGGTGGACCCGGGACGTTTGAGGTAGGCTACCTCTAGATCACGGAAGGTGGACCCGGGACGTTTGAGGAAAGCTACCTCTAGATCACGTAAGGTGGACTCGGGAAGTTTGGGGTAGGCTACCTCTAGATCACGGATGGTGGACCCGGGACGTTTGAGGTAGGCTACCTCTAGATCACGGAAGGTGGACTCGGGACGTTTGGTGTAGGCTACCTCTAGATCACGGAAAGTGGAATCGGGACGTTTGGGGTAGGCTAGCTCTAGATCATGGAAGGTGGACCCGGGACGTTTGAGGTAGGCTACCTCTAGATCACGGAAGATGGACTCGGGACGTTTGGGGTAGGCTACCTCTAGATCACGGATGGTGGACCCGGGACGTTTGGTGTAGGCTACCTCTAGATCACGGAAGGTGGACTCGGGACGTTTGGGGTAGGCTACCTCTAGATCACGGATGGTGGACCCGGGACGTTTGAGGTAGGCTACCTCTAGATCACGGAAGGTGGACTCGGGACGTTTGGTGTAGGCTACCTCTAGATCACGGAAAGTGGAATCGGGACGTTTGGGGTTAGGCTACCTCTAAATCATGGATGGTGGACCCGGGACGTTTGAGTTAGGCTACCTCTAGATTACGGAAAGTGGAATCGGGACGTTTGGTGTAGGCTACCTCTAGATCACGGAAGGTGGACCCGGGACTTTTGAGGTAGGCTACCTCTATATCACGGAAAGTGGAATCGGGACGTTTGGGGTAAGCTACCTCTAGATCATGGAAGGTGGACCCGGGACGTTTGGGGTTGGCTACCTCTGGATCACGGAAGGTGGACTCGGGACTTTCAGTGTAGGCTACCTCTAGATCACGGAAGGTGGACCCAAAACGTTTGGAGTAGGCTACCTCTAGATCATGGAAAGCGGACTCGGGACGTTTGGTGTAGGCTACCTCTAGTTCACGGATGATGGACACGGGACGTTTGGGGTAGGCTACCTCTAGATCATGGAAGGTGGACCCGGGACGTTTGGGGTTGGCTACCTCTAGATCACGGAAGGTGGACTCGGGACGTTTGGTGTAGGCTACCTCTAGATCACGGAAGGTGGACCCAAAACGTTTGGAGTTGGCTACCTCTAGATCATGGAAGGCGGACTCGGGACGTTAGGTGTAGGCTGCCTCTAGTTCACGGAAGATGGACACGGGACGTTTGGGGTAGGCTACCTCTAGATCACGGATGGTGGACCCGGGACGTTTGAGGTAGGCTACCTCTAGATCACGGAAGGTGGACCCCGAGACGTTTGGGGTAGGCTACCTCTAGATCACGGAATGTGGACTCGGGACGTTTGGTGTAGGCTACCTCTAGATCACGGAAGGTGGACCCAAAACGTTTGGAGTTGGCTACCTCTAGATCATGGAAGGCGGACTCGGGACGTTAGGTGTAGGCTACCTCTAGATCACGGAAGGTGGACTCGGGACGTTTGGTGTAGGCTACCTCTAGATCACGGAAAGTGGAATCGGGACGTTTGGTGTAGGCTACCTCTAGATCACGGAAGGTGGACCCAAAACGTTTGGAGTAGGCTACCTCTAGATCATGGAAAGCGGACTCGAGACGTTTGGTGCAGGCTACCTCTAGTTCACGGAAGATGGACACGGGACGTTTGGGGTAGGCTACCTCTAGATCACGGATGGTGGACCCGGGACGTTTGAGGTAGGCTACCTCTAGATCACGGAAAGTGGAATCGGGACGTTTGGGGTAGGCTACCTCTAGATCATGGAAGGTGGACCCGGGACGTTTGGGGTTGGCTACCTCTAGATCACGGAAGGTGGACTCGGGACGTTTGGTGTAGGCTACCTCTAGATCACGGAAGGTGGACCCAAAACGTTTGGAGTTGGCTACCTCTAGATCATGGAAGGCGGACTCGGGACGTTAGGTGTAGGCTGCCTCTAGTTCACGGAAGATGGACACGGGACGTTTGGGGTAGGCTACCTCTAGATCACGGATGGTGAACCCGGGACGTTTGAGGTAGGCTACCTCTAGATCACGGAAGGTGGACCCCGAGACGTTTGGGGTAGGCTACCTCTAGATCACGGAAGGTGGACTCGGTACGTTTGGTGTAGGCTACCTCTAGATCACAGAAGATGGACCCGGAACGTTTGGGGTAGTCTACCTGCATTTCACGGATGGTGGACCCGGGACGTTTGAAGTAAGCTACCTCTAGATCACGTAAGGTGGACTCGGGACGTTTGGGGTAGGCTACCTCTAGATCACGGATGGTGGACCCGGGACGTTTGAGGTAGGCTACCTCTAGATCACGGAAGGTGGACTCGGGACCTTTGGTGTAGGCTACCTCTAGATCACGGAAAGTGGAATCGGGACGTTTGGGGTAGGCTACCTCTAGATCATGGAAGGTGGACCCGGGACGTTTGAGGTAGGCTACCTCTAGATCACGGAAAGTGGAATCGGGACGTTTGGTGTAGGCTACCTCTAGATCACGGAAGGTGGACCCGGGACGTTTGAGGTAGGCTACCTCTAGATCACGGAAAGTGGAATCGGGACGTTTGGGGTAAGCTACCTCTAGATCATGGAAGGTGGACCCGGGACGTTTGGGGTTGGCTACCTCTGGATCACGGAAGGTGGACTCGGGACTTTCAGTGTAGGCTACCTCTAGATCACGGAAGGTGGACCCAAAACGTTTGGAGTAGGCTACCTCTAGATCATGGAAAGCGGACTCGGGACGTTTGGTGTAGGCTACCTCTAGTTCACGGAAGGTGGACACGGGACGTTTGGAGTAGGCTACCTCTAGATCACGGATGGTGGACCCGGGACGTATGAGGTAGGCTACCTCTAGATCACGGAAGGTGGACCCCGAGACGTTTGGGGTAGGCTACCTCTAGATCACGGAACGTGGACTCGGGACGTTTGGTGTAGACTACCTCTAGATCACGGAAGGTGGACCCAAAACATTTGGAGTTGGCTACCTCTAGATCATGGAAGACAGACTCGGGACGTTAGGTGTAGGCTGCCTCTTGTTCACGGAAGATGGACACGGGACGTTTGGGGTAGGCTACCTCTAGATCACGGATGGTGGACCCGGGACGTTTGAGGTAGGCTACCTCTAGATCACGGAAGGTGGACCCCGAGACGTTTGGGGTAGGCTACCTCTAGATCACGGAAGGTGGACTCGGTACGTTTGGTGTAGGCTACCTCTAGATCACGGAAGGTGGACTCGGTACGTTTGGTGTAGGCTACCTCTAGATCACTGAAGATGGACCCGGAACGTTTGGGGTAGTCTACCTGCATATCACGGATGGTGGACCTGGGACGTTTGAGGTAGGCTGCCTCTTGTTCACGGAAGATGGACACGGGACGTTTGGGGTAGGCTACCTCTAGATCACGGATGGTGGACCCGGGACGTTTGAGGTAGGCTACCTCTAGATCACGGAAAGTGGAATCGGGACGTTTGGGGTAGGCTACCTCTAGATCATGGAAGGTGGACCCGGGACGTTTGGGGTTGGCTACCTCTAGATCACGGAAGGTGGACTCGGGACGTTTGGTGTAGGCTACCTCTAGATCACGGAAGGTGGACCCAAAACGTTTGGAGTTGGCTACCTCTAGATCATGGAAGGCGGACTCGGGACGTTAGGTGTAGGCTCCCTCTAGTTCACGGAAGATGGACACGGGACGTTTGGGGTAGGCTACCTCTAGATCACGGATGGTGGACCCGGGACGTTTGAGGTAGGCTACCGCTAGATCACGGAAGGTGGACCCCGAGACGTTTGGGGTAGGCTACCTCTAGATCACGGAAGGTGGACTCGGTACGTTTGGTGTAGGCTACCTCTAGATCACTGAAGATGGACCCGGAACGTTTGGGGTAGTCTACCTGCATATCACGGATGGTGGACCCGGGACGTTTGAGGTAGGCTACCTCTAGATCACGTAAGGTGGACTCGGGACGTTTGGGGTAGGCTACCTCTAGATCACGGATGGTGGACCCGGGACGTTTGAGGTAGGCTACCTCTAGATCGCGGAAGGTGGACCCGGGACGTTTGGGGTAGGCTACCTCTAGATCACGGAAGGTGGATCCGGGACGTTTGGGGTAGGCTACCTCTAGATCATGGAAGGCGGACTCGGGACGTTTGGTGTAGGCTACCTCTAGATCACGGAAGATGGACTCGGGACGTTTGGGGTAGGCTACCTCTAGATCACGGAAGATGGACCCGGGACGTTTGGGGTAGTATACCTACATATCACGGATGGTGAACCCGGGACGTTTGAGGTAGGCACCTCTAGATCACGGAAGGTGAACCCGGGACGTTTGGGGTAGGCTACCTCTAGATCACGAAAGGTGGACCCGGGACGTTTGGGGTTGGCTTCCTCTAGATCACGGATGGCAGACTCGGGACGTTTTAGGTAGGCTACCTCTGGATCACGGAAGGTGGACTCGGGACGTTTGGGGTAGTCTACCTGCATAGCACGGATGGTGGACCCGGGACGTTTGAAGTAGGCTACCTCTAGATCACGGAAGGTGGACTCGGGACGTTCGGGGTAGGCTAACTCTACATCACGAAAGGTGGACCCGGGACGTTTGGGGTTGGCTACCTGCATATCACGGATGGCAGACTCGGGACGTTTGGAGTAGGCTACCTCTATATCACGGAAGGAGGAC
Source organism: Meconema thalassinum (assembly GCA_946902985.2). Lineage (NCBI taxonomy): Eukaryota > Metazoa > Arthropoda > Insecta > Orthoptera > Tettigoniidae > Meconema > Meconema thalassinum. Next base: position 533,906,257 of record OX336390.1, on the reverse strand, counting down.
CCGGGGCGTTTCGGGTAGGCTACCTCTAGATCACGGAAGGTGGACCCGGGACGTTTGAGGTAGGCTACGGTTTTGATATTGTGCCTATTAAGAGAGATATGTTTAATATTTCCCGAAAACCCCACTTTTTTCCACCCCTTTGGTCAATGGTTGGTGCTATCAAGAAACTTTTCAAGCATAAGTTTTTGGCACTTATCCAACACATATTATGAAATTTGAATGGATTCGATATTTCACGTATTAAGAGAGTTATAGCGATATTCCATTTTTTCGAAAAACAAAAACCCATTTTCATCCCCTTCGGCCGATATTGTCCGTTAACGAACTCGATCGAGATTTTAAAGGGATACATATTATTTAATAAATTCAATGTGATTGGTGAAAAATTACGGCAGTTATCGTGTCCTCAAAAAACTGATATATATACATATATATTGTACACATCTGACATCATGTGGAGATCATGTATTCACATCCCGATTTGCTCTGCCCTTTCGGGGTATGGTGCGTCTCCCCACAGTGCGAATACATATTCAGGATCCGAATACTACCAGGTACTACTCTACAAGGAAAGGGTAAACAACTTCCTAAAATACAATATTTAATCTTAAATCATGGCTATTACACAACAATAAACATCTATTTACCTTTAAATTCATCCCACAACAATCAAAATAAACTTTGGATCACACAGATGATAATTGCGAAGGGACACTGAATGCTAATCTACATGCTGTCCGCAGCTGAGATCGCAATTTGATCTCACCAGGCATGCTGTAACATCTCTTCCTGTGAGTCTATGAGTCTACCTCTGGTGTCTCAATACACCTTATTCTACCCTCCAGTAAACAGTTCCATTTATGGTAAATGCACTCTTGTCATTTGACGAATGTTCATATCTTATGCACATCACTTAAATAATAATAATAATAATAATAATAATAATAATAATAATAATAATAATAATAATAATAATAATAATAATAATAATAATAATAATAAACAAATCAAATAAACATGACATCAACTGTACACAAATAGCACTTCAATATACTTGAACGTTACAGTATGTATTTTTAACTGGACTATCCATAGTGCTTATGGAACATTTACTTTATGGTTCAACAATGCGTTAGCTATTGTTGCGATTGGTTACTTGTACAACAATGTACTTTAATTCTTTGTATTGTTTCCTTCCTGCGCTTTCTCCACAAACGCGAACAATGGTACCTTCCTACTCTACATAAACAATGCTAGTCTGCTATAACGATACTATACGTCTCTAAGTCATTCAAAGTATGAGTCGATTTATAGTTATGTTTGCATCAAATCCATATTCGCCATACCCGTATGCAAATATGCATCTTAAACTGGGGTTTAGGCCTCAAATAATGTGTCAGTTGCCTTTTAGTGTAGTTATTATTATTTATTATTATTTTTTTTACCAAAAATTGTGTCTACAAGTTATGGACGGCAGATAGAGAAAGGGCAAGTCCCACATACACAACAGTGTCTCCATCTCCGTTCATTAAATCTATACAAATCTGATATGTTACATATATACAATTTACAACTTTACATTGCTATGTACACATAATCTGCTGAACACGACGTCTATATCATACAATTAATAAATAAAAGGTAAGATACAGGCACGCACACACACATATACACACTCACGCACGCACACATGCATACATACCTACACGCACGCACACACTCCCACTCACTCACAAAGTTACATTATATAAATTTAATTTACATGGGGTTTTAGTCCCTTTAGAGCCTTCACTTTGCGGTAAAATTGTCGTGGAGGAAGGTCTTTTATTGCATGAGGCAGGTCATTCCAAAGTCGAGCAGAGCGATTGCAGAACCCAGATTGATAATATGTTGTCCAAGTGAATTGAGAAACGAGGGTAACACCCAGTGCTCTACGGACTGAGCGATATGACAGCTGAAGGCGGTGAAAAGGGGACAGTTTAATGGTGCCAGCTAGAGATTTTCGGAGAAAGGTGAGACCTATTTGGCTACATATGTCAATGATTGATGTTAGTGGTTTTGTCAAAACTTTGTTTCCTTGTTTGTAAATGAGTCGCTCTGCTCGACGTTGGACTGCACTTAACTTCCTCAAGTTTTCCTCGGTAGTGGGATGCCAGGCAGGAAGTCCATACAGAAGAATGGGCCGTATAGTGGAGAGATACACCGCTCGGAGTGCACGGCTTCTGAATCCCAGAAGATTGCGTCTTGCAAATCCTAGAATTCTAAATGCCTTACACCTAGATTCCTCAACGTGTACATTCCACTTCAAATTGCTGGAAATGTGTATTCCCAGCATTCGCAGCGAATTGCACATGGGAAGAATTTTGCCGCTCAGTGAAAGGCTATGTTCAAAGGCTGTCCGGCCCTACTTAGCCGAATATATTTACACTTGTTTACATTCAAGGTCATCTTATTTACATCACACCACAGTGCCACACTGTCCAGATCTTCCTGTAGTGCTTTGACGTCATCATTATTCTTTATGGCTCTGTAAATCATTGAATCGTCTGCATACTGCGCCATCGCAGACGTCACACAGCTTGGAAGGTCGAGGGTAAAAGCCATGTACAACAAGACCAATCACCGACCCCTGTGATACTCCCGAAGTTACCACTATGTTCGGCGACTTGGCCCCACCAAACACGACACACTGCGTTCGACCTACCAGGAATGACGTCAACCGTGAAATCAGTTTGCCTCCGATGCCATATTTGCTAAGCTTTAACAAGAGTCTTTGATGAGGCACCTGATCAAAAGCTTTGCTTAAGTCCAGGGCCACACAGGCTACTTGGGAGACGTTAGTCTGATCCAAGGAGTTCTGCCAGTTATCAATCACTTTTGTCAAAAGAGTTGTACAAGATTTCCCCGAACGAAGCCATGTTGGCTTGGATTTAACAGGCCCCGTTCGCTCAGGAATTCCAGTATGTTCCTAGCAACCAGGCGCTCCATTCATTTACAGATACCAGACGTTAGAGAAATAGGGCGGTAGTTGTCCATGTCTTCCGTGTCACCATCTTTGAGCACAGGGACCACGTTGGCACGTTTCCACTCTTGTGGTAGAGTCCCTGTGTTAATGGACTGGTTGAAGAGAGCGCACAATGAGGGCGCCAGGGCATCTGCACAGTAATGAAGGATCCGAGCAGGGATTAAGTCTGGACCTGTCGCAGCATGGGGGCGAGTTCTCCGTAGGCTGTCTCGAACTTCCTGTTGTGAGAAATATAGACTGGCTAGGGGAAAGAGAGGGGATGATGTCCTTGGTAGGAACTTTCTTTCACTGGTGTCAGGTGGAGAGAAGTTATTTTTGAATTTACAGTTGAACGAGTTGGCTATGTCTAGCGGGTTGGAAATTGGAAGTCCGTTATGTTTAAAGCTCTGTGGTGCGGTGTTGCCACTTTTGCTCCGAATGAATGTCCACATTGCCTTGGGATTAAAGCTTAATTTGTCCATATACGCACTGTAGGCTTCACGAATTGCAGATTTGCTACTATTTCTAGCCAGCCTATACTTTTCCCATCTGCTGTCACTTGGGCACTGTTTCCACTTGTTATAGAGCTGATTTCTCTTTCTTATTTTGGTTATTATGTCCTTTGAGATCCAAGGTGTTCTTTCTTATTTTTAATTCTAATCTTAGGGATCACGTCATCAACGCACTGAAAAAAGATTTCCTTCCAAGTATTCCAGGTACCATCTATATGTACACTGTTGGTGAGTTCAGGTGTAATGACCGGCAATCTGTCCAGTAAGATATCAGAAAGAAGTTTCCAGTTGGCACGGGAGTAATTGTAAACTGTTCTGGTTTGTAATTTTGGACTGTTTTTTTTTGTGGGTAAATATAGCTAGGAGGGCTTGGTGATCACAGAACCCAGAGATGACTTGTAAAGACTGAATCGAGGACGGAGAGTTTGTTAGAAAGAGATCGAGGGTCGAACGGGAGGTCTCAGTGATACGGGTAGCTTCAAATATGAGTTGATGGAGGAAAAGATCATAGAATGCTGTAAGGAAGTTGTTAGATATAGGATTATTTGGGATAGGAGCGGCATTTCTATTCCATGTGATTTGTAGGTTGAAATCACCAACAATGTAGACAGCGTCATAGATTTGTTGAACGTTTTGAACCCGTTTGAGGGAGAGAATCAGCTCATCATTCATCAGCTGGGACGATTTCGGAGAGCGATAGACTGAACCGATCAGATATTTGCCGTTACTGCATTGAACCTCCACCGAGACGGCGTCTGAGTCAGTTTCCAGCTGATGGACCCGAGTTTCATTGTACTCAGGCTTCACAGCAATAAGGACCCCGCCCCCTGAAGTCCGTGGTCGATCTTTCCGGATCAGCTGGTATGTGTCTGGTAACACCTCCCGATCTCTTACCACCCCAGAGAGCCACGTTTCACTGCAACACACGATACTTGGATCTAGGGCGGTCACTGTAGCATGAATGTTTTGTTTCCGTCCCGGCCGCGTGATGCTGCGGGCATTGAAGGCGAATAGTGATAAGTGTTTATTTACAAGAGAACTATTCATGTTATTTGTACTATTTACAGAGTCACTGGGAATATCACTGGTATTGTTGCACAATGAGTCGGTAAACGGCGGCATAACACATTGCCAACATGTCCACGTTCGCGTGCCTTTTTTAATGCACCGGAACTCAGAGGTACTGATTTTAGCACACGTTCTGTGACTCGACGTGTTACAATTACTGCACTTAATATATAGCTGATTATTTCGGCCGATTTTTTCACATATTGCGCATTGCAAAGGTCCAGGTTGAGTTCTATGTCGACGCTTAGAGCTAGCGCTAGGCAGCAGAGTGAGAACCCGGCAGCAGGTAGCCTTGCGACACATACCTCTCTCGCTCGGCGTAGCCGGCTAATGGTGGCCAGCCCCAGACCTTCGCTGCCACACCATGTCCAGGAATGTATTGTACATTTATCACTCACCAGAAGCTTTTCCAGAAGGGGTTGATTCTTCAGATCCTGCTCACCATTAACGGCCACTGAATGAACACGTCTTGCCACAGTCACTGCACATTTAACCAATGAAAATACTAAAATTACAGAGAGCACACTTCCCCTCATGCAGGCACGCGCCGCCTTGGCGCATAGTGTTAAGAACAGCTAACTTTGCTAAATATCATTCTATTTCATCAATTAAAAGATGGATACAACATCCTTCTAATGCTAAGAATTGATTTCTGCCGTCAAATTAAACAATTTCTTATTAATTAAGATGCCAGACCTTGATATCACAGTCTCCAGTAGACTTACAATAGGGTTGGTTGTAAAACTACCACCCGCAGTAAATACAATAGCTTATACCTGGGTCGCCATAAACCATGATGGCCGCCTCGTCTGACCCTCGGTCGACCAGCTTCCTTCCCCCAGCTGTCTCATTATTCATTCAATACAACACCATCAAGATTTTTACAGTCGCACTCTCACTCTGCTTTTATTATAAGGCGAAACTGTGTCATCATTATGAACTGGATATCCAAATATTTAACATCCTATCAACAGGGTAACATTAATTGGCTCAACTTGGCTCAATAACATAATATAGCAAAGGAATGGATTTTACTAGGCACGAAAGTCTTGGGGAACGGCATACGGCTTTTAATGGCGTGGTATAGTGGTCTTATTGCTTGCCACTTTCACGCACGAAGTCTCGGTAAGGCGTCCTTGACCCTTCCGTACAAATTGATTCTTGCATCACAATGCGGATCATCACAAGGAGTAGCTCATTGCGTTGGCAAACATTATTCCTCAATGGCCCTCATGATGCTGGTATGGTAGCTCAGACGCCTGTCTGTCTCCATCCGCTATCGTCAATACAACGGTATACCCTATGGCTATACATCAATACAAACCTTCGTAGACTAGCCCGTATGGTCCTGACAATGTCCTAGAACCGTTCCTTGCATTAATTAAAGTATTCATCTTGATTTTACTCTTAAATTGCTCGCATATCAGCGGCACAAATACTAGGTCTGTTGGGATATCGCAGATCATATGACACTTCTAGTTTCCCTTCCATCTGGCGTGCTTAATGATTTTTTATTTCATCCCTTATCATACTGCTATATGTTTTACTGGCATTTCTACTGGCTTTCACATTACAACAGTTACTGAGTGATTCATTACACTTCTTACATTTGATCATGTATAACATTAATTGCTGACACATTATGATATCATTCTTATATATAACATTCATCTTGTAATAACCTGGGATTTGATGCAATTTTATAGTTTCATGCAAACATGCTGAATATTACATTCTTTCGACATTTATCACTCATAAAGTTACTTATCAACTTTAACATTAGACTTATTGTGGTCTTACGCACATCAGCTGTAAGCCAAATTATTCTCAATTTGCAAATACTTTTATGGCAAATACGAGGAATACAAGCTCGTATAAATATTACTTAAAATACCTATTTTGACATGATTTCGACTTAGACGTATCGTATCGTTAGCTTTCTACATTACATCATTGGAATTTGGTACTCACATTGTGTTCCGGTGGTCGAATCCTATGACGCCACATATAACTCACCATCTTGACATTTACTGATGCAACATGATGTATACGTTATATTTCCTTTGTGGACACAATACACTTTTCACTTTGGTAATACACATTTTCACTTTACAATATTTGCACATTTTTCACAATATTTTATCATACAACACATTATTTTTAACACTGACATACACTAAAATTTATATTACACATACACTTTTTCAGACGATTTGCTTCATTAGCTCCATATTTGCGTGATAACAGAGTTGCAGGTGGCGCGATTTCCGACATCTAACTCCAATGGAAGTCTCTGTCAAACGCGTTCCTGGCTAACACTCGTTCAAACGGCTGCTAGTGTGAATGTTCCTCCACGTCATCTATCCTCAATGTATATGTCTGTACTTGAATAAAATCACAATGCTTGTGACATTCTTCCCATCCCATGATCTATAATAATGGATATAGTGTGACCATTGTTAACAACTAGATCATGACTTTCGCGCTTTACAAAATTACCCATATAACGGTGTAATTTACTGTTCATGCCACATTATTTTACTTATTGCGCGGCTTGATAATTATAAGCTTTCCTTGGCTTCTATTATTATTATTATGGCATCTGTGTTCTCGTAATTTCGTCCAATAAGTTCAGTACTGAGGAACATCTTCCCGACTGAAATACTTCTCTAGACTTTAGATTAAACATCAAAATGTTCTTTTACACACTTGTACAAATACTTTGTTCATTTGCGCGGCCTTTGTTCACAATATTCGAACGTGCTGGAGTAACCTTCTCCCCCTACGAGTTCTCACAGTTGACTTTATAATACATTTTACACTTGCACTTGTCACTTTGTTCGTTGCGCGCGCGGCTCTGTTTATAAATTCCCGAGCGGACGGACAGCACCCTCCCGGTCTGAGCTCTCCAAGTTAACTTTATATAACATTTGCACTTGTACTTGCGCGGTCTTTGTTTATAAATTTCCGAGCGGACGGACAGCACCCTCCCGGTCTGAGCTCTCCAAGTTGACTTTATATAACATTTGCACTTGTACTTGCGCGGTCTTTGTTTATAAATTCCCGAGCGGACGGACAACACCCTCCCGGTCTGAGCTCTCCAAGTTGACTGACTTCTTCATGGCTTCCTGCTCTATTTAAGGTTTTCCTCTCAAAACATAGTTCTCTCAAATCCACGGAGCGACCTTTCCTTTAAAACTGCAGTTTTCAGGGCTGAAACTGCCTTCATCTGGTCCCATTTCGCATGGAGGTTACATTTCCAGTCTCGTGCCAGTGATTTGATCGTTCAATTAATTAATATTAATTGATCTTGGTGATGGCTTGGGCACGCTATGCTCCGGGGGATTCCCCATTCATCTTGCGCTAATGGTCTGACATCCGCATTTCTGCGTTCACCGTCCGTGTAATGCTTAATATGCTCCAATAAGCATACTTCTTGGGCTCATAATTATCCTCTCCGGATTTCATTCATCTTGGTGTTGATTTCAACTCTCTCGGATGCCTAGTTTTCATGTAATAAATTATTTTCATGTGGCCTCCTTCCCATTCCAACTATTCTCCATTATGTTTCGGTGGTTCCCACAGTCATTACTCTCTGTTTTAGCTCCCCCTTGTAGACGGAAAGAGTCCGTAGGCGCCGAGCTAACACGCCCCTCTGAAAAGGCTAATTTCTCAGCTGTCAGTCTTGCCTCGAAAACTGTGCTTTTAGCTCAAATACTGTATCTTTCAGTAGTATGGATACCTTCTATTTTGTACAATATTGCTTATAATTCCTACAAGATACATGGAATAGGGATGTATAGAACTAGCACCGACAGAGCGCACTGCTGTTGTACTGGGTAAGCGCACGGCGCTCTTCATTTGTCTCCTGTGTTCTCATGCCGCTAATATGTACGAATTTAAGTTGTTTAAATTGTTATTTTCGTGACTATGCCGAGGTATTGCGGTGTTCCTCTTTGCAAAAATCAGGGAAGCCCGTTTTCGTTTCACCAATTTCCACAAAAGAAAGAAATGAGGAAGAAATGGTCACATGTTATCAGAAGGAAAAATTTCGGTGAGAAAAATCTGACCGAATATATTAAAGTGTGTTTCCATCATTTACAACCCGATGACTTCACGAAAACTGTGTTGGATTAGTGTGACTTACAAAGGGAAATAATTCCTGTTTTGTACCTATAAACTGATTAGACATTTCGATAACAACCACTGAATTTATGCGTTTGTATCTGAAGGTGAGAGAGCAAGATAAAAACCGGATGCTGTTCCATCGTTTTTTCCGTGGACCACGAACACAACAAAAAGAATTATTTAGGAAGAGGCCATACACAAGAAAATTGCCGGATTATCACGATAAGCCTACAAAATCGGAATCTGCAGTAATCATCTCCATTGAAGTACGGGAAGAAATCGTCAATATACACGAAGGAATGAAAGTAACATTTCTGACTCCCATTTTCAAAGACTCGGTCAAATACTTCAATTATAAATGTCGCAACATTAACAGTCACAAACGTATTATGGTTGGTTTCTTGAAATCAGAATTAATCGTCAACTTCCATCTGCCCGACGGAGAATGTGGTAGCGACTGACTTCTACAGTACATTCTTGAGACATAGTCAGATGAATGGAAACAGTTCGTGGCTCTAAAGCAGGGATTCTAAAACTTTAAAAAAATTGTACCCCCAAGTCCTTTTCCAGGGGCAAGGGAACGATTCTTATTGAGAAATTGACAAAATTACATAAGAACCAAACGTTGCGATGCATTTTCGAGGTACACATTACCGGTATCAACTTTCTTTGATTATGTTTACCTTAAAACACGACAGTTTCATGTAAGCTATCAACCTAAAAAAAAATACATGAATCGAAGTCTGTAAGCAGGGGGAGCAAGTGAATATTTAAATCTCTGTTTATGATTTAAGTCTTATGGAGATATATTTATCAATATAGGCCTACATTACTCTAGTAATTGTAATCTTTAGGAGAAAGCATGCTGAATCATATTCATTATTTGAATAATAAAGCGTGTTAGAATTTTGTTATTACCGCTGTAGGCCATTAATTCTTCCTTCCTCCCGCTAGTTTTAGCGCCTCTAGTCCGTAGCTCATTTTGCAGCTGTTTAACGCGTAAACGCTGAAAATCGTCCATAATATATTAGGAGATATACCCATAGAATTAATTAATATAGTCTTGCAATAAAATTAAAAAGATATACGGTAATTTACTTTAGCTTAGAAAACTCGGTCACAATTTATACATTCTTCGCAGCTGACTGGGAGAAACATAAGACGATCGCCTTGCGCTTACCCAGTACTACACGAGCGCTATCTGGCGCGAACTTTCTCCGGCTACATCCCTATTAAGGTAATATTTCATGAATAGTCTTACTTTATGTGGTTCTCGGTTACAATGAGTTTTTTTCCTCACAGACCTCTGGTTCGATACCCCGAAAAATCATATGCGTGATTTTTCCTCTCAGGAGTATCAGGTTCGACGCCAGTCAGCACAAGTACCATGGGTACAATATATATATATATATATATATATATATATATATATACAAACACATATATACATAAATTATATATATAAACTTTTGAACTGACGGTGGATTTGGGGTCTGGGGGATGTGAAACGCGAAGATATGTCGAATTTTTCCGGAAGTCAAAACATGGTACCCATTGCAATGGATAGTTTTCTAATGAAATCTACCTAAAATGTCAGCATAAATTAAAATACCTATGAATATGTAAAATAATTGTATTCCACCTAAACAATACTATATTTAAATTGAACAGTGCTGTTTTTTTCAGGGGGAACGAGGGGGGTACGCGTACCCCTTAAACATTTGAGAAGTGTTTACGAAAAAAAATATTGGTGCATTTGTATCTAAACCGGAAAATATAACTTCCGACTTGAAAGTTAATCGATCAGCTGGCGTCAACGCTCGGTTCAAAACAGCTGGAGGAGATTTCGAGTAACTCTCAATTTAAATCGAGTCAGTTTCTTTTGGTCGCATCTCAGCACGCGGGGTAGGTGGTTATTTTGTGCGAGTGGTTGGTTTTGAAGGGTGAAGAAAATAACGAACTATTTAACATCCACCCAGGCATCGAAAAAGCTTAACGTTAAAGATTCGAACATAAACAATGACAAAGAAACACCAAGAATGTCGTGTGGTGATGCAAAAGATCACAACCGCGTGTAACAGTGGGACGGAAGACATTCGCGAATGCTCGGATTTGCAGAAAAAGCAGGAATTTTGCAGCAAGTACGCTTTGGTTGGTGGTAAAATGATTAGAAATACTAAGTGCATCATTCCCATTAGTACGAATTGTTGAAACTAACCTAAAGCTCCTTCACACACCGAAAATGTTAAAAATAATATTCTAAAAATTAATTCAAAAGTATACATATTCAAAAACATGAACAATGTTAAACCTAATCTCAAAACGACAAATTCTAGTCTTAATGTTGCAAATGTTTTCGACTAGAACAAAATACCCATCCACCACTTACAATTCGATAATTAAATATTACCATTGCATTATTAGTTTAAATATAGACACTGGTCTTTGAATCGATATTAAGTATTTTTCTTTATAGTGAATATTTTCATTTCAATGCTTAATTTTTAGTAATAGACTGATAACGCTTAGATTATATGATGTTCATAGTTCTTTTTTTTTTCAATTGGATTTTAGGTTAGGATGGTTGCTGGTTTACCGAAACTAGTCCTATATAATTTAGATTCATTGTAGTGTTGACTTAGGCCTAAGTGGAATAAAACTATTGTACCTTTTCATAGGTATTTTAATTCGGGAAATCTTCTATAAGGTATGATGTACTTCATATCAATGCGTAGTAGGAAATTGTTTCAAAGTCAGTCTAAATATTCAATTACGTAGTAAATTTATGTCAAAAATTGGTTTCTTGTGAAAAATAAATGCAAATAATTTCAAAAAATAACGAATATACAAGATGGAACATATAGAGATGTTATGATGCGGATCATTTTCATAATAGTGATCATAAACGAATCATGTCTAATTTTTTCCAGGAGTGTTCTTTATTATATACAATGTACCCGCCCAATCATTGGGGGAATTCGTGTTGATCGACTGAAGAGTTACAAATAACAGTTTGTATAGGCAACACTGGAGGAATGGCTTCAACACTTGTGCAAAATAAAATTGTTGATTTCCCAAATTCGAGCTCCTCTTGGTCCCAATTACCTCGGATTACTGAGGTTCTACTGTACATGATTTGGCGCTTCTCAGTGTATCGAAGGAATTGGACCATCTAAAATTATTAATATTATTATTATTATTATTATTGTTGACTGAGAGCAGGTGTCTTTAGTGCCCGTTGGAAAATGGCTCGACTAGTGCTGATTAGAAAAGGAAAGGCAGTTGGGAACGCGCCATCGTCCTTCAGACCACTATGTATTTTAGACATTGCGGGAAAAGTGCTGGAGAAGCTATTAAAACCTCGCATACTGTCGTCTATTCAAGCCGCGGGAAATCTGTCTGACAGGCAATTTGGCTTCCGCCGTGGGCGATGTACAATAGATGCAGTACGCCTAGTAGTTGAAGCTGCAAATCAAGCACAGGAAGGTAACCACTATTCTCGGAAAATAACACTTCTGGTAACCTTGGATGTGAAGAACGCCTTCAACTCAGCTAGGTGGATGGATATGGTTGAAGCTCTTCAATTCACATTCCAGTTGCCTGCATATCTCCTGCGCATAATGAAAGATTATTTGAAGGACCGTACCCTGTTATATGACACTGCAGACGGTCAGAAGAGGAGAAAAGTCACGGCAGGAGCAGTGCAAGGATCTATCCTGGGCCCGGATTTGTGGAACATGTTGTACGACGGCTTACTGAGCATGGAGATGCCCAAAGATACATTCCTTGTTGGGTACGCTGATGATATTGCAGCGGTGATTGTAGCCCGAGATGCGGTTCTGGCTCAGTGGAAACTCAATCAGGTAATGCTACGGGTGAGTGGTTGGATGAACGCTCATGGTCTGAATTTAGCTATGGCGAAAACTGAAATAGTCATCTTAACTAGGAGGAGAATGGAGACTATAATTCGCATGAAGGTTGGAGAGGTGGTCGTTCAAACTGGAGCCACTGCGAAGTACTTAAGATTTACTCTTGACACGAAACTGACATACTGGTCTCATATACGGAAGGCAGCAGACAAGGCGGAAGTAGTGACAGCTGCCATTAGAAGACTCATGGCTAATGTGCATGATCCCAGACAAAGCAAGCGTCAACTACTGTTGTCCACAGCGCAGTCTATTCTCCTGTATGGAGCTGAGATTTGGTCTGATTCGCTGAGGATAGAGAAGTATAGGAAACGCCTAGCTGCAATTCAGAGGAGAGGAGCTCTGAGGGTGGCGTGTGCTTACCGTACAGTTTCGGAACCTGCAGTTCTGGTTGTCTCAGATGTTGCGCCAATAGACTTACTCGCGCAAGAACGTCAAGACGTATACTTCCGACGAGTAGAACTGGCCAAGGCTCAAGCCCGGAAGGAAGCCGTAGCACAGAAGATGGAGCTTTTGGCAGCAGAGGTGGAATGACCGAGTCTGGTCGAGTGGACAAGTAGAAAACATGGAGAAACGAATTACTTTCTGACTCAGATGATTACAGGTCATGGCTACTTTCGATGTTACCTTCATCGTATGGCCAAAGTAAGGAGTCCAGTATGTATTTACTGCGAGAACGAACGAGATGACGTATATCATACGTTCTTCGTCTGCACTCGTTGGACAGAGGAAAAACAACGACTTGAAGCTGAGGTTGGTCCAATAACGCTGGACAATATAGTTGGAATTATGCTGAGGAACGAGCTCAGCTGGGATACGGTCGCTTTCTTTGTTGAGGTGGTCCTTCGCCAGAAGAAGTCGGATTGCTCGATTTAGTTGATTAAGTCTGCGATCCGCGGACTATGAATTGAGAAGTAAGATGGTGCTTGTGAAGCAAAGAAAATGGTTCCATCCTGAAGTAATACGAAAGTGGTCCCGGGATGGGTTTTGTCAAGAGGACAGGGTGTGGTTTTTTAGTGGGTAAGAATCCCACACTCTTGAGGAATGCGGACCCTCCTCAAGGTCTTATGCAAGATTTTTCCACTTCCCTCGTAAAAAAATAAATAAAATATACAATTATTATTATGACATCATTTTTGCCCTTATGGACAGTGTTTGAACTTAAATATCTCATGATGGCTCACTTCTCTCCCTTCCCCTGGGGCAGATGACCTCACTGTTCCGCCCCTTAAAACAACATTAACTATAACTTCTTCCTCTTCTCTTCCCAAATTCTCTTCATCCTTTGACTGTGCTCCTGCTTCCTTTGTTCTGTCCACATTGTTCTTGTCTTCATATTTTCATTTGTTTAAAGTTTGTTTTCTTAATTTTGTTTCTGAATTCTCCCCTGTCTCCTATCATTTGCCTGTCGATACCCACCTGCCTTATTGTTGTTATTATTATTATTATTATTATTATTATTTGCAATTGTTCAGTGATGTAAAACTTATAAGAGCATTCATACACTCGCGAGCACACATTTCACAAACTACCTACTGTATCTGCAACTATTGGAGGGATGTTCTTGAATGTTGACTCATATAGACATTCTTGGGTGTTTTGTAAAACAAGAATAAAACGATTTTGTGTAGTGGGATTGGTCTTTCAAAATTGTTTTGCCATATTTTCCACACACAAAAAAACACACCTCAATATCTTCAATAGCAGACGAGGGATTTTTTTTAGCTAATAATATGGGTAGAGTGGGAAATGCAAAAGCTTGTTTATTATTACTGCATGATACACTGAATTTAGTAACCCCCCTGCCCCTCCCCAGTAAACACATGTTTAAATTAGTTTTGGCAATAACTTGTTAAGATCTTACTGCAAACAAATGTTTTTAAACGTCGCTCAAGCCATTTAAAGTCTCTTTTTGGGTGTTGTTTCTGACGTAGGTTTTTCTAAAAATAGACATTTGTATGAATATAGCTAACGACCCCCCTCCCAAACGAGTGGTATTATTTTACTGTACCGTACTTTAAGGTCCGACAGTATTGTGTATGTTATCTCTTATATAGAACAACTATCATCATCATTATCATCATCATCTCATCTTTCCTGATCCCTTATTGGAGCACAGCAGATAACTGGTAAGTGAAATCCAGGTTCAATTCCCGATTAATGCATGTCCTGTGGTTGGCATTTCACATTTCCAATTTCCACACCCACACCCTGTCAATGTCATGTCATATAGCTCTGCGGCCATCCTTATACTTCGGTTTTTTCAATCATCACAGACATGTTATACCCAATTGGCTTGTTTGTTTGTATGTTAGTTCGCTTATATATTTATTGGCTTGTTTGTTTGTATATTAGTTCGCTTATATATGTATTGGTTTGTTTGTTTATTAGTTCGTTTATATATGTATTGGCTTGTTTGTTTATTAGTTGTCTTATATATTTATTGGGTTGTTTGTTTATTAGTTCGCTTATATATATTTATTGGTTTGTTTGTTCGTTTGTTTATTAGTTCGCTTACTGTATATATTTATTTATTGTTTTGCTTATTTGTTTGTTTATTAGTTCGCTTATATATTTATGTTTTGGGGATAGTTATATTTGTGGTGTCCCGGAATTTCAAGTATTACCATGTCTTCCATTACAGTAAGTATGTAGTTAGTTTTAGTGGTAAGTATGCAGTAGTTTGTTTATTAGATATATGTCATTGTTCTATTAGACTGTGGTGTGTGTGTCTGGTGGCAGGTGCATTGTTTATTAGATATAGCTCATTGTTTCATTAGACTGTGATGCGTGAGGGTGCATGTGAGTGTGGCTGTTGGTAGACTGTTTTAGTGATAGTATTTGTTGTTGGTGGAACTTAAATATTGTTTTCCTTGGTAGAATTTTGGTATTTATTTCTCAGTAGAAGGTTAGTATTTTTGTTAGTAGAATTGCTCTATTACTTATTCTGAAAGGGAGTAGCAGCCTTTCAGAATAAATCAATTCTTTACTTGTCTTATAGACGGTTAAGATATTGATAATATAAGCCAACTAATGGTTACACTGCGTTCTGCTGCAAGGCTGAAAGCAATGGGAAACTACAGTCGTAATGCTCTTCCCGAGGATATGCACCTCTCTATGCGTAATTACATGTGATGATGGCCTCCTCCCTTGTAAAATTTCAATCGGGAGGTAAACTAGTCCCCCGTTCGGATCTCCGGGTGGGGACTACTCGAGAGGGGGTTAACATCACAGAAGTGACAAAGATGAAATCTGACATTCTAGGGATCGGAGCGTGGAATGTTCGAAGTCGGCTAGGAAATGGAAGGTTAGAAAACTTAGAAAGGGAAATGGATTGGTTGAGGTTGGATTTGGTTGGGATTAGTGAAATGCGCTGGCAGGAAGAACAGGACTTTTGGTCAGGTGACTATAGGGTCATTAGCACTAAATCAAACAATGGCCAGGCAGGGGTTGGTCTCATATTGAGTAGGAAACTTGGACAGCGGGTGGAATATTATGAGCAATATAGTGAACGGATTATTGTAGCGAAAATCAATACTATGCCTACGTGCACCACAGTGGTACAAGTCTATATGCCTACCAGTCAAGCTGATGATGAAGATGTTGAAAAAGTCTACGAAGAAATAGATGAATTTTTGAGGTATATCAAGGGTGATGAAAATATTATAGTAATGGGAGATTGGAATTCTGTGGTAGGAAAAGGGAGAGAAGGGAAGATAGTAGGAGATTTCGGATTAGGTGAAAGGAATGATCGAGAAAGCAGGCTGATGGAATTCTGCACCGAGCATGAGTTGGTCATAGCTAACACCTTATTCAATAATCACAATAGAAGAATATACACATGGATGAGACCATGAGATACAGGGCGTTACCAAATCGACTTCATTATGGTCAAGCAGAGGTTTCGAAACCAGATTTTGGATTGTAAAACATATCCTGGTGCTGACATAAACTCTGACCACAATCTGGTTGTTATGAAATGCAGACTATTAAAGTTGAAGAAACTGAAGAAAAGTCAAAAGCCAAAAAGGTGGGCAATAGACAGACTGAAAGTGAAGGATGTAAACGAAAGATTCAATAACCAGATAGGAAGGACTAATGAAAAACCCTAAACAAACTTCAATTGCAGACGAATGGGCACTTTTGAAGAGTGAAATAACACAATCCACAGAAGAAAACATTGGTAGGAAAGAAAGAATAGGTAGAAAACCGTGGATCACTCAGCATATACTAGAATTGATGGATGAAAGGCGAAAACACAAGAATGTAAGAGATGAAAAGGGGAAAACAGAATACAGACGTCTGAGAAATGAGGTTAACAAGATGTGCAAGGAAGCGAAAGAGGAATGGTTGAAAGAGAAATGTGCAGGTATAGAAAATTGTCTGAAATTAGGAAAAGTAGACACAGCTTATTGAAGGATTAAGAATACTTTTGGGGAAAATAAGACTAAGTGCTGTAATATTAAGGACACAAATGGAAAGCATCTAACAGATAGGGAAGAAAAGGTTGAGAGATGGAAAAGCTTACATAGAGTGTTTGTATAAGGGAAAGGAGATAGAGAATCATGTAATGGAAAGAGAGGAGGAAATTGATGAGGATGCAAAGGGAGATTTAATATTGAGATCAGAATTTGACAGAGCATTGGAGGACTTAAGCAGGAACAAAGCACCAGGCGTAGATGATATACCGATTGAGTTGCTACGCTGCATAGGAGATGAAGGTCTGATCAGGTTATTTCACTTGGTGTGTAGGATTTATGAAAAAGGCGAGGTACCCCCTGATTTCAAGAAGAATGTTATCCTCCCTATACCAAAGAAAGTGGATGTGAAGATTGCCGTACAATCAGCTTGATTACTCATGCTTCAAAGATCCTGTCTAGAATAATTTACAAGTGGATGGAAAGCCAGATAGAAACGGAGTTGGGTGAAGACCGGTTTGGTTTCAGGAGAAATTTAGGAACAAGGGAAGCTGTACTAAGTCTTAGGCTGATTTTGTAAGGTAGAATAAGGAAAGATAAGAGAACGTTATGGCATTTGTAGACTTAGAAAAGACTTTTGATAACGTTGATTGGACTAAGTTGTTTGACATTTTGAAATCTATTGGAATAAAGTACAGGGATAGGAGGGTGATATACAATCTATACAGAAACCAGACAGCAGTCATTCGAGCTGAAGGACATGAGAGAGAAGCTGGTATTCGGAAAGGTGTAAGGCAAGGCTGCAACTTATCACCCATACTTTTCAATCTTTACATTGAACAAGCAATGAAGGAAATTGGAGAAACATTTAAAGTGGGAGTGAAGATTCAAGGAGAAATAATTTCAACTCTGAGATTTGCCGATGACATCGTCATCTTGGCCGACACGCCTGAGGATTTGAATGAGTATTTGAATGGTATGGACTCCGTCTTACGGAAAGAATACATTATGAAAATTAATAAATGTAAAACAAAAATACTGGAATGCAGCCAAAATAAATCAGAAACCTCTATGGACATCAAATTGGCAGGTGAAAAGCTGAAGGAAGTAGTAGACTTCTGTTACTTAGGAAGCAAAATAACCAGTGATGGACGAAGCAAAGAGGATATAAGAAAGTAGGTTGCCTCAGGCAAGGAAAGCACTTCCACAAAAAAGGAATCTGTTGACATCGAATATAGATTTAGGTATTAGGAAGTCGTTTTTGAAATCCTTTGTCTGGAGCGTGGCACTCTATGGAAGTGAAACTTGGACTATTGGTGCAGCAGAAAAGAGGAGAATTGAAGCATTTGAAAGGTGGTGTTACAGGAGAATGATGAAGATCAAATGGGTAGATAGGGTTACAAACGAAGAGGTAATAAGACGAGTGGGAGGGTAGAGATGTTTCTGGCGACTGCTAATGAAGAGAAGAGATAGGTTAGTAGGACACATACTAAGACACCCAGGAATAGCAAGCTTAGTTATGGAAGGAAGGGTTGAGGACAAGAACTGTAGGGGTAGACCAAGGTTAGAATATGTTAAACAGATTGCCTCGGATATAGGGTGTGGTTGCTATGTAGAGATGAAACGATTAGCTCAGGACAGGGAGGCATGAGAGATGCATCACACCAGTCAAAAGACTGAAGGCTCAAACAACAACCTCTAGATCACGGAAGGTGGACTCGGGACGTTTGGGGTAGTCTACCTCTAGATCACGGAAGGTGGCAGCTGGAAAGAAATCCGGCTCTAGTTCTCTCTTCATCGTGTTATTTTGATGTTTCCGGTAAATTTTGATTGTTTCATTTGGAGGAATAACATACGTATGTTTCTCGATCAATGGAAATTAAATCAAAAATTGATATTGATATTTACAATACAAAATACAAACCAAAAGCATTACTTTTCGATCAGAGTTGGTTCAAACTCAATCTCTTAGATCATTGTTATTTATAAGGCTCAAAAAATTATTTTCCATGTTCCAGCGCTTACGCACCAAACTATTGAAATTTTTCACAATCAAGATATTGCTTTGCAGAAAGCAGAACTCTCTTGAGGCCAAATAACAAATTACAAACCAACTTAAGTAAATATGAGGTCTGACAACCCAAATAGAAGCCGAACTCTGATAAATTACGTAGAACTTGTTACAATCAGTTATCTTAATCAATGCTAATTCCGCGCTTTGCTACATACCTTCTTCTTTTTATATATATAACAAACTACAAGATCTTGTGTTTCATCTCTATCTAAAGTTGAACTTTCAACATATTTCTTGGCGGTGCCCTGGTCGAATAATTTGGAATAATCTATTCCTACACAGTTAGACCGCAAATATTGCAGGCATGAGTTAATGTCCTCATGCTGGACATTTTCGAAAAGCTAGAAATGTCTGGTGGACATACGTCAACTAATTGAAAAGCTGGACATGTTGTACGGTTGGTAACCCTAACTACGTGTAATATATCAAGTATAAAACAATGAATTATTCTCATTTCCAGTCTGTGAGGGACCACTGACCTGCAACCAAGTGCGATTTTCTGTGGCACTGAAGTGGTCTATCTTCTGGAGAATCCAGTCCATGAGAGGCAGTTGTTCGCCCGCTCGTGCTTCTGGGACCGGCATCTCCCGTCCCCACAGAGTTCCGCCAACCGAGCTCATGAGGGCAAGACCCCACCACAAGAGAACTCTCGTCATGATGATTTATCTGGATGAGCAGAATGAGCAATAGGCTACGTTATCAACCAAAGGAACAAAGCTGCTACAATTATTTCTCTTAGAAACCATATTTCAATGCCGTGTTAGATTGAATTGTTGGGAGAGGAATTATTCTGAGTTAATTTGTTGTTGTTTCATTTGAGGGGCTTGGATATCGTGGCCATTGTGCCCCGTGTACTTGGGCGTGAGTATGTATTATACATAATATATTGAACCCTTGCAAAGAAGCTTATGAGACTCAGTTTCGGGGGGTGTAACAGTCCATATCGTAAGTTGTTGTTAAAGCGCTTCATAAACATGCAGGGTAACATATAACAAAATAACATGCAGGAAAATGTGAAGCCTGGGTTATAACAAATGAATTTAATGACAGATCAGCTATTTACAAAATGAATTAAACAAACAAAACTCCCATAATGACTCCCACTGAATAAATTAAATTGCCAAAAACTAGGCCTAATCTCAGGAGAGATTATTACTCGGACCAAATGTCCCAAAAATCAACAATAATGACAATGTATGCGCGTGTGCTGTTCTACATGCTTAACGATGAGTACAATTGAATGCATGATTCGTCATCTTCCGGATAAACTTTCAGAAGACGAATCCGCATTACTTAGAGCTAGACAGACGCGGGGAACAACTATACACAACTTAAAACTAAACCGACACTTCCTATACTAAAACAAACAACAAAGTAATTTCCGCATGAAATTGGAATCAAAACTGCCGTAGCAAAACATTTACTGCCTAAAATTAGGACTTCTCACAAATCAACACAAGTAAGTTAACACGTGACCAACAAAAGAAATACACATATGACCGCCGTCCTTTTTACAAGTAAATACAACTACACCACACAGGTGTCACACAGACTAACTTACATGAACTGAGTCATAGACAAATCACTAGGCTCAAAGCCAACATTTACATCATTAACACAATATTCCATCCATACGACATGCAATAATCCGTCACAAACGTGGCGAACTCCCCAATTAATTATGGTTCAAAATAACCATCACAAAAAGAACAGGTTCGCTAATGATAGCTTAAAGGGGCCAGTCGGACAACAGGACTGCCTAACAAATAAGTTACCAAGGCTAGACGGGCGGTACGTGGAAATCTGCATATCTGTCAACCCACGTGTCAAAATAACCTCGACCTCCCAAGGCACGGGATCGAGTCTCGAAGAAGCGTGCCCCAAAGCACAATATATACGTGTGTGTGTGTCAGAACAAGAATATATCTCAGCATTTCCCCTAGGAAATCCAAGAATCAGCATTGGACAAGGTACAGTGGCCTCCTCGGAGCACCCTGCATTTCCATCAAAATACAACAACAACAAAATATGAGGGCGGTAGGACCTCTACCCCTCTTCACGTAGAATCAAAACACACACCTGACACGAGAACACACACAGAATCACACGTATGGGTTTGACAGACCCTGAAATAAAATGACATAAATATTTTCCACCAGCTGGCGCCTCCGTTCTAGGCCGTGACTATCGAACCTGAAAAGGATTCAAAAAAAATCTAAAAAATTTAGAACTAAGGTGTTCTACAATTACATCTTAATTTGTTGCGCTCGGCAACCCTAATATGAGTAATAACCTGTTCAGCAAACATCTTACATAATTACCTCCCTTTCCTATCAAAAATATGAACTTTAATAAAGCACCACTTATCGAATGTAACGAGTTTCGCATTCGCATGGATAAAATCTGGTATACGCGCCGTGTACACTAAATATGAATCCAAAGAAAAATACACAACAAACAACTTTGGCCACGCGTCAACGTACATTTAAAAACATTAGTGTCGGTGCAAGAAAAACAATCTAAACAAGAAAAAAGAATAAATGAACTATTTACAAAGTTCCCCCGCCATATCTAACTACATATTGAGTAAATCAATTTTTGTACATCACCGTATCAGCTTGTAGAACATATAACTTCCATCTCGGCCCAATTCCCTACGGGAAATTAGCTCTCCATCGTCGACTCCGTAGAAGCGTTGGACATCACTCCGGCTCCTGACCAAACGTCGGACATCTTGGCGTAGTCTCTTGACAGAAATGTTCAAAGTTAAATATAAATAGCCTGGCTATAATCGCTGTGAGTTACTAATTTCACCCACGATTGTCCTATGCGATTAATCAACGAAGACTTTCCCTAGCTTAGCATTCGCTTACACACGCACAATATATCACTTGAAAAATACAATAAATATTTACATGAATTATACACTTCAAACACATCGTCACTGGCTTGAAAAACAAGTTTTAAATATGACTGTCTCGCAGTCCTAATCTCGTTAGATAATCTCTACTGCTCTGTGAACCTTTGCTGGCGTTGAGCACTAATTGGAATGTTACTTAAAGTCTTGCCCATAAGAGCTGAAAATAGTTGTCTTTAGAATAATTATTACGAGCGTAAAATCACCACGCAAACTGGCGTGAACCTAGCTCACCAGAGCTCAAAACGGTTGTCTTCGAAACAGCGTCTCCTCGGTCAATTTATTGGAAACTGACAGAGTGAGGTGGAGTGGGGAAAATTAAGAAAAAAAAAATCTAGAGTTTTTATCTCACACACATGGGACTAGTGTCAATCTTCATCATTTAATTCAAACGTCTCAGCGCACATATGCGGAAATATTTCGGATCGGCGGTTCTTTAGATAATCAATTCCGCGCGCTTTTTACCAGGTACGCTCCCCATCGCGTGGTTTTGGCGTGGTCTCATCTGATTGGGTGATTCAATCGTAGGTCGGTTGCAACTAACTCGTGACCCTCCCCTCATGACTCCAATTTTGGTGCATGTCGTTACACAATTTGGCCTTGAACTCGGCTTACCCGGTCGTCTTCAAGAATAGCTGCCAAGCTCTGCTTCTGTGGTAATCATTGCAACACACTAACTTGCCTTCCTCTTTGCCAACTTCCACATGTACTGCCTGGGCCGCAGTAATAATAATAATAAATCATGAATACTTATTTATCGCAGATTAAT
This sequence comes from Meconema thalassinum, assembly GCA_946902985.2. Classification (NCBI taxonomy): domain Eukaryota; kingdom Metazoa; phylum Arthropoda; class Insecta; order Orthoptera; family Tettigoniidae; genus Meconema; species Meconema thalassinum. The sequence goes on along the minus strand of OX336390.1, from coordinate 533,883,441 downwards.
AAGGGTTCATTTATCTTCAGCAAGGTTTTGAAATTCGAAGCAATTGATTGATTTGGATTTTAAAAACAATATCCACAGTAGTAACAACAACATCTCTTAAGTATTTCACTCAGCTGCTTGAGTGTACACTCCACTGACCTAATTAGTGTGCGCGCTCTATGCCGGAATGTCATTCATATGTCTCGCTAGACCTCCCCTCCTTCTCACATGATTACCACTCCTGCCGTCTCAGCTGTCTTGTTTACAAACAAAGCATGCTCTCTCCCTGGCGCTCCACGGCCACGTACTTTTGAGTGTTGGCTGTCAAATAAATTTCTGCAATAATGATTCTGCACACATAGTCCTGATTATTCATCAAATGGTTCTCTTCTGTAATATGGTTTTAAATTAGCGCTATTGAAGACAGATTTAGCGCCAGTGCTCACTTCTTCAAGTCTGTAGGCATTGTTACCCAGATTCTTAATGACACGGAACGGGCCAATAAATTTTGGACAGAATTTTGCGAATACTTTGTTTTTGGGATCAGATATCGGTGGTCTGCGGACAAGCACTAGTTCCTGTTCCTGTAATCCCCGGTGAAATTTCTTTCCTCTGTACCTTCTCAGTCTTCGATCCGCTTGGTTCCTCATGTGCTCTCTTGTTCGCTGAATTCGCAACTCATGCGCTAATAATGGATCCCTTGGGCATGGAATAATCTTGTCCCAAGATCTCTCTGGCAACCTGTTGTGGTGTACAATTAGTGGGACTTGACCCGTCGACTCGAGCTTAGTGGTGTTTATGCTCATCTCAATATCTCCTACTTTGTCAACCCACTTATTATGATCGTTAGGAATCATTAATCTGTAATACTTGGCATCACAGCGAATCGTTCTCTCGCTCGGATTCCCGCAAGGATGACGAATGCTCGAAAATATATATTTTATCCCTAGGCTCTCTAGGCCTTGCCTAAAAACATTGCTCGTGAAATAAGTACCATGGTCTGATAAAATATATTCCGGCTTCCCAAGCATCGGAATGACTTTGTTCTGAATTCTGCTGAGAACTTATTTTGATGTCGTCTTCTGGATTGGACATAACACTACCATCTTTGAAAACACATCGACACATACCAGAAGGTGTCGGCATCCACGTTTCCCTTTTACCAGAGGGCCAAAACAGTCGATAGCGAGCATCTCGCATGGTTTTTGAGGCAATAATGGTCTTGGAGGTTGTTTCAAAATGAAGTTGTTTGGTTTAGTGCGCTGGCACGCGTCACAATTTCTTATTACTTCCACAATGGTGTATCGCATCTTAGGCCAAGTAAAAGTTTCCCCTATTGTAGCTTCTGTTTTGTCCGTGCCGAAATGTGCTAGGCTCTCGTGGACATGCCACGTCAATCCTCTCTGTAATGATGCTGGAACTAGAATTCGCAGTTTGGTATGATGCTCATCCACGTACTTATGCAAAAGGTTATTCAGGTAGTGAAATCTCGCTTCTTTGGCACGGGCTTCTCGGTATTCAGGTGAATTTGGTTGTAATTCCTTCCTGTAGAACTTGATCATCATCATCATCATCCACGGGTCTGCTTCTTGTTCCTTCTGAATGTCCTTTAGTTTGTCCAAAAACTCACGAGCCTTAGGTGTTAGTGTTATATGGTGAACTTCCGCTGTTATCTCGTTCTCATCTTCAGGATTCCTGCTCAAGGCATCTGGTATGATGTTCATCCTTCCAGGGCAATGCTCTATTGTAATGTCGAACTGCTGTATGTAGATGGACCAGCGCGTAACTCACTCACTTGCCATCGTCGTCTTGAATAGGAATGTCAGTGCATGGTGGTCAGTTCTGACAATAATGGAATAACCGAAAATCATCTTGCGCCATAGTAGAAGTGAATACAAAATCGCTAGCAATTCAAGCTCCGTCACAGTGTAGTACCTCTCGTGCTTCCTCAATTTACGACTCGTAAATGCCAAATATGATCTCTTCTTGGGTTCATCAGCGTCCTCTTGGTACAGCATAGCACCGATTCCAACCAATGAAGCGTCTGCTTGAATAATAAATTTCTTCTCGAAGTCTGGATACCCTAGCTTCACGCAGTTCTCCAGTAAGTCTTTCGTAGCTCTAAAGGACCTGTCGCACTCCTCATTCCACGACCATCGATTCGACTTCTTTAGCATCTCTTGCATAGGTGCTCCTGTTTCCGTGTATCCAGGACAATTCTCTTTGAAGAAACCTGTCACTCCCAAAAACGCTCTTACATGTTTGACTTTAGTTGGTGTGGGGAATTTCTTGATTGCATCAATTTTCGCCGGATTAGGTCTCACGCCTTCAACATCAATTATGTGACCCAAATACAGAATCTCGCTCTGGCAAAAGTGCGATTTCTTTAAATTAATTTTGAAATTCATGGTTCTCAAGTTAACCAGAAGTTTGTTTAGGTTTACCAAGTGTTCCTCCATTGTTTCAGATGCAATTAATATGTCGTCAACATATCTCGTAGTGAAGCTCTTGACCTCCTCAGTCAGATTCCTGTCTAGTGCTCTTATCAGTGCACATCCAGCTGTTTTTACACCAAAGGGCATGCGAGACCAGATATAACTTTGGTTATCGAATAAAAACCCCGTCAATAGTTGGGATTTTTCTTCAAGTTCAAGATGGTGAAAACTATTTGTTAAGTCGACGCTAGAATAAATCTTCTTCCCACGGAAGCCCTTCAAAACATCCTTGATCCTAGGTGCTTGGTCATGCTCAACTAGCAGTTTACTGTTCAAAACTCGCACGTCTAGGCATAACCTAATTGATCCATTTGGCTTGGCCACAGCCAATATTGCGTTTAGGTACGGGGTTGCTGCTTTTCTTATCATGCCGGAATCTACTAAATTACTAATGATGTCCTTCACCTGAGCAAAATGTTTCTCTGGGATCGGGTACAATTTACTCTTAAATGGGGTCCAGTCAGTAACTTGCATGGCATATTGAAAATTTAAAACTTTTCCAGGGATGGTGTCGAAAGCTCCTTTATGAAATCTCAAAATTTCTTCTAATTTTCTTCTCTCAGGTTCCCCTACTATTGCCTCCTTAAGCCGCTCCTGAAGTAGAATTTCAAATTTGGATCCGCTAATTTCTTCTTCCGCCAAATGTACCCAAAGTTCCTGCGAAATATCTCGACTGTCAATTTCAACCACTGCTGTCTGGCTTACTCGTTCCTCCGTCAAGTTCTTATCTCCGATCGCCTCATTAGTGCATTCTTCAATGACCCAAGTATTCGCCTCTCTCTCTAGTGGACTTTCTTCCATGTTTAAACCCACATGATTCAACCCCTCAACTTGTTTGAAACTTTGTTTTCTGCCGAAATTATAGTTGCGTTTTCTAATGACCTGATCTCATTTTTGATTATGGGATCTGTGTGTTCTTGGAGTTTGGATTTCATGTTTTCCTCCAAAGCCTGCATCCGCTTTAAAATCGTCAGCCTGTCTTCTTTAGTTTCGTTGACCTGCTGCTCCCAATCTCTTCGGATCCTGTTCTTCAAACTGCTAATTTTTTCTTCGCTCCTTTCCTGACTCTTCTCCAGCTGTTCCCCTATTTCTTGTATTTGCTCTTGTGTTTTAACTAATTGTTCTCCGACCTCTTCTCGTATTACCTCTTGTGTTTTAACTAATTGTTCTCCGACCTCTTCTCGTATTACCTGCTGGGTTTTACTTAATTGGTCTTCCAAGTTTTCACGCAAGTGCATACGTTCTGTTTCTGTTTTTATTTCAAGTTTATCGATTTCCTTTATTAATTCGAGTACGTTGCTATCGACTGAATTAATCTGTTTCTGTAAATTATCCTGTGTGCTTTTTATGCCAGCCGTGTTGCTGACGCATGCTGCCTCGATTTGTTTTAATTTATCGGCCACCATTTCATCAAATTGTATGAGTTTATTGTCAAATTTAGACTCTAACTTCTTAATCTCTCCTAATAGTTTTGCGTTATTTTCCGCGACCTCATCTGCCAGTTTCTCTACTTCCCTAGTACTTTGGTGTATGTCATTGGTGATCTTTTCTAACTGCTCTGTTTGTGTTACTGCCTGTTCTGATAGTTTATGGTTCAATTCGTTTAATTGTTTATCAGTATCCAATTTCTGGACCTGCAATTGGACCGTAATGTTACTGCTCATGTCTTGCAACTGTCTTTCACTGTTCTTTAACTGTTCTTCCGTTTTCGCGGACATCTGTTCTAACTGTTTATCATTCCCAGGGTTTATACAAGCTAGTAAATACTCTAGATCTAATATTAGCCATGGTGGTACTTGCATCTTCTTAAGAAATAATTTAGATCATGAACAGATAACAGCTTATGATTATCTAATTATGGAACAGGATTTTGAATTCTCTGCCGTAAAAATTCAGCAGTCTAAGTTAATAATTGTATGCGTATACCGTTCTCCGTCAGGAAAGTTTCCTCTATTTATAGATAAACTAGAATTGTTACTCAATAACATGAGCAAAGTAAATTTCGATATAATAATTTGTGGGGATGTAAATGTGGATTTCTTAAAACTTGATAGAAATTGTGAATTATTAAACCAGTTACTAATTTCCTATGGACTGAAACCTACAGTAAATACACCAACAAGAATAACAAAATTTAGTAAAACCACTCCTGATCAAATTTTTATAAATACAGATAAATATCACCATTCAATAGAAGTCTATTGTCCGGGTTTTAGTGACCACCATGGACAAATACTGAGTTTTGAAGTATCCGAAGTAATCAATAATAATGATAATGGAGTAAAATCAAAGTGCAGGTCATTCACTGAATCAAATGTTACATATTTCAATGACTTATTAAATAAGGAAACATGGTCAGAAATTTATGAACTAGAAAATGTAAATGATAAATTTAATGCATTTAACAGTACCCTAAAACACTATTTTGAAATAGCATTCCCCTTTAAACGAAGAACTGTTCAAAATAACAAAACTAGCAATTGGATAACAACAGGGATTATAAATTCATGTCAAAGAAAGAAATTTCTACACAAATTATATAAACAATACCACACAACACCTGAATTCAATTTATACTACAAAAAATACAATAGCATATTAAATAAGGTAATAAGACTAGCAAAGAAAATGCATAATGATAATTTTATTTCCCAATCATCTAATAAAAACAGGGCTATGTGGTCCGTAATAAAGAAAGAAACTGGAAAATCTGCTAAAATACAAAGGAACATTACACTGACCAGAAATAATAAAGTGATTAATAATCCAGAGGAAATAGCAAACACTTTTAATGACTATTTTCTGGAAATTCCGCAAAAATTATTAAATAAATCACAGGTAAATACACTAAATTCTAATAATAAAATAAATATATGCAGTGATTCTTTATTTATAAATCATGTCACAAGTGAAGAGGTAAGAATAGTTATAAAAGAGCTAAAAAATAAATTCTGTGCTGGCATTGATGGCATCCCTGATGCAATTTTAAAGAAATGTGCAGAAAATATAATAAATCCACTTACGCACTTAATAAACAGTTCAATTCTCTCAGGAACTTACCCGGATATTTTGAAGTTATCAAAAGTAATTCCAGTGCACAAAAACGGTTCAAAAGATGAATTAGATAACTATCGTCCTATTACCTTACCAACTGGTATTGCAAAAATTGTGGAAAAAATTATGTATAAGAGACTGATAAGTTTCATAGAAAAAAATAAAATATTATCAAACTCACAACATGGATTTAGAACGGAAAAATCTACACAGACAGCAATTTACGAATGTAGTAATAGTATACTGAAATTAATTGACAATAAGGAACATGTAACTGGCCTATTCTTGGATTTATCGAAAGCATTTGATGTAGTTGACCATAAAATCCTCCTTACCAAACTAAATCAATATGGTGTTAGAGGTCTAGCTAATAAATGGATAGAGTCTTACTTAACAGGGCGTAAACAAATAGTAAGCTTGAGACACAAGGATGATGGAACCAAATTACTTAATGAAACATTGTCCAATGAGGGAATTATTGAATTTGGAGTACCCCAGGGATCGGTTTTGGGCCCACTACTCTTTCTTCTATATATCAATGATATAACACAGAACGTTCATTCACATAAGGAAATTTTGTTTGCGGACGTTACAACACTCGTAATAAAAGGTGAAACTAAACAGGTCATACAGCAGTCTGCTGACTCCGTTACAGGAGAGTTAACCAAATGGTCACAAGATAATCGCCTCAAAATAAACTATAAAAAGTCAGTATGTCTAAATTTCCACACTATACAGAATAGGAATCCTGCGATGCCCAATATAACATTAAATGGTCATCAAATAGAAAATAAATCAGAAACAAAGTTTTTAGGACTATGGATACAACAAGACTTGAAATGGAATAAACATATACAATATCTGAATACTAAACTGAACTCGATGTGCTTTGCGTTACGTATTTTGAAAACCTGCACTAGCATGCACACATTAAGAAATACTTATTTTGCTTATTTCCATTCATACTTAAGATATGGGATCATATTTTGGGGTATGTCGCCAGATGTACTAAGCACGTTTAGGATACAAAAGAGAGCGATTAGAATTATGGCAAATGTAAACTCTAGAGAATCATGTAGACCTCTGTTTAAAGATTTAAACATTCTCCCACTGCCCTGCATATATATCTTTGAAAGTATTATGTTTTTTAAAAAGAATTTAATGAATAAAGATGTTTTTCTTAAAACAAACAATGATGTTCATAGGCATAACACAAGACAAAATCAAAACATTCATATTTCACACACACACACAAGCATATATCAAAAAGGAACTTTTCACACTGGAGTTAAATTATACAATAAACTACCCCAGTATATAAAACTGGCCCCAAAAATAAAAACCTTTGATAGAATGTTGAAAGCTTATCTGCAGTGCCATTGTTTTTACTCAGTAGTTGAATATTTTAGCGTATAGGAGTGATGGAATCTATAACTATATTTTACTTTTTTAATTTAATTTTAATACCTAGCTGTATGTTGTTGTATTTATAGAATTAAGTTTTCATATTATGATAATAGAGTGAGGTGTAAATAGTTGTGCAATAAGATTGTATCTATTAAGATTTGCTATTATAATAAGTTATAAATAGTTATAATCTTAGTAATATATACCTGTTAGTTCTTTTATTTTATGCATGTAAATTCTGACGTGTCCTATATCAAAAATGTATTGAATGCATGTATTTGATCAAATGGAATTAATAAAAATCTATCTATCTATCTATCTATCATTATGCTCACGCTGAATTTCTAACTGTTTATTTAATTGTTCTTCCGTTTTCGCGGACATCTGCTCTAACTGTTTATTTAATTGTTTATCATTGTCTTCACTTATTTCCTCCTTCATGTTCTTTAACTGTTCTTCCGTTTTCGCGGACATTTGTATAGACATCTTCTCTAACAATCCCTTGATTTCTTCAACACTCGCCATCGCACAATACACAAATATAACCAGAGAAAAACAGGGTCATGCACCGAGATTTCAGTCATACACACGCACACATGTCATAATATTTAAATACTACTGATTCTACTTTAATACAATTTTCAGTAATCAAAATTTACTGATTAAATTACTCTTATTTCCAAACAACAAAATAACTCCCTAGTGATCTGCTTTTAAATTCCTAACCAACAGAATTTACGAACGACACCAATTAACCGAAGTTAATTAAATGTAAAATATAAGGCAACACCTTCCTGCTTTGACTGAGTTCAATAATATGCAAACCTCCAATTTTAATGCCGGGCGCCAGAACAAGTTAATAACAAATACAATATCAAATTCTAACCTTGTTCAATATTTCTAACTTTAGGAACTCAGTGATTTTACTAATGCACATGGCGGTACAACATCGCCTCAATTACTGAATTTACCTTGCCCGCTTGACCTGGCATCATTTCTCAGCGAAATAAATATGAGATCAGCAAAGCAACAACAACAACAATCCCCACTTGGGCAGCCATTTTTGTTTTATGAACCCTTGCAAAGAAGCTTATGAGACTCAGTTTCGGGGGGTGTAACAGTCCATATCGTAAGTTGTTGTTAAAGCGCTTCATTAACATGCAGGGTAACATATAACAAAATAACATGCAGGAAAAAGTGAAGCCAGGGTTATAACAAATTAATTTAATGACAGATCAGCTATTTACAAAATGAATTAAACAAACAAAACTCCCATAATGACTCCCACTGAATAAATTAAATTGCCAAAAACTAGGCCTAATCTCAGGAGAGATTATTACTCGGACCAAATGTCCCAAAAATCAACAATAATGACAATGTATGCGCGTGTGCTGTTCTACATGCTTAACGATGAGTACAATTGAATGCATGATTCGTCATCATCCGGATAAACTTTCAGAAGACGAATCCGCATTACTTAGAGCTAGACAGACGCGGGGAACAACTATACACAACTTAAAACTAAACCGACACTTCCTATACTAAAATAAACAACAAAGTAATTTCCGCATGAAATTGGAATCAAAACTGCCGTAGCAAAACATTTACTGCCTAAAATTAGGACTTCTCACAAATCAACACAAGTAAGTTAACACGTGACCAACAAAAGAAATACACATATGACCGCCGTCATTTTTACAAGTAAATACAACTACACCACACAGGTGTCACACAGACTAACTTACATGAACTGAGTCATAGACAAATCACTAGGCTCAAAGCCAACATTTACATCATTAACACAATATTCCATCCATACGACATGCAATAATCCGTCACAAACCTGGCGAACTCCCCAATTAATTATGGTTCAAAATAACCATCACAAAAAGAACAGGTTCGCTAATGATAGCTTAAAGGGGCCAGTCGGACAACAGGACTGCCTAACAAATAAGTTACCAAGGCTAGACGGGCGGTACGTGGAAATCTGCATATCTGTCAACCCACGTGTCAAAATAACCTCGACCTCCCAAGGCACGGGATCGAGTCTCGAAGAAGCGTGCCCCAAAGCACAATATATACGTGTGTGTGTGTCAGAACAAGAATATATCACAGCATTTCCCCTAGGAAATCCAAGAATCAGCATTGGACAAGGTACAGTGGCCTCCTCGGAGCACCCTGCCTTTCCATCAAAATACAACAACAACAAAATATGAAGGCGGTAGGACCTCTACCTCTCTTCACGTAGAATCAAAACACACACCTGACACGAGAACACACACAGAATCACACGTATGGGTTTGACAGACCCTGAAATAAAATGACATAAATATTTTCCACCAGCTGGCGCCTCCGTTCTATGCCGTGACTATCGAACCTGAAAAGGACTCAAAAAAAATCTAAAAAATTTAGAACAAAGGTGTTCTACAATTACATCTTAATTTGTTGCGCTCGGCAACCCTAATATGTGTAATAACCTGTTCAGCAAACATCTTACATAATTACCTCCCTTTCCTATCAAAAATATGAACTTTAATAAAGCACCACTTATCGAATGTAACGAGTTTCGCATTCGCATGGATAAAATCTGGTACACGCGCCGTGTACACTAAATATGAATCCAAAGAAAAATACACAACAAACAACTTTGGCCACGCGCCAACGTACATTTAAAAACATTAGTGTCGGTGCAAGAAAAACAATCTAAACAAGAAAAAAGAATAAATGAACTATTTACAAGTTCCCCCGCCATATCTAACTACATATTGAGTAAATCAATTTTTGTACATCACCGTATCAGCTTGTAGAACATATAACTTCCATCTCGGCCCATTTCCCTACGGGAAATTAGCCCTCCAACGTCGACTCCGTAGAAGCGTTGGACATCACTCCGGCTCCTGACCAAACGTCGGACATCTTGGCGTAGTCTCTTGGACAGAAATGTTCAAAGTTAAATATAAATTGCCTGGCTATAATCGCTCTGAGTTACTAATTTCACCCACGATTGTCCTATGCGATTAATCAACTAAGACTTTCCCTAGCTTAGCATTCGCTTACACACGCACAATATATCACTTGAAAAATACAATAAATATTTACATGAATTATACACTTCAAACACATCGTCACTGGCTTGAAAAACAAGTTTTAAATATGACTGTCTCGCAGTCCTTATCTCGTTAGATAATCTCTACTGCTCTGTGAACCTTTGCTGGCGTTGAGCACTAATTGGAATGTTACTTAAAGTCTTGCCCATAAGAGCTGAAAATAGTTGTCTTTAGAATAATTAATACGAGCGTAAAATCACCACGCAAACTGGCGTGAACCTAGCTCACCAGAGCTCAAAACGGTTGTCTTCGAAACAGCGTCTCCTCGGTCAATTTATTGGAAACTGACAGAGTGAGGTGGAGTGGGGAAAATTAAGAAAAAAAATTCTAGAGTTTTTATCTCACACACATGGAACTAGTGTCAATCTTCATCATTTAATTCAAACGTCTCAGCGCACATATGCGGAAATATTTCGGATCGGCGGTTCTTTAGATAATCAAATCCGCGCGCTTTTTACCAGGTACGCTCCCCATCGCGTGGTTTTGGCGTGGTCTCATCTGATTGGGTGATTCAATCGTAGGTCGGTTGCAACTAACTCGTGACCCTCCCCTCATGACTCCAATTTTGGTGCATGTCGTTACACAATTTGGCCTTGAACTCGGCTTACCCGGTCGTCTTCAAGAATAGCTGCCAAGCTCTGCTTCTGTGGTAATCATTGCAACACACTAACTTGCCTTCCTCTTTGTCATCTTCCACATGTACTGCCTGGGCCGCAGTAATAATAATAATAAATCATGAATACTTATTTATCGCAGATTAATAAGGGGTCAATATATATATATATATTATATATATATATATATTATATATATATATATATATATATATATTAAAACAATAAAGATATCTGATAACCTGTGTTGCATGTAGTAGTAGTAGTGTGTGTATTTGTAATTCAGGTGAGGACTTGGAATGTGACGACCGTGGCTATAGGTTAGAAACCATCCCGGCATTTACCTGAAGTAGAAGGGGTTAACCATATAAATCCACTTCCACGATGACTGAGGTGCGAATCGAACCAACCACTTATCAATTTTGCTTCACGATGCTGAGTGTACCCTGTTCCAGCCCTCAGACCAGAATGAAATTTCTCGGACCTTCAGGGCGCCAGCTAAGAATGCTATCTGGGTGAGCAGAATGAGCAATATATTGTATTACTGTATCAATCAAAGGAACAACGTTGCCAACCTCTACACAGTTTTGACTCACGAGGCTGAGTGTACTCCGTTCCAGCTCTCAAACCAGAATTAAATTTCTTGGCAGAGCCGGGAATCAAACTCGGACCTTCGGGACGACAGCTAAGAATGCTCTCAACCAACAAGAGACCAGCTATTCCGGATGCAGCATTAACGCCGTGGCCAGAGCTGCTATAAAGAACTCGGCAGTAATTCACTAGTCTACAACGTGTCCTCTGAATATAATCATTTAGTTATCTTCAGTGGGATACATAGCCAGGGGCGTAAAACACAGGGGGGAGGGGGCTTGCTCTCCCCCCCCCCCTTCCCCAAGTCTTAGGTGCAAGGCAAAATATTTAAGTTGCCTACCCTTAAAAAATAAAATAACCAGAAAGTATTCTATAAACGATATAATACTACGTTAGGCTTTAAATGAGAAAAGCCATCTTGCGTTCTAAGTCGTAATTTCTTTATTCTACAGATTCAGAACAAACAGTCTATTTTTGCCCCCTCTGCCGTTTCCCACCGAGGTGCCAACTGAGTCGAGAGCCGAGGCGCTTTGAGCTTTCTCCACTTACCACGACGATCCGAAAAGGTACATTTTCGAACCATTATTTCTGAGCCCTGGTTTAAAACTGAGGTAAGGTAGACCTACTGGGACACACAAAATCATTACTCCTGCTGGGAAACAACAGCACGCGCGTCGTTTTCGTTTTTTGAAATAAACAAGGCATCTTGCTTTTTAAGCACACCCTACGCATGCGCCCTATGTTGCGCCGACAAGGTTTGAGAAGCAATGATGCACGTGACTTTATAAGTTAGACATTTGATGCTACGGTTGTGCCGTATTTATCCAAATCTCTGGAGCTCCAGAATTTCATCAGTTTCAGTCAAAGCTTTGTTGATTACTTCGCTTAGATTTGTGAATTTTGTACTTTGTCATTGTGTTGGCCCTGAATATGCTCGACGTACCTGCTTCAAGCTGTTCTGCAGAGATATGTTTTTCGGTGATGAGACCACCTCCGATCTACAATGTAACAAATTAGACGGAACACGGAATCATTACTGTCTACTAGCACTGCTACTAGCCACCTACTCGGGAAAGGTTGACAAGCTCAATGACACGCGTCTTGCTCAAGAGTTTGTAAACTAAGATCGACGGCAGTCCAGGGGCACCCCCCTCCCCGAAATTTTGCCACACTTAATATTTGTTTATGAACTAAAGCATTAAGAACTAATATACTTATAATGTACTATTGTTACTAAGCGACATATGGCAACGTAGCAAAGCGAGGCGACGGTAGCGTGATGTACGAAACAGTGAGACAATCAGTTTGCTCTGATCTCATAACATAACCTCTTATTACTCTCCAGTGCCTTCACTCTTAAGAACTTACCAAGAACAGCAATAAGTGTCCTTGAAGCGTGACAAAAGATTTTCCCCCCTAACTTGTATACACTTATCAAATTTTGTCAATTCAATTTTGCCTGTCTCTGTAGCTACCACCAAATAGAGTTGGAGTTTGAGTAGGTTGAAAACATACTTAAAGAAATTCTACTTCCGAAAACAGACTCGTCGGTCTAGCATTGTTATCTATTCTCCGAGACACACAAATCTCGTGAGCAAGATGACAGTATTAATAAAAAGTAACATGAAATTGTCTTAATTGTGTTTCTAAATAATCAAACATAAGACATCACAACAAATTGGTTGAAAAAGTGATGCCAGATAGCCTTAAAACTCATCATTTTGCACCAAATTATACAAAAGTTTCCCGAGGAAGAACCCCGGACCCCCATTTATTAGGGGACTATTCCATGCCACCAAACTCCCGGTTGCCCTCCTCCCTCCCAAATAAAACTCTATATGCGCCCCTGCGGGCAGTCAGTGTTCGGGTCTTAAGCTCGACGTTGACAATTATTGTTTTATGCTTTGTATTCATATTCATATTCTGATTGTATTTTGTATTTCAACCTTTATAGTGCCAGGGGGCGATATATCGGCCATGAGCGCTTCCGCTAAAAAATGCCACGAGCGGTAGAAGTGTTATTATTAGGCTACTACTTCTAGCCAAGCAGTGCTATCACTGTTGTTACCAAGACCGCCTAGACAATGTAGGAATTATTCTCTCTCATGATATCGATATGTTTGTTTTCCGAGAATAACTGGGTTCATAATAAGTATTCTTTGAACATGCTGTAGTCAGCTGATTACCCGCATATGTGATCTTTCGAAACTATGTTTGTTTACATTCGTACTCAGAGCTAATTGAGATACATGGTGATAATATCGCTAGCTGTTTGAACGATGGAGAAATGAGGTTTTAACGCTCAGTGAAGCGAGTGAGAGCAGGTTTTCGACTCATAACGACGACTTTGAAATATGTCCATTTCAAATTATAAAAAAGTATCTTTTAATGAAAAGAAATGAAACACTGTTTTAGTTATTTAGCATCTCATATACTATATTTGCCTGCTACAGTCAAATATTAACATCTTAAAAATTATACGTGGCGGCTTCGGTGGCGTAGTCGGTAGCATGCTGCGCTTCTATGCCCAGGAGAGCGGGTTCAAACCCGGCCGAAGTCGTCGGATTTTTAAGAGCGTTAAAATCCCTCAGTATGCCTTCCTTCGGAGGGGAAGTAAAGCCGGCGGTCCCATGTCATAGATTTATGGAATGTTAAAGAACCTTCCACTAGTTGCACCTGTGTGAAGCTAAATTGGATAGGTTAAGAATGTAAACAACGCTCTTAGGTTTCTACTTTCGTTGCCAAAAGCCGACTGTGGTGGCGTCTAGTAGCTAAGTTCTGAACTTGGCCTAGTAGTCGTTGACGGTGGCGCTTGGTGGCAAAAGTAGGAACTATTTGAAAAATTCTAAGTTGCAGTACTTAAATTTAAAAAAACAGGTAACACACACTAATACAGTCGTCACAATTAACACCGGTTATCAGACAGATTCTGCACACACCCAAGTACACGGGGCTACATGACGGCGTTGTCGCAGCCCCTAAACTTAAGAACCAACCAACCAACCAAAAATTATACGTAGGACATAATGTTTATCAAAAACTTGTGATTTCATTAAAGTTAGCTAGGCATTAATTAGGAATAATGAATAAAATTAACGTATTTTTTAAATGTAGCGTTAGGCCTATAGTACTGTGTTATTTCAAGCTTTAAAACCTAAAACGAAAAAAAGTTCTCCCTGGTAGGTAGGCAACCGTAGTTTATGAATTTCCCCCCCCTCCCCCCCCCCCCCCAAGTTTGCGAGGAGTTTTACGCCCCTGATACATACTATGTGTAGGCTACATTCCCGTATATATGGGGTCGAGGAGAGATGAGTTTTCTATGCGCGATGGGTGGATTTACACTCCAGTACCTTTCCTGATGTAAAATTTGAGAGATGAAATGAATGGCATTAAGTGGGAAGGGAGTGGCCGTGGCCTTTTAGAAAGCACCGTATCGGCATTTGCATGGAGTTGGAAATGGAAAACTATTTCAAGCACTGTAACCTTTCAAACTTCATTCGGGGTAGTGGTTGTTTAGCACAATGAGGGAAACTTTTAATAATCATATACTCCATTTATTTTATCATAACCCAAACACTCATCACCCAGCTGAATCTCAACAAATCTCCCCAACAACTAGCTTCAGAAACAATCTACTACCTTCCTCTGAAATATCTATAAGATTAGCACTCCATTAAGCATGTCAAAAAAAAAATATATACACAGATGTGAAACTCAATTAGGCATCGCCCCCTCCTACCTTACTGCTGAACCATTACAAGGAATACATAAGCTCAGGCACTAAGGCCTTCAATGCAATGACCCACCAGAAAAAGGTAGCCATGCTCCTAACGTAAAATAACCAAGGAAAATGAACAGTGTCAATTCGCCCCCTATATGATTCTCACGTGAGAAGCACGTGATGATCACATACATAAATGAAAGTAATACACATCACAAATACACTAAAGAAATATCTCACACACAGTAAAATCATTTTCATCACTTGACATTGCAATATTTTCTTCTCCAATAGTGGCAACGTCATCTTTTACAACTTTCTGTATTTTGTTCCACAGACATCTCCCCTTGACTATCTCGTGTAAGCATCCCTGAGGCAACAACTAAATATTCTGAATCCAAGCCATCACCAAATTGAAATCCACTTTCCAATATTAAGACTCGGAGAACTGGAAAAATGAGTTCATATGATAAAGACATGCCATCTCCACACTTTTCATCATCTGAACTGCTCTTGTCGATATTGCTACCATCTCGAATGCATAAATAATCATTCCTATCAATACCCCTCATTGTAATCCTCGTCTGTCGAATCTGCACTTTCTGCAGAACCTATATTTGGAACATGTGAAGGTTCTCGTGACACTTCAACTATATCATTCAAAACAGAATGTCCATAATTGTTAACTACATTATAATCTAATATGTTACGAGACTGGTTGCAAACTAGTTCTCCATCACTAACAAGATCTAAAATCATGTCGTTATCGAGATTGAGAACTTTACTTCATCTTCTACATCACTACCTTCCTTCTTATTCCTCAACCTTTTGTTCTTCCTTTTCTTCTGTTCTTCTCTTAGTCTTCCTTCTCCTTCCTCCTTCATCTTCCTTTTCTTCTGTTTCTCCTGCTTCCCCTTTCCCTTCTTTTTCTTCTTCACCTTTCCTTCTTGCTTCTCTTTCCTTCTCTTCCTTATTTTCTTCACTTGCCTTATCTTACTTAACAGTTCCTTTCTTCTGTTATTTTCTTTCCTCTTTCCCTTTGTCCATTTTATCTTCTTTTTCTTATCAGCTTCTTTGTTTTCTTCTGTTGTTAGCTTAGTCTTCCTCCTCCTGCCTTCCATCTCATCCTTTTATTCATTCTCCTTGTCTTCATTCTCAACCATTTCTCTCTTCTTCCTTTCCACATTTTCCTCCTCTTCCTCGTCCGTCTTGTCTTGCTCAACAGTTCTTTTCTCTTCTTCCACCTTGTTCTCCACCGTTTCTTCATCATCTTATCTTCTTCTAGTATGTTGTCTTCTTCATGATTCACTCCTGCACATTCACCCTCATATTTAGCCTCTTTTTCTTGACTGCTACTGTCCTCCGCATAACCAACCTCAACTGCTTCTCCTTTCTCTTCTTCAGTTTCTCACATATCGCTTACTTTCTTACGTTCTTCCATTTCACCTTCTCCCTTATCCGTTTCTCCTTTCTCTTCTATCTTTTCCTTTCTTTCACCTCCTTCCTCTCCTTCAGTTTCTTCCAAATCACCTGCTTTCTCACGCCCCCCACCTCTCTAACAATTTTCCTGTTCCTAATCTCACTTATCTCATTCACTTCCTCCTCTTTTATCTTATCCTCCACCCTTTTCTTCACCTTGTCTTCTGTCTCATCCTCCTCCTCCACAGCCACACCCACAGAATCTACTATCACACTCAACTTATGAATGCTAGACTCCAGTTTGTTCATGCTGGCCTCTCGTTTGCTCATGTGTTCGTTCGTAGAACCTAACTGTTCACTGATCTTAGACATCTGCTCCATCAGCACTTTGAAACAACTAAGGTTCATCTCCCCCATTCGTTCCCCTCGTTGGTGCGTCATAATATAACTGTACTAAATCGGGGTCGTGGTTGTTTAGCACAATGAGGGAAACTTTTAATAATCATATACTCCATTTATTTTATCATAACTCAAACACTCATCACCAAGCTGAATCTCAACAAATCTCCCCAACAACTAGCTTCAGAAACAATCTACTATCTTCCTCTGAAATATCTATAAGATTAGCACTCCATTTAAAGCATGACAGAAAAAAAGAACATAAAAAAAGAAAATATACACAGATGTGAAACTCAATTAGGCATCGCCCCCTCCTACATTACTGCTGAACCATTACAAGGAATACATAAGCTCAGGCACTAAGGCCTTCAATGCAATGACCCACCAGAAAAAGGTAGCCATGCTCCTAACGTAAAATAACCAAGGAAAATGGACAGTGACAGCACCTATCCTCCGAGATAACATGTTCCTATGGTCTTGCAATGAAAGCATGTAGCTATCCTGGTAGGTAACATATTCCTTTAATCGCTTACGCTCCCAGCTCGGCTTTACCCAAGGGCTCTGCGAGGGATTATTTCTCTATCGTCGCAAGGACGGTGTCTGGCAGCTGAACACCTGTTGTCAGTAGATACAACTGGGGATGGTAATAGGCCGATCACCAAGCCGCCCGGTAACTTAGGAAGGGTCCGCGAAGGGATTTAGGAAGGAACCATCCCGGCATTTACCTGGTGTTGAAAATGGGAAACCACGAAAACCATTTTCAGGGCGGCCACGGTTGAATTCGAACCCACGCTCTCCCGATGCCAGCGAGGCACGAGCTAGTGCGTTAGCGCTCTCGGCCATCGTGGCCGGTAGGTTACTTATCTATCGTATATAAATTAAATTTGAAAATTATCGTGTCTGCACATTGACTACAGTATTTCGGCTAAATTTTCTGACAGTAGTTTTAGGTGAAATAACATTGATGACATAAAGAAACCTTGTTCTGCCGTCTGTCTGCTGACTTCAAACTCACGAGCTATGGGGACCGAATTGGATGAGGTTTCTATTTGTTAATGATGTATCCTTCAATGACGATTTGAAGGCCAATCACATAGATACGTTTTCGGGGAGCTTAACACAAGCTAGGAGAAAATGTTTTACAATATCCGTCAGAGATGGCCACGTAGTGCAAATCTTAACGCAGACGGAGTTTGCTGTTGGCGTGCGAGGTGTAGATTGATTTGCTAGGTGGATCCGATCCAGCTCGCAACCTCACTGTCACCGACTGGCTTGTTTCTCTGCTGGCGCGTGACGGAAAGAGTTAGGCTCGGCTACACAGAAAGCAGTCTGTCGCGGCGGAAAGCGATCCAGCGGTCGTCCCGGCGGTCTGCGATATGGGGACGTCACATAGGACGTGATACCTTTGTGTGAGAGGTCCCGTCTGGTCGCTTCCTTCTAGAGAATATGTAGTGTGTTTTCATATTAAGTATTGTTTAATATTATTATTGAGTATGAGCTCGGACGAAGAACAACTCCTTCTCCTATTTGCTTTGCAAAACACAAAGAAGAAAAGTTTATGTTGGGTTCATGACATCAATAAGAAGTGAGAGCAATTAGGAGACTACCACCGCTTATGTATCGAACTGGAGTAACATGAAGATAGGTTTTTCAAGTATTTTCGTATGTCGCGAGAATGCTTCGAGGAATTGCACGATTCCATGCTTCAACCTTCTTTAAAACATCTTTATAATGACCGCGTGAACTGTCGAACAAATATGTGTATTTACGCACAGTTTCAATAACTACTTCAGTTTGGTCACAATCGAAGGCGGCACGGCGGTCAGGAGGGCAATCTGTAAATTTGTACAACCGGATCGCTCGTCGTCGCGACAAAGACTAGCGGGTGACGGGAGACCGCGTTCTGTGAGCCAGGGTTGATGCAACTTTGGGAAATACAACTGGACGGCCTGGGTCAGATATCGCTTCCCGCCGCGACAGACCACTTTCTGTATGACCGAGCCTTAAATCTAGCTGGAAGACCTTCACAAGTGAGCAAAATTTCACTCGTTTCTAGTGAGTCTGCAGTCAGAGATGGTCAAGCCAAGCTCATGCCACCGTGCGATCTGCGAAGAAGCGTTGGTTCGAGTGTGGCCACGGGTTTTGGTGTGTGTTGCCTTTGACCAGAGGTATGTTAACGTCGTGGAGTAGCCGTGAGCGTTAAATCACTTACCATGACCACGATGGGGAGCTGCGGTGAGTTCAGAGATTGAAGGTTTATAGAAAACGATGGCAGGACTGTCGCTTCTTTAAATGATGTGGTGTTGCGGTTAGCAACTTGGCTGTCGTCCCGGCTCTACTGAGGGCTGGAACGGGCTGCACTCAGCATCGTGAGGTAAAACTGATAAGAGGTGGGTTTCATTCCCACCTCAGCCGTTCTGGAAGGGGTTTTCCGGGGTTTCCCACTTCTAAAAATGCCGGGATGGTTTCTAACTTAACGCCACAGCGACCTCCTCCTTTCTGAATTACAAATAAGTTACACACGCTACTACAGACACAACAATATCACAGATTATCAGACAAATTTTATATATGCATGGGGATGAATGACCACGATGTCCAACCCCCTCAAATGAAGCAACAACAACTTAGTAAGAGCAAAAATTGCTTACCTTAGTCAGTGATGTCCTTCCAATTTTCGGTACCGGTGTATACAGTTATGTCAGTCCTCGTGTTGGAGCGTGGGCTTATATGCAGGAGCCCATATTGATATTAGTAATTAACACATGTTAGGACTTGCCAAGGTGGGCGCTCCATATCAGTAACCTTGTGATAAGTCACATGGGGGCGAAATGATGCTGCCCCCATCCTATCCGTCAGTTAGCAATCAGTACCATTGCTGTCGTGATGGATGTTATTACTTCAACTTACACAATTCAGCAAGTAGACTTTCTCCCTACTGTATGGGACAGGGTAGCACAACACATCGCAATGAAAACGAATCCCTCGCAAGAAATTAAGGCGCAATAAGCATAACAGTGTTCTAAATCTTACCACTCGAAAGCGCAGCGTAAGGCCCTGGGCTCGGATGGCGAGTGGGTTCGAACTTCACCGTCGACTGTCATTAAAGTGGTTTCCCATTTTCAACTCCAGGCAAATGCCGGGAGAGTACTTTCTGATGGGCCACGGCTGCCTCCTTCCAACTCCTAGCCCAGTTTCATTCTCCTTCATTCATTTCATCCCTCATGATCAACTCTTCCGATGAGTTTGGAATCAGGAAGGGCAACCGGCCGTAAATATTACCTACTACATATACATTTAACGCATCTCATCCCTGATCCTGTCGAAACTGTAAACATACGGTACATACAGTGTTCTGAATCTTAACGAGACCGTTTATTAAAACGTGAAAATGGATCAACTGGAAAACATGTTGTACGAAGGGAAAACTGTTTATAATAAAAATATCGTAAATCATAAACGAAAGAAAGAAAGAAAGAAAGAAAGAAAGAAAGAAAGAAAGAAAGAAATGGATTCCCATACGAACAACAAAATCAACAACAACATAATTGGCTGCTACTACTACACCTACAAGAATATTATTATTATTATTATTAAAATTATCATTATTTATTTAGGTTGTTTAGACCCATAGGATCGTATAACCCCACCAACCTGGACCCAATGTTTGGGAAGCCAGGCTCTGCCTGTCACAAGTCAGGACAAAGGGCGAGTGATAGAGGAGTAACACCTCTTTAAAAAAAACACTTGGTCCAGCTGATCCGGCTGGTAGTCCCTTGTAAGGGTCCCTTGCCAGGGTTACGGTGAAGACCTCAACGGCAGTTACAGTGGAGAGTATAATCCTCGGTACAGTGTAGATGGCGGATGTGGCAGCCCAGTGCACGGGATTAATTGAGTAAAAGGTATCATTCTCATTTTGGGGGGTAGATATCAGTTGTAGCGTCTGACCCGGAGCGGGCGGCTACACACGGCGTCTGTACCCCATGTTAGGGGCGGCCGAATTATATGCTGGCAGTAGCGTTAAAATGCCCTCAACGACAGACGAAGCGACCCGCCGGTTGAGGTATTTTCTGTCGCATCAATGGCTACGTCTCTTCTGAATTCGGAACATGCTAGGGCGTTCACCCAAAGCGACGCGCGCCACTTGCGCCCGAGTGACGTGAGAAATGAGCGAGGGTTACCTACTCATGAACGGGGTAGGTTAAAGAAGTTAGTTCAACCAAAACAACTAAGACTAAGATTCGCTACCCTCAATATTGGAACTTTGACTGGCTGACATCGTGAGCTAGCAAAAATGCTTAAACACAGGCGTGTCAACATTGCCTGCATCCAGGAGACCAAGTGGAGGGGTTCAAAGGCGAACGAAATTGGAAATGGCTACAAACTCATCTATCACGGTACCAGCACAGCACGAAACGGTGTAGCAATAATCGTAGACCAACACTACCGCAACAGTGTCACCAATGTCAACAGGGTGTCAGATAGGCTTGTGTCTATCAAGATTGATTCAACAGAAATCACTGCCCACATTATATCTTGCTACGCACCTCAAACTGGATGTACAGAGGATGAGAAAGATGAATTCTGGAACAGTCTGGATACCCACCTTCGAGCAATCCCCCAGGATGAGTCCATTATTCTTGGAGGAGACTTTAATGGACATGTTGGGTCTCAGCGTGAAGGATATATGCGATGCCATGGAGGACATGGGCTTGGTGTGCGCAATGATGACGGATGTAGGATACTTGACTGTGCAGAAGCTCATAACTTGATTGTGACCAACACATATTTCAAAAAGAGGCTAACACATCTGGCTACTTATACCAGTGGAGGACATGCTACTCAGATCGATTACTGGCTAGTTCGGCAACAAGATATGAAGCTGGTGACAGATACCAAAGTGATTCCGTATGACAGCGTTGCCCCTCATCACCGATTGCTTGTCCTTGATATTCAGAAAAACGTTAAGCGACCCAAAACGAAACCTAAAACTGGGCCTGAGCGTATCAAGTGGTGGAGATTGAATGCCCACCGCAATGAGTTGGTCACAGCCTTGGCAAACTTCTCCGTGAAGTCTGATCAATCAGTTGATGGCATGTGGAGGGATGCTGTGAAACAGATACATCAGGCGGCGAAAGAAACTATGGGAAACACCATACCCGGACGAAAATACATTGATAAACACACCTGGTGGTGGAGTGATGAAGTCAAGCAAGTTATCAGGGAGAAAAAGATGGCCTATAAGACTTGGTGGAACTCGCGTCTTGATACTGACCTCCAGCAATACCGTAACCTGAAATCAGCAGCAAAAAGAGCAGTAGCTGCTGCAAAGGATAATTATTATCAAGACCTGTACGACAAGCTTGACACACCATCAGGAGAAAAAAATGTATATCGTCTTGCTAAGTCCCGTAATCGTTCAACTCAGGATATTGGGCATGTCATGCATATCAAGGATGCGAACGCTAAGCTTCTACGAGAACAGCAATCTATCCTCCAACGTTGGGCAGACTACTTTTTTGGCATCTGCAACGAAGAATTTCCACACCCACCAATTGCAAGTCCTGATCCTACCTTAGGACCCGTTCCTCCAATTACATCCGAGGAAGTAATGCTTGCCATTAGCAAGATGAAGAGTGGGAAAGCAACTGGCCCAGATGACTTGCCGACGGAAATATGGAAAATTCTAGGAAGGCCTGCCTCAGAATTCCTTGCCACACTCTTTAACCGGATCATTGCTGAGAACCAACTTCCCCATGCATGGACAACTAGCATAACAGTTCCAATCTGGAAGGGAAAATGTGATGTGGGTGACTGCTCAACTTATCGCCCTATTCGACTCCTCTGTCATACGTTTAAAATATTTGAGCATGTGCTTGATTGTAGACTCAGAAATATTGTCACTGTAACACCAAACCAGTGTGGGCTTGTTAAGGGATGCAGTACCATCGATGCTGTGCATGCCACACGCCTTTTAATGGAAAAGCACAGGGAGAGGCAGCGGAGTGTACACCTGGCATTTCTCGATTTAGAGAAAGCTTTTGACCGTATCCCTCATGATCTTATTTGGCGAGCTCTTTTCTTTGCCATGGAGTCCCTGAGGAATATGTAAGCCGGGTGCAACTTCTGTATCGCAATGCCACTAGTGTAGTTCGGAGTCCAGCTGGAGTCTCCCCACCTTTTGAAATCACTGTGGGTGTTCATCAGGGTTCTGCTCAATCACAGCAACGGCGGACATACAGACCTCACATCCCTGGACCCTTCTCTATGCGGATGATGTGGTACTTGCCCAAAAAAAACGCCCTGAACTCCAGCACAGGGTTCAAACGTGGAACGACAGACTGGCTGAAAATATCTCAACACCTCAATATCCAGAAGACAGAATACCTGGAATGTGGCCCCCAAACTAGAGGTACCATCAGTATCAGCACAGCACAGAAAATCTGCAGAAGACCATGCATTTTAAGTACTTAGGGTCCACTGTCACTTCAAATTGTGACGCCACTCCTGATACTCGGATGGGGGTAAACGCAGCCTGGCTCAAGTGGAGACAAGTCACTGGAGTTCTCTGTGATAAAAAGATGCCTCTGCATTTAAAGGCAAAGGTCTATAAGTCTGTGGTACGCCCAGCAGCCATCTATGGGACTGAATGTCGCCCTATGACCAAACAACATGAGCAAATTTTGAATACGATGGAAATGAAGATGCTCCGATGGTCGATGGGGCTGACCCGATTTGACCACGCAAGGAAAACAGACGTCCGGCGAAGATTTGGTGTTGCTCCAATTGTCGAGAAGGTGAGGGAGGCTCGTCTACGCTGGTACGGTCACGTCATGAGAAGACAGAACAACTCAGTTGCCAAAAGAGCACTCCACATCAACCCAGGTGGATTAAGACCACGTGGAAGACGTGCAAAGCGATGGACTGACAACATTAGGGATGACATGCACGCTGTTGGTCTAACACCAGAAGATGTCAACGACCGAAAGAAGTGGAGGAGATGTAGCAAAGTAGCAGATCCCGCAAGGGATTAATGCTAGGAAGAAGAAGAGACCCATAGGATCTTATAAAACAAATTATGACCTGCTGTTATTTTTCTTGTTCTTTCAAAACTCTCTCATCATTTCGCTATGTCGAACTCAACGCTCCATCCTTTCCCGGATCTCGTTGGTCGATCATCAGGTGTAACTTCCCAACTGTGGATCTTATGTCAATGTCATTTGATCCTCGATGTCTATTGGTATGATATCAATTTGGACGTGAGTAATCGAGATTGTTGTCATTTTAAGTTTCCTTTTAAGTATGTCAGAATTCCCTTTGTTAATCGCTCGTCATTCAGTCTCATGATGTGACCGTAAAGTCTTAATCGTCATTTGCGGAAACCTGTCTCGATGTTGGAGTATATCTCTGTGATTGTGTGATTATTATTATTATTATTATTATTATTATTATTATTATTATTATTATTATACACCAAAATTTAGTTGCAATCTTTTTTTTGCAAGCACCAATTGTAAAAGGTAAACATTGCCATTCCGGTAACCCTTACATTTCGGAAGTACAGTGTCAAATAGTTAGTTATTGTTGTTGTTATAAGGGGCAGAACCGAAAGGTCATCTGCCCCTAGGGTCTTATATATGCACAAGAATGTAAATATGCAGATAAGTGAAGACTTGTCAGTTTCCAGCTTACATTGAATATCCCCTAAACAAGAAGGCAGAACTGGTACCTATTTACTCACACGCACACATAGTAAGAGCAAACACTTAAGTGGTATCCTCGCAATTTATGGTACCTGTGTATAATGTCGGTCCTTGGCTGGTGAGGATTTTCCTCCTCTAAGTTGCTCTTCCTGATGCCATCTCCTCTTTGAGGCCTCACTGATCCATACTCTCTTCATCGACTCCTCTGCTGCTCTTCCTGGTAGTTGGGTGCATATATACATATATATATATATTGAACCCGCTGAGCTATGGTTCATGTGATATTTTTTTTATAACAGAACATTTATGATGGGATGTTGTACCTTTGAACACACCCAGAAAGCCACGTGGAGCTGAGAGATCACGCGATACTCTTTGAAGTAGCGCTGAATCGCACTTTTGACTTTGGTGAAATCTGCTAATTATTTATCTGAGGTCTTATTAATTAATTTTATCTTTCCACAAGACTCAGAATATTCCATTTCGTCATGCTGCATTATTAAAACATTTTGGAGAATGTTATTATTACTTAAGGTAAGGTAATACCCTTGCAGATACGCAAACAGGAACGTAAGTAGTCGCTCAACGACTTCGTTTTGACGACTTACTTTCTAGAGACACCCAGTGCCTTGCACTACGTCTGGAGAATCCGCCCTGTGTAGGCGTGGAATTGTATTTGTCCTAAAAGACGTAGAGAATATCCGCTGTTGAGCGTTGAAAGTGATTATCAGGTGCCATCGAGCACGCGAATACTACTATTCACTGTTATCCAAGCACAGTGAGCCACAGAAGAATTTTGGGAAATAATAATTGGCAAGTATAGTGAATTGCATAACATTGCCGTAACACCACATTTTGTACCCACGTGTATGTGGAGGGCCAAATGCCTAGTGGAAAATATACAGGTAAAAGTGTTACAACTATTATGAATAAGTGTGATTATGATTATATAACGTATTTAAATTGCCAAAGTGAATTTATCATTTCAAAAACGACACATAATTCACGGATGCTGCGTGATATAAAAGTAGCGTCACTAGCACGTGCAGAATTATAAAACAGTGTTAGCTCACATGTTAATTCACATCTACGAGATTAAGGCTGTGTCATATACTACAATCAAAGCCTATAACATTTACGACGAACACTATATTTTTGAAAGTGAAAGAATGAATTATTACGCAACTTATTTCACTATCCACGTGATTGGACTATTCTTCACCATGTTAGAGACAGTCATCATGGGCTAATACCATCACGGTATGAGGGTGATGTTTCTACGGGAACCAGCATGATGGTGGAACTTCCAGGACAGCGAACGAGAAGGAAGGAACCCAGGATGCCATTTCCAGGCATATCCAGCACATCCATGAAGTTGTCGACAGGGACAGATCGAACCCTGGTTTTTGGAGGAGTCCAGATGGGAATCCTTATGAGGATAATACCGTTCCAGAGAGCCAGAGAGGATTTTGTACAACCCTTGTTGTTGAATAGAGGGCTGAGTGAGAGCTTCTCCATTTCATGAGTTTTTGGATACCCCTTTCTTGTTCTAGTTTCTGGTGGTATAGTAGATTAAATGTAGTTTGTGAACCAACCGAACTTAGTGTCCGCCATTTTTCTAGGTAGGGAATGTAACTAGTTTAATTAGATGTCATTTATTTCAGTTAGAGTGAGACACCCTTGGGTCAGACATTTCGGTCAGCCCTGGTGCAGCCTGATGAACGTCGTAGAACGTCAATGCCTATGTTTTGCTAAACGTGACCGTAGTCATTTGAGGCTACTTTGTTCAACCCTATTTGGGGTAATTTTCAAGTCTTTGCTGACTTTAGTTATTAACAAATTCACAAAGATATTTGATACAATGGTCCGGCTAGCTCAAAACAGTTGCCAGCGTTTCGCCCCAGTGTACCAATGGGCTCTTCAGTTGGTTATGGTACACCTCACCAAGACGCGTGGATAGTACATACTGTGAAGGCCACTGCAAGGCACAAATGTTGCCACGAGCAGCGCCAATGTACTACGGAAGTCAAAACTTCCTTTCAAAAATAATGTTAGCTTACCTTGCTAATCCATATTGGAAATATCTGTTCCAAAAGGAAACAGGATGTAAAATTGTCCGATTGAGCTATGTGCATTAACTTTAGTTATGGCAATCAGATGCCATGGTTATTAGTTAACTGCATTCTTTGCAGCCAGTCTTTGTTACACCCCTGACTGTCGTTAGAACGGTCGTATCAGTTAGGTAGTCAACTGTAATTACCAGTTTTGTAACTGCATTATATTTCATTTTGAATAAGCTCAGAAGCTATTCTTGGTCAAGTGTGAACCTTATAAGTAGAAGGAATGTTTCGTTGTCAAGCATCGAACCCAGTTCCTAACGTATCATTAAGCAGATCTAGAGTGTGAAATCTGCGTCACAATTATAATTTTGTTAGTGTCATGTGAAGACACGCATTTATTTGATGTTGTACAAGCAACTACTGAATTATATTTGAGAGCAAAGAGCTCCAGTAATAGTAACATTACTATCGTTTAGACGTCTTCGGTTTGGAAGACGGAATTGTATTATTGTATTCAGATTTATAGCGTGTTTTTAATACACGTATTCTTCGAGGTTTTTAACCTGTGGTAAAGTTTTTTTTATGAAGAGGCCAGATGTATAGTTTTATTTGTTTAAATCGCCGGCCTTGGAGAGTCAATGTGTTGTGTCAGTGAAGCACAGGAATGTTGAAACCTGCTAGCGACACATAAACTGGTTTGAGACCCAGTGCCCTTGAAAGCACGCCTGTTATATTGTGAGACGAAACTACTTTGACAGAGGACAGAATACGATTTGTATTCGCATTTCCTTTCATTGCAACTTAGCTTATGGAACTCAGTGTCCATTCCTGTATCTGATCACATGTTTTATAGGTTGTTTTTTGTTAGTTAAACGCACTGCTGCGTGTACCGTCGTTGACGTGTACAGTTATGTCAGGTTTTCTATAGTAAGTTGAAGGCTACCCTGTTATAGCAGGAAGTTATTGTATGAAGGTATTTTGTGTATGCCTTGTCCGGGATTGTTCCCGTTGACTAGATGTTATTGGAGGGTAACTTTAGTGTGCAGGCCCGTCCCAGAGTTATTGAACGCGAGCTTTGCGCCGCTGGTAACTTGTGTTATTGTGTGTCCGAGTTGTTAGTTCTCGTTTATTATATTCCGACTGTTGAGTCGAGGCTTTTTGGTGGAGAATGATCTCAGTGGAGACACTCCGTGCCCAGGCTATTGTCAATATTATTCGCCATAAACCAACGATAAACCTAAACCGACATCTTAGTAATAAAAACGCATAATTTTGGTAAAACAAAAGCTAACTAACGTATTCTTTCTATCTAACTTTGTTCTTTTGCATTTGGAACTGTTGACATAGCCGTGCAGATGAAGGTAATTTCCTTTTGTGGAAATGACAAGGACAGCTGACACTATTGTAGCGACCTGAATCTTGCACGAACCTTGAGTTTGTAGCTTGTGGAGCGCAGGCCATGCGATGTTAGACGTAGTCTTAACTACGCATTCGTCACCGTAACCACACACATATTAGATGACTATGGCTTACAAAGAGTAAACCATGGTGCAGGCAGGCATTTTAATAAAACTACTGTGTCTATTTCATTACTTATTTATGATGTACAAGTGTATAAATCCTACATGTTACCTTATTGTGTGCTGTTAGAACATAGTTATTAAGCATAATTAAATGTTTTTTTACATGGCTGTACACTTAGATTTGAATGTAACTGTTTTCTGTTACGGACGTCATCGCCGTAAACTTTGTTATTAACCGATAGGACTTAGCTAGATGAACTAACGTTAAATGTAAATGTTGAAATGGTATCATCCTAACTTAGATTTGTTTTATAATAATAGTTTTAATGCAGCCAATGGCCATTGAAAAAGTAAAAAATGCAATGCAGGTACTGTCAGTCGCTACAAAATTGCGTCAGGGAAGTTAATCTTCCTTTACAATATGCCACATGATATCGATCACAGGGCTCGCTACACAATTCACATATGCATGTAGCTGCATTTGGAGTGTGAAAGTCTTTTCTTCCACAACACCTGAAATGAAATCCATGGACTGCGAAACGCGTCACAGTGTGTCGTAAATCGTAGTCTGCTCCCTTCCAGTCAGACGATAACATCGCTTCTGTCCCATAGAAGTCCAACCATATTTCTCTCTTTTTTGATTGAAATTCCGCAAGAAGTTCCTGATAGGCAGCGCTAGATGGAAGCTGCATTTGTAGTCTGATTTTTTCAATACAGAATGGCTCTGCAGACAGCTCATACATTAGCCGGTACGGAGTAAATTTTGATACACACAATGCTTTCTTTAGGAAGATAGACTTTACTTGCTCTATTTCCTTTAAGTTGGTTTTGGTCAGATGAGGCCAGATCAGTTCCAGACCGTAGGTTAAAATAGGTGTCAGTGTGGAAACAAAGAGCTTCATAGCAGTAACTAAAGATAGTTTACGCAAATGCTGTTTGTTGTTCATAGCTATTAGTGCAGCAGTCGCTCTGTTTCTCACATGCATTGTGAAAGAAGTTCCTGTCGTCTGGAAAAATTAACCCTAAATAGTTAAAATTCTTGACGGTTTTTATCGGTAAATCTCCAGGTCTGTAATAAATCTTATCTCTATTCGAAATCATTCCTCCCTTATGGAAGACCATGTGGGCTGTTTTATTCTCGTTGATCTGTAATTTGTTCCTCTCGGCCCAGAGAAGCAGACGATCCATACAATCCTGCAGAACTTCCAAACTCTTTGCTCCAATTACTACATCATCTGCGTATATATAAAGAGATATCTTCTCTTCCAAAGACTCGAGGATACCCGTGATGTCAGCAGTTGAGAGAATGAACAGCAGTGGACTGATTGGGTCACCCTGTAGGACACCATTTATCTGTTCAATAGGCTTTGAGAACTGAAGGCCATCGGAGATAAACACGGTATTGTGATGTAGAATGTTGGTTATTATCAGTGTCAGATAATCAGATTCACCGAGCATAGTCTGAAGTTTCTCAACTATGACCTGTCGACTCAACAGGTCGAAGGCCTTCTTAAAATCCACAAAGATGGCGTGAAATTTACCTCTATGGTAACGAAGTGCCTCATCAATATCTGACAGTAGGTTTCCAATTGCCTGTAGAAGTTGATTTACCTTTCTGAAAACCAAACTGTTGGTCTGGGATCTTGTCAGAAACTTTTTCTGTCAGTCTGTCCGTCAGAATTCTTGTGAATACTTTGAATATTGCGTTCTCGAGCGCTATTCCTCTATAAGAATCCGGAGAGTCTGCACTTCCTTTCCCTTTATAAAGTAGTTTGATAAATGACGTTCTCCAGGATGACGGTATTGTACAGGCTTCAAGACACTTATTGAAAAGTGTAGGCAATATGTCACGAAAGTAAGGCAAAGCCTCCTTCAAGTGTTCATTAAATATTTCATCAGGCCCGGGGGGACTTGCCAGCTTTAAGACTGAGTATAGTTTTCACAACCTCCAACTCAGTAATTGGAGGGAAATCAGCTTGTCCATGAAGAGTCGTTACCCTGCAAGAGTTACCGGTATTGAAAATATTCTGGAAATGCCTTTCCCAAGCGTCCATACTGATAGTCTGCAAGAACTTCTGGGTTCTGGGCTGTAGTGCTAGAAAATGATTGTCCATCGCTCTCTTCACTAGTTTATTCCCTTCCTCTTCCAACCAAGCTGCTCTTTTCTCCATAAGGATTTTTTTGTAGGATCGTCTTAGGTCGCTATACCTCTTGAGGTTTTCTTCTGTTTTATAGTATCGAACAATATGAAGCAAATTTAGGACGTCTTTCCTTACCGAAAAACAGTATGCATCAAACCACGGTTGAGATTTCCTTTCTGTTGGAGGCATCCTAACTTGGGACTCCTTTATAATCTTTTCAAGACTGAATGCTGCAGCATCTATTTCTCCTTGTCTCGCCGAATCTAGGATGTGGTTTTTTGAAGTCATTAAAGTTTCTTCTAGGTAGTTGATGTCGAGGGAGCGTTTGATTATTACAGGCTTCCTTATGTTTCTTTCTGATGGTGCAATATTTACTTTAATTTTAGCAACGACTGGTAGGTGCTTCCTTAATGGTATCACAGAATTTGAGGAGAGTGTCTTGATATTAATTGTCCTAAGGTATGTGTTCGCAAAGATTAAATCCACTGAGCTCATACCGTTATGACATATATATGTTGGTGTTGTCCTGCTGTTTAATAGATAGAAACCTTCTGCCTCCAGAAATTCTACAACCATTTTACTTTTTGTACATTCCTTATCTACACGACAGTTAAAGTCTCCTGCTATGACTGATCCACGGTGGTGTCCAATAATTGACAGCATTTCTGATAGATTGTAAATGATATCCTGAGCGGAGTGTTTTGGGGGGAAATAAGCACAGACAATCGTCAGTCCTTTGGCATATATTGCTAATAGGTTTATGGTCCTATATACTAATTCGTGAGGAGTTAGCCATGGTCTAATTAAACACGATATCCCTCCACTTGGTCTCCCTCTATCTCCTTGTAGAGCAAGGTTATGACAGTTGTAATAGTTTTCAACATTAATGTTACTGGTTAGGAAAGTCTCCACTAAAACTACTATGTCTGCTTTGAAGAAGTTCGGTGTGGCTATTTTCATAATTGTATTGAGCCCTTCTACACTCCACAACATAATGTCGATAAGACCGTCTTTCCTGCTACTAAAAGAGGTCCACTCCTTGATTTCGCACGAATGGTCTGCGAAACCGACGCACAAGAATCCCTTTTGGCCAGAAATGAGGAGTCTCAATGTCTTCAAGGCGATTAAATGGTATCCCAATTTTGAACGCCTTGTTCATTCCTCGTGTTCTCAATTCCTCGCAAGTCATATGTGCTTTTTCAAGCCCTCTCGTCTGGAGGAAATTTCTAATTTTCTCTTCTGTGACACGGGAAGAGGGACGACCTACATATAGCCACGCTGTTCTCTCCCCCGCTTGCAAAAACTCTGTCCCTTCATCCCCAGTCCCTATTATAACTTGGGAGTGCTGGCGCGGACGTTTCCTCCTTTTCACAACCTGGGTAAAAGCTCCAGCGTCCTCATCGTCAAATTCTCTTCCTTCTACGCTAATGAACCCATTGCTGGTATTTGATTCGGCCATTATTCCACCCTTATCACCTTCAGGTTCTTTCTGTACGTACTGCCCCACTTCTATGAAGGAGCGGTGTTTGTAGTAACTTCGGGTTCCACACGCTGTCCTTGGGTATTACTAATTACCGGTGATCCTGATTGGCTCTGATTATTTCTTCGTCGTTATGGAATTCTGTTAACTATTTCGTAAGAGCTACCTTTGACGGATGCCTGATTTAGCTTGTGAATTGCATCAGACAAGCTATTTAATTTTGCGTTCGCGTCAGTTTTGATGGATTCTATTTCATTCCGTAATCCCTTACTTGCATTGAACAGTTGAAAATCCTGTTCACATTTATAGCATAGCCATAGAAGCTTAGACTTCCTCTTGTTTGATGTTTTAAGAGCATTGAATTGCCCCTGTTGTAATTCTGTGCAGCTCAAGTGGTGCCATCTCTGGCACACACCATCACATGCGACGGCTAACTCGTCTTCACATATTCTTTCACAGATGGGGCATACATCAGTCAACTCATGCGATGTGGATACATGTTGGATGCTTATGTCAGGCATATTTACTGGGATTCTAAGAGGGCGGTGATAAAATGTCAAACTTGTATCCAGTACCCACTAAAGTACTTAAATTAGTCTCTTAATTGATGATTCTATAGGACTTAACAAAACATTAATGATTCCTGACTTACACGGATATAAACTTCTCTCCTAATAATATTCACCGATTCATATACACACTATTTTTCAGTTAATCCACGAAATATCAACTGCTTATACTTCACTGGTTGCACGCCATTCAATTGTTAACAATTTGTTTTGCTACCCTGTTAAATGTAAATTCAGATATTAGCTTGATCTTGTAACTTGAACTAGGGACTTGCGTCGTACCATTTTCCTAGCGTTGCTGTTGTTGCTTTATTATTATGAGTTAGATCTTTCGCGAGGGTTTTCCGTAACTTCTCAGGTAGCGACCTGCTCTTTATTTTTTTTTGTTTATTAGCTTGCGGACTAGCCGATTGTAACCTTCCGAACTAGGCTAGGGGCTTGTGAATTTTATCAATAAATTTTCACGGTGTTTTACAAAAGTCTGGAAGTTTATTTTCTCAGTCTAGTTTTTAAGGTGAACCTTTCCTTAGGCAGTCTATGACCATCGTCACCATGTACCACGATCCCTGTGGACTACGGACTCTCGTGCCACTTTAGCCTATTTGGAAGTTCACCTGATCCTCACGGCAATTAAATTATGTGCTCGACGGGTGAGATGTTAGGGAAGTCATTGCGGTTGTTGGCTATCCTGACAGCTCCAACCTTGACGGTTACATAAAATTAAGGCTGTGTCATATACTACAATCAAAGCCTATAACATTTACGACGAACACTATATTTTTGAAAGTGAAAGAATGAATTATTACGCAACTTATTTCACTATCCACGTGATTGGACTATTCTTCACCATGTTTGAGACAGTCATCATGGGCTAATACCATCACGGTGTGAGGTTGATGTTTCTACGGGAACCAGCATGATGGTGGAACTTCCAGGACAGCGAACGAGAAGGAAGGAACCCAGGATGCCATTTCCAGGCATATCCAGCATATCCATGAAGTTGTCGACAGGGACAGATCGAACCCTGGTTTTTGGAGGAGTCCAGATGGAAATCCTGATGAGGATAATACCGTTCCAGAGAGCCAGAGAGGATTTTGTACAACCCTTGTTGTTGAACAGAGGGCTGAGTGAGAGCTTCTCCATTTCGTGAGTTTTTGGATACCCCTTTCTTGTTCTAGTTTCTGGTGGTATAGTAGATTAAATGTAGTTTGTGAACCAACCGAACTTAATGTCAGCAATTTTTCTAGGTAGGGAATGTAACTAGTTTAATTAGATGTCATTTATTTCAGTTAGAGTGAGACACCCTTTGGTCAGATATTTTGGTCAGCCCTGGTGCAGCCTGATGAACGTCGTAGAACGTCAATGCCTATCTTTTGCTAAACGTGACCGTAGTCATTTGAGGCTACTTTGTTCAACCCTATTTGGGGTAATTTTCAAGTCTTTGCTGACTTTAGTTATGCCAATCAGATGCCATGGTTATTAGTTAACTGCATTCTTTGCAGCCAGTCTTTGTTACACCCCTGACTATCGTTAGAACGGTCGTATCAGTTAGGTAGTCAACTGTAATTACCAGTTTTGTAACTGCATTATATTTCATTTTGAATAAGCTCAGAAACTATTCTTAGTCAAGTGTGAACCTTATAAGTAGAAGGAATGTTTCGTTGTCAAGCATCGAACCCAGTTCCTAACGTATCATTAAGCAGATCTAGAGTGTGAAATCTGCGTCACAATTATAATTTTGTTAGTGTCATGTGATGACACGCATTTATTTGATGTTGTACAAGCAACTGCTGAATTATATTTGAGAGCAAAGAGCTCCAGTAATAGTAACATTACTATCGTTTAGACGTCTTCGGTTTGGAAGACGGAATTGTATTATTGTATTCAGATTTATAGCGTGTTTTTAATACACGTATTCTTCGAGGTTTTTAACCTGTGGTAATGTTTTTTTATGAAGAGGCCAGATGTATAGTTTTATTTGTTTAAATCGCCGGCCTTAGAGAGTCAATGTGTTGTGTCAGTGAAGCACAGGAATGTTGAAACCTGCTAGCGACACATAAACTGGTTTGAGACCCAGTGCCCTTGAAAGCACGCCTGTTATATTATGAGACGAAACTACTTTGACAGAGGACAGAATACGATTTGTATTGGCATTTCCTATCATTGCAACTTAGCTTAAGGAACTCAGTGTCCATTCCTGTATCTGATCACATGTTTTATAGATTGTTTTTTGTTAGTTAAACGCACTGCTGCGTGTACCGTCGTTGACGTGTACAGTTATGTCAGGTTTTCTATAGTAAGTTGAAGGCTACCCTGTTATAGCAGGAAGTTATTGTATGAAGGTATTTTGTGTATGCCTTGTCCGGGATTGTTCCCGTTGACTAGATGTTATTGGAGGGAAACTGTAGTGTGCAGGCCCTTCCCAGAGATATTGAACGCGAGCTTTGCGCCGCTGGTAACTTGTGTTATTGTGTGTCTGAGTTGTTAGTACTCGTTGATTATATTCCGAATGTTGAGTCGAGGCTTTTGGTGGAGAATGATCTCAGTGGAGACACTCCGTGCCCAGGCTATTGTCAATATTATTCGCCATAAACCAACGATAAATCTAAACCGACATCTTAATAATAAAACGCATAATTTTGGTAAAACAGAAGCTAACTAACGAATTCTTTCTATATAACTTTGTTCTTTCTCATTTTGGAACTGTTGACATAGCCGTGCAGATGAAGGTAATTTCCTTTTGTGGAAATGACAAGGACAGCTGACACTATTGTAGCGACTTGAAGCATGCACGAACCTTGAGTTCGTAGCTTGTGGAGCGCAGGCCATGCGATGATAGACGTAGTCTTAACTACGCGTTCGTCACCGTAACCACACACATATTAGATGACTATGGCTTACAAAGAGTAAACCAAGGTGCAGGCAGGCATTTTAATAAAACTACTGTGTCTATTTCATTACTTATTTATGATGTACAAGTGAATAAATCCTACATGTTACCTTATTGTGTGCTGTTAGCACATAGTTATTAAGCATAATTAAATGTTTTTTTACATGGCTGTACACTTAGCTTTTGAATGTAATTGTTTTCTTTTGCGGACGTCATCGCCGTAAATTTTGTTAATTGATAGGACTTAGCTAGATGAATTAACGTTAAATGTAAATGTTGAAATGGTATCATCCTAACTTAGATTTGTTTTGCTACCCTGTTAAATGTAAATTCAGATATTAGTTTGATCTTGTAACTTGAACTAGGGACTTGCGTCGTACCATTTTCCTAGCGTTGCTGTTGTTGCTTTATTATTGTGAGTTAGATCGTTCGCGAAGGTTTTCCGTAACTTCTCAGGTAGGGACCTGCTCTTTATGCTTGTTTGTTTATTAGCTTGCGGACTAGCCCATTGTAACCCTCCGAACTAGGCTAGGGGCTTATGAATTTTATCAATAAATTTTCACGGTGTTTTACATAAGTCTGGGAGTTTATTTTCTCAGTCTAGTTTTTAAGGTGAACCTTTCCTTAGGCAGTCTATGACCATCGTCACCATGTACCACGATCCCTGTGGACTAGGGACTCTCGTGCCGCTTTAGCCTATTTGGAAGTTCACCTGATCCTCACGGCAATTAAATTATGTGCTCGACGGGTGAGATGTTAGGGAAGTCATTGCGGTTGTTGGCTATCCTGACAGCTCCAACCTTGACGGTTACATAAATTGGCGCCCAACTCATGTGCCGACGTTAACGTGGTGACCCTCAGTTCCATGTTATTTTGGAGGATCTTAATGTGATTAATGGTAAATTGACAGGACTGGGACGAACTTAGAAAGTCGTACTGCAGATCAATTGACCGCATGGCATTCATGTTTGATAGAAGTCCATGGGGTGAGGCTTCAGTGTTAGATAAATGAAGGATAGGATTTTCTTTGATGATGCCTCATCCTGAGTAAATGTAATACTTTGCTTTGCTCACCGTTGTCTTTGTAAACGTAGAAGCACTTAGTTTGCATACCCCAGCTGTACTCGTGATATTTATATAAATGAAACAAGCTTTATACCACCAAGTAACTAATCATAGCTGTAAGTTCCAGTAGAGATTGATCCCTCACTTTCTCATATATATTTCTTGTCAATGGATGAGGAAACTCTTTGTCGTGTGCTTGGAGAGATGATGGCAGGTGTGAATGCCAACCTCCAGCAGATTACTGCTGATTTAGGTGAAGTCAGAGGTGACTTAGGTCAGAATACTCAAGCTGTCAATACTGTAAGTGGTCATGTGGACCAAGTTAGCCAGGAAGTCAATAATGTAAGTGGTCATGTAGACCAAGTTAGACAAGAATTAGAGGTTAACACCAGATCTATAAACAATGTTAGACAGGACTTAGAAGTCAACACTCAGTTGATTAACAATGTTAGTGGTCATGTAGATCAAGTAAGACTAGATTTAGAGGTTAACACACAGTCCGTTAACAATGTTAGGGCTGATTTAACTCAAGTCAGGGCAGACATGGACGCATATAGAGTCGAAGCTAGAAATGATCTTACGGCAGGTTTAGCGGCTGTTATGGTTGATGTCATACGACACCATCAGGAGGCTAACCAGCGCGTAGATTGCTTAACCGACCAGATGAATAGAGCTAGGGAGGATGTGCAAAACCGATTGGAGGAGCACACAGCTCAAATTCAAACGACAATAAATAGAGTCCAGATAGATATGAGAGCCGACCTGGAACACACTCGGGAAGAATTTGGGACTCGACTGAATCACGTCGAGGGATTTATGGACAATGTGAAAAAGGACATGGCAACCATGAACATTGGATTAATCCTGATGAGAGGTGCTGCCAATGCTGTTAATAACAACGTAAAGACGATCGTTGATGGCATGATGGAAGTCAAAGACGAACTCAACACCAACAGGAGAAACATTACTGAGTTGACGGAAACCGTAGCAAGCCTACGTGAAACAGTTGATGTTCATCGTGAGGAACACAAAATCGATCTCATGTTATTGAGGGGTGACCTCAACGAACACAAGACCACAGTGGAGGCTAAGGTAGCCGAGGTCAGAGACGATGTGGGAAAAATCCAAGAAAACGTGTCCAGAGTTGAAGGAGAGATCGATTCCTTACAAAAACGATTTGAGGAAGTCGCGGTAACCAAGAGGTTAGACCTCAGCTATAACCTCAGGACGGCCATACGCGAAGTAGACACGAACCTCAAGGGAAAAGTCGATAGGATCGAGCTACAACTGAACGACTTAGGCAATAAAGTCGCAGCCAGAACCATCCCAGGACTTGAAGTCATAGAAAGACGTCTGGACAGACTCGAGACGCTTCCTAGAGAGAGACACTTACACCCACAGATGGGAGAATCCCAGGAAACACCCGTATCTCAATCCGCAGGAATGATGCCTACCCATTTCCAACCCAGCGCGCCTATGGAATCGCAACCATCACAATTCACTGGTTCAGCGCAAAGTCAGACTTTGAACTTTGTCGCCCAACCGTTTCAACCAGCATCTAATCGACTTAGTCATGAGACTAACACACCTACGCATAGCTACATGCAGAATACATTCAGACCCGCACATACGCAGGGAAATGTCACTATAATTCGTTCGAGAGAGGAGCAACCAGCTCGCTTCTCAGGAACTGGAAGTGGTGTTACTCCAGTTGAATTCCTAGCCAACGTCGAAAGCTACTTGAGAGATACTATGGTAACTCCGGAGAGGGAACTCAGAGTTATAGAGCGATTGCTAGAGGGGCAAGCCAGCACCTGGTTTGGAGCATTTAGATACTCGTTTACAGGCTACCAGGATTTTAAAGAAGCTTTATTAAGGACGTATTGGTCGAGCGACATCCAGCAGAGCATCCGAGCTGAGATGTAAACTCGCAGATACAGTTCCAATACTCCTAGACGTTATGCGAATTACTTCGCGATACAGCTTGCGAAGCTTCGTTGTCTTCAGCCCCCGTTGTCTGAACAAGATTTAGTGAACACAATTGTTTGGCAGTACCCTGCAGACGTGCAACGTGTGTTGATTGCTGCAGGGGCATCCACTTTCCAGCAGTGTGACCAGATCCTGCGAAGGTTGGATGCGAACACGGAACAGTTCCCGACACACCGTCAGCATAAGGCTGATAGGCGCGAGGAGAGACATATAAATTAGACGACCGTCGATAATGTGAGCCAGACGCCACAACAGACGCAAACCCAAGAGATCTCTGGGCGACGTGATAACAACTACAATTATAACAGGAGAGAATGGAACAATACTCCATATGCTCGAAATCAACAAGATGACCGTCGGAGTCATTGGAACCGGCGATTCGACCGAGGGACGGACGACAACCGTCGTCATGAAAACAACCGCCGAGGGAACAACGCTAGAAATCAACAGCACGGAAGTATCCGTAGAGACTATCGATATAGTAGGGGATATGACAGAAATCGAGACACTAGATACCAGCCAGACAGAAATTGGAAAGGAAGAGCACGGGAGAGCCGTGAGTACCTTCAACAACTCAGAGAACTGCAAATCCGAGAAGAGGGAGAACAGAACCCGACTTCGAGGGAAAATAGAAATTCGGCGCAGGAGACGGAGCAGAACCAGCCCAGTACTTCTCGCCAGGACAGGGGAAAAAAACGCCGAAAAATCAATAGATTCTTGTTCGGTTGAGCACCGAGTAACTGCCACCATATAACTCTGGGAGCCAATCCAAGAAGACTTGTTGGACGAACGACGAACGACGAACCACAATTATGAATTGACGCGTCTACCCAAGATTGTAGCCACCTTGAATGGATGCAGCGTAGTCATACTCATCGACACTGGGGCGATGAT
The DNA here is from genome assembly GCA_946902985.2 of Meconema thalassinum. Taxonomy (NCBI): domain Eukaryota; kingdom Metazoa; phylum Arthropoda; class Insecta; order Orthoptera; family Tettigoniidae; genus Meconema; species Meconema thalassinum. The sequence continues at coordinate 533,844,341 of OX336390.1, read as the reverse complement.
TAGTGTAATTCCCGCCGAATGCCATGCCAGACTGAAAGCAAACTCTGAAGTGACAGATCTGCCAGTTTCAGCTGTAAGAGTCAGAGGTGTCATACCTGACCGCGTTGTGACGTGCAAAATCCAGATTCTATGTTCTCTGAAGATTTCGAGCCACGTGTACTTGCACGAATTTCTTGTAATGAAGGGCTTGCATCATGATGCCATATTAGGTGCAGACTTCATTAGAAAATATGATGGAATCATTGACATGGGACGTAATACGGTAGAGTTCAAGCCGAACGAACCCATTCAGATGAACCTAATTGAAGAAGAACCGGAATTCCTATCCGAAGTCGACGTAGTCGAAAAATTAAATGGCAAGGAAATTGAGGAGACACTAGATGCCGACGAAGAGGCAGAATCATTATCAGCACCCATACGAGAGAATCTTGATGCAATATTGAACGAATACAGGGACTTATTCGACACCACACCTGGTGAGATATTGGACTACGAGTACGATCTTGTGCCACTGGATGATTCCCCATTCCAGAAGAAGATCTGACCGATTGCCGAGAAACATCGCGAAGAAGCTGCTAAGAAAATCCATGATATGGAAGTAGCAGGCACAATCAAGAAGTCACCGACTCCTTTCTTGAATCCTATAACACCTGTGGTTAAGGTAGATGGAAGCTTGAGACTTTGTCTCGACGCAAGAACCTTAAAAGAACGCCTAGCTCCTGAGCACGATTGACCGCCCAAGATTAGGGACATTCTCAGGAAATTCAAGGGAAAGAGAATATTTTCATCATTGGACTTGGTGCAGTCTTATTACCATATCAGATTATCTGAGCATACTCAGAAATATACTGGATTTCTATTTGATCAGACCACTTATGTCTTTCGAAAACTACCTTTTGGATTGAAAAATGCCGGAGCTGCATTAATCAGAGAACTTGATGCCAAGCTGACTCCTGAAGTGAAGCAGAAGGTGATATGTTACGTGGATGACATCATCATAGCTTTGGAAACAGAGGAAGAGCATTTAAAGACATTACGCCTTGTTTTTGAGAATCTTCGACAGGCTAATTTTAAGGTGAAATTTGACAAGTGTCGATTCTTCCAGAAAGAAGTGAAATTTGTGGGACACATAATCAATGGAGAAGGATACAGACCAAATCCGGCAAATATCAGAACTGTTGCTGCATTTCCAACGCCAACCCGTGTGAAACACGTGAGACAATTCTTAGGAATTCTCCAATTCTTTCCTGCTCATTGTGAGAGGTATTCCGAGACTGTCGCACCACTGCAAGGTTTACTGAAGAAGAACTTCAAATGGACCTGGAATGATGAATGCGAGATAGCTTTCAGGAAAGCTAAACAGATGCTAGTGGACTCAATTCAGTTAGAATATCCAGATTATTCCCGGAATTTTATTCTAGAAACTGATGCATCTGCTATTGGAATAGGAGCCATCTTACTGCAGGAAGATGATGAGAAGAAACGTCATTACATCGCTTTCTTAAGTCGACGTTTGAGAGCACATGAAGCTCACTACTTCACTACTGAGATTGAAGCACTTGCAATTGTTTACGCACTTGAGTACTGGCAGAAACTTTTGTTAGGCCAGAGGATTATTGTGAGGACCGATCACCATGCGTTAACCTTCATATTACGAACAAGACTGGCAAGCGACAGGATCACACATTGGACGCTGTTTCTCCAACAGTTTGATTTGGAAATAGTTTATCGACCAGGCAGAGAGAATGTGTTGGCCGACATCCTCAGCCGGAATCCTGAAGCTACTGTTAATGCCATAGACATCGAGGGAGAATGCGAGGAACACCTTCGCCGACTTCATCATCTACCTGAAGGACAACGACGTGAGGAGGAACTCAGGCATATTATCCGTTTCCTAGAACGAAGAATGGATCTACAGGATGCTCATTATGCAAGAATTGCTGCTGTTGCAGATGATTACTTGATTTATCATCGTGTCTTATACAAGTTCGTAGACGAGGACTACACTCAACTGCGTGCAGTTATTCCTAGGAGATACCAAGAATCTGTTATTCTTATGGTACATTTATCCATTGGACATGGTGGAACAGACAAGACCATTGCAACTATCAAGGAATCTTTTACATGGAAAGAGTTAGGAGCCACCGTTAGACAGTGTTTACGTGCTTGCGACGCATGCCAGCGGATCAAGTACACGTCACACTTATTGAAAGAACAACCTAGACCAATACTCCCAACTCAACCTAGAGAGTTATATGCACAGGACCTGTATGGCCCAATACCTAAAGCTCGTCGCGGGAATCGCTACATCGTTGTAACTATTGATGTGTTCACGAAATATACGATGCTTCATCCGATTCAAAAAGCCACTGCACATCAGATTATTCAGAGGATTAGACTACAAGTAATACCGGTGGCAGGAAAGCCACAATTCCTGTTGACTGATCACGGATCACAGTACACCTCAGCAGAATTTGCCAATGCTATGAATGAGCTAGAAATAGGTCATGTTTTATCATCTATTCGCCATCCAGAGAGCAACCCAGCAGAATGCGTAATGTCTATTATTGCAAAATTTTGTCGATTATATTGTCAAGAAGAACACTGTCGATGGACTGAAGTCCTAGTTATTATGGCAAAATGTATTAATTCAACAGTCCATGAGAGCACTGGTCAAATACCTATGGTCTTGCATTTGAACCAGATGCCTCTGAGAATATGGGATCGTGTGATAGTAAATCCACCTTGTTTACAACCATCACATGCCAGCAGACTTTTAGCTGCGAGAGAAACTATGGACAGACAAGCTGCCAAGCGCTTGAGAAGAACTAGACGCCAGAGATTTAGAGAACCACATGTTGAAGGAGACCTTATCCTTATAAGGAGACCCGGAATTTCAAGTCCTATAGACCGCATATATGGAAAAATTTCTGTCTTTATATTATGGCCCTAGTCGTGTCCGACAGCCTTTGAACAATGGGAGTTATGATATAGAAGACATTAGGACAGGAGAGCGTATTGGAACATTCAATGCAGCAAATCTAAAAAAATATCACTTATGAATGAATTTTAAGGCAAATAAAAATGTTAACCTAACATTTTATTTGAAACGACGGAGAGGCAGATGAACCCTCTGAGCTATGGTCCATGTGATTTTTTTTAATAACAGAAAATTTATGATGGGATGTTGTACCTTTGAACACACCCAGAGCGCCACGTGGGGCTGAGAGATCACGCGATACTCTTTGAAGTAGCGCTGAATCGCACTTTTGACTTTGGTGAAATCGGCTAATTATTTATATGAGGTCTTATTAATTAATTTTATCTTTCCACAAGACTCAGAATATTCCATTTCGTCATGCTGCATTATTAAAACATTTTGGAGAATGTTATTTTTACTTAAGGTAAGGTAATACCCTTGCAGATACGCAAACAGGAACGTAAGTAGTCGCTCAACGACTTCGTTTTGACGACCTACTTTCTAGAGACACTCAGTGCCTTGCACTACGTCTGGAGAATCCGCCCTGTGTAGGCGTGGAATAGTATTTGTCCTACAAGACGTAGAGAATATCCGCTGTTGAGCGTTGAAAGTGATTATCAGGTGCCATCGAGCACGCGAATACTACTATTCACTGTTATCCAAGCACAGTGAGCCACAGAAGAATTTTGGGAAATAATAATTGGCAAGTATAGTGAATTGCATAACATTGCCATAACACCACTTTTGTACCCACGTGTATGTGGAGGGCCAAATGCCTAGTGGAAAATATACAGGTAAAAGTGTTACAACTATTATGAATAAGTGTGATTATGATTATATAACGTATTTAAATTGCCAAAGTGAATTTATCATTTCAAAAACGACACATAATTCACGGATGCTGCGTGATATAAAAGTAGCGTCGCTAGCACGTGCAGAATTATAAAACAGTGTTAGCTCACATGTTAATTCACATCTACGAGATTAAGGGCCGTATTCAGAGACATCACTTCAACTTAACTTTCACTTACATCTTACTTTCCTGTGTATACACGCCTGAGTTGGTATTCAGAGACCAAACTTAACTTACACTTAAGTGTGAACCTAGTCAAAAGTTAGTGAGATTCAAGATAGCTGACGACCAACCTTAAACCTCACTTCATTGCTGCAAATTGCCTGAATAACATTGTGATAACATCAGTTCAATGCGATAAAGTTTAGTTTACGATTGAAATGGATTTCGATGATGATGATGATGGATTCCAAGAATTCATGGATTACGCCCACGAGAATAATTTGCCGGTACCACGGGTGTATGTAAGGAATGGTGGAAATCCCTTCGATACTCTCACAGACAGTGAATTTAAAAGACGATACACGTTCTCTAAGGAATGCGTAAGTAACATTATAATGCCGCTGGTGATACCAGAACACGTTGGAGATCAGAACATGAGAGGACTACCATTGCCAGTACATATTAAAGTATTGACTGCTCTAACATTTTATGCAACTGGCAGTATGCAGGCAAGTAATACATAATATCATCACTACTTTAAAATTATCAATAACTGTAATTATTAATATTATTTTCTGTATTTGGTCCCTAATTATTATTAGTCCTACTCGTTTCGTAGTTACACCTGGCCAACCATAACCTCTCAATCCTACTTCAGTTTTACTCTCACATTCAATTTGTATATCTGCTAATGCTATTATTAATATTATTATTATCGAGTATCGAGAAGTAACGGTTGCTCTGCGACCAATTACGTCTATTGTGCTATTTCATGGGTTAGTAATGGTTGATGTAAAAGAATGGATGTATGGTAAGCTAAAATCTCAAAAACGATATTTTAGTAATATGAATACCATTAATAAGACACAGCATTGTTTTTACTTTTTCAGATCGTATGTGGAGATCTCCGTTGAATTAGCCAACCTTCTGTCAGTAGAATTATTGCTAAAATATCAGAATGTTTAGCTAGACATCTGGGAAGATATGTAAAATTTCCATCAACCCAAGAAGCTATTACCCATAACAAAAGGGCATTTTATGATATAGCAGGGTTTCCTGATGTTATGGGGTGCATTGACTGCACACATATTCCTCTTAGGAGTCCAGGATGGATGTCTCTCTCTTATAACTCGACAGAACTTTATATTAGACTAGACCTATTCATTTCCATCGCTCGCCTCTCATTATTCACATTACGACAAGATATATCATAAGCACTTGATCGTTCTCCAGCAACGTATAAATGTACAATTTGTGTGTGGTCCAAAAATGGAAATATTAAATATTGTAATTCGTTGGCCTGGATCAGCACATGACAACAGGATTTTTGAAAACAGTGCTCTTATGACTGCATTCGAGGAAAGGAGGTTAGGTGGAATTCTATTGGGTGACAGTGGATATGACCGGAAACAATACCTTTTTACACCAGTACTTCACACACAAAATGAGGCTGAAAACAGGTACAACCGTGCTCATACAAGGACCAGAAATATTGGGGAACGATTTTTTGGTGTCTGGAAAAGAAAATTATCATGCCTATAAAAGAAACTGAACACCAAACAAAGAACAACTACTCGTGTAGTAGCTGCTTGTGCTGTACTTCACAATATTGGTATAACTTATGGAAATGATGTTTACAATAATGTTGACTTTCCAGATAGAGTTGTGCCTGTCATGGCCTCAGAAGATAGACCCAGAGGGCAAGCAATCAGAGCTGCATTTATACAACGCCATTTTAATTAAATTACTTCATTAGCCTACATCTAATAACATATTAATGAGACAAGTTTTTCATCAACATTTTCTTTTCCAGTTCGTGTTTCTCTTTCATATGCTGCATTTCAAGAGCCATCTTTTGGCATGCCATGTCTGCTACCATCACTTTTGCTGCCATCTCTTTCATTCTTCGGGAATGAAGTTCTTTGTCTTGTAGTAGCAGTGCATCACACCTTTCTAGTCTCTTATCGGACTCCTTTATTATACCGGTAGCCGATTTTCTTGCCTCTCTGGTGGCTCCAGGGGTTGTCTTGTCTTGATCTCCTGGAACGAAGGAAATATAATTTAATTATGTTAATCATACATTTTCACATTACTGAAATAAGACTGCAAATAGGAGAAGTAGAATTTTAAATTATCTTACTAATCTGTGCAGAATTCTCGAATTCCTCCTGTACATCCGCCTGCAACTGTTCTTCATCCATTCCCAGGCTACCGTCGCTCAGTGGAACGTAAGCTCCACTGTTACATTTGTTGGCCACCAACGCCAGCGTGTCACTGTCAATGGCATCTTGAACCTCGATATCAATTGTGTCGATGCCATCGATATTAGGATCAGTGCTTCTACTAGATCCTGGACATGGACCCCCACCTGTAGTCATCCTCTGCCTCTTTTCCTGAGCCAGTTCCTGTTTTCTTTTAGTTTTCATGTTTTCCCAGCATTTTTTAATTTGCTGTGCTGTTCTCTGGAATAAAAACAATGTAAAAATATGAAACATTCATTTTTAGGTATTACAGGTAGAATACACGATGTATCCGTGATGATGTTACAAACTGTTCGGGATGATTGTGGAAGGGAAATGCATCCATTTGTGATAAGGACCCATAGTCCGGTAATGATCGAGTCAACAGTTATTAATAATCGCAGTTATTTAACGTCCGTCCTCAATTTTAGTTCTTAACAGATGCCAGGGTGGTGAAATTTCGTCCGGCAGGCGTTCCGTAATGTGCCAGAAGCCAACGAAATGGGGTTTGCACGTGTAAACACCCGTAAATGCCACAGAGCGTAGTTGGGTTTGACCCCGCTAACTTGCAATTAGTAGACCAACGCCACTTCCACTGCGACTTGCAGTCAAAAGTTAAACCAAATATCGGTCTGATACCTCCGACAGTGGAAAACATGTACTGTACTGTAATGTGGTACGATTGAAGGGTCGACACTCCCGACGAGCAGAAGAGGCTAGGAGGATAACTCAACTACTCCACTGCGTATTGACTGGATCGGTGTACGGTGTCTGTACTGTAGAATTCAGTCTGTGTTGACGAGTTGAAGTGGTACGCGCATTGACGCAGGGGGACGCCATTTTGTAGTTGTAGTTGTAGCCTAAATATAACAGCTTGTGAAACGTATGCAGGTAAACCGTATTAAATGAGGAGGATTTTGCTTATAACATGCGACTCGATCGTATCCGTACTATGTGTCAGTAGATTTACTGGCACGTTAAAGATCCCCTTCAGGGCAAAATTCCGGCACCCCGGTATCTCTATAAGCCTTAGTAGTTATAAGGGACGTAAACTCAATAGCATTATTTTTATTATTTCCGTACTATGGTTCCTTATCTCACATTGATCCATTTCCCTTCCTCCATCATCCCTGAAAGTTTGTAACATCATCACGGATACACCATGTAGAATAATGCCTAGTGCAGTAACCCTCCCACCTTATGCTAATTAAGTGCCTCACATCATGACTTATTAGTTTTTAAATACAAAATTAACTGTTTCCTCTGAGTACATACTAATATTGAGATGATACTGCAAATGTGATTTTTGTTCATTCTCAATTGGATATCTTCACTTTCATTTTATGGTATCAAAACAAACAATCTTTGTGGTAAATTATATCTACGGTTACCAATGTAACATTCTAGATACAGTTCATAGTACAGTATTATACACTTAAATGATTTAGAGATTGCACTTACCTTTGTATACCGGGAATTGAGATTGAACTCGTCAGTGATTTCTTGCCATTTCTTCTTCTTCATGGAAATCGACACGACGTCCGATTTCTTACTCTCCACGACGTCCCTATATTTAATAGCGAGTTCTTTTACGTAGACTTTTTCGTCGGCGGTAAAATATAGCCTTTTTTTATTTTCTTCCATTTCAATTTATCTTACAGACGCTACCAAACAGCAACAAGCAATACAGAACACTATCTTACAAGCAAAAGCAAACAACGATGACTGCCGTGTGTTTATCCCACCGCCTTCTCGATTAGAGGATCGAGACGGCAGTGGTTTACGCACGGAGCAGCTGTGCACTTGGAATATTGTTTCCCATAATGACGTCAGACACCAAGCACTAACTAGCTTTTGACTCAAATCTAACTTAGTCGAGTGAAAGCTAAGTTTCGTCTCTGAATACAAATTCGAAACTTCACTTCAAGTGGCCTAGCTTTTTACTTGACTAAGTTAAGTGAAAGTTAAGTTGAAGTGATGTCTGTGAATACGGCCCTTAGGCTGTGTCATATACTACAATCAAAGCCTATAACATTTACGACGAACACTATATTTTTGAAAGTGAAAGAATGAATTATTACGCAACTTATTTCCCTATCCACGTGACTGGACTATTCTTCACCATGTTTGAGACAGTCATCATGGGCTAATACCATCACGGTATGAGGGTGATGTTTCTACGGGAACCAGCATGATGGTGGAACTTCCAGGACAGCGAACGAGAAGGAAGGAACCCAGGATGCCATTTCCAGGCATATCCAGCATATCCATGAAGTTGTCGACAGGGACAGATCGAACCCTGGTTTTTGGAGGAGGATAATACCGTTCCAGAGAGCCAGAGAGGATTTTGTACAACCCTTGTTGTTGAATAGAGGGCTGAGTGAGAGCTTCTCCATTTCGTGGGTTTTTGGATACCCCTTTCTTGTTCTAGTTTCTGGTGGTATAGTAGATTAAATGTAGTATGTGAACCACCCGAACTTAGAGTCAGCCATTTTTCTAGGTAGGTAATGTAACTAGTTTAATTAGATGTTATTTATTTCAGTTAGAGTGAGACACCCTTTGGTCAGACATTTTGGTCAGCACTGGTGCAGCCTGATGAACGTCGTAGAACGTCAATGCCTACCTTTTGCTAAATGTGACCGTAGTCATTTTAGGCTACTTTGTTCAACCCTATTTGGGGTAATTTTCATGTCTTTGCTGACTTTAGTTATGGCAATCAGATGCCATGGTTATTAGTTAACTGCATTCTTTGCAGCCAGTCTTTGTTACACCCCTGACTGTCGTTAGAATGGTCGTATCAGTTAGGTAGTCAACTGTAATTACCAGTTTTGTAACTGCATTATATTTCATTTTGAATAAGCTCAGAAGCTATTCTTGGTCAAGTGTGAACCTTATAAGTAGAAGGAATGTTTCGTTGTCAAGCATCGAACCCAGTTCCTAACGTATCATTAAGCAGATCTAGAGTGTGAAATCTGCGTCACAATTATAATTTTGTTAGTGTCATGTGAAGACACGCATTTATTTGATGTTGTACAAGCAACTGCTGAATTATATTTGAGAGCAAAGAGCTCCAGTAATAGTAACATTACTATCGTTTAGACGTCTTCGGTTTGGAAGAAGGAATTGTATTATTGTATTCAGATTTATAGCGTGTTTTTAATACACGTATTCTTCGAGGTTTTTAACCTGTGGTAAAGTTTTTTTATGAAGAGGCCAGATGTATAGTTTTATTTGTTTAAATCGCCGGCCTTGGAGAGTCAATGTGTTGTGTCAGTGAAGCACAGGAATGTTGAAACCTGCTGGCGACACATAAACTGGTTTGAGACCCAGTGCCCTTGAAAGCACGCCTGTTATATTGTGAGACGAAACTACTTTGACAGAGGACAGAATACGATTTGTATTCGCATTTCCTTTCATTGCAACTTAGCTTATGGAACTCAGTGTCCATTCCTGTATCTGATCACATGTTTTATAGATTGTTTTTGTTAGTTAAACGCACTGCTGCGTGTACCGTCGTTGACGTGTACAGTCATTTCAGGTTTTCTATAGTAAGTTGAAGGCTACCCTGTTATAGCAGGAAGTTATTGTATGAAGGTATTTTGTGTATGCCTGGTCCGGGATTGTTCTCGTTGACTAGATGTTATTGGAGGGTAACTGTAGTGTGCAGGCCCGTCCCAGAGTTATTGAACGCGAGCTTTGCGCCGCTGGTAACTTGTGTTATTGTGTGTCCGAGTTGTTAGTACTCGTTGATTATATTCCGACTGTTGAGTCGAGGCTTTTTGGTGGAGAATGATCTCAGTGGAGACACTCCGTGCCCAGGCTATTGTCAATATTATTCGCCATAAACCAACGATAAACCTAAACCGACATCTTAATAATAAAACGCATAATTTTGGTAAAACAGAAGCTAACTAACGAATTCTTTCTATCTAACTTTGTTCTTTTGCATTTTGGAACTGTTGACATAGCCGTGCAGATGGAGGTAATTTCCTTTTGTGGAAATGACAAGGACAGCTGACACTATTGTAGCGACCTGAAGCATGCACGAACCTTGAGTTCGTAGCTTGTGGAGCGCAGGCCATGCGATGATAGACGTAGTCTTAACTACGCGTTCGTCACCGTAACCACACACATATTAGATGACTATGGCTTACAAAGAGTAAACCAAGGTGCAGGCAGGCATTTCAATAAAACTACTGTGTCTATTTCATTACTTATTTATGATGTACAAGTGTATAAATCCTACATGTTACCTTATTGTGTGCTGTTAGCACATAGTTATTAAGCATAATTAAATGTTTCTTTTACATGGCTGTACACTTAGCTTTTGAATGTAATTGTTTTCTTTTACGGACGTCATCGCCGTAAATTTTGTTAATTGATAGGACTTAGCTAGATGAATTAACGTTAAATGTAAATGTTGAAATGGTATCATCCTAACTTAGATTTGTTTTGCTACCCTGTTAAATGTAAATTCAGATATTAGTTTGATCTTGTAACTTGAACTAGGGACTTGCTTCGTACCATTTTCCTAGCGTTGCTGTTGCTGCTTTATTATTGTGAGTTAGATCGTTCGCGAAGGTTTTCCGTAACTTCTCAGGTAGGGACCTGCTCTTTATGCTTGTTTGTTTATTAGCTTGCGGACTAGCCCATTGTAACCCTCCGAACTAGGCTAGGGGCTTGTGAATTTTATCAATAAATTTTCACCGTGTTTTACATAAGTCTGGAAGTTTATTTTCTCAGTCCAGTTTTTAAGGTGAACCTTTCCTTAGGCAGTCTATGACCATCGTCACCATGTACCACGATCCCTGAGGACTAGGGACTCTCGTGCCGCTTTAGCCTATTTGGAAGTTCACCTGATCCTCACGGCAATTAAATTATGTGCTCGACGGGTGAGATGTTAGGGAAGTCATTGCGGTTGTTGGCTATCCTGATAGCTCCAACCTTGACGGTTACATAAAATGGCGCCCTACTCATGTGCCGACGTTAACGTGGTGACCCTCAGTTCCATGTTATTTTGGAGGATCTTAATGTTATTATTGGTAAATTGACAGGACTGGGACGAACTTAGAAAGTCGTACTGCAGATCAATTGACCGCATGGCATTCATGTTTGATAGAAGTCCATGGGGTGAGGCTTTAGTGTTAGATAAATGAAGGATAGGATTTCCTTTGATGATGCCTCATCCTGAGTAAATGTAATACTTTGCTTTGCTCACCGTTGTCTTTGTAAATGTAGAAGCACTTAGTTTGCATACTCCAGCTGTACTCGTGATATTTATATAAATGAAACAAGCTTTATACCACCAAGTAACTAATCATAGCTGTAAGTTCCAGTAGAGATTGATCCCTCACTTTCTCATATATATTTCTTGTCAATGGATGAGGAAACTATTCGTCGTGTGTTTGGAGAGATGATGGCAGGTGTGAATGCCAACCTCCAGTAGATTACTGCTGATTTAGGTGAAGTCAGAGGTGACTTAGATCAGAATACTCAAGCTGTCAATACTGTAAGTGGTCATGTGGACCAAGTTAGACAGGAAGTCAACAATGTAAGTGGTCATGTAGACCAAGTTAGACAAGACTTAGAGGTTAACACCAGATCTATAAACAATGTTAGATAGGACTTAGAAGTCAACACTCAGTTGATTAACAATGTTAGTGGTCATGTAGATCAAGTAAGACTAGATTTAGAGGTTAACACACAGTCAGTTAACAATGTTAGGGCTGATTTAACTCAAGTCAGGGCAGACATGGACGCATATAGAGTCGAAGCTAGAAATGATCTTACGGCAGGTTTAGCGGCTGTTAGGGTTGATGTCATACGACACCATCAGGAGGCTAACCAGCGCGTAAATTGCTTAACCGACCAGATGAATAGAGCTAGGGAGGATGTGCAAAACCGATTGGAGGAGCACACATCTCAAATTCAAGCGACAATAAATAGAGTCCAGATAGATATGAGAGCCGACCTGGAACACACTCGGGAAGAATTTGGGACTCGACTGAATCACGTCGAGGGATTTATGGACAATGTGAAAAAGGACATGGCAACCATGAACATTGGATTAATCCTGATGAGAGGTGCTGCCAATGCTGTTAATAACAACGTAAAGACGATCGTTGATGGCATGATGGAAGTCAAAGACGAACTCAACACCAACAGGAGAAACATTACTGAGTTGACGGAAACCGTAGCAAGCCTACGTGAAACAGTTGATGTTCATCGTGAGGAATACAAAATCGATCTCATGTTATTGAGGGGTGACCTCAACGAACACAAGACCACAGTGGAGGCTAAGGTAGCCGAGGTCAGAGAAGATGTGGGAAAATCCAAGAAAACGTGTCCAGAGTTGAAGGAGAGATCGATTCCTTACAAAAACGATTTGAGGAAGTCGCGGTAACCGAGAGGTTAGACCTCAGCTATAACCTCAGGACGGCCATACGCGAAGTAGACACGAACCTCAAGGGAAAAGTCGATAGGATCGAGCTACAACTGAACGACTTAGGCAATAAAGTCGCAGCCAGAACCATCCCAGGACTTGAAGTCATAGAAAGACGTCTGGACAGACTCGAGACGCTTCCTAGAGAGAGACACTTACACCCACAGATGGGAGAATCCCAGGAAACACCCGTATCTCAATCCGCAGGAATGATGCCTACCCATTTCCAACCCAGCACGCCTATGGAATCGCAACCATCACAATTCACTGGTTCAGCGCAAAGTCAGACTTTGAACTTTGACGCCCATCCGTTTCAACCAGCATCTAATCGACTTAGTCATGAGGCTAACACACCTACGCATAGCTACATGCAGAATACATTCAGACCCGCACATATGCAGGGAAATGTCACTATAATTCGTTCGAGAGAGGAGCAACCAGCTCGCTTCTCAGAAACTGGAAGTGGTGTTACTCCAGTTGAATTCCTAGCCAAAGTCGAGAGCTACTTGAGAGATACTATGGTAACTCCGGAGAGGGAACTCAGAGTTATAGAGCGATTGCTAGAGGGGCAAGCCAGCACCTGGTTTAGAGCATTTAGATACTCGTTTACAGGCTACCAGGACTTTAAAGAGGCTTTATTAAGGACGTATTGGTCGAGCGACATCCAGCAGAGCATCCGAGCTGAGATGTAAACTCGCAGATACAGTTCCAATACTCCTAGACGTTATGCGAATTACTTCGCGATACAGCTTGCGAAGCTTCGTTGTCTTCAGCCCCCGTTGTGTGAACAAGATTTAGTGAACACAATTGTTTGGCAGTACCCTGCAGACGTGCAACGTGTGTTGATTGCTGCAGGGGCATTCACTTTCCAGCAGTGTGACCAGATCCTGCGAAGGTTGGATGCGAACACGGAACAGTTCCCGACACACCGTCAGCAGAAGGCTGATAGGCACGAGGAGAGACATATAAATTTGACGACTGTCGATAAAGTGAGCCAGACGCCACAACAGACGCAAACCCAAGACAACTCTGGGCGACGTGATAACAACTACAATTATAGCAGGAGAGAATGGAACAATACTCCATATGCTCGAAATCAACAAGATGATCGTCGAAGTCATTGGAACCGGCGATTCGACCGAGGGACGGACGACAACCGACGTCATGAAAACAACCGCCGAGGGAACAACGCTATAAATCAACAGAATGGAAATATCCGTAGAGACTATCGATATAGTAGGGGATATGACAGAAATCGAGACCCTAGATACCAGCCAGACAGAGATTGGAAAGGAAGAGCACGGGAGAGCCGTGAGTACCTTCAACAACTCAGAGAACTGCAAATCCGAGAAGAGGGAGAACAGAACCCGACTTCGAGGGAAAATAGAAATTTGGCGCAGGAGACGGAGCAGAACCAGCCCAGTACTTCTCGCCAGGACAGGAAAAAAACGCCGAAAAATCAATTGATTCTTGTTCGGTTGAGCACCGAGTAACTGCCGCCATATTACTCTGGGGGCCAATCAAAGAAGACTTGTTGGACGAACGACGAACGACGAACCACAATTATGAATTGACGTGTCTACCCAAGATTGTAGCCACCTTGAATGGATGCAGCGTAGACATACTCATCGATACTGGGGCGATGATTAGTGTAATTTCCGCCGATTGCCATGCCAGACTGAAAGCAAACTCTGAGGTGACAGATCTGCCAGTTTCAGCTGTAAGAGTCAGAGGTGTCATACCTGACCACGTTGTGACGTGCAAAATCCAGATTCTATGTACTCTGAAGATTTCGAGCCACGTGTACTTGCACGAATTTCTTGTAATGAAGGGCTTGCATCATGATGCCATATTAGGTGCAGACTTCATTAGAAAATATGATGGAATCATTGACATGGGACGTAATACGGTAGAGTTCAAGCCGAACGAACCCATTCAGATGAACCTAATTGAAGAAGAACCGGAATTCCTCTCCGAAGTCGACGTAGTCGAAAAATTAAATGGCAAGGAAATTGAGGAGACCCTAGATGCCGACGAAGAGGCAGAATCATTATCAGCACCCATACGAGAGAATCTTGATGCAATATTGAACGAATACAGGGACATATTCGACACCACACCTGGTGAGATATTGGACTACGAGTACGATCTTGTGCTACTGGATGATTCCCCATTCCAGAAGAAGATCTATCCGATTGCCGAGAAACATCGCGAAGAAGCTGCTAAGAAGATCCATGAGATGGAAGTAGCAGGCACAATCAAGAAGTCACCGACTCCTTTCTTGAATCCTATAACACCTGTGGTTAAGGTAGATGGAAGCTTGAGACTTTGTCTCGACGCAAGAGCCTTAAATGAACGCCTAGCTCCTGAGCACGATAGACCGCCCAAGATTAGGGACTTTCTCAGGAAGTTCAAGGGAAAGAGAATATTTTCATCATTGGACTTGGTATAGTCTTATTACCATATCAGATTATCTGAGCATACTCAGAAATATACTGGATTTCTATTTGATCAGACCACTTATGTCTTTCGAAAACTACCTTTTGGATTGAAAAATGCCGGAGCTGTATTCATCAGAGCACTTGATGCCAAGCTGACTCCTGAAGTGAAGCAGAAGGTGATATGTTACGTGGATGACATCATCATAGCTTCGGAAACAGATGAAGAGCATTTAAAGACATTACGCCTTGTTTTTGAGAATCTTCGACAGGCTAATTTTAAGGTGAAATTTGACAAGTGTCGATTCTTCCAGAAAGAAGTGAAATTTGTGGGACACATAATCAATGGAGAAGGATACAGACCAAATCCGGCAAAGATCAGAACTGTTGCTGCATTTCCAACGCCAACCCGTGTGAAACACGTGAGACAATTCTTAGGAATTCTCCAATTCTTTGCTGCTCATTGTGAGAAGTATTCCGAGACTGTCGCACCACTGCAAGGTTTACTGAAGAAGAACTGCAAATGGACCTGGAATGGTGAATGCGAGATAGCTTTCAGGAAAGCTAAACAGATGCTAGTGGACTCAATTCAGTTAGAATATCCAGATTATTCCCGGAATTTTATTCTATAAACTGATGCATCTACAATTGGAATAGGTGCCATCTTATTGCAGGAAGGTGATGAGAAGAAACGTCATTACATCGCTTTCTTAAGTCGACGCTTGAGAGCACATGAAGCTCACTACTTCACTACTGAGATTGAAGCACTTGCAATTGTTTACGCACTTGAGTACTGGCAGAAACTTTTGTTAGGCCAGAGGATTATTGTGAGGACCGATCACCATGCGTTAACCTTCATATTACGAACAAGACTGGCAAGCAACAGGATCACACGTTGGACGCTGTTTCTCCAACAGTTTGATTTGGAAATAGTTTATCGACCAGGCAGAGAGAATGTGTTGGCCGACATCCTCAGCCGGAATCCTGAAGCTACTGTTAATGCCATAGACATCGAGGGAGAATGCGAGGAACACCTTCGCCGACTTCATCATCTACCTGAAGGACAACGACGTGAGGAGGAACTCAGGCATATTATCCGTTTCCTAGAACGAAGAATGGATCCACAGGATGCTCATTATGCACGAATTGCTGCTGTTGCAGATGATTACTTGATTTATCATCGTGTCTTATACAAGTTTGTAGACGAGGACCACACTCAACTGCGTGCAGTTATTCCTAGGAGATACCAAGAATCTGTTATTCTTATGGTACATTTATCCATTGGACATGGTGGAACAGACAAGACCATTGCAACTATCAAGGAATCTTTTACATGGAAAGGGTTAAGAGCCACCGTTAGACAGTGTTTACGTGCTTGCGACGCATGCCAGCGGATCAAGTACACGTCACACTTATTGAAAGAACAACCTAGACCAATACTCCCAACTCAACCTAGAGAGTTATATGCACAGGACCTGTATGGCCCAATACCTAAAGCTCGTCGTGGGAATCGCTACATCGTTGTAACTATTGATGTGTTCACGAAATATACGATGCTTCATCCGATTCAAAAAGCCACTGCACATCAGATTATTCAGAGGATTAGACGATAAGTGATACCGGAGGCAGGAAAGCCACAATTCCTGTTGACTGATCACGGATCACAGTACACCTCAGCAGAATTTGTCAATGCTATGAATGAGCTAGAAATAGGTCATGTTTTATCATCTATTCGCCATCCAGAGAGCAACCCAGCAGAATGCGTAATGTCTATTATCGCAAAATTTTGTCGATTATATTGTCAAGAAGAACACTGGCGATGGACTGAAGTCCTAGTTATTATGGCAAAATGTATTAATTCAACAGTCCATGAGAGCACTGGTCAAATACCTATGGTCTTGCATTTGAACCAAATGCCGCTGAGAATATGGGATCGTGTGATAGTAAATCCACCTTGTTTACAACCATCACATGCCAGCAGACTTTTAGCTGCGAGAGAAACTATGGACAGACAAGCTGCCAAGCGCTTGAGAAGAACTAGACGCCAGAGAATTAGAGAACCACTAGTTGAAGGAGACCTTATCCTTATAAGGAGACCCGGAATTTCAACTCCTATAGACCGCATATATGGAAAATTTCTGTCTTTATATTATGGCCCTAGTCGTGTCCGACAGCCTTTGAACAATGGAAGTTATGTTATAGAAGACATTAGGACAGGAGAGCGTATTGGAACCTTCAATGCAGCCAATCTAAAAAAATATCACTTATGAATTAATTTTAAGGCAAATAAAAATGTTATCCCAACATTTTATTTGAAACGACGGAGAGGCAGATGAACCCTCTGAGCTATGGTTCATGTGATATTTTTTTTATAACAGAACATTTATGGTGGGATGTTGTACCTTTGAACACACCCAGAAAGCCACGTGGAGCTGAGAGATCACGCGATTCTCTTTGAAGTAACGCTGAATCGCATTTTTGACTTTGGTGAAATCTGCTAATTATTTATCTGAGGTCTTATTAATTAATTTTATCTTTCCACAAGACTCAGAATATTCCATTTCGTCATGCTGCATTATTAAAACATTTTGGAGAATGTTATTTTTACTTTAGGTAAGGTAATACCCTTGCAGATACACAAACAGGAACGTAAGTAGCCGCTCAACGACTTCGTTTTGACGACCTACTTTCTAGAGACACTCAGTGCCTTGCACTACGTCAGGAGAATCCGCCCTGTGTAGGCGTGGAATTGTATTTGTCCTACAAGACGTAGAGAATATCCGCTGTTGAGCGTTGAAAGTGATTATCAGGTGCCATCGAGCACGCGAATACTACTATTCACTGTTATCCAAGCACAGTGAGCCACAGAAGAATTTTGGGAAATAATAATTGGCAAGTATAGTGAATTGCATAACATTGCCGTAACACCACATTTTGTACCCTCGTGTATGTGGAGGGCCAAATGCCTAGTGGAAAATATACAGGTAAAAGTGTTACAACTATTATGAATATGTGTGATTATGATTATATAACGTATTTAAATTGCCAAAGTGAATTTATCATTTCAAAAACGACACATAATTCACGGATGCTGCGTGATATAAAAGTAGCGTCACTAGCACGTGCAGAATTATAAAACAGAGTTAGCACACATGTTAATTCACATCTACGAGATTAAGGCTGTGTCATATACTACAATCAAAGCCTATAACATTTACGACGAACACTATATTTTTGAAAGTGAAAGAATGAATTATTACGCAACTTATTTCACTATCCACGTGACTGGACTATTCTTCACCATGTTTGAGACAGTCATCATGGGCTAATACCATCACGGTATGAGGGTGATGTTTCTACGGGAACCAGCATGATGGTGGAACTTCCAGGACAGCGAACGAGAAGGAAGGAACCCATGATGCCATTTCCAGGCATATCCAGCATATCCATGGAGTTGTCGACAGGGACAGATCGAACCCTGGTTTTTGGAGGAGTCCAGATGGGAATCCTGATGAGGATAATACCGTTCCAGAGAGCCAGAGAGAATTTTGTACAACCCTTGTTGTTGAATAGAGGGCTGAGTGAGAGCTTCTCCATTTCGTGAGTTTTTGGATACCCCTTTCTTGTTCTAGTTTCTGGTGGTATAGTAGATTAAATGTAGTTTGTGAACCACCCGAACTTAGTGTCAGCCATTTTTCTAGGTAGGGAATGTAACTAGTTTAATTAGATTTCATTTATTTCAGTTAGAGTGAGACACCCTTGGGTCAGATATTTTGGTCAGCCCTGGTGCAGCCTGATGAACGTCGTAGAACGTCAATGCCTATCTTTTGCTAAACGTGACCGTAGTCATTTGAGGCTACTTTGTTCAACCCTATTTGGGGTAATTTTCATGTCTTTGCTGACTTTAGTTATGGCAATCAGATGCCATGGTTATTAGTTAACTGCATTCTTTGCATCCAGTCTTTGTTACACCCCTGACTGTCGTTAGAACGGTCATATCAGTTAAGTAGTCAACTGTAATTACCAGTTTTGTAACTGCATTATATTTCATTTTGAATAAGCTCAGAAGCTATTCTTGGTCAAGTGTGAACCTTATAAGTAGAAGGAATGTTTCGTTGTCAAGCATCGAACCCAGTTCCTAACGTATCATTAAGCAGATCTAGAGTGTGAAATCTGCGTCACAATTATAATTTTGTTAGTGTCATGTGAAGACACGCATTTATTTGATGTTGTACAAGCAACTGCTGAATTATATTTGAGAGCAAAGAGCTCCAGTAATAGTAACATTACTATCGTTTAGACGTCTTCGGTTTGGAAGACGGAATTGTATTATTGTATTCAGATTTAAAGCGTGTTTTTAATACACGTATTCTTCGAGGTTTTTAACCTGTGGTAAAGTTTTTTTTTATGAAGAGGCCAGATGTATAGTTTTATTTGTTTAAATCGCCGGCCTTGGAGAGTCAATGTGTTGTGTCAGTGAAGCACAGGAATGTTGAAACCTGCTAGCGACACATAAACTGGTTTGAGACCCAGTGCCCTTGAAAGCACGCCTGTTATATTGTGAGACGAAACTACTTTGACAGAGGACAGAATACGATTTGTATTCGCATTTCCTTTCATTGCAACTTAGCTTATGGAACTCAGTGTCCATTCCTGTATCTGATCACATGTTTTATAGATTGTTTTTTGTTAGTTAAACGCACTGCTGCGTGTACCGTCGTTGACGTGTACAGTTATGTCAGGTTTTCTATAGTAAGTTGAAGGCTACCCTGTTATAGCAGGAAGTTATTGTATGAAGGTATTTTGTGTATGCCTTGTCCGGGATTGTTCCCGTTGACTAGATGTTATTGGAGGGTAACTGTAGTGTGCAGGCCCGTCCCAGAGTTATTAAACGCGAGCTTTGCGCCGCTGGTAACTTGTGTTATTGTGTGTCCGAGTTGTTAGTTCTCGTTTATTATATTCCGACTGTTGAGTCGAGGCTTTTTGGTGGAGAATGATCTAAGTGGAGACACTCCGTGCCCAGGCTATTGTCAATGTTATTCGCCATAAACCAACGATAAATCTAAACCGACATCTTAATAATAATACGCATAATTTTGGTAAAACAAAAGCTAACTAATGAATTCTTTCTATCTAACTTTGTTCTTTTGTATTTTGGAACTGTTGACATAGCCGTGCAGATGAAGGTAATTTCCTTTTGTGGAAATGACAAGGACAGCTGACACTATTGTAGCGACCTGAAGCATGCACGAACCTTGAGTTCGTAGCTTGTGGAGCGCAGGCCATGCGATGTTAGACGTAGTCTTTACTACGCATTCGTCACCGTAACCACACACATATTAGATGACTATGGCTTACAAAGAGTAAACCAAGGTGCAGGCAGGCATTTTAATAAAACTACTGTGTCTATTTCATTACTTATTTATGATGTACAAGTGTATAAATCCTACATGTTACCTTATTGTGTGCTGTTAGCACATAGTTATTAAGCATAATTAAATGTTTTTTTTACATGGCTGCACACTTAGCTTTTGAATGTAATTGTTTTCTTTTACGGACGTCATCACCGTAAATTTTGTTAATTGATAGGACTTAGCTAGATGAATTAACGCTAAATGTAAATGTTGAAATGGTATCATCCTAACTTAGATTTGTTTTGCTACCCTGTTAAATGTAAATTCAGATATTAGCTTGATCTTGTAACTTGAACCTGGGACTTGCTTAGTACCATTTTCCTAGCGTTGCTGTTGTTGCTTTATTATTGTGAGTTAGATCTTTCGCGAGGGTTTTCCGTAACTTCTCAGGTAGGGACCTGCTCTTTATTTTTGTTTGTTTATTAGCTTGCGGACTAGCCGATTGTAACCCTCCGAACTAGGCTAGGGGCTTGTGAATTTTATCAATAAATTTTCACCGTGTTTTACATAAGTCTGGAAGTTTATTTTCTCAGTCTAGTTTTTAAGGTGAACCTTTCCTTAGGCAGTCTATGACCATCGTCACCATGTACCACGATCCCTGTGGACTACGGACTCTCGTGCCGCTTTAGCCTATTTGGAAGTTCACCTGATCCTCACGGCAATTAAATTATGTGCTCGACGGGTGAGATGTTAGGGAAGTCTTTGCGGTTGTTGGCTATCCTTACAGCTCCAACCTTGACGGTTACAATATATTGATCTGAAAATGGGAAACTGTGGAAAATTTTTCAAGTACGACCAACGGTAGGGTTCAAACCCATTTGTCTACTGAGTCCGGAGCAACCTGGACACATGACCTTGTGCCTCAGCGCGCATAGCTACCGCAAATAAATTAATAGTTATTTGTCTAAACGTCCCTTTCTCTTTATTCTGAAATTGCTTGGATAGCAGATTGCTAGTGATTGACTTCTGGTTTCTAAATAACAATTATCAATGAGTCCAGTTCTCTCTCTGTTGTTCAAACCAATTTATTCAATAGCAGTTATTCAGCATTATAACCAAACTTGGTCAGAGGTATACTGAATACTTTAATAGTAAATATGTTAAACACATGGTGTCTAAGGTGGATTATAATGTTCAGAGCTAAGAAATCAATTTTAGCAACCAGTTCTATTTTCATACTAAGTTGTTATTTCATTCTGTTTGCTGCAAACATGTAACTGATTCAGTGTCTATCTGGGACATTGAATAGGGTTGAACCTTAAAACCTTACTCTTGTTGTGGAAATTTGAAGCCATTCTTTTTCTTTCTTTCAGTGTTGCCTATACAAATTGTCTTTTGCTGCTTTTCAGTCGGTCAACACAGTTGTGCCCAATGAATTGGGCAGAGTACAAATTATAAATATTTAAACACACTCCTGGAAAGAATGCTCATGAGCATTTAAGTGTGATACTGGTAACTAACTAATACATGTAATTTTTTCCAGGAGTGTGTTTAAATATTTATAATTTTTCACTGTCCAATTCACTGGGCACAACTGTGTTGACCGATTGAAAAGCAGCAAAAGACAACTTATTCTTGTTAACTTCCACAGTGTTGTCTCCCTTGCTATAGGGAATGTAACTATTTGATACAATCTCTGCTATATCCTTGTAGTTTGCCTGAAAAAGGCATCTTGATCAAGTTACCAGTGTTTTGTTCCATTAGACTCATCAGTTGGTAAGATACACCTAACTATGATGCTGGCTAATACCGTTACATGGTGAGAAGTAGTTTGCAGTCTGACCCACAATGTACCATATGCAGGGGTGGATTAAACTTCTTGGTGCCCCCTAGGCAAAATAAAAATTGCCGCCCCTTCATCCCCACTCCCCACCCCCCGTCCCCCATTATTTTAGGTTTGTGTAAAAATTGAGTAGTAGTTGGTAAGGCAACCTATTAAAAATTCGAGTTTATTTTTTTA
Source organism: Meconema thalassinum (assembly GCA_946902985.2). Taxonomy (NCBI): domain Eukaryota; kingdom Metazoa; phylum Arthropoda; class Insecta; order Orthoptera; family Tettigoniidae; genus Meconema; species Meconema thalassinum. Next base: position 533,821,852 of record OX336390.1, on the reverse strand, counting down.
CATGTATAATTAAATTTTATATGTAGGTATAACTTAAGATCTAGGTGTGCTGACAAAAATCTTTCTCCGTGCGTCTTTTTCAGCAAAAGATTTGATAATATCGTCAAATTCCAAATCTGACATTAATTCTGCTTCTATTGCCAAAATCATTTGACAAACCAAACGATCCTGGCTCGTGGTTGAGCTCAAATAGTCTTTTATGCGCTTTAAACATGAAAACGAGCGTTCGGCACTGCGGTTGGTAACTGCTGTGCAGTTCAACAAGCGGTAGGCTATTTCAACATTTGGAAATACTCATTGTAGATCATTCTATCGAATAAATTTTGATATTTCTAAAGGCGGGTTATGTTCATTTTTTCTTTTGTACTTGGCAATATTTTTGAAAGTGGTACAACTCGTTTATAAATATTTGTTCTATATCATTTGGAAAATATTCTTGTAATGTTGGCGCATGTTTCCTTAATTCAGGTTCATTCAACGTACCAAATTCGATAAGCGCGATAAATGTTTGAAAAATTATTTCATATCGGCGCATTTGTCCTTTAAATCTGTATAGAGTCTATCCAAAATGATATTGAAAGTATTTACTCAGAAATTCTCTCTTCCACCTGGCTCAACATCATCTTCATACAATTCATCAGAAATTAATTTTCTTCGTTTCTTCCTACAAACGTCTTTTTCACACTCCTGGGTGGTAGAAATTTTCCGTGCTGTTTCTTCATAAAGTTCAAAATTCTTCCGAGCATCATCTACAAACCAACCAACGATTTGTACAAATCCAAAATATCTGAAATGCTGGTATCCATGGCTTGCAATTTCTGACTTGTAGCATCGAATCGTTCAAGTAAACAGACCAAATACTTAGCATAAATGCAATTTCTAGTCGTTCCTTATTATTCCGAAGGCTTGTAGCTTTATTTCGAACTATTGTTCTTTCGTTGGGATTTTCTTCAAAAGCTGATAAAGCATTTATTATTTCGTTCCAAAATACAACCTAAGCAGAAACCGCATCAGCACGTGCAGACCAACGAGTTGTAGACAATGAGTTTAGTTTCGCAAATTTTAAATCAGCAAAATGCTGCAAAACACACCATATTTCTGTCGAATCTGAAAAAAAATATACAACTCCTAGACCAATTCAAAAAACTTACTCGCTTCTGTACAACTTTCTGCAGCGTGTGTAACAACCAAATTCAACGAATGTGCAGTGCATGGTGTGTACTCTGCGAGAGAATTGTCGTTTTTTAAAATCCTAGCTAGAAGTCCCTTCAAGTTGGCAGCGTTATCGTAAGATTGCCCTCTCATATCAAGAAAATTTCTATGCCATGATATTTCAATGTAGATGTGACTGCATTATATAAGTCTTCACCTTTGTGACCTGGATTGTCCAGTAAAGTTAAAAAACGTTCAGTAACAGTACCGTCTGGGATGACGAGAGATGTCTGGGATCGAATCCACAATGGTAGAATAGTACTTCGCAGTTTTGATTTCTTCAACTATTTTAGACGTCACTTTTTAATCTATTTTCATTTATGAAAGAATTGGCTTATGAGATCACCTTTTGTCCGTGTGTCTGTCTGTGTGTGCGTGTGTGTGTGAAACTCGGTAAGTTCATAGCACTATTCTGGACGACCCCAACCGTGCCCTTCAAATTTTGTTACGTCTCACCAATCCAACATGGTGGCTGTGCGAAATATTTCACCAGCATTCAATATCTCCGAAACTATTACCGATATCACCCTGGAATATTTTAAGGTGATAAAGGGAACTACTAGAAGTTTACCTTTGTGAAAATGTAGACTTTCACGACCGGCGTTGAAATAGGAATCTCTGTTTCGCGGGCTTATAGGTCGTGTTCCAAGGACATTTTGTCGTCCTGACGTTTCGCTGAATACTGCGTTCAGCATGTTCACAGGTTACATAAAGCGAGGTAAAACAACTTGTTTTACCTCGCTTTATGTAACCTGTGAACATGCTGAACGCAGTATTCAGCGAAACGTCAGGACGACAAAATGTCCTTGGAACACGACCTATAAGCCCGCGAAACAGAGATTCCTATTACCTATGTGACTTTTGAAAACCTGGTAACTACAGTACAAAACCAACATGGCGGCAAAGCGAAGTTGCGGCTTTTAAATTGACGTTTTTCGCGATTTAACCAACCAAACGCAATAAAACTTGGTACAGTATATGTTTACACACATTGTAATGCACCGACATCTAACTTCGTTCAATTTTTACATAACCTCAAGATGGCGGATGTGCGAATTTTAAAATTAAGTTTTTATTCCTTGTGTCGTAATCATGCGATCAAAGTGAAAGCTTTAATAATGAACCTACGCAATAATTTTCCTTTAATGGTGCATGACTCTATGGCCTATACATATAACAATCCAACATGGCGACCATCCGAAATATTTAGATGGATCTTAATATCTACGAATCTATTACAGCAATCAAACTGAATTTCTTAATGTCCATAGGGGCTATGAACATCATTTCACCTATAGGACTTTCAATAACCTGTTGATTACAAATCCAACATGGCGGCGACGCGAAGTATAAATATTCACATGGTCGTTTCTCGCAATTTAACTATCCGAGTGCAGTAACACTTGGTACAGTAAATCCTTATAGAAATGTTAATCCACTGGCATCTATTTTTTTTTCAATTGTTTCCATAACCACAAGATGGCAGCTGTGCGGAATTTTAATATCTCGTTTTTACTTCTTGTGTCCTAATCATGCGATTGAAGTTTGAATACTACACGTACACAATAATCTTCATGTAACAGTACATAACTCTAAGACCTATACATATATAAAAATCCAACATGGCGACCATCCGCAATATTTAGTCGGTTCTCAATATCTTCGAATCTATTACAGCAATCAAACTGAAATTTTGTATGTTGATAGAGGCAATTAACATAAGTAGGATATATGAAAATAGGCTGTATAGCAGTGGCGGTTCTAGAAGCTTAAATCTAGGGGGGGGCGCGGTTTGGAATCGAACGTTTGGGTGACATAATTCAATAGAAAAGTAACCATATCTGTGAAAATACAATGGGCAACATTAGCACAACCATTAACATGTTCAATTACACACATACTACTATGCCATATTACTTAAAGAACCATAAGTTAATGCTTGTTGCATCCAGAACTAGAAAGGAAGGAAGATTGTAGTTTTACGTGACCGTTAATCTCGAGATCATAAGCCACGGGACCTCCTTTTTAGGTGGTATCTGAACCACAGGACATGGCATTTCACTTTGAAAATCTCACATGCATTGACCGGGAATTGAACCCAGTCCGCCGTGGTGAGAGGCCAACAGTTTGACGGCTGCGCCCCCACGCCCCCATCCAGAACTAACCATGAGAACTAAAATGAGAACCGAAAGTTAGTTACCATAGGACAGAGATGAGACCACAACAGTAACAAGTAGTTCCGTTAAGAACTATACAGCCTATTTTCATATATCCTACTTATGTTAATTGCCACTATCAACATACACAATTTCAGTTTGATTGCTGTAATAGCGTAGATATTGAGAACCGACTAAATATTTCGGATGGTCGCCATGTTGGATTTTATATATGTAGGTCCTAGAGTTATGCACTGTTACATGCAGATTATTATGAACGTGTAGTATTCAAACTTCAATCGCATAGTTAGGACACAAGAAAAAACAAGGAGATTTTAAACTTTTTCACAGCTGCCATCTTGAGGTTATGGAAACAATTGAAATAAATTAGATGCCAGTGGATTAACATTCGTATAAGGATTTACTGTACCAAGTTTCACTGCACGCGGATGGTTAAATTGCGAGAAACGTCCAAGTGAATATTTATAATTCGCGTCACCGCCATGTTGGATTTGTGATCACCAGGTTATTTAAAGTCCTATAGGTGAACTTAAGTTCATAGCCCCTATGAACATAAAAAAAATGCAGTTTGATTGCTAAAATAGATTCGTAGATATTCAGTATCGTCTAAATATTTCGGATGGTCGCCATGTTGGATTGTTAAATGTATAGGCCATAGAGTCATGTACCATTAAAGGAAAATTATTGCGTAGGTTCATTATTCAAACTTTCACTTCAATCGCATGACTACATCACAATAAATAAAATCTTAAATTTAAAATTCGCACTGCCGCCATCTTGAGGTTATGTAAACAATTGAACTAAATTAGATACCAGTGGATTACAATGTGTATAAATATTTCCTGTGCCAGGTTTCAGTGCGCTTGGAACATTAAATCGCGAGAAAGGTCTATTTAAAATTTTCAAATTCGCTTGGCCGCCATGTTAGTTTTGTAGTTAACCGGTTTTTGAAAGTCTTATAGATGGACTTCCAGTAGTACCCTTTATCTCCGTACAAAATTTCAGGGTTTTACCGCTAATAGTTTCAGAGATATAGAATGCCGGTGAAATATTTCGCACATCCGCCATCTTGTGATTATGTAAACAATTGAACGAAGTTAGATGTCGGTGCATTACAATGTATATAAACATATACTGTACCAAGTTTCATTGCGTTTGGTTGGTCAAATCGCGAGAAACGTCTATTTAAAAGTCGCAAATTCGCTTGGCCGCCATGTTGGTTTTGTAGTTACCAGGTTTTCAAAAGTCACATAAGGGAACTTATAGTAGTTCCCTCTATCACCATAGAAAATGTCAGGGTAATATCGGTAATAGTTTCGGAGATATTGAATGCTGGTGAAATATTTCGCACATCCGCCATGTTGGATTGGTGAGTCGTAACAAAATTTGAAGGGCACGGTCGAGGTCGCCGGGAATAGTGTTATGAACTTTCCGAGTTTCATTGAAATCGCTCCAGCCGTTTAGATTTTATTAGGGGGACACACACACACGAATCACACACACACACACACGCACACACACGGACAAAAGGTGATCTCATAAGCCTATTTTTTCAAAATTGAAAATAGGCTATTAAATACCCTGCATATTATAACTACTGTATGTATGCATTATAAGATAATGTTGAGCAATAATATTCTTCTGTTCCCACCCTGGGCTAACTGGTTCACTTTATCTGAAGGAACTTGAAGTAATGGTATTTTACACAAAATGCTTCGTGTCAATTGCCATGGAACTAATCCACTGTTGTTAAAATTCACAAATTTACCATACGTTAATATATTTATACAGGTTAGTAATTTAAAAAAAACTATCATTGGTAAATAAAAGCACATTTCACTGTCTCATAAATTTATTCTTCTGTTTCCACTCTGGGCAAACGGGTTCACTATATCAGAAGGGTCTTGACGTAATTTTCCGCTTAATTCTATTTCAATTGAAAGAATTGCGAGATTGGAAAGCCTCTTTGTTGCCATTGTTGCTCTTAAATAGGATTTTATTCGTTTCATGACAGAGAAACTACGCTCAGCAGAAGCAGATGACACAGGAAGAGTCAGCATCGACTTGAAAAATAATAGTAGCTGTGGAAAAGCAACTTCCATTTTCAAAAGTTCAGAAAAAAAGAATGAGGAAGTGTTAGGATATTTGCCTCTAAATACATTCTTAGCTAAACTGTATTTAAGTCTGTAGCACCTTACGGTCTGTGAAGATTAGATTATTCTTTTCACAGAACGTGAGAATATATTCAAAATTTAAAAAGTGTTCACTTCTTGGGTTACAGGCATCCATTTCATTGCATACAAAATCATTTTCAGTAAATCTACGCTGTAACTCTTCTACCATGTTGTCTAATATTTCAAAAAGATTTATTTTACATGTCTCTGATAATGTGACATTTTCCTCTTCTTTCTCCGCAGAGACTGGCATTAATAAAACATAGTCTGAAAAGTTCTTTGGAATACTTGAGACTCTAGATTGTTTATAAACTTTCACGCCTAACGACTGAGCAGAGTCACATGTAACCGCCCATAGTTCCTTAAAATAATCATCATTTCGTTTTTCTTGCAACGATTTTACAAGACCCTAGATCAATCTATGTGCCCCTCCGAAGTCCACATGTTTTTGTTGTAAGAACATAGAGGCCCCATTGGCAAGCTCGAGAATATCAGAAAAGATGTGTAACACAAACATCACCTTCACTTTACAAAGCATAAATTGCTTCCAGTAAACTAAAAGTGTCGCCTACCACGTCTACTGCGTACTGCCTTTGAGACGTCCACCAAAACTAAATTTAAGCGATGTGCATAATAATGCACGTAAACACACCGGTTATTGACCTTTTGTCGCAATAAATTTTGCACACCGTTTATCTTCCCTGACATAACCGCGGCTCCATCATATGCTTGTCCAATGCACTTACATGGATCGAAACAAGGTACTCTAAAGCTGAATTAGCTATACTTTCTGCATTCAGTTGAGACAAATGTATAAAACCAATGAAAGCTCCTCTATAGAATTTTGTCCTACATATCTCACACATACGGACATCTGTTCCACTTTACTAACATCTCTAGCTTCATCCAGGATTAAGGAAAAATAACCATTGTTTAATTTTTCCTTCTCTCCTCCAAAATGTTCAACTATTATATTAGCTGAGATATCAAGAAATTCATTTTGAGGATCTTTAGATGAGTAAGTTGCATTCTTTGGTAGACTGGTTACATTCTCCCTTGTTCTTTCACTTTCTAGTTTAATTACATTTTAAAATTTCAACAAAATTCCCTTTATTATTACCACTATCGTCATCCGGAACTGTTTTGCGATGACCTCTAAGCCAAGCACAAAGTAATGCGACTCGGGCCATTGTTGCCACGGCCGAGCGGTTACGCAATATGACACCTTTGTGTTTTTCGCTTAGCTTCGAAATCACTGTGCCGCTACGTTCACTTTCTAGAAAACTGTTCCACTTTACTATTGAAGATTTGACATTCACTATCAGCATGCTTCGCAAGTTTTTCTCCTATTCTTTTCCAATTGCAAAATCCAGATTTAGTGAAAACATGTTCAGATTTGCTTGAATCAGATTGAACAAAATGACGACACGGAAAACAGCATCTTTGTTCTCAGAGTATTCAATAAATGTATACCTATCAAACCATTTACTGTTAAAACTTCTGTTCTTATTGTATAGTAACGTTTGTTTATAAACTGATTTACGTGGTTGGCATGGATCATCATATATCGATGCGCTGATATCAAATGGTACTAAGTTAGTTCGTCTATATTAGAAACAGTTGCACTCACATTTTTGTCACAGAGTTGAGGAGATATCGATGCACTTTTATCGCATGGAGGTTTGTCTACATTGGAAACTTCTGAACTTGCATTTAAGTCACAAAGTTAGGAAAAGAGTTTAATACTCTTCGGTTCATTGGATTCACATGCACTTTCATCGCACTTCCGCTTGTCACGGGTAAAGAACGTCAAAATATTACTCTGTTTAGACATACCGTAACTAATACAAGAACACGTCTACGCAAGCATAGCGACTAATCGTCTGCTACTGAAGACTGCTGCGAAACGATAAATCTTTTCTGTGATTGTTAGAATATGGAGTAGTCGGCACTGTCGTCTGTCAGACTTTGAATGCAGACAGCTTTGACTAATTGTTATTGTAAAGAAATATCTAAAATGTTGATTTTGGTGTATGCACTACGCATTTTAAAAATATTATATTTATACACGATTTCAAAAGTGTGTTTAAATAACATATAATAAAATAAATAAATCTTGAAATTGAAAGAAAAATTAACTTAATTAAATGCATTACTTTATCAGATAAATTATATTTGTAAACTATCAATTTATTTTTGTAACTAAGGAATTTTAAAATAATTATTTCACTAAAACTAGGGGGGCCCAGGCCCCCCCGGCCCGGGGCTAGAACCGCCTCTGCTGTATAGTTCTTTACGGAACTACTTGTTTAGCCATAATTTCGATGACTTCTTCATAAATAGTTTTGGATAGGTAGCTTGTACTACCACTGCCTTTATCCCCAAAATTACGAATATGCTCATCTATAAATGGATCGAATTGTCTTAAATATTCTGGTTGGTTGGTTGGTTCCTTAGTTTAGGGGCTGCGACAACGCGGTCATGTAGCCCCGTGTACTTTGGGTGTGTGTAGAATCTGTCTGATAACCGGTGTTAATTGTGATGACTGTATTAGTGTGTGTATCTGTTTTTTAATTCAAGTAGAGACTGCAACTTTGAATTTTCAAATAGTTCCTACTTTGGCCGCCAAACGCCACCGTCAACGACTACTAGGCCTAGTTCAGAACTAGCTACTAGACGCCACCGCAGTCGGCTCTTGGCAACGAACGTAGCAACCTAAGAGCGTTGTTTACATTCTTAACCTATCCAATTTAGTTTCACACAGGTGTAATTAGTGGAAAGATCTTTAACATGCCATAAATCTATGACATGGGACCGCCGGCTTTACTTCCCCTCCGAAGGAAGGCATACTGAGGGATTTTTAACACTCTTAAAAAATCCGACGGCTTCGGCCGGGTTTGAACCCGCTATCTTGGGCATAGAAGCTCAGCATGCTACCAACTACGCCACCGAAGCCGCCTTTAAATATTCAATTAACATCAGAAAATTTCCATTGTTAGGAACGCCGAAATGCTCATTGCTGCCTGTGCCCCTAAGTGAGAGTCCATGACTTGCCAAGGTTTTGACAGAAGCAACAACGCTTTTAAAAACTTCTTTCCAGTACGATAATTCTTCTTGAAGTTGTTGTACTAAACCATGATCTACTCTTCCATGTATATTAGCTCTTTCAAACAATTTTAGGAAAGATTGTTCATGATGATCTGAATTTTCGTGGGCAGAAGCCAAGTCATGGATGTTCTTTCAATCATTGAATTTGTGTCTGAACGCAAATTCGACAGTTGTGTCTCCAAACAACAAACACGGTGCACAAATAAACTGAACCTTGACTCTTGGAATAAACAAGTCACTTACGATCCCCTATTTCCCCGTTCTGAAGTTTTCTTTTAAACACTGAGTGGTTCAAGTAGTCTACCTATTATATTCAGGGTACACTCGTTTGGATTCTTTAAAATCAGAATCATTATTCTGATTGTAACCATTCAATGCAACCTCTTGGTAAAATTCATTCGCAATCCAAGTAGACGGATCACTGTTGAATACAAACACATTTTTCTCAATTTCACTCGCTTCTGCTTTCTCATCAGAAAATGTAGGTAAATCTGAGTGAGCTGTATCTGGTACATTTTATTCAACATCAATATTCTCAGGTACAGAATCAGTAGCAATCAGGATGGCAGAAGTAGAGGAAGGGCAAGAAGGAGGAACATCTGAAGATGGTTGTTGACCAATACACTTGCACATAAAAACGTCAGTTCATTGCATTTGAAAAACTGATTTCTTACATTATTCAATTATTATTTTGAGCAACTTACTTGTCGAAGGTTTAAAAAAATTATCGATTTTTGAAGTTTTAGCCAAAACGTTTTCTTGTTTTCGCGCCTTTTCAGATGCTTGCTTTCTACATTGAGCACCACTTAATCTTTTACGCCCATCCATTTTCAATTTTTAATCGAAAAATGAATGTGTTGTGATGCGCCAAATTTTAGCTCTCAGATAATTTGAATTATAGACAGTTAACTGTAGTTCAGTTATGTGCAATCTATTAGATAAATTGACAAAAGAGATCAACACCAAAAAGACGTCAAGAGACTCGCAACAACTTACTTAATTCCTGCCGCTCCTTCCGGAGCATAGGGCCTTGGCGAAATTTCTCCACGCAATACGGTTCCTGGCCATTCTCTTCACTTGACTCCAGTTCTTGTCCACCTCTGCAATTTCATTTTCGATCGTCCTCTTCCAGGTCTCTTTAGGTCGACCTCGCTTCCTGGCGCCTTGAGGATTCCAGTCTAGCGCCGCCCTCTCAACAGCTCCGTCCGGCTTCCTTAGTGTGTGACCAATCCAGCGCCATTTCCTCTCCTTGATCTGGATGCTAATCGGTTGTTGATTGGTGATGGTCCAAAGATCTTCATTTGAGATTATGTCCGGCCACCTCACATTCATGATGCAACGCAGACATCTGTTAATGAACACCTGTAGCTGGTTGTTGATCGGTTTTGTGACTTTCCATGTTTCACAGCCATAGAGAAGAATCGACTTTACGTTGCTATTGAAAAGGCGGAGCTTGGTCTTCCTGGAAATGTTTCTATTTCTCCAGATGGGGTAGAGGTGGACAAACGCACCATTTGCCTTCCTGATACCGCTTCGACAATCTTCCTCGGCTCCCCCATCATTTGTGACTATACTTCCAAGGTAGAGGAAGGACTCAACTCACTCAATTACCTTTCAGTTGACTGTCAAGGTAGTCGTGACGTCAGAATTTATCTTTGGTCTTGTTGGTGTTGATCATCAGCCCTTCACGTTCTGCTTCTCTCTGCAACCTCCCCAGCTTATCTTCTAAGTCTCGGTACCGTTGTGCCATAAGACAAATGTCGTCTGCGAAATCCAGATCTTCAGGCCTGTCATTTATACCCCATTGAATACCCCTCTTCCGTCCTCCCATTACCTTCTTCAACACACTATCCAGGACCAACAGGAACAGAGTGGGGGAAAGGACACACCCCTGTCTCACTCCGGAACTGACCTTTATCTTTCCTGTTAATTTGCCTTCGTGAAGAACCTGGCACTCATACCCTTCGTACATCGCTTCCATGATTCTGATGATCTTTGTTGGAATTTTATATTCCTCGAGGGTCATCCACATGATTCTTTGATTTACGGAGTCGAAAGCTTCCTCGAAGTCAACAAATGTGAGGTAAAGCGTATTCCACCACTCCACACTCTGCTCCAGGATGATTCGGAGGGTGTTGATGAGATCCACACAGCTGCGATGTTGTCGAAATCCAGCCTGTTCCTTCCGAAGCCTTTTTTCTACGCAGTCTTTTATACGATTCAGGATGACTCTCGCCAGCACTTTGCTTGGAATGGACAGCAAGGTGATACCCCTCCAGTTGTTACAGTTTGTGGTGTCCCCTTTCTTCGCTAACTTGACTATCAACCCCTTCTTCCAGTCGGTTGGTATTTTCTCCTCCTTCCAGATCTTGTCCAACAGCGGGTGCAGCAGATTGATCGTAATATCCAGGTCTGCTTTCAATACTTCCGCTGGGATATTATCCAGACCTGGTGCCTTACCGCACTTCATCTGCTTCAACGCTGTCCGTATTTCGTCCCGAGTTGGGGAGTCAAGGCTGATGCTTGGGTCACTTTCTGCTTCCTCTTCATCTTCTCCTCGCAGCTTACTTTCTGGTCCTCTATCTCTATTAAGAACCTCCGCAAAGTATTCTCTCCATCTAGTCAGCTGCTGTTCACACGTCGTGAGGATCTCGCCCGTCTTGCTCTTCGCAGTCCTAGTTTTATTAAAACCTTTCTTCGAAAGCATCTTTGTGATGCCATAGAGCTCCTTAACGTCCCCCTTTCTTGCCGCTTCTTCTGCTTTCTCCGCCTGCTCATCAATCCACCTCCTATGATCCTTCCGCACACTCCTCTTTACCTCCGTGTTTGCTGTTGAATACTTTGCTTGTGTGAGAGCATTCTGCTGCCCAGTCTTGCAGGTGTTTAGCTTGGCCTTAATCTCCTTCCTATAATTTATCTTGTCCCAGGTCTGATCGGATATCCATTCTTTCCGCAGGTAGTTCTTGTACCCGAGCTGCATCTCACAGCTTTCCACGAATATATTCTTTACCTCGCTCCACACAGTCTCCACATCCTTCTCTGTCTCGGAGTACAACACCTGGAATTTATTTCTGAGCTCCAGTTTAAATTGGTCCAATCTCTGCTGGTTCTTAAGCTTGTCCACATCAAAACTTGTTGTGCCGAGTGTTAAACTTTCGGCGGACTGCCACGATCTTCATGTGGAAATTGGCAACCACAAGATGATGGTCACTACCAACATCCGCTCCCCTCTTGTTCCTAACATCTTCCAAGCTTCTTCTGAACCTCCTGCTCACCGCGATGTGATCAATTTGATTTTCTGTGACTTGATCAGGAGACACCCAGGTGACCTTGTGGCACCGCCTATGAGGAAACACCGTGCCACCCATCACCAAATCCTGACTGGCGCAATATTCCGTAAATTTCTCCCCATTGTCATTCGTCTCACCAAGGCCATGTTTACCCATGATCTGCTCCAACTCCTCATTGTTTGAGCCCACCTTCACGTTGAAGTCTCCCATAACAATGAGAATGTCCTTCTTACTTGTTCGTCTTGTGGCATCTCGCAGCATTTGGTAGAATTCTTCCTTCTTCTCTGGTTCCGATTGTTCTGTAGGCGCATAGCATTGGATGATGATCACATTCCTGATCTTTGTATTGAACCTAGCAAACATGAGCCTACTAGAAATTGGCTTCCACTCCAAAAGGCTTCTCTTTGCATTTCTGTTGAGCAGCAACCCCACTCCATCCCTGTGTTCTTCATCATCGCCCCCAGAATAGAGAAATGTAATTCCATCTGTTGTCTGTATTTCACCAAATCCTGGCCACCTCACCTCACTCAATCCTAGGATATCCAGCCCATAGTTCTTCATCTCCCGTGTCACTTGTTTTAGTCTGGTTTTCTCCATCAAGGTCCTCACATTCCAGAAACCGATTTTCGTAGTCCTCTTCATGCCAAAAGTCGTCATCAGGTTATCCGTCCGGTTTTGTAATTTCGCTTCAGTTTCAGTAATCATTTTATTTAAGAGGAGCGAGTGATTAACCCACTGCCTCCAAGTGCCTTGGAGGGGCTGCCACCTTAAGCCTGAGGCACCAGGCTGATTTTCTGTCAGGGTTTCTTCCGTTAGCCTTTGAAGAACCAACTCCAAACTACAAGGCAGCAGTTGTTTCACCAGAGCCCCGTTAGCCGTAATTTCTTCAGGGTTCCTGTAGGGCCTTCACAGCTACCGTAGCGGTCTTGAGGCACACAAAGTCCCCACTGTACTTCACCCCTACAGGCAATCCCCTACTTCATTACGTTGCCCGTCTCCCACGACGAGGACGAGAGGTTCGATTTGTGGGAGATGACTCGCAACAAAGAAGGTGAATAATAGTTTATAAGCAGGAAACAAAGACCAGTCTTCACAAATAATTTGGTGAGGTTGGATAGACCAAACTCCAGCAATTAACAACTCGAACACTTGGAGAACAATTTATGTGAATGCCCTCGCACACAAGACGCACATATAGAAGTCCAGCTTCATATGAAACATAACCATACCGGAGAACAATTTCTGTGAATGCCATCGCTCAAAAGGTGCATACATAGTAGTCTAGCTCCGTATGAAACGTAACAGTACCCAGTCTTCTGTTACAAACGTTACAAGGCTTTTACAAGTCTCACACGAAGTAAGTCCACACTGGTCCGAGACCAAACACCTGTTTCATCAAAAGTCTGTCCCTCCTCTGTCATCGAGCATGCAGGAAAAGGACCCTAGGGAGCTCTGCATAAAAAGCAAACGCAGCACAGAAGACGATGGGGACTCAGCTACTTGCGAGGCATGCGAAAGAAGGGAACATAAGAAATGTGCGGGTCTGACGCAAGGCGAACTAGACACGCTTACGAGGGCTAACTGCAGACTTACGTGGATATGCAAAGAATGCAAACCAATACTGCGGAAAGCAGGGAAACAAGATGACCTCATACAAAGCCTATTAAGCTCTAATCCATGCAAGCATCCATAGAGCAAATGAAACAGAACATGGAAACCACACTCATAGAAAGATTACAAGAAGTGGTAGCCAGGGAGATGGGAAAAACCTCTCTCTCCCAGGCAAGAACCAAAAACAGCAGTCACAATAAGCCGGGCGACCATAGGAAACAGGAACCCTCCATGCAGACGCAACAAAAGAAATTAGCAAAGCTACCACGATAAAGTCATCAGCCACACAAAACATGATAGAAATACCAGCCATGCAAAACAACCAGAGCGCACCCCGATATAATCAGACCAGTCTCCGTCTAAACGAGGCTTCGACCACCAACGCACAGCACACTGAGACGGAAACAGAAGACCCACTATTTCTCAATCTTATAAGTCACATGGGTGGTATTGGATTGTCTCTAAGGGGCGCTCATTACTCTTGTAGATGCATGGACATATTCAGATTTCAAATTTTTATATTTGAAATGAAATATTTATTTATTTATTATTTTAAAAATATTAGTCAAAATTTGCCCCCCCCCCCCCCCTAAAATCTGCCGCCTATACAGCCTGTACGTAAATCCGTCTCTGACCATATGTATATACTGTACCGTACTTCTCTGTATGTGGGAGTGGAACAGAATAAATATTGAGCACAATCTACAATACGGTACAGGTATTGTAGTTGTAACCAAAATATAATAGCCTATGGCAACTATCAGCTTTTTATCGGTGTCTCTATTTGATGGTCTGGGTAGGGGGACTCATTCCCACCAAAGTCTGTGGATACATTGTCACACACAACAGCCTACCTGACAAATATGTCTGCTCAGAAAAATTAGGGGAACATTTTTTTAATATTTGGTAACTCAATGCTATCAGGAAATAGTTCTTACAAATGCCCACACTGCATAACCCATGGTGTTGTGTCTTTGAAACAAACAACTCTAGTTTTACTGCCCCTATACATCAGGAGACCCATCAAAACAAAATGGCCACCAACATGCTTCAATACCATGACCATGCTCTGGAGAATAAATTCAACTCATGCATTTGCCAATGACATTTCAATGAAAGGAACAAGTTGTTCAATCAGGAGACCTGGACATTACATCATAATAGCCTACTGGATTTAGGCCTACATGCCATTCAGGATCAGGACAGTACAAGGTTGGGGACAAGTGACGACTCATAATAAATGTCAGTGTTAGAATTTTGTTGTATTACAGTAGTGCCACAATAAGTGATCTCCATATAACCTCAATGACAAAATGAGAACAAACCTCAAGTTCTTATATGTCCTGATAGGTCATTTTGAGGTACCGGTATTTAGAAAAGCAGTATGTATGTTAATTCACTATAGTGTGCTAATATACAGAATTTGACAATGTATATAATAGGTACGGTAAATGGTTTTCTGCCTTATAGGCAGGTCTTACATAATATTGACCTCTTCATATCTTCCTTTTACCGGTACCTCTAGGGGCAGAAGACCTAAATTTTCTGCCTCTGAATAGAACAATCATCTCTTTCACTTTTGTATTGTCTAACATCTGATATCTTCTTCTTCTTCTCCTTCTACTTCAATTCCCTATCACCATCCCTTCCTTAGCATCAAGTAGTGAGCACTCTTCTCAACCAGCTTCTCTTCCTGTTTCTTATCATCTATAATATATTCCATCCTCTTTACACCTCCTCATTCTTCAATTTGTTAATCCAGCTAATCTTTTCCAACCTACACTGACCGGCACGAAAAACGCAACACCCAATAAATGATGTGAAATTATTGTGTAATTTATCTATTTAATCAAAGTGAAGCACTTTAACCTATTTTTTTAGACGGGGTATGTTATTGGTGTTGCTTTGCAAGCAAACAATGAAGTGTTGATTGTTGATTGCACTAGCCTCAATTGATTTTTCCCGCGCAACCTGGAAAACACATCACTGGATGTAACCCAATAATGTGTTCCCACTCTTATAGCGCTTAGTGTTGTACTTTCAATTGTTCCCTTTTCAATCACATGTGTTTGTGGGATCTTTCTGTGATTGTCGTAATTAGCTTTCTGGAGCAAACATGCCCTTAAGCCCTGAACAAGCTTCAAAAGTTGTTGCTTTGGTGGAAGATGGTCGCAGCAAACATTACATTGCAGAAGTGTTGAGGATTACAGCTTCCACGATTTCCAGAACCGTACGAAGGTACAGGGAAACTGGAGGCGTTGCAAGGAGACGAGGATCAGGCCCAAGAAAAACAAAATCGAAGAGAGATGTCCGCTTCTTACAACTTCAAGTTCTTCACGACCGTCACTCCACCGCCATTGAAGCACGAAATCGACTCCACCAAGTTCGAGGGGTCGATGCTAGTGAGAGAACCGTCCGAAGAAGATTGGAAGAAGCCAATCTTCAATCCAGAAGACCAGTTACAGACCCAGAAGCTACCAGAGAACATCGCACAGCTCGACTACGTTTTGCAAGGGAATATCATGGCTGGACAGTACAACAATGGGAACAAGTGTTGTTCGCCGATGAGTAGCGGTTTGGCCTCCGATCACCTGACGGAAGAGAGAGGGTCTGTAGAAGGCCAGAGGAAAGGTATTCCCCTTGCACATTCTCATCCAGGATGCCATTTCAGGGTGGTTGTGTGATGGTGTGAGCAGGAATCAGTATGGCTGCAAGGACGGATTTGGTCTTCGTCGAGAATGGGAGCCTCACTGCACATCGGTATGTGGAGGAAATCCTTCTGGAGCATGTTGGGCCTTTCGCTCCATTTATTGGTGATGATTTCACACTAATGCAAGACAATGCACGCCCACGTGTTAAGAAAGTTCTTGGGTGAAGCAGGGATTCATGCTATGGCTTGGCCTGCTCGAAGCCCTGATTTGAATCCTCTTGAGCACGTTTGGGACCGGCTGGGGAGAAGAGCCCGTCAGTGCTATCCAGAGAACCTACAGGACCTACGGAATGTCCTCTTGGAAGAATGGGAGATGATTCCTCAACAGGACATTACAGCATTAATCAGGAGCATCCTTGAAAGGTTGAATGCCGTCATTGGTACAAGAGGTGGCAAAACACGCTTTTAAAGATGCGAACAGAGGTCTCCGAGATCATCTCCGAGGTCTGTGAAGTAATGTGAGAAGTGTATAAAATCAAAACAGAAGTGAGGACCTTTAGGACCTTACTCAAAATTTCCCGCTCTTTTAGCGCTCTTTCCTTGAAGTGTGCATCACTGGCTTAATTTTTAAATTTGTGTATAATCATCTTTTATTTTCCATTGTTAGACACCTACATGGGATCGTACTACAATATTTCATCATCATATAGTAGATTAGTGTTATAAAAGTGTCATAAATTTGAAATAAATTTCAGTTTTTGTAAGAAATTGAAGTGTTGCGTTTTTCGTGCCGGTCAGTGTATGTCACACGTACATCTTCTCCAGTCTCCTCCACATCTCCTTCAGTCCTCCAGTCTCCTCCACATCTCATTCAATCCTCCAGTTTCCTCATTGCCCAGGACTAATACCACATTCCACATGAAGCACTTGGCTAATCATTTTCTTGGACATCCATCCAAATTCTCACAGAGGAGACACTTATTTTTGTTAAATGCTTCAAAGATTCAATCTTTTCATGATCAAACTCATGTCAGGCTCTGCTATCCAAGAAATTTTTCTTCTTCAGCTTGATATAAACTTGTGATTTCTACCTTGAGGGTAAACTGCAACACAGGTGAGCTCTGATCAGTTAGTGGCTAACATTCCAATGGAGATAAGTTAGTATAACACAGCACTTTAACACAGCATTTGCAGAAAATCACGACTTATTTTTGTCTATAGTTTTATTTCAGGGGCTTATTGCTGATGCATGTCACAGAAAGAGTAGTCACACAATCGTGGATTAGTGGTGGCAGGCCATGACTATTTGTGAGTAGGATTGTAGGTATTTATAGTACTGACAAGGGAAGTATCAGGTAAGACAGGTCGAAACCTCTCTTGAAACTTTGTGGACTCAATCTTTGTACTATAAGAGGACAACGTGTGGAAAATCAGCCACCAGATTGAACTGCAAGGCTCCGAAATCATGTGGCGAATCTCTCATATAAATCAATGGGAAGTATCGAGTACCGTACATGTTGGAATGGACAGCCCTGACGAATCAGGCACTCAAGGCCGGTGGAAAGCAGCCGCATTCTACAGTCAGCATATACGCCCCGCCATGTGACTACTCCGAGTACCAGGGATGTCCAGCTAAACCAGCCGTCTTACCTGCAAAACAGGATGTGTCCTCTTATAGTACACAAAGTTTCACGAAAGGTTTCGACCTTTCTTACCTGATACTCGTACTTCCCTTGTTAGTAGTGCTAGTTAGTTGTCTTGAATGTACTATCATCATTAATTTGCCCTCCAGTGTGCTGGGTAGGTTTGTTGCACAGTGTGTCCTCAAAGTCTCGCCTTGCAGGACATGTTGGGTTGACAATACATTCATGTTATGTTGTTACAAAGAAAACAATTATATATTGAATTAAGTAATGTAATTATATAGCCTATACGGTACTCACCACTATCGCACTATGCTCCGTGAAGTTTCCACCAGCACGGAGAATCTCTTCCACTAAAAGCACACGCTCTTCAGTAGTAAGCATTCCCACTAGACTCAGCTTACACAAGAACACAACGCCAACACTGTCACACGCAGGCACTCACTGTCGGCAATGATGAACCGGTATTCCCCACCCTATCACTCCAGTTGAAGTTCAACACGGAACATGTGCATGCTTATGCCAACCGCTGTGGTGAGACTTTGAGTATACAGCGACATGAATGAGCTGCCGACCTAACACGTCCCGCAAGGCAAGAACCGCGTAGCTCGCCGCTGCGGAGAGACTTCGCAGGCGCTCTGTATACGAACATTTTCCAACGTTGCATGTCCAAAAAGTTTTCATTCTCCAAGGTATGTTCCCAGTTCTTCTTATCACATCCCCCTAATAACTGTAACTTAATTAACCTGGACTTGATGGTGATGCTTGCTTGACAAAGGAAACATGTTCCATACCCTCTAGTTGTAGTGCATAATAATCACATGTAAATTGGGCATAAACAATGACCAACTGAAATGTTATCATTTAATTGTAGGATCTATAAAGAGAGTGACCACTTTACAATACAAATATATTTTTACTATCACTCCACTTTTACTCCTAGAAATGATTCATGTTTTGGCTATTATTAGCCCTCATCAGTCAATTAGCAGCACACATACACATACTTAATTGTAGGTGAAGGAACCGCTCCATTCCCACACCTTGAAATAAACCACTTCACATTGCTGGCAATGGGTTCAACACAATTAGAGGGTCAGTACACATTCCACACAAGTACGGTACCGTATATGTTTTGTATTGGCTGCCACTAATAAAGAAACAGCCCTCTTATTATTGTGTGCTGCCATTTTAATCCTATCCACCATTTCTGGCCTAACTGTAGTTTGTGCTCTACTACCTCGACTGTCATTTTGTTACCTTTATGCTCTCCTTCTTCTGATTTGAGACATCATGAGAAAAGTATCAGTTCGTTTTCAACAAGTTTTTAAAAATACCTCTTCCATCTGTTCATTACTTTCTCAGTATCTACAAAGAATTCAGATGATTCAACCAAACACATACTCTTTACCCACTTCCTTCCATATCTAATACTCTTTGAATTACAACTAAAACTATTGAAGTACAGTTTACACCACAGGTTTTGGCCGGTCAGCCCTAATTGCGTAGTTGTACAGAGGACAGTTGGCAGCCTCAGGCATGTGCAATTGATATGTGAGTTGATTTACGCGCAACTGAAAACTCACGTATCAATTGCACATGCCCGAGGCTCACCGACTGTCCTCTCTACGGCTGTGAAACTGGGACAAACCGGCCAAAAACCATGGCGTAAACTGTACAAGCCCTCGCTATCTCTTCCAGCCTTCATACATTTTCTTTACCAGGACATCTTCCTATTTGAGTCCTCTCTTTTCCACCTCAGATTTTAAGTTTTCCAACCTAGGCCTTCTCTTTGGTCTATTTTCTTAGATTACTGGCTGTGTGGCACAGCCGTAACGTCTTGCCTGCTGTTCCCAAGGTTTCAGGATTGAATCCCAGGCTGTCAGTTGGCATTAGAGGGTGCATACATGCTAGGGAGCTGTGTCAGTAGATCTACTGGCATGTTAAGATCAGCTTCGGGGCAAAATTCCGTCATCCCGGCATCTCTAAAACCGCATTAGTTTAAAGCAGTGGTTTTGAACCCGTAGTAGTCTGCGGACCATTCAGCCTGAAATTGAATCATGTACGGACGCCCCCACCCCCCCAATACACCTTATAAACCTTTCCTCAATAACACTTATTTTAAAGATATTTCAATTCAAAACCTTATAGTCATCGCCGCGAATACATTCGGACAATTCTCGTTCAACGCACATCGTTTTCGAAATCTCCATTTATAGGCCATTTTTTAATATATGCTGGTGGACCCTTTTCTCTCGCAGACCACTCCCGAGGCACTCGCGGACCACCGGTTAAGAACCAGTGGTTTAAAGAGACGTAACATCAATAACATTATTATTATTACTTTTCTTGGACATTGAGATGAAAATATTTTCTTGCAGGTCTTCCATTTTCCATTTTCATCATATGCCCAAACCACTGAAGTCTGTGCTGACTCATAACACTGGTAACAGAAACATATATTCTGGCTGCTTTTGTATTCACTTAATTTCTCATCTTGTTACTTCTGGTCGTTAGATTCATAGTTCTAATGATTGAAATATTAGAATCCATTTTCGTATTAGTAGAAGATTTTCAGTTGGTCAACGAGCATGCCCAATTAGATTGGGTCAGTGGTAACAAATTAAGCTTGAAATAATTTTTTTTTATACATTTAATAAAACACTTCTCACACAATCAACTCCGCCAAGGACGGTCCCAAGCCCGGCTGCAAAAGGAGGAGGGTTGGAGTGGATATCTCGTCCCACTCTGGAAAACCAAACTAGAGAAGAGTTGAACATCTAACTCCACATCTGTGAGCATGGACACAGTGAGGAGGCAGCCCCTCCACCATGATAGGGTGCTGTGGGCCAATCACTCACACATCTGAACTTATTCGATTACTGAAACTGCAACAGAAAATAACCGGACCGATAAACAGTTGACGATTTTTGGCATGAAAATGATTACGAAAATTGGATGCTGTAATATAAGAACTTTAAACCAAACAGGCAGGCTAAAGCAGGTCTGCGCAGAAATGACCTGGAGAAGAAGTGTTGAGGAGGAGAGGAAGGTGACTGGCAAATCCTGGACAGACCTGCAGAGGCTGGCTGGGAGAAGAAATCAGTGGAGGAATTTTGTTGCAGCCCTTTGCTCCGAGAGGGGACATAGGAATTAAGTCAAGTAAGTATGTCAAGTCACATAATCTAATTATGTACACTCGTGATGGCCGACTGAAAAGCTCCTACTTATAGTTCTAATGGATGTCTTTTCTGTTGCCTGAATTCTGCTGTTGTCTCTAAACCAGTGGTGGCTCCTCTAGGGAGGGAAGAGAGCAGGCGCGGATCTAGAGTTTGGTTTTGGGGGGGGGGGTCAGAGATTCGATCTAGAGTTTGGCTTTGGGGGGGGGGGGGGGGGGGGGGGGTGTCGTCAGAGAATCGAAATTGTTAAGAAAAATGGTATCACTAAAAACGCAATCACAAAATAACCAAACGTACAAAACCAGACCAATTTTTTTGCAAGCTTCATGGATAGAAATTTAATGCGTTTAGCGTACCAAAAATATTCGTACAAATTGCAACGGCGTGTTTTGCGACTCTTACATCGAGCTTCGAGAAAAGTATCAAGGTACGTTACAGTTTCGGCAAGTCGAGTTGGTACCGTCAAAGGGAGAAAGTCACAGCTTAAATTGCCAACCAAGCTTGCAGTTTGGACGTCGGCAAAAATTTTTGGTGCGAAAAAAGCCCCAGTTTCCTATCCGTGCATTGCTGCACATTCATCGTGACATCACTATAGACATCGATTCGGTAATCACAAGGATTGCTAAACAAAATAGACGAGTTGATTTTGTTGTATAACTAATAGTTTTTATACAAGAGGTTTGAAGTTGTAAATATGTAGACTACAGTTGTAACAGAACATAATAATTCCAAAAAAGATAATTCAGTATTGAATAAAATGAAACAAAACTGTTTTTCAGTTAAAATTCGTTAAGTTTTATTTGTCTGGTAATTGTGTTTTCGTTTTTTGAGTTTGCAAAAAAAATTTGGTCTCCGTTTGGGGGGGGGGGGAGGGGGGGGGGTCATGACCCCCGTGACCCCCCCCCCCCCCCCCCCCCCCCCCCCTTGAATCCGCGCCTGGAAGAGAGGAACTTCCTCCTCACACTTTTTGGTAATTGACATGTTAAAAGTTTACCTTGAAATTCGAGGTAGATTGGATTATTTTTAATTTCACAACTATAAAACTAACATGTGTTATCGGGTTTTAAATCCCGTGGAATTCTCTGTTTTGTCTCAGTTGTTGGCTGTGCGAGTGAGCGAACGACTGTGCAGGGCCAGGTACCGTTGCGATAGATTTATGGCATGTAAAAGATCCTTTCACAGACTAAACTTGTGTAAAGCAAAATTTGTTAGGTTAGATTTCGTCAGAACGCTCTATCAAAGTTCCAACGATCGCCACTAGGTATCATTGATATCTGGTGGTGAAATTTGGAACTACTTGAAATTGAACGGAACTTGTAGCTCACCCTTTAGGGTGTCTACTGGAAGCAGCTACAGACTCAGGCGAGCCGAACATGTCCTCGGACACTCCCGGCAATAAAAGCCATACGATAAATAAATAATTATTCCTGTTTACAATGGGGTCGGGGTTAAAATGCAATTAAATGCTATGTGGTGGATGGTTTTTACGGCCGGATGCCTTTCCTGATGCCAACCTCATGAGAATGAGAGATCAAATGAATGAAGATGAATGAAACTGGACAAGGATATGGAAGGAAGAGCCGTGGCCTGTCAGAAGGTACCATCCCAGCATTTGCCTGGAGTTGAAAATGAGAAACCATGGAAGACCATTTCAAGGACGGCCGACAGTGGGGCTTGAACCCATGTCTGCCGAGTCCGCAGAGAGCTTGGCCCCACCGCTGCGCTTTAGCGAGCGTAGCTACCGCTGTCGTTAATATTAGATTATTTAAGTCAAGGTTTTTATTTTATATTTTTGCTTGTTTTATGTTTTATGTCCCGCTGGGAAGGCTGCCTTTGCTGGGATTCTAAACGTGAAGTTAATTAACCTTCAAGATGATGTGGCTGTTGTCTTACGCTTAGTTTGTCTTGGTGGGGTTGACATTAGTTGGGGTTCGACTGATTTTGAGAATTCTCGTCAGGCTTATTATTCACTAACAACATCTGGCATGTGGTCGCCGTGTATACACTTTTAGAAGGTTCAAGTACATTCGCTACACTGCCCTTCAATCATTTGCCATGGCCGAGGGTTTTAACTGTCGATAATTCATTGATTTTACAGTAGGAATTTATTTGCGGTGGAGTTTTAATGTAGCACTCTTGTATTATCGTACTTGAAAAGTTTGGTTGGTTGTACAGAGGAATGCACATACTTTCCTCCTGTACTGCAGTTAATACACACAGACACAGGCGCACTAGCGACCAGAGAAAGAACTATAGTTCTAACGCAGCCAATTCCGGCTTTTGATGTGGCTAACTTGCTACAACTGCCATCTAGCTGTGTTGCATTCAATCAGTTACCAGACCATTACACTAATGACTACGAGCAGAGTTGTAAAATTTGTATTTTATATGCTATTCATGGATTGAAACTTTCAATATAATTTTAAAGCTATAGTCAGGTTGTCTATATTGTGGAGGAATGTTTGAAATTGAGCATCTGGATGTGGGCTGTTTTGTTGCGTGTTTTATTTAAGATGGCATCATTTTATGTACGGTGGTTAAATTCTTTCCTTCTCTTAACAAACATGCATGAGACGCCACTGCCCTAAACCATATGTGAGTATTTGGTACCGGTACTGTTCATGGTTGTTTTTGCTTTTGGAGTATTCTACAGTCCTAGAGCTGGTTTCTGAGTTGATTATAAATGTATGATGCTTTCTGTGTCATGTTGAGTATTTCATCCTAGACTGTCTTATCTTTTGATAGCATACTTCCAATGTTCTTAGTGTGAAACTCATTCTAATTTGGTTCCTTCCAAGAAGATGTATGCATTTTCTTTCTCTGTTTATGGTAATTTCTACAGTCTTTGTTTTACTCATTTTCAGCTCAAATTCTTTGAACATGTTCCATAAAGCCATTATCGAGGAAGTTCAATGTCTTTTCCACTTCATAGTAGACAGGCAATGACACAAAGGAAGGATTGCCTGTAAGAGTGGAGTACAGCGAGGTCTTTATGTGCCCCAGGATTGCTATGGTACCTGTGAAGATTCTATAGGAACTCTGCAAAGTGATGGCTCACAGGGATCTGGTGAAGTCATGTTACGGATTGCTGGTCAAGGGGGATAGTAGTGATTTCAAAACAAAAACAAGGCTCAGCTGTGTTTTCCTACATAAACTAATATAGCCTAATCTCAATATGGTTCTTTTCTCCTTCTGGGTTTGTCCTGTGTGTTTTTACTAAAAATACTCTGTTTTTATTGTTTTTAATTTCCCATCGTCCTTTTCCTGTGTTTCTCTGGTCTCCACCCCATCCTTCACTGTCCACTTCAAGACGGACAAGACGGAATATCTTGTCGAAGAATGCTCTCCCCCCAATGCAATGTTTTGAGCGACAGAAAGAAAAGTTACTGCCCACCCTCCAGTTGTGACTGGGAGATTGAAATGAGCTCATTAGGGTTTATACACATTAAAGAGACAATGATTGGATTACTGCCCATCTTTGAAGATGGTGATGTGTCTGGCTGTGGAGATTATCCCTGTCCTTTCTATTTTAACCATGCCTCACCAACTCCTTCTGCAGGCCACTCTCGCTCTAAACTTTTACTTCCAACCCTAGAAAAAGTCTCCGTGCCTCAACACATGCACTGCATGGCAAGCAATCCTAAAAGTTAGTTCCATCATAGCCAACGTGAGTAGGCTACAGTATATTACTACTGATGAAGCTTCTATACATCTGTTTATTGTCAACTGTAACTTGTTTCCGAGCATATTCTTTCTGATAGTCCTTTCCAGTTCTATCCCAATTTGTGAATGTACTTCAGGTGACTAAAGGGCCAATTTTCACATGAAACATGCATCCACAGATGTTGCATTGAATGGATGGAGAAGGGTGTGGTTGGGCTTGACGAAGCTCATGATATTGATGTTTGGTTTGCAGCATCTTGTTCAAAAAGGGCTACATCATAGGTGAGGTGATGCCACAGTGAACAATCTTATGCAAGTGCCTCCCATTTTTGAAGATTAATACCAATCACCTTATGGTTTGTATCAGTTTGTCTTTATAATGCCACATGACGTTGACCTTGTACTTTGTCAGCAAGTGGGACTGTTTATTCCTTCAAAGAAGTTCCACATATCACGGGCATCAGACAGTTTTCTTATATCTGCCTGACGTTTCACTTGAATTCTTTAAAATACCAGAGGCTTAGGTTGTGCTGGAGAATGAATCTTGTAGAAGGAATAGATGGCTTTCCCACTTAGCATAATACCCAAAATTTTGTCATTATGTTCATTGAAACAGTCTTGCCTCTTTCTTTTCACAAACCAATGGATATCTCTTTATTGAAATATTGAAACTTCCGTAGCTTAATAACTGTAAATACTGTTTTACATGAGTGTTATATACATATCCACTGAACATAAATTAAGCCTAAGTGGCCAGGAATGTTAGCTTGGCAAACAAATCTGGTCATCCACTTTAGCCCCCCATTTATGTGAGAAGTGTATAAATAATTCTTGTAATATATTTCAGGCACTAGGAAATTAACTATAAACTCCTCGCCCAATCTAATAGGGCACACTCGTGTTGACTGACTTTAACCCATTAAAATTGTCATTGTAAAGCTTCTACTTAATAAATGGATATCTTGGCCAACTTACTGATGATTTTTCACAATGTGGTCCATTCGTTTTCTACATCATATGAGCAGATTGGATCATTTACTAGGTGATCTGAGATCAGAGCTTGTAAGTTCCTTGCAATGGATTCATCTCGATGTTTATAAGTATCATACTTCTGCCTGGATAGACTCAGAAAATGTTTAGGTAACTTTCGACGAATAGAGAGCCTGAGTTGACACACAGAAGTTTGTGATCTGTCCAAACGGTCCATCAATGTTTCTACCTGCTTTGGTGATAAGTAGATCAACCCTAAAGCATAAGAAGTATAACAACACATTAGAGATGTGGTTGCTACCCCAAACATGATTTTCATTATCAAACTGTTTATTCCATGTTTATCGTCATTTCTACAGTCTTTTTTTTTAAACTCATTTTCAGCTCAAATTCTTTGAACATATTCCAAAAAGCCAATATAGAGTAAGTCCAATATCTTTTCCACATCATGAGTAGGCAGGCAATGGCACAAAGGAGGATGGCCTGTAAGGAGTGGAGTACAGCGGGGCTTCATGTATTAACCTTCCTGTGGTCGCGCCCCTTCATATAACACACGTGGTCAAGTGATGGTAGTCTACCGTCCTCCAGTGTTTTTGTATTGTGAGTTTTATTTTTCACTTTCAATGGCCAATATGACTGGCTTTGAGGTTGATCGAACATGTAACTGACAAACATATGTGTACATATTTTGCCAACATGCATAAAAACGAAGTATTCAAAAATTGCTATTTTTAAAAAATAACGTAAAATCTATAAACATAAAACTCTTAGGTACGTAGAATCAATATATTTTATATACAGTATGTCGAAGAAACATGGGAGTTCCAAGCTGATCATAAAACTGTGAATAATAAGAGCACCAATGGTGGTGGCAAAAATGAAAAGCACTATATGACAGCTTCAAAGATAGTGTTGTGTGCATGCATGTGTGTGGATGTTGGGGGAGAATGAGCAACTGGGCTATCAATAGTGAATGAAATGAGGAAAAACTATGAAAAATACTCACATTTTGTTTTGGGCGGTCGGCAAAATAAATTGCATATACGGTCGCGCGCGGTGGTAGTCTACTACTCCACTGAGCCCCTGGCAGTTTGATGAACAATTGAGAAAAAACGTCGCCGCTACTCCACTATCATCTAGCAAAGGTTAACGTTCCTTGAGAATACACGTGCCTTTTGCGCCCTTTGTAACGATCAGAGGAGTCTACATGCGTTCTTTTCAATAGGACGGTAATCTACCGTGGGCGCGACCGGATGAAGGTTAAGGTATTAAGATGAGTGGGAGAGGAGAGATATTTCTGGTGACTGCTAATGAAGAGAAGAGATAGGTTGGTAGGACACATACTAAGATACCCAGGAATAGCAAACTTAGTTAAGGAAGGAAGGGTCGAGGATAAGAACTGTAGGAATAGATCAAGGTTAGAATAATGTTAAACAGATTGCCTCAGATGTACAGTGTGGTAGCAATGTAGAGATGAAATGATTAGCTCAGGACAGGATAGCAGGGATTGCTGCATCAAACCAGTCAAAAGACTGAAGATTCGAACAACAACACAACTGTCTTAGTGAAACTGTTAGAAGTTTAATAAAGCATAATTTAAAAAAAAGAAAAGTATAAAAGCATACTGGTAATATTTAAAATAGAGCATAATTATTGAAGAATGAACAGCCTGCTTCAATGCATTATTCATGACAATTGTGACCAACAATTCATATTAAAAATACTCACATTAACAATGAGATGCTAGTTTTTCAACAATGGAAATTTTAAACTTAAGAATTTAAAGTTTTGTGAGGAACAGGACAACAATTAAAATAACATTACTGAATCTGAAGGGTTTACATCTATTTGATCCCAGCATGCTGAAATTATCCATAAGTGCGATACAAAGGAATCTCGAGTTTCCAACAGACAATTTTGTGACTGGAAAGGGGACACGTTTGTGTACCGTACGGTACCTAATGTACAGAGTGTATTAATTTTGAAAAATAATCCATTGTGCAGCATACATCCCGGAAACAGAGTAATGGACAGGGTTAAACTTCAGGTGGTCCTAGCAGCACACGAACCAGTAGGTTACCATAGAATGGGGTGAAGTCGATCAGGTGTGGTGAAGTCGATCATTGTGACATCTCGATATAATTTCAGTACTAACACCCAGTGGGTGACTGGAGAAGTAACGATTTAACCTTCGTGGGAATGTTGAAGCTCCGTGCTATTTATATGACATTATTTGTATGTTATAACCATAACACATTAAGTGTGGTTAAGCTTTCAATCAATGTCCATTTTTAATATTTTTCAAAACCTTGGTCAACAAACAGTCATCCACCGGTTTCAATCGGTACCCCAACTTCTTCGCTGACTTCATTTGATAAGTTGATGTGTTGTGCTCTTGTGCTGCCCTTTAGACCACACCTAATTTATGCCATATGCAAGCAATGATGTATTATACCTAATGTTTACATTTTGTAGGGTGAACTCGATCATGGTACGAATACATCAGATGAAGCCAGACTCTGCTGGGAAACGATATATATATTGTTCAGTATTTGAACAATGCTGTGCAAAGAGTAAAAAGGGTGGAAAATAAGCATCAGAAAAGCCTCTGAATGATATACTACCCTAAATGATTGGGTCAAAGGTAAACACAATACTACCCTAAATGATTGGGTCAAAGGTAAACACATTAAAACGTTTGGAGGACAACCACTGATGAAAATTGTTTGATGGAAGGTTTAGTTAAGTGTTCAGATTGGGGGTTTCCTCTGAAACGTACTGATGTACGAAATGTAGAAGGAAAGAAGGCTATTATTGGAGACAAGCTATTTGTCTCTGAATGTAATTCGTTTTTGCAAAGAAAATAATAATGAAATTGCTCTCAAAGAGTTTAAAAAGGGGACCCTACGTCTTCCATAGACTGTCTCAGAAATGAACATAACATTAATCGAGATTGATAGGGAATCTTTGTTTTACGAATTATATTGTATGATTTAGAGAGTAAGGCCGCTAGCGTTAAATAATAATTTTGTAATTTCTATATGCTAAATTAAAGCCTCCGTGGCTTAGGCGGCAGCACGCTGGCCTCTCACCGCTGAGTCCGTGGTTCAAATCCCGGTCACTCCATGTGAGATCTGTGCTGGACAGAACGGAGGCAGACAGGTTTTTCTCCGGGTACTCCGGTTTTCCCTGTCAACATTTCATTCCAGCAACACTCTCCACTATCATTTCATTTCATCTGTCATTCATTTAATCATTGCCCCAGAGGAGTGCGTCAGGCCTCGGCAGCCGGCACAGTTCTAATCCTCGCCGCTAGATGGGGGCTTCATTCATTCCATTCCTGACCCGGTCGGAGACTGGAAGCAGGCTGTGGATTTTCATTTTCATTTCATATATGTTAAATTATGATGAAAATATTTTAAAAACTAAAATGATGATCGATTTCACCCCATATGATGTGTAAAGTCGTTTCTAGGCTGAAATAAACCTGTAATCAACTGAAGTCGATCACACTTCAAACATAATTTATGGAAGTTGTCATGTTGTCATCCAAGCATTAGATCAGTGGTTCTTAACCGGTGGTCCGCAAGTGCCACGGGAATAATGGTCCACCAGCACGTATAAAAAAGTGGCCAATAAATGGGGATTTCGAAAACGGTGTGCGTTGAACGAGAATAGTCCGAATGTATTCGCGGCGATGACTATCAGATAATTGAAATATCTTTAAAATAAGTGTTATTGAGGAAGGGTTACAACTGATTAGGTGTATTGAGAGGAGGGGTGGGGGCTGGTGGTCCGTACATGATTCAATTTCAGGCTCAGTGGTCCACAGACTTCTACGGGTTCAGAACCACTGCTTTAGATAGATGAGGCTTTTTATTACTTACATGTATGTGATTTTCAAAATTGCATTCCGTTATTTTCATACTGTTTTATTTATTTATCGTATGGCATACATGAAAATTATTTATAATTTGACATCAAGTTTAGAAACGTAATGAAGTGCCTGTGGTGTCCCTAGGAAGAAGTCACTGAATTCACCACTGTAAGATATTTGTGGGTATTCTTGAACTAGGTGCCGAACAGTCTGTCTTTCAGCACCGCACTTGCAACATGATGAAGGTTTTTTCCTCCACTTGTTCAGGAGATCCCTGCATACACTGTGATTGGTCTGGGTTCTATTTAATTTTGGCCAGGTCTTTCTAGGCTGAGTGAACCCTGGCACCTACTCAGTTATGCATGGCATTACTGAACTCTCTGGAGTGGCAAACGAATTCCAATCAGAAGACCATCTCTCAGTCAGGTTGAATTTGTTAGTTGCAAGATTCTCCGCTGTGCAGATAGGTGGATGTCTTGAACGTAATCGTTTCACATGTAGATCAGCAATGTCTCCATGGATAGGTAGTTGTTTGTTAGTCTGGATCTTTCTATATTCTCTTATCAAAATATTGCATTGCCACAAATGAGGTGGTCGGATGAGTCTGAGAATAGGAAGCCATTGTGTAGGAGTTGACATAATTGTTCCTGTTATCAAGCGCATGGTGTTATTCAATTGTACATCTATTAATCTTACATGTGGATTATTTATCCACACCAGAGCACAATACTCAGCAACAGAATAAACTAGACCTAGAACTGAGCAACGGAGCGTAGTTGCATTGGCACCCCAAGTGCTACCACTTAATTTCCGCAAGATGTTGTTTCTTGTCTTCATTTTGGCAGAAGTAATTCGTACTGTAGGTGTTCTTTGTATGACAATGTTCTATCCAGTGTTATACCCAAATACTTGGGATGTCTGTTATGGCGAAGAAGGATGTTATTGAAGTAAACTGTAAGTTCTCTTGTTGCCATTTTATTGCTCAGGTGGAAGCAAGCAACTTCGGTCTTGGTTGTGCTTGGCTGAAGTCTCCATTTTCGAAAATAATATCCCAGTGCAGAAAGATCATTTGTCAGCGTTTCTTCTGTACTTTCAAAACATGGATCTCTAGTAGTAATTGCCCAGTTGTCAGCATATCCAAACATCTAGGACATTGACACAGCGCTGAAATATGTAAAAAGTGGTAAGGCCCCAGGATTTGATGGAATACATCCCGAATTCTTGATAAACAGTGGAAAGCATTGACAATCCTGGGGCCTTACCACTTTTTACATATTTCAGCGCTGTGTCAATGTCCTAGATGTTGAAGGGTTTAGTGTATTCTGATCCAGTATTACTTGTGTCTGTGAGATTGGCCAATTCTTTCTTGATATATTTTGTGTGATTTCTGTCTCCAGCTGTTCAAGACATTGAAACTATATGGGAAGCAACCATTTTTGGAGTGACATTTTGATGTCCATGGGCAATTGGGGTACCTCCTCCATGTTTTCTCAAGAGTGACCAGGCTATTCTGCTGGATTTACTGAAGTTAATAGATTCTACGGTTTCAATCCACTTTTCCTTCCGAGCATTATCAAGGCTACTACAGTAAGTAGATCTTCAGTAATTTCTGGTTCACCACTTGCCAGGAACTCTTGGTACAGCTTTTCACTTGTATCAGTCCATCCAGGAACATATTCTTTCCTGAATCCTCTTGGAATGTGTTTTTTGGCTATGGTATAAGAGGGGAAGAGAAGAGCTTCAACAACAAAAGATGCTGGTAGACAGCACACCTATGACATGAAAGATACACTTCTACAACCTGTAACAAGCCAAACAACTCACAAGGTAAACTACAACAAATAGGCACATACAAAGACACGACAACTGGCCCCCGCCTCCCTTATAGAGAAGAAGATGTAAAGCGAAGTGAAATGTAGTGTAGTGAAGTGAACTACAGTGAAATGTAGCAAGTGGAGTAACAACTTGTACTCAACTCCTTAGGACTTGCTCGCCTAACGAGTTTAAACAAGAGCACATCCCTGCTCGCAGGAGGCCTTTGCCCTTATGGGATTATCTAGGCTATGTTTATTATAATTACAGCTCCTACAAATCTCCCATAATTGTCACTCATTGGAGGTATCCATCGGACATCATACTGTAATATGCCAAGAATACGTATTTTTGATTGACTTCACCCCATTCAACGGTACTTTAAGTATTGCAGCAATTGGAAGCAATTGTGGAAGCATTCACTTCTGCTGGTATTCCACTGCATGTCTTTCATAATTTGGTCAGTGGATAGCAACAGCTGCATGCATGCAGCCAGCTCCCAGTGAAACCACTCTAAGAAGGTACGGTATCTTGCAAGTGTGTTGAAGACGACTTTCAGGACATACAAACATACATTTTCATTCGAGACTGTTTTGCCTTTCAGCATCCAGTCTAGTCTGCAAGCCTTTGTTTGAGAACAAGTCGCGTCCATAATGCCCTAATTGACGTCCGAAACGGGGGAGGAGCTTACGGTCAGCTGTTTGCAATATGGCGGCGAGATAGTGACGAGAAGTATGCAAGACAGTGATAGGGTTGCATTTGTTATGGCTTCTAATTTATGATGGCAAAATACTACATATTTTCTTTCTTTGATAGAAATATTTTTATAATCAATTTAAATGCAGTGCTTAATTACTAGACTACCAGTTAAAAATATTACCCACCTGTAGATACATAATATACTGTCTACTGTTACATATATGAAGCCTGTACTTGGGAGCCTAGCGGTATCGATGTTTTTATTAATTTCACAATATATATCTCACATAACACAAAGGACGACTCCCTGGTAATAAATTGAATCCAGCAACCCTGAATTTGCATGAATGTTTTGGGTTCAAAGAAGCGTTACTTGGGATGCTCAAATCATACTTCAATATTGCTAATATTGACCTACATACTTGCTGTTCAAAGGCAAGAATATAAATATATTAATCTCTTGCCACAGGCAAGTTAAAATGGAGGCATCCTCTTTATCAATATATTTAATTAAATATTTAAAATACAGATATTTAACAAAGCTGGAGTCTCCATTTGAACTTGTCATAAGCAAACGGAACAGATCAAAAACTACACTTTAAGCCAAATCAAATTCACTCCTCAGCTCGACATAAACCATAATACCAATTAAAACCTATACAAAACATACTCTCCTTACTGTTGTACAACTTTCAAACCAACTATTCGCACTCAAACCTGAAAAATCCTGAAATGGGAACTAATTAAAGTTAGAATAGCCTAGGCCGATCAGGTCTTCTGCTACATTACCGCATATATATACTTAACATCACTATAACTGCTAAATTACGGCTAAGTGACCTATCTGCCTGAGTGGTATAGGTGTTACCGGCCTACCTGGGATGATGGGTCACCAAACCGGTACTTAAAACTAAGATTTTACACATTAATTAACTAAATTCAACAGTAAAGGGATCATAGACAAAAACACAATTTAAGCCAAATCATACTTAAAATATTGCAAATATTGAGCTACATACTTGCTGTTCAAAGGCAAGAATATAAATTCTCGGGCAAATTAAGGCCAGGAACAGCATTTTTCATAAGTTTTCTAACCATTCGACTGTTGTCAATCGGAAGAACCCCTAAAATAAGTTTACGAAGAGCGGATTACATTCGGTTCAATGTACGGCACAGAAGTATTTGGCTACAAGTTTATCAGTAGTTTTGATGTAGCTAAATCCTTGTGAATACAAATTAGAGACAATAACTATCAATTATCAACAGTACCGGTGATTACGCTGTGGAAAGAAGTCGTCTTCAGAAAAATGCAGACTGCACACTGTCATGTAACGTGTAACACGTTTTCCAATTGACAGCGCCGAAGCCCATCTTTCTCTCTGAACTTTTTGTACAGGAATGTAGTGAGGAGATTTTGTACCCATTTTATACGATTTGCAACCGTATACAGAGCAGTACCTCCTCGAATTTGACAAATTCCTTTCTATTTCCATCACGACATCAATGCTTCACCATGAAAATAAACTTCACCAGTCACAATGTTACAGCTTCAACATTCTACCGCGTGGCTGCGCCATCCAACTTTTCTGACGTCAATAGCAATTAGCATTGCGGCCTCCTCTGCTTCCTCACCTCTCACTTTGAAATCGTTAAACACTGAATCTAACCATTGCCTCTACTCTCTTACCCTCTACGGCCAAACTCATTAACCTCTTAGATAATCTCTCCTACCCCATTCTCTTCACATGACCCCACCATATGAGTCAGCTCATATGAAAAGCTTCATCTAGCGTGTTCATTTCTAACTTAGCCTTTAACTCTTCATTACGAGTACCTTCCTGCCATTGCTCCCATTTGTCCCAGCAATCATTCGTGCTACCCTCATATCAGTTAGTTCTAGGTTATGTGTCAGATATCCTGAATCTACTCAGCTCTCACTTCCATACAGCAAGATCGGTCTAAATACCGAGCAATGTAGGGAGAGCTTAGTCGATTCACTAACCTCTTTCTTGCAGAATACTGTAGATTGCAACTGTGAACTCACTGCATTGGCTTTTCCACACCTCGACTCTATTTTCCTCCCCATACTACCATCCTTAAAGATTACACAGCCCAAGTACTTAATATGTTCCACCTGCTCCAATTTAGTTCCTCCTACCTGACATTCTATGATCTTGCGTTTCTTTCCTACTGACACAACCTTCATCTCTGAGATGCTGATCTTTATAGCATACTCACTACATTTCTGTTCAAGTTCTAACATGTTGGCTTGGAAGCATTCGACGGAGTCCGTCATTACAACCAGGTCATTCTTTCTGGTGGAGTTGCTCCTCAGCTTTTTCATTCTACATGTTGAGCTCATGTATTGCATCTTTATGCTGAACAGCTAAGATTTTCATTAAAATTTGCAGCTGTTAAGGCTGCTTCAGCGAAATCTCAAGTTAGAGGGGAGAGATTGCTGGACTGCCTGAAAGAAGCAGGAACATTTGGTCTGCCTCCAGTTCCTGTAGTAACTTTCTAGGGGCATGGCTGAAGGCAGGAAAATATCATTGCATCAATTTCAATGCAGTCCAACAGTGGATTGGTTTGGAAGATGGTGAAGGCTGTGCTGCTTAAAGCGACTGGTTGGTAATAAGTACTTGTTATACAGTTTCTTTGTCAATACGGACCTAATGGATTCCATTATGGAGTCGAATAAAGCTGAGAATAAGTACTTGTACCGTACTTCAACTCATATTGTCTCATACAGTGGCCTTACCAGTTCTCATTTCTTGCTTGATCTCTTAAACTTACGAAGAGTTGAGAAGGGAGGCAGCCCTGAGTTGGGTGGTGCAATGTGTATTGGAGGATGCATCAATCCTTTTTTGAAGATCTTGGTGAAGATCCAATGTTCTAGGACTTCATTAGGTTCTGGGAATACGGTATGTTGTTTGCTTCATCCTTAATATCCACAACATGGCCAATATCTCGGCTAAGGTGATGATGTGATAGAGCCAGCCTGTAAATACCCTTTCCCTCTTCTGGCTTATCCAAACTCTCATAAAGCCTTTGAAATGAGCAGCCTTAGCTATAGCTGCAGCTTCTTTGAAGTCACCATCCAGGCCAGTATTCTGCCAAATTTTGTAGGCACACTTGTTCTCTTTTATTTATATATGGTTTGCCCAGTTTGTCGTTCCCAATATATTAGATGTGGTACTATGTGAATGTTCAGCGAGGTCTTTCCAAGCCATAATACCTGGTCACATAGTTTCCACAATTTAATACGACATAGACGGAGCAATCAATAGTTGAAGTGAGTTGTTTGTCAACCACTGCTGTATGTAATGAGATACGATGGTCAATTCTTAAAATATGTGTCATCTATAATGAGGCCTGCATAAATTACTTTCCTCCAAACTTTTGACCAGGAAAACAAAACTAAAACTATACAACACGATCATCAGGCCGGTACTGCTATACGGAGCCGAAACATGGAGTGTGACCAAAAGGGAGGAACGCCAACTTGCAGTCTTTGAAAACAAGATATATAGAAAAATTTTCGGCCCCATCTTTGACCAGGAAACACAAAGATGGGTTCTCAGATCAAATCATGAGCTGTACAAGTTGGCCAATCAACCCAGAGTAGTGGACGTCATGAAAGCGAAACGGCTGCAATGGGCAGGGCATGTTATCAGAATGGACGCTGACAGAATAGTTCGCCAGGTGTATGAGAAGAAGATCGAAGGCTCGAGACCCCCTGGAAGACCTAGGAGTAGATGGCAAGATGAGGTGACCTCTGACTGCAGACAAATGGGTATTACTGTATGGGAGAATACTGCGCTGGATAGGAGGAAATGGAGGCAGATAGTGAGAGCGGCACGGGATCGTCACGTCCCAGAAAAGCCAACGGAGTGAGTGAGTGAGTGAGTGTATCTATAATGAGGCCAAATGCTACAGCACAATCTAAAGTTTGTACACCCTCATTCTTACACACTCCAAACCCTGTCTGCCATGACATTGTTGTTGCCCTGTTCTTGTTGGCGCAACATGCCTATTTAGATTTGCAACAATGAGCAGTAGTTTTAGTCAGTAGTTCGTAGCTATGTATCGAGGCTTTTCCAGAACTCATCCTTTCCCCATCCAGGTACTCCACTCTGCCCAGGTTGTGGGGTGACTGTCATGGCAGTTCCAGAGTCTATCTTAATAGAGAGCATAGAAAGTGTTGCCTTCTTAACAATTGATATTATAACTTTCCAGTTGGTCAATGCAATACAATCCAGGCGCGGATTCAAGGGGGGGGGGTCATCCCCAAACGGAGGCCAAATATTTTTGCAAACTCAAAAAACGAAAACACAATAACCAGACAAATAAAACTTACCGAATTTTAGCTGAAAAACAGTTTTTTTTATTTTATTCAATACTGAAAATACCTTTATTGCAATTATTATGTTCTGTTACAACTGTACATATTTACAAGTTCATACCTGTTATATAAAAACGATTATTTATATAACAAAATCAACTCGTCTATTTTGTTTAGCAAACCTTGTGATTACCGAATCGATGTCTATAGTGATGTCACGATGAATGTGCAGCAATGCAAGGATAGGAATTTGGGCTTTTTTCGCACCAAAAATTTTTGCCGATGTCCAAACTGCAAGCTTGGTTGGCAATTTAAGCTGTGACTTTCTCCCTTTGTCGGTAGCAACAACATAATGATAAAAAGTTACTTGCAATGGATTAGAAGAAGAGGCAGAAAGTACAGGATGATATGTTTTGCTCACCAAATGAGCATCATCACGTTATAAAGTCTAAATCTACGAGACAAAATAGCTCCACAAAACACTACCAAATTCCACAATGTCAACCATGGATGCATACGGTCCTCAAACACCAACCCTTCTAGGAGCCATAGAATCTTACAAAGTAGCCTATGGCTAATATAATTTTATTAATGCAGCCAATGGCCATGAATTTTCTTTTCAGGATGGGTCAGGGAGGGGATTTTGGAAGGAAATCGGCCGTGAAACTATTGAAAGGAACTGTCCCGGCATTTGCCTGGTGTGAAAATGGGGAAACCACGGAAACCATTGTTAGGACAGCCGAAGTGAAAATCGATCCCACGTTCTCCTGATGTCAGCGAGGCATGAGGTAGCGTGTTAGTACACTCGGCCACCGTGGCTGGTCTATGGCTAATATTGTTGTTGAAAACTGAAGTGGTACATAAAAGAATTATTTAACCTCAATTGGTATCTTGCCAATGGTAACCGACAACTATGATGATCTCTTATTTTCAATCAGTTGCAGCTTGGAAACAACATACTCTCAGATAAGTTCACTTCACTTCATTAACACAGTGATAGCAGTATTAGCAGATTGAAAACAATACGCTTTATGATGAGTTTTCATTTCAATACAATTGGCACAATATTAGTGGACAAGAAATGTTGATTATTTGGTGTTTTACACTCATAGATTTACTGTTTATTTGTATTAACATTTATAGATTATTTTTTGGGGGCTTGTCAATTAAGTGTTTCATAGTAATAACCACTTGCCAGAACACACTCAATAAATTAGCATGTACCATATCTACTCTTTAACACACTCGTAGACATTTATTTATTTATTTTAGTGTTTATTTTTCTATTTTGGCAGCTAATTGCTTTAAGCGATTCTCGACAGTAATAGCCAAACCTTTCTGGATTAGTTGGAGGAGGGTAACCGTTGCATTAGTAGCTTTGTGATCTTTCAGTCTTGTAATTTTATTTTCTAAGGGGGCTTAACACTTCAGTTTTTAACAACAGTATTAGCCGCACTTTGTAAGATTCTGTCGCTCCTAGGAGGGTTGATGTTTGTGGACCGTATCTGTTCATGGATTTGGAAGTGATTTTGTAGAGCTATTTTGTCTTGTAGATTAATATTTATAATCTGACAATGCTGGCTTGACGAGCAAAACATGTCATCCTGTATTTTCTCTCCTTGTATTCGGATGCAAATACATTTTGATCAGGGGTTTTCACATTTCCCAATAATTGGGATTGTAATGTGTTGATTGACTGGAGAGTTACAATATTGTATCAATTGTTAATAAGGCAACACTGAAAAATGGCTTTCTATGCTCTCTATTAACTGGAACTATCATGACAGTCACTCCACAACCTGGATATTGTATCATTAATGGTGAAGAGTCGGTAATTGATAATGACTTCAAAAACACTGTCACAAAGCTTTTTGTGGACATAATAGCTATGACATTTGATCTTGCTTGCAACCAACATAAAATTTCTTTAATACTACCAATATTAATGACCGATGGTAGGCCTACTTGGTGGATTTACATAATTATAGGTTTATACAAATAAATACTGCTTGTACTTATACTCAATATTTAAGATTTAAACCTGACAGATTTCGCTTCGCCTTTAAACATCTTTATAGAAAATAAGTGAAATACTAACGTAATTGTTTTAAGGATACAGTATTAGTGAACCCATGCAAAGCTTTCTTACTTTACTGCAAGGGCAATGAAATGTGAGCAGTTGTTATTGGACATTGGACACACACAGTATTTCATTAAAACTGAGCACAAAACAAGATATCTTTACTTAGCTTGAGACTCCGACATATTTTACAGAATTTCTGTGAGTACAAAGTTTGATGTTATATTGGAATCAGCTTGCAAACCAAGGTGGGTATATCAATCACTTTAGAAATTATGAATATTGATAGCTGGAGCCCAGCGCGTGGATGAAAGTGGAACTTCTCTGGGGCTGAAATGCCAATGTCCAAGTCCCTAACTCAAACAACACTTCCCTGTAGTAAACCCAGGTTTTTGTGCACAAATGATTCCTCATATATAAAAACACATGCAAAAATTTGTATATTATAACTAAGCATAAAAAGAAACAAATAATATGCAGGCAAAATTTAAAAATCTGCTGAGTTGAGATTTGGAACGCATAAAATGTATTATGTAATGAAATATCAAGCATGTCCCCCAGGCCACCATTGCACGATATATAGTAATAAGACCTATGTAATGTAACTTCATAGGGTGTATAAGCTTGAGATGCAGTACGTAATGTCCCCGACATACAAAATCAGTCTGTAATAGCTGTGGTGCTATTAAAATTATGCATTATTATGTTTATTTATGAGTAGTACTCTGGAATAAGGAGATAGCCAGTTATTTCACGACTGGTGTGCTGGGTATCGCCTGGCGGATGAAAGTAGAACTCCGCTCACTTTCATTATCTATGTCAGTTTTATTAATACTCATACTTGGAGTCCTGAAATGTTGAATTAGTTGTTTTGCCGAACGCCCTGTGTCTTGATGTCGATTATTATAATTATTATTATACAGTACCGGTAATTAGAATTAATAATTCTTATGATTTATTTTTTGAATCGCTTATCCTCCAAGCTCAGCTTCACTCACGGACCTTGCGAGGGATCATTCCTCTACCGCCACAAGGATGGTGTCTGGGAGCTGGACACATTGTAGATACAACTGGGGATGGAGACAGGGCCTAATGAAGGAAAGGTCAGGAGTGGGAGTGGGAAGGAAGTCGGCCGTGGACTTGTTGAAAGGAACCGTCCCGACATTTACCTGGAGGGTGAAAATGGGAAATCAGAATGGCCATAGTAGGGTTCGAAACCACACTCTCCCGATACCAGCAAGGCGTGAGGTAGCGCGTTAGCGCTTTCAGCCACCACGGCCGGTATTATTATTAGTACTTTTTAGTGGCAGTGATTATGAAAAATGGAGATAGGCTACAGGGGTATTTCTAGGACCATTAATATGCGATCTCTTTAGAATTGCTGAGTCAAAGGAGAAAGATATCCAAAAGTTCAAGAAGTACCTGGAGTGGTTCTATGTGCTCCCACCATCAAATAAATCACCATTATTTCCTCCTGGTTATACTTCTCCTTACAATGA
Source organism: Meconema thalassinum (assembly GCA_946902985.2). Lineage (NCBI taxonomy): Eukaryota > Metazoa > Arthropoda > Insecta > Orthoptera > Tettigoniidae > Meconema > Meconema thalassinum. Next base: position 533,781,846 of record OX336390.1, on the reverse strand, counting down.
GAAACTGTATGCTCACAGTTTCATCGTTTTTATGCGTCACTGTAGTTTTCATGGCGGACGGTTCAATTTATAGGCCAACGTATTCTCCTGGGAAGGAGTGTTCTTAGTGGAGCTACTGCCGTTGGCTCCTAAGCCATTACTTATCGAAGATTTGGAAGCCTTTTCTTCACAGTGATAATGTACATTTATAAGGATAGATGAAGTCGATGTTCCACAGTGCACAGCATATACACAGATCCGAAGTGCTGACTGATGACCACCTATTGGGCATCGTGTCCGTTAACGCTCTGAAACAGAAATTGTTTTATATTGCCAGGTATGCACAAAAAGTACTTACTGTTTTCATGGCAGGCGGCTCAAGGAGCTAATACACCAAATTCCGAAGATACTTCATCTTTCAAACTTTGAAATAGCGTAACCTATGTTATGCATCATAGTCGGATAGTGGAATCCGCCATTTGATGAAAATCCTAGGCACTTCATGGAAAGCCGACATATCTATATATATAAAGCTCAATGTTTGTCTGTCTGTCTGTCTGTCTGTCTGTCTGTTATGTATACAAATCCACACCGTTTCACCGATCTGAACCAAAATTTGTATACATACCCTTCGGAACCCTGCGGGTAACCCTGTCCACTTGAAATTTCCGACAGACCACCCCATTCCCTGCATTTAGGCCCTTTGTCCCAAATCTACACCGTTGCACCGATCTCAACCAAAATTTGTATACTTACCCTATGTAACCCTGTGAATAACACTGTCCACTTAAAATTTCGGACAGACCACCCCAATTCCTGCATTTAGGCCCTTTGGCAAACTTCTACACCGTTTCACCGATCCGAACCAAAATTTGTATACCTACCCTTTGCAACCCTGCGGGTAACCCTGTCCACTTGAAATTTCGGACAGACCACCCCATTCTCTGGATTTAGGCCCTTTGGCCCAAATCTACAACGTTTCACCGATCAGAACCAAAATTTGTATACTTACCGTCTGGAACCCTACGAGTAACACTGTCTGCTTGAAATTTCGAACAGACCACTCCAAAATGTGTATACTTACCCTTTGGTACGCTGCGAGTAACACTGTCTGCTTGAAATTGCGGACAGACCACTCCATTCCCGGAAAGAGGATAGGGTCCGTCCCAAAGGCAATGGAAAAAAAGGGGTAAAACCGGACCCGCTCAGGAAACCCTCTGGGTTGCCAGCTCCCGAACTCACCAGCCATGAGCCCTTGAGGATGTAGCACTATCCAGGGTGCACCCGAAGTGGTGGAGCTACACACACCCTGCCTCCTTGAGGGTCTTGAGCAGAAGACATGAGATATTAAGAAAAGAAAAAGAAGGCTGACACCTCTAAGAATGAGGCTATCAGGAATGATTAGACAAGGGCCAATTAAGGAGGGAAAGTGAAAGAGTCGCTAGGCCTCGGATATCCTGATACCATCGGGGTCGGAAGAGAACAAGAGTTTGACCAAGGGAGGCCGACAGGAAAGAGAACTGAAAGGAGCCCGGCACCAGTAAGTTGGAGCAATGCCGGACTCAGCTGGGGTCCCGTGGTCGCAAACCCACGTCCCACAAGTTGTGAGACATTGGTGGGGGAGGGGGAGGGGGAGGGGGAGGGGGAGGGGGAGGGGGAGGGGGAGGGGGGGGCAGGTGTGAGAATAGCTTGCTGATTCATCGCGAGGTGACATGAGAGAAATGTCCAGACCCCGCCGTGTTACCTGGTATTGCTGACTATGCTGATGTTCATATTGCGTCTTTGCTCAAACCACTGTAGTGTTACGAAAGAATGAGTGATTCACCGGTCAATGTGAATAGGACCGGGAACCCCCCACCCCCACCCGAACGTCTGTCATCATAATATATCGTCATCATCTGCGATATTCTCAGGTTCGTGCAGCTTGGACCCGAGCAGTACTCGATAAGCTCTTTCACTACACGCATCGAGTATAGGCCTAAGCCAGAAAATAACGTTCAGACATTGGAAGACATCGAAGGTAGAAATCTGAATTACCTATATCAGATTTAAAATTACACCATGTTCGTTTAGTAGTCATTTTTCATTACTTTATTATTATCATCATAAGGGCAAATGACCTAGATGTTACGCCCATTATACCACTAATCACCACACACAATAACTCTTCATCGCCTGTGAATTTTGAAATATTTCTTTCTACCACGGTAGTTTGCAAGTTTGTCGTGTCAATTCAACAGTAGTTTTCATTACCATCCTCATCAAAAGGGCAAATGACCTAGATGTTACGTCCATTATACTACTAAGTAACACCACAGTCTTCATCGCCTGCGATTTTTAAAATGTGTATTTCCATTAGTTTGTAAGTTTGATATACCCGTTCAGTAGTAGTCGTATTGACAGGCCATGCCAAAGGAGAAGATATCTTCATTCCCCGAATTCCTTTGATCCCTACTGATATGCCTTTTGATTTCAAGCTAATGCAATTCCCTGCACGTCTTGCATTTGCAATGACCATAAACAAGGCCCAAGGACAGTCACTCAGGCTAGCAGGCCTTAATCTGGAAAGTCCATGCTTCTCTCATGATCAGTTATACGTAGCTTGCTCAAGAGTGGGCACACCTAAACATTTATGTATTTATACACCAGAGGGAAAAACAAGGAATATCGTTTATCCTAACGCACTCCATTAATTTCAATGTTAGCTACAAACATGTTAGTATTTATTAAATAACAACTGCGAAGTGAGATGAAACATTTCTCTGAAGTTCAACCATTACATCGTATATTAGGCCGTGTTACTTTGCGAGTCATCTGTCTAGGATACTATTTAATCTACTGTTACTGTATTCATTTATGCCAATGATCTGGTTCCTCTTCTTGAGAACCTGTACCGAAACATGTAAGCCGGTCACGTAGAAAATTCACAGCGAGTGTTATGGTATATCGTACATCTCTTTTCTATTTTATTCCTTTCATTCCTTTAAAGTATCAATTTTTCCCATTCGTTGATAAGTTATATGTGCCAGTAGACGCTTCTATGTTCATCACTATGCAGAAGATGTTTTGCGTCAGAAGAAAAAACTGGATGCTCAGGAACGTTAACGATATATCGACTGAGAAATCTGGAAGCTTCTCTTGGAGGAATTGCTTCAGACATTTATCGTACAGTCTAAACCTTAACAAGACGAAACTTTTAACCAGATAGCGATCTAAGTGGGAGCTCTTTGGCAAAAAATAATCAAGTCTTTCCCGAAATGTGAGTCCTAAAAATAACTTTTTTTAATTTTCTAAGTTTCATGTCAGTTATGTAGTACTTTTCAATATCATCCTGATCAGTAGGGCAAATTACCTAGATGTTACGCCCTCAACGTCATTGGGGGCAAATTACATAGATTTTAAGTCCATTATATTTCTAATCACCACCACATATAGTCTTCTACGACTGAGATGTCACGAATTCTGGAACCGCTAACGACATATCTCGACTCGGACTGAAGACAAATATCACGAGAATGATCATTATATTACAGAGCCTTCCCATAGTGACTTAAGTATACACATTGTCTCTGGGTTTGATAATGTAAGAAATGAATACATAAATAAATATAATTTATGACGTTGAGTGTTAAGGAGACTGAAATATTATCATCATTCCACCGGGCGAAGCCGGGTACTACTGCTAGTGATATATAAAGAAATAGTTGCACTATCTGACACGTGGTTTCATGAAATTACTAAATTTCGCCATCACATAATGTAATTCTCTATGTACATTATAGGAGCAGATGGCCTCGTAGTTCGGCCCCTTAAATCCTCAATACCGGTAACTAACCAAAATTTACATTAACCAAATAGCTTGTAAAGATAATAGCGGAAACTCGGCCGTAAAAGCATGCACTCGCCTGGAGACAGCGATTACAGTGCCATCTCTTGGTGCGAGTTGACAGCATTACTCTACTTGCCGCCCACAGCTAGCATTTTTGAGTGCGCACCGACCGAAATTGCATTGTGAAGTTAACATATGTCTCGGCTTGATGTTTAGGCAGCAAATAATTTAAAGATTAGTGTTAAAAGAAACAAAAGATACTTGGTTCTGTACAATATTTTTATAGAATTCTAAAACATACTGGACTGCTTCTGCATATGGTTTGCTTTGCCATAGGCAGTAGAACTGAAGGCACTGCACCAGGCCAAATACTGAAAATTACAAAGAAATATTAGCATATTGGTTTTAATCTATCCTTTTTGACATACTGGTATTTAAAAACGAGTTGAAGACGCCTAATTACATTAAAACAACAGTTACCTTCTTATATATTTCCTAATAAAGTCAGTAAAATTAAAATTTGTGTTTCTGAACTTGTTAGATTACACCAACCTCCTTAGCTTTAATAGTGCAATACGTACAGTTTAGAGGCAGATGACCTCGCTGTTCCGCCCCTTATAACGACAATAAATAACTACGTCCACTTTCAATCGGAAATATTGAAGCATGCTGTTACATTTTAGGCCTACTGTACCGTAGAGTCACCACGTTTTACAAATGCTGTTATTTCAATATTAACATTAGGCCTACTATCAACAACCTACAAAGATCTTACCCTTGACTTAACAAGTTTTTGTTCCTGAAATCTTTCTCCACACAGTGGTCTGAGCATACAACATGAGTTCTGTTAAAATGTTCTGGGCCATTCCTTTTCAATACGTCATCTAAGTCAGCTCTTCGGCTTCGAATAACCCACAGCGGGCATCAATAAATAAATAAATAAATAAATAAAGAACAGGCTAAAATATGCTAAATTATATTGTAAAAGCATTCTGTATTAAAAGAAAACCGAACTATCAGTGTAATGGTAGGCTACTTGTTTACAATAATATCTTGGGAACCTGAAGAAAGATTTTGGGTCACTTTGTTGTTTATAATTATTACAGCCATATATGGCAAAAATACTACCCGTACCATCCATTACAATTGGATAATTAGGTCATCCAGTTCTTATAATTGTTTGGTTGGATCTCACGTTTGTAAATCAGCTGGTCTTACGTTGCCAACTCGGACCGCTAGGTGGTGCTGGGGAGCGCTGTCTCCTGTTTTGGCGAGGAGTTTCCGCTATTATCTTTATAAGCTATTTGCATTAACTGATGGGCAGTCCAGTAGTGGTATCAGTGTTCTTGTGGTGAGATAAGTGTGCTTTCCAACAATTGAGATGTATAGATGCAAAAGGGACATTATAAGTAGCGGTTTAACAGCGGTCCTGCGCCACACGACGCGGCTGCGCCCAAAAAGCGAGGCTGGGCGTCCATGTTACATTTTATGGATATCTCACGGACTAATCATTGGATTTGGACATGTGAGGTGTCATAGGACTCAGGATGGCCAACCCTTTCCTATGGCCCACTCATTTACCCAAAATACCCAAAACTAAGAGGTCAATATTTTCCCCTCGTTAATATCTTTGGAACTCCTAAGTTTAGAAAGATGTGTTAGGACTTATTTTAATCACGATGACGTCCTCTTTTGTTATGGACCATAGATTGCCCAAAGAGCTTAACGATATGAGAGGGTGCCATTTTATTTGCATGCAATGGTACCTCGTTGAGCCACGTGACTAGAGCAAGCCTGTGGTGTGGTTTTTAAGATGATTAGTTTATGGACCATGGATTTTTGTACAAATTTTCCGAAAGGGCTTAACGACAAGCGAGGGTGCTATTTTTATTTTTACACAACGGTACCTTGTTTGGCCACATGACTAGGGGTGAAGCTGTGTTTACAGTGGATGGATTATTTATTTTGTTGATTTGTTGCAAAAGGGCATAACCGATAATTATTATTGGGTAATGATGGATTGGTGGGCAAGGCAGCAATAGCTAGGTGGGAGGAATGGCAGAAGGAATAGTTATAATGGGTGGAGTTAACGTAGACAACCGGTAAGTATTGAATATTTATTTATGGCAGGGGTTCTTTACTATGCATGGCTTTGGATGTAGGGATATGAGTGCAGAGAGTTACTAATACTGCTATTGATTTATTGAATCAAACAATTATTCTATTTCTAGTTACAAGATGGCCCCAGCTGGCCAGCAGTGTTAAGTCAATAGCAAGCCAACAGTTGTCCCTAGTCTCACACTGCAACTCGAGAGCTTAGTTAAGCGCTATCAAATTGCACTGACTATTATGGAACTCGTTCTTGGCTGGACCTTGTGGTCTTCCTGTGGCTGAACCTTGAACACTCTAAAGGTGATGAAAACTGCTTGCTTGCGAACTCACTGAGTGTTGTAACGTGTCTTCTTGTCATTACTGTTTGTGCCTTGCTAATACACAGATGTGCCACTTGCTGTTTTATATGTGGAAATGTTGTATTAAGTGAAATTATAAATTTGATAAGCGATTTTTGTGTATGTGAACGGAATTGGGGATTATGGGTAATTGGTGAAGCAACTTATCTACGGTATACAAAAGACTGGTGTTCAATGTTATTTTAATTACTTTGGTAATGGCATGCGGTGTGCTGTATGCTTAGGCCTACTTATATGCAGTGATGAATAGTGTTAAGTATTTTGAAGGAAGACGGTTATAATATTTCCAGGTATGTACTATTAATTGATTTATTTATTATTGATTTATTAATTGATTAAATGAAGCATTAATTTTATTTACTTGTTTGCATATATAGGGCATTTATTTATTTATTTACTGGTAATTTTTGATTTATCGATTGAACAATGAATTAATTTTACTTATTTAATTATTTATTTTATTTTTTAGATAATTTGGTAATACGTTTGCCTTTTGTGAGGGAGAGAGAATTAAACCCTTTAGCCCACGAGAAAAGAGGAAAGCAGGCTTTACGAGCCAAGGTGAGATTTGAATTTTTTGTAACCTGTTTTGAATTTGTTTTTGTAATATTGTTTATGTAATACATGTATTAATTTGAATTCATGTATTTTGATGGTGTATTTTTTTATTTTTAGATAACTCGAAAGCTTGTGCAGTATACCTGTTACTGATAAAACCCAGGGAGGTGAGCAAGTGAAACACGTGTCCTGCCAACCGTTGAAAACATTGGTGTTTTTCCGGCGTGTACCTGACCAGCAGCTTTTCGTGCAGAACACACAAGGTAGGACTAACTTGCAATTATAGCTGACTATACCTCCACTGAAAATGTTTTAAAATGGCAACCCTTGGACTGTTGATTTAGAATACGAGTGTGTTCTGAACGGATAATGAATGTTAAGGAAATGATGAATCCAAAGGGCTTATTGGAATTATGTTTCCCGATTTTTAGGGAACAAATGTATACTGCTTTAAGGGTGCACCGGGCTTTAAAAGTTAATATGGAAATGGTTTGCGATTTTGTATACAAAAGAAACAATGTGTAACACAAAGAAAAATTCAATTTGTGTACTAAGATGCAGGAGCTTTTAGTATCTGACATTTTGGAAGAGTGGTATGGAATACACGCTGTCAATGCCTTGCAGGCTAAATTTGACAAATTACAAGAAGGACCCAGTGGCCTTGGGTTAAGACAAAATTCATTACTTGCAAATGAACATTTGTCAATTCAACCCTTTTAATGCCGGGTCCAGCCATATTCCCACACCACGAGCGATAGCATTGAAAAAGGCCATGTTGAATATAAATTTAAAAAAACCAAGGATAATGACTGTTTTATTTGGTGCTTGGCTGCGTACTTCAATCGACACAAGATCGTCATGGTTCTAGGCCGGGGCATGTTTGACCAATTGAAACAAAATTTAAATTTATCTCGCGTGTCGTTCCCTATGGACTTAACTAACATCCGTAGGTTTGAACATGATAATCCAGACTATTATTTTATGGTCTGCACTCTACAGCATTGACTGTGATGCAATTATGGGTCCTCTTTATGCCACGAAAGAACCAAAAACAACATCATCTTCACCATTTATATCTGACTATGGGACATGCGAACCATTATTGCCTTATTAAGAATGTAAGAAAATGGGTAGTCAGTCAACTGTCGAAATTTCAACATAAGATACACATTTGAGGTTGCCTCCAATACTTTGGAACCCCAGCACTTTTGTAACGACAGAGGCTAGATTGTGAATCACAAGAGGCCGTGAGACTAGTTTTACCAAAAGGGGACGAAGCTGTGTTGAAATTTAAAAATATACACAAGCGAGATACGGTCCCGTTTGTAGTGTATGCCGATTTTGAGGTTCTCACTATGCCTATGCCTGGACGCGAGCCAAATCCAGATGTAAGTTCAACCACCCCTTTGCCATAGGACTGAATGTCGTGTGTTCGTACGATCCCACAAAGTCCTATTTTAAATCTTACCGGAGTCCAGATTGTGCTAAATGGTTCCAAAATGAACTTGTGTACTTGGCTGACCATGTACAGGGGTTACTGGACAATAAAGTGCCTATGAACCTAACTCGAGAGCAACAGGAATAGTATAAGCATGCCACGACACGTCACATTTGTGAAAAGCCGCGTGTCAGTGCTGAGGACACGATCCATGATCACTCGCACTTTACTGTTGAATTTCGCGAGGCTGCCCACAGGGCATGTAATGTGAATTACCCAACCCCACGATTTTTAAGCGTGTTTTTCTACAATCTAACGAGCTATGCTATACAGTTCCTGATTCGCGAATTGAGTTATAATGGCAAGGGGACCTTCTCCATTATTCACCAAAACCACGAACGTTTCGCGGCATCATCATGGTGGTCGGGCAAATTTTGTATTCGATTCCTTGGCTCGTTTAAGTTTATGGCCTCATCCCTAGACAGCCTATTGAACGGATTGGATGAGAAGGAATTGAAATACACCAGGACACTTTTTGAGAATCCTGAGCACTTTAAATTGTGCATTTCGAAAGGCATTTTTCTCTACGACCACTGTAACACCTGGGATGTTTTGAAGCAAAAGACCTTGCCACCGCAGGAGGAATGTTACTCTTTGCTAACACGTAGTACTGACTCTGATGAAGATTACGCCCATGCATGCCATGTTTGGAGAGTGTTTAATATAAACACTCTAGGGGATTATGCTATGCATTACTTAAAACTTGATGTATTGTTGCTCACGGATGTGTTTGAAAAGTTCCGTGACTTGTGCCGCATCATTAACGGGCTTCACCCAGCTCATTATTTTATTAGTCAGGGCTGTCGTTTGATGCGGCATTGCGATACACGCAAGTCGAATTGGATTTATTAACTGATGTAGACATGCTGTTATTCTTTGAGATAGGCTCGCGGCGGGTTTGTGTCGCTTAACCAGCGCCATGCTGAGGGCAATAACAAATACATGCCATCCTATTCCCCAGAAAAAAAATCGTTCCTGATGTACTACGATGTAAATAATTTGTATGGTTATGCTATGAGCCAACCTCTTTCCTATACGGATTCTGCTTAGCTCTCAGAGGAGGTGATTTCACATTTTCATGTGAACACGGCCAGCCTTAACACATGCGGTGGCTATGTTTTAGAGGTCGATTTGGAGTACCCCTCCTCTCTGTATGACCAACATGGTGATTTCCCATTCTGCTTAGGGCGAATGACCTCCCCACAGAGTAAAGTGAAAATTGAAAAACTTATGGGCACACTTTACAACAAGAATAGGTATGTGCTACACATTCAAATGTTGGTGCAGTGCCTAGCCCAGGACCTAGTGTTGAAAAATGTACATAGGGTTATTTCTATTGGCCAAATAGCATGACTCAAGCCATATATGGGTTTGAACACCCAGCACCGACAAATGGCAACACAGCAGTTTGAAATCTTTTTAAAAAATTGACGAACAACTGCATTTATGGCAAGTCTATCGAAAATGTACGCAAATACCGGGATATTAAATTGGTGAATGTCTGGGAAGGACGTCACGGTGCTCGGCGGTACATTGTCAAGCCAAATGTCAAAAACATTAAAATTATCGATGAAAATTTGGCCACCATTGAATTAAGTAAGACCCATGTCACTATGAATAAGCCCATTTACCTGGCTCAAGTCATTTTGGACTTTTATAAATTGGTGTACAAATTCCACTACGAGTTTGCCAATTTCGGGATGTGTCTCTTTTATATATGGACACGGACTCGTTTATATACCATGTCCGCCAGTGTGTCCCCTATGTCGTAATGAGGCAATATAGTGAGCAGGCGATTGGGATATTTTTTGTCTGCAAAAAGATACTAAACAGTTTCACAAAAGAGGAATTAAGTGCCTTGCCTAAATCATGTATCTTTTATGTGGCCGCAAATGCAGTGAAAGAAATATGGGAACATGTGCCGACATCATGGACTCAGGATCCTGCGATAAGTGAATTGCAACCCTGTGATAACTACGAGCATCATAAGCAAGTGGTGATTAGCAAAATACCATCGGTACAACAGTGTCGAACCTGTCAGCTTGTAAAACTCTACCACGAAAAAAAAAAAAACCTTGAACAAAGAATTTGTTTCTTCATTACACGGTTGTCATGGTGAGAAAAAAGCAACATCATCCTCAACAGAGGGGGAATATCAAAACTATCTATCACCGACTGAAAAAGAGTTTCCAATCCTGTACTGGTCGTGGCGTCATTGACAAAGTCATTCATTTCTTACCGTTTGAAATGCACTTACCTAGTTAAAAATACTGCGGTCCTGGAACAAAGCTGGATCAACGTTTGCAGCGTGGTGATGTACCTATAAATCTTTTGGATGATGCTTGCTGAGAACATGACATTTCTTATTGCTATAGTCAACCTGAATTGAGGCGTGTGGTTGATAAAGTATTATTGGAAAAAGCTAAACAACGTTTGACATCCTGTGATGCCTCGGTGGGAGAGAGGTTGGCAGCCCTGATTGTGATTAATGCTATGAAAGGAAATTTAATGATTAACGGACATGGACATAAAAAACTATCTGTACACTAGGGAATTGCCCTACTCGTTGTGAAATAAAAAAACAGTATTGCCTGAGTATGATTTGTTTTTATTCATTATTTAAAAATATAGACAGGCATTTCTCACCTTGAATATTTAAAATTCACGTTTCGCACATTGCAAATCTTGAAAAGTTCATTTAATTAAGGTCTACGCACACCGGCGCGGAATGCGGGAATGGGAACGGGAGCGGGATTGACACGATACCCGCAGTCGCTGCGAAATCGTATTTGTATTCTGACCAGCGCGGGAAACAGTTCCGAAATGAATTCGTCTGATGAAGTGCAACATAAGGAAAATATATACCAATTATCGGGAAGCTATCTCGCCTTGCTATTGCTATTAGATTTTTGGCTACTGGGGATTCTTTCTCGACATTTGGCCACAGTTTTCGTGTTGGATTCACAACTGTTGGAGCTATCGTGAGAGAAGTTTGCCAAGCTATCTGCAATACGATGCGATAGTGCAGTTTATATTTAGTTTTAGGGTAGTTCAGTTCGGTTTTCTTTAGGTTAATCACCACGTGACAAATGAGCACAGAAACAAAGAGTGATATTATTTAAATTGATGCTAACCAGGTACTTGCAGTTCCTTTCCTATTTCGTCCCTGAGCTTATCTTTATTCCTTATATTTCTTAATCTTCATTACTCATGTTATTGATATAAGGCAAGATATTTCCTGACACACTCTATTAACAGTTCCTTCGCCATTGCTAAATGGATGCGGGATGCGGGAAAACGCAGCAAGCTGCGTACTCCTGCAGTAACGCAGCAATCCCGCCATCTGTGCGGGATTGTGACGCAGCTGTCTGAGTGGATGCATATGCCGCCAAGTGCGCAAATGTTCGCGACATTCCCGCTCCCGCTCCCGTTCCCGCATAACGCGCCGGTGTGCGCAGACCTAAAACTTTCAAAAATTATTGATGCGAGTCTTGGCTATTGCAGTGGTGCAGTTCTTTTGTTTTCCAAACACGTAGTGGCACACGACACACACTACAGGTAAGACTGACTTACAAATAGAGCCTATCTGCCACCATATTAAAAAAAATAGGGAAACTACTATTTAGATTTGCTATAAGCTTTAATTTCTTTTCTTTACTGAGTTTGCTAGGGTCGAACAACAAATGTTAAGTATTATCTCTCTCTCACCCTCTTTCACACTGTCTTTTAAAAACAAACACAGCCATTATATTCGTTTTCCAAAGAACATATATTCATATGATGCGACCCCAAAGGAACTTTTAGTTATGAATTTATAAATAACCATTTCATGCACGGTGAAAAGTATTTGCCATTGACCATTTTCAATTTCAGGCACGATAAAAATAAAATATAAAGTTGTACAGGGCTTTAAAGAGCAAAGGGCATATTGCATTTCTCATAGTTACTATTCTTGTCATTGCTAAAACAAAATATCAAAATCGCATATTTAAAGTCTCGTTATTGAGAAAACAAAATCCCATATTTACGAATTTTTAATAACCATTCACATCATCGCGAAAACAAAATCTCATATTTATAAATTTGAATTTACAATTTTCCATTCACGTCATCTCAAAAATAAAATATCAAATTCACATATTTAAATTCTCGTTATTGAGAAAACAAAATCCCATATTTACAAATTTGCATTTACAAATTACTATTCTTGTCTTCGCAAAAACAAAATCCCATATTTACAAATTTGCATTTACAAATTACTATTCTAGTCTTCGCAAAAGCAAAATCTCATATTTACGAATTTGCATTTACAAATTACTATTATTGTTATCGCAAGAAAAAACAATAGATTCTTTTTGATCTAGCTGGCGATACGCATGCATTTTAGACGCGGGTCCAACGGACTCGGTCATGATCGAATCACCGCATTCATCTTTTAAAATACCCATATTCTTCTTGTTATTAATGGGCAGCTGAAACACATTGTCAGGACTGTAGGAAGAGGTGTCAAACCAATCACATGTCAAAATAATATTCTTTCCTGAATTTCAGATTTATAGTCCAAGCAGTTTCAGAGACTCACACATGTTTAAGGAAATGTGAAGTTTCACTTTCGTAACTCAAGCGGTTTCGGAAAGTCTTTTTTCAACCCATAATTTTTCACCAGTTAGAAAGTGAATGAAAATCCACAGCCTGCTTCCAGTCTCCGACCGGGTCAGGAATGGAATGAATGAAGCCCCCATCTAGCGGCGAGGATATGAACAGTGCCGGTTGCCGAGGCCTGACGCACTCCTCTGGGGCAATGATTAAATGAATGACAGATGAAATGAAATGAGAGTGGAGAGTGTTGCTGGAATGAAATTGTTACAGGGAAAACCGGAGTACCCGGAGAAAAACCTGTCTGCCTCCGTTTTGTCCAGCACAGATCTCACATGGAGTGACCGGGATTTGAACCACGGACCCAGTGGTGAGAGGCTGGCGTGCTGCCGCCTAAGCCACGGAGGCTTGACCAGTTAGAAAGTAAATTTCGTAAACTTGAAGTGAAAAAAAATCTTATGTCCAGAGGTTTCCGAAATGTGATGAGTGCGTACTATTTCAATGGTATTTCAACTTGCGCGTTTATTAAGTAGTATTGTCCTTTCTGAATGGAGTTCTCCCGTCTCCCGTTCATTAATGTTGGAAGTATATCCTCTTTGGTTGCAATTGTGATTATATCAGATGGGTGGCAATTTCAATGGGCAAATGACTTCCCACAAGATACATTATATTTTCACGAGTGGGATAGCAAACAAACTTCAAAGCATTTAGTGATTTATTTCTCCAAATGTACAGTATATCCTAAAATAGGTTTAATTGGAATGTGTAGTAACAAAAAAAATTGGTATTCTGCCCGAAGGCAGGTCCGAGCCTCCGGAGAGGCTACCCCCAGCCGGAGTTTACTTGCGGTAGGGTGGCCAGGGCCTTTCCGCTCCTCCTTACATTGGCCAACAGCGCGCAGTGCCTAGAACCGGCATACCATCCAAGTTCCGACTGCGCCCAATGTTGCTTAACAGCTGGTAGTAACATAAGGAGAGAAGAAAGAAGATACGAGCCTTACAGTAGTCGCATATGATGGGTAACATCTGACAGGTTATCTTACTGTGAAATTGAGATGAAATATATGTGAAGTCATCTGACATGTTATCCTACTATGAAATTGACATGAAATATATGTGAAGTCATTGTTTTCGGCTGTATTCCTCCAGTTTTTATTTTTTTCTCATGTTTCATTTGTCGATAATTTCGCATATATTCTGCTCTGGATTTACCCATCTCTGCAAATCTCAAAATCATGAAAAAAGGGGCTCACCCCGAGTCGTACAACACCTCATACAAGTCCCTAGCATTATTGGTTCGCGAAATATTAAAAAGCCTATGACCTATTAGTTTTGGGTCCTTTGGTTAAATAAGAAGGGGATATAAAAACGGGGGGCGTCACCCCGACTCCTAGGACACCTCATACAAGTACCTAGCATTATTGGTTCACGAAATATGAAAAAGCCGATGAACCTTTAGTTTTGGGTCCTTAAGTTAAATTAAGAAGGGGATAGAAAAACGGGGGCGTCACCCCGACTCCTAGGACACCTCATACAAGTCCCTAGCATTATTGGTTCGCGAGATAGTAAAAAGCCGATGACCTATTAGTTTTGGGTCCTTTGGTTAAATTAAAGGGGCTATAGGAAAACAGAGGGTGTCACCCCGAGTCCTAGGACACCCCTAGCTTAAAAGAAATGTAAAATTGTAGAAAACTCCCAAGTCTCGTCCGGGTGACTTGTGTCTGCCGGGAGCGCAAACCCCTCGTTAACAGTGAACTCTGTTGGTCATTGCAATAACTACTTGTAAAACTCCAGTGCCAAATCCTGACCGGTGCGCATGCGCGAGGTACGCCGTGGTACCAATGATTTATTGTAGGAATATATTTAATGGGGCCTCCAAACCTTGAAGTAAACCGTATGCGATATACATTCCACACCAAAAGTATGAAGATTTAATAAATCATAATTGTTTTCAGCAAATATGATTTAATGAATATTTTCACACCAAAGAACAACTTGAAGATGATTTATTGTAGAAATATATTTAATGGGACCTCCAAACCTTGAAGTAAACCGTATGCGATATACATTCCACATAGGACTGTATGTTGGCCGACAGTACCTCGAATGCTTACATTAAATAAGAATACAGCAAAAGTAGGAAGATTTAATAAATCATAATTGTTTTCAGCAAATATGATATAATGAATATTTTCACACCAAAGAACGACAACTTGAAGATGATTTATTGTTGTTCTTGTTGTATGAGTCTTCAGTATTTTGACTGGTTTGATGCAGCTCTCCATGCCACTCTGTCCTGAGCTAATAATTTCATCTCTACATAGCTACCACACCCTACATCCGAGGCAATCTGTTTAACATATTCTAACCTTGGTCTACCCCTACAGTTCTTGTCCTCGAACCTTCCTTCCATAACTAAGCTTGCTATTCCTGGGTGTCTTAGTATGTGTCCTATCAACCTATCTCTTCTCACCCACTAGTCTTAATACCTCTTCGTTTGTAATCCTATCTACCCATCTGACCTTCATCATTCTCCTGTAACACCACATTTCAAACGCTTCAATTGTCCTCTTTTCTGCAGCACCAATAGTCCAAGTTTCACTTCCATAGAGTGCCACGCTCCAGACAAAGTCTTTCAAAAATGACTTCCTAATACCTAAATCTATATTCGATGTCAACATATACCTTTTCTGTAGAAATGCTTTCCTTGCCTGAGCTAACCTACTTTTTATATCCTCTTTGCTTCGTCCATCACTGGTTATTTTGCTTCCTAAGTAACAGAAGTCTCCTACTTCTTTTAGTTTTTTACCTGCCAATTTGATGTCCATAGAGGTTTCTGATTTATTTCGGCTGCATTCCAATACTTTTGTTTTACATTTATTAATTTTCATCATGAATTCTTTCCTCAAGACGGAGTCCATACCATTCAAAAACTCATTCAAATCCTCAGGCGTGTCGGCTAAGATGACTATGCCATCAGAAAATCTCAGAGTTGAAATTATTGCTCCGTGAATCTTCACCCCCACTTTAATTTTTTCTCCGATTTCCTTCATTGCTTGTTCAATGTAAACATTGACAAGTATGGGTGATAAGTTGGAGCCTTGCCTTACACCCTTATGAATACCAGCTTCTCTCTCATGTCCTTCAGCTCGAATGACTGCTGTCTGGTTTCTGTATAGATAGTAGATCACCCTCCTATCCCTGTACTTTATTCCAATTGTTTTCAAAATGTCAAACAATTTAGTCCAATCATCGTTATCAAAAGCCTTTTCTAAGTCTACAAATGCCATGAACAATCTCTTATCTTTCCTTATTCTACCTTCCAAAATCATCCTAAGACTTTGTACAGCTTCCCTCGTTCCTACATTTCTCCTGAAACCAAACTGGTGTTCACCCAACTCCGTTTCTATCTGGCTTTCCATCCTCTAGTAAATTATTCTAGACGGGATCTTTGAAGCATTAGTACCTAATCAAGCTGATTGTACGGTAATCTTCACATCTGTCAGCTCCCACTTTCTTCGGTATAGGGATGATAACATTCTTCTTGAAATCAGATGGTACCTCACCTGTCTCATAAATCCTTCACACCGAGTGTTATAACCAGATCAGACCTTCATCTCCTATGCAGCGTAGCAACTCAATCAGTATATCATCTATGCCTGGTGCTTTGTTCCTGCTTAAGTCTTCCAATGCTCTGTCAAATTCTGATCTCAATATTAAATCTCCTTTTGCATCCTCATCAATTTCCTCCTCCATTTCCATTACACGATTCTCAATCTCCTTTCCCTTATACAAACACTCTATGTAAGCTTTCCATCTCCCAACCTTTTCTTCCCTATCTGTTAGAGGCTTTCCATTTGTGTCCATAATATTACAGCACTTACGTCTTCTTTTCCCCAAAAGTATTCTTAGTCCTTCGATAAGCTGTGCCTACTTTTCCTAATTTCAGACAATTTTCTATACCTTCACATTTCTCTTTCAACCATTCTTCTTTCGCTTCCTTGCACATCTTGTTAACCTCATTTCTCAGACGTCTGTGGGAATATCTTTAATGGGGCCTCCAAACCTTGAAGTAAACCGTATGTGATATACATTCCACATAGGGCTGTATGTTGTCCGACAGAACGTCGTGCTACCAATCTCCACCACCGCGCGCGCTCATTGTTTCCTCTTACACATTTCCGTCCCATTTCCGTCCCTTTTCCAAAATCACTACCACAAAAAATATCCACCAACCGAGTGGAAAGATATTACACATCAAAAATCGTAAATGCTTGACCAGAACAGCTTCCAGACAAGGTAAGACATGTATACAATTATAAGTGTAATGATTATTGCATGAAAATTGATCAATTTTATTAAGTAGGCCTCGAGTATCGTTGGGTCTTTATTAGCAAGTAGCAGATATAGCGTTGGCCTCTAGGGTCTTAGTTTGCTCATATAGTTCCTTCCATTCTACCATAATTTTATCCAGTTAGCAAGCCAGATGTGGCTGGGTGTTCATAGCCATATATAAATATATCACTTATATTTTCAGTTGCTGTGGGAGTCTGGGACCGATGGAATATACACACATCAAAAAAAGTTTTGCATCACCTCGGTTCCAAGAGTTCCGGAACCGTTAAATACAAAGGGAATAGAGATCAACACAAACAACATTTCAGCTCGTTTTATTGCTCATGAGACCCACACATTGCATGTTGTACCATCATACAGCTAGACTTTCAGCATTTGTGGTCCAGATTGCAGTACACACCACTACCTCTAATACCCAGTAGCACGTCCTCTTGCATTGATGCATGCCTGTATTCGCCGTGGCATACTATCCACAAGTTCATCAAGACACTGTTGGTCCAAATTGTCCCACTCCTCAACGACAATTCGGCGTAAATCTCTCAGAGTGGTTGGTGGGTCAAGACGTGCATAAACAGCCCTTTTCAACATATCCCAGGCATGTTCGATAGGGTTCATGTCTGGCGAACATGCTGGCCACTGTAGTCGAGCGATGTCGTTATCTTGAAGGAACGCATTCACAAGATGTGCACGATGAGGTCGAGAATTGTCGTCCATGAAGACAAATGCCTCTCCAATATTCTGCCGATATGGTTGCACTATGGGTCGGAGGATGTCATTCAGGTATCGTAAAGTCGTTTCGGAGCCTTCTATGACCACCAGTGGCGTACGTCGGCCCCACATAATGCCACCCCAAAACATCAGGGAACCACCACCTTGCTGCACTCGCTGGACAGTGTGTCTAAGACGTTCAGCCTGACCAGGGTGCCTCCAAACACGTCTCCGACGATTGTCTGGTTGAAGGCATATGCGACACTCATCGGTGAAGAGAACGTGATGCCAATTCCGTGGGGTCCATTCAGCATGTTGTTGGGCCCATCTGTACCGCGCTGCATGGTGTCGGGGTTGCAAAGCTGGACCTCGCCATGGACGTCGGGAGTGAAGTTGCGCATCATGCAGCCTATTGCGCACAGTTTGAGTTGAAACACGACGTCCTGTGGCTGAACGAAACGCATTATTCAACATGGTGGCATTGCTGTCAGGGTTCCTCCGAGCGGCAATCCGTAAGTAGCGGTCATCCACTACAGTAGTAGCCCTTGGGCGGCCTGAGCGAGGCCTGTCATCGACAGTTCCTGTATCTCTGTACCTCCTCCATGTCCGAACAACATCGCTTTGGTTCACTCTGAGACGCCTGGAAACTTCCCTTGTTGAGAGCCCTTCTTGACACAAAGTAACAATGCGGACGCGATCGAACTGCGGTATTGACCTTCTAGGCATGGTAGAACTACAGACAACATGAGCAGCGTACCTTCGTCCTGGTGGAATGACTGGAACTGATCGGCTGTCGTACCCCCTCCGTCTAATAGGCCCTGCTCATGCATGGTTGTTTACATCTTTGAGCAGTTTTAGTGACATCTATGAACAGTCAAAGGGACTGTATCTTGGATACAATATACACAGTCAACGTCTATATGCCGGAGATCTGGGAACCGAGGTGATGCAAAACTTTTTTTGATGTGTGTATTATGTAGATGTTCCACCCGAGGGGGCTTTGGTGGCGTAGTTGGTAGCATGCTGATCTATGCCCAAGTAGCTCGGTCAAAACGACAATAAATTAACAAAACATGATGTATCTCTGATTTTTAGCCTACTTTCGATTTTTGCAAAAAATGAAAGTAGACTTATGAGATCAACACAGGGCGAAAAATTGTGTGCCTGTCTGTGTGTGTGCGTGTGTGTGCGCGCGTGTGTGTGTGAGTGTGTGTACTCTCAATGTATGCCCCCCCCCCATCAATTCGAACACGGTGAAACCGAATTGAACGAAATTTGGTACAGAGGTAGCACTAGCAAAGGACACCTCAGTGTCATGTTTATATCGCCGCCATCTTGACGGAAACGTAATGGCGACCACCCAAATGTTCAAAGCTTAAATCAAATTACGACTAACCTAATCATCCGATCTCTACCAATTTTCGCAACATTATACCCTTATGTATGAAGAATATTTTGACCTAACTACAAGGTCATCACCCCAATAATTTGTGGATGGAGGCCATGTATGTGTTCAAATCGATTCCCCTATCTATACAAACACGGTGAAACCGAATAGAACGAAATTTGGTACAGAGGTAGCACTAGGAAAGGGCACGTCAGTGTCATGTATTATATCGCCGCTATCTTGACGAAAACGTAATGGCGGCCACCCAAATGTTAATAGCTTAATTCAAATTACGACCAACCTAATCATCTGATCTCTACTAAATTTTGCAACTTTATACCTTTATGTATGAAGAATCTTTTGACCAAACTACAAGGTCATCACCCCAATAATTTGTGGATGGAGGCCATGTATGTGTTCAAATCGATTCCCCCTATCTATACAAACACGGTGAAACCAAATAGAACGAAATTTGGTACAGAGGTAGCACTAGGAAAGGGCACGTCAGTGTCATGTATTATATTGCCGCTATCTTGACGAAAACGTAATGGCGGCCACCCAAATGTTAATAGCTTAATTCAAATTACGACCAACCTAATAATCTGATCTCTACCAAATTTTGCAACTTCATACCTTTATGTATGAAGAATCTTTTGACCGAACTATAAGGTCATCAGCCCAATAATTTGCGGATGGCGGCCATGTATGTGTGCAAATAGATTCCCCCTATCTATTCAAACACGGTGAAACCGAATTGAACAAAATTTGGTACAGAGGTAGCACTAGCTAAGGGTACCTCAGTGTCATGTTTTATATCGCCGCCATCTTGACGGAAACGTAATGGCGGCCACCAAAATGTTAAAAGCTTAAATCAAATTACGACCAACCTAATCATCTGATCTCTACTAAATTTTGCAACAACATAACTTTTATGTGGGAAGCATCTTTTGACCAAACGACAAGGTCATCAGCCCAATAGTTTGCAAATAGCGGCCATGTGTCCATATGGTTTCCTCCTATCAATTCAAACACGGTGAAACCGAATTCAACGAAATTCGGTACAGAGGTAGCACTTGCAAAAGGCAACTCGGTGTCATGTTTTATATCGTCGCCATCTTGACGGAAACGTAATGGCGGCCACCTAAATGTTAAAAGATTAAATCAAATTACGATCAACTTTATCATTTGATCTCTACTAATTTTTGCAACAGCATACCTTTATGTGAGAGGCGTTCTTTGACCAAGCTACAAGGTCATCAGTCCAATAGTTTGCATATGGTGGCCATGTATGAGTGCAAATCGATCCCCCTATCAATTCAAACACGGTCAAGCCGAATTGAACGAAATTTGATACTGAGGTAGCACTAGCAAAGGCACCTCAGGGTCATGCTTTATATCGCCGCCATCTTGACGGAAACGGAATGGCGGCCACCCAAATGTTAAAAGCTTAAATCAAATTACGACCAGCCTAATTATTTGACCTCTACCAAATTTTGCAACAACATACCTTTTTGTGGGAAGCATCTTTTGTCTGAACTAAAGGTCATCAGCCCAATAGTTTGCAGATAGTGTCCATGTATGTGTGCAAATCGATTCACCATATCAATTCAAACACGGTGAAACCGAATAGATTGAAATTTTGTACTGAGGTAGCACTAGCAAAGGCCACCTCATATTCATGTTTAATATCTGTATAACACGTTGTATTTCAAGAAGCTACTACAACCAACATTCAATTATACTCCTTGAAAAGGACAAAGAGTTATAACAATACCCATGCATTTAGGAGAAAGTAGGCTATATGTTCTAGAACATATTGTTTAGTATGTTATTTGGACCCATTAGGGCTATGTATACCCAAGTTTACGACACTCAAAAAGGTGCAGAAAATATTTTACACACAAAAAACCTCGAAATATTTGGACTTGTTTCAGATTCGGCTCTATATCTCGTAATCCATGCATTTGTTGTCCAAAGCTACTCGATACGGTTTAAGAGCATTAAATATTTGACAAATTAAGCCCAATAGGAGCTCTGTAGGTCAATTGGTTACCGAATTAAGGCACTTTGATAATAGGCCAGTTTTTCCAAATAATGAAAATTTTAGTTGCATACCTTCTTTGGACCGAAATTGCGTCGAAACCATTGATCCTACGAGTAGAACTTGCAGAATATAATTTGTAGGCAATTTAATTAGATTTAAAGTAAGCGCAGATCGGGGTCTGTAAGCCTCGTAGTTCTCTCAAAATCTCAAAAGAACCATATAAGGTAAAATCGCATTTTTCCAGATATGTTCCATAACCTTTCCTATCTTTTGCTTTTTGGTTTCGTAATGAAAAAGAAGGAATATAATCATTTAAAAAATCGGTGAACTGTATTTTAATATAAACATAAGTATTAAACATAAGTAATCAAAAGTGCAGTAACTTAATCAATCAATCAGTCAATCAAATTAGACACGTAGTCAAACTCGTCGCCTTGTTTTTGATGCCCTGGGCCGTCACTTCCGTTGCTCTCTTCAATAGGTAGGTCTTCCACTATTGGTGGGTCGTCGTCTTCGTCTCCTATAGGTAGGTACTCCAGCATTGGTGGATCGTCAGGGTTGTCTTGAGGCTCGTCATCGTCGTCCTCGTCAATGATGATAAGGGCAGCGTTCTGGCACGATTTCTCAGAGCACGTATCACACAACACAAAACATCTGAGGCTTGGTTTCACGCAAGTGAAGCCACCTCTACACGCCTTCTTGCATTTGCAAGGGAGGAGTTTTAGGAGCTCTGCAGGGGCAGGAGCTTGCCTTCTGGTAATGGGGATGAGTTCAGCCGAGGTCAATTCCCAACCCCAGTCGGTGGCCTTTTTATCCACCCCCAACCACTTTTGCACCTGATGGTATATGCGGTAGTGGTGGTACGACGCAGCCAAAGTGGTTGGGGGCAAACGGGCCAGATACGCTTTGGCGTTGGTTGCTGTCTTCACAAAAGTACTGTACCCGATACCTAGTTGAGGATATCGGCTACGCCAGCTGACATTGAGCCGTAGTTGAAATTTATGGGAAAAGTTGTAAAGATAGCGCTCAGATCGAGTCGAGAAGAATGTTAGGAAATGACGTAGAAGGCCAAGGATAAAGATGGCACTGCCAGTCAAGCAGATGGAATTAATGGGAGGAAATATGAAGTATTATTAAAATCTATATGGAAAATAATATTATATCATCTCAGAAGAGAAGAAATGTCAAGCAATATATATGGTAATAACTTGAAGAAAGGCAGATAATCCCTTAAGTTATTGTATAACTTAATAGCCGAGATGATGGTGGTCGAGATTATACTTGTGACGCATGACCACAGAAGGTAGGGGAACATCACGTGACAGCGCGGAGTAGGAGCTCGTCAACGCAGTCTAGAGACGGCAGTTGAGTTCAGCCAGCGGGGCCGAGTAGAACACATGTTGCGCAGAGAGAACGGCAGTTGAGCAGTGTACAGCACTTGTTGCGTGGAGTGAAAGCGACAGTATTACTTCAACAAGCG
The DNA here is from genome assembly GCA_946902985.2 of Meconema thalassinum. Classification (NCBI taxonomy): domain Eukaryota; kingdom Metazoa; phylum Arthropoda; class Insecta; order Orthoptera; family Tettigoniidae; genus Meconema; species Meconema thalassinum. Next base: position 533,758,941 of record OX336390.1, on the reverse strand, counting down.
GAGCTGATAGCAGCATGAGTTGGGAGAACGGAAAGTAGGTCAGTGAGTCAAGGCAAGCAAAGCACGGTAGGCGGTACGAGGACCGGTTGCGAGGCAAGCTGTACAGGCCGTGTAAGCGAGAGAAGAGCCGGTGTTGGAACAGTATTATTTCCAATATCGTAGTTACAGCTATGCGAGGCAGCAATGCTTTTTCAAATGTTAAGGAATAAACAGCATTACAACACGATTGAGAACTTTATTTCGAGCTGCATTTTGCAACGCAGGACTGTACAGCGAAGCGGTACGGCGAGGCCGGCTTCAGGCGTCGATCATTCTAGAACAGTGCAGTAGAGCAGAGCGTGCTGGTTCCGACTTTTATACGCAGGCAACATTAAGGAAGCTGAACTTCATTTCGACATTTAGTTACAACGTTATGAGGTTGGACTTGTATTCAGTAGTCGAATTGTGCAGGCAGATAGTTATCATATACTGCTATTGTGAACTTCAAATGAACTTAGATATTCCAATGACATTACGACTTTTCAAACTATGCATTTCATAACGGAATATTTAAAGCGACCATGGGGTCAAGCCAACATTAACGCTTTTAGGCAAACGAACTGTTACAAGTATATGCACTTATGAACATTGGCACGTGCATTAATACAATTCTTTTTCATGAATTATTATAAAATATCGATTACGAACACAGCTACAGGGTGTTTCAGAAACTTATACACTTTTATATAAAAATTATTTTCTGCAAGTGAGATTCAACCGCTGTGGAGATTGACTTTTATCTCAAGTAAACCGAACATTGTATGAGACAGTGGCGTAACATAGCAGAAGAATATGGGGTACGCTTCGTTTATGAACTTTTACGGAAGAATTTGGACAGTATCCGTTATGGATAACATGCAGTTCATCATGTCGGAGTAAGCGAAGACGGAGACGTGATGGCACCACAGAGCGATGGATTCGGTTCCTGAAGAAGAGGAGGTCCAACAGCTGAGTCACTTGGGATATGAAGGCGATCGTTATTCCGTGGGTGATACGATATTCCCGTCGATCTTTCGAGAAATTTATTACACACGAGGATAATCGACGATCTTTGAAATATATTAACAGCTGATATGAGAAGGTACTGTAAGAGTTATGACTTTCTGATATGATTTTTTCATGAACACTGGGCATACTTGTATATATTTCTAGTAGGAGTTCTACGATTATTTAGACATGGCTTAGACATTATTTGCTCCAAATTTTGCTATAATATGGCGTTACCATATGATATGGCAGGCACCATTATACGAAGTTCTCACCATTGGTTGGCTTTATTAAAGCAGATGTTTGGTCTTTTAGACATTTTTCAGTAAGGATAGCTTTTCTTGGATAGTTATTTTTTTGTGGCGAGTATTTCGAACTCGTGATCTGCAATTGGATTATTTAAATTACTTCGTCAGTTCATTGCATACTAGCGAGTGTATATTATTCATCAGTAGGGATTCTTTCCATTGGATTGTTTGGAGATATTAAGATGTTATTCACTCAAGTGAATGAATATCGCTTTTATGTGACAACTAGAGACTTGTTGATTCCAATCTGGTACATTCACTCATTAGACGACGAGATGGGGCCTTTCGCTTTAGGCGATTGCGTGGTGGTACACATCTTTACCCATCGCTCAGGGCATTATCATGATAGTCTACGAGGCAAGGCCTTTCGTATTTATACGATTGCGTGGTGGTACACACCTAACTTGCCATTGAGGAACTCATTTTTATCATCCGAGTGTACTTGAGATTGTAAGAGGATCAAACAAGAAACTACTAGTCACATATCAGTCGAATTTTATTAAATAAATTAAAAATAAATGTCAGCAGGGTTACATTTTGTAATTCTTTTTTGCCAATCCAATATTTTGTTGCTATACTCTTTTGAGAGTACTTTCATTTAACAGCTGATACAGCTGATGCTTTTGATAACTTTTTATGATTGAGTTTGATACCTTTGAGAAGGATTTAACGTAATTGAATCTTGTAAGATGAATCATTAATGGTCAGATTTATTTTGAGGCAGATCAGTATTGCATATTTTGATGTGAGAGATTATAACACATTGGTGTTTTTCTGTGAAGTGAATTATGAGAATTTTAAGAGAATTTATGCTATTTGAAAGCAGATCTTGAATTTGATTTCGATTACTAAGGTAATATTTTTCCTAATTGTTTAAGAAGTTGTCTAGATGTGATCAGATTAATTACAGTTATTGGAGATTGTGTGCGTTGATAATTTGAAGCCAGTTATATATTTTTGTAGATCATGCAACGTGGTTAAGTGAAGTTTGTGATAGGCATTTTGTGGAAGTTGCCAAGTGGAAGTTGCAATATTGCTAATGTATTTTGAGGCAGACATGAGGTTGTCGAACCCAGTCTAGCATAATTTTTGAGATTCATGCTGTGCGCTGAATATTTATGGAGTTTTGTGGAATAATTGTGGTATTCAAATATGGTATTTGATAAAGTGAGAGTAGATGATGAAGTTTTGGATAGTGAGATCCAACGTGATTTTGTGAAGGCAATAATATTTTTTGGCATGATAATTGAATACGAGATATAACTTGGAAGTGATAAAACTGTAAGACAACGTTCTATAACCCATATTAAACAATTTTTTAGGAAATTAAACAAATAAATAATGTTGATAATACAATATTTTCTGATAATAATAATTAATGAAATAATAATCTGAAGTTTAAGCATATTAATGATCTGACCTAATGAAATAAACATCTAAATGACTCGATGAAATAATAAAAATCTAAATAACCAGATGAATAAAATTTAAATAGATTGATAAATTAAATTTTGGAATAAATCAATGAATTAAATAAATGGATGAATTAAAGATTGAATAAATAAACTGATTTAAGTACATTAATAGATGATTAAATAGATGATGAATAACTGAATTAGAAGATGATAATTAATTAAAGAAGCCGATGATTAATAAATTTAAATGGATTTAAATACATTTAATTGAGAAATATGATTTGAATGATTTGAAGAATTGCAATTTGAGTTGATGAATTAAACAATTTATATTGATGATTTAAGATGATTTAATCTGAAGGAGATGATGAAATGAGAGTGTGTGAATAATTAGAGAGCATAAAGAATTGATGATTATAATATTCCTTTAAATGATTTGATGATAATGAATTAATTATTCTGACATGAATATATTGAATTTTGAGATGAGAACTAATGTGAGATAATGCCATGCAAGCCATAAATTATGTGATATTTAAATATGTGATTAGAATATATGTGTTTAGACAGGTTAATTATATTTTTACATGCACATTCATGATGTTAATTTAAAGAGAAGTTAGGTCTCAGGTATCACGAATGTCAGTGACGCAAAGACATAGTGCTACGGTGATCCTGAGAACCCAAGTGAACTTTAGAAATTTTTCCTATTTTATGTGGATTAAATACACTTTGAGTAGAATAGAGATGGTTCGATTTTCTGGACAATGACAATTTAACGTTGGCATTCGACCATGCTCTCAGGTAGGATGAGTGTTTAATATGTCTGTCTGACTATCAAAGTTGAATAAATTTGTTCTTATCTTAGTTGTGATCTGATGATGATGTGATTTTCCTATTTCTTTCCTTGTCTTAATTAAGGCTTAACCAGGAAGGATGTGGTTTGCTAGGGATTCAGTTGGTGGCGCCCATTTATATTTGTATTTTTCTAAATTAAATTTAAGCCCGTAACGACCCTGGAGATACTTTATCTCGTGTTACCCTCTGCTTTTATGATATTTCAACTGAATTTCCGACACATTCCTTATTTGACTTCATGTTCATTTAACTCCGCTCTGTCCTGGAAATACAGGAATGCGATGTAATAGCAGATGGGTCATCGCATCCCCAGGACGAACGGGTACAGTACGGAAGCGTACATCGTTGAGGATGTCTGTCGTTTCGTTCCCTCCATATAGCGCAACTAGGCACTTGTCACAGGCTGCTGCAACTTGTTGGTGTGTGGCATCTGTCTGGAGGAAAACTCTTGCTTGGTCCACTAGGGCTTGATATTGTCTGAGGTGGCCCCACATTTTCATCTTCCCATGCCAGAAGAGGGTGGAGGTGGTGTCGCACCCTGTAAATGCGTGGATGAAAAGTTCAAATCCAGGTGGTAGCTCCACTTCCCCTTGGTTGAATGAGCTCACCCGCCTCACCTCTGCCACTCTTCTGGAAGGAGCCTTTACGTTTGTTTTAGTGGATCCTAGACCACAGAGGAGTACGAGCAAATCCACATCCTCTCCAAAGATGATGACGTGGTCATTGGAGGTACTTTTTTGCAGAGCAGTCACGACGATATCCCTGTCTGCGTCTTCTTTAGATATTTTTTGTCTCAATCCCCTCGAGAGCAAAAGCAGAACAGAGATGCTCAATGAGACGAAACTTGTTTTTGTCATTCGAGAGCATCTTTTCTTAGGGGACTGTGATGATGGTCAATGTGTCAAACACAATTTCCGCTGATGCTGCAGAATACCGTCGTGATCGCTCTGCAAATTTGGTGTTCTTTTGGGCGCCATCCTCGGGATACCCGTCGAAGACTACACGCACTTTTCTCCCAAAGTGGTTAAATATGTAGCCAATGTAGCGTCCTGTGATAGCCTATACCGAATCATTCCGATGCCACACGACTTTATGGATGAGGTATCCTCCATCGACGAATGCAAATGTTTTTGCCTGCACACTGACGTTCTCTGTGGCTTGAGTGAAGGCAGCGTAAAAAGCTGATTCTGTGCCTTTACGCATCACTTCGTCGGAAAATAGGGTCATTAGATATGGAGTGAGCTCGAATGTGAAGTGGGCCTTCAACTGTAGGTCTGACTGTTTCATGATACACATGCGCTGGAAGATGGTGAGTGGCTCGACATCGACTCTCTTCTTGTGGATCTTGATAGAGGTGGTAGGCGTTGCCAAAGAGAGGACTTTTTCTTTCCTACAGAAACTAACATTCCCAAAAGGGCAAGGTCGCTTGCCACTCTACCATTTTTTTTGCACACATTAGCTTGTTGACTAGTAATATTGATACCTACCTACAATATATTCAACTTAAATACCTCCTATATGATCATAACACGTTTTGCACGGTTAAATCTCACTTCAAGCAAAAAAAAAAAAAGTGTTGAGGTACATTACTGGAAAAGTGCGATTTTACCTTATATGTTTCCTTAAAGTTTGAGAGAACTACGAGGCTTACAGACCCCCGCACTGCGCTTAATTTAAAGCCAATTAAATTGCTTACAAATTATATTCGACAAGTTCTACTCGTAGGATCAATGGTTTCGACACAATTTCGGTCCAAAGAAGGTTTAAAACTAAAAGTGTCAATTTTTGGAAAAACTGGTATATTTTCAAAGTGCCGTACTTCGGTAACCAATTGACCTACAGAGCTTCGGTTGAGCTTACCGTGTCACAAATTTAATTCTCTTAAAATATGTATATAATAGCTTTCGAAGCAAAATGCTTGAATTAGGAGGTATAGAGCAGAATCTGAAACAAGTCCAAAAATGTCGTGGTTTTTCGTGTGTAAAATGTTTTCCACAACTTTTTGAGAGTTGTAAACTTGGGTATTCATAGCCCTAATGGGTCCAAACAACATACTAAAAATCAGAGATACGTCATGTTTTGTGAATTTAGCGATTTTTTTCTGTCGATTTTGACTAGCCTAAAGATCGCGGCCGAAGTCGTCGGTTTTTTAAGAGCGTTAAAAATGCCTCAGTATGCCTTCCTTCGGAGGGGAAGCAAAGCCGGCGGTCCCAAGTCATAGATTTATGGCATGATAAAGAACCTTCCACTAATTACACTTGTGTGAAGCTAAATTATAGATTAGATTTTGTTGGATATTTATATCCAACAGGTTATGGGCCCAGGTGGATGGATCTAGGCGTCGAATCATAAATATATTTAATATTTCCGAAAAGTGGCTAGTGAAACGAATTTTTTTGAGGTCAGCCAGCCCGCGTGCAAAGTGTAATTATTACAAAAATAATGGAAAGTGTTCACGAAGAAAACTGAGTAGGTTGGAAAATTGGGCTTTGTGGAAGTTCCAGACCAGAATCGCCTTGACGGACAAGGATGTCTGGGGGGTTGCATTAAGTGACAACCCAAAACCACAAGAGCCAACCGCCGATGGAACGAACCAGCCAACTGCAGCTGAAGTGAGAACATACAAGATCGAACTAAAACAGTGGACGCAGGCAGAATCAAAAGCTCAGTTCCTGATAACGTCAGGTTTATCAGAAGAAGCCATGCTACACATCGTGAACTGCGAGACTGCCAAGGAGATGTGGGACCGACTGCATGAGATCCACCAGCAGTGGTACACGATGAAGAAGAGCAACGAAGACAGCATCGCAATGCACATATCAAAGACGCAGGACCTTGTGCACAGATTGAGAGCTCTGGGTGAGAACGTTTCAGATAACTTGATAATCTCCAAAATTCTCCTAACTTTACCGTCTCCTTTCAGTCATTTTGTCTCAGCATGGGAGTCGGCAGCTCAGGCTGACCGAACTCTGCCAATCTAATAGCACGGTTGGGCACGGAGGAAACAATATTGGGTATCCATCAGGAAGCCGTCGCCGGGGAAGCACTGGCAGCTAGAGAAAAATACAAGGGACGATAACCCCCGAAACGCAAGGGAAACTGTAACTACTGCGGAAAGCTCGGACATTGGGAACAAGAATGCCGAACAAAGCAAAGAGAGTTTGCCCAGAACGAGGACTCTAGAAGATCATCAAGGGATAAAAAAGGAGGTAGAGCCTTTATCGACGTAATATTGTCGTCAGGTTTAGATTCCAACATGCTGAAGGAGAGGTGGTGTCTTGACTCTGGAGCCACGAGCCATATGAGTGGGAGAAAGGAGTGGTTCACAGAACTGGTGAGTTTAAATGCCAAAATACCTATCCAAATTGGAAATGGTACAACAATTTACGCTGTTGGAAAGGGATTTATCAACATCCATGCATACAACGGCTCAAAGTGGGTAGATAAACACTTAGACGAGGAACTGTACATTCCAGATTTAAGATTTATTTATTTATGGTGGTTATCTAGATGTTAGAAGTAAATACGGGTGTAGTTATTATAGTAGCGTGGCTATTTTATTCAGCGTAAAAGTGTCACAGATAAGTGGCATAGATATCCAACAGATTTGACTAACGCTCTTAGGTTCCAACGTTCGCCAGGAGCCGACTGCGGTGGCATCTAGTAACCAAGTTTAGAACTAGTTTGTCGTTGACGTTGGCGTTTGGTAGCGAAAGTAGGAACTACTTGGAAATTAAATGTCTGCAGTCCTTACCTGAATTAAAAACAGATAACACACACTAATACAGCCATCACAATTAACATCGGTTATCAGACAGATTCAACATACACCGAAAGTACACGGGGCTACATGACGGTGGTTTTAAATTTTTATTTTTTATTACCAGATAAACGAAAGCATCAAGGCCGAAAACGCCTTATGACTCGTCAGTAGAAAGGGGAGTACCTAAGTCGGATGAGCTCGCGTGGTAATTACATATAGGAGGGAAGAAATCAATCTATTGTACTGCGAGGGCGAAGCCCAAGCTGTGTACAATCAGAGCTGAAACCCTCAAGACAGTGTAACGGAAAAGAAGAACTAAAGATACCACAAGACAGCCACTAGCCTAACTAAGCGTTGTTAGCAATGAAAATTTGGAAGTAATAACAAATGAAACATCTAAAGCTTCTGATAAACAAGCAAAGGACCAGGAAAACTGCGCCTAGTAATTGGCTGCTTAATATTAATAGCCTTGTAGATACTATCAAGGCCTTTAGCACCAGATTGGATATTTTGGTGCATTCTTCGTTTGGCCAACTTGCAGATCCATCTGATCTGCTCATCAATGAGAGGAATATTAAGGTCACGTCTAATTTCCGAGTTTCTTTTGAGGGATCTTTTGACCTGAAGGAACCGCCGGAGAGTTTTATTTTGGAATGTTTGCATTTTGTCAATTTGAGTTTTAGATATTGTTTTAGATCCCTTATTTGGGGGGTGGTTGGATCTAAAACGGAAGAGTTATTGTGTTAATTTATAAAGAAGTGCCAAGAAAGGGGGGTAGCTTCCCGTAGTCGGGCAAGCTGACCAGTGTAGAGTGTTGTTTAGTGTTAGGGTGCTAGGGGATGCTCTTGTAAAAGATCTAGGTGTATTTTAGGGGATGGAACTTGGCGTACAGGTCAACGCGCTGGCTTATGTGGTCGTCCAGCTGGCTGGTTAGATAATCGACTTGCACGCGTCAGCTATATGGCGCGTGCCGCTCCTGCAGTCAGGCCGGTACGGGAATACAATGATGCTTGCCCTAGCAAGTATCTGGCTACTGTAAGTCACGTCTAATAGTGACGGAGAGTTCAGGAAGGGAGTTAGTGCGTAAAGAAGCGTGTAAACAGTAATGCAGGTGTAATGTACTGACCAAGTGTTTATTGGCCAGTAATATTGAATTATGAGTCCCTTTTAAGGGATGTAGTGATGTTACAATGTGTACAAACTTGTCTATACAAATTGGTGGGTAAGGTTACAAAGTTATAGGATTCTGAACACCTGCTGACTCACTCACCTGATGATACCAGCATAGCCTCGGGCCGCCACACTGTAAGACTGATAATTGATTGAGAGCCTGACCTCCTTAAGACGCCTTCTTATATTCTTCGGCGCTGTGCTGTCAGCATTGTGCTGAATAGCTGTCCTAGTTAATAGTGTGTCGCTGTTTGTAGTAGTGATGCAAGGATTGGGCCAGCTTTCCAGAATGGCTAGCTGTCCTTGCGGTGTTAGTAGATGTTGGTCTGGACTTACAAGGATTGCCAGTTAGGAGATTTAAATAGATGATGGGGGGATGGTCTCCAAGGGGTGCATACCCCTGGGGTACTGTACAAGCCTCTTCCCCTATTTAGTTCGCGTCCCCGCGAACGGGAACGGAACTAGGGGTTGGGATGTTGATGTTATAGATGTAGTCGATGTGGTTGTTTTTGAAGTCCCCTCGTATCTTCTGTAGATGTCTTCCTCGTCATCGTCGTCGTCGTCGTGTGGTGATGTCGTGTTGATGTGTGTGCGTGAGATCAGCTCGTGTTCAGAGGGGAGGGTTATGGGATATACATATATACATAACATTGACATTGGCATAAAAATATTGCAAAAGAAATCGACATTGGCATTTTGGAAGTTTGATGAAGAAAAAAAATACATGGTGCTGATGTTACATTGTTGTGCAGGGAGGAAAAAAACCCAGGGCCGAACGGATGATTGCGTCGTCCGCCCTATCTTAGGGAAAAAGTGCTCCCTGCAATAAGAAAGGTAGAAGAAAATAGAAAAAATGGGTGTTCCAGGGTATAATTTAAGGGAAATATTCAAAAGGCATTTATTGGTTTGGGATAAAACGGAACACCCTGACAAATGGGGAAGTTAGAAGAAAGAAAATTGAAAGAAAACAGATCATAGACATTGTGTACATGTGAACTTGATAAACAAACAAAAAATATATAGTGTTTAATGTACTATGTTGCGATTCTGACATTTAGGAATGTTATTGATTTCCAGTGGAATAATTGCCCGTGGGCGCATGAATTTGTATGAAGTTTACCCTTTAAAATTATGAATTACAATGACCTTATGTCTAGTGGAATAATTGCCCGTGGGCGCATGAATTTGTATTAAGTTTACCCTTTAAAATTATTAATTACAGTGGTCTTATGTCTAACTTAAGCGCGCTAATCCCTTATAATTCTAGTTTTTGTTTGGTACCTCGCGTGCACGCTACCCGTTTGTACGTACGCTTGCCGTCTCACGGCTGATCCTGTACGGGCACTTCTTGGTACGGTTTAGTGGTCGTACCGCTTGCAATGTATTCTTAATACCTAATCTGTGAAGCATCCTCTGTGGGTGAATGCTTTCACACTTGACAATGAGAGTCGCCGCCACAAATCGGTTGCGCCCTCATTGTCGTAATCTGCGTCGCATTTTGACGCTTTATGTGTTTCTGTTTAGTTGATCTGCCAGCAAGCCTGGTACCCCACAGGCACCAGTCCTGCTGTGCAGATTTTTTTGGAGTGTGTAGCTGAAAAAAAATGTGGTGAGTGTGTGAGAGTGTGTTAGGATTAGTGCAAGTTGACGTATATAAAAAAAATAGTACACAATCATGGCATGCCGTAAATAATATGACACTGCTATATGGTAGTGAAATTCCTGTCACCAGTTTCCTATATCTGGTGACGATGCCTGGGAAAAAATGTCGAGGTTTAGAAAAAACATATTAGTATGACATATTCTCTATGTCGCTTCCTGTGTCATTGTTTTTACTGGCTGAAGCTCTTCTTTCTCTGAAAAAAAAATAGCATGATTAATGTTAATTTGCTGCATGGCCGGGCTTACCCTATACGGTGCCGTAATGCCGTTTCTTAATGTGTTGTCGGTCTTACCCCGGTAGCGGAATTGTGGTTACCGGGTGCCGAGATATTCTATCTTAATCTATTGTATTATCGGGCTTACCCTGGCAACGAATTTGGGTCGCCAGGTGCCGAGCGGCGTTACTTAACACTATCTATCTTACTTATGATTGAAAATTTTAAAAAAATGACTACTACTATTAAGCCGAATGGATGGCCTTATTCTATTGCCGAAATGTGCTGTGCCATTACCTGGCAACAGCGGTTAGTAAATTTGCTTAATCCTAGGTTGCGTGTCAAATGCAACCGTCTTACAGCTAAAATTTCGACCAGGGCGATCGCCTGAGGCAATTTACTTCCTCAGGGCACCACCCGCACGAGTCCTAGAAACACCGGTTGTCTCTAGAATCGCCGGATTCCGCCCCCTTAATTCTAGTTGTCGACGTCTATTCTAGGTGATTATGAACTAGTATTAACCTAGTCGCAGGCGGCTTACGTTGCCACGAAGCAAAACGTTCCGCCTGCTGTGCCATCCTGCTCGTTGCCATTGTTCTCCATATGTTGTCATAGTTGGGTCTGCCCACTGTAACCCCTGTAGACAGCTCGTTGAATGCCTATTTAATGCCCTCTGACTGCCCGCTGCGTCGCCATTTATGTGGGCATTGGACATTGTCCAATGGCATAATGTTATCTTCGCCTTCATTGGCAATCGTAGTATCCTCCGGGAATGGTGGCGTCCGGGGTCCTCTTCGCCCGTATTGGCAGTAATAATATCCTCCGGGAATGGTGGCGTCCGGGGTCCTCTTCGCCTGTATTGGCAATCGTAGTCTGCTTTTCGCAGTATAAGAATCTCTTCGCCTTTATCGGCCGCAATAGTATGCTTTTCGCAGTGTAATATTCTCTTCGCCTTTATCGGCCGCAGTAATATGCTTTTCGCAGTAATATTTCACTCCAGCGCACGGGAGTCTTGCTTCCCGCTGTAGAAGCCCTACTTACTTAATTTTAGCTAGAAGTCTAGTCATAATGGGGTCGTCTCTAGAGTCATCCCCTGAGTCCAGCGCGGAGTGAGCTATTTCTCCCACCATCCTCAGAAAGACTTCCCTGCAGGTCTTGGCGTCGCTGACCGTGGCACAGAGTGGGTGTAGCATCCCTTCCTCCCAGGGGCAGTTTAGGTGCACCTAGGATTCCAGAGCTTGCCCGGCCAGGCCGCGAGTGCCTCAACCTTACGTGGTTCGTCTGTTTGGTCTAGTCGTCAAGTTAAGTGAGGTGACTGCGCTGTTGAGCCAACTGGGGTAAGGGTCAACATCACCTTCCCCAGCTCTGCTCCAGTGTGGTGCCTTTTGCCTTTGGCTTATGCCGCTATCACCAATCAGAGTGTTTCAGATTCCTTTACCTTAAAATAAAAAAAATGGGCGTAACCTGTGTAAATAGTTTAAAAATGTAAAATGTAAAATATTTCAAGTGTTGTGGGGTTGTAGAGCTTCTAAGTACATAGACTACTTCTGGTCTACTATTGCTACGTCAGCTTTCCAGCGATAATGCTCTTTTTACCTTAATGGAGGTGTTAGTAGGGTCTGTGGCGTCAGGTACCCTGTTATTAGGATCTGGGGGTAGTTATTCGTAGAGTGGGCTGAAAGCATGGTAGGAAGAGGTTGTGCATCTTTGGGCTCAAATAAATGGTGGCCTTGAGCCGGCAATGCTGCTAGGATTGTTCTTACAATGAGCGGCCTGGGGAGGTAATTCCCGGGATTGCAAAAATATGAAAATTCCATGCAGGTTTGATAGTAATATCCCTGGTAAATGGATGGGATACTCATGCATGTATCTGGATATGAGGCATCTGCACTCATGTACGGATAGGTGTAGGGTGAGGCATAATAATAATATATCCCTGTCATGCGGGAGTATTTAATTAACAAAAAATGGTTAATATATGTAACTGTGGCCTCATCTCTCACTTGGAGATGCGCATTATGCTTATTTGATGTTTGCCGACCCACCCCTAATACTCAGGTGGTAGCATCGTGATCCAAGGCGTAGCAAGCCTTCTCTTTAGACGCATGAAGTCTATCAACCCCTTGTGTGTACTTTGTAATGTAGTGTAGCTGTTTTGATCGTGTTCATGTGTCTGCGTTGGTTACGTTGGACGTGAGAAGGTTATTGGAAGGGAGTAAGGTGGTACGATGGTAGCCTGTGCTCCTGTCATCCTCCCTTTGTCCATGTCTGCTCGCTATCCGCTTCTTGGGATAGTAGGGCGTCGTGACGCTGTGACGTCACGACGTAATCTGGTCTGCCATCTGTAGTGTGAATGTGGCCAGTGGTCGTAAAGCGACTGACCATGCCCTAATCGCTGTAATAATTTTTGAAAACTGAAATCCAGAAAGGAAGTTATTGGGGGGGGGGGAGGTCTTGTTTCCTCAGAGCCCCTGTCTGTGTTCGCTTCTAATTAGTGAGCGCGTGTGTGTGTGCCTATGTTCCGCTACACCACACGGACGGTTGGTCTGTTACAGGCTAAGTCGTAATGTGTGTCGCGTGTGTGGGCAGGGGGTGCCCGTGGCCTGTCAACGTCTTTGCGAACGTGCTCCTATGGGCCCAAGATAAGTTCCGATCTGTCACGTCTTGTCCATTGCTAAATGTTTTTGCAGTGTTAAAAAACATGTATGGTGTTATGATTGTTTTGCGTTTGTAATTTCGTGGTCAATGCCGATAAACAATAGTGTCTTGTCACCAGCAGTATTGCAGTATGACGAGATCTGCAAGTCAGTATTTTCGTCATGTTGTGTTTACATTTGTCTGCGTACGTGATTTTTCGCCAGTATGTGAGTGTTGTCACCGTTCTAGATTCCTGGCGGACTAATGTAGCAATTCGTACTATATGCTAATACTAATGTGTGGTCCCTATTCCGTAAGACCTTTGTCTTACGAAATTTCTATACTTGTTTCTGGGAAATCTATTTTCCCTGTCAGGTGTCACTGAAATTCTATGCCTGGCCTTTGACCGAAGGAAATGTGGTATTATCTGGTTCTGTAGTTGTATGGGCCAATGTTGGTGTGATTGGAAGCCTGGATAGCTGTTTTCCTGGTGTCCGATTTTCGCTGGGATTTGAACCCGTGATTTTATGTCATTCTCTGTGTTCTATGCCTGAGTTGTGTTTCAGGGATTGAGGTGTCCTCAGTGTGGTTTTTGCTTGTGTTTCTCGTACCAAAAATACCGTTGGCTAGTTAGTTTTTGGTACGAGTGTGGTTTTGTGGGGTAGGTAATAACACCTTTCCTGTACCCCGTGTACCGTGTGTGAGTGCGTGGTCCCAATGTGCGTGCGTGTATCGTGCATCCTGAGGGACTGAATGTAACACCTTCTTATGCATTCGCACCTGGGGTACTAATGCCGGTGTTCGCCTTCGTTCTGGCAAACTTGCCCTTTGAACTGGCGGTATAGGTCGCTTAATTGCCTGTCTTTGCACTGGCAATGTGGTGGCGTGTAGCCTGACCGCTTTCTGGTCTGTGGCCACGGCAGACTCCTGCCATTGTGTTTGCCTATCTGTGTGGGTGTATGTAGGCTTTATGTACTGTAGGGCGGGCTCTACGTCTTCAGCCCATGACGTGGTTACGTCCCGTTGTCTCCCTGTCATATAATGTGTTTCTGAGAGTCCTGGCTTCAACTCCCTCTCGTTCGTCCGTTCAGAGGGGATTGACGTAGGGTCTGCTGCTCGGTTTGGCAAAATTGCCTTCCGAACCGGAGCTAAGGGATGTGTATTAGTGTAAGCTTGTCCCCGCAGTGTATTGGAGTCTAACCTGGCCGTCTTCTGGACTGTGGCCATGGTGACCTCCTTCCCATGTGTGACAGTACATGGCGAGAGGGACATCCTCGCAAATTGCCGAGTGAGCGTATCTACGCTTATGTCCTCTCTCTCGGCTGGGCTGGTGGCCCTGCCATGAACTCAAAAAATGGCCTAGTGAGCCCGGAGTTCCTTATGTCCGCCCCCAAATTTGGGCCTACTGCCTGTTGAGGCTCATGGCCTGCTGGCAAATTGTTGTATCAGTGTGCTTGTGCTCTGTATAGTTTTGTGGCCGCCAGTTGGAGAAACGCCTGTTCGCGAATTAACTCCTTGTACTGGGTGTGTAAAATCGTGTAGTGCACCCTCAACCTGTCGAGGGTTGCATTATTTATTACGGGACCATGTGTGGTGATCAATTGGTCGTGTATTCCGTGCCTTTGGATATGGATCCTATTGAGGTGTTCATGTATGTGATTCAAGAGCGTATGTGCGCATCTTAATCGCGCTGTCCTACCCTCTGACGGGGTGTATGGCTGTTTGCCCTGTATTGCCCCGATTTTTGTTTGGAGTGCCCGTATCTGTGTTTGCCGGCTTTGTATGTGCCTCTGGCATCTGAATAATAATGCTAATAATATTGGCGTACCCCTACTGCCACTATGGCTTACAATCTCTGTTGTTTCTGTATGAGGTGCCATTCTAAATGAAATGTATGCGTCTTCTAAGAAAAAAACTGTGCGTGTTTGTCAATGTATTCTTATTCTCTCTGTTTCTTTCTGGGGCTGGGGGGTTGGTTTGGGAGAAAAATTCCCTGTGTAAGTAGTACGGAGCAAAAATGCCGCTCTTTGTCTGGGAAAAAATTCACAATTTTGCTTGGCTTTTTGCGGTACGGACCGTTTTTACTACGAGGGCTCGTTGTTTGAGTCCTATTTTACTGTGCGTAGTACCCGGCCTCCACCATCTGTTTTAGATCCCTTATTTGGGGGGTGGTTGGATCTAAAACGGAAGAGTTATTGTGTTAATTTATAAAGAAGTGCCAAAAAAGGGGGGTAGCTTCCCGTAGTCGGGCAAACTGACCAGTGTAGAGTGTTGTTTAGTGTTAGGGTGCTAGGGGATGCTCTTGTAAAAGATCTAGGTGTATTTTAGGGGATGGAACTTGGCGTACAGGTCAACGCGCTGGCTTATGTGGTCGTCCAGCTGGCTGGTTAGATAATCGACTTGCACGCGTCAGCTATATGGCGCGTGCCGCTCCTGCAGTCAGGCCGGTACGGGAATACAATGATGCTTGCCCTAGCAAGTATCTGGCTACTGTAAGTCACGTCTAATAGTGACGGAGAGCTCAGGAAGGGAGTTAGGGCGTAAAGAAGTGTGTAAACAGTAATGCAGGTGTAATGTACTGACCAAGTGTTTATTGGCCAGTAATATTGAATTATGAGTCCTTTTTAAGGGATGTAGTGATGTTACAATGTGTACAAACTTGTCTATACAAATTGGTGGGTAAGGTTACAAAGTTATAGGATTCTGAACACCTGCTGACTCACTCACCTGATGATACCAGCATAGCCTCGGGCCGCCACACTGTAAGACTGATAATTGATTGAGAGCCTGACCTCCTTAAGACGCCTTCTTATATTCTTCGGCGCTGTGCTGTCAGCATTGTGCTGAATAGCTGTCCTAGTTAATAGTGTGTCGCTGTTTGTAGTAGTGATGCAAGGATTGGGCCAGCTTTCCAGAATGGCTAGCTGTCCTTGCGGTGTTAGTAGATGTTGGTCTGGACTTACAAGGATTGCCAGTTAGGAGATTTAAATAGATGATGGGGGGATGGTCTCCAAGGGGTGCATACCCCTGGGGTACTGTACAATATGTGGCCCCAGGCCACACAGCCATACAGCAGGATAGGGCGGACTAGGGCAAGATAAAATTGCTTCTTAATAAATGAGCTCAAATATTTATTACTAGTGAGAGCAAAAATAGTCTTTTTCCTAGCCACTGCAAGCTGTAAGACTCGGGCCACATGCAAACGAAATGTGAAGTATTTTTCTAGCAGTATGCCAAGGTACTTGACACTGCTAGACCAAGAAAGGAGGGTGTGATGCAAACTGAGTTGACCATACTGGGGGCGACGGCGAGTAAAGAGAATGGCTTGAGTTTTTTCGCCATTCACTTCAATTTTATTAAGAACACCCCGACGCCAGAACACAGAAATCCAGCGTTGCAGAGCATTAATGGCATCGCATTTCTTATGCTTGGAGGTATAAATTGCAATGTCATCAGCAAACATCTGGAGTTTTACTCCCTTTGCAGTGGGGAGATCACTCACATATAGACTAAACCGCGAGAGGATTCCACCTTGAGGTACACCAGCACAAGGTACGAACCGTGGACCTCTCGCCATCACAGGTAGCATAAAAAGACCTGTTCCTTAAGTATGAATAGATAATCTTAATGAGGTAGTTTGGCAGTCGTGGACCAAGAAGACAACACTGAAAAATGGCTTTTAACACGATGTTTGGTCGCCTTGCTCTGCTAATTTGTCGGGCTCTCGCCAGAGGTCGAATGATACTCCGTGCATCATCGTTGTCCGCTGAGATGCGGAATGCATGCTCCTTGAGCTGGTGGAAACAATCGACGACATCGGTGCATAATGGTACATTCATCGAAATACACAGGTCGGTTGGTGTGATAATTATAACAGACGCGTGACAGATACGACGTTAGAGATGGTGCGGCATCCAACTTCACTCAATTGGAACATGTATGATCATTCAGCAGTTTGTAATTATTATTAGCATAAATATTCTTTAGTATAGTCCACGGAAATCCAGTGATTTTACCAGCTAACCTCACCTCGTCAATACCCACATCTACCTACAGTCCACATAAATATTACGATATTCTCTTCATAACCAATTCTTCGTCAAACTTACAATCAATACATTTTATGGTTGCGGTGCATTTGAGGCCATCCTTTGTATAAAATTTTTTAAAAACTGAAATTACCTGATTTAATAGTAGGGAGGATATCAGGAGAGGATTGAGTATTAGATGTTCACTGCTCCGCTGTCATAGACACACCATCCCGCCCAAATAGCAACACGACTTATATAGTTGAAATCGAAGTTCTGACCTCGATCTTTCTCACTGAGTCAGTAATGCCAACCCCACGCGTTTGGTAGAGGAAAGTGACCAAAGTCGGACCCGAGTCCCTAAGTCGGACCCCTGCATTATTTTGCTTGGACAGTGCTGCCGCATGGTGGCACAATAATGAATGTGAATATATGAAAGGAAATGTTATGTTGTGGAAGTGGCAGCACTGGACTGTGGGGAGTATCCCGTCAGTTCCGCCATTAATGGTTTTCATGTGAGTGGATGCTTTTACACGTGCTCATGGAATAGTGATTGTTTTATATTTCAAAGAGGGTAAGTCACATTGTGTTTACAGTACTGTCTTTAGTAAGCGATACACTTGATAAATGTTGTATTTGCTTGTCGAAATACCTATTCATGTTTATTTTTCATAGCCTCGAAAATAGCAAGTACAAGATACCCCCGCGGGTTTCCTAAGTCGGACCCCTAAAAATCCTAAGTCGGACCCCTAATAACTCTGAGTTGGACTCCTGAAATTAAAATTAAAATTTCTTGGGTTTTATTTAAGCCCTTAAAATATTGTTTCAGATGACCAAAAAAAATATCAGTCCTTGCGTGAGAAAATGGGAAACTCTTAAAGTGGTCGGTTTCTGGATTTTGTGGTCATAACAATAAGTTATGTTCCTAACAAGACATTATATAATGTAAAAATGAAGTATTTTCACGTTCTTCATTACTTTTCGAGTGGTTTTATGTGATTTTACGTTCATTCTTAAGAGGGGTCCGACATTGGCATACTTTTTCCAAGACGTCATTTTTGTTACTTTTAATGAAAACATTTCATAGGAAAAACTGGGCTGTTATAAGTTAATCTGAACCAGATACAATGTTATAAAACATATCAAAGAATTCATCTAGCTAAAATTCAAATTTAAAAAAGATGAAATTAATAACAATGCAGGTAAAAAGCAAAATGGGGGTCCGACTTTGGTCACTTTCCTCTACTATTTCGCACGTGATTTATGATATCACTACCAGGCAGTACCTAACATAGTAGCGGACATAAATTCTATCTTATTAATGTTTTACATACAAAAACAAACCTAACCTGGGGCTTACGCCCCAGACCCCTTGCTTGTGGTACTAGCAGTAATTTTTCGCAAGACAGTGCCTACCGTAACTTAGTAGCGAAGGCATGTGGTGAATTTCTTTACTCAAGTTGGTAACGTAGTCACAAGATCGTCTTTCGGGTGTCATATGACTGTCCAAGATGGCGTCGGTAATTGAAGGAAAATGCATTATTTCCGTGAAATAACAATTATTGCGGTGCAGCAGTGGCTATTGAGTATGAAGAGATTGTGAAACGACTCCTAACAACTCCCAGAAAGGTATGCATATCATAAATGATATATTTTCAACAAGCCAAGGTGTTAAAAGTGATGAAAAGGGAGGATGGTCTAAAATGCACAATAAATCATTTTATTGGTTCTCTTAGGAATCTACTTTTATATGAAACTGTATATTTGCCTTTACGCAATCCATGTGTCGGCAGCCATCTTGGCAAGGAACACTATCGCTTCTTCTTATCGCTGCATCTATCTGGGCCAGGAATACTACTGTTTTAAGGTGGCAGACATGTTTGACCCAACATCGTACATCGCCATTTTAGGGACAGTCCACAGCAACTAGTGTATTCCTGTCAAAGCCGGAGGAATCAGCCACGCAGGCCAACTTCAAGGCACTACCCTACGCAGCTCCTGTAGGGTACATACTCAGTTCTGTTTTCTATTATTTCCCAATATGGTGGCAAAGGAAAGGCAACTCCTTGTAAAGACAAGAGGCCTAGCGAAGGCCAGTATCACATATGTGTACAACTTCGTAACCAACTTTAAATCAAGATCTAGTATTAATGCAATCAAAGCAAGGCTAGACGACATACCTAGAATAAGAGAAAGGTATGAAAATGTGCAAGATTAATTAGAAATTATGGACGAATCTGAGAACCATAGTGAAGATGGAGAGAGTTTCGAATCGTTGTATTATTACGTAGTCGACAAAATGACATGTTTGATAGAAGAGAGTGTAGAGTCACGGTTTAAACAAGACGACCCTTCCTGTGCCAACAATGATCCTCACCCTGCTTCATTCAAGAGAGAGTTAACACTTCCAACGATTAAATTGCCAACCTTTGGGGGTCACATCACCGACTTTCGTCATTTTTCTGATACATTACCAGCTCAGTCATAAACAATGACTCCTCGAAGATATACAAAGGTATCATTACTTGCTATCTTCACTTGCAGGTGAAGCACATGACCAAATAAAGAATCTGCCCATAACGGCCACAAATTTTAAAATTGCCTGGCAAGCAATCAACCAAAGATACAACAATACTAAACTAATTGCAACATCTCACATCAATAATCTGTTAAACCTTCCATCTGTAAGAAAAGAGTCATCCACGGATCTTCGGTCACTCCTAAATCAAGTCTCAAGTAATCTAAATGCAATTGAAGCACTTGAACTCGATATCCCGTTGCATGAAATAATTGTATCTCAGTTAATTATTCAAAACATTGGTGAAACCAGCAGAAAACAATGGGAACTGACAACATCAAAATTGAAATTCACGAGACTAGACGGATTATGTCAATTAAAAGACAGGTGGCATGCCTTTGAACTAATTAAATCAAATCAAACCTCCAAACATACTGTTAATGTTGTTCAAGACCATGCTACTAACACGAAACACACAAAACCATTAAGACAGGTTTATGTCTCTACTGTTAGTAACTGTTTATGTTGTAATGGAGTTCATCCGCTCTACAAATGTTCAAGTTTTGCTAGCAGTAATGTTCAACAACGAATGGACTTTGTCAGACAACATATGTTGAGTTCAAATTGTCTTAGGCCGGGACACAACGTTAGTAACACTGTTCTTAAGGCGTCTGCTATTCATGCGACTTGAAACATCTGTAATAGATATGAACACTTTGCTAAACCTGTTTGTTAGGTTTTATTAATCTTAACTTAACACATACTGGTATATGATGCGTATCAGACATCTACCAAAGAATACAGAAAAGACAATTAACTATGGCTGATCCATAGAGATCGAGGAGTCTATAAAAAGGAAAAGCCATATCATTCACCCCCACCTAACTGATAAGTATAGTCCTTGAGGTAAGGGGGAGGACGACGGATTCTAGTGCTCCGCCTAGGTTGTTGGCCTGGAGGAAGTGTAACTGGACTCTCTGTCGACCCCTGAGATTCTGGAGAAGTCAGGAATATGGTGCTTCGCCTAGGTTGCTGGTCAGGAGGAGAAGTCGCAACTGGACTTCCTAACGACCTCTGGGATTCTGGAGAAGTCAGGACGTGAGGAACCAGAGTCAAAGATTCCGATGGTCGAGGAGGGACCATTGATGTTGAAGGCCAGTGATGTCCAGGAGATCTGTTGGAATGCTGCTCTTCTGTTACCTCCCTTTCTTCTTCCCATTCTTGAGAAATGTTGCCTGGAGAAGGTACTGGAGCCAAGTCTCTAGTTGAAACGGAAGTCTCCCGTCCTTCAGCAAGTTGTACGTGAGCGTACTCGGGGTTCGCTTCAATAAGAGTGACCTCTTGGACAAATGGTTCATACTTTGAAATGCCTGGTATGATTCCGCAGAAATACAGGTCCTGGAGTCAATAACCATGAAGGGGTTGCTTGTCCGTAAATCGATCTCCGTTGGTGTTTAAACATACGCTCATGGGGAGTTTCGTTTGTTGCGGTACAAAGTAATGACCTGATAGAATCGAGGGTATCATCTAAAACTTTTTCCCACTGTCGGATATCCAATTGTCTTGATTTTATGGCAAGCTGTATAGTTTTCCAGACAATGCCTACGTATTTTTCTGCCTGACCGTTGCCTCTGGGATTATACGGTGTCGTTCTGCTCGTCGCTACCCCAACAGTCGTGAGATATGACTTCAATTCTTGGGACATGAAGGCAGAACCTCGATCTGAATGAATATAGGAAGGAAATCCAACAATTGAAAAAAGGATTTTCAGTTTTGAGATAACGGTGGAGGAAGTAACATCCGTGTAGGGAAAAGCAAAAGGATATCTGGAATATTCATCTACTAAGATGAGGAGGTATCGGTTTCTGGAAGCGGATGGAAGAGGTCCCTTGAAATCCATTTTATTCTTTCAAATGGATGGATAGCTTTGATGAGACTTCCCTCGTGTTGGATAAATCTGGGTTTTAGCTCAGCACAGACTTTACACGCTGATAAAACCTTCTTTATATCCTCCAACGAATAGGGCAAATTCTTTGACTTAACGAAGTGATTCATTCTCGTCAATCCCGGATGGCATAAGGCTTCATGCATGTTCTTAAGTCATAATCCATAGCACTGGGTAGCCGAACAGATTCTGGATAAAGCATCAGCTGCTTCGTTGTGTTGTCCGGGTCTGTAGATGAATTCATAGTCAAAACACGAAAGTTCCAATCTCCAACGCAGTATCGTCTCATTCTTTACCTTGCCATGACGCCTGCTGTCGAACATGAAGGCCACTCTGACTTCTGATCGGTGATGAGGCGGAAACGTCTTCCTAGTAAATAATGCCTCCATTTCTTGACAGCTTCGATAATAGCCTGAGCTTCCTTCTCCACAGATGAATGTCTTTGTTCTGACTTGTTGAGGGTTTGTGAAAAAAAAAAAAAAGCTACAGGCCGCCCATTTTGTGACAGGGTGGCTCCAATAGAATGTTCTGAAGCATCAGTCTCCGCGGTGAACATAACCTTCTCATCTATAGCTGAGATGAGTGCGTTTTCCACATCTTCTTTCAGAGTATTGAACGCTTCAACAGCCTTTTCGTTTAATGGAAAGAGACCAGTCGAAAGAATATGTATTTTCTGTGAAAATCTTGGAATGAAGTTTGAAAAATGTGCGAACATGCCCATTGCTCTTCGAAGAGAAGCAGTATCAGATGGAACTGGAAGTTCTCTCAAGGATGTGAGTCGGTCATGATCTGGACGAATTTCATGATTGGAGATTATATAAACCAACAGCTTTATTGTACGAGCTGAGAAGACACTCTTCTTATCATTAATTGTCAAGCGATACTTTTTTACGGCTTTTAGGAACTTCTTCAGATTCATGTCATGTTCTTGCTGATTCTTGCCTCCTACTATGACATCATCTAGGTAAGCTGCTACCCCAGTGAGCTCCTCTTTCTGGATGATCGAATCGATAGTTCTTTGGAAACAGGGCACACCATTAGTTGGGCCAAATGGAATTCGTTTATACTGCCAAAGTTTGCCAATAGCTTCAAATGCTGTGTACGGACGGTCCTCTTCACAGATAGGGTTTTGATGATAGGCGCTCTTTAAGTCGATAGCACTGAACACTTCATAATTTGCCACTTAGTTTGCGATATCCTCAATGCGTGAAAGTGGATATGCAT
Source organism: Meconema thalassinum (assembly GCA_946902985.2). Lineage (NCBI taxonomy): Eukaryota > Metazoa > Arthropoda > Insecta > Orthoptera > Tettigoniidae > Meconema > Meconema thalassinum. The sequence continues at coordinate 533,736,172 of OX336390.1, read as the reverse complement.
CTAGTTGGGTGTACTGATTTACTGTCCGAGAATAGTCAACTACCATGCGGCGCTTGTGGTTCTCGGTGTGGGTAACAAGAACCTGTGCACGCCATGGAGAAAAGCTTCTTCTATGATATTTCCTTTAAGAGTCGTTGAATTTCTTCATCAATGACCTTGGCATCTGAAGCTATGTGACGTCGAGATTTAACAGCGATTGGTTTACAGTCTGGAGGGCTGTTACGAAAAAGTTGGACAGGTTCTACATTAGCCACTGCCAATCCACATATATTCAACGGTTCTTTTGCTGCCACCAAACGTTATTTCTATGGATGAATGGCGACCAAGAATGTCGTGACCCAAAATAACGTCCGAGCATAGATCTGTCAGTATATTTAGCTGAACGTCTACATATACATGGTCCTTCTACTACTACGACGAGGGTGGTGTTTGATAGTCCTGCAGTCACGACGAGCGGGCATCCTTCGAGTGGGACCGACCATCCAGCAAGACATTTGGTCCATCATTACAAGATTTCGCACACACCAAGTGTGCTTATACCGGAAAAAAATCTCCAGATGTATCGACAGTTGAAGGTTGATAGGCGCGACTGCAACCTTCAGAGAATCGTATGGCGCCGATCACCACAGGAACCTGCGTGTGAAAAAAGTGTTCAACCCTTTTTTTTTGGCGGGAGGCATGTTTGGGATCGTGGTCGTCTTGCTCTGCTAATTTGCCGGGCTCTCGCCAGAGATCGAATGATGCTCCGTGCATCATCGTTGTCCGCTGAGATGCAGAATGCCTGCTATTGAGCTGGTGGAAACAATCGATGACATCGGTACAATCATCGAGATACACAGGACGGTTGGTGTGATAAATATGACAGACGCGTGACAGAAACGACGTTAGAGATGGTGCGGGAGTCCATCTTCACTCAATCGGAACATGTATGATCATTCGGCAGTATGTAATTATTATTAGCATAAATATTCTTTAGTAGCCTATAGTCCACGGGAATCCAGTGATTTTACCAGCTAACCTCACCTCGTCAATATCCACATCTACCTACAGTCCACATAAATATTATTCTATTCATAACCAATTTTTCGTCAAACTAACAATCAATAAATTTTACACGATAATATAATTATGGAGTTAGATGAGTTGCGAGGTGCAAATCAGCAGCTGTTTTGACTTCGCACCAGGAGCTTTCTCTAAAATTCTCGCCATATGGGAGGGGTGCGCTATCTATCGACGAGAGTGCGAATCAACTGTAATTCAACACAACCGACTGCGCTGCGCAGGTAATTTAGCATCCAGTCGGCCGTCTCCTTGCGAATCCTCACCTTAATATCAAATACTCGCAATACTACAGACACACAATAACACAGGTTATCAGATAAATTTATTTATTTATTTATTTATTTATTTACAAGTAGGTGGGGCTGAATGACCACGATGTCGAAGTTGCTCAAATGAACAAGACCAACATCAGCGTCAACTTCTGCAGTGGTCAATCTGATTGCCTCTCCCCAATGTGGACCAGCCTTTAATGAGCCACAGTGGCAAATCGTTTCACATCATTTGGTGAATAAATTAGGAAGCACAATTATATCGTTCAGAACAAAGCCATGACCGCCTCCTTGTGACTCTCCACCTGAATAATAATAAAACTGCTTTATTCATGTGATCTTTTACAGGGACCAACAGAGTTCACTGTTAACAAGGGATTTGCGCTCCCGGCAGACACATACCGGTAGTAGGTTAAACATCATATGCGACTACTGTAAGGCTCGGTTTTTTGGTCTTTTTTAGCGCTTGGCTTTTAGTGCCGGTAGTGTCCGAGGACAAGTTCGGCTCGCCAGAGTTTGTAGCTGCTTCTATGCGGACACCCATGGGGTGAGCTACAAGGAGTGTGGAGTGTTGTCTGGGGAGGAAAGTGTGATTGTAAGGACGAGGAATTGGAAGGTAGCGGCTGTGGCCTATAGTTAGGGACCAACCCCGGCATTTGCCTGGAAGGAAGATGGGAAACCACAGAAGACCATCTTAGAGGTTGCCGGCGGGGAGATTAGAACATCCTCGCCTCCCGTATGAGAGGGACCGCCTGCAGCCACGCCGTAACGACCACGGCGAACTCACCCTGTAATTATTCCTCTGATAACCTGTGTTATTGTGTCTCTGTTTATTGTGAGTATTTGTTATTCAGGTGGGGAATCGCAAGGAGGTGGCTGTGGCTTTGTTGTGAACAATATAATTGTGCTTCCACATGTATTCACCAAAAGATGTGAAACGATATGCCATTGTGGCTCATTAAAGGCTGGTCCACATTGAGGAGAGGCAAGCAGATTGACCACTGCAGAAGTTGACGTTGATTTTGCTCTTGTTCATTTGAGCAACTTCGACATCGTGGTCATTCAGCCCCACCTACTTGTAAATAAATAAATAAATAAATAAATTTCTCTGATGACCTGTCTTATTGTGGTCTGTAATATTGTGAGTATTTGATATTCTGGTGAGGATTCGTAAGGAGACGGTCGTGGCTTTGTTATGAACACTTTAGGCATTCGGTTTGTCTGGAGTAGAAGTGTAAAACTATGGAAAATCACTTCCATAATGGCTGAGATGAGAATCGATCCCACCTCTACTCTGTTTTCGCTCACGAGGCTAAGTGTACCCTGTCGCAGCCCTCACACGAGAATTGAAATTTCTTGGTTGAGCTGGGAATCGAACCTGGACCTCTGGGGAGTCAGCCAGGAACGCTAGCCGCGTTGAACAGTAAATAGAGAAATATACATTCAAGTGAGAAAAGGGAACAATTCCGCCTGACAATGTTTATTATTTCAATCACCCTCGCAGGGAATTTTAATAAAACGAGACAGAAAACATGTATTAAGAGGTAGGGAGGATATAATAAAATAATTCAAATGGAGTAAGAATTTATGCCCTAGGGCAGTCTTGAACCCGAGACATAAAAGAACAAAACAAGCACGTTACGATTCGTGCACATGTGCGCTTGGAAGTAGTGCTTATTATCATAGATCTTAATCCATGTGGTTAAATGTCGAATGATTTCAGTTAGACCTTAAATGTTGATTAGAACTGATTCATTTGCTGCGTGGGATGTTATAAACCAGATTAAAGCAAGTTTCATGCCTGTTTTACGTTAATAATGCAATTCAACATCGAATATTATCCACATTTCGCCCGATAACCTTCCTCCATATTTGAAGGGAAGCGAACCCCTGCTAACATCTACTGTCTCAATTGGGAACTAGGAGAATGGCACGACAGAACAGCCACTAAGAAGCTCGGAAATACCTACCGTGGCTAGGCTCGGGCTAAAAAAAAAAAAAGAAAAGATACGAGCCTTACAGTAGTCGCATATGATGTGTAACATCTGACATGTTATCCTACTCGTATACTACACAGCTTGGACATTCTTAAAATGTTAATTTACACTCCACTTTCATACTGGTACTACGATGAATGTATAGATTGAATTGGAGATATGCTACTGTCACATTTGTGGCGCAGCGGTCAAGCTGTTAGTCTCTGACCAAGGTAGACCGGGTTTGATTCCCGGTCAATACATGTGAGATTTTCGAATTGAAATGCCATGTCCTGTGGTTCGCATTCCACGTAAAAGGGAGGTACCGTGGATCATGATCGTGAGATTAACGGACACGCAAAACTACAAGCTTCCTTCCTTTTACATTAATAATTCATAATAACAAAGTGACACACAACGTCGACAGTACTCTCAAATACTGTGAGCACATTCCTCAGTAACTACAACATTCATTATTCTCAAGGCTCTCATACAGTTCGTCGTAAACAATCAAAACATGGCTTCCTACAATCATGAAATGACCTAGTCTCACATATGATGAAAATACAGCTTTTATTCTACTCATATAACAACATTCTGTTATGCATTTAATATTTGACTACTCACCCACAGCTTGACAATAATGCCGCTTACTTAAATGTCATTTGTCGTCTTTGTCCTACTCCATGTGATATTCAACCTTGAACGTGAAGCTTCATAAACTGCTCAATGACAAATGAAAGTCGGTGAAACATTTGCCACTGTGCTCGTCAAACCAGTGCCTGCTAAATGCACTGCCAACTGTATTGCCATAACATTCTCGCGCTACAGAGCACACACTGCCTTGTATCCAATACACACATTTTCAATTATACATCCAGCTGGCAGTGCGTCTTCACTTCCGTCCGATCCACTTCCGTTCGATCCACTTCCGCCTGATTCACTTCCGTCCCATTTTTCTGGCAGTGCGTCTTCACTTCCGTCCGATCCACTACCGTTCGATCCACTTCCGCCCGATTCACTTCCGTCCCCAATTTTCGGAATCACTCCCACAAAACTATCCAGCAACCAAGCGGAAAGATGTTACACATCAAAAAATGCGAGCGGGAGGCCTTGCGAACGGTATCATGCTCTCTGGTGTACGGTAGTTATTCTATTGTCTTTGACTTTTACTCCAAGCAAAAATGGATACCGTATCTCATCTGCTTACTCATCAGGAAAAGTTAATACTGTTAATATCGTGGAAAACAGAGATGGTGATGTAAGCCTGGCGTGTTTCAAAACACAATCTAATGAAGCAGACTGTGTTTCAAGCACACATGTTCCAAAGCTCCGTAGTGTGTAGTTCCTAATGAGTAGGAATATTTATCAACTTGAACTTTGGGACACGCACGGCCTTTAAACCTTTATTCCATGAGCTATTACCACAGCGTGGAACATCATCAATCAGATCGTTGCGTTCAAGTTTGCCTATGACTACGACGCTTCGAGATCACTAAAGGCCTTTGAGCCGTCGGATTTTTTAAGAGCGTTAAAAATCCCTCAGTATGCCTTCCTTCGGAGGGGAAGTAAAGCCGGCGGTCCCATGTCATATATTTATGGCATGTTAAAGATCCTTCCACTAATTGCACCTGTGTGAAGCTAAATTGGATAGGTTAAGAATGTAAACAACGCTCTTAGGTTTCTATGTTCGTTGCCAAGAGCCGACTGCGGCGGCATCTAGTAGCTCAGTCCTGAACTTGGCCTAGTAGTCGTTGAAGGGTGGCGCTTGGCGGCAAAAGTAGGAACTATTTGAAAAATTCTTAGTTGCAGTACTTAAATTAACAAACAGATAACACACACTAATACAGTCATCACAATTAACACCGGTTATCAGACAGATTCTACACACACCCAAAGTACACGGGGCTACATGACCGCGTTGTCGCAGCCCCTAAACTTAAGAACCAACCAACCAACCAAAGGCCTTTGCATCAAACCAATGTTTACTATCAAAAATAGCACCGCGGGTGTTGTTCCATATGCCGTTGAAGACAGACTTTTTTTTCTTGCCGACTTCACGACCATGAATTGCATTGTCTTTGCTCGTCTCTAAGTATTAAAATAGTCAAGTTACTATTAGTTATTGTTGTTTTAAGGCGTGGAACAGCGAGCTCATCTGCCCTATTGAAGTTGATTTCCTTATACAGTAGTTATAGCTTGATGATTGCATCAAGCGTTTCCCCACGGTTAAATACCACGAATACTCTATGTAAGCAGTCCATCCATCAGCTTCTCTTTTATCTACGGTATGCTTAAATCTTGAAAAACAAACGCTTGACATCTATGACAGATTTGGAACTACGGAGATTGCCACAGCACGTCACAGGTAGCAGACCACTACGTGAAGGTTGTTAATGTAGCATGCTGAGCTTCTATGCCCAAGATAGCGGGTTCAAACCCGGCCGAATCCGTCGGATTTTTAAGAGCGTTAAAAATCCCTCAGTATGCCTTCCTTTGGAGGGGAAGTAAAGCCGGTGGTCCCATGTCATAGATTTATGGCATATTAAAGAACTTTCCACTAATTACCCCTGTGTGAAACTAAATTGTATAGGTTAAGAATGTAAACAACGCTCTTAGGTTGCTACTTTCGTTGCCAAGAGCCAACTGCGGGGGCGTCAAGTAGCTATGTTCTGAACTAGGCCTAGTAGTCGTTGACGGTGGCGTTTGGCGGCAAAAGTAGGAACTATTTGAAAAATTCAAAGTTGCAGTCCATACTTGAATAAAAAAACAGATACACACACTAATACAGCCATCACAATTAACACCGGTTATCAGACAGATTCTACACACACCCAAAGTACACGGGGCTACATGACCGCGTAGTCGCAGCCCCTAAACTAAGGAACCAACCAACCAAGGTTGTTAATGTTCTCGTAGTCAACGCGTAGGCAACGACCAGAATGTCACTACCAGTACCGGTTTCAATGAAGATTTTCATTTGTTATTAATTTTTAAATAGTTATTCTTTGATTAGTGACTAAATACCTAAATACAGAAACAAAATACAGTCGAAACAAACACATTTGGTGTTATATGGTAAACATCGCCGTAGAAGGAACAGAAATGGAGGGGCTTATAGTCCGGAAATCGCACTTTACTATGTCATCTTATTTACAATTTTGTAATCGTGCTAAACGTTGTCTTGACAAATTCAAGACAGTTCGAGTAGTGCTTGGTAATTCGAATTGCGATTTAGATTCGTCAGTTTCCACTTTAGTGTACGGTTTACTGTGCCAAGAAGAGGCCAGGATGGCTGGAAAATTTGACATTGTAGTATTTCCTGTCTATAACATCATGAATTTCGAGCTTAACATGAGAAGAGACGTTCTGTTCTGGTTGAAGGAGAATGCTATTCCTTTGGACTTACTTATATTTAAAGCTCATGTTGACGTGAAGTCACTCCACAAGTCAAAAAAATTAGAGTTAATTCTAGTTGATCATCATGTTCTCCGCCCTTTTGATTACTTTCTCGATAACAACGTAGTAGAGATTATAGATCATCGGCTGCCAGAGTCGGGCTGGGAATGGACAGGCAAGCAAATCTTCAAGAAAGCTGGATCTTGCTGTTCACTGATGGCATTAGAGCTCAAGAACCGCCATATTAGCTTACTTACTCACGAAATATGTCGCCTTTTATATGGTCCTATTCTGTTCGATACTGCTTGTTTATCGGACGGCACCGGCATTACCACTAACATAGATAAACAAGCAGTAGATTTAATAGAACAACGTCTTGGCAAATTTGTTACTCGTGACGTTACATTCCAAATACTATTGGATGCACATTCCAACATATCATATCTGACTTCCAAGCAGTTGCTAGGCAGAGACTTAAGAACAATTCGTGGAATTCCTCTGTGTAGTTTACCAATATTGGTGGAGACGTTTATTAAATCTCCTGATGCGCCAGCAGCTTTGGTGGCTGTATGTGAAGGGATGGGAGTGACTACAATTATTGTTTTGGGAATGAAACTACAAAATAAAGCTATCAGCAGAGATTTGGCTGTGTTCTCAGTTCATAAGTTTATCAACGGAAAGAAGATCGCCGAGTTTCTAGAGGGGTGCGTGAAACCTTCCCTGAAACTCACACTCGTCTCTGAAATATCCAATAAATGCAACATACCTGGGCTAACTCTGTTCCGACAAGGGAATGTTGAAGCATCCCGCGAAGATATAGTTCCCTTGGTGAAAGCTGCTAAAGGTGCATTGAGTATGCTGCTTAGCAAACAAAGTCTTCCTCAACATGAAGCTGAACAATCAACGATTTCATAATATTTTTTAAGATATGTGTTAGATACTTAACCCAAAGTGTTCTGATAATGCAATTTAATAATATTCATGAATTATTTACTCTATATGAGACTGTCACAGAAAATATATTCGATTGCCTTTTGACGCAGTTATTCATTATATTTGAAAATGCCATTGCATTTGACTATTGGCACATGCTACATTAAAATGATTTTTTTCCGCCAATTTCTCAGTCGTTCATGACTCTGATGTTAGTTAGTTAGTTATTGTTGTTTTAAGGGGCGGAACTACGAGGTCATCTGTCCCTGATGTTATGGAAGCTCCTAAGGTTTCAGCAGTGCTGAGTAATGACATTTGAGGCACAGTTAGTGCCTGTCGATGCTTTGGAAGGTTCTACTCATAGGGTCAGTACTGTTTTTAGTGGCGGATCGAGGATTTTCTTCAGGGTTGGGTGCATGGAAATTAAAAACTCCATTCCTAACACTAAAATTCAGCTGTAATCCAACACTTACCCCACTGCATCCTGGTGTTCGGCGTGGAAGTCTCTTTCCCTCAGTAGCAACACAAGAGCAAACTAAAATTCACTCCACGCTTTCACGTCAAAGGGTTGAAAGCACATTGTCTGATTTAAAATTTTATTTCTGTTGCTTTAAGGATTTTAACATCTACGTCATCGGTCGATTTTATAATACTGCGATACTTCTTTAAAATTGTTACTACAGTTGTGCAAAATCCATGACCTGAAAGGTATGTGTTTCCCTAGAAGTTTCAACCTCCTAGTTGCGATCAGTCACATCCAGGCCCGACGGGAGGGGGGGGGGGGGGGGGTCAGGCAGGGCTGGTGCCCCGGGGCCCAACCCTCCCAGGGGGGCCCGGCGTCCTAGAATGATGGGCCCGATTGGGCATTGATTTATTATTGCCTTTATGTGACTTGAATTTGCTACTGGCAATCATTTAGTGAATGCAATGAACTGTCTGTGAACAATGTTACAAGAATTGAGAAACTTAGGGCCGGGTTCACCAACGCAGCGTTAACAGGCCGTCACTAAATGCGTTGTTAACTTTAACATAGGCATTAAGCTCGTTGGCGTTTCACCAGCACATTCGCCGATTGGCATTAGCAAACGAAGTGTTATGTTTAAGGGCTGTACAAACCTCATTGAAAGATGATGATTGTGGTGGTATTTGTTTATTCTTTGGTGTAATCAAGCAGCCCGTTAACCAAAAAAAGCTTAAAAGTTACATACTCCTTGGTTAAAATTAAACATGGCTGATGAGAAAAAGAGCAATAAGAGCCGGGGACTGTGAAATTTTCGTTAAATGAAAGAAACATAATTATCCACCCTTATCTACTCGGTGGATGAGTATCGTGAAATCGTTGAAAATAAGACTGATGCTAAAACGTTTGGGTAGTCTTTTATAAAATTAAATTAACTATAATAGGATGTTTTATAACGTAATACATCACACGATATTGCACTTAAAAGATATATGAGGACTGATGTTATGACGTCTAGGTAGTCATTTATTAAATTAACTACATGTGCTACGCCGTAATGCATCACGCGATATCTAATATATAAAAGTGAAAGTCTGTATGTATGTATGTATGTATGTATGTATGTATGTATGTATGTATGTATGTATATATGTTGGTTCCGTGTACAAATCTACACCGTTCCACCGATCTCAACCATATTTTGTATACACATAGTATAGGACCCAGAAGGAACCGCTGTCTACATGAATTTTCGATAGTCTTTCTCATTCTTCTGATTTTGGCCCTTTTTCACTCAAAAACAGGCTAATTAAATCATAAAATATACTCATGAAGGAATGGCAAGATAGATAGTTTCCATGGCAACATAGCTCAAGTCGAGACACGGCCGACTTGATGCCAATTGCGCTCAGCACTACCGGTATAGAAAATGAGGATCTTTACTTGAAATCCCGTTAGTTACTCAACTGCTCACACAGCACTGTCAACCGAGTTTAGCATAACAAAGACTTGACACTATCTTCTTTCTACTATATATTTTTCAAATACCACTCACTCACTCACTCATTCATTCATTTATTCATCACGAAATCTCAGAAACCACTGAACGGATTGGAATGAAATCTGGTATGCAGCTTCCTCAAGGGCCGCAAATGCCCACTAAGAGAGAAATTTTGGCTATTCAGGTTCTAAAGGGGTGTTAAGGGGGTAGACCTGCATTTAATTGAATAGCAATATCTCCCGATTGGTTTCATGGGGGGATGTGATACTCGGCATATAAACTCATCATTAAAAATAAGAAGACATGTGTCTGAGGGTTTTTCGATGTGGTGTATTATGAGGTGAAAGGGGTGAAAAGTGGGGATTAAAAGATTCTTAACGGAGCGTGTGTCTCTTAAACGACATAGGCGAGGAGTTTGAAACACAGCGAAAAAAAATCAACATAAAAAAGAAGTAAATATGTGTTTGACAGTCTTTTCATAAATCCAATTTAAGGGGCCCTTGGGAAGAGATGAAATTCTGGGGGGGGGGGGGAACAGGAAAGAAATAGTCCTAACTGATTGACTGACTGGCTCACTCATCAAACTCAGGGGGAAAAACTGCTTTAAAGTAAGTAAATAGCTTTTCGACATTTTTTTTCATAAATCAAATTTAAGGGGTTCATGGGGAGGGGTGAAATTCTGAAAAAAGAAAATTGAAAGAAAATGTCCAGACTCACTCACTTACTCACTCACTCATCATCGCCTAGCCAAAATTATTGAAGTTAGAAACATGACAGTTTGGGGATATGTTCATTGTATGCCAAAACCGTCTACTAAGGGAGGATTTTCGGATATTCAGGTTCTAAAGGGGTCTTAAGGGGGTCAAACCTGCATTTCATTGAATAACTATATCTCCCGATTGGTTTCATTGGGGGATGTGATACACGGCATATAAACTTATCATTAAAAAGTAACAAGACACGTGTCTGAGGGTTTTTCGATGTGTTTATGAGGTTAAATGGGTGAAAATTGGTGATTGAAAGATTCCTAACGGAGCGTGTATCTCTTAAACGACATAGGTGAGGAGTTTGAAACTCAGCGGAAAAAAAATCATCATAAAAATAAGTAAATATGTGTTTGACCGCTTTTCCATAAATCCAATTTAAGGGGCCCATGGGGAGGGGTGAAATTCGGGGGGAGGGACAGGAAAGAAAGTGTCCTAACTGATTGACTGACTCACTCATCAAACTCACGGGAAAAACTGCTTTAAAGTAAGTAAATAGCTTTTCGACAGTTTGTTTTTCAATCAAATTGAAGGGGTTCATCGGGAGGGGTGAAATTCTGAAGAAAAAAAATTGAAAGGAAATGTCCTGACTCATTCACTCACTCATCATCGCCCAGCCAAAAATATTGAAGTTGGAAACATGACATTTCGGGGATATGTTCGTTGTATGTCAAAACCGTACACTAAGGGAGGTTTTTTGGATATTCGGGTTCTAAAGGGGCCTTAAGGTGGTTAAACCTGCATTTCATTGAATATCAATATCTCACGAGTGGTTTCATTTGTGGATGTGATACTCGGCATATAAACTAATCATTAAAAATACGCAGACATGTGTCTAAGCGTTTTTAGATGTGGTGTATTAATATGAGGTGAAAGGGCTGAAAAGTGGGGGTTGAAGGATTCCTAATGGAGCGTGTAGGCCTATCTCTTAAACGACATAGGCGAGAAATTTGAAACTCAGCGAAAAAGAATCAGCTTAAAAAGTAAGTAAATCGGTTTTCGACTGTTTTTTCATAAATTAATTTAAGGGGCCAATGGAGTGGGGTGAAATTCCGGGGAAAAAAAGGAGAGAAAGTGTCCTAACCGACTGACTCAGGGGAAAAAGACAGCTTAAGAAATAAGTTAATAGGTGTTCAAGCGTTTTTTAATCAATCCAATTTAAGGGGCCCATGGGGAGGGGTGAAATTCTGGTAAAATAAATGAAAGAAAATGTCCTGACTCACTCACTCATCACGCCCAGCGAAAACTATTAAAGTTGGAAACATGAAATTTTGGGAAAATGTTCGCTGTATGTCGAAAACGTTAACTAAGGAATGATTTTTGTTTATTCGGGTTTTAGAGACGTGTCAAGGGGTTAAACGTGCATTTCATTGAATAACGATATATCATGAGTTGTTTGTTTGGGGATGTGATATTCGGTATATAAACTAATCATTAAAAATAATCAGACATATGTCTAAGGGTTTATCGATGTGGTGTATATTATGAGGTGAAAGGGGTGAAAATTGGGGGTTGAGGGATTCTGGACGGAGCGTGTATCTCTGAAACGACATAGGCGTGAAGTTTGAAATTCGGTGGGAAAAACAGCTTAAAATACAAGTAAATAGGTGTTCGAACGTTTTTTCATAAATCCAATTTAAGGGGCCCTTGGAGAGGGGTGAAATTATGGAAAAAGAAACAGGAAAGAAAGTGTCCTAACTGATTGACTCACTTACTCACTCATCAAACTCAGGGGGAAAACAGCTTTAAATAAGTAAATAGGTGTTTGACCGTTTGTTTCATAAATCCAATTTAAGGGGTTCATGGGGAGGGGTGAAATTATCAAAAATAAATTAAAGAAAATGTCCTGACTGACTCACCCACTCATCATCGCCCAGCCAAAATTATTGAAGTTAGAAACATGAAATTTTGGGGATATGTTCGTTGTATGTCGAAAACGTCCACTAAGAAAAGAGTTTTGGATATTCAGGTTCTAAAGAGGTGTTAAGGGGGTAAACGTGCTTTCCATTGAATAACAATATCTCACGAGTGGTTTCATTTGGGGATGTGTTACTTGGCACATATACTAATCATTAAAAATAAGCTGACACATGTCTAATGGTTTTTCGATGTAGTGTATTTTATGAGGTGAAAGGGATGAAAAGTGGGGGTTGAAAGATTCCTAACTGAGCGTGTATCTCTTAAACGACATAGGGAGGAGTCTGAAACTCGGAGGAAATCTATCAGCTTAAAAATAAATAAACAAATGAATAAATAAATAAAATAAATAGGTGTTCGACCGTGTTTTCATAAATGCAATTTAAGGGGCATATGGGGAGGGGTGAACTTCTGGAAGAAAAACGTCCACTAAGGAAGGATTTTTGGATGTTTGCTCTCATCGACCAACCAAAACTATTAAAGTTAGAAGAATGATATTTTGGGGATATGTTTGTTTGTTGTCTGTCGAAAACGTCTACTAAGGAGGGATTTTTGGGTATTCAGGATCTAAAGTGGTGTTAACGGGGTTAAACCTGCATTTCATTGAAAAACAATATGATACGACTATGACGCGAGCGATGCGAGGCTAAAATTGAGATGGTGTGTGTCTGTGTATTACTCAATCTCGCAAGAACCACTGGTCCGATTTACGTGAACTTTACATGGAAATAGCTGATTTACCTGGTTAACATATAGGTTACTTTTGATTTCAATACTTTGCACTATTTAAAATGGCGACCATTTTAGTGACGTCACTACACCCTTTGGTTTCAAACTTGCATATTTCCATTTCAAATAAAAAGAGAACGCTAAGAAATAGCAAACTTTTGATGGCATATGCGAGGTTTAAAATTACATTTTCTATCCGAAAGGTATCTGCAACTGTTAGCGAGTAAAACCTAAATTTGTGCTATAAAACACGGTCAACGCCGAGCGGTGTAGTTGGACAAAATGTTCCATCCTTAATCTCCCTCTGCGCAGCACCTCGCCTATCCCCTGTTTTAACTGTCACCTTCACATTTTAATTTATTTATGATGCGTAGCGAAGCACGGGTACTTCAGCTAGTTACACATAAATAAGGAATGGTTCATAGTCCTAGGCTATCTTACTTATCAGATGGGAACTCCAGGTTAGGTTCTGTCATCTGTAGAACATTCAACACAGAAGGTTTTGAAACCGAAATCTCGTGATAAATTCTGTGTCGTCGCAGTCGTTCAAATAATTCCTTCGTTATTTATACGTTAGTGGTCAAGGAAAATCTAGCATGTCCTCAAGAACATCGTCATCGTTCAGAATAAAGTTTAGTGCACGACTATTCCGGCTTTCGCCGCACGCCATTTTGGATTGGATCTACGTAAATCGACCGTCAAGTCGTTAATTCCATGTTGACAAACCAACTAGTTTTGACGGCTTGTTAGGGAAGCTAATGGATTGTTATAGTTTGGTGAACCACGACATTTCGGTAATCGTCCGTCAACGGCCTTAATTAGTTTGTTAACATTTTGACGAACCATGGTGAACCCGGCCCTTATTCTGTCAAGTGGACAATATTTTCCTTCACAAAGCGCTTGTGGGAAGAACAACTGTCTCAAAGTGGTCAACTTAGGTGATGGGGCTTCGCTATGTATTGTTCTCAGAATATACCTGAAGACAGAGAGAGCATTCCATTATTCTAAATTTAGCTTATTCGGCTTATGCACCAATCCTTCAAATAACTTTATCATCTCTTCACTTATTTCGCCAAGGCCACGAGAGCCTGGGCTGCCCTGGTGTGTTTGATCAGCTAGCTCAAGAGTTTCAAGTTTGGTGCGTCACGTTGAGCTTAGATATTTAGAGGTGATAGTGTCTGAAATGAATATAATTTTGTAACTAGACGTATCGTATACCGTGCAGGCAGGTAAGTAAAATACATTTTAAAGTAGCGTCCACACAGTAATTCATTTTATAGTTGATTTAAGGGGCAGAACAGCGAGCTCATCGTTCCCTAGTAATTCACGTTCGCACTATGTGAAAAATTATAATTTCGGGCTAAATATCTTACGAAAGGGTTGGATGATTCTGTAGTCAAACGTAGATAGAAGAAATGCATGGGAAATTGTTCATCTGCTCGTATACTGAATTGAGAAAACAATGCTAACATTTGAATAATCTGTATGTTTAGATGCAGTATAATTATTATTATAACCGGTTCATTCAATACGTTCAACAATCCTAGGTACTTGGGTCCATTCGGAAATAATTTCTGATTAAGGAATTTATTGAAAACCTATATTACTATTGGCATTAGCTTGCCACGGTGGGTGAGAGGTCAGTAGGGGGGTAAGGCGGTTTCTAACTCCCCCCACCACCTCTCCCTCTGACGTCACATACTAACCCGCAATACATTCAGGGGCAAAGCCAATATCTCGTCAACCCATGGTCCGATTTTGACAAATGAGGTGTCGTTGGACTCGGGCTAACGCCCTCTTTACAACGGACTACTCATTTCAACCCCTAAATAAAACCTACCCCTACTAGGGGGTGAAATTGTAATTTTTTAGTGAAAGTCTCTTTCCAAATGTGACATGTATAAGCTGCGCTGCTAAAATGAACTTAAACGTGGTTGCTCATATAGTGCATGCGTTTTTCTGGCTGCCGCTATGGATGAACATTTTTGTTTTTGTTTTTTACGCATGCGCACTGGGGATTTTTGTAAGAGGGCGAGCTCTTTGAAAAAAATGATTGATAAGAAGAGGTTTTGGTGGTGAGGAGAGAATCAGATAGTCGCCTACTTTCCTACGAAGTTTGCCGATATGTCTCAAACGCAAGGTCGGATTTGGACGTGTGACGTGTCAAATCGCTTGTCTCGAAGCCCTATACATGTTATTAATAGGTTAGAGTTTTGAGAATGAGGGAAACAGGCTTTTTTGGGGTAAAACCATGATTTTAGACTTTTTCTGATATTTCACGAATGCATGGTCGGATTTGGTCCTATGACGTGTCAAATGGCTTGTCTCGAAACCCTGTGTATTTTGGTAATAGGTTAAAGTTTTTGAGAATGAGGGAAACAGAATTTTTTGTTGTAAAACCGTGATTTTGAACTTTTTGCTATATCTCGCGAACCAATCATGCTAGAGGCATGAACGAGGGGTCCAAGGACTCGGGGTGACGTCGTCTCTGCTATGGACCACTCGTTATATTTTTTTAAAAAATTTGGAAACGCGATTTTGGGGTAAACACGTGTTTTTTGTGATTTTTGTCGATATATCACAAACCAATAACGCTAGAGACGTGTACGAGGTGTCCTAGGACTCGGGATAACGCCCCCTTTCAAATGTGGTAGATATTTTTTTTCCAAAAATAATTCACATGGGTCTAACGCCATACATGTTGAAAAAAGGTTTTCTTTTTCTTTACCTGTTTATAAAGTTTATGAAGCGTGGTGGTTGAGAGAGACGATACTGCTAGGTGTGTGTTTGACCGAACCTGTCGCTTAGCACAAGGACCATGCTTAATAGAACAATCGCTATTTCAGCGGGTCGGTGTATGACAGAGCGAGGGTGCGTTTTTCTGATATTTTACCTTTAATGTGTAAACGGTGATGAGAACTTGGTTCTATGTTGGTCGAAGCGAGTAGAGAAAACAAACTTGCAGAGGAGCAGGAGGTGAATGTCATTTGAGCTTATTGGAATGCGCTGATCTGACTTGACAACAAGTGCAATGGAAAAATGACAATGACGCTTGAAGGTGAAATAATCTGACCACCGTGGTGGCAGGGAAGAGCGAAATGCATGTGAACATGTGTGAAACCACATGTACGCTAAACAAGTGACATCCTGTTTTGCTTCGTACGTGACAAAATGCAAGTTGACGTGAAATTTGATCTGCCACAGGTGTTCACCTTGGACGTTAGCTGTCCACGTGCACGATAACAGAATGTTCAAAGCGTGGGAATCGCTGAATCAGTAAAAAGTATGATGCAACTTGTGGGAATGATGTCACAACCAATAGATAGGCAAGAGCATCGAACAGCAGTGGTGGGAGGTGGAGGGGGGAGAGGGGGAGGGGTCATGTAAGAGAGATCATAGGTGGAAAGGGAAAGACAAACATGTATGAACATGCACGAAGCGCGGAGCGCTGTACACACAGAGCTATAGGAGGTGTACAACATGTGTGAATAAATAAAAAGTGCGTTAATATCTCGCTAACTAATAATCAGAGAGTGTCAAGTGAGGTGTCAAAGGACTCAGGATGGTCAACCCTTTTCCATGACCAACGAATTTACCCTAAAGATCTAAGGTCATTAGCTTTTAATATCTCATGAATCAATAAGGCTAGGGACCTGTATGAGAGGTCGTTGGACTTGAGGTGACATTCTGTTTTTGAATATATTATTTATTTATGTCAAAAGGGCCTAACTGCACTTTTGTTGATATCTCGCTAACTAATAATCAGAGAGGTTCAAGTGAGGTGTCATAGGTCTCACGATGGTCAACCCTTTTCCATGACCAACGAATTTACCCACAAGATTCAAAACAGCAAGGTCATTGACCTAATATTTTATAAACTAATAATCGAATATCAACATGTGAGGTGTCATAGGACTTAGAATGGTCAACCCTTTCCCATGGCCAATGAATTTTCCCAAAATACCCAATACATCAGGGTCATCGACCTGAGATTTTATAAACTAATAATCGGATACGAACACGTGAGATGTTTACCATGTGTGATGAAACATAGCTAGGTAGAGAAAGATTTAGTGTAGGCTACATGTATGGTGACTGACAAGTCATTGAAACTTCTTTTTCAGATCAAACTGCAGTATAGAGAGAGTATATGTTGCAGGTATGGGTTAATAATTGACGAACGGTGTACACAAACTTTGATTTATCTATTCAAGAAGTAAGAGTAGATTATCTTTAATTGATTGGTTAAAGAGGATAGCTAAAAACACAAAAAGAATACTCAGTGGTTACCGGGACAAGATGGTCGCTACGCACAACAAGCTTTAAATACTTGAAGCTAATAATCTATACACACACACTCTCGTGTTCTAAACTAAACTGTGTTGCTGTCAGTGCTCAGACAGTAGGCTGATGACAAAATGCATTGCTAACAGAAATATAATCATTTCCGGTTGTATAATGTTATCAGCTATCCATTTTGTGTTGCAGTGTTAAGCACTTTTAGCTCTTGTACTGGTGGTCTTAACTCGATTTCCAGGTCTGAGGCCTAGAACGAGTCAAACTAAGAAACAAGGGCATGGTGGTGTAGTGGTTAAGCTGTTAGCCTTTTCACCAGAGTTCGATTTCAGGTTAATATGCATGTCATAAACATATTAAACAAAACAAAACAGAGATAACGTTTAAAACTGATTACATTTGTGTCTTTTCAAATTATTACTTTGATTACAAAAACAAAGGTGAACTGTGTTTGACATACAGTTAATGCTGTCTATTACACACTAGACTGTAAGAAAGCCAAATAGCAAAAGGCGTAGGTAGAGCAGTGGTAAAATTGCTATATGTAGAGAACTACCTAGCGGTTTTATGAACTGGCAAAGCTATATCGCATAAACAGTGCAGTATACAATCCAGCAATCAAATTTGTATCTTGTGGAACAGAGAAAATGCACTTTTACCTTGATGGATAGCAAATGAGTGCAGACGAATGACCTATGCATTAACCTACCCTGGGGTTATAACCACGAGGTGGAGGTGTGATTTCACTGTTTAATCATTTAGAGACATGGCTTTTTTGTAACCAGTAGATTTAGTATTTTGTAAATATTCATTTTTGTAATTGTAAATAGTGGAAACATTTTTTGTAATAGTAAATGTTAAATGTATAACTAAAAGTTATTTGGGATAAGTGTGCATGTCAAGGATAAATAGCGTGGTTGTATTTGTTTTTCAAAGACAGGTATGGTTGTGTGAATGTATGACTATAGATAGAATGATAGAGAGAGAGAGAGAGAGAGAGAAAGCTTGTGTGTGTGTGTGTGTGTGTGTGTGTGTGTGTGGGTAGCATTGATTTTTCAACCAAAGCAAACACGGCAAGGTAGGATGGTGGGGTAATTAATGTATATAGCAAATGGTAAATAGTATACTATATTTTTTTAACACTTGTGTTTTTTTAATGCAGCAGTAGATAGGTGTTATTTTGTAAAACAGTCTTACCTACAGTAGTAGTAGTAGTAGTAGTAGGCCTATATGTTTTTGGAAACAAACAGAAAGAGAATGCACTATTGCCATGGCCAAGCACTTCCATTAAAGTGATTTCAAAAAAATTTAAATCAGCAAATGTGTGTTTTACAAAACTAAACATTCAGCATGGACTAAATCATAAACGTGTCTTCTGTGATATGGAAAAAATAGGAAATCCATGTTTCCATATCAACACAATTTAAAAACTTAAAACTGACATTTAAAAAATGTAAATGGGAAATTGGCAAATGTGTAAACAACAAAATGGAAAATTCTTGTTTCCATATCATGAAATCCAAAAACTTTAAACTGACATTTTCAAATCGTGTACATGGAAAATTGACAAATGGCAATGTGTGAAATGTGAAAATGAAAAAAATATGAACAAATGGCTATCATTATTTAAAAAAAATAAAAAACCATCGTGTTATATCGTTAAAGTGTGAATCAAACCACATCTACTTATTTGGATCACCCGAGACTGAGTAGACCTGTTTTAGTCCTAATATACTTTTAAAATTTTATGTTAAAGCTCAATTTGAACTCAAGAGCTTTAGAGTGCCAGCTAACTATTATAACCGTTACGTCACAAAGACAACTTTACACTACTCTTAATAAACAATAATAAGAAAAAGAATAATAAATGTTGATTTTTTTTTTAAGGATGAGCATGGTGACACTGTTTCTGTTGCACAGTCTGCTAGCTACTAGCCAGCAGCTGGGGTCTTAGAAAACGATACAGTTGACATTTTGTAATGAGATGTGACATGTTTCAAAGTACAGTATTATGGGTTGCTGTTGAGTAAAAACTAATCCTGTACAAGGAAGCAAGGGTTCGAACCCCTTACCTAACATTACTATTGCCTGAACATGGCTTGACGACACTGTATTATTATGATACTCGGTACACAAACCATAGATAGAGTGTATTGTTTAAGATCACTTTCTTTCTGAACATAGGTGGAGACTGTTGATGGTTAACAATGGCATTAATATAGTAGGACGTGGGTATAGCAATTAAGAAAAAACAGACAATACCCATACAATATTTTTATTTATTTAATATAAGTACTTGTACAATAGTTACATTCAAAATACATTTCTTTTTTCTCTATTACTATTTAGTCCTTTTTGATTCTCTTGCATATGAAGGGTAGATAACCTTGTAGTTCAGCCCCTTAAAACAACAACAACACAACCTTTTGCATAGTCTGTGATGTTGACGACTCTTGAGATGTGGAAGATGGATTAAACATAACTTTTACAGCAGGGGTTAAATGTTGCTCAATAAACACTGCACTATTTTGAGTAGCAACATTTTTTTCTTGTACTAGCTTTTTAGCATTGTCATGATTATTTGTTGACACGAACAGTGTTTCATTTGGTACACCACATTGATGATCACTCACACTTAAAACCTTACCATTTCTACTTTTTAGATTGCCTCGACATTTTTTTGACCTCTCTTTTGAGCATTGCCAAAATATTATTCCTTTTACATTTTGACGATTATAGTTATAAGAGTAGCCTTTATAGAGTACACGTTGTTTACCTTTGTTAGTTGTAGTAAGTTCCATAGTAGCAACTAACCTGTTAGTATGATTTGCTCACTACAAAGGTTATAACTGTTCTGATAATAAAATCATTTAGCGTTGGCTTTTATATTTAATATGTACAGTTTGAAGTGATAGCAAAAGTGAGAGCAAAATGGTAGCAGAGTGGTAGAAAATATAACATGTATTGTTAAGAAATAGTTTAAGCTGTTATGTGGATCCATTACATAATAATTTTAGCACAACGAAGCTCATTTTCTATATCCAATAGTTCTTCCTCATATTCAGTATAACCAGCCTGTTTATAGACATGCAGTTGCTGAAGCCGCCGGATTAGCTTACTTGGATTGTTCCAGTAGACAAATTTAACAAATGATTTTTTAGTTGTAAACAAAGCATTACCATTATCATTATTATCTTCATCATCAACATCATCATCATCATAACCATTATCATTATCATCATCATCATTATCATCATCATCATGATCATTATAATCCTCATCACTATTACTATATAGTCCTTTTTGATCCTTTTGCAATACCACATTTTGCACAGTCTGTGTTGCCCTTGATAATGATGGGAGTTTTTCAGACATTGACAACTGTCCTAACACGACTTTCTGAGGAGATGATACATGCTTCTTAACAAACAATGCACTATCTTGAGCTGCAATATCTTTTTCTGGGACAAGTGTTTTAGCATTTTGAAGAGTTTTTTTAAACAGCAACGATGTTTTATCTGGTACACTACATTGATGATCACTCATACTTAAGACATCACTATTTTTACTTTTCAGCTCACCTCGACACTGTTTTGAACGATGTTTTGAACAACACCAAATAACAGTTCCATTTTTATTGGTTCGTTTTACAATATATTTATATCCTTTATAGAATGCGTATGGCATACCATTGCTATTTGTTGATACTTTCATGTCAATTGTCAAGCATGAACTAATCTCTAGCAAAGTTCACTCGATAATATAAATAATTTCTAAACCCCAGTAGTGAATAGTCAGTTGTTTTTGATCTATGCAAGCGTAAACATGTCACATACACTGGTAATGAATACTCAAGGCTTTAAGGTCAATGAAAACAAGTACAGTATATATTTAAATAGGTGGCTATCATTGATTGCACAACACGCGGGTCACCATATCTTTTTTTCTTTCGGACTAGTGTTTTAACATTTGAAGAGTGTTTTAAACAGCAACGATGTCTTATCAGTCACACTACATTGATGATCACTCACACTTAAGACCTCGCTATTTTTACTTTTTAACTCACTTTGACACTGTTTTGAACGATGTTTTGAACAACGCCAAATAACAGTTCCATTTTTATTGGTTCGTTTTACAATATACGTATAACCTTTATAGTATGCACATGGCTTACCATAACTATTCGTTGATACTTTCATATCAATTTTCAAGCATGAAATAATCTCCAATAAATTTCGCTCGATAATAGAAATAATAGTTTAAAGTGAGTGCAAAGGTGAGTGCAAAAGTGAGTGCAAAAGTGAGTGTAAAAGTGGGTGTAAAAGTGAGTGCAAAAGTGAGTGCAAAAGTGAGTGCAAAAGTGGGTGCGAAAGTGGGTGTGAAAGTGGGTGCAGTTTATAGTAGGCACCATTTTTACTAGAATGTGATTTGAGTAAATATAATTTCTAAACCCAAGTAGTGAATAGTCAGTTGGTTTTGATTTATGCAAGCGTAAACATGTCTCATACACTGATGATGGATACTCAAGGCTTCTCGGTCAACAAAAACAAGTATATAGTTAAAGAGGTAGCTATTATTGATTGCACAACACTGAATCTATTTTTGAAATTTTGACAAAGGGTCTAAGTGCACTTTTGTTAATATCTCGCGAACCAATAAGACTACGGCATTGTATGAGGTATTGTTGGACTTTTTGCCGAAGACTGCTGGTAAACACTTATGTTCCCACGACCTTTTTAAAGATGGCGGCTGACCCACGAGGGGTGATTAAAACGTATTCCAAGTGACGCTTGTCGATAAGCAAACCAATAATCAAAGGGGGGTGTGACAGAGCTTGAGGCGATAACCCCCTTTGATTGATCCCCGTTTATTTGCTCCTTTGGACTGGTCCCCGTTGACAAGTCCCTCTGAACGGGTCCTTTTTGAAGGGAGTCATTTATGACGGGCCCCTGCTGACGGGTCACTGTGGACGGATCCCTGTGGACAGGTCCCTGTTGACAGGTCCAAAGGGATTAGTCAAAAGGACCTGTCAACAGGGACCTGTCCACAGGGATCCGTCCACAGTGACCCGTCAGCAGGGGCCCGTCATAAATGACTCCCTTCAAAAAGGAACCGTTCAGAGGGACTTGTCAACGGGGACCAGTCCAAAGGAGCAAATAAACGGGGATCAATCAAAAGGGGTTATCGTCTCAAGCTCTGTCACACCCCCCTTTGATTATTGGTTTGCTTATCGACAAGCGTCGCTTGGAATACGTTTTAATCACCCCTCGTGGGTCAGCCGCCATCTTTAAAAAGGTCGTGGGAACATAAGTGTTTACCAGCAGTCTTCGGCAAAAAGTCCAACAATACCTCATACAATGCCGTAGTCTTATTGGTTCGCGAGATATTAACAAAAGTGCACTTAGACCCTTTGTCAAAATTTCAAAAATAGATTCAGTGTTGTGCAATCAATAATAGCTACCTCTTTAACTATATACTTGTTTTTGTTGACCGAGAAGCCTTGAGTATCCATCATCAGTGTATGAGACATGTTTACGCTTGCATAAATCAAAACCAACTGACTATTCACTACTTGGGTTTAGAAATTATATTTACTCAAATCACATTCTAGTAAAAATGGTGCCTACTATAAACTGCACCCACTTTCACACCCACTTTCGCACCCACTTTTGCACTCACTTTTGCACTCACTTTTGCACTCACTTTTACACCCACTTTTACACTCACTTTTGCACTCACTTTTGCACTCACCTTTGCACTCACTTTAAACTATTATTTCTATTATCGAGCGAAATTTATTGGAGATTATTTCATGCTTGAAAATTGATATGAAAGTATCAACGAATAGTTATGGTAAGCCATATGCATACTATAAAGGTTATACGTATATTGTAAAACGAACCAATAAAAATGGAACTGTTATTTGGCGTTGTTCAAAACATCGTTCAAAACAGTGTCAAAGTGAGTTAAAAAGTAAAAATAGCGAGGTCTTAAGTGTGAGTGATCATCAATGTAGTGTGACTGATAAGACATCGTTGCTGTTTAAAACACTCTTCAAATGTTAAAACACTAGTCCGAAAGAAAAAAAGATATGGTGACCCGCGTGTTGTGCAATCAATGATAGCCACCTATTTAAATATATACTGTACTTGTTTTCATTGACCTTAAAGCCTTGAGTATTCATTACCAGTGTATGTGACATGTTTACGCTTGCATAGATCAAAAACAACTGACTATTCACTACTGGGGTTTAGAAATTATTTATATTATCGAGTGAACTTTGCTAGAGATTAGTTCATGCTTGACAATTGACATGAAAGTATCAACAAATAGCAATGGTATGCCATACGCATTCTATAAAGGATATAAATATATTGTAAAACGAACCAATAAAAATGGAACTGTTATTTGGCGTTGTTCAAAACATCGTTCAAAACAGTGTCGAGGTGAGCTGAAAAGTAAAAATAGTGATGTCTTAAGTATGAGTGATCATCAATGTAGTGTACCAGATAAAACATCGTTGCTGTTTAAAAAAACTCTTCAAAATGCTAAAACACTTGTCCCAGAAAAAGATATTGCAGCTCAAGATAGTGCATTGTTTGTTAAGAAGCATGTATCATCTCCTCAGAAAGTCGTGTTAGGACAGTTGTCAATGTCTGAAAAACTCCCATCATTATCAAGGGCAACACAGACTGTGCAAAATGTGGTATTGCAAAAGGATCAAAAAGGACTATATAGTAATAGTGATGAGGATTATAATGATCATGATGATGATGATAATGATGATGATGATAATGATAATGGTTATGATGATGATGATGTTGATGATGAAGATAATAATGATAATGGTAATGCTTTGTTTACAACTAAAAAATCATTTGTTAAATTTGTCTACTGGAACAATCCAAGTAAGCTAATCCGGCGGCTTCAGCAACTGCATGTCTATAAACAGGCTGGTTATACTGAATATGAGGAAGAACTATTGGATATAGAAAATGAGCTTCGTTGTGCTAAAATTATTATGTAATGGATCCACATAACAGCTTAAACTATTTCTTAACAATACATGTTATATTTTCTACCACTCTGCTACCATTTTGCTCTCACTTTTGCTATCACTTCAAACTGTACATATTAAATATAAAAGCCAACGCTAAATGATTTTATTATCAGAACAGTTATAACCTTTGTAGTGAGCAAATCATACTAACAGGTTAGTTGCTACTATGGAACTTACTACAACTAACAAAGGTAAACAACGTGTACTCTATAAAGGCTACTCTTATAACTATAATCGTCAAAATGTAAAAGGAATAATATTTTGGCAATGCTCAAAAGAGAGGTCAAAAAAATGTCGAGGCAATCTAAAAAGTAGAAATGGTAAGGTTTTAAGTGTGAGTGATCATCAATGTGGTGTACCAAATGAAACACTGTTCGTGTCAACAAATAATCATGACAATGCTAAAAAGCTAGTACAAGAAAAAAATGTTGCTACTCAAAATAGTGCAGTGTTTATTGAGCAACATTTAACCCCTGCTGTAAAAGTTATGTTTAATCCATCTTCCACATCTCAAGAGTCGTCAACATCACAGACTATGCAAAAGGTTGTGTTGTTGTTGTTTTAAGGGGCTGAACTACAAGGTTATCTACCCTTCATATGCAAGAGAATCAAAAAGGACTAAATAGTAATAGAGAAAAAAGAAATGTATTTTGAATGTAACTATTGTACAAGTACTTATATTAAATAAATAAAAATATTGTATGGGTATTGTCTGTTTTTTCTTAATTGCTATACCCACGTCCTATTATATTAATGCCATTGTTAACCATCAACAGTCTCCACCTATGTTCAGAAAGAAAGTGATCTTAAACAATACACTCTATCTATGGTTTGTGTACCGAGTATCATAATAATACAGTGTCGTCAAGCCATGTTCAGGCAATAGTAATGTTAGGTAAGGGGTTCGAACCCTTGCTTCCTTGTACAGGATTAGTTTTTACTCAACAGCAACCCATAATACTGTACTTTGAAACATGTCACATCTCATTACAAAATGTCAACTGTATCGTTTTCTAAGACCCCAGCTGCTGGCTAGTAGCTAGCAGACTGTGCAACAGAAACAGTGTCACCATGCTCATCCTTAAAAAAAAAATCAACATTTATTATTCTTTTTCTTATTATTGTTTATTAAGAGTAGTGTAAAGTTGTCTTTGTGACGTAACGGTTATAATAGTTAGCTGGCACTCTAAAGCTCTTGAGTTCAAATTGAGCTTTAACATAAAATTTTAAAAGTATATTAGGACTAAAACAGGTCTACTCAGTCTCGGGTGATCCAAATAAGTAGATGTGGTTTGATTCACACTTTAACGATATAACACGATGGTTTTTTATTTTTTTTAAATAATGATAGCCATTTGTTCATATTTTTTTCATTTTCACATTTCACACATTGCCATTTGTCAATTTTCCATGTACACGATTTGAAAATGTCAGTTTAAAGTTTTTGGATTTCATGATATGGAAACAAGAATTTTCCATTTTGTTGTTTACACATTTGCCAATTTCCCATTTACATTTTTTAAATGTCAGTTTTAAGTTTTTAAATTGTGTTGATATGGAAACATGGATTTCCTATTTTTTCCATATCACAGAAGACACGTTTATGATTTAGTCCATGCTGAATGTTTAGTTTTGTAAAACACACATTTGCTGATTTAAATTTTTTTGAAATCACTTTAATGGAAGTGCTTGGCCATGGCAATAGTGCATTCTCTTTCTGTTTGTTTCCAAAAACATATAGGCCTACTACTACTACTACTACTACTGTAGGTAAGACTGTTTTACAAAATAACACCTATCTACTGCTGCATTAAAAAAACACAAGTGTTAAAAAAATATAGTATACTATTTACCATTTGCTATATACATTAATTACCCCACCATCCTACCTTGCCGTGTTTGCTTTGGTTGAAAAATCAATGCTACCCACACACACACACACACACACACACACACACACACAAGCTTTCTCTCTCTCTCTCTCTCTCTCTATCATTCTATCTATAGTCATACATTCACACAACCATACCTGTCTTTGAAAAACAAATACAACCACGCTATTTATCCTTGACATGCACACTTATCCCAAATAACTTTTAGTTATACATTTAACATTTACTATTACAAAAAATGTTTCCACTATTTACAATTACAAAAATGAATATTTACAAAATACTAAATCTACTGGTTACAAAAAAGCCATGTCTCTAAATGATTAAACAGTGAAATCACACCTCCACCTCGTGGTTATAACCCCAGGGTAGGTTAATGCATAGGTCATTCGTCTGCACTCATTTGCTATCCATCAAGGTAAAAGTGCATTTTCTCTGTTCCACAAGATACAAATTTGATTGCTGGATTGTATACTGCACTGTTTATGCGATATAGCTTTGCCAGTTCATAAAACCGCTAGGTAGTTCTCTACATATAGCAATTTTACCACTGCTCTACCTACGCCTTTTGCTATTTGGCTTTCTTACAGTCTAGTGTGTAATAGACAGCATTAACTGTATGTCAAACACAGTTCACCTTTGTTTTTGTAATCAAAGTAATAATTTGAAAAGACACAAATGTAATCAGTTTTAAACGTTATCTCTGTTTTGTTTTGTTTAATATGTTTATGACATGCATATTAACCTGAAATCGAACTCTGGTGAAAAGGCTAACAGCTTAACCACTACACCACCATGCCCTTGTTTCTTAGTTTGACTCGTTCTAGGCCTCAGACCTGGAAATCGAGTTAAGACCACCAGTACAAGAGCTAAAAGTGCTTAACACTGCAACACAAAATGGATAGCTGATAACATTATACAACCGGAAATGATTATATTTCTGTTAGCAATGCATTTTGTCATCAGCCTACTGTCTGAGCACTGACAGCAACACAGTTTAGTTTAGAACACGAGAGTGTGTGTGTATAGATTATTAGCTTCAAGTATTTAAAGCTTGTTGTGCGTAGCGACCATCTTGTCCCGGTAACCACTGAGTATTCTTTTTGTGTTTTTAGCTATCCTCTTTAACCAATCAATTAAAGATAATCTACTCTTACTTCTTGAATAGATAAATCAAAGTTTGTGTACACCGTTCGTCAATTATTAACCCATACCTGCAACATATACTCTCTCTATACTGCAGTTTGATCTGAAAAAGAAGTTTCAATGACTTGTCAGTCACCATACATGTAGCCTACACTAAATCTTTCTCTACCTAGCTATGTTTCATCACACATGGTAAACATCTCACGTGTTCGTATCCGATTATTAGTTTATAAAATCTCAGGTCGATGACCCTGATGTATTGGGTATTTTGGGAAAATTCATTGGCCATGGGAAAGGGTTGACCATTCTAAGTCCTATGACACCTCACATGTTGATATTCGATTATTAGTTTATAAAATATTAGGTCAATGACCTTGCTGTTTTGAATCTTGTGGGTAAATTCGTTGGTCATGGAAAAGGGTTGACCATCGTGAGACCTATGACACCTCACTTGAACCTCTCTGATTATTAGTTAGCGAGATATCAACAAAAGTGCAGTTAGGCCCTTTTGACATAAATAAATAATATATTCAAAAACAGAATGTCACCTCAAGTCCAACGACCTCTCATACAGGTCCCTAGCCTTATTGATTCATGAGATATTAAAAGCTAATGACCTTAGATCTTTAGGGTAAATTCGTTGGTCATGGAAAAGGGTTGACCATCCTGAGTCCTTTGACACCTCACTTGACACTCTCTGATTATTAGTTAGCGAGATATTAACGCACTTTTTATTTATTCACACATGTTGTACACCTCCTATAGCTCTGTGTGTACAGCGCTCCGCGCTTCGTGCATGTTCATACATGTTTGTCTTTCCCTTTCCACCTATGATCTCTCTTACATGACCCCTCCCCCTCTCCCCCCTCCACCTCCCACCACTGCTGTTCGATGCTCTTGCCTATCTATTGGTTGTGACATCATTCCCACAAGTTGCATCATACTTTTTACTGATTCAGCGATTCCCACGCTTTGAACATTCTGTTATCGTGCACGTGGACAGCTAACGTCCAAGGTGAACACCTGTGGCAGATCAAATTTCACGTCAACTTGCATTTTGTCACGTACGAAGCAAAACAGGATGTCACTTGTTTAGCGTACATGTGGTTTCACACATGTTCACATGCATTTCGCTCTTCCCTGCCACCACGGTGGTCAGATTATTTCACCTTCAAGCGTCATTGTCATTTTTCCATTGCACTTGTTGTCAAGTCAGATCAGCGCATTCCAATAAGCTCAAATGACATTCACCTCCTGCTCCTCTGCAAGTTTGTTTTCTCTACTCGCTTCGACCAACATAGAACCAAGTTCTCATCACCGTTTACACATTAAAGGTAAAATATCAGAAAAACGCACCCTCGCTCTGTCATACACCGACCCGCTGAAATAGCGATTGTTCTATTAAGCATGGTCCTTGTGCTAAGCGACAGGTTCGGTCAAACACACACCTAGCAGTATCGTCTCTCTCAACCACCACGCTTCATAAACTTTATAAACAGGTAAAGAAAAAGAAAACCTTTTTTCAACATGTATGGCGTTAGACCCATGTGAATTATTTTTGGAAAAAAAATATCTACCACATTTGAAAGGGGGCGTTATCCCGAGTCCTAGGACACCTCGTACACGTCTCTAGCGTTATTGGTTTGTGATATATCGACAAAAATCACAAAAAACACGTGTTTACCCCAAAATCGCGTTTCCAAATTTTTTAAAAAAATATAACGAGTGGTCCATAGCAGAGACGACGTCACCCCGAGTCCTTGGACCCCTCGTTCATGCCTCTAGCATGATTGGTTCGCGAGATATAGCAAAAAGTTCAAAATCACGGTTTTACAACAAAAAATTCTGTTTCCCTCATTCTCAAAAACTTTAACCTATTACCAAAATACACAGGGTTTCGAGACAAGCCATTTGACACGTCATAGGACCAAATCCGACCATGCATTCGTGAAATATCAGAAAAAGTCTAAAATCATGGTTTTACCCCAAAAAAGCCTGTTTCCCTCATTCTCAAAACTCTAACCTATTAATAACATGTATAGGGCTTCGAGACAAGCGATTTGACACGTCACACGTCCAAATCCGACCTTGCGTTTGAGACATATCGGCAAACTTCGTAGGAAAGTAGGCGACTATCTGATTCTCTCCTCACCACCAAAACCTCTTCTTATCAATCATTTTTTTCAAAGAGCTCGCCCTCTTACAAAAATCCCCAGTGCGCATGCGTAAAAAACAAAAACAAAAATGTTCATCCATAGCGGCAGCCAGAAAAACGCATGCACTATATGAGCAACCACGTTTAAGTTCATTTTAGCAGCGCAGCTTATACATGTCACATTTGGAAAGAGACTTTCACTAAAAAATTACAATTTCACCCCCTAGTAGGGGTAGGTTTTATTTAGGGGTTGAAATGAGTAGTCCGTTGTAAAGAGGGCGTTAGCCCGAGTCCAACGACACCTCATTTGTCAAAATCGGACCATGGGTTGACGAGATATTGGCTTTGCCCCTGAATGTATTGCGGGTTAGTATGTGACGTCAGAGGGAGAGGTGGTGGGGGGAGTTAGAAACCGCCTTACCCCCCTACTGAGGTCAACGTGTCGGTCTACTAACCTCAAGATTGCAGGTTCGCTCCTGACCGTGGTAAGTGATTTTTTGAAAGGCGGCAAAAATTACGACACCATGTCATACGATGTTGGCATGTCAGAGAATCCATTTGAATTCAGTAGGCCGGGTTCATAATGGCAAAATTAATCTCGGGAGTTTCCGCCAACACAAAGTTCCCCATTTCTCTACTAGAAAGCTTAGATATCTAACCTCCTTGACTTTCATAGTGCTTCTAGGAGCAACGAAATTCGACATGCAAGCTACCCTTTGGGTGTCAAATAACAAAGCTTGCACCCGGCATCCGAGGCCATACGATATTATTATTATTACTATTGGTATTAGAGTTGGGAAATGAAAATAAAGTAACATTCCAGTATTTTTCTGGACTGAGTTGGTTGGTTGGTTCCTAAGTTTAGGGGCTGCCACAACGCGGTCATGTAGCCCCGTGTACTTTGGGTGTATGTAGAATCTGTCTGATAACCTGTGTTAAGTGTGATGACTGTATTAGAGTGTGTTATCTGTTTTTTTTTATTCAAGTAAGGACTGCAGACTTTTGAATTTTCCAAATAGACCCTACTTTTGCCGCCAAACGCCACCGTCAACGACTACTAGTTCAGAACTTAGCTACCAGACGCCACCTCAGTCGGCTCTTGGCAACGAACGTAGGAACCTAAGAGCGTTGTTTACATTCTTAACCTATACATGGTTAGTTCCTTAGTTTAGGGGCTGCGACAACGCGGTCATGTAGCCCCGTGTACTTTGGGTGTGTGTAGAATCTGTCTGATAACCGGTGTTAAATGTGACGGCTGTATTAGTGTATGTTCTCTGTAATTCAGGTAAGGACTGCAGACGATCAATGTCTAGTAGTTACTAATTTTGCTACAAAATGCTACTGTCAACGACACCTAGCTGCAAACTTGGCTACTAGATGCCACCGCAACCGGCACCTGGCGGCAAACGTTGGAACTCATAGAGCGTTAATCAAATCTAACCTACAAATTTAGCTTCACACAATTTTAGTTAGTGTAAGTTTATTTTACACGCCAACATATTACTGAATTTATATTTGGTTCAGGCAATAAGAATATCTTTGATATCGCAGTATTTGAACTCCCGATCGGGGACGAATTACTTGGTCAAGTTAGTAGTGTATTAAATTCTACTCTTCAAATAACTTCGTCTTCAGTACAACACGAAATTAGTTATCAAATTAAGAACGTACGCATGCATCAATTTACAATTCACAATTATTAGTCATTAATATCACCCAACTCACTCGCTTAACATGATGATATTCCAGACAGGTATCTCTTAGGAAAGGTAATGAAAATCGGTAAAACATTCAACATTCACTCTACTCTAAACAAACAATTAATTCGGAAATTCTCGGTTCGATATAATAGTCGACATATAGGCTATTAAGGTATTCCTTTCGGGGAAACGTTTCACCAGTATTTCCTTAAGAATTCTATTAATTAACGTTGAAATTACATCAGTGGCAGCAAAGCGGCTTTGGTGGCGTAGTTGATAGCATGCTGAGCTTCTATGCCCAAGATCGCGGGTTCAAACCCGGCCGAAGTCGCCGGATTTGTTAAGAACGTTAAAATCCCTCAGTATGCCTTCCTTCGGATGGGAAGTAAAGCCGGCGATCTCATGTCATAGATTTATGGCATGTTAAAGAACCTTCCACTAATTACACCTGAGTTAAGCGAAATTATATATAGGATAAACATTTGACAAACGTTCTTAGGTTCCTACGTTCGTCGTCAAGAGCCGACTGCGGTGGCATCTAGTAACTAAGTTCTGAACTAGTTGGTCGTTGACGGTGGCGTTTGGCGGCGAAAGTAGGAACTACTTGAAAAAATTAAATGTCTACAGTCCTTACTTGAATTCATGGGCGCCCGCAGGATTTTTTCCAGAGGGGGGCCAAGTTATAATTTTCATTTCATTACCCCCCCCCCCCACCATTCTCGTTTCATTTCTTACTTGCTGCGTGAAATTCATTAATTGACTGGTCTGAAACCGTTGGCTGTTTTATGGCAAGATTGGGAGGAATGTTTGTTATTAGTTCACAGTTTTTGTCCATGGAAGTTCGCGTTTCTTCTTATGTGATTTATTGTCATAATGTTCAGTTCTTAAAGACAGGTAAAAATAGTGGTATCACTATGTATCGACAATAATCTGAAAATCAAGCAGTTCATTAAAATGCTAATGTATTTTTTCTAAATATTTTCTTAATAACTGGAGGACATATGTTCATATATTTCCAAATTACTGAGTTAAATATTAAACTGTGGAAATATCCCTACATATGAATCTGCCTAATTCAAATAGCACTGTTTCCAAATACTGGCCATTACAGCGGGTCCATCGCGTTTATCTTTTCTTCACAAACTCTCGGGAATACTTCGCATTGCTCTTATCATAATGATTCTTGTGCGAAGTGATAAATTCGTATTGTACGTTACTCGTACTTGTGACGCCCATGGGTTTAGCAAGTTTTCGTTTTAGAAAGAAAATATTTCATTTGATTATTACTGACCGTTAAGTAAAATACGAAGTACGTCCAGAAAGTAAGTTCCGTTTTGTTATAACATCAAATTGTGTACAGATACAGAAATATTATGTATTGCACAACATTCTACAACCCTTAAACTACTTTTTCACATAACTGCCGAAATGTTGCAGGCATTTGTCGTAGCGTGGCACGAGTTTTTGTATACCTTCTTCATAGACGTGTGCCGCCTGTGCCTTCAACTAGTTGTACGCTCCGCTGCAGCGCAGTTCCGCATATGCGCGGTAGACGCTCTGTATCAAGGAGAAGAAACGTGCGCCATTTGGAGAGCGCTGTCAGCCACGTACGCGTTGTTGTGCATGTTTACTCGTACAATGCCGGTGTTGATTGAAATCCCGCCGCTTGTGAAATCAGATCTGTGATTCGTTTTCTGAATGCTAGGAAAGTGAAACCAATTGAAATTTATCGGCAAATTTGCGAAGTGTATGGAAAAAATGCGATGAATGATTCAATGGTGAGAAGATGGGTCCGACGGTTCAATGAAGGACGTAGTGAAGTGCACGATGAAGAACGAAGTGGGCGTCCATCTTTGGTTACAGAAGAACTGGTTCACGCGATTGATGACAAGATCCGGGACAACCTCAGGTTTACAATTAGTGCTCTCGCTATGGAATTTCCCCAAATCTCACGATCACTAATTCATGAAATTGTTACCAGGAAAGGTTAAGCCGAAACAAATCTTGACACCTCGGAAAATGATGTGCAGAGTGTTCTGGGACTGGAAAGGCATCTTACTCATTGATTTGTTACCGCGTGGTCAAACAATCAACGCAGATGCTTACTGCGAGACATTTAGGAAATTGCGCCGTGCAATACAGAATAAGCGCCGAGGGTTGCTGTCAAAAGGTGTTGTTTTTCTTCACGACAACGCACGACCATACACTGCAAATGTGACGAAAAACCTCTTACAGAGATTGGGCTTTGACGTGTTTGACTACCCTCCGTACAGCCCTGACCTCGCTCCTAGCGACTTTCATCTGTTCACACATCTCAAGTCTTTCCTTGGCGGTCAACACTTCAACAATGACGACGAGCTGAAAGAAGATGTTTCCAACTGGTTGAAGACACAGGCGGCAAACTCTATGAAGAAGGTATCCAAAAACTTGTGCCACGCTATGACAAATGCCTGCAAAAGTTCGGCAGTTATGTGGAAAAGTAGTTTAAGAGGTGTAGAATGTTGTGCAATAAATATTTTTTCTGTATCTGTACACAATTTAATTTTATTACCAAACGGAACTTACTTTCTGGACGTGCCTCGTATATAAAACTCATTAAATCATGTCACTTTGATACCGACACAAACATCGCAGGATCATTGTACATTCGTACTTAAGAATGTCAAATAAATTTTCCTTGAGTTAAGAGCCTGCCCATGTCTGTTCTGTAATTTTCTTCTTTCAGAAGCACATCATTATCATCCCCCCCCCCCCCCCCCCTTGAACTTTGGCTTTATCACCTAATTGACCTATATTGAATTGTAACTTTCAGTGGGTCAATAAGACTATGAGCCCAATTAAATTAGGATTAAATTTACTTCTCCGCTTCTCTAGGCTACATGTTGCGCATCGGAAATTGCCTTGTAAGAAGATTCCATTGGAATCATATAGCCTACAACATTACGAAGTCTATCAGTATTGAATTCACCATTTGTCTCAATTGATCTACCGTCTACATTCGATTGAGAGTGCGAATCTCAGTCGCTTTGATAACGGCACAAACACACCGCAGAACTATTTAACCTGTAACCTGTAAATTGCTTCGATCGTAGAAGATTTAACACTACAGGTTAAGAATCTACAACAATGGTAGCCATAATAGCTCTGTTCTCAAGGAATGGACCACAGTACTATGGCACACCTTGAATAAAAATATACGGCATTTCGCAGCACGAATAACGATCGCAGTAAGGCAGAACGGCGCAAATTTAGACGAGTGTACAACACAGTCAGGCCCATATTTAGGGCTCCCGAAGCCCCGGGGGTAAGGAAATAAAAATAAAATATCTTTGCTACCCCCGACTTAAAATATGTAGATTTATTTAAGTGTCCTTAACATATGAGGCTGTTTCTTCAATGTGCGTGTAATTAACTATGAGTGGCAAACACTATAAATATGTGTTTACTAAAATTACAAATTAAAAAAACTTAATACAAAGAATTTACATTAAAATTTTAAAGATACCATACACAACCAATGGCAAAAAAAAAAAAAAAAAGCGGATGAGTTAGCCGTGGTCGTTATGGCGTGACTGCAGGCATTCTCTCACATCCGGGAGGCGAGGAGGTTCGAATCCCCACGCCGCGCCGGCAACCTTGAAGATGGTCTTCTGTGGTTCCCCATCTTTCTTCGAGGCAAATGCCGGGGTTGGTCCCTAACTATAGGCCACGCCGCTACCTTCCAATTCCTCGTCATTATATTCACACTTTCCTCCCCAGACAACACTCCGCACGCGACAATAGTTGTAGCTCACCCCATGGGTGTCCGCACAGAAGCAGCTACAAACTCTGACAAACATGTCCGCGGACACTCCCGGCACTAAAAGCCATACGTTAAAAAAACACCAATTATTTAAAAACAAGATTAGGATTTCATTAGTCCAATTTCACTTTCAAGTCAGATTCAAAAGCAAGAACACCAAGATGACTAACACGATTCCATTTTGTGTGTCCTTAAATAATCAACATTGCAAATGTGCGAGAATGAATAATTCTCTTGTGTGTGTGTGTGTGTGTGTGTGTGTGTGTGTGTGTGCGTGTGTGGAGGGGGTTAAACTTTAATAACTTGGCGTTTAATACCCAAGCGGTTTTGTACAGTTTTCCAGAAATGTTTCCGCCCCTAAACCCTGCCACCCTGGGCAGCTGCCCTGTTTGTTCCCCCGTAATTACGGGCCTGAATGCAGTAAACGACCCAATATTGTAAACATGACCTTACGGGACCAGTGTTTTACTAGTCAGCAAAGAAAACCTCGTTTTAGGGGTTGAAATCCGCTATCGGTGTTGCAATGTACAAAAACATCTCCTGAACGTGCTTTCATATCATCACTGCCAGTGAGGTGGCGAATGTACCTAGTAGCCGGCCTAGCTACTCTTGATAGTGTTGGGTAAACATACGGTATTTAACACTAGGCTTATCCATATTGAAAAATGGAGCTGTGTTTCCATTGGTGATCTAGTGCATGACATCATTAGAACCATATATTTTTAGCCTACTTTTCACATTTTGCAAAAATGGGGGAAAAGTAGACTTATGAGATCGGGCAAATGTGTGTCTGTCTGTCCTTCTGTCTGTCTGTCTGGCTGGCTGTGTGTGTGCCCTCCCCCCCCCCCCCATCAACTCCTAAACGGCTGCAGCAATCGAAACCAAATTTGGTAGGAGTAAAGATCTATACCAGAATATCTCACCTCCATATTTGAAAATGATGTCAGTGCTACAAATTGCTGAAAAATCACAATTGAAATTTGGGCTCCATGTTGGATATCATGGAAGGTATGCATGGGAGCTATTTCAAAATTGGCACACGTATAGATAATAACACTGCAATTTAATTTCCAGGAGGCCATACATGGCAGTGTTGCAAAATTGATTATAAGCCTGCAGATAGGTCCAATTTTTAAATGCATATAACTTCTACACTATCAATTGGAATTCAACCAAATATGGTATGTGCTATGTGTACATAAACAGATATGACTGAGCGTTTTCTTAAGAGCCACCAGGGCTGCCAACTGATAATAAATGCTCTCAATTTTTTAAATCCAAATACACATATATCAGAAAGTATGCAAGCCGACAGCTTTAAACTATGCACACGTTTAGTACCTGACATTCTATATTAATTTGGAGTAACTTATAAGTAGGTAATATAAGCCGATCCTGGCGCAGGGGCTAATGGGCAAGATGGCCGCCGCGCGCAACCAGCCCTATGCTATTATTATGGAGGGGTCAGTCAGAGCTGGCGCAGTGGCTAATGGGCAAGATGGCCGACACGCCTGAGACCGTGCATGACGTCACAGAGAGAGGTCGGCCGTGTAGTTGCTAAATGGAATATTTATTATTATTATTATTATTAAGTAATTATTGATTGATCGTGTACAATCAAGACCAGCCTTATATTGTCCACCTCTTGGTGTAGTGGCAAGCATTCTCGGCGGTCATTCCTGAGGTTCGAATCCCGGCTCTGCCAAGAAATTTAATTTCTGGTCTCAGGAGTGGAAAGGGGTACACTCAGCCTTGTGAGGCAAAACTGACAGGAGCTGGCTTTTGATTCATACCTCAACGATTCTGCCTAACCCAACTTCACCTAACCTAACCTAACCTAACTTCAAAGTCAGAGCAAATATGAGAGCAAATGTGAGAGCACACATAAAAAACTAAGTTATAATCTAACCTAACCTAACCTAACCGAACTTAACCTAACCAAACCTAACCTAACTTCAAAGTCAGAGCAAATATGAGAGCAATTTTGAGAGCACACATAATAAACTAAGTTATAACCTAATCTAACCTAACCTAACTTAACCTAACCTAACCTAACATAAAAGTGCGAGCAAAAAAAAAAGTGAGACCAAAATGTGTGAGCAAAAAAGTGAGAGCAAATGTGAGAGCACAAATAATAAACTTAGTTATAACCTAACCACACCTAACCTAACCTAACTTCACCTAACCTAACCTAACATAACCTAACTTCAATGTGAGAGCAAATATGGGAGCAAAAAGTGAGAGCAAAAAGTGTGAGAAAAAAGTGGGAACAAAAAAGTGGGAGCAAAAAGTGAGAGCAAAAAAGTGGGAGCAAAAAGTGGGAGCAAAAAAGTGGGAGCAAAAAGGTGGGAACAAAAAGTGGGGGCAAAAAAGTGGGAGCAAAAAAGTGGGAGCAAAAAGGTGGGAGCAAAAAGAGGGAGCAAAAGAGTGGGAGCAAAAAGGTGAGAGCAAAAAGTGAGAGCAAAAAAGTGGGAGCAAAAAAGTGGGAGCAAAAAAGTGAGAGCAAAAAGTGGGAGCAAAAAAATGGGAGCAAAAAGTGGGAGCAAAAAAGTGAGAGCAAAAAGTGAGAGCAAAAAGGTGGGGAGCAAAATAGTGGGGAGCAAGAAAGTAAGAGCAAATGGGAGAGCACAAATAATAAACTTAGTTATAACCTAACCTAACCCACAGAAACCTCATTTAAAGATTTTAGATTTTACATTTTAACATTTTACAATTTAACATTTTAGATTTATGATTTTT
Organism: Meconema thalassinum; assembly: GCA_946902985.2. Taxonomy (NCBI): domain Eukaryota; kingdom Metazoa; phylum Arthropoda; class Insecta; order Orthoptera; family Tettigoniidae; genus Meconema; species Meconema thalassinum. Next base: position 533,698,372 of record OX336390.1, on the reverse strand, counting down.
CATTTTACATTTTTCAGATTTTACATTTAAATTTTTGATCTTTTTTGTATTATATAATTTTTTTTTTTTTAGATTTTACATTTTAAATTTAAGATTTTTTGATTTTAGATTTTACATTTTCCGAAAAAAGTAAACTACAAGGTCACATACCTAACCTCACCAAACCTAACATTACCAAACCTACCTTAAGCTAATCCAAAGGCTAATGCACATACACAAAGTAGATAAGGGCACATGCAACCATCCTTATGCAAGTCTTATAGGCTACTGTACAAAATGATCACTAACCCAAACGTTTTTTTTTTCATTTTGTTGTTTACACATTTGTCAATTTTCCAATTTCCCATTTTCAGTTTTTTTAATGTCAGTTTTTAGTTTTTCAATTTCATAATATGGAAACATGGATTTTGCATTTTGTTGTTTACACATTTATCAATTACACAATTTCCCTTTTACAGTTTTTAAATTGTCAGTTTAAAGTTTTTCCATTTCATGATATAGAAACATGGATTTTCCAATTTGTTGTTTACACATTTGTCAATTTACCAAATTCTCATTTACAGTTTTTAAAATTCCAGTTTAATGTTTTTTCTATTTTGTCAATATGGAAACATGGATTTTCCAATTCGTGTTTTACATGTTCATTTTGCATTAGGAGTGGAGAGAGGTGGGTAGTAATTAGAAATGTACAAGCAGTGTCCATACAATATTTTTTATTTTAAATACATGTACACTATTTACACATAATACATTTATATTATATTCCTTTTTAGTTATAAATTGTACAGTTGTTTTATTTTGTTTTCTATTTTATTTATTTTTTGATTATGAATACCATTTTTTTTTAAATTATTGTAGTGCTATTGTTTTATTTCCTAAATTGTTTTGTTTTATGTATTTGCTAGTTGCAGGCAGAAGATTTTGATATTCATAACTTAACTCTTTAAGCATGGTCAATGATTGAGTAATGACCATAGGCATGTGTACCTATACCATCAGCATCAATCACTCTTTTACCATCACCAGGACACAAAGCAATTTTGTTTAGTCTTATAGATGATATGTCATGTTTTTAGAAGCGATAATGTTCATTGGTAGTCTTTTTACATTGTTGTTCATGACACAATCCTTATAATCTTGAAAGTTTATACAATTTTTGACAACACCTCTGTTAATGCCTTTAATCTTTTTGATTTCTTTACCATTTATGTCTAAAGCGTACATTTTAGCTCTAAGTCCAACAAATGCTTTTATAATTTGTCCACAAGCCTCGTCTTTAAATTTCCAAAGCGTTTTCTTGTTTGATGTAGAGTAACATATGTGATTAGTAGGATAATCTGATGTGTCCAGGTGTTCTAGGAAATCCAACTTGTCTTCATATACATCTTGGGTGTTAACCAAATAAATGAACGAGTCGGTATCCATATACATGAGTTTAAGATTGTTCATTCCATAATAGGGTAGCAGGACATCATAGTGGTGGGAATACATGAGAGTTTTTGAAATATCCAGTATACACATTCCAATATATATAGGCTTATTGAATACAATGTTACGTTTAGCCATGTGGAAAGCAGCTAGGTTAGGACCATAAATTGTTCTGTCAATAAATGTCGGCTTTGCTATTAGCTTTTCTGCCTTTTTGCTGTCAGTCACAAGACGTATGTCTGTTCTTTTACGGATATTTTCCATTGTTTTTCCAAAAATGGCATTGTTGAATAATTTGAACAGATTTTTCTCAAAATCATTTTGGCTTGTTTTCGAAGGTTGTTATTAAAATCAACGTATGCCTTTAACCAAGGTCTTTGCTTAAACTTTAACACACGATGAATTTTTATCAATTTTATTCCATGATCTAAAGCCTGTTTTAATGCCATGTAGTGAACAACATATCGCCTTCGATTGCCAAGATGAGGAATTAGTTTTTTCAGAGACGAATCCTTAGGTTGTGTACACTCTGGTAGGAAAGGTAAATCGTTGTGTAGATCATGAAGGTCATATGGGTAATCAACATCAACGTCTAGAATGTATCCCACAGGATCGTCTTTCTTCAGTTTTTGTAGATCAACGGTATCTGGAGAAACCCACTGAAATCCACCATAAGGAAGAGAGTGACACATAGCCCACCCGTATTGGTTGTTGGCATCATCATAGGTAATAAACTGCGATGGTTTCTCAGAATCATAGGTTTCCATGTATTTATTATTAGCTTCAGCATACCGATGAGACACCTGGCATATGCCTCCACGCATTCCTGACTCGATTAAAAGAATCTGATCGTAATCCTGTAGCAATTCCAGTTCAATGCCTGTGTAAAGGAGCATTGCCTCGAAACTTAAACCAGGCGAAGTGAAAAGGTGTGCAGCATCCACTCGGTGTGTTTCTAGTGTTTTGTTTCTAAACGTTTCAAAGCTCTTTGCAAGAAGGAGTATATCTGAAGTTAGGTAGAGGTCACTATATTCCCCTAGAGTTTTAATGTTGAACTGATTCCACACATTTTTGGCATGTTCATAGTCTTCTTGACTAACATCTTCTTGACTTAATTTGTTAAAGAATACCTCTTTTGGAGGTAAACACGTTTCACATAACTTTTCCCATGAGTCAATGTAGTCATAAGAAAATACCCCTTTACGAGTCATGAGCATTGCATTTTCTTTTCCAAAGTACTTGTCTGTTTCAGGGTATAATGTTACGTTGGAAACTAAGTTTTCCAAACTACTTGGCATTTACCGAAACGTGTCCACAAATCGAAGCTTAACATTTCCAACATATTTGGTGAAAGAGATGTACTTTTCTTTGGAGTTAGGGATAACGTCCACTCTCTCAGTAGTACACCCCAATTGCTTCACAATGAAATTTGCGTCATAGCCACTCATATTATATAGAAATACAGGAACGGGGTTACGTGTTTTACACCTCAAATTACAGTTATTGTGAGCACTTCCACGGTATTCCCCTGTAATATGACAATGGTCTCGAACTTTCCAGTCCTCTTTGGTAAATGGTTTATGACACAAATAACAGGTTTCAGAAGATTGGAACTCTGCTTCTTGATGCTCAGTTAAAGCCTTTGGAACATTTAAGCTGTAAAGACGATCAATTTCATTAGCTATTGAGATCATACAGTCCATAAACTTTTCTGCAGCGTCAGGTCCACGATAAATAATAGGTTGGCTCGGAAGGTTTGTATTTATGTGTTCCACAGCTGGTGAGGGTTTAACATATATACCAAAGCTCATAGGAACATGACCCTGGTATGGCACTGTATAACTTGCCTCAGGATTAGGTAGACTTGTTTGATAGGGTAACAGTATACTTTCAAAATCTGCATAGATAACGTAAGGTATTCTAAGCATTTTTTCCACATTTACGAATTTCGCAATTGGGTTTTTAATAGGCATTTCAACCCTAGCAATGTCATGCTGGACACACAAAGCTCTATGTTCTTTTAATTTTTCCATTCCTTGTTGCCCATATTGATTATCAAAGTGAGTAAAACACAGTTTACTCGTATATATCTTATGTCCATGGCGGGTAATCTGATGTCCTACTAGTTTATCAAAATCTTTGATAAAGACGTAGTGGTTCTGGCCGGATGAAGAACTTAGCAGAAGGAGGTTACGATTGTCTTGTAACTCTTGATCCACAACCTTTAGAGGAAACAGTTTGTTGTCTTCTTCCAGTCCAAATACATTGATGGATATGTCGTTGGCTTTCTCGAATTTGGGAATGTCAGCTAGTAATGTAGGAAATGATATTACTGAAAAATCATACTTGTTTTCCAGATCCTTGTATTTACTAATGCGTTGAGCATCCTTTTTAACCAGTTTTGCTAAAATGGCATACATAAAACACTTTTCATCTTTCAAATTTTCAGGATTAATGCAGGCTTTTCTTGCTTGTATAGTTGCTGGTAATGGAATATATGTGCTACCACGCAAGGGATTGTACTTATTTATTTTCAATCGCACTCCTTCCAATGCTAACAAAGCCCAATTACTGCCTTTTAGCTCAGATTCTTCAATTTCCGTAGTTAACTTTGTAAATTGTGTTTCCAAGAAACTACTTAAGTCTGTTTCCAAAAATAGGGCCTGATTTCGTGTTTTAAAAGCACGATATGTAATTTCATTCGTAGACGTAGGAATGAATCTACATTCAGCCACAAGATTAACTTTGATCGACTTGTGCATTGCTAGTTCTTTCTCCATAGCTTGTATTATTTGCTGTTTGGACTCTTTAAGGTATGAATTTAAATCCTTGCACGTATCGCAACGAATGAAATAGGATTTAAGTCGTCCTTGAAGAGACGTTTCATATTCAGTAAGTCCATTTTTATCAGGAACAATTGAAAGCAGGTAATGTTTTGTAGGCTCAGTTTTTTGTGTTTTAGCTGCTGACACAACATTACAACATTCTTCATGACGACGTCCATTGTAGCCATTGTTGAATTTACTACCACAAGTTTTGCACTCATGAAACTCACCACACGATACTGTACCCTTGTAAGTGATTTCCATGGAAAACATGCTTCTGCCTCCAGCTAGCTTCAGGTCTCGGCGTGTACCGTTCTCCCACAGAGCAGTTGCATATTTTTGATTTCAGACTAAAAGGTATCAACTCTACAATGATAAGGCACAACTCTACTCTAAAGACTTTAATTCAGTATAAAAATCATGGCTTCAAACATAAAAAGAACACAACCCCAACAAATATAATACATAAACAAACAAAGTTACTCCCACAATCCACTAATTATTCACATAGTTTAACAAATTAAATCCATATCATTATTCAATCCTTTACCATTAGGTGGACTTTAAACTTCACTCTAGTGCGCTGATGCACATGTAACGTTTCACAAAAACTGTACTTTTACACTCATGTCACCTAATGTGACTTCTTTAAATTCACAAAATTACTTGTTTCTTACAACGCATCTTACTTTACATCATGTGTACTGTTTGTGTTATATCTCTCTCTCCCACCAAATGCTTATCATGCATTAGCCAACTCATGGGTTGCACTACAATCTACTTGCAACTCCACAATTATGTAAATTTACCCCTCCATTTCCCTCTTTTTATAGTTCCACTGCATGCCATTGTGATTTCAATTCCAACTTATGTTACCGCTGTGTCGGATGGTATTATTAAGCTACCCTTGCGAGCGTAGCCTGTGGCGTCAAGTGCCCAACTTCATAAAATCGTGTCAGTGTCAGTACAAAATACAACATCCAACCATTCGTAAGACTGCTAAAATTTTATGTCATCAGGGTGATCTATGATTACCAATGTGTTTTTAAACCACACACATTCATTACACAATATAACAATGCTTCCTTTCATTACAAGCTAGGTCTCAAATCTGTCCTTTCAAAACGCTAGCCTTCACGGTTTGTTTTACAACTCAGCCCCTTGGAGCTGCCTGTATACAATGGAATGGAGTGGGGTGGTTACAGCTGTAAACCGTCCCTCGCCTTCCTGATTCCTGGCTTTCATCTTCCCAAGCAGTATCACGATTCTGAATACAATATTGTGGTCACAATGATCCACGTGATCCCATATAATTTAAACGGAATATTATGCAATAGGTTCTGGATGAGCTTAAATATTTATTCCTAACCTTAGGATATTAATAACGGCCTCAACAGGTCCGTATCATTATATGAAGGCACAAGATTCATCAAACACAGGTCTAGTGGGTAGCCGGTATCTTAATAAATATTTATTCCTAACCTTAGGATATTAATAACGGCCTCAACAGGTCTGTATCATTATATGAAGGCACAAGATTCATCAAACACAGGTCTAGTGGGTAGCCGGTATCTTAATAAATGCTACGGTCAGTCAACCGCTGCCGTCAATAAGATTCGCTTCACAAGAGCCGAATCATTCAATAACAAGTTCTCGGGCGATCAGGTATGGTGCAGAGGTTTCCAATGTTCTCCCCTCACCTACCACAGGATTCGAACCCGGAACATTCCATATCCATCATCGGAGTTAGGGTATCACACTAAATTACCTGGCTTTCATAACCCGCTGCTGTGATCTCGCCTTTAATTATTAAGAGAACGCTATCCGTTACTCTACAAGCTTGTACACAAGCCACAAATTCAATTCACTGTTAAGCTCTTCCATTTCCTTGCATAATTATATTCCCATTAACACAATATATTCTAATATTAACTCTTTTCTCAACCCTTAATGTATTATCTACTGCTTGGATCGATAAATATTCCAATTAGCGTAAATATTTCTTGCTTACAACCTTTTATCCTGATGCATTCAATTACACCTTTTATCATTATTATAATTATTATTATTATTACTGACATAAATTACCTCAACCCGACACAACGTAACCGTTTCAATAATCGAACATCCGTGTTCGTTACGTTAAGTTTTACATAACTGAATTGCCATTTTATTAATAGTGTTAACGATTAATCCACTCTCTGATGTATAACAACATCTTAACTTTACTGAAATCAAAACAACCATAAACACTTGAGGATCTCCCTCCTAATATTGATTCTTACTGGCACATTTTATAATTCCGAAATCACATTACATGCAGTGGCTATAACTCCTATAACAACATGATTTGTGGGGTACTTACATAGGCTTATCCAGGTGGCTCCAACCACCCATATCTTCCAGTGTCGCCTGCCATTTGGATAATTAGCGAGACATTTCCATACTGCTAATACACATCTTATATGACATTTGATTCATAAACACACGACACTTTTCCATTTCTATGATGAAGCTAATGCTTCCAAAACACATGACACTTTATAACACTTGTTATATTACTAATTTAAAAGATATTTTACATAAGATCACTGCACAAACACACGTCACAATTTATATTCCTGGCTGGTTGAAATTTCCTGGCAAGATATCAGAATTGCAGGTGCGGACGGCCTCTTCTTCGGTCCTACTACCTCCTGATTGAACATCTCGATCATCTGCCTACGGATTCACCAACAGTCTATCGATTATCCCTTGATAACCTTCCTGATATTGCATTAATATGCTTACATATCGTCATGAACGCTAATTATTGGTATACTTAAGATATGTATAACCAATCACTATTTTTCACTGCGCTCAACATTGTACATTGTATTTACACAAATTATTACTTTCAACAGTTCTGCCTAGTATATCACACGGTACTTCCTATGTGAACACTACCTATTGCTCGTACTGCAGACTACACATACGGCATGACTGTCCTTAATAAACAGTATATAACAGTCTTACTGCGCGGCTTCCCAAACTGAAGTTCGAGCCTCCTATTTTAACTTCGGTAATATGCATTTCGCATAATCAAGTTTGTTGATTACCGTACTCATTCTTACTTCATGACCATGCATGATTATATTATCACTGGTGCATTACACTGCACGGCTAATATACTGATTGCCAGTAAAATGTTTAAGTCTTTGTGTGTGCGCCTGGGCGCTCCGCGCTAGAGTCTGCTCCCAAACACAACTGCCAACCGATAACTGCTGCCAACAACTGCCTCTGCCAAGGGTCTACTCCCTTATATCCGTTTCACACGAAAAAGTAGGTCTCAGATTCCTTCGCAGTGTCATCTTCTGTTCCAGGATGATTCTGGTCTTGGAATAATATTCATATTGTTCCTTTTTCTTCGCTGGTCACAAAAATGCATGCGTGCTCGAGGATCGATCTGCCAATTAATTAATATTAATTGCCTTTGCCATGGCGTGGGGACGCGGCGTCATGTGGAAATCCCCGGCGACATAGTCAGGTCACGCCGCGAACACCAATAGTCCTGTGTTCATGCGCACTCCATTAAATATCCCTTGATTTCGCAGTTTAATGGCTCTAAAATTAGCCTCCTGGCTAAAGATTCACCTGTGTGCAACTCTCATGTCATTGCATTGCTCCAATCACGAGTAATCAATGATTTTCCTTGGGATCTTCCCGTTCCATTCTCGTTTTTATTCTCAAACGGGGAAGAACAGGGTCATTATTCAACCCCCCGACCTCTTGCAGATGACTTAAGTAGATCAACGAGATTGACATGGCTCCATGAGTCTCCTCCTACAATTCTGGGGCCATTAGTAAACTGTCAAACTCTCCACTTCTGTGTTCCAAGTCCGGCATAGCCTACTTCATGTAGTCCAATAATGCTGTATTCCACTCATTTTCCCTGCATTATTTCAATAAATAATGTCAGTATCAACTGATATCACACCAGTGATTAAATACATAATTTCCTCTAGGGGTTTTTACAACGAAACTCCCTCAACAGATCTCGGGTTCGTTCCCTGGTTGAACCTTCATTCAGAGCTCAACTTATCTCCGAGGTCCACGTTCGATACCAGTCAGCATGACCCCCTCGGGTTCATATTCCCCTTGCAAAACTTATAGAAGTCAATTACAAGTGACTTTCTTTAAGTAATCAGCTGACTGTCCGACTGTCTGTGTTTATATTAGGGGTCCTTCACCTCGTCTGGCTGTGAGTAGGTTAGTCTGGCTCCCCCTTTCCACTCTGCGCTCAGTCCTAAGCTGTTCATTCTCTAAGCGGAGGGTTTTATTTATGGCCTCAACTTCTCGAGCTGAGTCAACCATTTCTTTGTAAAGTTCTTGCAAGCACTGGCATTCTTGCTGTTTGTTCCTTTCACTGGGCAAGCTGTCTGCTTCTCGTTCCGTCTCGCTGCGCGAACCTTCAGGCTTGACTTTACTGTCCACGTCCAGTTGGGTGTGTGCTACTACAGCTTCCTCTTGTTCGTCAAATTCTTCTGGCGGATAGTAAATTTTTTGATTGGCTACATTCATAACGACCTCGTTTCCTGTTTCTAAATGCCTTATTCTGTATGCATTGTTCTGTAGGTCTCTGATCAGCTCGAACGGGCCGTGATATCCAAAAATGAACTTCTTAGATTTCCTTGCTTCTGGATCTGAACTGGCTGGCCTCCTGACTAAAACTTTTTCCCCGACGAGAAGCGGTCTGTGATATCGCTTTGCACGATTCCTTCTCTGTCGTCTCTCTGCCTGTGCTTGGAGATATTCGAAGGTTCGTTGGATCCTCAATTCTCGTCCTGTCTGTGCGTCTATCGGTAATGGAATGACACCAGTCCACGGTCTCTCCGGTCTCTGTTCCAAATGTAGAGTCACGGGCACTTGACCTGTCGCCTCATGCATAGTATTATTTATACAGTATTCTATTACCTCCAAGAAATCGATCCATTTCCAGTTCTCTTCAGAGCAGTAAATTTTCATGTACTTCTGTATCTCTCTCATTACACGCTCAACGGGACTTGCCTCAGGATGGCGAATGGTAGATAAAATCTGCCTAATTCCTAGAATTTCCAATTCCCGACGAAATTCTGCGCTAGTGAGGCAACTTCCATGGTCTGAGAGTAGGTTATCCTGCTTCCCAAGAATCGGAATAACTCTCTCTTTCAGGCTTTTCAAAACCTGCTTTGAACTTGTCTTCTGCATGGGGCATAATACTACCATTTTTGAGAATACATCCATGGCTACAAAAATGTGTCTATTGCCTCTACGTGCTCTAGACAGTGGCCCAGAATTGTCCACGCTCATCAGCTGCCTTGGCTTCTCTGGTAACAACGAAATAGGTCGTTGTCTCATTAAAAAGGGATTTGGCTTTACCCTTTGACACAAATCGCATGTCCTAATAGCATTTCTCACAGTTTCTCTCAACTTTGGCCAAGTGAATGCTTCTTTCAACAGAGCAGTGATCTTGTCTATCCCGGGATGCCCAAATGCTCTGTGTGCTAGCCACACCAATCTCCTCTGCAAAGATGCAGGAATGACAACTCTTTGGCGGGTATGCTCCACATCATCCCACTTGTGTAGTATCTGATTATAACATACATAATCTGTTGATAATGCCTCTGCCTCTCTGTATATTGCAGTTCCCCTTGCTAAGCGTCCCTCGAAGTAATCGATCATCATCTTCAACCACGGGTCTTCGCGTTGTAGGTTGGTAAGATTCCTCAAGTCATCCAAGGTCTTCTGATCTCGATTCTCAATCTGGACAGCTAGAGTTTCCTCTTCTATAGGGTAACGGCTTAATATGTCCGGTATTACATTCTCCTTCCCTGGACAGTATTCTATTTCCACATTGAATTGTTGAATATACAGGGACCATCTTGTCAACCTCTGGCTAGACAAGTCCGTCTTTAACAAAAACGTTAAAGCTTTACGGTCTGTTCTGAGGACTATTTGAAAGCCATACACGAGTTTACGCCAGTATTGCAACGCGTACGAAATTGCAAGTAACTCTATCTCTGTAATCGTGTAATTTTTCTCATGGGCTTTCAACCTCCTACTTATAAAGGCAATAAAAACTTTCTTTTCGGGCTTATCAACATTTTGTTGGAACAGCATTGCTCCTATCCCCACAAGTGATGCATCCGTCTGTATGATGAACTTCAGGGTGTAATCAGGGTATCCCAGCTTCACATATTCCAAAAGCATTTGTTTTGACCTCACGAATGCTTCTTGACATTGCTCCGTCCAATTCCACCTGCCGCCTTTCTTCAATAAATCCTGCAGGGGTGCTACAGTCGTAGTATAATTTGGGCAGTGGTTCGAAAAGAATCCAATTACTCCCAAATACTGTCGGACGTGCTTTACTTTCGTGGGTCGAGGGAAATTTCGAATTACCTCCAATTTATCTGGGTTTGGCTTAACTCCATTTTCATCAATAACATGCCCTAGGAATTTAACTTCCCTCTGACAGAAGTGCGATTTCTTGATATTAACCTTAAAATTAGCTTCTCGAAGGTTATCTAGCAACTTATTCAGGTCTCTCATGTGCTCCTCCAGAGATTCTGATGTGAGTAGAATGTCGTCTACATATCTGATGGTACTCTCCTTCACATCATCGGATAGATTACGATCTAACGCTCTTATCAGGGCTGAACCAGCTGTTTTCAATCCAAAAGGTAGCCTTAAAAATGTGTATGTATGTTGATCAAACATAAATCCTGTCAACAGACTAGTTTTCTTCTCTAATTCAAGATGGTGGAAACTTGAAGTGATATCTAAATTTGTAAATATGGTCTTCCCTTTAAATTTCCTGAGGATTTCTTTAATAGGTGGCACTTGGTCGAATTCCGTAATTACCTTCAAATTTAAGTGTCTCAGGTCCAGACATACTCTGACAGTCCCGTCTGTCTTAGGTACGATTACCAATGGGCTTACATAAGGCGTAGGTGTTTTCTCAATAACACCGGCCTCCAACATCTCCTGAATTGCCTCTTTGACCTTAGCATGGTGCTTTTCGGCTATAGGGTAGGGTTTCTGCCTAAATGGTGTCCAGTCACTGACTTGGAAAGCATAAGTGAAGTTCTTTATACGACCAGGTCTCGAGTCAAAGACTTCCTTCTGTTCCAATAATAATTGCTTTAAATTTTCTTTCTCTCTTGGTCCAATTTTTGCTTCTTCAAGTTTTTCCGAAATATGTTCTTCCAGTTCGGGTTCCAGATCTTTCTCCATGTCTGTGGCTAGTGTTTTCAGTTCTTCTTCTAACTGCTCAATAGCTAACACTTCTTCTTCCGCCACGTCTCTGTATGTATGCCATACTTGTTCATCTGACCCTGGTTCATTCTGATTGAGTGCGACCTCTAAGCCTTCGGCTTCCTCATTCACACGGAACATAAACCTGTCCTGTGCTAGGTCTATTATCACTCAGTATTCCCTTATAAACTGTGCCCCAATAATCAGGTTAAACGGCAGTTTGTTTACTAATAGAAAACTCTGTGAAAACATAGAGCCTCCTATCTGTAACTCTAGGAATACCTGATATTTGCATATCATCGTTCTGTCTGGAATTACACCTTTTATTTTGACACTTGAGATAGGTATTTTCAAAACATTTTCTCTCTGCGCTATCTCATTATACAAAGCTTGTGTCATAAGACATACTGTTGAACCCGTGTCTAATAGACTTCTTATTTTCAACCCTGCCACTCTTATTAAAATAATGGGCAATTCTCGTTTGACCATGACCTGTGATCCTCCTGTATCCTCAATCAACTCTTCTGGTTTGGCTATCCAATTAATGATGTTGACCGACTTCCATCCATCATTCCCAAATTCTTCTAATTTTGGAGTTTTCTTTTCTATAGCGCCAGTCCCCTTAGAGTTTCTTCTCTCCTGTTCACTGCGCTGTAACTCCAGACTTTTGGATCCGTCTCCATATCTGTCCGGTGACGTCCTATTCTGCATAACTTCTTGCCAGCGAACTTGTTGCTTCTGGGGCTCATCTCCCCGTTCATTGAGGTATTGCAATGAAGCGTGATATCGTTCCTCTACCTCGTCATCGAAGTTACGTCTTCTTTCCTGGGGTCTCCAGTTCCTATTGTTGCCTTCTTGGCCATTGTTACCTCCATTGTTTTGGTACGGTCTAACCCTGGTATTTTGTTTATTCCAAGAATTTCGGCCTCCTCTTCCTCTGCCAGCATTCCCTTTATACTTCGGCTGCCATCTTCTGTGTTCCTGTTCCCATTGACGTCCGTTGGAATCTAACGTATCTGTGCTAGTAGCTTTGTTGTTCTTTGGAGCTTGATACTGGTCAGTCTGCGTGTTGGTCACGTGTACCTGTTCCACGGTTCGATTCTGACGCATAGTATTGGCTGTTGTGAGGTCCAGTTGTCTAAGAACTGTCTCCATTTCCATAGCAGTTTTTGCATTTGCCGACATTAGCAGCCTTTGGATCTCGTATGGAAGCTGCTTGGCGATAGGAATACATAGCTCCAGCTCGCTAGGTTTTTGGTCCAGTTCCTTGAACCGACACATTTGTGAGATGAAGAATTCTGCGTACTTCGTTGGGTCGTTGGTGCTGTATCTTTTTGAATACAAATCCAATCGTAAATTCTGTTGGGTTGCTGGATCCCAGTACCGTTTCAAAAATGCCTCCCGAAACTCCTCAACAGTATCGAAAGTGTAGCGGAAACTGCGAAACCATAACGCACATTCTCCCTCTGTTAGTTTTTCTATGGCTCGTAGCCTGCGCTCTTGTGGTATCCGCGCATCATTCAAATATTCAGACACTTCTTTCAGCCAATATTTCGGTGTCATATTACAATGGCTACCTGAGAATTTCCTTGGTTTCTCTTCGCTTGCTCTGATAACATTTATCACTTGTGTGTGCATAGCATTTTCATGCGGCGTCGAGGCTGCAACTGGTGCACCTGGTGTCATATAAACACTTTCGCCTAGGCCTGTAGCACTCCTTATTACAGGTTGGGTTTCCAAATCTGCCCACCTAGTTCTCCTCATATCGTCCATGCTGCCTTCGCTAGACCTAGGATCTTTCATAAGGGTTTCCTCCTGCGCGATTATCCTAGTCTCCATTTGATTGTGGCGCATCTCTGCTCTTTCCAGTCGAGTAATTACCTCTTTTTCTATTCTGGTAAGCCTATCTCTATTTTCTTGGGCTACTTGAAATATTTTCTGCTTATCTTCCTTCAGGCTTTGCTTGATATGGGATATTTCATCCTCTACATCTTCCTTTATTTGAGCAAGGGTCTTGTCGTTTGCCTCTGTCTTTTGGCCTTCTCTCACTTCGATTTCTTCTCTCAACCCTATAATTTCCCCTCGAATGTGTCCAATGACCTTTGACATTTCATTCTGGACCTTAATGATTTCTCCTCTGTTTTCCTCTTGCCTTTTTTAACAATAATAACGTCGCTTTGGATTCGGTCCAGTTCTTGATGAACTTTGCTCATCTGACCCTTCATATTTTTACCAGCTCTTTACTCTCCTTAACGACGGCCTTGATTTCACCTATTTCCTGACATTGATCTAATATGTTCTGATCCTGTTTCTTTAGATCACCGTTAATTGCTCTAGCATAGCTTTTCAATTTCTCGTCCCACTTATTGTCGTTCTCTTCTAACCTTTGATCTACCGTTCTAGTAAATTCTGAGAACTGTTTCGCTTGGCGTTCGAGATTCGCCTCATTTTGGATTTGAATATCCTTAATGTCATTAGATAACACGTCTAACCTACTGTTGGTTTCATCCTGCGCATGCTTTTACGCCTGTAAATTACTTTCAAGTTTGGCTTCTATAGCCTCGAAACGTTTATCTGGCTTAACCTGCATTTCTGATATAATGCTTTCAACAGTTTCTGTTACTTCGGTCTTAATCGTTTCCTGCACTTGACCTAGCTTATCATTTAATTCAACCTTATTTGCATCCAATCGGTTGTTCATTTCAACCTGATTGGCATTCATTGCAACCTGACTTGCATTAATTGCCAGCTGATTGGCATCTAAACGGTTATTCAATTCACTCTGATTTTCATTCATTGCAACCTGATTTGCATTAATTGCCAGCTGATTGGCATCTAACCGAGTGTTTATTCCATCCTGGAAAGCCTTGGCTTCCAGCTTATTCTGTTCATTCACAGCATCAAAATGCTGTCTCAACCCTGCAATCAACTGCACAATTTCCTCTGTACCAGACAATCTCACAACAATACACCTTGAGATGCAGGCAGGCTTCCTGGAAACATGTGTGGATACGTTTTGAAGAGAGACACAAAACACTGTACACATATTGTAAGATCGCATTAAAACTTTGAATTTATGGATTAATTGTGGATTGGGTGCGTAGCGCTCATACCCTTAGGTAATCCTCTTCTCATTAGAGAGATTCTGCGTTACGTCAAAAGCCTACTGAACTCAAAAATCACTCAAACGCAGTTTGAGGCAAAAATAATAATTACTATGGTTTTCCCCATGAAATACCATAAAAATATATGGGGTTTCCCTAAATCAAATAAGCTCCACAAACCTGGGCGCCATGATAATAATATGAAGAACACATGCTTTGCCCCACAGACGGGCGACATGATAAATACAATATACACCTCTGCGCCTATGGTGACCTGTATTTTTAAACCGGCCCACATACCAGCGCCATGATAATAAAATGAGGTTTACCATGATAAATAATATAAAGATCAGGTCTTGCAATGCCAAGATATACATATTGCACTACTGAGGCGATTCCATGATAGAATAATACCGCCCCATGTTACCTGGATCATGGTATTTAAGGTGTTTATCAAAATTTATATTGTTTGTATCGGAGCTTAGCTAAGGTTAGGAGCGGTCCTCCCCTAATTCATGTTATTCATTACTTTAATAGAGTTGTGTGCATTAAATCTAGACCGACTTTAGTTGTACCTATAGCTCAAATCACTGTACAGGACATCAATTTCCATGTACCCATGTAAGTGATTTCCATGGAAAACATGCTTCTGCCTCCAGCTAGATTCAGGTCTCGGCGCGTACCGTTCTCCCACAGAGCAGTTGCATATTTTTGATTTGAGACTAAAAGGTATCAACTCTACAATGATAAGGCACAACTCTACTCTAAAGACTTTAATTCAGTATAAAAATCATGGCTTCAAACATAAAAAGAACACAACCCCAACAAATATAATACATAAACAAACAAAGTTACTCCCACAATCCACTAATTATTCACATAGTTTAACAAATTAAATCCATATCATTATTCAATCCTTTACCATTAGGTGGACTTTAAACTTCACTCTAGTGCGCTGATGCACATGTAACGTTTCACAAAAACTGTACTTTTACACTCATGTCACCTAATGTGACTTCTTTAAATTCACAAAATTACTTGTTTCTTACAACGCATCTTACTTTACATCATGTGTACTGTTTGTGTTATATCTCTCTCTCCCACCAAATGCTTATCATGCATTAGCCAACTCATGGGTTGCACTACAATCTACTTGCAACTCCACAATTATGTAAATTTACCCCTCCATTTCCCTCTTTTTATAGTTCCACTGCATGCCATTGTGATTTCAATTCCAACTTATGTTACCGCTGTGTCAGATGGTATTATTAAGCTACCCTTGCGAGCGTAGCCTGTGGCGTCAAGTGCCCAACTTCATAAACTTGTGTCAGTGTCAGTACAAAATACAACTTCCAACTATTCGTAAGATTGCTAAAATTTTATGTCATCAGGGTGATCTATGATTACCAATGTGTTTTTAAACCACACACATTCATTACACAATATAACAATGCTTCCTTTCATTACAAGCAAGGTCTCAAATCTGTCCTTTCAAAACGCTAGCCTTCACGGTTCGTTTGACAACTCAGCCCCTTGGAGCTGCCTGTATACATTGGAATGGAGTGGGGTGGCTACAGCTGTAAACCGTCCCTCGCCTTCCTGATTCCTGGCTTTCACCTTCCCAAGCAGTATCACGATTCTGAATACAATATTGTGGTCACAATGATCCACGTGATCCCATATGATTTAAATTGAATATTATGCAATAGGTTCTGGATGAGCTTAAATATTTATTCCTAACCTTAGGATATTAATAACGGCCTCAACAGGTCCGTATCATTATATGAAGGCACAAGATTCATCAAACACAGGTCTAGTGGGTAGCCGGTATCTTAATAAATGCTACGGTCAGTCAACCGCTGCCGTCAATAAGATTCGCTTCACAAGAGCCGAATCATTCAATAACAAGTTCTCGGGTGATCAGGTATGGTGCAGAGGTTTCCAATGTTCTCCCCTCACCTACCACAGGATTCGAACCCGGAACATTCCATATCCATCATCGGAGTTAGGGTATCACACTAAATACACTCCGGCATAAATTAATATCTCTGTACGCCCAAGGCTGCACGAGACTTCACACGTCGATTAGATTACCTGGCTTTCATAACCCGCTGCTCTGATCTCGCCCTTTAATTATTAAGATAACTCTATCCGTTACTCTACAAGCTTATACACAAGCCACAAATTCAATTCACTGTTAAGCTCTTCCATTTCCTTGCATAATTATATTCCCATTAATACAATATATTCTAATATTAACTCTTTTCTCAACCCTTAATGTGTTATCTACTGCTTGGATCGATAAATATTCCAATTAGCGTAAATATTTCTTGCTTACAACCTTTTATCCTGATGCATTCAATTACACCTTTTATCATTATTATAATTATTATTATTATTACTGACATAAATTACCTCAACCCGACACAACGTAACCGTTTCAATAATCGAACATCCGTGTTCGTTACGTTAAGTTTTACATAACTGAATTGCCATTTTATTAATAGTGTTAACGATTAATCCACTCTCTGATGTATAACAACATCTTAACTTTACTGAAATCAAAACAACCATAAACACTTGAGGATCTCCCTCCTAATATTGATTCTTACTGGCACATTTTATAATTCCGAAATCACATTACATGCAGTGGCTATAACTCCTATAACAACATGATTTGTGGGGTACTTACATAGGCTTATCCAGGTGGCTCCAACCACCCATATCTTCCAGTGTCGCCTGCCATTTGGATAATTAGCGAGACATTTCCATACTGCTAATACACATCTTATATGACATTTGATTCATAAACACACGACACTTTTCCATTTCTATGATGAAGCTAATGCTTCCAAAACACATGACACTTTATAACACGTGTTATATTACTAATTTAAAAGATATTTTACATAAGATCACTGCACAAACACACGTCACAATTTATATTCCTGGCTGGTTGAAATTTCCTGGCAAGATATCAGAATTGCAGGTGCGGACGGCCTCTTCTTCGGTCCTACTACCTCCTGATTGAACATCTCGATCATCTGCCTACGGATTCACCAACAGTCTATCGATTATCCCTTGATAACCTTCCTGATATTGCATTAATATGCTTACATACCATCATGAACGCTAATTATTGGTATACTTAAGATATGTATAACCAATCACTATTTTTCACAGCGCTCAACATTGTACTTTGTATTTACACAAATTATTACTTTCAACAGTTCTGCCTAGTATATCACACGGTACTTCCTATGTGAACACTACCTATTGCTCGTACTGCCGACTACACATACGGCATGACTGTCCTTAATAAACAGTATATAACAGTCTTACTGCGCGGCTTCCCAAACTGAAGTTCAAGCCTCCTATTTTAACTTCGGTAATATGCATTTCGCATAATCAAGTTTGTTGATTACCGTACTCATTCTTACTTCATGACCATGCATGATTATATTATCACTGGTGCATTACACTGCACGGCTAATATACTGATTGCCAGTAAAATGTTTAAGTCTTTGTGTGCGCGCCTGGGCGCTCCGCGCTAGAGTCTGCTCCCAAACACAACTGCCAACCGATAACTGCTGCCAACAACTGCCTCTGCCAAGGGTCTACTCCCTTATATCCGTTTCACACGAAAAAGTAGGTCTCAGATTCCTTCGCAGTGTCATCTTCTGTTCCAGGATGATTCTGGTCTTGGAATAATATTCATATTGTTCCTTTTTCTTCGCTGGTCACAAAAATGCATGCGTGCTCGAGGATCGATCGGCCAATTAATTAATATTAATTGCCTTTGCCATGGCGTGGGGACGCGGCGTCATGTGGAAATCCCCGGCGACATAGTCAGGTCACGCCGCGAACACCAATAGTCCTGTGTTCATGCGCACTTCATTAAATATCCCTTGATTTCGCAGTTTAATGGCTCTAAAATTAGCCTCCTGGCTAAAGATTCACCTGTGTGCAACTCTCATGTCATTGCATTGCTCCAATCACGAGTAATCAATGATTTTACTTGGGATGTTCCCCTTCCATCTCGTTTTTATTCTCAAACGGGGAAGAACAGGGTCATTATTCAACCCCCCAACCTCTTGCAGACGACTTAAGTAAGTCAACGAGATTGACATGGCTCCATGAGTCTCCTCCTACAATTCTGGGGCCATTAGTAAACTGTTAAACTCTCCACTTCTGTGTTCCAAGTCCAGCATAGCCTACTTCATGTAGTCCAATAATGCTGTATTCCACTCATTTTCCCTGCATTATTTCAATAAATAATGTCAGTATCAACTGATATCACACCAGTGATTAAATACATAATTTCCTCTAGGGGTTTTTACAACGAAACTCCCTCAACAGATCTCGGGTTCGTTCCCTGGTTGAACCTTCATTCAGAGCTCAACTTATCTCCGTGGTCCACGTTCGATACTAGTCAGCATGACCCCCTCGGGTTCAATACTTCATGACGCTTTCTATGATAGTCCCGAAGAAAAGTCTTTCCACACTCTTTACACATATAGCTAGGCATGGTTTCTTCCATCATGAATGTTGATTTCTGCAAACAGCTGCTTACTGCGTATCACAAGGCTGTAGGCTGGTCAGTGAGAAGGACTTTCACGATGTGAACACTGCAAAAGCTAGTAATCAACTGATTGTATTCCTGCTAAGAGACCTCTTATATAGCCAAAACAAGACCAACAGCTACTCACCACGTAGTACACGGCTAGAGCCTAGTGGGTGAGACGATCTTTCACAATGTGATCACTGTTAAATGTAGCAGTCAACTGAAAATATTCTTACAACCTACTGAAGGTTATCAGGTACTTACTGTATATCAAAAGGCTTTACACTCATATGTTAGACACTCTCTCTTGCTAAGGACCCCTATATTCCCTATACAAGGCTATACATGTTAGTTCTAAACACTTAATGGTTATTTGTATATTAAATTTATATACACAGCTTATACGAGCACGTTTTTCACGCAATAAAACTTCGTCAAATAGCCACATGCGACACGCAAAGTATGTTGCCGCTATCTAGCGGTGACTATAAGAACTACGTGAACGACCAGCATGCTACCTAGCGCTCCATTTCAACACTCGCTCACTGAACGACCAGCTTGCTATCTAGTGGTCGATATCAATACTCCTCAACTACCAGCCTGCTACCTATCGGTCAATATGACAACTCACTCAACTACCAGCATGCTACATGGCTTTTTTAAAAGATTTCTGTTGGCTTTTTTGTTGGCTTTGTTGGCTATTGTTGGCTTTTGTTGGCTTGTGTTGGCTTTTTTGTTGGCTTTAGTTGGCTCTTGTTGGCTTTTGTATTAGCTCTCTCATATTTGCTCTTGCTTGTTGGGGCTTAATTGTTCTTTGAAAGTATGTCTGTCCTTTTTATGGCTGCATAATGCTTACAGCCATGTTTGTAAGCAACAACAACAACAACAACAACAACAACAACAACAACACACAAAATTCCAAAACAATCCAAAGTACTTTAAGGTTTATCAATGACTCTCAACTCATACACTTACCTCTCTCCCATGCCTAGTCAAAAAATAGTGTATTTTTCAAATTTTTCAAAAAATATTTGGAAAATAGGCTATATCATTAAACTAAAAATCCTGAAAAGACATATGTTAACTCCAACACGTACCTCTATACCACTCTCAGTCCAAAAATAGTGTATTTTTCAAATTTTCCAAAAACATAATTCCAAAATGGGTTATATTTCCAAAATTAAAAAGTTTACAAAAGTGTTTGTTTGACATAAATGAATGGCCTTTACCCCCCTCTACCGCCGTACCAAGTCCCAGGTCTCTAGGACAACAAAAATAAAATTTTGAAAATGGGCTATATTTCCAAAATTAGGAAATTTACAAACAAGTTTGTCTGACGTAAATCAATGGTCTTTACCCCTCTACCCCCATACTAAGTTTCAGGTTCCTAGGACCAAACAAAATTAATTTTGAAAATAGGCTATATATCCAAAACTATGAATTCTACAAAAACGTTTGTTTGACATACATCAATCAATCGTCTTTACCTCCTCTAGCACCATACCCAATTTCAAGATTCTAGGACAAAAGAAATTTATTTTTGAAAAATGGTCACTATTTTGGAAACTAGGAATTCTACAAAAAAGTTTCTTTAACATAAATGAAAGGTCTCTCTCCCCTCTACCTCTAAACTAAGTTCCAGGTCTGTAGGACAAAAAAGGAAAAAAGTTCAATTGGGAGAGTAGGAGATTTTTCATAAAACCAAACATTCTAAAAAGTGTTCTATGGACTTAAACGAATGGCCTCTATATCCTTTATTTTTTATAATAAAACTTTTTTATTTTTTACTTTTTTTGAAAAAAGTTCAATTTTTAAATTTTTATATTTTGGAAACTAAAGAGTTAACAAAAAACATTACTAGACATAAATGAATGGTCTTGACCCCTCTACCCCCAAAATAAATTTCAAGTCTCTAGGACAAGTAATAACAGTAGTGGAGTAGTGGGAGTTCTACTTCACTTGGCGTGGCTGTGCCCAAAAAAAACAACATGGCGGCGATTGATTTATGTCAAACAAACTTTTTTGTAGAATTCATAGTTTTGGATATATAGCCTATTTTCAAAATTAATTTTGTTTGGTTCTAGAAACCTGAAACTTAGTATGGGGGTAGAGGGGTAAAGACCATTGATTTACGTCAGACAAACTTGTTTGTAAATGAAAATCCACAGCCTGCTTCCAGTCTCCGACCGGGTCAGGAATGGAATGAATGAAGCCCCTATCTAGCGGCGAGGATATGAACTGTGCCGGCTGCCGAGGCCTGACGCACTCCTCTGGGGCAATGATTAAATGAATGACAGATGAAATGAAATGATAGTGGAGAGTGTTGCTGGAATGAAATTTTGACAGGGAAAACCGGAGTACCCGGAGAGAAACCTGTCTGCCTCCGTTCTGTCCAGCACAGATCTCACATGGAGTGACCGGGATTTGAACCACGGACTCAGCGGTGAGAGGCCGGCGTGCTGCCGCCTAAGCCACGGAGGCACATACAAACTTGTTTGTAAATTTCCTAATTTTGGAAATGTAGCCCATTTTCAAAATTTTATTTTTGTTGTCCTAGAGACCTGGGACTTGGTACGGCGGTAGAGGGGGTAAAGGCCATTCATTTATGTCATACAAACATTTTTGTAAACTTTTTAATTTTGGAAATATAACCCATTTTGGAAATATATTTTTGGAAAATTTGAAAAATACACTATTTTTGGACTGAGAGTGGTATAGAGGTACGTGTTGGAGTTAACATATGTCTTTTTAGGATTTTTAGTTTAATGATATAGCCTATTTTCCAAATATTTTTTTTAAATTGAAAAATACACTATTTTTTGACTAGGCATGGGATAGAGGTATGTGTATGAGTTGAGAGTCATTGATAAACCTCAGAGTACTTTGGATTGTTTTGAAATTTTGTGTGTTGTTGTTGTTGCTGCTTACAAACATGGCTGTAAGCATTATGCAGCCATAAAAAGGACAGACATACTTTCCAAGAACAAATAAGCCCCAACAAGCAAGAGCAAATATGAGAGAGCTAATACAAAAGCCAACAAAAGCCAACTAAAGCCAACAAAAAAGCCAACACAAGCCAACAAAAGCCAACAATAGCCAACAAAGCCAACAAAAAAGCCAACAGAAATCTTTTAAAAAAGCCATGTAGCATGCTGGTAATTGAGTGAGTTGTCATATTGACCGATAGGTATCAGGCTGGTAGTTGAGGAGTATTGATATCGACCACTAGATAGCAAGCTGGTCGTTCAGTGAGCGAGTGTTGAAATGGAGCGCTAGGTAGCATGCTGGTCGTTCACGTAGTTCTTATAGTCACCGCTAGATAGCGGCAACATACTTTGCGTGTCGCATGAGGCTATTTGACGAAGTTTTATTGCGTGAAAAACGTGCTCGTATAAGCTGTGTATATAAATTTAATATACAAATAACCATTAAGTGTTTAGAACTAACATGTATAGCCTTGTATAGGGAATATAGGGGTCCTTAGCAAGAGAGAGTGTCTAACATATGAGTGTAAAGCCTTTTGATATAAAGTAAGTACCTGATAACCTTCAGTAGGGTGTGAGAATATTTTCAGTTGACTGCTACATTTAACAGTGATCACATTGTGAAAGATCGTCTCACCCACTAGGCTCTAGCCGTGTACTACGTGGTAAGTAGCTGTTGGTCTTGTTTAGGCTATATAAGAGGTCTCTTAGCAGGAATACAATCAGTTGATTACTACCTTTTGCAGTGTTCACATCGTGAAAGTTCATCTCACTGACCAGCCTACAGCCTTGTGGTACGCAGTAAGCAGCTGTTTGCAGAAATCAACATTCATGATGGAAGAAACCATGCCTAGCTATATGTGTAAAGAGTGTGGAAAGACTTTTTTTCGGGACTATCATAGCGTCATGAAGTATCGTGTGGTGAGTTTCATGAGTGCAAAATGTGTGGTAGTAAATTCAACAATGCCTACAATGGACGTCGTCATGAAGAATGTTGTAATGTTGTGTAAGCAGCTAAAAGACAAAAAACTGAGCCTACAAAACATTACATGCTTTCAATGGTTCCTGACAAAAAAGTACTTACTGAATATGAAACGTCTTTTCAAGGTCGACTTAAATCCTATTTCATTCGTTGCGATACGTGCAAGGATTTAAATTCATACCTTAAAGAGTCCAAACAGCAAATAATACAAGCTATGGAGAAAGAACTAGCAATGCACAAGTCGATCAAAGTTAATCTTGTGGCTGAATGTAGATTCATTCCTACGTCTACGAATGAAATTACATATCGTGCTTTTAAAACACGAAATCAGGCCCTATTTTTGGAAACAGACTTAAGTAGTTTCTTGGAAACACAATTTACAAAGTTAACTACGGAAATTGAAGAATCTGAGCTAAAAGGCAGTAATTGGGCTTTGTTAGCAGTGGAAGGAGTGCGATTGAAAATAAATAAGTACAATCCCTTGCGTGGTAGCACATATATTCCATTACCAGCAGCTATACAAGCAAGAAAAGTCTGCATTAATCCTGAAAATGTGAAAGATGAAAAGTGTTATATGTATGCCATTTTAGCAAAACTGGTTAAAAAGAATGCTCAACGCATTAGTAAATACAAGGATCTGGAAAACAAGTATGATTTTTCAGTAATATCATTTCCTACATTACTAGCTGACATTCCCAAATTCGAGAAAGCCAACGACATATCCATCAATGTATTTGGACTGGAAGAAGACAACAAACTGTTTCCTCTAAAGGTTGTGGATCAAGAGTTACAAGACCATCGTAACCTCCTTCTGCTAAGTTCTTCATCCGGCCAGAACCACTACGTCTTTATCAAAAATTTTGATAAACTAGTAGGACATCAGATTACCCGCCATGGACATAAGATATATACGTGCAAACGGTGATTTACTCACTTTGATAATCAATATGGGCAACAAGGAATGGAAAAATTAAAAGAACATAGAGCTTTGTGTGTCCAGCATGACATTGCTAGGGTTGAAATGCCTATTTTTATTTAAACCAAACCAAATCTACTTGTTAATTGTCACTTCAACTCAGAGAGTCATATCGTGACATACAGACAATAAACACATATACAGTGTGGTCCGCCAGCCCCTTATTAGGTAGATTTCTTTAGAAAGCTAACTATTGCAATGGGTCCCATGTTTCGACTTCCAGAAAATTTCGACATATCTTCGCGTTTCACATCCCCCAGACCCCAAAACCACCGTCAGTTCAAAAGTTTATATATAATTTATGTATATATGTATCTATCTATATATATATATATATATATCAGTTTCTTGTGGACACGATAACTGCCGTAATTTTGCACCAATCACTTTGAATTTTTTACATAATATGTATCCCTATAAAATCTCGGTCGAGTTCGTTAATGGGCAGAATCGGTCAAAGGGGGTAAAATGGGGGGCTTTTTTTCGAAAAAGTGAAATATCGCTATAACTCTCTTAATACATGAAATATCGAATCCCTTCAAAGTTCATAATATGTGTCGGATAAGTGCCAAAAATTTATGTCAAATAAGTTTTTTGATAGCACCAACCATTGACCAAAGGGGTGGGAAAAAGTGGGTTTTTCGGGAAACATTAATCATATCTCTGTTAATAGGCACAATATCAAAACCGCACAAAATGGACAATATTCCTCCAATAATTACCTAAAACTTTTGTCTGAAAGAATTTTTGATATGACCCACCATTACGCCACGGGGTGAACAAAATTATTTAAATTATAAGAAAATGCCAAGTGCCAAGAGAGGTTGCCATGACAACTTTACTTTTAATTGATAAGGGATGACCATCAGCAGTTGCTATGACAACGCCACTGCACGAGATCACATTCAGTTTTCATATGTCAGTGGGAAGCGACTTCGGTATCGGAACTGGTAGCATGCTGAACTTCTATGCCCAAGGTCGCGGGTTCAAACCCGGCTAAAGTCGTCGGATTTACTAAGAGCGCTAAAAAACCTGAGTTTGCTTTCCTTCGGAGGGGAAGTTCCAACGTTCGTTGCGAGTTGCTGATTGAGGTGGCATCTAGTAGCCAAGTTCACAGCTAGGCGTCGTTGACGGCAGTATTTTAGGTAGATTTCATTAGAAAGCTAACTATTGCAATGGGTACCATGTTTCGATTTCCGGAAAATTTCGACATATCTTCGCGTTTCACATCCCCCAGACCCCAAAACCACCGTCAGTTCAAAAGTTTATATATAATTTATGCAATACTAGCTGAAGTACCCGTGCTTCGCTACGGGTCGTAAATAAATTAAAATGTGAAGGTGACAGTTAAAACAGGGGATAGGCGAGGTGCTGCGCAGAGGGAGATTAAGGATGGAACATTTTGTCCAACTACACCGCTCTGCCTTGACCGTGTTTTATAGCACACATTTAGGTTTTACTCGCTAACGGTTGGAGATACATTTCGGATGGAAAATGCAATTTTTAACCTCGTATATGCCATCAAAAGTTTGCTATTTCTTAGCGTTCTCTTTTTATTTGAAATGGAAATATGAAAGTTTAAAACCAAAGGGTAGAGTGACGTCACTAAAATGGTCGCCATCTTTGAATAGTGCAAGGTATTGAAATCAAAAGTAACCTGTATGTTAACCAGGTAAATCTGCTACTTCCATGTAAAATTCATGTAAATCGGACCAGTGGTACTTGCGTGATTGAGTAATACACAGACACACACCATCTCATTTTTAGTCTCGCTTCGCTCGCATCATAGTCGTGTCATATTGTTATTCAATGAAATGCAGGTTTAACCCCGTTAACACCCCTTTAGAACCTGAATATCCTAAAATCCCTCCTTAGTAGATGTTTTCGACACACAACAAACATATCCCCAAAATATCATTCTTCTAACATTAATAGTTTTGGTTGGTCGATGAGAGTTAACATCCAAAAATCCTTCCTTAGTGGACGTTTTTCTTCCAGAATTTCACCCCTCCCCATAGGCCCCTTAAATTGGATTTATGAAAAAAAAGGTCGAACACCTATTTATTTTATTTATTTATTTATTTATTTATTTATTTTAACATAATTGTACATATTGTAAATATTTTCACCTGTATTTCAAACATAGATTTTATAGCCTAAGTGTATTGGATCTGATGATGATCGCTTGACGATCGAAACTGGTCATCCTAGTGTTTTATTAATCGCATGTAATTTATTTCAGGATTAGGGCATAACCCATCTCTTTTGGGTACATTCGTGTTGACCGACTGAAAAGCACTAAACTCTTATTTATTTTAAGCTGATTGATTTCCTCCGAGTTTCAAACTCCTCGCCTATGTCGTTTAAGAGATACACGCTCCGTTAAGAATCTTTCAACCCCCACTTTTCATCCCTTTCACCTCATAATATACACTACATCGAAAAACCATTAGACATGTGTCAGCTTATTTTTAATGATTAGTATATATGCCAAGTATCACATCCCCAAATGAAACCACTCGTGAGATATTGTTATTCAATGAAATGCACGTTTACCCCCTTAACACCTATTTAGAACCTGAATATTCAAAACTCTTTCCTTAGTGGACGTTTTCGACATAAAACGAACATATCCCCAAACTCTAATGTTTCCAACTTCAATAATTTTGGCTGGGCGATGATGAGTGAGTGAGTCAGTCAGGACATTTTCTTTCATTTATATTTGATAATTTCACCCCTCCCCATGAACCCCTTAAATTGTATTTATGAAACAAACGGTCGAACACCTATTTACTTATTTAAAGCTGTTTTCCCCCTGAGTTTGATGAGTGAGTGAGTCAATCAGTTAGGACACTTTCTTTCCTGTTATTTTTTCCCCCAGAATTTCACCCCTCTCCAAGGGCCCCTTAAATTGGATTTATGAAAAAAACGGTCGAACACATATTTACTTGTATTTTAAGCTGTTTTTTCCCGCAGAATTTCAAACTTCCCGCCTATGTGGTTTAAGAGGTACACGCTCCGTTAAGAATCCCTCAACCCCCAATTTTCACCCCTTTCACCTCATACTGTACACCACATCGATAAACCTTTAGATATATGTCTGATTATTTTTAATGATTAGTTCATATACCGAATATCACATCCCCAAAGAAACAACTCATGAGATATCGTTATTCAATGAAATGCACGTTTACCCCCTTAACATCTCTTTAAAACCCGAATAAAAAGAAGTAATTCCTTAGTTGACGTTTTGACATACAGCGAACATATTCCCAAAATTTCATTTTTCCAACATTAATAGTTTTCGCTGGGCGTGATGAGTGAGTGAGTCAGACAGGACATTTTCTTTCAATTATTTTTACTAGAATATCACCCCTCCCCATGGGCCCCTTAAATTGGATTGATGAAAAAACGCTTGAACACCTATTAACTTATTTTTTTAGCTGTCTTTTTCCCCTGAGTTTGATGAGTGAGTGAGTTAGTCAGTCAGTTAGGACACTTTCTCTCCTTTATCCCCCCAGAATTTCACCCCACCCCATTGGCCCCTTAAATTAATTTATGAAAAAACGGTCGTACACCGATTTACTTAATTTTTTAGCTGATTTTTTTTTCGCTAAGTTTCAAATTTCTCGCCTATGTCGTTTAAGAGATAGGCCTACACGCTCCGTTAGGAATCCTTCCACCCCCACTTTTCACCCCTTTCACCTCATAATATACACCACATCCTAAAACCCTCAGACTCGTGTCTTCTTATTTTTAATGATGAGTTTACGTGCCGAGTATCACATCCCCCAATGAAACCAATCGGGAGATATTGCAATTCAATGAAATGCAGGTCTACCCCCTTAACACCCCTTTAGAACCTGAATATCCAAAAATCCTCTCTTAGTGGGCATTTGCGGCCCTTTGGGAAGCTGCATACCAAATTTCATTCCAATCCGTCGGTGGTTTCTGAGATTTCGTGATGAATGAATGAGTGAGTGAGTGGTATTTGACAAATATATATAGTAGATGATAGTGTCAAGTCTTTGTTATGCTAAACTCGGTTGACAGTGCTGTGTGAGTAGTTGAGTAACTAACGGGATTTCAAGTAAAGATCCTCTTTTTCTATACCGGTAGTGCAGAGCAGAACTGGCATCCAGTCGGCCGTGTCTCGACTTTAGCTATGTTGCCATGGAAACTGTCTGGCTTGCCATTCCTTCATCAGTATATTTTATGATTTGACAAGCTGTACCCGGCATGCGTTGCAATGCCAATCAAAGAAAGTGTTGGCGTTGAAATTCTGTTTCTTGAAGTGCTTTTGGATACACAACATGTTAACTGCCTCTAAGCTATCATAAAATGGATTTTCTAATTTAGAACCATTCGAGGGAGCGTGCACAACAACTTTCAAAATATTTCATCGCTGTCACTCATTTGTTGAATCTAATCGTACGCTACCTATTGTGAAATGGATTTACTAAGTCGAAACCCTTCCCTGGCGTGTACACAATGACTCATCAATGATTCATCGCAATCGGATGAATGGTATATGCACGTATAGGGGTTTTTGTTTAAACGATTCGTGCGCTGTCACTCATTTGTTGTATCTACTCGTGCGCTACCTATTGAGAAATGTATTACTAAGTCGAAGCCCTTCCCTGGCGTGTACACAATAACTCATCAAGGTTTCATCGCAATCGAAGAATGTTATATGAACGCAATACGGTAGGGAATTTTGTTGAAACGCTTCGCGCGTCGTCACCCATTTGTTGCATCTACTCTTGCGCTACTTATTGTGAAATGGATTTACTAAGTCCCCTTCCCTGGCGGGTACAAAATAACTGATCAATGTTTTATCGCAATCGGATGAATAGTATATGAACGCATACCTGATTTTGTTTAAACGATTCGCACTCCGTCACTCATTTGTTGAATCTACTCGTGCGCTACCTACTGTAAAATGTATTTACTAAGTTAGAAACCGTCACGTAAGTGTCCACAACATCTCACCCAAGTTTCATCGCTATCGTCGTTCATTTGTCGAATCTACTCGTGTGCTACCTACTGTGAAATGTATTTACTAAGCCAGAAACCTTCCTTGGAGTGTCAACCATATTTCACCCAAGTTTCACCGCTAACGGCAGAATGGTATATGACCTTATACGGGACTTTGTTGAAACGCTTCGCGCGTCGTCCCTCATTTGTTGAATCAAATTGTGCGCTGCATATTGTATAGGGGATTTACTAAGCCAGAAATTTTCCATGACGTGTACACAACATCTCACCCAAGTTTCATAGGTACGGACGAATGGTACATGTATGCATACGGGACTTGGTTGAAACGCTTCGCGTGTCGTCGCTCATTTGTTGATTCTACTCTTGCGCTACATATTGTAATATGGATGTACTCAGCCAGAAACCTTCCCTGGAGTGTACACAACATCTCACCCAAGTTTCATCGCAATCGGATGAATGGTATGTGAACGTATACGGGACGTTGTCGAAACGCTTCGCGCGTAGTCACTCATTTGTTGAACATAAACGTGCGCTTCGTATTGTAAAATGGATTTACTTAGCCAGAAACCTTTCCTGGAGTGTACACAACAATTCACCAAACATTTATCACTATCAGACGAATGGTATATGACTTTATACGGGACTTTGTTGAAACGCTTCGCGTGTCATCGCTCATTTGTTGAATCTACTGGTGCGCTACCTATTGTAAAATGTATGTACTAAGCCAGAAACCTTCCCTGGAGTGTACACAGCATCTCACCCAAGTTTCATCGCTATCGGATGAATGGTATATGAAATTAAATGGGACTTTGTTGAAACGCTTCGCGCGCCGTTGCTAATTTGTTGATTCTACTCGTGCTCTACCTATTTTTAAAGGGATTTACTAAGCTAGAAACCTTCCCTGGAGTGCACACAAAATCTCAGCCTAGTTTCATCGCTATCGGACGAATGGTATATGAACGCAAACGTGACTTTGTTGAAATGCTTCGCGCGTCGTAGCTCATTTGTTGAATCTAATCGTGCTCTGCCTATTGTAAAGTGGATGTACTAAGCCAGAAAATTTCCCTGCAGTGTACACAACATTTTACGCAAGTTTCATAGCTATCGGACGAATGGTATATGAATGCATTCGGGACTTTGTTGAAATGCTTCGCGCATCGTCGCTCATTTGTTGAATCTACGCGTGCGCTACCTATTGTAAAATGGATTTACTAAGTCAGAAACCTTCCTTGGAGTGTACTCAACATCTCACCCAAGTTTCATCGCTATCGGACGAATGGCATATGAATGCATACGGGACTTTGTTGAAATGCTTCGCGCATCGTCGCTCATTTGTTGAATCTACGCGTGCGCTACCGATTGTAAAATGGATTTACTAAGTCAGAAACCTTCCTTGGAGTGTACTCAACATCTCACCCAAGTTTCATCGCTATCGGACGAATGGTATATGAACACATACGGGACTTTGTTGAAATGCTTCGCGCATCGTCACTCATTTGTTGAATCTACGCGTGCGCTACCTATTGTAAAATGGATTTACTAAGTCAGAAACCTTCCTTGGAGTGTACTCAACATCTCACCCAAGTTTCATCGCTATCGGACGAATGGTATATGAACACATACGGGACTTTGTTGAAATGCTTCGCGCATCGTCGCTCATTTGTTGAATCTACGCGTGCGCTACCTATTGTAAAATGGATTTACTAAGTCAGAAACCATCCTTGGAGTGTACTCAACATCTCACCCAAGTTTCATCGCAATCGGACGAATGGTATATGAACACATACGGGACTTGTTTGAAACGCTTCGCGCATCGTCACTCATTTGTTGAATCTACGCGTGCGCTACCTATTGTAAAATGGATTTACTAAGTCAGAAACCTTCCTTAGAGTGTACTCAACATCTCACCCAAGTTTCATCGCAATCGGTTGAGTGGTATATGAATGCATAGGAGACATACACACCCACAGACAAACTATCACGTAACATTGATTTTTATATATATAGATAGATATGTATATATGTATATCAGTTTCTTGTGGACACGATAACTGCCGTAATTTTGCACCAATCACTTTGAATTTTTTACCGAATATGTATACCCATAAAATCTCGGAAGAGTTCGTTACTGGGCTAAATCGGTCGAAGGGGATGAAAATGGGGGACTTTTTTTTTCGAAACAATGAAATATTGCTATAACTCTCTTAATATGTGAAATATCGAATCCGTTCAAAGTTCATACTATGTGTCGGGTAAAGCTCAGAAATTTATGTTTGAATCGTTTTTTGATAGCACCAACCAAACAAGAGTTTAGTGCTTTTCAGTCGGTCAACACGAATGTACCCAAAAGAGATGGGTTATGCCCTAATCCTGAAATAAATTACATGAGATTAATAAAACACTAGGATGACCAGTTTCGATCGTCAAGCGATCATCATCAGATCCATTACACTTAGGCTACAAAATCTATGTTTGAAATACAGGTGAAAATATTTACAATATGTACAATTATTTAGTTGCAGTACCAATACTGCAACTAAATAATTGTACATATTGTAAATATTTTCACCTGTATTTCAAACATAGATTTTGTAGCCTAAGTGTAATGGATCTGATGATGATCGCTTGACGATCGAAACTGGTCATCCTAGTGTTTTATTAATCTCATGTAATTTATTTCAGGATTAGGGCATAACCCATCTCTTTTGGGTACATTCGTGTTGACCGACTGAAAAGCACTAAACTCTTGTTTACTAAGGCAACACTGAAAATATGGCTTCAAACACCACAATAGCACCAACCATTGACCAAAGGGGTGGGAAAAAGTGGTTTTTTCGGGAAACATTAATCATATCTCTGTTAATACGCACAATATCAAAACCGTACAAAATGGACAATATTCCCCTAATAATTACCTAAAACGTTTGTCTGAAAGAATTTTTGATATGAGCCACCATTGCGCCAAGGGATGAGAAAAATGATTTCGGAATTATAAGAAAATGCCAAGAGCTATTAGTGGTTGACATGGCAACACTACTAAATTGATGAGGGATGAGCCATCAGACGTTGCCATGACAACGCACTTGCGCGAGATCAGATTCAGATTTCCTGGCTTTTCACCGATGTCTCAGTCTCACTCATGGCTGTGATTATATGGAAGCTACTGAGGTATGGGTGGTGCTTAGTAATGGCATTCAGGGCACATTCAGTGCCTGTGGATGCTGTGAAAGGTTCTACTCATAGGGTTAGGACTACTGTTCTGACTCAGTGAGGAAAGCAATGGCAAACTACCTCACTCCTCTTCTTGCCTAGAACGCCTCAATATAGCGCTGCCTTGGGTTTTTGTGGGTATCTACTCACATAACGTAACGGCGGTGCTTTTTGAGGATCCAACCAGCCTTCGGGCTGACTACCTAACAGACAGAAGTGTGAAGCGGCTTCGGAGACGTAACTGGAAGCATGCTGAACTTCTATGCCCAAGGTCGCGGGTTCAAAGCCGGCCAAAGTCGTCGGATTTTCTAAGAGCGCTAAAAATCCCTCAGTAAGCTTTCCTTTGGAGGGGAAGTTCCAACGTTCGTTGCGAGTTGCTGATTGAGGTGGCATCCAGTAGCCAAGTTCACAGCTGGGTGGCGTTGACGTTAGTATCTGGTAGCAACATTAGGAACTACTGCTTGAAATTTAGCGTCTGCATTCCTTACCTGAATTACAGACTAATACAGCCATCACAATTCACACCGTTTATCAGACAGATTCTACACTCACCCAAAGTACACGGGGTTATATGACCGCGTTGTCGCAGCCCCTAAACTGAGGAACCAACCAACATCTCTGCGGGAGATATAATTTTGCGTGAAGAAGTAACAGACCGTTACATAGTTACACATCAGTGTCGAAACCTTGCATAAGGACAGTGTGACCACAAGTATAACAAGTAGTTCCGTGAAGAACTGTACAGCCTATTTTCATATATCCTGCTCATGTTAATTGCCTCTATCAACATACAAAATTTCAGTTTAATTGCTGTAACAGATTCGTAGATATTGAGAACCGTCTAAATATTTCAGACGGTCGCCAGGTTGGATTTTTTATTTGTACTATTATATTAAGATTATTGTGTACGTGTGGTATTCAAACTTCAATCGCATGATTAGAACACAAGAAGTAAAAACGAGATTTTAAA
The DNA here is from genome assembly GCA_946902985.2 of Meconema thalassinum. Classification (NCBI taxonomy): domain Eukaryota; kingdom Metazoa; phylum Arthropoda; class Insecta; order Orthoptera; family Tettigoniidae; genus Meconema; species Meconema thalassinum. The sequence goes on along the minus strand of OX336390.1, from coordinate 533,665,059 downwards.
ATTACGCACAGCAGCCATCTTGTGATTATGCAAACAATTGAAATAAATTAGATGCCAGTGGATCAACATTTGTGTAAGCATTTAAAACGTGCAACGTTTCACGGCACTCGGATAGTTAATTCGCGAGAAACGTCCATTTAAATATTTATACTTCGCGTCGCCGCCATGTTGGATTCGTGCTCACGAGGTTACTGAAAGTCCTATAGGTGAACATATGTTCATAGTCTCTATGAACATAAAAATTTCAGTTTGGTTGCTGTAAAATATTCATGTATATTCAGAACCGTCTAAATATTACGGAAGCTTGCCATTTAGGATTGTTATATGTATAGGCCATAGAGTTATGTACCATTCAAGGTCACTTATTGCCTAGGTTCATTATTCAAACTTTCACTTCGATCGCATGATTACGACACAAGAAATAAAAACTTAATTTTAAAATTTCGCACAGCCGCCATCTTGAGGTTATGTAAACAATTGAATTAAATTAGATGGCAGTACATTACAATCTGCAAAATCATTTACTGTACCACATTTCACTGCGCTCAGAGAGTTAACTCACGAGAAAAGTCTATTAAAATATTTCAAATTCGCTTGGTCGCCATGTTCGTTTTGTACTTTACTGGTTTATGAATTATACATAGGTAAACTTGTATCAGTACCCTTTATCACCGTACAAAATTGCAGGGTGATATCTGTAATAGTTTCGGGGATATAGAATGTCAGTGAAATATTTCGCACAGGCGCCATTTTGAGGTTATGTAAACAATTGAACTAAATTAGATTCCAGTGCATTGCAATGTGTATAAATATTTGCTGTACCAAGTTTCATTACGTTTGGATAGTTAAATCGCGAGAAAAGTCTATTTAAAAGTCTCCACTTCGCTTGGCCGCCATGTTGGTTATGTAGTAACCAGGTTTTTGAAAGTTTCATAGGTGAACTTCTAGTAGTACCCTTTATCACCGTACACAAATTCAGGGCGATAACCGTTATAGTTTCGGAGATACTGAATGCTAGTGAAATATTTCGCACAGCCGCCATGCTGGATTGGTGAGACGTAACAAAATTCGATGGGCACGGTCGACGTCGCCGGGAATAGTGCTATGAACTTACCGAGTTTCACTGAAATCGCTCCAGCCGTTTAGATTTTATTAGGGGGGGACACACACCCACACCTCACACACACACATACACGCACACACACACACGGACAAAAGGTGATCTCATAAGCCTATTTTTTCAAAATTGAAAATAGGCTAAAAATGGACTCCAAATGACAAGAAGGTTACCGTCCCCATAAGACAATAAAATGTTTAAAATATGTTTAAATTGAAGACAAACAAAGTTAATTAAACTCCAATTATAAAATACTTTCACGCGATAAATGAGGTCTGATCCTTCTACGAAAACCTGCATATTCTGCCTATTTTCGCCTATCTCCAAGTTTGTCCGGTGAAATCTACCTCCGCCTTCCGGCGTGCCGAGAGGACTTTTTTTTTTTGGAGGAAGGCAACCCAACTAATGCGTATATCACAGTCAGCTTAAAAACATTAGTACCTGTTCCTTTACGTCCATTGTACAACTTTACCGTTGAGTACATCCTCGCGAATATAGTAGAAATTAATAGTGGCAGTTTTCTTTCAATGACCTCAAATATAATGCATGATTGAAACGATTAGAGCTCCGAATAACACATGCTTACGTTTTGACAGGAAGTGTCTACGAATAGATTCAATGCGTGCCAGCAATATACCATGGTTCTCGGTAGCTACGGTGGCTATATCAAGAGTAGCGTCAACGAAGTCGCATTGAAGTAGGTTCGAATCTTGAATTAGTACTCTTTTTTTTTGCTTAATGTCGTTTATTGTGGATGTATTATGGACGCATATCTATCTGTTCCAACGAGTGATTTTTTATTTGGTCCTCAAAAGGACCGTACTTATCCGATGGTACGCAGCCAGATTGGACGACGACATAATGATCTGTAGAACGAAAGCAAGGTATCCTGTATATTCAAGGTAGCAAGTGTTCGAAATTTTGACCACCTTTGTTTAAAGGAAAACTCCGACTCACTCAGACGACCCACATAACAAATAAATAACTACATCAGACCGAAACTATAATTTCTTTCAACGGCGTCTGTGCGAAAAGCTCTTGCTATACGCTTACAGTAATAGTTAGTTAGTTAGTTAGTTAGTTAGTGAGGTTTTAAGGGGCGGAACTATGAGGTCATCTGCCCCAAACCTACAGTAAATACAGATAATTGTGACATTATTGGTTTTACGTCCCTTTTAACTGCTCTGGCTTTTAGATACGCCGGGGTGCAGGAATTTTGCTCGGAAGGGGATCTTCAACGTGCCAGTAAATCTACTGACACGGCTCCCTCGCATTTGCGCACCCTCAAATGCCAGCTGACTGCGCCAGGATACGAACCTGCAACCTTAGGCACAGCAAGCGAGAACGTTACCGCTGAGCCTCGCAGCAAGCCAGTAATTACAGAACGTGTCATATTATTATAAATATTGAACTATTAAAATTCTAATTATCACGAATAGAGTCGCCTCCGTTGCGTAGTAGTCAGCGTGATTAGCTGCCACCCCAGACGTCCTGGGTTCGATTCCCGGCTTTGCCATGAAATTTGAAAAGTGGTATGAGGACTGGGACGGGGTCTACTCAGTCTCGGTTGGTCCAAATAAATAGAGGGGGATCGATTCCCACCTCAGCCATCCTCAAAGTGGTTTTCCGTGGTTTCCCACTTCGCCTTCGGGCAAATGCCAGATGTTACCTACCGTACGGCCACGGCCGCCTCATTACCTCTTCCTTGCCTATCCCTCCCTATCCTCCCCACCTTTCCCATCCCTCAAGATGTCCCTGTTCGCTTTTCAGGTGAGGCCACCTGCGCGAGGTGCTGATCCCACCTCCCCAGTTGTATCCCCAGACGAGATGTTTCAAGCTCCAGGTCACTGCCCGTAGAGGCGGTAATGATGGGATCCCTCGCTGAGTCTGTGGGAAAACCTAACCTAGAGGGTAAAATCGACTAAAAAAATATTAATTATAACGAATAGTATCCATCCATGGTTTAGAACAGGTTTTTTTTTAAATTTATTTAGTCAATTTACCCTCTAGGTTGGTGGTTCCCACGGACTCAGCGAGGGAACTCACCACTACCGCCTCGATGGGCAGTGTCCTGGAGCTTGGAAATCTGGTCGGGAGGGATACAACTGGGGAGGTGTGATCAGCACTTCGCCCAGGCGGCCTCACCTGCAAAGCAAACAGGGCCCTCATGAGGGATGGGAGATTGGGATGGATAGGCTAGGAAGAGGGAAGGAGGTGGCCGTGGCCTTACAGTAGGTACCATCCCGGCAATTGCCCGAAGACGAAGTGGGAAACCACGGAAAACCACTTCGAGGATGGCTGAGGTGGGAATCGAACCCCCTCTACTCATTTGGGCCACCAGAGGCTGAGTAGACCCCGTTCCAGTCCTCATACCACTTTTCAAATTTCGTGGCAGAGCCGGGAATCGAACCCAGGACCTCCGGGGCGGCAGCTAACCATGCTGACCGCTACGCTACGGAGGCGACATGGTTTAGAACAGTATTTAGGGAAAATAACCATTTAAATGAGACAAGAAAATAACTTTCCCTATCGTCTTCGTAGATAATGTGAACAAAACCAAGTTGAAATCTTGCTGTACGAGGTAGGGAGGGTATAATAAAATAGTTAAAAAGAATTTAAAAAATCTGCCATTGGATGGTCTTGAATCCGGGATCTTCGAAAGAGCGAGCGGGCGCAATAACACTTGCACACATTTCCAACACACTCTGCAGGTTTTTGTTGCGCTTCTTATTAACGCGTATGGTAAAATATTCAATTATTACAGTTAGATCTTAAATATTGATTGGAATGCATTCGTTCTGTACCTGGCAGGTTTTCTAATTTACTTAAAGCAATTTTCGCGACCGCTTTGCGTTAATAAGGCGAAAGAACAGCAACTAATGCCCTCAAACGACAGCCCTTGGGTTTTATTTCATACAACTTAGTGTCCAAAATGCTAGCGTGTGATACACCTCGGTCATACAAGCAGGTGTACTGACGAAGAGAACAGAATTATACAGGATTTTGTACCAGCGATCACACCAGCTTCCTTGCCAGCGAGTGTCGTGTGATACGGGCCTAAAGATATGCTAAGACTTTTTGTTAAAATTTAATAACAAAACAAGATGTTCGGTAAAGAACGTATAGCCTACTTTCTCCTAAATACATGGGTATGGTTATAACCCTTTGTCCTTTTCAAGGAGTATAATTGAATGTTGGTTGTAGTAGCTTCTTGAAATACAACGTGCTTTACGGATATTATACATGAATATGATGTGCCCTTTGCTAGTGCTACCTCTGTAAAAAAAATCATACAATTCGGTTTCACCGTGTTTGAATTGATAGGGGGAATCGATTTGCACACAAACATGGCCGCTATCTGCACATTATTGGTCTGAAGACCTTGTAGTGTGGTCAACAGATTCTCTATACATAAAGGTATGTCGTTGCAAAATTTGGTAGGGATCAGATTATTAGGTTGGTCATAATTTGATTCAAGCTCTTAACATTAGGATGGCCGCCATTACGTTTTCGTCAACATGGCGGCAATATAAAACATGACACTGGAGTGCCCTTTGCTAGTGCTACCTCTGTACCAAATTTCGTTCAATTCGGTTACACCGTGTTTAATTGATAGGGGGAATCAATTTGCACACATACATGACCGCCATCTGCAAACTAATGGGCTGATGACCTTGTAGTTCAGTCAAACGATGCTCGCCATACAAGTATACGTTGTTGCAAAATTTGGTAGAGATAGGATGATTAAGTTAGTCGTAATTTGATTTAAACTTTGAACATTTGGGTGGCCACCATTACGTTTCCGTCAAGATGGTGGCGATATAAAACATGACACTGAGGTGTTCTGCGCTAGTGCTACCTCTGTACCAAATTTCGTTCAATTCGGTTTCACCGTGTTTGAATTGATAGGGGAATCGATTTGCATACATACTTGGCCGCCATATACAAACTGTTGGGCTGATGATCTTGTAGTTTGGTCAAAATATGCTTCCCACATAAAGGTATGTTGTTGCAAGATTTGGTAGAGATCAGATTATTAGGTTGGTCGTAATTTGATTCAAGCTCTTTACAATAGGATGGCCGCCATTACGTTTTCGTCAAGATGGCGGCGATACAAAACATTACACTGAGGTGTCCTTTACTAGTGCTACCTCTGTACCAAATATCGTTCAATTCGGTATCACTGTGTTTGAATTGATAGGGGGAATCGATTTGCACACATACATGGCCGCCATCTGCAAACTATTGGTCTGATTACCTTGTAGTGTAGTCAACAGACGCTCGCCATATAAATATATGTTGTTGCAAAATTTGGTAGAGATCGGATGATTAGGTTATTCGTAATTTGATTTAAGCTTTGAACATTTGGGTGGCCGCCATTACGTTTCCGTCAAGATGGCTGCAATATAAAACATGACACTGAGGTGCCCTTTTCTAGTTCTACCTCTGTACCAAATTTCGTTCAATTCGGTTTCACCGTGTTCGAATTGATAGGGGGGGGGGAGGGAGGGGCAGACATTCAGAGTACACACACTCACACACACACACACAACGTCACACACACGCAGACAGACACACGATTTTTTGCTAATAATACAATGGGAATTTCTACGGAATACGTATACTTCGATGCAAGCACTGGCGATATGAATATCCTTCGATATGTTGTTGTTTTGTTTCATTTGAGGGCCTAGAACATTTAGCCATGTTTACTTGTGTGTGTGTGTGTGTGTGTAAAATTTGTCTGATAACCTGAGTTATTGCGGGCTTGTAATGATGTGTGTATTTGCAATTAAGGATTGGGAAGGAGGCGGCCGTGGCCTTAAGATAGAATCCGTCCCGGAATTTGGAAACCACGGAAAACCATTTCCAGGGTGGCTGAGGTGGGAATCGAACCCACTTCTTCTCATATTTACTCCACGAGGCTATGTGTACCCAATTTCAGCCCTCAGACAAGTATTACATTTCTTGGCAGAGCTGGGAATCGAACCCGGACTTCCGGAGCAACACTTCGAGATGTTATGTTAATATTCATGCAAGTTTTTAAATTTTCTGCCATAACAGGTCACGTGGCATAACGTACCAATTCGATCGTGTTCTCTTTATAAATCATCAATATTCAACGAACTCTTCACAAAAATTCGTCGTAAGGCAATAAATGTGGCAATGTAGTTACATCCCGACTAAAATGGAATGTGGGCTTTCGTTCAAAAAAAAAAGTATGCCTTTTACTGGATTCGAAGCAGCATTCTACCCGCTCGCGCCCACCACGCACGGTCAGGCATTAAACCTCGCAGCCACCAAGACATGGTAAATACCGAACGCTAAACGTGCTTTAGTTACTGTAGCCGTCCCACCTCAAACGTTTAAGTCCATCTCAAAGTCTTCAATCACGGTTTGTGGTGTTGATTTAACTTTTTTACTATTACAGATCACGTGGCGTAAGCTATTAATTCGATCGTATTACGTGTATGTGTGTTATTTCAAGGAGCAGAAAGTCATATGTTAGTAGAATGGGCCGTAGTATTTGGCGGGGAAAAGTTTAAGGGTGGTTTTTCTTTGCTAGACCCATGACCCAATTACATTGGTGTCTCACAGTCAGAGCGCAGTGCAATATCGACCATCGGGGGAAATGCTATGTTAGTTGGGTTTCATAAAACTAAATAATAAGGGGCGGGTGGACCACACTGTATAACATAAATTTACAGTATGGCGTTAAATAATTAAACCAAATGTTCATTCGGCATCTCATAGCTTCCACGTTATTTCAAAACTTAATAATGCTTTGCAGTAGTTATCTTCATTCACAATATCACCGGGCAACTTTTATGATGGAGACTGCACAAAGTTCTTTCTTAATCATAAATGTGGACACAGTGTTCTTCATTTTTAGACAGTTCTCCATGGGAGACACATCACAGAAAGAATTACTTTTATTTCCCTATCGAGCCCTTACTGACTGTAAGAGTCTGATAAGTTTTGTAGTAAGGAAAAAAAAACCCATCAAACTCACAGGAAAAAACTACAGACAGCAATATGTGGCTGTACTGTAGTAATCGTATAGGCTACCTAGTTAATACAGATAGGCTCTCCTAGGCTTTAACAAGATTTATAGCTTAGGAAGCCATCTCCTGTACTTGAATGCTTAATTTACATGCATCTTTGTTCTGAATCTCATCCGACGCTTTCTTATTCCACATTGCCCTGATGGTATTAAAATATTTTGCTAATTGACCTGCTTTCCCCCATTCCCTTTTTAGTAATTTAATTAAAGTGTGATACTCATTTTCATTTTCTATTCTGTTTAGATCTGCTTTGTCTACAAACTTTGCTCTTATCATTTTAAAACTATTGAAACCCAATTGTGAAATTCGTAAATGTGGAGAAAATGCTTAGAATACCTTACGTTATCTATGCAGATTTTGAAAGTATACTGTTACCCTATCAAACATGTCTACCTAATCCTGAGGCAAGTTATACAGTGCCATACCAGAGTCATGTTCCTATGAGCTTTGGTATATATGTATATATGTTAAACCCTCACCAGCTGTGGAACACATAAAGACAAACCTTCCGAGCCAACCTATTATTTATCGTGGACCTGACGCTGCAGAAAAGTTTATGGACTATTTGATCTCATTAGCTAATGAAATTGATCGTCTTTACAGCTTAAATGTTCCAAAGGCTTTAACTGAGCATCAAGAAGCAGAGTTCCAATCTTCTGAAACCTGTTATTTGTGTCATAAACCATTTACCAAAGAGGACTGGAAAGTTCGAGACCAATGTCATATTACAGGGGAATACCGTGGAAGTGCTCACAATAACTGTAATTTGAGGTGTAAAACACGTAACCCCGTTCCTGTATTTCTACATAATATGAGTGGCTACGACGCAAATTTCATTGTGAAGCAATTGGGGTGTACTACTGAGAGAGTGGACGTTATCCCTAACTCCAAAGAAAAGTACATCTCTTTCACCAAATATGTTGGAAATGTTAAGCTTCGATTTGTGGACACGTTTCGGTTAATGCCAAGTAGTTTGGAAAACTTAGTTTCCAACTTAACATTATACCCTGAAACAGACAAGTACTTTGGAAAAGAAAATGCAATGCTCATGACTCGTAAAGGGGTATTTTGTTATGACTACATTGACTCATGGGAAAAGTTAAATGAAACGTGTTTACCACCAAAAGAGATATTCTTTAACAAATTAAGTCAAGAAGACTATGAACATGCCAAAAATGTGTGGAATCAGTTCAACATTAAAACTCTAGGGGAATATAGTGACCTCTACCAAACTTCAGATGTAATCCTTCTTGCAGACAGCTTTGAAACGTTTAGAAACAAAACACTAGAAACACACCGAATGGATGCTGCACACTTTTTCACTTCGCCTGGTTTAAGTTTCGAGGCAATGCTCCTTTACACAGGCATTGAACTGGAATTGCTACAGGATTACGATCAGATTCTTTTAATCGAGTCTGGAATACGTGGAGGCATATGCCAGGTGTCTCATCGGTATGCTGAAGCTAATAATAAATACATGGAAACCTATGATTCTGAGAAACCATCGCAGTTTATTACCTATGATGATGCCAACAACCAATACGGGTGGGCTATGTGTCACTCTCTTCCTTATGGCGGATATCAGTGGGTTTCTCCAGATACCGTTGATCTAGAAAAACTGAAGAATGACGATCCTGTGGGATACATTCTAGACGTTGATGTTGATTACCCATCTGACCTTCATGATCTACACAACGATTTACCTTTCCTACCAGAGTGTACACAACCTAAGGATTCATCTCTGAAAAAACTAATTCCTCATCTTGGAAATCGAAGGCGATATGTTATTCACTACATGGCATTAAAACAGGCTTTAGATCATGGAATAAAATTGATAAAAATTCATCGTGTGTTAAAGTTTAAGCAAAGACCTTGGTTAAAGGCATACGTTGATTTTAATAACAACTTTCGAAAACAAGCCAAAAATGATTTTGAGAAAAATCTGTTCAAATTATTCAACAATGCCATTTTTGGTAAAACAATGGAAAATATCCGTAAAAGAATAGACATACGTCTTGTGACTGACAGCAAAAAGGCAGAAAAGCTAATAGCAAAGCCGACATTTATTGACAGAACAATGTATGGTCCTAACCTAGCGGCTTTCCACATGGCTAAACGTAACATTGTATTCAATAAGCCAATATATATTGGAATGTGTATACTGGATATTTCAAAAACTCTCATGTATTCCCACCACTATGATGTCCTGATACCCTATTATGGAATGAACAATCTTAAACTCATGTATATGGATACCGACTCGTTCATTTATTTGGTTAACACCCAAGATGTATATGAAGACAAGTTGGATTTCCTAGAACACCTGGACACATCAGATTATCCTACTAATCACGTATGTTACTCTACATCAAACAAGAAAACGTTGGGGAAATTTAAAGACGAGGCTTGTGGACAAATTATAAAAGCATTTGTTGGACTTAGAGCTAAAATGTACGCTTTAGACATAAATGGTAAAGAAATCAAAAAGATTAAAGGTATTAACAGAGGTGTTGTCAAAAATTGTATAAACTTTCAAGATTATAAGGATTGTGTCATGAACAACAATGTAAAAGAATACCAATGAACATTATCGCTTCTAAACAACATGACATATCATCTATAAGACTAAACAAAATTCCTTTGTGTCCTGGTGATGATAAAAGAGTGATTGATGCTGATGGTATAGGTACACATGCCTATGGTCATTACTCAATCATTGACCATGCTTAAAGAGTTAAGTTATGAATATCAAAATCTTCTGCCTGCAACTAGCAAATACATAAAACAAAACAATTTAGGAAATAAAACAATAGCACTACAATAATTTAAAAAACTGGTATTCATAATCAAAAAATAAATAAAATAGAAAACAAAATAAAACTACTGTACAATTTATAACTAAAAAGGAATATGATATAAATGTATTATGTGTAAATAGTGTACATGTATTTAAAATAAAAAATATTGTATGGACACTGCTTGTACATTTCTAATTACTACCCACCTCTCTCCACTCCTAATGCAAAATGAACAAGTAAAACACGAATTGGAAAATCCATGTTTCCATATTGACAAAATAGAAAGAACATTAAACTGAAATTTTAAAAACTGTAAATGGGAATTTTGAAAATTGACAAATGTGTAAACAACAAATTGGAAAATCCATGTCTATATATCATGAAATTGAAAAACTTTAAACTGACAATTTAAAAACTGTAAAAGGGAAATTGAATAATTGATAAATGTGTAAACAACAAAATGCAAAATCCATGTTTCCATATTATGAAATTGAAAAACTTAAAACTGACATTTAAAAAAACTGAAAATGGAAAATTGGAAAATTGAGAAATGCGTAAACAACAAAATGAAAAACAAAACGTTTGGGGTAGTGATCATGTTGTACAGTAGCCTATAAGACTAGCGTAAGGATAGTTGCATGTGCCCTTATATACTTTGTGTATGTGCATTAGCCTTTGGATTAGCTTAAGTTAGGTTTGGTAATGTTAGGTTTGGTGAGGTTAGGTATGTGAACTTGTAGTTTACTCTTTTCGGAAAATGTAAAATGTAAAATCTAAAATCAAAAAATCTTAAATTTAAAATGTAAAATCTAAAAAAAACTAAAATCTACAATACAAAAAAATCAATAATGTAAAATGTAAAATCTGAAATATGTAAAATCAAAAATCTAAAATGTTAAATTGTAAAATGTTAAAATGTAAAATCTAAATTAAACGTTTAAATTATACGCCAAATCAATACATAAACAAATATATATTTTATATATTAGTACATGTTTCGACCCACAGTGGGGTCATCCTCAGCCTAGAAAGAAAATCAATTAAGAATTGGAAAACTAAAATGGCATATGCGCCTTAAATCTAAATTAAAATGAAAATTAAAGATAATAATTGATAAAATATAGTAATAAAAATGGATATCCTTACCAAGTAGTATTAATTAAATAAATATAAGATTGGTCTTTTAACAATAATTTTAAAAAAGTAGTTAGAAATAAGAACTATTAGACGGTGAGTGTAAGAATGTTAAGCTTTAAATTTTTTATCAAAATATACACAAAATAATTTAGAAAATCAATAAAATAATTCAGCTCGGCCCTTGAGTTAAATAACTTGAATCCTCTTCAATACGGAGACTATTAACGATTTTAAAAGGTGCCAACCAGTATTATGATGACATGAAATAACCTCGTTGTATGGGATGTAGAAATTGGGAAATTCGTACAAGAATTTGAGTTGAAATGCCCAATATGGATATGTGGCAATTCAAATAAATGTCCAAAACGTTGAGAAGAGAAACCGGGATTCTTGAGATGGAATTGCGGTATCAGAAGTTCCACTTTAAAATTTGCCAGTGTTAGGTTATGTATATGCTGATTTAATGCAACCGTCGTGTTGAAAATTCTCCCGTATGGTGGAACTTCTGATACCGCAATTCCATCTCAAGAATCCCGGTTTCTCTTCTCAACGTTTTGGACATTTATTTGAATTGCCACATATCCATATTGGGCATTTCAACTCAAATTCTTGTACGAATTTCCCAATTTCTACATCCCATACAACGAGGTTATTTCATGTCATCATAATACTGGTTGGCACCTTTTAAAATCGTTAATATTCTCCGTATTGAAGAGGATTCAAGATATTTAACTCAAGGGCCGAGCTGAATTATTTTATTGATTTTCTAAATTATTTTGTGTATATTTTGATAAAAAAAATTAAAGCTTAACATTCTTACACTCACCGTCTAATAGTTCTTATTTCTAACTACTTTTTTAAAATTATTGTTAAAAGACCAATCTTATATTTATTTAATTAATACTACTTTGTAAGGATATCCATTTTTATTACTATATTTTATCAATTATTATCTTTAATTTTCATTTTAATTTAGATTTAAGGCGCATATGCCATTTTAGTTTTCCAATTCTTAATTGATTTTCTTTCTAGGCTGAGGATGACCCCACTGTGGGTCGAAACATGTACTAATATATAAAATATATATTTGTTTATGTATTGATTTGGCGTATAATTTAAACGTTTAATTCTAACATCAATACGGATATTTAAAACATTTGTTTCCAATGGCAAATGTATTTGCATTCTATGTAAAATCTAAAATCTTTAAATGAGGTTTCTGTGGGTTAGGTTAGGTTATAACTAAGTTTATTATTTGTGCTCTCCCATTTGCTCTTATTTTTTGCTCCCCACTATTTTGCTCCCCACCTTTTTGCTCTCACTTTTTGCTCTCACTTTTTTGCGCCCACTTTTTGCTCCCACTTTTTTGCTCCCAATTTTTGCTCTCACTTTTTTGCTCCCACTTTTTTGCTCTCACTTTTTGCTCTCACCTTTTTGCTCCCACTTTTTTGCCCCCACTTTTTGCTCCCACCTTTTTGCTCCCACTTTTTTGCCCCCACTTTTTGCTCCCACCATTTTGCTCCCACTTTTTGATTCCACTTTTTGATTCCACTTTTTTGCTCTCACTTTTTGCTCCCACTTTTTTGCTCCCACTTTTTCTCACACTTTTTGCTCTTACTTTTTGCTCCCATATTTGCTCTCACTTTGATGTTAGGTTATGTTAAGTTAGGTTAGGTGAAGTTAGGTTAGGTTAGGTGTGGTTAGGTTATAACTAAGTTTATTATTTGTGCTCTCACATTTGCTCTCACTTTTTTGCTCACACATTTTGGTATCCCTTTTTTTTTCTCGCACTTTTAAGTTAGGTTAGGTTAGATTAGGTTATAACTTAGTTTATTATGTGTGCTCTCAAATTTGCTCTCATATTTGCTCTGACTTTGAAGTTAGGTTAGGTTTGGTTAGGTTAAGTTCGGTTAGGTTAGGTTAGGTTAGGTTATAACTTAGTTTTTTATGTGTGCTCTCACATTTGCTCTCATATTTGCTCTGACTTTGAAGTTAGGTTAGGTTAGGTTAGGTGAAGTTCGGTTAGGCAGAATCGTTGAGGTATGAATTAAAAGGCAGCTCCTGTCAGTTTTGCCTCACAAGGCTGAGTGTACCCCTTTCCAGTCCTGAGATCAGAAATTAAATTTCTTGGCAGAGCCGGGATTCGAACCTCAGGAATGACCGCCAAGAATGCTTGCCACTACACCAAGAGGTGGACAATATAAGGCTGGTCTTGATTGTACACGATCAATCAATAATTACCTAATAATAATAATAATAATAATAAATATTCCATTTAGCAACTACACGGCCGACCTCTCTCTGTGACGTCATGCACGGTCTCAGGCGTGTCGGCCATCTTGCCCATTAGCCACTGCGCCAGCTCTGACTGACCCCTCCATTATAATAGCATAGGGCTGGTGCGCGCGGCGGCCATCTTGCCCATTAGCCTCTGCGCCAGGATCGGCTTATATTACCTACTCTTATATACGTCAGTCCTACCAACATGATTCTAAGCCTGCTGATAGGTCCAACTTTAAATACACGTAACTTATATACTATCATTTCGATTTCAACCAAATTTCGTGTGTGCTATGTGTACCATAACAGATAATTATGACTATACCGATTCTTAAGAGTAACCATGGCTGCCAACTGTTAATAAATGCTGTCTCTATATTTGTTACCCTAATATCAATATATCAGAAAGTATGCAAGCCAATAGCTCTAAATTTTGCACACGTATAGTACCTGGCATTCTAGATTAATTTGGAGTAACTAATATACGTCAGTACAGGTACTGCCAACATGATTCTAAGCCTGCTGATAGGTCCAATTTTAAAATGCATGTTGTAACCTAACAATTGTAGGTTAAGTTACAGAGACTCTTTTAGGTATTTTAGTTTGTTTTATTTTATCTTGTTGCCAGTCATGGCCACGGGTTGGTAGGCCGCTATTGAAAATCTTGAGTTTTGCCTTGAGATTCTTTGCTGGTGGGTGGCCAAGTGGTGTGACTAGGTGGCCTTGGCTGATAGCATGAAGGTATTCCTTGACTTGGTTTTGGTTGCCATGGTGATGAGTTGTTGATAGGTAAGAGTTTTGTGTCAAGATGGAGGACAGTTGGTGAATTATATTTGTGTATGAAACATAGTTTTTTGTTTGTTTGTTTGTTTTGATATATCAAAGATTGAATAACTCTGAGTTTTGATATGTGGAGTATGGACATGGGTTGTTTGCAGTGGAATTTGAGGCAAGACGGGAGCTGAAGTTTTTTTTTAGAAAATGTAATGTGAAATGGTGACAATGTTGATTGGGTGTATGATGCCAAGGCATTGGTACTGGAAGCTTGCCTATATTAAATAAATGGTGTGTATTTTGTAATGTTGGTGTCCTAGTCTTTGTGTACATTCGAGCAAGAATATTGCCCCACAACCTGAGGTGGCTAGATTTTATAATGATTACAATGTCGCCCAACGTAGGGGATGAAAGAAAATAGCTTGGAAGTTGTTATTAATTTTTGAATGGCGCCCAACGTGTAAGCAAGAAGAAAGTGAATCACACAAAGACAGGAGTGGGGATGGCCGAAGGTGGTAGATATAAGGAACTTTCAATGATGGCCATGTTGGAGACGCTTCTGGTTCGATATGAGAGGAGAAATAAGATGGAGGAGAGGATTACAAGCCAGATGAATAGCATGGGAGAGAGGATGAACAGCCGGATGGATGGTATGGAGGAGAGGATGACCAGCCGGATGGATGGTATGGAGTCGAGAATATCTGAGAAGCTTGACAAGGTCTAAGAGCAGGTGGCTAGCATATGTGTTGTTGAAGAGAAAGTTGAAGTGGTGGAATTTGTGAGTGTGTCTGTGAAGGAGGAGAATAAATGTGAAGTACGTGATGCTAGAGGGCGTGAACAAGTGGAAAAGATAAGGTCTAGCAAGCTTGGTGAGATCCTTGATGAGGTCAGTGAGCATTTGTCTGAGAAGCTTGACAAGGTCAAAGAGCAGGTGATTAGCATATGCATTGTAGATGAGAAAGTTGAAATAGTAGAATCTGTGAGTGTGTCTGTAGAGGAAGAGGAGAAGATCTATGAAGTACTTGATGCTAGGGGGCGTATGAAAAATAATCAAGAAGTGAAAAAGATAAGACGATGTTGTAGAGGTATATATCGGAGAGACCATAGTAGGCGAAGAAGAGAGAGCAATTGCGGGGGTAGACACAGAGGTCGCCACCGACGTAACAGAAGAGTATGTCAAATGGAGGAGGGGAATAAAACAGAAAACAAGGAGGAAGATGAGATAGAAAATAACGTGAAGAAGCGTAGGAGGAGAAAGATGAGGATACGCAGGAGAAGTTGGAGGAAGAAATGGACCAGATGGAAGGCAAAGAGAAGGAGTAAGAAGAGGAAGAGGTGTCAGGCAGATCGAGATAAGAGACCGAAGGATCAGAAGAAGAAAAAGGTGAAGATAAAAGGGATTAAGGCAAAGAGAAAAGAAAAGAAGAGAAGAAAGGAATTGCTACGCATGATAAGGCAGATGAGGAAAAAGAAGGGAAAAGAGAGAATGAAGGCGAAAGGCAAGTGGCTGACGCACAAGCAGAAGACAGACCGTGCGCGTGCTCAGGCTCGCATGACCCATGGAATGGAACTGCCTGCGGCGGACGACCGTAAGTTTCCTCGACCCGGCACCAGGATACGGCGCAACAAGACCAAGCAGCAGCAAGAAGAACAGAAGGTGGAGGTGGAGATTGCGGACCAGGTCCCCCTGCCGTCTGAGGGCAGCCTGGAACACAAGGAGGAGAAGGAGGCAGCCAAGAAGACTGAAGGAACAGGCGAGACACAGTCGGAAGACAGTGAAGCTGATGAGGAAGACCGAAAGCATAAGGGAAAGAAGAAGAAAGGGAAAAACTTAATGATGATGATGAAGATGTTTATGAAAACGGCACAGACTGGTATGATGAAGATTCTGCCGTTCCTTCTGACTATGATGTTGTTGTCGGATTTTTCCGGTGGAGCGGGAGTGTCTGACGGACTCGATGAGATGGCTTCGGCTGCTATATTGGAGGAGAAAGTATTTATGCTGGTGATTCTGGTGAACTTTGAATGGTTGTTTCTGCAATGATTGTGTCAATGGTTTTTCTGACTTTGATGCGTGATTTGTTTCTCTGAATGTGATTTTGTTTTTGTTAGTGTTTGCTTCATGTATTTCATTTATGTTTTGTTTTGAGGGTTGAGAGTGAATTTCTAACCTTCAATTAGAAATTCTCTCTCAAAGGGGGCGTCTGTAACCTAACAATTGTAGGTTAAGTTACAGAGACTCTTAAGTATTTTAGTTTGTTTTATTTTATCTTGTTGCCAGTCATGGCCACGGTTGGTAGGCCGCTATTGAAAATCTTGAGATTTGCCTTGAGTTCTTTGCTGGTGGGTGGCCAAGTGGTGTGACTAGGTGGCCTTGGCTGATAGCATGAAGGTATTCCTTGACTTGGTTTTGGTTGCCATGGTGATGAGTTGTTGATAGGTAAGAGTTTTGTGTCAAGATGGAGGACAGTTGGTGAATTATATTTGTGTATGAAACATAGTTTTTGTTTGTTTGTTTGTTTGTTTGTTTGTTTTGATATATCAAATATTGAATAACTCTGAGTTTTGATATGTGGCGTATGGACATGGGTTGTTTGCAGTGGAATTTGAGGCAAGACGGGAGCTGAAGTTTTTTTTAGAAAATGTAATGTGAAATGGTGACAGTGTTGATTGGGTGAATGATGCCAAGGCATAGGTACTGGAAGCTTGCCTATATTAAATAAATGGTGTGTATTTTGTAATGTTGGTGTCCTAGTCTTTGTGTGCATTCAAGCAAGAATATTGCCCCACAACCTGAGGTGGCTAGATTTTATAATGATTACAATGTCGCCCAACGTAGGGGCTGAAAGAAAATAGCTTGGAGTTGTTATTAATTATTACAATGTAACTTCTATACTGACTAATGGATTTCATTCAAAATTGACACAACAATAGATCATATTATTTCAGATTATATCTGACCAATACATGTATGTCAATGTTGCCAACATGATTTTACGCGCGCTGTTAGATCCAGTGTTTAACTGCAAGCAACGTCCATGCTATCAATTGGACTTCAACCAAATTTTGTATTCTGTACCTTAATAAATGGAACTAAGAATATATTCAGTCACCAGGAATGCCAACTGTAGTGGTCTATTACGCTACATTATGCCTGGTATACAGTATTTCGAAATAATTAGAAATTTCGATATTACCAATTTTTTTTTTTTTTTACTGAGCATATATTTATTTATTTATTTATTTGCCTAGAAAAAGATTCCCGAGAGCAGAGCTCTGTCGTGGGGAACAGTACATAGTTCATTACATAGATGACGGACTAACTATACATATGCTAAATTATAATACATTTAGAGTACAGTATTCAAATAAGCAATAGAAGTGTATTCAAAGCGACGCTTTTGACACAATACATGACCAAGGAAAAAGCGGTACAATATAAATGGAGAAATGAGACTATAAGCTAATGAGCATGCTTTGAAGTTATGAGTCAATTAGTGTTGATAAACATAAAAGATAAAGATTGGAAGAATGTGGTATCACAAGAGTAAGTTATTATACATTTAGAGTAAATTATTATACATAAATTATTATACATTCAGAGTCAGCAAATAGTACTTTTTCAACTTTACACGAAATGGCCCAATTTGAGAGATTCTTGCTAGATCAAGTGGTACCAGGTTATACACTGAGATGAGCGAGTGCTGCAATGCATTGACTCCAAATTTAGTTGTTCTATTGCTGACTACATGTAACTTATTTTTTTGTCTAGTGCAGTGCATGTGAATTTCATTAACGAAAGAGAATGTAGTGTTTGTGGTCATGAGACTATGCAATATTTTATAAATAATTAAAGTAGAGTTGAAAGATACAAGCAGTTTCAACGGCAATATATTAGTTTCAGTGTACATTCTACAGCGAGGGTATAAACGATGGAATCCATACATTGATCTTAGAGCCCTGTTTTGTAGAACCTCCAGATTATTCAAATTAGTTTGTGAGGCTCTTCCCCAGATGAAACATAGGTATGAGAGCCGAGACTGAATCATTGCGAAGTATATTACACGTAGTGTCTGAGTTGTTACATAAAACTTGATTTTAGCAAAGATTCCAACTAAAGCCGAGATTTTATTATTTAGATTCGTTATATGTGATGCCCAAGAAAGAGTATTGTCTATTGTCAAGCCAAGGTATTTAACCTCCTTCACCCACTTAAGTCTGGTAGTACCAAAAGAGATATTTGTTGTTGCATTTAAATCATATTCACATTTATGGAACATCATGCAGACAGTTTTTGAGTAATTAGGTGTTAACAGATTCATTCTTAGCCATTCCTCCAAGACATAACAGTCATGCTGGATATCAGATATAATCTCCTTGTCAGATTTAGAGAAGTAAAACAACGAAATATCGTCAGCTAAGAGAGATAATCTACCCTTAAAAGGGCATAAGGTTATGTCATTTATGTATATGAGGAATAGAATCGGCCCTAGAATAGATCCCTGGGGCACACCATATGATACCCTTTGCAAGTTACTTCTATTAGTGCCCATTTTTACAAATTGTTGCCTGTTTGCCAAGTAATGTTTAAACCACAACAATGCAACACCTCTCACACCCGCCTTCTCCAGTTTATATACAAGCAGTGGATGACTCACAGTATCAAAGGCCTTTTTTAAATCAATAAAGAATCCAGCAGATTTATTCCCTTTATCTATATTGTTTTGTAATTCGATTATGATATCGACAATAGCAGAATTAACCCCAGCCTTCTCGCGAAATCCATACTGAAATTCAGAAAAATAATGGCATTTCTCTAGATACCTCAAAAGCCTTGTTTTCATAATTATTTCTAAGATTTTTGATAATTCAGATGGTACTGAAATGGGCCTATAATTACCAGGATCTGACCTGTCATTCTGTTTATATATGGGTACAACACGAGCAATTTTAAGGGGATCTGGGACGATACCATTGACTAGTGAGCAGTTGACAAATTTTGAGATGGGTCCTGAGAGGGCACGGTTGCAAGTCTTAAGTAGTTTACTAGTTATGCCATCATAGGAGGTGTTGGTTATCTTAAGATTGTTAATGATATCAGATACTTCTTGTGGGGAGCAAGGTTCTATGAAGAATGAATTAGAACCTTCAATGATTGTTGCTGTTCTCTCCGGTAATGGAATAATGTTAGAAGATAATGTGGCAGGAACTGACACAAAATATTCATTCAGAATATTGCAGATCTCAATTTTGTCTTCTATGCACCTATTATTTACATTTATACTTTTAATATCACATGTTGTATTTGAGGGTTTATTTAAAACTTCATTGATAATTTGCCAAGTACGTTTTGAATTGTGTATGTTACTTTGAAATTTATTATCATAATATGTCTTTTTGAGTGATCTTCTCAATGCTGTTATTCTATTACAGTAAACCCTGTACTCTTCTTTTATTATTGTATTATGGGGGAACTTTTTTAATTTGTTGTAACTATGTGATTTTTGCTTACACAATGCAACAAGTTCTGGTGTGCACCAGGGATTCAGGGGATAGTTAATATCCCTACGCTGAGCAGTTCTAACTGTACTTGCACAGACTAGACCATCTTGGATAAATGTAGTTAAGGCTGTGTATGATGCATTAACATCATCCTCTACTAAATCAAAAGAATGGCTTTCATAATAGTTTAGGGCAAGTGTATAATCAATATGTGAGTATTTGTAAGTTTTTGGTACATTTGGATTATTGGTTGCTGTTTTCGAGGAGTCTAAAGAGAAAAGCAATGTGTTATGATCACTGATATCATCAATAATATTATCTACTCTCCAATTACTTATTTTTATGCAGCAATGGAAATGATCAATCAGTGAGCTATTATGACTTATTCTGGTGGGATATACAGTGTTGCAGGAGATAAGACCATAGCTATTCATGAAACATTTATAATTATTAGTCAAGTCATCATGACGGAGAGTATTTATATTAAAGTCACCAGCAACAATTACATTCCTGTGTTTTATGTTATCAAGAATCATTTCTAAGTCTGCACTTGTATGATACCAGTTAGACACAAGGGGATTATAAACAGCCACAATGATGTAGCTCAGCCCTGACCTAGAAATCTCTAATGCTAGGATATTATGATCTTTCTGTATATTATATATCAGTTTGCATTGCCAACAGTTACTTTTTGCATAGATGGCAATTCCACCACCTCCATCTTTTGAGGTAGAATTTCTAAATGAATGAAAAGCCTCATAACCTGAAATATTATAGAAGATACATTCACCATTGTCTGCAGACAGCCACGTCTCAGAAATGACAACAAAATCTACATTCTGAATAGCATCCAGTCGATCAGCAATCATCTCTAATTTCCCATTTCGTAAGCTTCTAGCATTAAGGTACATTATCCTCAAAGATGGGATAGAACTTAGTGAGGAAATGAATTTACCACACTCGAAATATGATCTCCATTGTAGTTCACTCATAATTTACTGATAAGTCTGCTATATGGATTGTACATTATCATTCTATGATCGTGATCCAACGATCGCAAGTAGTTTGTCAATGTCCTGCTCCGTCTTAATAGTAAACACCTCTGAGGAATTGGCTGAAATTTTTGCCAGAATCCTGCCTTGCCGGACAAATACCCTTTCTAGTCCCATATTTCTTGCTTCGCGAGCTTTCTTAAACAGGGTCTCGTTGTACGGGGTCAAATGTTCATTCAGGTAGATATTAACCTGAGGGCCACGAAATCCTAGCAGACAAGTGCTCAATTTCTTGAGGCGTCTAGCAGCTACTAGAAGAGCATCCTTCCTGGTTCTCTGAACAAAACGCACAACGATGGGCTTTGGAGAGTTTTTATTGTAGGATGACACCCTATGAATGGTGTCAATGTTCTGTTCCTGAATAGGCACATCCAGAATATTGCCTATCTTCACCATGATATTCACAAGGTTTTCATCTTGCGTGAAAGGAACACCTGTAATCTTTAGATTGTTCGCTCTCGAGTACTGTTTCAATTCCTCAACATCAGTTTTGAGGCTTGATACATCTTCCCGGAGCTTTACACTAGATCCCTTAACACTCTGAACCTCAGCAGTAACGGATTTAATTTCCGTTTGCATCCTAATTTCGACATTATTCTAGATAGATCCATATAGATTAATCATAGTCATGAATCTTAAATTTTAAGAAAAGTAGGCTCTTTAGTTCGTCACGGAACTTCTTGTTTGAATATAAATACATATTATGTCTGCAACATTAAAGAAGTTTTCTATCTTAACATTTGTGAGTTGATTATCAGAAACTTCAATTTATGAAATAACTGGTGACAATGACCAATCGAATATCAACATTCTCGGAATTCCAGGGGCCGGTGGGGGGGGGGGGGGGGCATGGCCCCACCTTGCCCCTCCCTGCAGGCACCCATACTTGAATTAAAACAGACACACACACTAATACAGTCATCACAATTAACACCGGTTATCAGACAGATTCTACACACACCCAAAGTACTCGGGGCTACATGACCGCATTGTCGCAGCCCCTAAACCGAGGAACCAACCAACCATCAGTGGCAGCAATAAAATCTTAACTTTTCACGTTCCAAACTCAAAAATATCGGCTTCGGTGTCGTAGTCGGTAGCATGCTGAGCTTCTATGCCCAAGATAACGGGTTCAAACCCGGCCGAAGCCGTCGGATTTCTTAAGAGCGTTAAAAATCCCTCAGTATGCCTTCCTTCGGAGGGGAAGTAAAGCCGGCGGTCCCATGTCATAGATTTATGGCATGTTAAAGAACCTTCCACTAATTGCACCTGTGTGAAGCTAAATTGGATAGGTTAAGAATGTAAACAACGCTCTTAGGTTTCTAGGTTCGTTGCTAAGAGCCGACTGCGGTGGCGTCTAGTAGCTAAGTTCTGAACTTGGCCTAGTAGTCGTTGACGGTAGCGCTTGGCGGCAAAAGTAGGAACTATTTGAAAAATTCTAAGTTGCAGTACTTAAATAAAAAAAAACAGATAACACACACTAATACAGTCATCACAATTAATACCGGTTATCAGACAGATTCTACACACACCCAAAGTACACGGGGCTATATGACCGCGTTGTCGCAGCCCCTAAACTTAAGAACCAACCAACCAAACTCAACAATCATCTAAACTTCATATTTTACGACCAAGCGCCATGGTAACGATATTCAAACGGTTAAACCGCGTTAAAAGCCTTAGGCTTCCATTACATACAATCAACACAAATAACATTACACCAAGTAAACAAGTTTCCAAACCTATCGTAATTCTTTTTAAAGAAACGTTTCCCCAATCGTGACCCGAGATCTAAAGATCTCCACATCACGACCACTTTAGGTTTCCAAGTTAGTATGATATTTTGTCGGTAATGCGCATCGAACTTCGTGGTATACTCAGATATTTTCAAACGACGGAAAATAATTAAACTAGTCGAGATTTCACACAACTATTTAGAACCTTCCCCGGCCTAAGCCGGGTGGTTAGCGACAGACTTCTTCTTCTTCATGTTGCTTAACAATCGATCTTCCTTTTCTTGTCTCCATTCTTGCAATATCAACTTCCGCCAATGCTTCGGTAGAGTGCCGCGTGCCAACATGACATTGAGAAACTTCTCTCTTCTCACGGGCTGACAGACAAGCGATCCACGGACATGTTTCGGGGTTTACCTATTTTACTATGATGACGGCTGTAGTTTGCCTTAGATGTGTTAAGTCCGGGCTTTCAACATCGAAAGATCCGAATAGAAAATATCATAGATAATAAGGCATTAGAAAGGCACATGCCAAACATATCATGTTCCAAGTAGAACTCAGAAGTATGTAAACTGGACAGAAAAGATGGTGTATCAAATTTCTAATTGAGGGGCCATTGAAGCACGAACGACCTCGAGTATATATATATATAGAGATGTGTAGAATTAGGTGACAAACCTAATTTGGTTTGTTCCAATGGGATTTTAGAAGATAGTTTTTATATGGGCGGAGGAGTTGAATGTCAGATGATGAATTGCATGTGACTGTAACTGTCACAAATTTATTGCCAGTATACACAAAATTTGTGACTTCTTTTCCAAAGCACAAAGTATGTCTGCCTGTTTGTCTGCCTGTTATGTAAACAAATCTACACCGTTTCACCGATCTGAATCAAAATTTGTATACTTACCCTTTGAAACCCTGCGGGTAACACTGTCCACTTAAAATTTCGGACAGACCACCCCATTCCCTGCATTTAGGCCCTTTGGCACAAATCCACACCGTTCACCGATATGAACCAAAAATTGTATACTTACCGTTTGGTACCCTGCGAGTAATACTGTCTGCTTGAAATTGCGGACAGACCACTCCATTCCCTGCATTTAGGCCCTTTGGCCCAAATCTACACCGTTTCACCGATCTGAACCAAAATTTGTATATTTACCATTTGGAACAATGCGACTAACACTGTCTGCTTGAAATGGCGGAGAGACCACTCCATCCCCTGCATTTAGGCCGTTTGGCACAAATCTACACCGTTGCACCGATCTGACCCAAAATTTACATACTTACCCTTTGGAACCCGACAAGTAACACTGTTCACTTTACATTTTGGACAGACCACACTATTCCTTGTATTTAGGCCCTTTGGCACAAAACTACACCGTTTCACCTATATGAACCAAATTTTACATAATTACCCTTTGGAACTCGACGAGTAACACTGTCCACTTAAAATTTCGGACAGACCACTCCAAACCCCGCATTTAGGCCCTTTGGCACAAATCTATATCGTTTCACCGATCGGAGACAAAATTTGTATACTTACCCTTTGGAACACTGCGACTAACACTGTCTGCTTGAAATTGCGGAGAGACCACTCCATCCCCTGCATTTAGGCCGTTTGGCACAAATCTACACCGTTGCACCGATCTGACCCAAATTTTACATACTTACCCTTTGGAACTCGACGAGTAACACTGTCCACTTGAAATTTCGGACAGACCACTCCAATCCCCGCATTTAAGCCCTTTGGCATAAATGTATATCGTTTCACCGATCTGAAACAAAATTTGTATACTTACCCTTTGGAACCCGATGAGTAACACTGTCCACTTGAAATTCTGGGCAGACCACTCCATTCCATGCATTTAGGCCCTTTGGCACATATCTGCATCGTTTCACCGATCTGAACCTAAATTTGTATACTTACCCTTCGGAACCCGGCGGGTAACACTGTGTGCTTGAAATTTCAGACAGAGCACTCCATACTCCGTATTTAGGCCCTTTGGCACAAATCTACATCTTTTCACCAATCTGAACAATAATGTGTATATTTACTCTTTGGAACCCAACGAGTATCACTGTCCACTTTAAATTCGGACAGACCACTCCATTCCCTCTCTTTAGGCCCTTTAGGACAAATCTACACCGTTTCACTGATCTAAACCAAATTGTTTATACTTACCCTTTGGAACCCGACGAGTAGCACTGTCGACATTAAATTTCGGACAGACCAATCTATTCCTTCATTTAGGCCCTTTAGCACAAATATACAAGGTTTCGCCTATCTGAACAAAATTTTACGTACTTACACTTTGGAACCCAACGAGTAGCACTGACGACATTAAATTTCGGACAGACCAATCTACTCCCTGCATTTAGGCCCTTTAACACAAATCTACACCGTTTCACCGATCTGAACCAAATTTTAAATACTTACCTTTTGAATCCCCACTAGTAACACTGTCTGCTTGAAATTTTAGACGGACCACTCCATTCCCCGCATTTAAGTCCTTTGGCACAAATCTACACTGTTTCACCGACCTGAACCAAATTTTACATACCGTACTTACCCTTTGGAACCCGACGAGTAACACTCTCTACATGGAATTTCGGACAGACAACTCTATTCCCTTCATATAGGCCCCTTAGGACAAATTTACACCGTTTCACCTAATTGCACCAAATTTTACGTACTTACCCTTTGAAACTCTGCTGGTAACACTGTCCACTTGATGTTTTGGACAACCCTCTCCATTCCTTATATTTAGAATAACAGACGAATGGAAATTAAAAACCACGTTTTAAGGCGCTGGAACTATTCATGTCCGTAGTAGTGTAACTGTAAGTATATTTTAATAAGTCTATTGTTGGCTGGCAATGCGGGCTGCAACACCTCACCCCTACCAGTGCTCTGGCGCAGAATTGTGAAAATAGTCACATCTTGCGCTGCTTATAAATGGTAGTCACGGGGACTTAAAAGTGCAAAGAGATTTCTTAGGCCCTTAAAACAGATATCATCTTAAAAATATTATGCCTCTGTATAAGTGCCATGGTGCTGGTGCAGGACATTGAGGTTATCAGCTGCAATAATCGTTGGTGATTTCAAATTTACTTTCATACATTCCGAACGTTATCGTTGAGCGCTATGTGGTGATAAATTACACTATTGCTACCTCAGGAGCTCGGGACAGCCGAAGTTTTCCAAAGTGCTCCGCATATTTTCCTACGGCTCTATGCGACAAAAGACGACACTATTGGTGTCTACTTTTCTAACAGCCAATGAGATATAGGCCCTAGGCAGTGTCTTTTAGTTCACTGGCTCCTATTTCTAATCATATTTTTCAATTCGATTGTAAATTACATGTGTCCGTACTGTAGTTAGTAAATAGCCGTTTCCATATTCATTATTATCATTATCATTACGGAAAAAATGACCTGAATGCTACGTCAATTATACTGTAGACTACTACTTATCACCCCTAATACCACCACCACAAAAAGTTATATATTTCTTTTTCTGTTAGATTTAATATAATTTGCCAGTTCTGTAGTAGTAATCATTATCATCGATAAAACAAATAAATCCACCGGGCGAAGCCGGGCTCTACTGCTAGTATTAAATAAAATCAAGTTTTATGGACACTTGGTGAGGAAGAACAGTACCAGATTGACGAGGAGGTTTTTGAATTTTTCAGGAATTGGAAGACGGAAACGAAATGGTTTCGGGAAGTGAGATTTTACTTGGATCGGATGGGTGTGAAAGAAGACATAATGGACAAAGAGAGATTTAGACGACTAGTTAAGGAATTACAAGGTTTCCAGGAGACAGGGGAGTTGTCAGCGAGGAAAGGAAGAGCTTACACGGAGGTACAGAAGAATGAAATGGGAAAGAGGATGAGGAGATATTGATGAGTAAGGTTCGGATGTTAAGGTAAAGTCATATTAGCCTACTTTCGATTTTTGCAAAAAATGAAAGTAGACTTATGAGATCAACACAGGGCGAAAAAAAGTGTGTCTGTCTATGTGTGTGTGTATGTGTATGTGTGTGTGTGTGTGTGTGTGTGTGTGTGTGTGAGTGTGTGTGTGTGTGTGTGTGAGTGTGTGAGTGAGTCTCTGTGTGTGTGAGTGTGTGTACTCTGAATGTTTGTCCCCCCCCCCCCCCTATCAATTCGAACACGGTGAACGCGAATTGAACGAAATTTGGTACAATGGTAGCACCAGCAAAGGACACCTCAGTGTCATGTTTTATATCGCCGCCATCTTGACGGAAACGTAATGGCGGCCACACAAATGTTCAAAGCTTAAATCAAATTACGACTAACCTAATCATCCGATCTCTACCAAATTTTGCAGCAACATACCTTTATGAAGGGAGCATCCTTTGACCAATCTAATAGGTCATTAGCCTAATAGTTTGCGGATGGTGGCCATCTTTGTGTCAAAATCGATTCCCCCTATTAATTCGAACACGGTGAAACTGAATGGAACGAAATTTGGTACAGAGGTAGCACTAACTAAGGGCACCTCAGTGTCATGTTTTATATCTCCGCCATATTGACGGAAACGTAATGGCGGCCACACAAATGTTGAAAGCTTAAATCAAATTACGATTAACCTAATCATCCGATCTCTACCAAATTGTGCAACAACATACCTTTGTGGAGGAAGCATCCTTTGACCAAATTAATAGGTCATTAGTCTAATAGTTTGCGGATGACGGCCATCTTTGTGTCAAAATCGATTCCCCCTATTAATTCAAACACGGTGAAACCGAATGGAACGAAATTTGGTACAGAGGTAGTACTAGCAAAGGGCACCTCAGTGTCATGTTTTATATCGCCGCCATCTTGACGGAAACGTTATGGCGGCCACACTAATGTTCAAAGCTTAAATCAAATTACGACTAACATAATCATCCGATCTCTACCAAATTTTGCAACAACATACCTTTATGAAGGGAGCATCCTTTGACCAATCTAATAGGTCATTAGCCTAATAGTTTGCGGATGGCGGCCATCTTTGTGTCAAAATCGATTCCCCCCTATTAATTCGAACACGGTGAAACTGAATGGAACGGAATTTGGTACAGAGGTAGCACTAACAAAGGGCACCTCAGTGTCATGTTTTATATCTCCGCCATATTGACGGAAACGTAATGGCGGCCACACAAATATTGAAAGCATAAATCAAATTACGATTAACCTAATCATCCGATCTCTACCAAATTTTGCAACAACATACCTTTATGGAGGGAGCATCCTTTGACCAAACTAATAGGTCATTAGAAAAATATTTTGCGGATGGCGGCCATCTTTGTGTGCAAATCGATCCACCCTATCAATTCGAACACGGTGAAACCGAATGGAACGAAATTTGGTACAGAGGTGGCACTAGCAAAGGGCACCTCAGTGTCATGTTTTATATCGCCGCCATCTTGACGGAAACGTAATCGCCGCCACCCAAATGTTAAAAGCTAAAATGTAATTACGACCAACCAAATAATCTAGCCTCTACCAAATTTTGCAACAACATATCTGTGTGTGGGAAGTGGTGGAGTTTGCCCCAGAAAACTCCAACTCATAATAGGGAGAACAGCAACAAGCATTCGCTTGGATTCAATATCATTAGGGTGAAACAATAAGACTGAATTATGCGTTAATGTAAGGGGCTGAAGTATTTCACAATTAAACATACTAGGTAACAAATATGCAATTTATTAATATACTGTTTAAGTAAACAAAACATCAATTAATAACCACTGAAGAAAATACTTGAGCTTCTTATTAAAAAGTTCATGGCAAAGATCAACTTTGTCTTCTTAAAATAGAAGAGGCCATATGAATGTTCTATAAATGAGTTCTAAGAAACTTACCTTATCTTGGGCGACACTTTAGTGTAGGGTTTGTCCGGAGTGAATCATCCCTCAAGCGAAGAAATGTATACAAACACAGTCACGTATGAACATTTGTCAGTCCCAGTAGGCAACCCACTCCACACATTTGAGAGGTATCACTGCTGTTGTTGTGCACTGGAGAGATTGGAGTATGTTTACAAACTTGGTTGGTCCTGGCTGACCACGGCGCGTAGCAACTACTGTTGACATTCCTTCCTTGTGCCTTTCCTCACTGCGAGATAGTGCACCATGAAGATTATTATTATTAGTCGTAGATGATGACTCTCACTGCGGTACTTGAAAAGTCTTGGCGAGAATATTTGAAGTTTATTGGTCTCAGAGTGGTGACCAAAAAGCAGATTGTCACATGTTGACAGTAGAATGATGGCCGTAGAGTAAGTCCGAAGAATAGCGGCCCAGAGTGGCCCGTAGAGTCGTGGCCGAAGAATGGATGAAGAGTGGCACGTCACCCAGAAGATGACTCGAGGTTTTATGGCGGCGAAAACCCGCCGAGGAAGGCAGCTGACCAAAAACACCGCTGCTATTGGTTGGCCAAGGAAATGACGTCACGAGCTCGTGGCGACAGCAGGCAAGCAGCAGACAGGCTCAGTGTAGTCGTTGTAGTGATGTGTTGCGGAAGCCTTAAACACTAGGTGAGTAACTATAATATCTATGAATTAGGTGATTAATAACAAGGTTATGCATATAGTTTAAGCAATTAATACATTTACAAAGAAACAATTACCATTCGGGGATCTCGGTAACAAGAAATAAATTTGAACGACAAATGGGCCAAGCTAAACATTGAAAGTATCACGAAAAGTGATCAGGAAGCATATTCTGACCAAACTGCAAGATCATCAGCCCAATAGTTTGCAGATGGTGGCCAAGTATGTGTGTAAATCGATTCCCCCTATCAATTCAAACACGGTGAAACCGAATGGTACGAAATTTGGTACAGAGGTAGCACTAGCAAAGGGCACCTCAGTGTCATGTTTTATATCGCCGCCATCTTGACGGAAACGGAATGACGGCCGCCCAAATGTTAAATCTTAAATCAAATTACGACCATCCTAATAATTTGATCTCTACCAGATTTTGCAACAACATGCCTTTTTGTGGAAAGCATCTTATGACTGAGTACAAGGTCATCAGCCCAATAGTTTGCAAATAGTGGCCATGTATGTGTGCAAATCCATTCCCCATATCAATTCAAACACGGTGAAACCGAATTGAATGAAATTGTTTACAGAGGTAGCTCTAGCAAATTCATATTCATGTTTAATATCCCTATAGCACGTTGTATTTCAACAAGCTACTACAACCAACATTCAATTATACTCCTTGAAAAGGACAAAGAGTTATAACAATACCCATGCATTTAGGAGAAAGTAGGCTATATGTTCTTTACTGAACATCTTGTTTTTTCCTGAGCTCATTCTACCCGAAATCTGAAAAATAAGTTTGAATGGCGGGTCCCTGACCACGTTTAAAGCAATTTGATGTTGCCTATAAATGCATATTTCGGCCATTTTTATTGTTCATATTTGGTCATATTTTAGTGATATAAGGTCATATTTGGTTATAATTTCATCATTTTTGTTTAAAATGAGGCGTCGTTAACAAGGTAGGCTACGTACTGTCTGCGTCGAGTTTTAAACACAGGATTTCTGAATAGTATAGTAGATATAGTTTTCTTTCTTTTCCAGGAAGAGGCAGATAACAGGTTTCGAAGATCAGATTCAAAGAAGGCGCTCCTCTACGGACGTCTTTTAGCACATCTTTCTGGAAAAGTTGGATTGGGACACTGTATGCATGAGGTCACGGAACATGACCATAGTGTGCTTCCGCCTTTCAACAGGATGTCACTCCAGGAGATATATTTAGCTCAGAAGCAATTAGCAAACAAGGAAATTGTTTTTATCCATAATGGTCCGTATTGAATTTAAATTCCACTAAATAACTTACTCTTATTTCCTTCTTTTCAATACTTGTAATATTATTAGTACTGTTTAGTACTGGTACATGTTTCGAACAATAATGCTGTTCTTCATCAGCCAGATATACACATTATAAACACTTATGGGCATAAAATACATTGCAAATACAAATAGTTCATTAAAAAAGTCACTTGTAAAATCAAAATATCAGATGTCCAATACACTGGAAAATTGTTTTGGCACTTAAGTGATACTCTACCTATCCCAAATTCATGTCATATTTCATAGTTTTTAGGTCATATTTTATAGTTTTTAGGTCATATTTAGCTAGTTTTTAGGGCATATTTGCTTGCATATTTTGTACTTCTTTAGGTCTTAAACTTTCGAACCCAAATGATGAGAGAGTGAAGACCAAACATAATGTAAGAACTGTCTAACGTGGTCCATATTTGGCCATAACGAATAAATATAGATAATATCAGAGGAATAATGCAGTAAATATAAATCTTCTTCCATTATGGCCTCACACCACCAGTTGTTTATATTAAGTATTGTGGTGTCATTGTTTTGATTATAAGAAATTATGTCAAAAACTTGAATTTCAGAAAAGTGTTTTGTAAAAAGAAAATGTAGGCTAAGTTTTATAACAAGTTTTCATAAATCGAACCTTGTGACTTTTATGGGGTGTAGAAGGGCAACACATGTGGTTATACGTTCTGACACCTAAAAGTTTAGAAATGAAGCACTGCCTGAGACATATACCTCTCAGAAACGTTTCGATGTTCTCAAAACTAATATAACTCCCAGGAGATACGTAGGAAACGGACGATCAAAACGTCATGATACAATGGCACCGTCACCTGGAAACAGCGCGGTGTACCATTTGAAAATAACTCTTGAATCTACAATTTTTAGTTACCTAATAACTTTGATTTTCCATCTGTAAAACGACAATCAAAGTTAATAAGGTGGTGATGGACAATGCCCAAGGAGGCTTTCAGCTGTTAAGTAGGCCAAGACAGCTGATAAGAAAGTTGCGAGAAATACTCTCGCATGTATTGGACACTTTAATTTTTTGTATCACATCTACTGTATATGGTTTGTATTAATTGCACATCGTAATAGCTGAATGCCTCTGTCATTAGTGCGACCGTGATAATCCAATTCTTGAAACTATAATGTACTTTCAGATGATAAAGTTACAAGAGCTATCAAGGTTAACGTATTCTCCTCCATGTTCAAATCTCCAGGGCCAAAGCAGGAGAACGCAGTTTTATTAAGTTGCCGTTAGATGGTGCACATGTTGCGTCAGAGCACTGCTATCACGATGGCAGTGGTCAGAGCATAGCCTTGCAATATTAGTTGAAAGATGACAGCGCGCTTGCAAACATGGCCAAGCGTGGAAGTACGTACCGTATCGTAATGTGATATGGTTTTGGCGTAGCGTAACAGGAGATGAATGCGACACGGGAGACGCAGCAAGCATCCCTGCCATGGAAACACCCTCACAGCAAGAAAGTTCCTTCCTTCCATCACCTCCCACGTTGCTTTGGGTCTACTATGGGTCGCCGGCCCTTTGCTCTTGCCTCCAAATACTAACAGTCGAGGTTTCCTTTCCTGTTCTTACGGGGCGTGGTGGCATAGCGGTCAAGCTGTTTGTCTCTCACCAAGGTGGATCGGGTTCGATTCCCGGTCAATGCATGTAGGATATTCAAAGTGAAATGCCATGTTCTGTGGTCCTTTTCCACGTAAAAAGGAGGTCCCGTGACTCATGATCGCTTGATTTAACGGCCACGTAAATCAACAACCATACTTGTTTGCCTATCCAGTCCCATTCTCCTTATGTGGCCAAACCAAGACAGTTGTTTATCTTCGATTATCCTCTCCACCGATGGCAAGTGAAACTCCTCTTGAATACGGCTGTCCCGCACTTTGTCCCACCGTGCTTTTTCCTACTCTTCCTGTTGTTCCGGCGAAGGGATGTGGTGACCCTATCGCCCCGTGGGAAACAACTGCAATCAACCACCTGAGTATTGGTGGGAAAACCATAACTGTTTGGGGTAGGAGCAAATGCCATCCTTACCGTGGGAAGATCATGACGGAAGGTTGGAGAGAAACTACCGCACGCTATCGCTGGGCTAATTATCCACACAGTGTCAGTGTATCCAATGATTTAGAGTCAAGAAGATAGTCAACTGCGTGTTCTGTTCTTTTCTGTCCACTGAGATTTAATTCTATATTTGCATACTATAGAAGTACGAAGCGCCGCGCCACTACACACGAGGCGACGTAAGACTATCAATATTTTATTTATGCCGTGCAGCTGCTCTGGGTGTTAAGTTGAACCATCGGCGGATTTCACGGTCGTTAATTATTGTAGGCAGGACCACGTGTCCAGGCGCCATTGTGCTGCCTCGCACAGCCAAAAGCAAACGTTCATTAGCTTTTTAGGCAAAAAAAATCCTAGAAACCAGCTGGAAGTGAGGGTGTAGGTACATTAATGAGACACTTGCTGCTATTTTATGAGTATCGTGTTACATTGACCAAACTGCAGTCGGGAGAAGGAGACGCGTCGCAGCTGACCGGCGGAGTGTACTGTACGTGCCTACCAGGGGTACACAAGTATTCAGGTCAGTGGCGTAGCCCCCTTGGAAATTTTACAAAAAATAAAAATATAAGTGATAATAAACATTATGAATATGGGAAAGATATGGATATTCTTGGATATTGAGAAAGCATATGACAGTATTAATAGAAACAAGGTATGGGAAGCAATGAGAGCAAAAGCAGTGAACAAGGAGACAGTGGCAAGTGTGAAAGCAATGTACGAGGGAAGCAAAAGCTGTGTAAAGGTGGGAAGGGAGAGAACGGAATGGTTTCAACTGGAGAGTGGTCTGAAACAAGGAAGTGCCCTCTCACCCCTGTTATTTATAGTGGTGATGGATGAAATCATACGAAAAGTGGTAAATAGCATTGGGGAAAGGAAAATGAAGGCAATGTTGTTTGCTGATGACCTTCTGGTATGGGGAGAGGATGAGGAAGAAGTACAAGAGCAATTAGATGAGTGGGGAGAAGGTAGTGTTATCATATGGGATGAAGTTCTCAGCACCAAAGAGTGAAGTAGTCATCACAATGAGGAGGAAGAACAGACTGGATATGGGCATAACACTTGGAGGACAGCAGTTGCAGAAAGTAGAATGCTTCAAGTACTTGGGAAGCATAATTGAAGAAAAGGGAGGCTATAGGATGGAAATAAATGAAAGGGGAAGGTGCGCAGATGGATTTTTCAAGAGTGTTAGGGGGATGATATGGAATAAAGATGTACCACAAAAATGTAAAGGAATCATCTACAAGACCTACTTTTTGCCAATTTTGACATATGGTTCAGAAACATTGGTGATGAAGGAAAGGGACAAGAAAAAAATACGAGCAGTGGAAATCAAGTTCCAGAGGAGTAGGGTAGGAGTAACAAGAATGGACAGAGTAGGAAATGAGAGAGTCAGAGAGATGGTGAGAGAGGAACTATTGCAAAATAGAATAGAGCGATCTAGGCTGCAATGGTATGGACATGTGAGGAGGATGCGAGAGGAGAGGATACCGAAGAAGATGCTTGGAATGGAAATGAAGGGAAGGAGGCCAAGGGGAAGACCAAGGGACAGATGGACAAAAGGAGTTAAGAAGAGTGTGGAGGAAAGAGGAGTGTGCTGGGACACAGTGGAAGATGAGAGATGGTGGATGGACAGGAAACGATGGAGAGGCTTGTGTTCCAAGCAGACCCGACCAGCGGTCGGAAACTGCTCAAGATGATGAATAAACATTAAGCTAAATAAAGAATTCAAAAATAAAATAATGACACTTGCTTTGTGGACAGTAGGTATGGTTGTGATGTGTGTCTGCATCGCCATTCACTGTACTGTTGTCAGCTATCGACACGGCTCCCCATTTGATGCTAAACGCGTCTTCATGGCAACGTAATTTGTACATTATATGAATATCAACGTGATTCTCTTATATTAGTGTCCTTATAATGATATAATCATGCGGCCCATGAAACTAATTATCCCCCAATGGTCGATCTTGGCTACGCTACTGAGTCAGGTTTATCATGCTCGGGTACAGGTTGGCACTACTGCATATGAAAAGGTCAACTCCACCTTTCCTTAAATTAGAAGATCCATTAAGCAACTTAAGTAACGTGGTGTTGGTGTAGCGCACCTGCCTCTCACCCGGAGGTCCCGGGTCCGATTCCCGACTCCGTCAGGGTTTTTAGAAACAGACGTTAGGGCTGGAACGGGGTTGCACTCAGTCTCGTGAGGACAATTGAGTAGCTGTCTGACAGTGAAGCAGCGCCCCAGTCACGAAAACCAAGATTAACGGCCGAGGGGACCCGATGCGCTGACAACGTGTCACCCCAATATCTGCAGACAAACGGCTGGGCAGCGGTCGCTTGGTAGTCCTAGGGCCTTCATGGGCTGTAGTGTCAGGGATTATTTTTACATTTTATTAAGTTACCTACATAATACGGTACACATTTATATGACAGTATATATTTTGATAAAATATTTCTTTTAATAGCCTTCATTAGAACTGAAACAACATATTAAGCAAAAGGTACATTTATGACTTAAGTATTAAAATTGAAGATTTGAAACTAAATACACTTAAAGAAGAGTTCATGGCTTGAAATCCAACCTAGAATCATCGTTCTAGTTCTTCTGACTCATTATATTTTGTAATACTTCCTTTGAAAAGTTTCAAAACTTTTTTTAAGCAATGTATTTTTTCTCAAGTTACATAAATACTGCAGCCATTAAAATACATATGCATGCAGTACTTCCTTAGAAAATGTACCTTAATTGCATAAAAGTAGAAGTTTTAGTAAATGGCTGTTAAAGAATCTCTGTAAATGTAGTTAAACAAAGACTTAGTAGATGTTCGACAAACTCCAAAAGTCGATATTTAGGGAATAAACTAACATTATTGTTCTAACTAATTTCCTAAGATATTGTAACATGTTGAAAACCCCCAACATCAAAAAAGAGAAAATGTATTTTTTCCCCCCCAAACGTAAGGTAAAGCCACCGTAAGTTTGTTTTCTTTCTTGTTTATAGTATCTAACCACCCTCTGAATGAAGAGTGCTGCATAAAGAGGCTTTGTTACCTCAATGGTCTGTACAAGAGCAGCAATAAATTCAAATTCCTCACTTTGCCTAGTACGTCTCAATACTGCCTCGGATTTTTGTTGGTTCCTACCCACATAGCCTACGGCGGTACTTTTAGAGGATCCAACCAGCCTCCGGAATGACTACCAAACAGACCAAGAGTTGAGTGTTTTATTACGTCTCATACCAGGACAGTTTCAGATGCATCAATTTTCATTTAAGAAATTGAATTAGAGACAAAGCCTCCGTGGCTTAGGCGGCAGTACGCCGGCCTCTCACCGCTGGGTCCGTGGTTCAAATCCCGGTCACTCCATGTGAGATCTGTGCTGGACAAAACGGAGGCAGACAGGTTTTTCTCCGGGTACTCCGGTTTTCCCTGTCAACATTTCATTCCAGCAACACTCTCCACTATCATTTCATTTCATCTGTAATTCATTTAATCATTGCCCCAGAGGAGTGCGTCAGGCCTCGGCAGCCGGGACAGTTCATATCCTCGCCGCTAGATGGGGGCTTCATTCATTCCATTCCTGACCCGGTCGAAGACTGGAAGCAGGCTGTGGATTTTCAATTAGAGACACTGCTTCATCGCTAACATAGAATAATCGGCCCTGATTATTATTACTACTATTGTTAAGATAGCCAGATGATAACAGAACAACTCAGGTTAATATTTCAATAACAATACGGTATTTAATACGTTAATGGGCTACATTTTTACTCAAGCCCGAACTGACAATCTCTGCCAAAGCCCCTCTCAACAGTAGTCACCACAGAATATCAATACTGTATCACTAACATTCGGCCAGTCCTGACGTAATCACAAATTTCAACTTTTGCTTAACAGTACAAAATAGTTATTTTTTTATCTTACATTTTCATCTTAATCATATTACACACTTTATTTCACAGCTAATTATAATATAGCAATACTAATATTAAAACTCTTTCAACTCGTCTAAATCCGGCAGCTTCGGTGGCGTAGTTGGTAGCATGCTGAGCTTCTATGCCCAAGATAGCGGGTTCAAACCCGGTCGAAGCCATCGGATTTTTAAGAGCGTTAAAAATCCCTCAGTATGCCTTCCTTCGGAGGAAAAGTAAAGCCGGCAGTCCCATGTCATAGATGTATGGCATGTTAAAGAACCTTCCACTAATTACACCTGTGTGAAGCTAAATTGGATAGGTTACGAATGTAAACAACGCTCTTAGGTTCCTACTTTCGTTGCCAAGAGCCGACTGTGGTGGCGTCTAGTAGCTAAGTTCTGAACTAGGCCTAGTAGTCGTTGACCGTGGCGTTTGGCGGCAAAAGTAGGAACTATTTGAAAAATTCAAAGTTGCAGTCCTTACTTGAATTAAAAAACAGACACACACACTAATACAGCCATCACAATTAACACCGGTTATCAGACAGATTCTACACACACCCAAAGTACACGGGGCTACATGACAGCGTTGTCGCAGCCCCTAAACTGAGGAACCAACCAACCAACCATCGTATAAATCCGTGTTCCCAACTTTCACTGTCTTAATCAACTTCACATCTTCACATCTTCACATCTCTCTTATCGCGACAATCTTTAGCAAGATGTCCAAACCCCTGACACGAGAAACACTTAACCAGACGCTTCTCTGAACAATCACGCGTCAATAATGACCTTTACTGCAACGATAACACGTGAATTTACCACTTGAATTATTTGATATGTGTGCATTGTTACTCGCAGTGTTGACATTCGTCCTAACCTCTGCCAGTGTCTTTATCTCTCGCTTGAAGCCGCTGCTGCCACTGCTACCACCTGTTTTCTGCCGATAACTTGCCGACGATGAACCTCGGTTGCTGCCGATGTGCACCCTGCGTGCCTGTTTTAGCACCTCCAGTTCCTCGATGTCTCGTAATAAGGCGTTGTGATCAGCATACGTTTTGCCGAAAATCACGTGGCTGATCCCCCTTGACCACAGCCCGATCGCCACCTGCATCTTTGTCTCCTTTACGTTTAGTCCGACGTCTTTGCACATACGAATCTTATCGAAAAAGTACTCCCGTACGTTTTCGTTCTGCTTCTGAGCCCTGTTTTCCATGTCTTTCCAGCGCTGCGACAACGCCTTCTGCCCAGAGAACGTCTCTCTGAAAGTTGTCCGGAATGTCGCCCAGTTGACAATTCCATCCAATTGGCTGATATACCAATTGCGCGCCGCGTCAACAAGATGTGAGCGGGCCGTCTCAAATGCCACCACTTGCGTCCAGCGATGTAAAACTGCGGTCGAATCAAGCTGACTTAACCACGCTTTAGCGGCTACGGGACCTTCCAGGTCGTTGAAATTGGCTATGTTGTGCGAAAGGTCTAGCAACACGCTGTACTGCCGCTGCTGATTGGCTGCCTGCACTGTCAGCATCAGCCTCGCGTTGTCCGCCGTCGCTTGCGCTAAGGCCATACGAATTTCGTTCAACCCAATGTTTTGCTGCGTGCCTGGTGGGTCACCTCAACCGACGGCACCGCCATCCCCGTTCTCCGTTTGCTTTGCGTCAGCCAACTGGTCAGTATCTTGATTGACGACATTGCTCTGGTCACCCGTGTTCTGGCCGCCATTTGCTGCATCCTCTGTAATCACAGCCAAACTTGCCAACAAATTCAGATTATTCATCGTCACAATTGACTAGCTTCCACGGTCACAACGATATCGACAAACTGCCTCGTCGCATCGCCTCGTACTGTTCAATCTATCTCACAAACTCACAGCCAAAACTGCACCACAATCCGCCGCACAAAACCGAACCGATCGCGATAGAAATACCGGACACTAAACACTTCCTTTCTTCTCACGAACGAATCAGCTCAAACCCGCTCAGGCGCGGATCTAGAGTTTGGCTTTGGGAGGGGGGTCACAGAATCGAAATTGTTAAGAAAAACGGTATCACTAACAATGCAATCAAAAAATAACCAAACGTACAAAACCAGACCAATTTTTTGTCAAGCTACATGGCTAGAAATTTGATGCGTTTAGCGCACCAAAAATATTCGTACAAATTGCAACGGCGTGTTTTGCGACTTTTAAATCGAGCTTCGAGAAAAGTATCAAGGTACGATACAGTTTCGGCAAGTCGAGTTGGTACCGACAAAGGGAGAAAGTCACAGCTTAAATTGCCAACCAAGCTTGCAGTTTGGACGTCGGCAAAATTTTTTTGGTGCGAAAATAAGCCCCAAATTCCTATCCGTGCATTGCTGCACATTCATCGTGACATCACTATAGACATCGATTCGGTAATCACAAGGTTTGCTAAAAAAAAAAAGACGAGTTGATTTTGTTATATAAATAATCGTTTTTATATAACAGGTATGAACTTGTAAATATGTACAGTTGTAACAGAACACAATAATTGCAATAAAGATATTTATGTTCGACCCTCACTATTATGTGTCAGATAACTGTATCATAATGATGGTCATTATAACACGGTTTTCCATTATGATACAGTTTCTCCAGCCAATCAGAGCTCGTTCATTGACCAATTAGGTAACGATAACTTCGCGCATGCGCTCAAAATCCAACATGTCGGACATAAACACAACATCGAACTATAATAAATTACCGACATGGAATACCCACCGTCCATATGTTCGCGTAAATAAACTGGCGAATATGAGACAAGAAATAGCACTGTACCTTAAAATCACCAACACTAATTTCTACACAGCGCATTGTCTCCAACTGACACCGGTGACAATATTACTGAGGGACGGCAGATGTAAACATATGGTTTGCATATGGCATTGCAAACACACAGAGCGAATGCGTCGGTCGTTCAAAGCTCTTGAAAGGCAGAGATATAACACCCAACGCTCGCTCTGCGATCACAAAATTCCAGTAGCTGACTCTCAACAGATATTTATGAATATTTATGTTAAAACATATAATAAAGTTATAATTATCGTCGAACATAAACAGTCGTATGCAACTCGCCTATAATGGTAATTAAGACACTCGTATGGAAATTATAAAACTCGCGTACGCTCGTTTTATAAAAAATACTCGTGTCTTAATTATAGCCATTATAGGCTCGTTGCATAATGTACTATTTCAGTATTGAATAAAATTTTTTAAAAAAAGTTTTTCAGTTAAAATTCGCTAAGTTTTAATTGTCTTGTTATTGTGTTTTCGTTTTTTGAGTTTGCAAAAAAAAAATTGGTCTCCGTTTGGAAGGTGGGGGGGATCATGACCCCCTTTGAATCCGCGCCTGATCCCGCTTCTGATTTGTTAGGATAGCCAGATGATAACAGAACAACTCAGGTTAATATTTTAATAACAATATTTAATACCTTAAAAGGCTACATTTTTACCCAAGCCCGAACGTACAATCTCTGCCAAAACCCCTCTCAACACTAGTCACCACAGAACATCAATACTGCATCACTAACCGTGATACCAACTCACTTATGATATATATTCTCCGAGAAATTCCTAACACTATTATTATTATTATTATTATTATTATTATTATTATTATTATTAAACTGTGATGAAATGATTTCCGTACTGTTTAAGGTGACCCCCGCCCCCAGAGATGCTTGTGGAGAGTGACCAGTAGGGTATGTAATGTTGTTTCTTTCGTTTTGCGAGGCTGTGTCTGGTGTCAGAGCGGGTGCGTTCCATTGTTTCCTGTGTTTGCTCGCTCTTGGCACGCGCGCATTAACTCGACACGCAATTATGAGCAGAGCTACTCTCAGTTTATTGCAGTCAATAAACGTGGGCACGAGCTCTGTCTGAAAGCCTCCAATGCTTCCGTGTTCGGTTACAGTTTCATGGCTGCTTAGCTTGCGGGGCAGGTGAAGTCTGGAGATCATGTCACCTGGCTTTTAAATTTATGTCCACCCACACTAAAAATAAATTATAAAATCAGTACGGTAATTTTCATTTTAAGATTTTTCATTCTCTGAAACCTTTACTGCATCCTCTTTCTAACGGCGAATACCGTGTCTTTGATAAACGTTTGCTTGTCGATAAACAAGGTTTATCTGAAATACTGTAATTTTAACGAATATAAGGACGGACATCTCTGAAGAAGACTAACTGTGATAGCAGAATATCTGGGAAGCACTTCATTTCGAAGAAAACCTGGTCGAAAAAAAAAAAAAAAGAAACTTCTGTTTTTTCATTGTGACATCGTGACGTCATGGTCATTTAGCCCCGTGTACTCTGTTGTGTGTAGAATAAGTCTGATAATCTGTGTTATTGTAGTGTCTGTAGTAGTAGTAGTAGTAGTGTATGCATGTATTTGTAATTCAGGTGAGGATTGCGGAGGAGGCAGCCGTGGCTTACGTTAGGTACCATCCCGGCATTTGCCTGAGGGTAGAAGTGGAAAAAAAACTTCCAGGATAGCTGAGGTGGGAATCGAACACTACTCCTCAGTTAAGCTTCACGAGGCTGAGTGTACCCCATTCCAGCCCTCAGGCCAGAATTAAATTTCTTGGCAGACCCGAGAATCGAGCCCGGACTTCCAGGGTGACAGCCAAGAATGCTAGTCGTTACACCACGTGGTGGACTAAGAAGCCTCTAAAACAGGCGATGAGTATGACCCTGTGAATAACCTTAAAGCAGCCTTCAAGACACTGAGAATGTGACCGGTACTTGGTAGCGGGACACTGAGACAAAACAGGCGTATGCCGTTGATGAACGTTGCTATCACAACATACGTTTGCTTCACATTTAGAACAACTCTCGTCAATGAGCAACACATATGGCTTACGGTTACACTGGTTTGATTACAGATCCACCAACTCGTACCTAATGAGAAGGGAAGACCAATCACTTGGTACCTGTGGAGCCGTTTTCACCGTGGCCCACATTTTAACCGAGTGTGTGGATCTTGCTTACTTACGAAGAAACCTTGGTTTGCAAATGGCACTCAAACTTATATTAGCCGATGACGCGGTGGCTGCTGATCGCGTTATCCGCTTTATAAGTGAGAGTGGGTTAGGGCCAGCAATCTAAATTTTCTAGTGAACATTGACTCAACGACTTGTTCGTTTTTGAATGATAATGTTTTGTTTTTCCGTATTTTTTGTTTATTATTATAATTTTTATTTTTATTTAATTTTTTGTTTTTGTTTTATTAATTTTTGGTCTTTTTAAATTTAGGTGTCCACCTCAAAATTTTATATTCAATTCCAAATTTGTATTCTTTAATCTGTGTTAAGAGGGGCAGATGACCTCGTAGTTCCGTCCCCTTAAAACAACAATAACAATAACGTATGTTTTGTTCCTTCCAGACGGTCAGCGTACAGTCACATGCTGATACAGTATGATCCTCCCAATACGTTCATGGTATAGCCTACAGGCCCTTGATACTGTGCTCTAGTGTTACACATGGCTCTATCTCAAAACAGTGTTTCATTGTGGACCGATTTTTCAGCATCTTGAATTCATATCATTCATGGAACACGTCTCTCCACCGACAGTAGACGTGGGTTCGATCCCCACCGTAGGCCGTCCTTGAAATGGTTTCCCATTTTCAACTCCAGGGAAATGCTGGGACGGTACCTTCTGAAAGGCCACATCCACTTCCACATCCTCGCCCAAATTCATTTATCTTCATTTCATTTCATCTCTCATTAACTCAGACGTCAGGAAGGGCATCTGGGCGCAAAAACACCCGCAACATCGCCTGTCATCGCATCTGATGCCCGACCCCGTCGGAAACGGGAATAATAAGGGGTATATATAAAATACATAGAACACGTATCTCCAAATTTGAAAGGTGCTCTAAGGAATGATCTGACGACATGTGATCTTATTTTCTAGGCAACAGTACTTTTTTGGCCATTGGCACGATAAAATACCCTATTCTGCAAATCGTTAAAAGTATGGCCTATATGGAAGAGGCGGCATACACCTTAATAATAATGAGAGAACCTACGATCGCGTCAGGTATGCGTTGTACGGGCATGGAGTGCAGAAGCAACTCATTA
The DNA here is from genome assembly GCA_946902985.2 of Meconema thalassinum. Taxonomy (NCBI): domain Eukaryota; kingdom Metazoa; phylum Arthropoda; class Insecta; order Orthoptera; family Tettigoniidae; genus Meconema; species Meconema thalassinum. The sequence goes on along the minus strand of OX336390.1, from coordinate 533,622,635 downwards.
ATTGGGCTCAGATGCTCTACATCAACATCTGAAGTCGTGTATTGTGTACCACTGGTATAGTAGAGAGCTTTCTCACTAATATTGGTGCTTACCATTATTACCGTTCAGTTATGAATACAAACACCTGGGATTCAGGACCTAGGCCTACTGATGCCAGTCAAGACGGTCTGCAATGACAGGTCCAAGCCTGGAAAGACAGCTTCACCGGAATTGTTAGTTGTTGTTAATTCACTTTAGAGGCTTGGGAATTCTTAGTCATCAGCACGAACATTGTTGATTGTATTAAAACAATGGACTTTTGTATTTAACAACGAAAAATTACATAATCTGTAATGTTAGGAGGCAATGCGCCTGCGTAAATTAAGATCTGTTCAGTAGTTTTGTTCCACAATGTTGGTAAGATTTCTAATTTAGATGGATCAGTTGCGGCTTTATTTGCCAATTTTATTAAAGTTTTAGGAGCGTGGGAGTACCGGAGAAACGTTCTTCGTAATGTCCCAACTTTGTTTAGTAATAAATTGTGAACTATTGCTGCTATTAGTAACATTGTAATACAGTGAAACGTGGATAATTCGTACTTCAAGGGACAATTAAAAAATTCGAAATAAACAATAATTCGAATTAAACAAAATACTTTATTTCAAAAAATACTCATACTTTAAGATTTAACAAAAAACTATATTTTTAAATACCGTACTGTGCCCAATTAGACACGGCGGACTGGCATCGAACTCGGGTCTTATCAAAGAAGACCAGGCCCATCATTCTGCCCAGAATCGAATTATTGATCTCTGAGGGGGAACAGCTACAGTGAACCCGAGGAACAATGAGTTATATCTGCATATAATCATAGCAGGATTTCAGGGCTAGAACGGGAATATCATAGCTTTTAAGGTGGATCATTGCAGAAAAATACAAGCCCATGTGCGTTTTAGAAGCCAGAATGCAAGAAAGCGTTCCAGCCTGACAGTTGACAAATCGTGGTTAGCGAAGGGGCGTTTTTAGGTGACGCCAAGGAACTAATTTTCGTCTGGACTGCAGGAGCGGCCCAAGATTAATGGCTCTGATATCCACAGTCTTACAAGGCATAGAAGTGGAGTGAGGGCAGTCGCCCACAGAAATTAGTTGATTACAGCCAATTGGAGCAATGAATTGAAATGAAACTTACACCCAGATGAATATATTCTAGGAAAGCTAATTTAGGAGTGTTATCACGCCTAAATTAAAGCCTGCATCTATAAACGAACCTCTGCACAGACCTCATCCGCTTCGGAGGAAGGTTTTGTAGATGAGACGAGGGGAATTGCCAGAGTAATGTCATGACGCCATGGAAGAAGGCAATTAATTATAATTAATTGGCCGAAGCGATCGCTTGCACGCGAGTGATTTTGGGACCTCCACACTTAGACAAACGAGGATTATACTTCACTTTGTCTGGAAATGTATTATATCAAGAAGGGAGTCGGTCCTGGACGTCCAGTGGACTATGTATCACAAGGGAGCCTTATATATGGGGAACTTCGCAGGAAAGTCAGTTCGTCTTCAGTTCGTCTTGACTCAACACGTGAGCTAACACGATGCCAGATCACGCAAGAAAGTGCGCGAATTTATAAAGTATCGACGCTCAAATGTATTAGCGGTGAACAATGGAAAGCACATCATGCAGCTTCACAACAGTAATTATGCATCGTATAAGATTTAGTCAACAGCAGACGTTTAACCAATGACATACGCAAGTATAGATTCAGTACAGCGTAGAGATAATTTAGGGTGTTTATAGACAATGAACATACCAGGAGGTGTTGTCATAGGTAAAATGACATATTATGGTAATGATCACTACAGTTACGGGAGCCTGGAAGGCGTCACAAGTAGTCGTGACATAAGATTGGACGGATTTGCAGTAGAGGAGATATAAACTGCAGGTGACGGGAGTCGAACACACACACACACACACGCAAGATAGACTTTCATGGAGACCAGCGGTTGTCAGGAGTTAGCTGCATCGCATCTCTGAGGTCAGGCGATAGTGGGAGTCCAATCAAGGATCCATGTGTGAAATAGTGCGAGAATTGTGTATAAAGTTATATTACAGTGATTTTTAAAAGTGTTTATGTGTATATGGTAAAATAATATGTATTGTGTCCAAGTGAAAAAAGCCAGTGATGAAAAATATGATTACCTTGTGTAAAGCTTATACAATGTGTCGTGTGAAAGATATCATGATGGCTTAAGACAAGCATCATGGTAGGCGCGTGGCTGGCGTGCTGGACCAACCCAGCAAAAATGAAAGTGAGTACAAATTTAATATGTTGATATGATTAAATATCTCACCATACAACGAAGCATCACTCTAAGACTAAGAATTAACAGTCATTTATGTACGAGTTCACACCCCTCGTATTTTGGTAAAATATGGCTTGGATGGTGAGTTGTTTACGGCCATTTAGGCGTAAGACATTGATGAAAGTAACGGTAACGTTATATAATAATACTAATAATAATCTGGGGTCGGTAACAATAATGAATAAATAAATGGGCATGTCAGGCCTATAGTACGTGCAAAGTGTGTCATGTCTAGTGCAAGAATACTGTGTTATTGTAAACAGTAAGAAAGAAACGTAAAATATCGAGATAATGAGAATTTTTCAGTGTAATTGAATTGTTGAATGAATGTTTATTATGGTATATTCTACAGGGTTGTATTTGAGAGCCATTAAGGTAGTTAATGTAATGTACTTGTTTTGGAGCTACGTAGAGCTTTGGCTTATGAGTAATTGCAGAGAGGACGTGAGTGCTTTAATAATTGAGTCATCTATAAGATGTATTGTTTGAGCCGCGTTCAGCGAGCATGTAACGTAGAATCAAGAGATTTACGTCAATAAGTTGCGGGGATCATCCGAAAATAGCTTGCGCGTTAGGCGAATCTAGTCGGCTAATCTTCGAAATCTACGAGATTGTATCGCCTTGGAGCATACTTGTATTATTCCCAACGAAGTTGGGACAGAGGCTGTCTGTATCCACTGTTTGCAGAATTTTTGCCACCAGGGATAACTATTAGAGACACTGTGTGAGCCCATATATTAATTGATCTGCCCTTAGAGGTAAGACTAATGGTTCTTCGTATAGGAAACGTCGATTTCCTCTTGTTATAGGCAGCTGCACCAGTGAGAGAACTATGATACTCACTTGAGATGCGCGCCAAAGCCACTAATGTCGCCCACAGAACGGCAAAGATATTTCGTGATCCATCCCTTGCCATGAATATTAATTAGGAGCCGAGATGAGCCCATTATACTCTAAATGTAGGTGTTAAATAATTAGATTGACTCAATTACTAGGGACACGACCCACTCAGGGTACCTCCAGCATAACTGCTCCAGTAAATGAACTTGACCTTGCGGGAAGCCAGATGGGGTGGCAGGGAGGCCACTAGACCGGCGGCCATCTTGCTGAGGCAGGCGAGACTAATTCTTTGTCCGCTTGGAAAGGAAGCCTATTGAACTGATCCTTTTATTTTAAAAGTGTAGTGGAACACTGAAGAATCTCGTTATTTCGAAAAGTAATTAAGATATGCTTGATGTGATGATGTCAATTGAATTAAATGCATTATTTCCACACACATACCATGTTGGAACGTTGTGATCGGATAATATTTGGCCCAGTTATTCTCTGAGAAGGAATACTGCACCAAATAAATATAGGCATCGTTGTAAAGTGTATTTGCCCAGTTCGCACTAATTTATTCATACGGGTAGCGTAATTTTAATGACATGACACGTTTGTAACGATAATGTTTGGACCAGACCCAGAAAATCGTTGTATGATGAAGCTATAAAACATCTCTATCCATGTGTATTTTGGAAGGGAAAGTGTACCACTTCAGCGTTTCAAATTGATGGGAAAAAGAATACGATTCGCACGACACAACACTTATTAATTAAGGCATCAGATAATGAATTAATGTTACTGAAAGTAAATGCCTCGTGTAAAACGGATAAATGTTTAATAATTGCAGATTTAATGTCATTTAAATATAATTTGTGTTTATTGTGTTGTGATATTCCAGTTAGTGTTAAATTGTGCCACGTGAAGAACACTATGGACACTCGCAAATGTCAGAGAGTATCAATAATAGGATGTTTTGAATTGACTTGATTGCGGTGAAGCACTAATTTTAAGGAGAGACTCACAGATAACTTTGATTTTTGTTGTGGGAAGTAAATGTAAAGTTTTTTTTTGTGTTTTATGTTGTATTGACATGATTTTCTATCATTAAATGTTATACTTAGGAATATGTTGTTTCTTTCAAATAGAGTAGTCACCTGACAGACTCAAATCCTGAGCATGTGATCGTATGGTGGGAATGAATGCCCCAGACCTCGAAAGACCGTGAGTTAGCTGGGATACGAAATCATGTTCCATATGATGACGATTGGATACATGGAGGACATATTATTGTACTGGGATTGAGTCACAGATACTACTAAAAGTCGGCCAAGATATTAATGGTAGAGGCAAATATAGCAGAAAAGCTAGGATATATTAGGAAAAGGCCGTGTACCATAGTTGATAAGCCTTCACGTTAAAGTAAATGTTGATAATCCTCTATAAGACATGCTTAGATGTAACGCTTAGCATATCCTTATATATTTATTTATTAAGCATGGACCGGTATATATTTATCATGGCATGGTCCAGCGTGGGGCATTCGGCAATAAAAACCACTCCCTGGACAGTTTTACTAATAAATCAGAATATGGCCGATGTCTTACAATGGGGCAGCCATTGAGCACCCACCTTAATTGTTTATCATGGCGCCCAAAGAACGTGATGGCTTATGGGATTCAGAAAACCCCATAATAATAGTCTGGTTTCCATGGGGGAAAACCATAATAGTATATTTTTCCTCAAACTGTGTTTGAGCGATTGTGAGTCTTTTTTGGTGATACTCAGACATTAGACACTGTTGTCAGACGAGTGAATATACAGACGGGTACGAGGGTCTAAACCCATTCCATAGGTGGTTACATCACTGTGCTAAAATGAATGTTGTTGTTTTAGCGACATCGGAATTCTTTTCCCAATATAACGCGCCAGCATGCACAGCTACGGCCTGTCTATATCTCAAGATAAGAAATATACGATGGCTGGTACTGAGGGGGTACTCAAGTGTATCGCGGAGTTAAAGGAACATTTTGATGCTACTCATGCCAAGAGTAGGAAAGATGCTAAAGCATTTCAAGATGAAATAACGGGTAGATTGGATGCTAATCAAACTGAAATGAACAATAAGTTAGAGACCAATCAAACCGAGGTGAGCCAGATGTTGGCTACGGTAAATACTCAGTTAGAGACCAATCAAACCGAGGTAAACCAGATGTTGGCTACGGTAAACACTCAGTTAGATTCAAATTTATTAGAGGTCAATAAAAAAATTGATGATGTTAAAGAATCTATTAAACAAGAGGTAACTAAAAATATTGTTAGCGTGGTTTCAGAGATGCAAGCAAATAACGACAAACGCTTTGAGTCAATAGAGGTAAAACTCGAGAATAATCTGCAAGCGTGCAGAGAATCGCAACGTGAGATTAATGATAGATTAAACAATATGTCCGTAGAGCTTAAAGATATTCAAAATCAGAACGAAGCGAATACTAAGCGACAGCAAGAGCAATTTAATACGTTCACTCAGACCGTGGATCAAAGGCTTGAAGACAGCGACGAAAAATGGAGTAATCGTATGGCGGGCTACGCAAAAGCTGTAGACGAAGCATTAAGGAAGCAAGATCAGAATATCCTTGACCAATGCAAGGAGATCAGTGAAATAAAAACTTCCGCTAAAGAAAATAAGGGAATAATCTCAAACATGAAAACGCTGGTTGGAAAGGTTCAAAAAGAGTTAGAACAAACTCAAAACGATCTAGCAATCATTCATAAAAGACAAGATGAGGACCAGGGAGAAATTACCAAAATAAGGACCGAAATCTCCAATATGCACGGTCACATCCAGAAAGAGGTTACAGGCTTACGAGAAGAATTGGAACTTCGAGAGGGCTTGAAAAATGAAGCGAGCGATAAAACGCTTGCCGAGGTAAGGCAAGGTCTAGCGGGGGAAATTTCCCATATAAAAGAGAGCCTTAAAGATGACAAGGAGAAAGTCTTTTCTATGGCAGAGAAAAACCGGGATCGCCTGGAAAAAATAGAACGAGACGTATTAGCTCGTTTAGAAAGAGCGGAAAACAGGCACAGCCAAATGGAAACTAGAATGATCGCACATGAGGAGTCCATATTGCGAAATCTTAGATCTAATGAAGGAAGACATTAGATGATCTAAGGAACATCACCGTTTTTCAACGTGAAGATCCCTGGATACGGTTAATGATTAATTACTTCGAGGGAAAGCTTGTCAGAGGAACCCCGATGTATGTAGAAGCCGAGGCACTATCAACGGAATATTTATGGTTTAACCAGATGCTACACAAATGGAGCGATGCAGATCACACTCGACCCAGGATTGTTATACCGCCAGCATTGCAGAGAAGACTAGTATGGTTGGCACACAGAGCTTTTGGCCATCCTGGCGTAGACAAGACTGTTGCCCTGCTGAAAGAAGCATTTATTTGGCCAAAACCTAGAGATACAGTCAGAAATACAATCAGGACATGCGATATTTGCCAGCGAGTAAAGCCTAACTCGTATTTAATGAGGCAAAAACCGATACCACTCCTGCCAGAGAAGCCATGTCAGCTTCTGGCACTGGATAACTTCGGCCCGCTTCCGAGAGCTAGAAGGGGAAATAGACACATCCTAGTTGCACTAGACGTGTTTTCTAAAATGGTAGTCCTATGTCCAATTCAGAAGACCAGTACACAACAGGTACTTAAAAGACTGAAGGAAAGAGTCATTCCTATACTAGGGCAGCCGGAGAACATATTGTCTGATCATGGGAGCTGTTTTACCAGCGTAGAATTTCGCAGGGAGCAGGAAAATCTGGGAATAAGACAGATTTTGTCCACAGTTCGACACACGGAGGCCAACAGCGCTGAGAGAGTGATGAGAGAACTGCAGAAATACATGAAAATATACTGCTCTACAGAAAACTGGAAGTGGATAGACGTACTAGAAATTATCGAGTATTGTATTGACAATACAGTGCATGAAGCGACAGGACAAGTACCCGTGAGCCTACATCTTGATAGAAGACCGGAGAGGCCATGGAACAACGTCATTCGGACACCTGTAGACGCGCAGCCTGGACGCGAGTTGAGGATCCAGAGAACATTCAAGTATCTCAAGAAACAAGCGGACAGACGGCAGCGAAGGAATAGAAGGAAACGCTACCACAGGCCACTACTCGTGGGAGAGTACATCTTATTGAAAAAAAAAACCAGCTAGTTCAGACCCAGAGAGCAGGAAATACAAAAAGTTCCAACATAATTATCACGGACCCTACCTGATTATAAGGGACTTGCAAAATAATGCCTACAGAATCAAAGATGAAGAAACAGGCAGAGAAGTTGTAGTAAACGCCGCCAACTTAAAATTGTATAGTCCGCCAGAGGAATATGAAACCATAGAAGAGCAAGCCATACACACCCAAATGGACAGGGAGTCATTATATATGCTTGCAGGGAGTCCTCAGAAAAGCCCACGCCAGGGAGAAAGGAAACGAGACATGCAGCTCGTAGACCCAAGGGAGACGGGGGTTGAATGCAGCTGTCAGTTGGAAGAGCTTTACAACCAGTTGCGTGAAGCAGCGGTAGAGCTCCAAGCAATGAATGAACAGCTAAGAGCGCAGAACAAGGAAATACGAGACGGTAGACGTAGTGGAGTGGGGGAACGAGACAACCCACTGCCCGGGAGCATTGACCGCCTAAAGTAAACACTGTCTACGGAGTCGATGCCATCTAGAGGCCCGGAAGAATTCACTTGTAAAATGAATTTTCCGAGCTTAGCGAGGGAAAGATGTGCCCAATTAGACACGGCGGACTGGCATCGAACTCGGGTCTTATCAAAGAAGACCAGGCCCATGATTCTGCCCAGAATCGAATCATTGATCTCTGAGGGGGAACAGCTACAGTGAACCCGAGGAACAATGAGTTATATCTGCATATAATCATAATAGCAGGATTTCCCGGCCAGAACGGGAATATCATAGCTTTTAAGGTGGATCATTGCAGAAAAATACAAGCCCATGTACGTTTTAGAAGCCAGAATGCAAGAAAGCGATCCAGCCTGACAGTTGACAAATGGTGGTTAGCGAAGGGGCGTTTTTAGGTGACGCCAAAGAACTAATTTTCGTCTGGACTGCAGGAGCGGCCCAAGATTAATGGCTCTGGGATCCACAGTCTTACAAGGCATAGAAGTGGAGTGGGGGCAGTCGCCCAAAGAAATTAATTGATCACAGCCAATTGGAGCAATGAATTGAAATGAAACTTACACCCAGATGAATATATTCTAGGAGAGATAATTTAGGAGTGTTATCACGCCTAAATTAAAGCCTGCATCTCTAAACGAACCTCTGCACAGACCTCATCCGCTTCGGAAGAAGGTTTTGTAGATGAGCCGAGGGGAATTACCAGAGTAGCGTCATGACGCCATGGAAGAAGGCAATTAATTATAATTAATTGGCCGAAGCGATCGCTTGCACGCGAGTGATTTTGGGACCTCCACACTTAGACAAACGAGGATTATACTTCACTTTGTCTGGAAATGTATTATATCAAGAACGGAGTCGGTCCTGGACGTCCAGTGGACTATGTTTCACAAGGGAGCCTTATATAGGGGGAGCTTCGCAGGGAAGTCAGTTCGTCTTCAGTTCGTCTTGACTCAACACGTGAACTAACACGCTGCCAGATCACGCAAGAAAGTGCGCGAATTTATAAAGTATCGACGCTCAAATGCATTAGTGGTGAACAATGGAAAGCGCATCATGCAGCTTCACAACAGTAATTATGCATCGTATAAGATTTAGTCAACAGCAGACGTTTAACGAATAACATACGCAAGTATAGATTCAGTACAGCGTAGAGATAATTTAGGGTGTTTATAGACAATGAACATACCAGGAGGTGTTGTCATAGGTAAAATGACATATTATGGTAATGATCACTACAGTTACGAGAGCCTGGAAGGCGTCACAAGTAGTCGTGACATAGGATTGGACGGATTTGCAGTAGAGGAGCTATAAACTGTAGGTGACGGGAGTCGAACACACACACACGCAAGATAGACTTTCATGGAGACCAGCGGTTGTCAGGAGTTAGCTGCATCGCATCTCTGAGGTCAGGCGATAGTGGGAGTCCAATCAAGGATCCATGTGTGAAATAGTGCGAGAATTGTGTATAAAGTTATATTACAGTGATTTTTAAAAGTGTTTATGTGTATATGGTAAAATAATATGTATTGTGTCCAAGTGAAAAAAGCCAGTGATGAAAAATATGATTACCATGTGTAAAGTTTATACAATGTGTCGTGTGAAAGGTATCATGATGGCTTAAGCCAAACATCATGGTAGGCGCGTGGCTGGCGTGCTGGACCAACCCTGCAAAAATGAAAGTGAGTACAAATTTAATATGTTGATATGATTAAATATCTCACCATACAACGAAGCATCACTCTAAGACTAAGAATTAACAGTCATTTATGTACGAGTTCACACGCCTCGTATTTTGGGAAAATATGGCTTGGAGGGTGATTTGTTTACGACCATTTAGGCGTAAGACATTGATGAAAGTAACGGTAACGTTAAATAATAATACTAATAATAATCTGGGGTCGGTAACAATAATGAATAAATAAATGGGCATGTCAGGCCTATAGTACGTGCAAAGTGTGTCATGTCTAGTGCAAGAATACTGTGTTATTGTAAACAGTAAGAAAGAAACGTAAAATATCGAGATAATGAGAATTTTTCAGTGTAATTGAATTGTTGAATGAATGTTTATTATGGTATATTCTACAGGGTTGTATTTGAGAGCCATTAAGGTAGTTAATGTAATGTACTTGTTTTGGAGCTACGTAGAGCTTTGGCTTATGAGTAATTGCAGAGAGGACGTGAGTGCTTTAATAATTGAGTCATCTATAAGAAGTATTGTTTGAGCCGCGTTCAGCGAGCATGTAACGTAGAATCAAGAGATTTACGTCAATAAGTTGCGGGGATCATCCGAAAATAGCTTGCGCGTTAGGCAAATCTAGTCGGCTAATCTTCGAAATCTACGAGATAGTATCGCCTTGGAGCATACTTGTATTATTCGCAACGAAGTTGGGACAGAGGCTGTCTGTATCCACTGTTTGCAGAATTTTTGCCACCAGGGATAACTATTAGAGACCCTGTGTGAGCCCATATATTAATTGATCTGCCCTTAGAGGTAAGACTAATGGCTCTTCGTATAGGAAACGTTGATTTCCTCTTGTTATAGGCAGCTGCACCAGTGATACTCACTTGAGATGCGCGCCAAAGCCACTAATGTCGCCCACAGAACGGCAAAGATATTTCGTGATCCATCCCTTGCCATGAATATTATTTAGGAGCCGAGATGAGCCCATTATACTCTAAACGTAGGTGTTAAATAATTAGATTGACTCAATTACTAGGGACACGACCCACTCAGGGTACCTCCAGCATAACTGGTCCAGTAAATGAACATGACCTTGCGGGAAGCCAGATGGGGTGGCAGGGAGGCCACTAGACCGGCGGCCATCTTGCTGAGGCAGCCGAGACTAATTATTTGTCTGCTTGGAAAGGAAGCCTATTGACCTGATCCTTTTATTTTAAAAGTGTAGTGGGACACTGAAGAATCTTGATATTTCGGAAAGTAATTAAGATATGCTTGATGTGATGATGTCAATTGAATTAAATGCATTATTTCCACACACATACCATGTTGGAACGTTGTGATCGGATAATATTTGGCCCAGTTATTCTCTGAGGAGGAATACTGCACCAAATAAATATAGGCATCGTTGTAAAGTGTATTTGCCCAGTTCGCACTAATTTATTCATACGGGTAGCGTAATTTTAATGACATGACACGTTTGTAACGATAATGTTTTGACCAGACCCAGAAAATCGTTGTATGGTGAAGCTATAAAACATCTCTATCCATGTGTATTTTGGAAGGGAAAGTGTACCACTTCAGCGTTTCAAATTGATGGGAAAAAGAATACGATTCACACGACACAACACTTATTAATTAAGGAATAAGATAATGAATTAATGTTACTGAAAGTAAATGCCCCGTGTAAAACGGATAAATGTTTAATAATTGCAGATTTAATGTCATTTAAATATAATTTGTGTTTTTCGTGTTGTGATATTCCAGTTTGTGTTAAATTGTACCACGCGAAGAACACTATGGACACTCGCAAATGTCAGAGAGTATCAATAATAGGATGTTTTGAATAGACTTGATTGCGGTGAAGCACTAATTTTAAGGAGAGACTCGCAGATAACTTTGATTTTTGTTGTGGGAAGTAAATGTAAAGTATTTTTTTTTGTGTTTTATGTTGTATTGCCATGATTTTCTATCATTAAATGTTATACTTAGGAATATGTTGTTTCTTTCAAGTAGAGTAGTCACCTGACAGACTCAAATCCTGAGCATGTGATCGTATGGTGGGAATGAACGCCCCATACCTCGAACGACCGTGAGTTAGCTGGGATACGAACACATGTTCCATATGATGACGATTGGGTACAGTGCAACAGTACTGGATACAGCCTAAATAACACTTACTGTTTTGTCAAAAAAGTCCCAGATAGTAGATTGCTTTCTTGATTTAATTTTCTCACGAGTAATATATGAATCTACGTCATTTAGTGACTGAAAAATAGAATCACATTATTATGTTGTGTTGATTTTCAAAAAAAAATCTGAGTTGTTGGAGGTAATTGTATGCTTCTGCCGCACTCGGAATCGGTCGTTCCTGATCCTCGAAAGAATCACCGTCCTCATCTTCAGATGCGTCACCTGTAGCTTGGTTGGCGTTACTGATAACCTCAGTGATAATGTCCACGTCACTAAGCTCACCACACACTGCAACTTCTCACCAACATTAACACATTATTCATACGAGATAGGAACAGACACAATTTCCTCCCTACCGTCAACAGGGAACTTAGCCGCATTCCAACACTGCCTCGACAATATTGTTTAGAAAATATACAACTTATGAAATACAATACACTACTGCGCTCTACCGTTGACGAAAAGAGTTAGAATTAACCAAAAAATATTCGAATTATCCACGATCTTTTAACATTTTTTACATATAAAATGCTAGGGACCAAGCAAAATATTCGAATTAAAGACGATTTTGGATTATAGAAGTTCGAATTATCCAAGTTCTACTGTACCATAACCTCCAAAGTGCATACATCTTCCCCTCCAACCTTTTCATGAAGATCATCAGTTTCTTATTTTGCATTGCATAAAAGTACAGAATATTTGATGACAATATCATATTACAAGGCAGTTAAGTTGCTTTCTGAGGTTCAATGAACCGTGAAGAGGTCATCAGGGCATCATATTATCCCATAGCTGGAAATATGGTTTGTTCATTGCATTCATCAGAATCACATTCTGATTTAATATGAACAACAACTTACTAACTCTCTTCGGCTTTTCCCAATTAATTTGGATCGCCGGAGCCAACCAGGCTCATTTTGGTTTTAGCCGGGGATTTAAGGCCAGATGCCCTTCCTGACGCCACGTGATTTTTCAGGTGAAAATTCCACCACGCTGTCACCGGGATTCGAGCCCCTGCCGTCCGGGTGAAAGACGAGCATCTAAGCCACAGCATCATCATGCCCCCCCCCCCCCCTCCCTTAACATGAACAACAACATTAAATAAAATATAAAATACCCCAAGTAACTACACACCCAAATGAAAGTATATCTCATTTGAATAATAACAATAATATTATTGGGAACAGAACCACGACTACGAAACAAGATACTTCTCTAATTATTGTCGAATAAGCCGCTAGACATTTGTTTCTGTACAGGATCAACACAAAAGACATTGAAGCCACTTGATAAGCGTTGGCAATTATGAGCATTTCACGTGCTTTCTAGGCGCTTTTCAATTGTTTTGCTGATGGCCATTGGCTGCTGCTTTTCACCCAAACTCAAAATAACGATCTCCATGATTCATATGCAGTTTTTAAGCCTGATATATCGTAAACCCTCTCGCCGCAGACAGGCCACTGAGATAGTGGTTGATGCCCTGTGATTGGTTGGAGAGGATAAGGGAATTGGGCAAGTTCAGCCTTCTTGACTCACAATCAGCCAAGTTCCACGTGTAATACAAGTGTGAGTTCGGTCTCTCTGGAGATAGTCCAAGTGAATTTGACAATGGAATCCCATCACAGATGTTTCTTGCGATCGCGAGATTCACGTTCATGACTTTCCCTTGTGAGATCTACCAATACTTGGAATATGTCGCAACACTACCATTAACGATGATATGAGAGGAAAGGTTAACGCGGAGTGAATAATATGATGATGATGATGATAATTCTTGTTTTAAGGGGCCTAACATCTAGGTTGTAGGAAGGAAGATAGTAGTTTTACGGGACCGTTAATCTCGCGATCATGAGCTACGGGACCTCTTTTTACGTGGAATCTGAACCACGTGACATGGCATTTCACTTATAAAATCTCACATGCATTAACCGGAAATCCAACCGGGTCCACCATCGTGAGGGGTAAACACCTCAACGCCCCTCTAAGTTATCGGCCCAATGAGAAGGGCGATACTTTTTCGTGTTGCCCAGAATACTACTGACCATGCTGTTTGGATTGCCATTAGCTGTTGCTTATTTATTTATTTATTTATTTATTTATTTATTTATATAATTCGTTGAGGCCATCTAGGACCACGTTAAGTCTTGCTACACTTGGCAATTTGTTTCGCCTTCCTCTGAGCCCAGAATTCCCTCATTCTCTGTGAGTGGGCCATCTTGCGCTCCGCTGTCCAGGTGGTACCTTGTCTTCTTTTCGGGTTCGATGTCTCGTCTCGGGTTAGCCCATTAGTCAATATCTTTTTGCGGAAGAGATCTCTATTGAAGGCGTCGTCGGGTTTTAGATGCAGTATTTTGAGGTCGTCTTTGGTATTCATAAACCAGGGCATTGTGGTTTTGGGTTTGGAGTCAAAGAAATGAAAAATCTGTTTAGTCAGCCTGTTTCCGTCCATTCGTTTGAGATGACCGTAATACCGTGCCCGCCTTTTACGGATCGATTCTGAAATGTTCTCTATTTCACTGTAGACTTCTTTGTTGGATTTTTTATAGTGGATTTCATTCTTGTAATTTGATCCCATTATACCTCTGACGATTTTGCGCTCTTTTTTCTCCAGTTCTTCAAGGAGTCCTTTATTAGCATTTTTTAATTTATTTTTTGGGCACTTGGGGCATCGTGGTCATCAGCCCCGTATATTTTTGTGTGTTGCACTTGTCTAATTGCCAGTGTTTCTGTGGGACTGTATTCGTGTGTGTAGGGTCATGAATTGGGTTATGCGCCCCGGGAGTTGATTAATGAGATACTATCCTCGCATTTGCCTGGGGATAATGTGGAAAACTCGGGGGTAAACTGTCAGTGCCATAATTCGAACCATTGATCTCCGGACTTGTTGTAACTTCCCATGGCAGTTGTGGTGCAACAATTCGCATGGCGACGTCATGGAGTGGATTGAAACTACGTTAGGAAAATATGTCAATATTATAGCATCTGTTTATAATACCAGGTTGGTTGAGATTGGATGATGAGTTAGAAATATACCTAATGTCAGAGGAGTTGACTTCTGCGCAGTCTATCTTATCGTCGGAGGGACATATGACCCCAGGCCCCGAGACTACGCCTTGTCAGTAAGCAGTACTGGATCAGCTGGCGCTGAAAGAATTGCGGGGTTTTTGCTCCTAAGCTTGTGATTTTTATTTTTGAAGTGCGCGGCCATTCCTCCCAGACGCACGTGCGACACGCGCTCATTGTTAGCAGTGGACGGGCCATATACTAATGTGATTCATGACTTACACACACACCATTGGCTACCATCAGTGCCTTTAACCTCACTTCTACCAGCTGCTACTGTATGGTCAGTGTAGCGTCTTGATCAACTTCCTAATTTGTTTTCACGAGTTGGGATCAACTCTATGTCAGTGCATTTCACAATTTTAAATCATACTCAAACTCAGGAATCAAACATGGGAGGGCGGCTTCGGTGGCGTAGTTGGTAGCATGCTGAGCTTCTATGCCCAAGATAGCGGATTCAAACCCGGCCGAAGCCGTCGGATTTTTTAAGAGCGTCAAAAATCCCTCAGTATGCCTTCCTTCGGAGGGGAAGTAAAACCGGCGGTCCCATGTCATAGATTTATGGCATGTTAAAGAACCTTCCACTAATTGCACCTGTGTGAAGCTAAATTGGATAGGTTAAGAATGTAAACAATGCTCTTATGTTTCTACGTTCGTTGCCAAGAGCCGACTGCGGTGGCGTCTAGTAGCTAAGTTCTGAACTAGGCCTAGTAGTCGTTGACGGTGGCGTTTGGCGGCAAAAGTAGGAACTATTTGAAAATTTCTAAGTTGCAGTCTGTACTTAAATTTAAAAACAGATACACACACTAATACAGCCATCACAATTATCACCGGTTATCAGACAGATCTCCACACACACACAAAGTACACGGGGCTACATGACCGCGTTGTCGCAGCCCCTAAACTTAAGAACCAACCAACCAACCAACCAAACATGGGACTACCGGGACAGGGAATTGCCATTAACGAAACATATTCCACCGCCCCATCCCCCTTATTATTCTTATCTCCACAAGGTCGGGAATATCATCTTGTACATTCTTGGGTGCTACCCCAGCTTCCCGGCCCTGCCAACAAATTTAATTCTGGTCTGATTGTTGAAACTGGCTATACTATCCTATCCTATCCTTGCCTCAATTAAAACATACAGACAACACAATAACACAGGTTATATCAGACAAATTCTACGTTCACACACACCCAAGTACACAGGGTCGACCAACCACAATGTTCAAGCCTCTAATTGAATTAAAACAACAACAAGAAGGTCGGCATTAAGGTGAGATGGATTTTCTAAGGAAGGAATATATAAAACATCAATGAAAGGCACTTCAAGGCCTACTGACCAACAGCCGCCATCTTGAGTGCATTACTGAGGTAATGCTGCCATGCCATGAACCCCGTCATTATTTTACCCCGTGGCGAAGCTGTGCGCGTCAAATCGGTGACCATTACCACGATGTGCAACTGCGGGAATGTCGGAGATTGGAGTGTTGTACATTGCAGATACATTAGGGCCCATTATATTTTACGCGCTTTTTACAGGAGTTGTATACTAGTGGACCCGGCAGACGTTGCCATGCCCGAATATATAGAGCGGGTACAGCAAACATATTTTAATTTTCGTTGAACTATACACTAAGTGACATTTGATATTGGGTTTTAAAGGAAAAAACTCAAATCATTTCCATGGAAGCCTACGCCAAATACCAATACAGTAATTTGACATCACCGCCACGTATGGTACAAAAACATAACTACGAATCATTCTCAGAAAGTCAATTATTCATGAACTTCTCAGAAGAAACCACTTCCAAGGGAGAATTAGTGGGGAAAGAAGATCCCGACGAAAAATAATAATAATAATAAAATATATTCTAGAACCTGATCGCAACGCCAAATATCGGGTCCAATTGGGAATCTAAACCATACAGGGACCCACTCAAACAAATTTACATGTTGCTTATTTTCGATAAGCCGTTATTGAAATGTCAAAACAACGCAAGCTACGATGCAAGTGATTTGTGCATGTTTTGGAGCCTACGTCAAATAACATTATTCGACATCACCGCCACCTATTGTATAAAAAGAAACTATGAATAATCTCAGAAAGTCAATTATTCATGAACTTTTCAGAACAAACCACTCCCAAGGGGAACGGGCTTGGGAGAATTAGTGGGGAAAGAAGACCCTGTTGAGCTGAGACTTGAGTTTTCACTACGTCCATGACGACGGTTTTTGTTTTGTTGACTGTATCTTGTACATTTTGGTCACTACGCCACCTACCGGGCCCAATTGTGAATTTAAACCATACTGGGGTTCATTCAAACATAGGCTACATTAAAAAAAACACATCAAAATCGGTTCAGCCGTTTTGGAGCAGTTTAGTGACATACACACGTACATAATTATATAATTATATATTGCTCCCCCACCCAATCATATTGGGCAAATGACGTGTTGAATAACTGTAAAGTATAATTTGATAGCTATTACAAGGTCCCGTCCCGCCGTTGGCTCTAGTTGGAAATGGGAAACCACGGTTCAAAGACGGCTGGCGATGGTGTTCGAACCCACTCGTCTCCCAAATCTGGCTACATTAGACGATGAAATGACATATGAAATAATAAAAGAAGTTTAAGAAAATGTAGTTTATGACTTTAGGTACTATTTATTTTTGTAGCCACTCCTATACATGGGAGTGAATTGTGCTGGAGGGTGATGTTGCAGTAGGAGGAACGCATACTCCAACAAGTAGTCCCACGGTGTGATGTGGCCGACAAAAAACTGGCAGGCGACATGTGCCAGTGGTTATGACATATGATTCAAGATCAACTGTGGACCAACGGTGAGCTGGTGCTGCAAGGTTAATGACCGCCATCATGCTGCTTTTGGTCTATACTTGTGGGATGTATAGTAGCTCAAAGAAACTCTTGGTCATTTAATACTCGATTCCAGAGTCAAAACTAGAAAGAATCACTCTAATAAACTTGTAATAGCCTATATATAATACATATAATCGGTGACACCGCGTACTCGTGTAAACCACTCGTTGGACGTGGCCAAAACAGTTACCACGAGTGCCCATTTTATTTGTTTAAGCGACTGTGCGTCAAACACTTTCAAGAAGGCCGCCATGTGAATCATGCAACCATTATAATCCATAACTTATGATCCAATTAATCAATGTTCACGGTACTTGGCATTTAGATAATTTTATATTAGGACCTTCTGTTACCAACATTATTACTATAAAAGCGTGAACATTACGCGTAGCCGTCATCTTGGAATTATAAATATAAAAATAACTCTCAACACTTAAGAGCTACAGTAGCGAAAGTTAGTGACAAGGTAGGATCGTATATGTGGCTTTTTATAGCCAAGGCAATACATACGGACTCTCTATACATTCAAGATGGCGGCTGCGCGAAATATTAGAACATTAGCATCAACAACTCCGAATAGAATTGGGTAATCAAGACGAATCTTGCCAAGAGGTGGCTATCATACAAGAGCTCTCACTTGCGTTAGTTATCACACTGAATATAGCGTACAGTGGCCATCTTAAAATTTAATAACTTTCCGTTATCCGAGAGCTTTAATAACATAATTTAGTAGTAAAAGAGAATCTTATAAGACGCTTCGTATGCTCAAAGCAAATGAACTGTGACTTCATACATTCAAGATGGTGGCTATGCGTACTATTTCAGTGCACAAATTAGTAACTCAGGATGTTATAGCACAATTAAGGTGACAATTGGTAGAAGAGGCATATTATACCGTATTAGAGGCGTCGGTTGTGTTAGTGATAAGTTTATTACACTGAATATAGCGCGCAGCGGCCATCCTGAATATTCAGGACTTTCTACATATTAGAAGATGTAAATTGTTTTATTCCCTAGCTTAGCTTCCCTGAAGTTCTACTCCAATCCATGCAGACCTCAGGTTCTTGCGGTGGGAATGCTATCGCCGATGGGTTGGTGAACTGAGGTGATGGATGTCTGTACGTCGGTTCTTCCTGTCACCAGAGGTGAGCCGCCCTCACAATTATTGTGATTATTACTTTTATGAAATGCAGTGAGTTCTCAGTTGCGATCTACAGTATTCTGCAAGAAATAAGTTAGTGTAGTGATGAAACTCTCCCTAGTTTGCTCAGAATTTAGATTACCAGAGCTGGGGCAAATGGGAGCAATGGAAGGAAGGTTCTCGTAATGAAGATATAAAGGTTAAGTTGGAAATGAACACGCTAGATGTTCGAATGAGCCGTAGGAGAGAATACCTAAGGGGTAAATAGAGAGTAAGAGAAGCAGAGGTAGATCTAGGAGGCGATGATTAGATTAAGTGTTGAACGATTTCAAAGTGGGAGCGGTAGAAGCAATGAGACCCCAGTGCTAACTGCTAATAGGAGTCGTGAAGGCGACTTGTTCACAAACAGAGGCTTGAAGACTAGACTGGACGCTGGAAGGCAAAATAATCTCAAATGAAAATGTATGTATGTATTACTTTTAAGAAAATAATATGGGATTTTCTCACATTTAGCGATCTAGAAAGAATAGAGAATGTTAAGTCGAGATTTTTAAAGTATATACTAAGAGTTGGAAAGATGGCTCCCACAAGATTAGTCTATGAGTTAGCAAAGGAAACCTTCTTCATCGAAGACCTCAGACTGAAAGTACCTTTGCCGGCTACAAGATCCTCTACTGACTTTTTGGAGGCTAGAAGAGCAAAGAGACAAGAGATAGATCCAGACTTTTATATTACTGATGCCATGATGGACAGAACGTGGTCTAACGAGAATCAAGATCAAAGACACATAATAACGAGACTCGCCATTCACGGATTCCATCATAAAATATGCTCAAACAGATCCTTCCATAGTCCGAATGCCCCCCAGAGGCTCACATCTAGTGGGACGTGGGTTGGCGACCACGGGGCCCAGCTGAGTCCGGCATTGCTTCCACTTACTTGTGCCGGGCTCCTCTCTGTCTTCTTTCCTGTCGACCTCACTTGGTCAACACTTATTCTCTTCCAACCCCGACGGTATTAGGGTATCCGAGGCCTAGGGAGTATCTTCCTTTCCCGCCTTAATTGGCCCTTGTCTCATCTTTTCTGATACCCTCCTTCTGCGAGGGGTCAGCCTTCTTTTTATTTTCGTGTTATCTCCTGCCTTCTGCTCAAGGCCCTCAAGGAGGCCGGGTGTATGTAGCCCCACCACTTCTGTGCACCCTAGATAATGCTGCACCCTCAGGGGCTCACGGCTGGTGA
Organism: Meconema thalassinum; assembly: GCA_946902985.2. NCBI lineage: Eukaryota > Metazoa > Arthropoda > Insecta > Orthoptera > Tettigoniidae > Meconema > Meconema thalassinum. The sequence continues at coordinate 533,602,554 of OX336390.1, read as the reverse complement.
GATCGGGAGTTGGTGACCCCGAGGGATTCCTGAGCTGGGTCCGTTTTCCCCTTTTGTCCCTTACCCTTGGGGCGGACCCTCTCCTCTTTCACATTCCTATCTGCCTTTCATGCCTCTCCTTCCTTCCAAGTCCCTCAATACGCATTCTTCGAGGGTTGAGGGCATTTCTTTTCCTCCTGTCCTTTATTTGCCTTATTCTCCTTTTGTTTTCCATTTCTTCTTCTAGTATGTAGGTTAGTAGTTAGTTTTAGTTTTAAGTTTGCATTTCATTTTCATGTTCACGATCACCCAAACCATCAGGGGACGATAACCTAGATGTTAGGCCCCTTAAAACAACTATTATCATCATCATCATCATCATCATAGTCCGAATGACAATTGTCTTTGCATTTTATGCAACGAAAGGTGTACCAGATACCATATTACGACGTGCCGCAAAAGATTGAAATCATTAAGTGATTATAGTAATAATTAATGCCCATTCGGGCGATCCTTCTTCCTTTATTGTGTTTTCAGTTAGGATGTAACTTACCATTTTTAGCCTACTTTTCACATTTTGCAAAAATGAGGAAAAAGTAGACTTATGAGATCGGGCAAATGTGTGTCTGTCTGTCCTTCTGTCTGTCTGGCTGTGTGTGTGTGTCCCTCACCCTATCAACTCCTAAACGGCTGCCGCAATATAAACCAAATTTAGTATGAGTAAAGATGTATACCGGAATATCTCACGTCCATATTTGAAAACGATGTCAGTACTACCAACTGCTGAAAAAACGCACTAGAAATTTGAGCTCAATGTTGGATATCTTGGAAGGTATGCATGGGAGCTATTCCTAAATTGGCACACAAGTAGATAATACTATTTCAGTTTAATTTCCAGGAGGCCATACATGACAGTGTTGCCAAAATAATGTTACGCCTTCTGATAGGTCCAATTTGTAAATGCATATAACTTCTATACTATCAATTGGATTTCAACCAAATTTTGTATGTAATATGTGCACATAAGTCGATATGACTGAGCGTATTCTTAAAAGCCACCAGGGCTGCCAACTGTTAATAATTGCTCTCTCTATTTTTTTATCCAAATACCAATATATCAGAAAGTATGCAAGCCGACAGCTTTTAAACTATGCAAACGTATATTACCTGGCATTTTAGATTAATTTGGAGTAACTTATATGCGTCAGTTCTACAAACATGATTCTAAGCTTGCTGATAGTACCAATTTTTAAATACATGTAACTTCTATACTATCAGTTGGATTTCAACCAAATTTCGTATGTGTTATGTGTAACATAACAGATATGACTATAAGTATTGTTAAGAGCAATCAGGGCTGCCAACTGTTAATAAATGCTGTCTATATTTTTAGCCTACTTTTCACATTTTGCAAAAATGAGGAAAAAGTAGACTTATGAGATCGGGCAAATGTGTGTCTGTCTGTCTGTCTGTCTGTCTGTCTGTCTGTCCTTCTGTCTGTCTGTCTGGCTGTGTGTGTGTCCCCCCCTATCAACTCCTAAACGGCTGCAGCAATCGAAACAAAATTTGGTAGGAGTAAAGATCTATACCTGAATATCTCACCGCCATATTTGAAAATGATGTCAGTGCTACCAACTGCTAAAAAAATCGCAATTGAAATTTGAGCTCCATGTTGGATATCTTGGAAAGTATGAATGGGAGCTATTTCAAAATTTGCACACGTACAGATCATAATATTTCAGTTTAATTTCCAGGAGGCCAAGCATGGCAGTGTTGCCAAAATGATTATAAGCCTCCTGATAGGTCCAATTTTTAAATGAATATAACTTCTACACTATCAATTGGAATTCAACCAAATTTCGTATGTTGTATGTGTACATAACCAGATATGACTGAGCATATTCTTAAGACCTACCAGAGCTGCCAACTGTTAATAAATGCTCCTAATTTATTTTATCCAAATACCAATATATCAGAAAGTATGCAAGACGACAGCTTTAAACTATGCACACGTATAGTATCTGACATTCTATATTAATTTGGAGTAACTTATATACGTCAGTGCTACCAACATGATTCTAAGCCTGCTGACAGGTCCAACTTTAAATACATGTAACTTCCATACTATCATTTGGATTTCAACCAAATTTCGTATGTGCTATGTGTACCATAACAGATATGACAATGCGTATTCTAAGCAGCAACCAGGGCTGCCAACTGTTAATATGTGCTGTCCCTATTTTTGTTACCCTAATATCAATATATCAGAAAGTATGCAAGCCAATAGCTCTAAACTTTGCACACGTATAGTACCTGGCATTCTAGACGAATTTGGAGTAACTAATATACGTCAGTGCTGCCAACATGATTCTAAGCCTGCTGATAGGTCCAATTTTTAAATGCATGTAACTTCTATACTAACTAATGGATTTCATTCAAAATTGGCACAACAATAGATCTTATTATTTCAGATTATTTCTGACCAATACATGCATGACATTGTTGCCAACATGATTTTACGCGCGCTGTTAGATCCAATGTTTAACTGCATGTAACGTCCATGCTATTCATTGGACTTCAACCAAATTTCGTATTTTGTACCTTAAGAGATGGAACTAAGAATATATTCAGACATCAGGGCTGCCAACTCTAGTGCTCTATTAGGATACATTATGCCAGGTATACAGTATTTCGAACTAATTTGATATCTCGATATTAGCAACTTAATTTCGTCATTATTCTAGATAGGTTCATATTCTGTAGAATAATCATTGGCATGAAAAGTAGGCTGTATAGTTCTTCACGGAACTTCTTGTTTACCCTAATATCAATATATCAGAAAGTAATCAAGTCAACATCTCTATACTTTGAACACGTATAGCACCTGGCATTCTAGATTAATTTGGAGTAATTAATATAAGTCAGTGCTGCCAACATGATTATAGGCCTGCCGATAGGTCCAATTTTAAAATACATGTAACTTCTATACTAACAAATGGATTTCATCCAAAATTGGCAGAACAAGATATCATAATATTTCAGATTATTTCTGACCAGCACACGCATGGTATTGTTGGCAACATGCTTTTACGCGTGCTGATAGATCCAGTGTCTAACTGCATGTAACGTCCATTGGACTTCAACCAAATTTTGTATTCTGTACCTTAAGAGATGGAACTATGAATATATTCAGTCACCAGGGCTGCCAACTGTAGTGCTCTATTAGGCTGCATTATACCAGGCATATTTCGAACTAATTAGACATTTCAATATTACCAACTTAATTTCGTCATTATTCTAGATAGGTTCATATACTGTAGATTACTCATTGGCATGAAACTTAATTTTAAGAAAAGTAGGCTCTTTAGTTCTTCACGGAACTTCTTGTTTGTTTCAATAAAGGAAATCTTTAAAATCCCCAACTGACTTAAATGAGCATGAAAAACTTAAAATCACTTCATAAGCACATTTATTCAAACTTATATAAAACAAACTTTAGTGCTAGAAAGAATGAATGCCTAATCTTGAGAGTAATTTAATAGTAATACTGTACTTTCTAGTTAATTATTTAATACTGACAGCGGTGGCTATGCTCACTAAAGCGCAGCGTTAGGTCATGGGGCCTGGGTATCGGGCTGGTCCGGAAGGCACCGGTAGCCAGCCTAACGCCACTATGGTGGATACTGTACAGCTGCCATCTACCGATAAATGGAAGAGACAAATTAAAGTAAGAGAGGAACAGAAGAAAGACATTTGGCCCGAATTCTTTGCATCCGACGGCATGATCAACCGAGACTGAACCGGACAAAAACAAAGACAGCGACACGCAATAACAAGACTAGCAGTGCATGGCTTCCACCACAAGATATGTAAAAAGATTTTGTACCACAATCCTGACGAAACATGTGTCTGCAGCCCCTGTGAAAAACAATGTGATAATTTTATCACATCACGATCTGCAACAGAAGAATCAGATCTATTACAGACTGCAGTGAAGATTCATGAATTTGTTCATCTGCATTATTACATTCTATTGTCATTCAACTCCAATGAAATTTATAAAATGAATTAGCCTATTCCCCTTCACCTTAACGTAGAATGGATTTGTATACTAGCGAGTGTCGTCTTAATTTGAAGGGTAAAAAGATGATATTTCAATACGTCCACCACTACTCATAACAAACTGGTTGAAATAGGTAAAAGTGATGTAATTAAATGAATCAATAGCCTATAACATGTAGGACCATGGTCAGAAAGTCCAAATGCGGAAAAAAATAATTAAAAATTAAATAAAGAAATAAAGACAAGACAGTTACTTTTATAGATTTTGCAAACGCGTATGATTCCATTGACAGAGAATCTCTCATTAACATTCTACAGGAATTTGGTTTGAATCATAAAACAATTAGCATTTTTCAGGATACGCTAACAAAGTCCGATTTCGTGGGGAGTTCTCCAAGGCTTTTGAAATAAACATAGGAGTCAGACAAGGTGATGGATTGTCACCATTACTTTTTAACTGAGCTTTGGAGAAGGTGATCCGAGAGTGGAGGAAAACAGACACCAAAGGGGTTAAATTAGGATATCAACGAGATAACATCTATATAGATTGTTTGGCTTTTGCTGACGACATTGCCTTAATTACTGATACACCGGAAAATGACAAAATATAAATTGATAATTTAATACAACAAGCAAATAAAATAGGTCTATAAATTTCCTTCACAAAGACAGAATTTATATCCAATGTCAAAAACAGTCCTGATAAATTATGTATTCAACAAAACGAAATCAGAAGAGTGAATTCTTTCAAATATCTCGGTGAATGGATTACAATAAATAATAACGAGAAAAACAGCCTAACAGTTTGAACAAAGAAAATGAATATAGCTTTCGAGCTCACCAGGAACATTTATAAGAAAAAAGCATCACCTAATTCTATTAAAATTAAACATTATAATACTGTTGTGAAACCAGAAGCCTTATATGGATCTGAAACGCTCAAATTAATGAATAAAGGCGAAATTAACAAAATCATGGTCATAGAAAGGAAAATAATTAGATGTATACTTGGCCTAGAAAAGTAGGAGCAGATTACAACAGACCTAGACCAAATGTTGAAATTTATGAGCATGTAGAAAATATGCTACATACCATGCGAAGAAGAAGATTATCCTTTTTTTTTTGGACATTTACAAAGAATGTACGATGACAGATTGACAAAGAAAATTTCCAATAAAATTATGAAACTTACGATACAGCCAGCTTGGTTTCAACAGACCTTGAATGACCATAAAGAGGCCAATATACAAATTGAAGGCTTACCTAATAGACAAATCTTTCGGAACAAAATTAAAACAGTCACCTTCAAGAAGGAACTAGAGAGAAGCAGGAAACCGCCACACAACATTGAGGAGCTCCGGCAACAACAATCTGAAAGAATGAAGCAATTTTGGGTGACTAAGAAGAAATCATATAGCAAAACTTGATGTAATGATTTAACGTGCTCTATTAAGGGCTATTCGATTAAATAAATAATACAAATTAAAAATAAGAAAATAAAAATAAAAATAAAAATGAAAATGAAAATGAAATTAAAAACATAAAATTAAAATTAAAATTAAAGTTAACAGTAAAATTACAATTAAAGTTAACAGTAAAATTAAAATTAAAATTAAAGTTAACAGTAAAATTACAATTAAAGTTAACAGTAAAATAAAAATTAAAATTAAAGTTAACAGTAAAATTAAAATTAAAGTTAACAGTAAAATTAAAATTAAAATTAAAGTTAACAGTAAAATTAAAATTAAAGTTAACAGTAAAATAAAAATTAAAATTAAAGTTAACAGTAAAATTAAAATTAAAATTAAAGTTAACAGTAAAATAAAAATTAAAATTAAAGTTAACAGTAAAATTAAAATTAAAGTTAACAGTAAAATAAAAATTAAAATTAAAGTTAACAGTAAAATTAAAATTAAAGTTAACAGTAAAATTAAAATTAAAGTTAACAGTAAAATTACAATTAAAGTTAACAGTAAAATTAAAATTAAAATTAAAGTTAACAGTAAAATTAAAATTAAAATTAAAGTTATCAGTAAAATTAAAATAAAAATAAAAATTAAAGTTAACAGTAAAATTAAAATTAAAATTAAAATTAAAATTAAAATTAAAATTAAAATTAAAATTAAAATTAAAATTAAAATTAAAATTAAAATTAAAATTAAAATTAAAATTAAAATTAAAATTAAAATTAAAATTAAAATTAAAATTAAAATTAAAATTAAAATTAAATGAAACAAAAAAGAATAAATAAACTAAAATAAACTCATCAAGAAGAAAGTTCACTTAACGGTGAAGGCAGCAATATGCAAGAGAGGTTTTGATGATCTGGTCCGAATGAGCAGCACTCCAGGTAAGTAGCGGTGCGCGCCTTTAGACCGCTCGTGTTTCATCATTTGAAACCTTGCAACCTTCAGAAAAGCAATAATGTGATAACCCCTACACGGGTTGTTTCCCACTGTACACTTGTGCGTTGTGGTTGCGGTGACTGTGTCAGTACGGTACAATACAGTAGCTATGCAGTTTCTACCAAAAGTTTGAGAACACAAGCAATTGTCATAAATTTATTTATTCATAAGTTATTAAGATATTTTAAACAACTTACAAATGTAACAAGACATAGTGTGGTAGATGTATTTATTTTAGACATTTTATTTGCGCAGGCCAAATTTGATTACATGATAGAAAAAGGCATCCCGTTTTGAACTCCTCCAATAAGGTAAGTGCAGTATTTCAAATCTAAAATATTTATTGATCAAAGTTTGAATGAGAGGCTTGGATGCACCATTTCCGAAACTTTTCATGAAACAACACGTTTTCTTTTGATCCGACAAGGTTGAGACTCGTGCCTGCTCTTTTGTCTGATGGCCTAGATGTTATCCTGTTAGAATTAAATACGAAACACCCAATCTTTGTTTATCGCGACTCCCTGAGTCTCGCTCAATACTAGTGATGTAATATGAGCTCATCGAGCCGCAGGTGGGTCGTGGCCCATGTGTGCTGGCTTACATTCCTTGCCGTAAAAAACTGGGTCACTGAAGTTACTAAGCCACATGCTCTACTCGAGCGTCTCGTGCCTCAGCAGTGAGTAACTACCGCTCCATCTGGCAAGCAACAACAACAACAATGTATAATAGACAGAAACAAGAACACGTGCACAGTTTGGGACATACTCATTCCTTCTCCAATGCAACATTATAACAAGAAGTTCCGTGACGAACTAAAGAGCCTACTTTTCTTAAAATTTAAGATGCATGCCAATGATTAATCTATATGGATCTATTTAGAATAATGACGAAATTAAGTTGGTAATATCGAAATTTCTAATTAGTTCCAAATACTGTACACCTGGCATAATGTAGCCTAATAGAGAACTACAAGTGGCAGCCCTGGTGACTGAATATATTCTTAGTTCAATCACTTAAGGTACAGAATACCAAATTTGGTTGAAGTCCAATGAATAGCATGGACGTTACATGCAGTTAAACATTGGATCTAACAGCACGCGTAAAATCATGTTGGTGGCAACAATGACATACATGTATTGGTGAGAAATAATCTGAAATAATATGATCTATTGTTGTGTCAATTTTGAATGAAATCCATTAGTTAGTATAGAAATTACATGCATTTTAAAATTGGACCTATCAGCAGGCTTAGAATCATGTTGGCAGCACTGGCGTAGTTACTCCAAATTAATCTAGAATGCCAGGTACTATACGTGTGCAAAGTTTAGAGCTATTGGCTTGCATACTTTCTCATATTTTGATATTAGGGTAACAAAAATAGAGACGGTATTTATTAACAGTTGGCAGCCCTGGTTACTCTTAAGAATCGGCATAGTCGTATCTGTTATGGTACACATAGCACACACGAAATTTGGTTGAAATCCAAATGATAGTATCGAAGTTACCGGTACATGTATTTAAAGTTGGACCTCTCAGCAGGCTTAGAATCATGTTGGTAGCACTGACGTATATAAGTTACTCCGAATTAATATAGAATGTCAGGTACTATACGCGTGCATAGTTTATAGCTGTCGGCTTGCATACTTTCGGATATATGGGTAGTTGGATAAAAGAAATTGAGAGCATTTATTAACAGTTGGCAGCCCTGGTGTCTCTTAAGAATACGCTCAGTCATATCTGTTTATGTACATACAGCACATACGAAATTTGGTTGAAATCCAATTCATAGTGTAGAAGTTATATGCATTTAAAATTTGGATCTATCAGCAGGCCTATAATCATTTTGGCAACACTGCCATGTATGCCCTCCTGGAATTTAAAAAAATCCTCTCGGCACGCCGGAAGGCGGAGGTAGATTTCACCGGGCAAACAAGGGGATAGGCTATAATAGGCAAAATATGCAGGTTTTCGTAGAAGGATCAGACCTCATTTATTGCGAGAAAGTACAGGGCTATTACAAATGATTGAAGCGATTTCATAAATTCACTGTAGCTCCATTCATTGACATATGGTCACGACTCACTACAGATACGTAGAAAAACTCATAAAGTTTTGTTTGGCTGAAGCCGCACTTCAGGTTTCTGCCGCCAGAGCGCTCGAGAGCGCAGTGAGACAAAATGGCGACAGGAGCCGAGAAAGCGTTTGTCGTGCTTGAAATGCACTCACATCAGTCAGTCATAACAGTGCAACGACACTTCAGGACGAAGTTCAACAAAGATCCACCAACTGCTAACTCCATTCGGCGATGGTATGCGCAGTTTAAAGCTTCTGGATGCCTCTGTAAGGGGAAATCAACGGATCGGCCTGCAGTGAGCGAAGAAACGGTTGACCGCGTGCGGGCAAGTTTCACGCGTAGCCCGCGGAAGTCGACGAATAAAGCAAGCAGGGAGCTAAACGTACCACAGCCGACGGTTTGGAAAATCTTACGGAAAAGGCTAAAGCAGAAGCCTTACCGTTTACAATTGCTACAAGCCCTGACACCCGATGACAAAGTCAAACGCTTTGAATTTTCGGCGCGGTTGCTACAGCTTATGGAAGAGGATGCGTTCTGTGCGAAACTTGTTTTCAGTGATGAAGCAACATTTTTTCTTAATGGTGAAGTGAACAGACACAATGTGCGGATCTGGGCGGTAGAGAATCCTCACGCATTCGTGCAGCACATTCGCAATTCAACAAAAGTTAACGTGTTTTGTGCAATCTCACGGTTTCAAGTTTACGGCCCCTTTTTCTTCTGCGAAAAAAAAAAAAACGTTACAGGACACGTGTATCTGGACATGCTGGAAAATTGGCTCATGCCACAACTGGAGACCGACAGCGCCGACTTCATCTTTCAACAGGATGGTGCTCCACCGCACTTCCATCATGATGTTCGGCATTTTTTAAACAGGAGATTGGAAAACCGATGGATCGGTCGTGGTGGAGATCATGATCAGCAATTCATGTCATGGCCTCCACGCTCTCCCGACTTAACCCCATGCGATTTCTTTCTGTGGGGTTATGTGAAAGATTCAGTGTTTAAACCTCCTCTACCAAGAAACTTGCCAGAACTGCGAGCTCGCATCAACGATGCTTTCGAACTCATTGATGGGGACATGCTGCGCCGAGTGTGGGAGGAACTTGATTATCGGCTTGATGTCTGCCGAATCACTAAAGGGGCACATATCGAACATTTGTGAATGCCTAAAAAAAACTTATGAGTTTTTGTATGTGTGTGCAAAGCATTGTTAAAATATCTCAAATAATAAAGTTATTGTAGAGCTGTGAAATCGCTTCAATCATTTGTAATAACCCTGTATTTTACAATGTAATTGGAGCTCAATTCACATTTCTTTCGTCTTACTATGCATAATTTTAACATTTTGTTGTGTTACGGGGACGATAACCTTCTTGTCATTTGGGGTTCATTTTTATATTTGTGGTCACACCGTCCTTATGCAAGGTTTGGAACTGATGTGTAACTATCTAACAGTCTGTTACTTCTTCACGTAAAATTTTATCTCCCGCAGAGATGTTGGTTGGTTCCTCAGTTTAGGGGCTGTGACAACGCGGTCATGTAACCCCGTGTACTTTGGGTGTATGTAGAATCTGTCTGATAAACGGTGTTAATTGTGATGGCTGTATTAGTCTGTAATTCAGGTAAGGACTGCAGACGGTGAATTTCAAGTAGTAGTTCCTAATGATGGTACCAAATATACCGTCAACGACACCTAGCTGTGAACTTGGCTACTAGATGCCACCGCAACCAGTAACTTGCAACGAACGTTGGTCTTCCCCTCTGAAGGAAAGCATACTGAGGGATTTTCAGTGCTCTTTGAAAATCCGACGACTTCGGCCGGCTTTGAACCCGCGACTTTGGGCATAGAAGTTCAGCTTGCTACCTCTTACGTCACCGAAGCCGCTTCGCACTTAGTCAGATGGAAATCTGAATCTGATCTCGTGCAAGTGCGTTGTCATGGCAACGTCTGATGGCACATCCCGTATCAATTTAGTAGTGTTGCCATGGCAACCACTGATAGCTCTTGGCATTTTCTTATAATTCCGAAATCATTTTCTCATCCCTTGGCGTAATGGTGGGTCATATCAAAAATTCTTTCAGACAAAAGTTTTAGGTAATTATTAGGGGAATATTGTCCATTTTGTACAGTTTTGATATTGTGCCTATTAAGAGAGATATGATTAATATTTCCCGAAAAACCCACTTTTTGCCATCCCATTGGCCAATGGTTGGTGCTATAAAAAACTTTTTAAACATAAATTTTTGGCACTTATCCGACTAATAAAATGAACTTTGAAGGGATTCGATATTTCACATATTAAGAGAGTTATAGTGATATTTCAATTTTTCGAAAATAGCCCCCCATTTTTACCCCCTTCGACCGATTTTGCCCATTAACGAATTTGACCGAGATTTTATAGGGATATATATTATGTAAAAAATTCAAAGTGATTGGTGCAAAATTACTGCAGTTATCGTGTCCACAAGAAACTGATATATACCAGGTGGCCCACCTGCGCCGTGCAATCTACTTATTAATGTCCCGCATGTACTAGTGTTGAACGGGAAGTCTAATAACTGAATTGCTAAGGGGTAACCTTGCATACAAGCAGGTTACGTCAGAATGCCAAGAGATAACAACCAGACAGCCGCACACTGCATGTTCCTCAGTGCTCCCTTCTAATGCGCCCCAACGCGGTACGATGCCTCGCTGGCGAGCGCAGAATAGTAGCTTTGCACGTTGCACAGCAGTATTAAAGTTGCTATCAACACATCGACAATGGCTGAGGTATTCACCAAAAACGAGCGCGCACACACATAATTCTAATCTATGGAGAATCTGGTCACAATCCAACCAAAGCTCGCATATTAATGCACAGGAGATTCCAAATAGACGCCTGCCTTTTGTATACGAATTTCCCCGAACAGACCTGTAAATAAGTGCTAATGGATTGAAGCACATACCAGCATGGCTGGGCTAGACCTGTCTGCAACAATTCCGATGTTGTGCAGACTGTACATCAGTATTGTAATCGAAGCCTTCACACGGTACGTTGAATTTCACCGTACTGAAATAATGAACTGTTGAATTTCAGGGGCTTTAAAACACAGTGAGCATGTAGCCCCGTGTACTTGAATGTGTGAAGAATTTGTCTGATAACCTGTGTCACTATTGTTATTTTATTATTACAGTCTAGTGCAGACATCATAGTGACAATAGTAATAATAATAATAACAATAATGATAGGAATCCTGTTACAGTACTTGTGTATTAAACCTACTGCTAAATAGTTGCACAACATGCAACATATTGTATACCACGTTGTAACGCTCCTTTGCAAACAGCTATTTCTGTAATAAACAGGGTTCGTTTGTAAATACGCCAAATATGCAGAAAAGAAAGTTTAATAACACATTATTTGTACATGTAGGCTACAGAAATTCCACTCTACAATAGCATTGCTTGCTAATTGGACAATAACTCACATATTATTGCATCAAAGCTTAGAAAATAAAATAAATTACAATGTCACACTTGAACAGCTATTCATAATGAATATGTTCAAAGACATGCCCTGGTGGCGAATACAATGTTGAACACGTCTCGCAGTGTCTGCATGGACACGTCGTAACTTTTCAGGTGTCACTGCAGCACAGGCCTCACCAATACGTTGTTTTAATTGATCGGCATTTTCTGGCGCCGTTTCGTAGACTTTTGATTTTATATAGCCCCACAGAAAGAAGTCCAGAGGGGTTAGATCAGGCGATCGTGCTGGCCACTGCCATGCGCCTCCACGACCTATCCACCGTTCAGGGTATCGTGCATTTAGATATTCCGTAACGGCTCGGAAGGTGTGAGGTGGAGCACCATCATGCTGGTACCAATGCTGTAATACAACCTGGAGTGGAATATCTTCTAGAAGGTTTTCCAGAGTCAAGTCGGTTTGTAAAAATTCAAGATAATTCCTACCTGTGAGTCTAGGGGCTATAAAAACAGGCCCAATTATGTAGTCTCCCAGAATACCACACCACACATTAACTCCCCAGTGGATCTGAACGTGCTGTGCTCGAACCCAGTGGGGGTTCACTGGAGCCCAGTAATGCAGATTGTGAGTATTGACGTTGGCATCATTGGCAAAATAGCATTCATCACTCCACAGAATATTCCTGGCAAAATGTGGATCTTGTTGTAATGCAGCGGCCATTGTTCGGCAATATGCTACCCTGCGATCGAAAGCATTTCCATACAGTTGTTGGTGTAGGTGCGGTTTATAAGGATGCCATTTTCGCTCCTTCAGGATCCTCTGTATTGAAGTTCGTGGCACTCCTAGGTCCCTTGCAGCTTCTCTTTGCCCTAAGCAACAATAAATATGTGCACATTGTAACATAGATGGTTCGTATTATTATTATTATTATTATTATTATTATTATTATTATGGTTTCAAGAGACTAAATTATCTTACACCAGCACTATTTAACGAACTACTACCTCGATTGTCCAACATGAACAGCAAACAACTAGCTATACGTCGCATAAAAATCATTACCTAAATAAACATTAATTTATAACATAAACGTATTATGGTATGCACTCTGGTATTGGAATACAAACCGTATAATGCTGTGAAAAATAATTAATGTCTCAAAAGTAATCTCTACTGATTTCGCCGTCAGATTCTGAGACATATCACAAATGTATTATCAATAGTAATTAATAAATAATTTATAATACAAAATTGAAATTATTATTATTATTATTACTATTATCAGCAGTAGCTCAGTAAGGTGAAGTGTAACTGATCGTGTGTAGGATTCCGTTCGAAGTTCTCTTGTACATTCCGTACAACTTCAGCATTACCGCAGACGGGTCTAGTCCTGCTGGTATGTGCCTGGAACTTTCCATTCGTTCGTAATTGCACCTCTGTTGGGCGAAATACTCGTCGAGACGGTAGACGTCTATCTGGAAACACCAGTACATATCGTCTACGAGCTTCAACGGCATTACGACCAGCTTCTCCATATATTAGTATAATGTCCGTGTACTCATCGATGCTGTATACACCAGCCATTGTCAATATCTTGCCAGCAGCTGTCGTGTCATTCTACCACATTTTATGAGTCTATTGCGCTCTCAAATGCGAGGGTCGAAAAGGCATTGGGGTGCATTAGACGGGTAGCGCTGAGGAACATGCAGCTAGCGGCTGTCCTGTTGTTTTTCCTTCGTATTCTGACGTAATCGGCCAGCATGCACTGTGACCCCCGTAGAAATCAGTTATTAGGCATCCCATACAGCATTAGTGTATGCGAGACATCTAAAACTAGATTGCTCGGGGGAAACGGGCCACCTGGTATATAGATAGATAGATACATATATACATATATACATAAATTATATATAAACTTTGGAACTGACGGTGGTTTTGGGGTCTGGGGGATGTGAAACGCGAAGATATGTCGAAATTTTCCGGAAGTCGAAACATGGTACCCATTGCAATAGTTAGCTTTCTAATGAAATATACCTAACTGCAATATTATTATCTGTACGTGTGCCAATTTTGAAATAGCTCTCATTCATACATTCCAAGATATCCAACATGGAGCTCAAGTTTCAATTGCGATTTTTCAGCAGTTGGTAGAACTGACATCATTTTCAAATATGGCCGTGAGATATTCAGGCATAGATCTTTACTCCTACCAAATTTTGTTTCGATTGCTGCAGCCGTTTAGGAGTTGATAGGGGGGGGGGACACACACACAGCCAGCCAGCCAGCCAGACAGACAGACAGACAGACGGACAGACAGACAGACAGACATTTGCCCGATCTCATAAGTCTACCTTTTTCCTCATTTTTGCAAAATGTGAAAAGTAGGCTAAAAATACGGAATGATAGAACTATCGTCATCGTCTTAGGGGATTCTGTGGAGCATAATTGTATCTAAGAGTCCCAAGCTGAGTCTAACATTGTCCTAACTCAATTGTAAACTCTTGTTTCCTTGCATCTCTGACGCTATTACGTTTTTGAGTTTTAGAGTAACCTTAATGAGGCAAGTGACCTCGATGTTCCTCCCCTTAAAGCAGCAATCACTACCAACAATGCTCTTAATTTCCCACATTTCATGATATTTCTATTTCTGATACATTTAGTCTTAGAACGGGATGTAGATAATAAGAATGCCAGGCCCCACTAAACATGGCCATGTTCTTTGTATCTTCATTCGGCCAACACGTAAGGAGAAAGCGAAATTTTCTTGGGTTTATATAATAATAGACAAGGTGATGGATTATCCCCTCTGCTTTTCAATGTGGCTCTTGATTATATCATGAAGGTTTGGCAAAAGGAAAACCCTCCTAACATCAAAATTGGAACAAAACCATCAATAAAAATAAACTGCTTAGGATTTGCAGATGATTTGGCTCTTTTAGCACTAGACAAGGAAGAGGTTTGTACTCAGATCACTAGTCTCCAAGAGATTGCTCAAGGGATAGGATTACAGATATCCTTTGAAAAAACTGAGATCATGCCTATGAAACCCTTAGATATAAATGAAGTCTATATAAATGATCATAAAATTAACCTAGTTCCTCAATTTAAGTATCTTGGAGAAATTATAACACATAACTTAAACGAAAAAGTAACTTGGATAAATAGAACAAATAAAATGAAAAAGGCACAATCTCTAACCTGGTCAACATATAATAAAAAATGCCTATCAATAGCTACTAAGATCCAACATTATAAAACTGTAACTCTCCCAGAAGCCACTTATGCTTGTGAAACACTGTTCCAAATTAAAAATGAACAAAGAACTGATCAGCTCCTCAAAACGGAAAGAAGAATCATTAGAACGTGCATAAATAAAAAGTATCAGGTTGAGGGAGTCTGGAGGATTCTCCCAAATGAAACTGTCTATCGTGAGATTGATCCAATCACCAGCACAATGAAGAAGAAAAGAATTTCATATTTTTTTCACATCTTACGGCTTCCAGAAAACAGAATTGTACGCCAACTGGTGATGAGAAATCTAGGAAAGAAAACTGGAGGAAAATGGATCCAAGGAATCCAACAAGATCTCAAAGCAGTTGGACTTAAGATAACAGATGCCGAGGAGAAAAATAAAATTAACACCATTCTTAAAACTCACAAATTTTCTGCAGAAATGACACATAGAAAGCCTATGGAGATTTCAGATGAGTTGAGAAAATCCCGATCTGAAAGAATGAAAAAGTACTGGAAAGAGCGCAAGAACCAAGCAGTACTACCTTCAAAGAAGAAGTGATTGTGGAACGACTCAAGTGGTCCAATGTGACCAATCAAGATAATAATAATAATAATAATAGACAAAGTAAAAATATTTTTAGGCAGTGAGGTGAACAATATTCGTTAAATGTTTATTTTAAGTATTTATGCAGATTTTCAAGAAATAACTCTTCATATCTGCAGCATTAAGGTTCGACAAATCAACGCATAGAGAAACTACGAGTACATAAACAAGATTAAACCGTTTTCATTTTATTTTCATTTAATTACATCTGACTACAGTAGTTGTTTCAGACCAGTGTCGAGCATGATGTTGTTTCATTTGGTAATTTAGTCTCGAGTACTTGGGTGTGTATACATATACGGGGTGAATCAGATGCCCCTAATAATATTGTTATATGCAGCCCAACTAACATGTGTTGTCAGGAAGGTCGATATTAATCTCTGCTTGCATCCCGTATGGTACTAATGCACTGCAGGCATATCCTTCAAACGACATCGAACACTATTATTTTCCCCTCATATTAGTCTGTAGTCACATCGACGGAAAAATAATAGTGTTCAGTATCGCTTGCAGGATATGCTTGCAGTGCATTAGTAACATAGGGAAGGAAGTAGAGAAATACTGACCTTCCTGATAACAACGCTAGTTGGGCTGCATAACACAATATTATTAGGGGCAGCTGATTCACTGTATCGTAGTCAGGTAGTGAAAACCTTCATTACATGAAAATCCTAGACACTGCCGGCAAATTATGTTAAAAGTGATAATTGCACTATCTGATGCGTTTCTGACGCGAAGCGCGCAACGTCCATCTTGAAATTATAAAATGTACAAACAAATAACTCTGTATATTTTACATATCCTATATCTCAAGTTAGTGATAATGTCGAACCGAGTATCGCTAGCATTAGACATAAGACTATCACTCTGCATATAACACGCAGCCATCTTGAATATATAAGACATTAATATCGACAATCCACTATTTATTATAGTTGCAATGATGAAACGCAGAAACTATGTCGTCTCATATAAAAGGCTTTCTCTGCACAAGGCGCAACATAAACTATTCCATACAATCAAGATGGTGGATGAGCGTACTTTTCAAATGTTTCGATCAATTCCACTGGATGAAAAAGCGGAATTGAACTTAACTTAGTAAACTGGAAGTCTTGTATAGGATACAACACTTAAAGTTCATCACATGAACATTTTATTATACTACTAGAGAAAGACAAAGAGTTACGACCATACCCATTCATTTAGGAGAAAGTAGGCTATTATGTTCTTTCCTGAACATCTTGTTACATCATATGCCAGCTCTTCATGAAGTGCCTAGGGTTCTCATGAAATGACGGATTGCACTATCTGATTACGAAATAAATAAATAAATAAATAAATAAATAAATAACAAATAAATAGATTTTTAAAAAATCTGACAAGCTTTGTTATTGTGGTGTCTTTAGTAGAGTGTGTATTTTTTTAAATTCAGGTGAGGATTGGGAAGGATGCGATCGTGGTCTTAAGTTGGGAACTATCCCGGCATTTTCCTGGATTAGATTCTGACGCGTGGTATAATGAAGTGACTAAATTTTGCCGTCACATAGTGCCATTCTTTAGTACATTATCTGAAGGGAAGTCCAGCCCGTCACTTCATGACGTAGCGGTATACTCGTTGTGAGATAAGTGTTCTGTCCAAGAATTAATAGTGGCAATATACGGTATGGAAGTTACCGAGGGTGTTGTTGCGTTTTGAGGAGCATTTCGACAATTGACGATGTCTGTAATTGTTTTGTTTAACTTGCAAATGTTAATATAGTTCTGGTTTTATTGGTTTGAATTCTATTTAAATCATAATAAACAATCATTAATTTAGTTCTTTGAAAAGTTTGTGTATGACGGCGAAAAGTTAATGTACGACTCAATTGTGTCAGTCAATTCATGAAGAGTCGAATCAACAAACACCAAACCTTCTGTGCCCCTGCTCATCTCTTACACACACTAATACAGCCATCACAATTAACACCGGTTATCAGACAGATTCTACACACACTCAAAGTACACGGGGCTACATGATGGCGTTGTCGCAGCCCCTAAACTGAGGAACCAACCAACCATCTCTTACACTATCTGCCTAAATCGGTCTGCGTCGTTTCATGAAATGATTAAATTTTTCCGTCACATGGTGTAATTCATTAAATCATTACGTGACGAGGATTGGCTAAATTTAACCTCTAAATACAGTATATTAAGAAGTAGGTAATACGAGGGATCTGAACTTCAATGTCTGTCATAAAACTGATGTTGAATTGGTATACAACTGACACTCCGTTGTCGTAGCAACAGAAATTGCGTGTTCAGGTTTTTATATTCGTATGTCCCGCAGTAGGCCGTGACTTTCTCTGCTAATTATTTATGAAGCCAGTCCTCATGAGAAGGTTGGTTGGTTCCTTAGTTTAGGGGCTACTACAACGCGGTCATGTAGCCCCGTGTACTTTGGGTGTGTGTAGAATCTGTCTGATACCCGGTGTTAATTGTGATGACTGTATTAGTGTGTGTTATCTGTTTTTAATTCAAGTAGGGACTGCAGACGATAATTTCAAGTAGTTCCTACTTTCGCTACAAAATGCTACCGTCCACGACACCTAGCTGTGAACTTGGCAGCTACTAGATGCCATCGCAACCAGCGCCTGATGACGAACGTTGGAACTTAAAAGCATATATCAAACTTAACCTATAAATATGTATATTAAGGCTTATTATATTAATAATTCATGTTTTATGGGCTAATGCCGTGTGTATTTAAATCAGAACCATACGTTTCGGAGAAACCTTGCCTCCTTTTTCAATGGAATCAAATCAAATCAAATCCATTGAAAAAGGAGGCAAGATTTCTCCGAAACGAATGGTTCTGATTTAAATACACATGGCTATAGCCCAAAAAACATAAATTATTTATATATCTATACTAATATAATAAAGCTGAAGAGTTAGTGTGTTTGTGGGTTTGTGTGTTTATGAGTTTAAAAGCGCTAATCTCTGAAACTACAAGTCCGATTCGAAACATTCTATTTTTATATGATAGCCAGATTCAAGAGGAATAGTTTAGGCTATGTAGTATTAGGCTACACCTCTCAGATAACCTAAAAGATTGATTATTGTTCAGTAAGTCGGTAGAACAAGCGCTCCCGAACAGCTCTATCCGCATGCGCTGGCGTTATGGTTAGTGATACGTACACCGTTTTACCTATCTGAACCAAAATTTGTATACTTACCATTTGGAACCCTGCGAGTAACACTGTTTACATGAAATTTCGGACAGACCCCTCCATTCCCTGCATTTAGGCCCTTTGGCACAAATCTACACCTTTTCACCGATCTGAACCAAAATTTGTATACTTACCATTTGGAACCCTGCGAGTAACACTGTTTACATGAAATTTCGGACAGACCCCTCCATTCCCTGCATTTAGACCCTTTGGCACAAATCTACACCGTTTCACCGATCTGAACCAAAATTTGTATACTTGCCCTTTGGAACCCTGCGAGTAACACTGCATACATGAAATTTATGATAGACCAGTCCATTCCTTGCATTTAGGCCCTTCGTCACAAATCTACTCCTTTTCACCAATCTGAACCAACATTTGCATACTTACCCTTTGGAACCCTGATAGTAACACTGTCTGCTTGAAATTTTGGACAGACCACTCCATTCCCTGCATTTAGGCCCTTTGGCACAAATCTACACCATTTCACCGATCTGAACCAAAATTTGTATACTTACTCTTTGGAACCCTGCGAGTAACACTGTCTGCCTGAAATTTTGGACAGACCACTCCATTCCCTGTATTTAGGCCCTTTGGCATAAATATACACCGTTTGGCACAAATATACACCGTTTCACCGATCTGAACTACGTTTTGTATGCTTACCCTTTGGAACCCTGCGGGTGATACTGTCCACTTTAAATTTAGGACAGACCACTCCATTCCGTGCATTTAGGCCCTTTATTACAAATCTACACCGTTTCTCCTAATTGAATCAAATTTTACATACACTTTGAAACCCTGCTTGTAACACTGTCCACTTGATATTTTGGACAACGCTCTCCATTTCCTTCATTTAGAATAACAGACAAAATAAACTTGAAAACCACGTATTAAGGCCCTAGAACCATTCATGTACGTAGTAGTGTAACTGTAAGAGTATTTTAATAAGTCTAATGTTGACGGGCAGTTCAGGCTGCATTACGTCTCCCCTACCAGTATTCTGGTGCAGAATTGCGAAAATAGTTGCATCTTGCGCTGTTTATAAATTGCAGTCACGGGGAGCGATTAGTGCAAAAAGATCTCTTAGGCACCTTAAAACAGTTATCAACATGAAAATATTATGCCTCGGTATAAGTGCAATGGTGTTGGTGCAGTACATTGAGCTTACCAGCTGCAATAAGTGTTGGTGCTTTCAAATTTACCTTCAATTATCCCGAACCTTATCGCTGAGCGCTATGTGGCGATAAATGATACTATTGCTACCTCAGTAGCTCGGGACAGCCGAAGTTTTCCAAAGTGTTCTGATTATTTACCTTCGGCGCTATGCGTCAAAAGACGACACTATTGGACTCTACATTTCTAACAGCCAATGAGATATAGGCCCTAGGCATTGTCTTTTATTTCACTTATTCCTCCTTCTAATCATTTTTTAAAAACTTGTTTGCAAATAACATGTGTCAGTGCTGTAGTTAGAAAATAGCCATTTCTCTATTCATTATTATTATTATTATTATTATCATTACGGGAAAATGACCTGTATGTTACGTCCATTATACAGTACTGCTTATCACCCCCACTACAACCACCACTATCACCACCACCATCACAAAATGTTATAATTTTAAAATATTTTTTCTGTTAGTTTAAGTATCATGTGCCAGTTCTGTAGTAGTATTCATTATCATCCATAAAACAAATAAATCCACCGGGCGAAGCCGGGCACTACTGCTAGTTAACCTATAAATTTTGCTTCACACAAGTTTAGTTAGTGGAATGTTCTTTTACATGCCATAAATCTATTGCATGGGCCCGCTGGCTTTACTCCCCCTCCGAAGGAAGGCATACTGAGGGATTTTTAGCGCTCTTAAAAAATCCAACGACTTCGGCCAGGTTTGAACCCACAACCAAGGGCATTGAAGCTCAGCATGCTAGCAACTACGCCACCGAAGCCGCCACCTCATGAGAAGGAAGGAAAGAAGCTTGTATTTTTACATGACCGTTAATCTCACGATTATGAGCCAAGTACTTCCATTTTTACGAGGACTCCAAACCACAAGACGAATGACTTATAAAAGATTTGCTCTACAGTCATGCCACTGCAGTCAAAATCTTGAGTCATTCTTGCTGTATAATGGAGAAATCATTGAGCCGGACAACATCTATGCTATCAAGTCTGGGGCGACGCCAATAATGCTACCTGGTGATTAAACAGGATGCCGAGAGGCAAAGCAGTCTTAAATGAAAATGGATGTATATTATTATTATTAGCCTACTTTTCACATTTTGCAAAAATGAGGAAAAAGTAGACTTATGAGATCGATCCGGGAAAATGTGTGTCTGTCTGTCTGTCCTTCTGTCTGTCTGTCTGTCTGTCTGGCTGTGTGTGTCCCCCCCCCCCCCTATCAACTCCCAAACGGCTGCAGCAATCAAAACCAAATTTTGTATGAGTAAAGATGTGCACCGGAATATCTCACGTCCACATTTGAAAATGATGTCATTGCTACCAACTGCTGAAAAAAATCACTAGATATTTGAGCTCCATGTTGGATATCTTGCAAGGTATGCATGAGAGCTGTTCCAAAATTGGCACACATGTAGATAATACTATTTCAGTTTAATTTCCAGAAGGCCAACCATGACAGTGTTGCCAAAATAACTTTAAGCCTTCTAATAGGTCCAATGTTTAAATGCATATAACTTCTACACTATCAATTGGATTTCAACCAAATTTTGTATGTAATATCTGTACATAAACATATATGACTGAGCGTATTCTTAAGAGCCACCAAGGCTGCCAACTGTTAATAATTGCTCTCTCTCTATTTTTTAAATCAAAATACCAATATATCAGAAAGTATGCAAGCCAACAGCTTTAAACTATGCACACGTATATTCTGACATTTTAGATTAATTTGGAGTAAGATATATATGCCAATTCTACCAACATGATTATAAGCCTGCTGATAGTACCAATTTTTAAATACATGTAACTTCGATACTATCAGTTGGATTTCAACCAAATTTCGTATGTTCTATGTGTAGCATAACAGATATGACTATAAGTATTGTTAAGAGCAATCAGGGCTGCCAACTGTTAATAAATGCTGTCTATATTTTTTTACCCTAATATCAATATATCAGAAAGTATGCAAGCCAACAGCTCTATACTTTGCACACGTTTAGCACCTGACATTCCAGATTAATTTGGAGTAATTAATACAAGGCAGTGCTGCCAACATGATTCTATGCCTGCTGATATGTCCAATTTTAAAATGCACGTAACTTCTATACTAACAAATGGATTTCATCCAAAATTGGCACAACAAGATATAATATTTCAGATTATTTCTGACCAGCACACACATGGTATTGTTGGCAACATGCTTTTACGCGTGCTGATAGATCAAGTGTCTAACTGCATGTAACGTCCATTGGACTTCAACCAAATTTTGTGTTCTGTACCTTAAGAGATGGAACTAAGAATATATTCAGTCACCAGGGCTGCCAACTGTAGTGCTCTATTAGGCTACATTATACCAGGTATATTTTGAACTAACTAGATATTTCGATATTACCAAATTAATTTCGTCATTATTCTAGATAGGTTCATATACTGTAGAATAATCATTGGCATGAAAAGTAGGCTGTATAGTTCTTCACGGAACTTCTTGTTTTTTATAGTGATGATGATCATGTGGCCTCCTGAGAGGCTGAGTGCACGTCTTTCTAGTTGAAGCCGTAATGACGATTAAGTGATGATGAAGTCGTCACATACAACCAGTCCCCAAGCCAAGGGAATTAACCCCAGGAGATTAAAATTCCTGATTGCTCGGCCGTGAATTGAACCCGGGACATGTCAGGGCAAAGTCTAGCGCGCTAACCATTTAGCCACGGAGTCGGACATTATTGATAGTTATAATACTGTAATATACTGTATTTCTACACTTATAAAGTTATTCGTAAATTAGCACTGTTTAACTTTAAAATACACCCTTAAGTCACGCACGTTGATCACCTACCCCATTTTGTGTCGTGGAAATAAAAGGTTAAGGATCCCTGCTCTATGATCGAGCAATATTTCGATTCGTAAGGTATTCTAAGTTTCCCGAAGCTCTTGACCTCGAAGTTGGTTATTAATACGTGAATTAAAAATTCTGTAAAAGAAAGAAAGGAAAATAGATACACTTGTTCAAATAAAATAGAAAAAGTCCTGTCACAGCGCCTAACGTGAACCACAGTGATAGTACGTAGCGTGGTTGATACAGTAAGTGGGGCACCAGGCCAATAGGCACGTGGCCTCAAGTAGCATCATGGAGTGGAGTGGTTTTCGGTGTCTCGCGCACTGCGGCCTTATCACTGGCAGACGGGAGCTCTGGCTTCTGATTAGTTTGAACCAAACATGGCTAATATAGAGAAGCCAACCATGGTTGGAGATATATTTGTTATGAAACTAGCTGTGGAGTTGTGCACTTCTTAGAGGTTCCGAGCGAGCACAGATAGGTTTTTACCAAAATGTTGATGGTGATTCATTAATTAGCGGCTTTGCCACATTGCATTGCGATATTGATGTGGTAGGAACCCCCGAATTTGAAATAAGGCACATTCTCCGCATTTGCATTGTAGAAGTGTGTAAACCAGGGAGGGGAACCACACTCAGGATGGTCAGAAAGTCAGCGCCGGGATTCCAGCCCACAGACCAAAATTAAATGTTTAGCAAAGCTGGGAATCGAACCTGGACTCCGGAGTGACAGCTTAGAATGGTAGACGTTACAACTTGAGGTGGCCTAGCGGTTAATATTAATATTAAACTGCTATATACTGTATGTCTGCCTCGTTTCGTAGCAGCTAGAATTCTTGGCTGTCACCCCAGAGTCCAGGGTTCGATTCCCGGCTCTGCCAAGAAATTAAATTCTGATCTGAGGGCTGCAATAGGGTATACTCTGCCTCGTGAGGCAAAACTGAGAAGAGGTAGGTCGATTCCTACCTCAGCCATCCAGGAAGTAGTTTTCCGTGGTTTCCTACTTCTACTCCAGGCAAATGCCGGGATGGTTCCTAACTTAATGCCACGTTCGTCTACTTCTCAATCTTCCTCTGAATTACAAATACACTCACTACACAGTCATCACAGTAATACAGGTTATCAGATAAATTACACACACAAGTACACGGGGCTACATGACCACGATGTTGCAAAGCCCATAAAAGAATCAACAACTGCAACAAAAGTGCTATAGGCTATAATACTCTTCTCACCTTTATCATTTAAGAGAAGTGGATACCAGGCATGTAAAGACGTGTTTAAAGTTAAACTGACAATATGCGAACTATCATTAGATTATCACTGAGTTTCTTAACTTATATGACGCTCACATGTTTAAACTTTGTGCACTAGAATGTTCGGCACACCTCGGGCCTGCTAATCGGTAAGTGATGACGTGCTGTATGGAACGAAATTGTAGACTACGTAATTTGTTTAATATTTATAGTACTGTGTACTGTTGTAGTTAATTCATATAGGGGCTTTGCGATATCATGATCATTTAGCCCCGTGTACATGGGTGTGAGAAGAATTCGTCTGATAGCCAGTGTTATTGTGGTGGCTGTAGTAGTGTGTGTATTTGTAATGCAGGTGAGGATTGTGAATGAGGCGGCCGTGGCCTTTAGTTAGGAACCATCCCGGCATTTGCCTAGAATAGAAGTGGAAAACCACGGAAAGACACTTCCAAGAATGCTGAGATGGGAATCGAACCCGGACCTCCGAAACGACAGTCAAGAATGATAGCCGCTGCACTAGAAAGTGGACTATAATACAAGTTACAGGTATCTTGGCACTGGTTTCGAAGAAAAGAAGGATTGCGTAATATCTGGTCTTCACAAGCGAGTATCCATGATCATGATTTATGTAATTTTCATCTGACTTATGTGCCCAACGAATGTTAAAGTTAAAATACGAAGAACATGCACATTGTTTCGAATCACAGCTAAGAAACATTTAACGCGTTGGTTAGTTATTATGAAAAGAAACTGAATGACAATTTCTTAATTTAATTAAGATTGCGGTTAAACTGCTTTGATTTTAAAAATGTCAAAATGTCTGGTAATGGCGTTAATTCCTAGCCCTGTCCAATAAAGTTCCTGAATACGTGTAACCATTGCGCTTGCCAGCAACTTGTACATCCTCCTGGAGGCTGTATCTCACTGAACACCGCAACATGCCACCCTATATTTCAGGGGTTGCTTTATATATAGCACCCTTCCCTACTCCCAGGTGCCGTTCGCACGAGTGGAGAATCCCATAACTTTTTGACCTTCCATGTCTGGCTTCGGTAGTAAATGGGCCACTGCTCTGGTTTAGGGGTGAGTTCTGACGGTCTGGATTTTATTCCTGGCTCATTCGCGACGAGCTTTGAGACTTACGTATTGTTTTTCACCTTGAGTTCTCAATCACTTTGAAAGTAATCCCGTTAGGCGACTTACACTTTAGCTTTTAGAAATCATTTCAATTTCAGATACACATTTACATCCCTTCAAATCACAGGGGATCAAGTGAGGCGAATACGTGGAATGTGGAACCACAGAGGTTCCATGAAAGATCGCAACAGAGGGAAGGTCAAAGTGGAGGTTTCTTTGATTTTCACTCGAAATTCATCCTTGGACGCAAGATAGTAAACGAGGAATTGCATATGAACATTTTGAGATCGTTTGCAGCATTTGAGATATGGCGGAGTGGTCTCGCTGTTCCACTCCTAACTTCTGCGCTTCAATATCTCATGGAGAAAGGTGGGGGGGGAGGTGATGGCGCAGCGGTCAAGCCGTTGGCCTCTCCCCATGGTGGACTGGGTTTGATTTCCCGTCAATTCATGTGAGATTTTCGAAGTGAAATGCCATGTCCTGTGGTTCGGATCCACGTAAAAAGGAGGTCCCGAGGCTCATAATCACAAGATTCATGGTCACGTAAAACTACAATCTTCCTTTCAATATCTCGTATATTGCTCGGCTTCGTGGCCAAGTGGATAGGACACTAGTATGTGCTGCGAATGACCCCGTATTTGATTCCCGACAAGGTCGAGGGATTTCAAAATCGAATTGTTGCTTCCCCAAGCTCGGGGACTGGGTACTTGTGACGTATTCATCATTAACTTTATCCACTATAACCACGCACAGGTTGCGTACGGACGTCAGCTTGAAAGGCCCACCTGAGGCCTCTTCATATTTACCTGACTTATTTAGCTCCTCCGTCTTTGACATCATTTCATGGATGATAAACATCTCAAGGGAGGTAGGCCTAATTTTGCATGGTTTGTGACTTGCAGAGGTATTTTCAGAAGAAACCGTCCTGTAATTGAGAATGATTCTGTCAAAAACTTACAACAGAGTATAGTATTAGAACTTAAGGTGAATTCTGCGAAATAGGGAAGGAAATAAGATCAAGATTGTTGACGGAAAATAAATTTAAATTGATTATTTGCCAGACAGTAAGCCTCCGTGGCTTAGGCGGCAGCACGCCGGCCTCTCACCGCTGGGTCCGTGGTTCAAATCCCGGTCACTCCATGTGAGATCTGTGCTGGACAGAACGGAGGCAGACAGGTTTTTCTCCGGGTACTCCGGTTTTCCCTGTCAAACTTTCATTCCAGCAACACTCTCCACTATCATTTCATTTCATCTGTCATTCATTTAATCATCGCCCCAGAGGAGTGCGTCAGGCCTCGGCAGCCGGCACAGTTCATATACTCGCCGCTAGATGGGGGCTTCATTCATTCCATTCCTGACCCAGTCGGAGACTGGAAGCAGGCTGTGGATTATCATTTTTCATTTGCCAGACAATGAAGGCAAGAAGAAGGAAGATTGAAGTTTTACGAGATCGTTAATCTTGCGATCATGAGCCATGGGGCCTCCTTTTCATGTGGAATCCGGACCACAGAACATGGCATTTCACTTTGAAAATCTCACATACATTTTCCGACAACCAAACCCGATCCACCGTGGTGAGAGGCCAACAGCTTCGACCTCTGGACCACCAGGCCCCGCAATGAAGGTAAGGTAAATCCAGAAGACACGGCGCATCATTTTAAAACACAGATAACTACGATGTATGGTACGTGATTGAATGCGGACGTAGTGTCTTGCTCGTGTGCGAGATAAAAGTGACGTATTTGGTCTTGCCTGATCCAGATCGTCACCGATTGTCGTCTCGGTTGAGCTGCTTGCACCTACTGTCGACCAAAGTATTATGTGCACTCGAGTTTGAAGGTTGTTTGTGAAGTAACCAATAGACATACATAAAATCCAATAACATCATCATTTTCGTCGTTCTATTGCACGTTAGCTAATGTAGGTTTGGAATTTTTAATTTATATTTTAATATTTTTTGTCGCAGTTGGAGCATAAAAAGTGCACGTTTTTAAGCGTGTTTCAACCATGCGTCACATTTAAGAATTATTATCTCAAAAACCCGTCATCAGATCGAATCCAAATTTTAACACAAAATACATTGGAATGTTGTATAACTGGTTTATTAATTTCAAAATGTTGCGTATCCAAGAAAAAAGTTGTTATCATTTTTGTAAGGTAACTTTTTCTCGGCTCGGGGTGGTTGGAAAATGTAGTTCTTAGTTGCGATGTAATCCTTATACATCAAAAAGTTATGCTGTATGACTGTGAAATACGTAAATTAACTCACTTATTTTATATCGGTTTGTATTTGTAGGCGGAAATAACACATCGTTCACCACCTACCCGCTCCCGGAAAAGCTGTACAGCGTTGCCGAAATAGAGCCCATCACGCATCATGGCGTGCCTCGCTCGGAAGTGATGGGCTCCATCACAGCAACGCTGTACAGCTTTCCCGGAGCGGGTAGGTGGTGAACGATGTGTTATTTCCGCCTACAAATACAAACCGATATAAAATAAGTGAGTTAATTTACGTATTTCACAGTCATACAGCATAACTTTTGATGTATAAGGATTACATCGCAACTAAGAACTACATTTTCCAACCACCCCGAGCCGAGAAAAAGTTAGCTTACAAAAATGATAACAAATTTTCTTCTTGGACACGCAACATTTTGAAATTAATAAACCAGTTATACAACATTCCAGTGTATATTGTGTTAAAATTTGGATTTGATCTGATGACGGGTTTTGAGATAATAATTCTTAAATGTGACGCATGGTTGAATCACGCTTAAAAACGTGCACTTTTAGTGTTCCAACTGCGACAAAAAATATTAAAATATAAATTAAAAATTCCAAACCTACATGAGCTAACGTAAAATAGAACGACGAAAATGATGATGTTATTGGATTTTATGTAGGCCTATTGGTTACTTCACAAACAACCTTCAAACTCAAGTACACATAATACTTTGGTCGACAGTAGTAGCCTAGTTCTTCCGCTAAGGTGAGGCGCAGGCAGCTTCGCTCGAAGGTAGAAGGGGAAGTGAGCGGAAACCTGCCAGTCTGCTGCACGCTCTTCACGCAAGCAAATTTCCTGGATTAGTCTGATTTAAAACATACGGTACTGTATAAAACACAGTTACAATTCAAGTAACATAAAAATGTTTGTTATACAATATATTTTCCTCATTGTATTAATATATTTTTCATTAACGACCAAAACGTGTACAAATGTGGAATTTCCGATAGCAGTGGGTGACATGACCAACGATGTGTGCGAGATGTTGGTTTCTTTGCCTTGCACATGAATGTTATTCACTTCTTATAAGGAATGCATTATACTTATTTAATATACGGTACCGGTAATGTAATATGGTCCATATCAGCTAATGCATCTTTCTCATAAATTTTACACAAGCATTTGGTGCTTATTCGGAGGCGTTACACCCACCAGCTAATGCATCTTGCTCATAAATTTTAGGTAAACATTTAGTGCTTATTTAGAGACGTTACACCCAAACCGTGACCACGAGGGTTGGGGCATAAGTCAAGACAATGGATTTATATTTTCTTGTTACGTGATAGTAGGGCGAGATGGCGTACGTCGCACCTCCAACCTTGGCGTCCCTAGTACGTGCTCACGACACTAGGTGACTCTGTGCACAGAGACCACTGGTAATGGGAGGACTTATTTGCAGAATGAGTGTGACCAGGCGTGAATAGTATTCGTATATCAAAATAGCCCTTCTCTGGGAGATGAATGCCAGACAATGCCACAGAGAGTTTGTGGGAGCTGTAGCGAATAATGCGTTTCGATACCGAAGTGTTACAAAGTGGGAAACGGAAGCGTGATTTGTGAGTGTTCAGAGAAAAGTGTCACGTACGACGCCCGTGGCACAACAGTAACAGCGACTAACTACTGTTATTGGGGAGAAACCTAATGATCTTCAGGACAACGCATTCTCCTCGACAACGCATGATCACAGTTACTGTTGCGCTGAATGGGAGATATTGAAGAACCGATCGTAATCACCAGACCTTTGCCCATGTAATATCGTGCTGATGCTCAAGGCCTAGAAAACATATCGCGGTAGACAGTTTGGAGGATAAGAAGACATTACAAATCCTGTACGACAATAGATGACCTGATGCAGATAAGGGTCGGACAATGATGAAGCAGATGGTATTCAGCATCTCTCACATCGTCGACAACATGTTATGAGCACTATGGGCGTTTCTTTAAGGGTATTTGCTCGTAGGACGTGATTGTCTATTGAAATGCTACCGTAGTACTGGACTTTCCAATTACGCATACATAGCACAATAATGTTTATATGCTTGTAGTGATGATGCCTACTCAAGCACTCTGTATTATAGATTTCCTTTAGTGAGTGTAAATTTCCCATGCATGCTTGCGAGCTCAGAATAAACATGAGTTCCCATGACGTGTGTCCAAATCCTGGTATATTATTTTGTATGTAAACATGAGGATAACGAAAGAGTAACAACTGCTTGCTCCATTTTTAACAGGTAAATGATGGACATCTATTTGTCCAATTACCTATATAGAGGAATTCTGTAAATGTACGAGTACCATATCTCCAACAGTTATCTAATATAAGTATAGGACTGTAGGTTACGCTCTTTGTGAGCCATCTATTGTGTTCACAAAATGTTATCGGACTAAATTTAATCAGCCTACTTCGTGGGCCCGTTGCGTGCAAGCGTGTAGAATTCATTCATTCATTCATTCATTCATTCATTCATTCATTCATTCATTCGTGTCAGAAACACTTACAGTGTGAAATTGAATATACAATAAATAGACTACATAATATTATATATAAAATTTTACATTTCAATTTGTTCAAACTATAGCCGCCTAGATGTTTGCGACCTCTATGGCATTAAGTGTTGCATGTAACAGGTCTTCTAGTGTACATGTTGTTGGGCACTGACTGCACTGAAGCAGATGGTAGGACGTCTGCGTTGTTCCACATTCACAAGACGGTGACCCCACATGGAAACCTCGTCTCAGTAAGTTGCTTTTGCATCTTGTGACACCCGACCGAAGTCTATTGAGTGATCTCCATGTACTCCATTTCTCTGTGAAACCGTCTGGTAGTTTTTCAGAGGGTGGAAACCATTGTCCAGGACTATAGAACCTTGCACGCCACAAATTGGTTCGGGATTGCTGTGAAGTCCCGACAAGAGCCTCTGTTGTTCTGATGAAGCTTTTCCTAGATTTTAGTCGGAGATTTGCAGGTCGATGTCCAAACAGAGAGCGTGTAGAATGATTTCATGAAGTAAACTTTAACCGCCTCACCTAGGTGAGAGCAAACCTCACGTAACGTCACCTCGCCTACCCTAACCTGACCTAACCGCCTCACCTAGGTAAGACCAAACCTCACGTAACGTCACCTCGCCTACCCTAACCTAACATAACCGCCTTACCTAGGTAACAAACCTCACGTAACGTCACCTCGCCTACCCTAACCTAACATAACCGCCTTACC
Organism: Meconema thalassinum; assembly: GCA_946902985.2. Classification (NCBI taxonomy): domain Eukaryota; kingdom Metazoa; phylum Arthropoda; class Insecta; order Orthoptera; family Tettigoniidae; genus Meconema; species Meconema thalassinum. Next base: position 533,571,605 of record OX336390.1, on the reverse strand, counting down.
TAGGTAAGACCAAACCTCACGTAACGTCACCTCACCTACCCTAACCTAACCTAACCGCCTCACCTAGGTAAGACCAAACCTCACGTAACGTCACCTCGCCTACCCTAACCTAACCGAACCGCCTTACCTAGGTAAGACCAAACCTCACGTAACGTCACCTCGCCTACCCTAACCTAACCGCCTCACCTAGGTAAGACCAAACCTCACGTAACGTCACCTCGCCTACCCTAACCTAACCTAACCTAACCGCCTTACCTAGGTAAGACCAAACCTCACGTAACGTCACCTCGCCTACCCTAACCTAACCTAACCGCCTCACCTAGGTAAGACCAAACCTCACGTAACGTCACCTCGCCTACCCTAACCTAACCTAACCTAACCGCCTTACCTAGGTAAGACCAAACCTCACGTAACGTCACCTCGCCTACCCTAACCTTAACCGCCTTATCTAGGTAAGACCAAACCTCACGTAACGACACCTCGCCTACCCTAACCTAACCTAACCGCCTTACCTAGGTAAGACCAAACCTCACGTAACGTCACCTCGCCTACCCTAACCTAACCTAACCGCCTTATCTAGGTAAGACCAAACCTCACGTAACGTCACCTCGCCTACCCTAACCTAACCTAACCGCCTCACCTAGGTAAGACCAAACCTCACGTAACGTCACCTCGCCTACCCTAACCTAACCTAACCTAACCGCCTTACCTAGGTAAGACCAAACCTCACGTAACGTCACCTCGCCTAACCTAACCTAACCTAACCGCCTTACCTAGGTAAGACCAAACCTCACGTAACGTCACCTCGCCTACCCTAACGTAACCTAACCGCCTTACCTAGGTAAGACCAAACCTCACGTAACGTCACCTCGCCTACCCTAACCTAACCTAACCTAACCTAACATAACCGCCTTACCTAGTGAACCCTTTTAATCTCTGATGGTTAAATGATTCGATGTTTTATTTCTTCAATTAATAAATACTTCTACAAGCATCATGAAAATAGCCAGACGGAGATGAGGAAATTTCAAGCAGTTGCTGAAGACAGTGGGGACATACCTGAAGCTGTTTGACAAAAGGCTAAATACTTAGGATTGTGAAAAGAATGACCATAGCTATGATTCAGAAGGACAGGTGGTGGCCGCCTCAAAATAGAAGCGACGCGCAGTGAGACATGCTGCTGGTATGTTCATTGTGATATTCGCGCCTAGAAGAAAGATGATGCAGTAACGTGAGTGGCTGATGAAGAAAATAGACACTCCTACTAAGCCAAGGTCTGATAAAAACCGCCAAGTTACAGAAAATGTGGGAACCAATGAGAGAAGAATGCCTATTTAGCGCGGCAGGTCTAGCGTGGGCACGCTCGGCTAGCATTCACGCGGGAGATCGCCTAGACAACATCTCTACGATCGATTCTAGGATTAATGGGCATAGTCTTGACCTGCGCTATTTTTCGAGTTCAGTGATATTTATTTCATTCCTGTATCACTATTATTTTGTGAAATTTTAATCTAATTTCCCCCTCTATCTACACCTAGGGCTGGTTCATTTATAAGCGGTGTGAAGAGCCAAGACATAGCTTATTATTATTGTGTGTGTCGAGGGCACAGATGATTACTCTGTGTGTCGTGGACACAGGTTGACTATTACTTTGTGCGTCTACGGACGTAGACTTTGATTTTGTGTGTCGTGGACACAGGCTTTTATACTTTGCGCGTCTAAGGACGTTGACAGTTATACTTTGCGTGTCATGAAGGACACAGAAATTATTATTAAAAGTGTTAAATTCAGTGTTAGATAGTCACAGTACTATATTTGTAGGGACAGTATCTTCGATAATTCGCCAACAAACTGTTTTGGGGAAAGAAGTACCCGAACGGCGAATTTAGTAGTCAGACATCAAGTGTATAATAATTTAATTTTTGAATCAGCACGAGAGATGACATCATTGACCATGGAGGAAGCCTGGAAATATCAAGAATCCATCAAGATGGTTGAGATGAGATAAGAAGGATCCAGTTGGGAGATGGCTGCGGATGTTCTTTGACGGGTGGCTGACTGAGGATGAGTACTGAATAATATTTATTATTATCTGATAAATTAACTTATGGTGTATGGGACTTATATTTGTTTTGTAAATAATTTGCTTGTGTGATTAACGTAGCCTATTTAGTTTTGGTCTGACACACCTTTTGCATGGAAACAGCTCGCATATATATTTAGTAGAAGGTTCTTTTCTTGTTTGTTGTTTTAACTAACGTAGCTATGTGGACGACCGTGTTTGCATATGTTACGCGATGCGGTTAGAAACGTCTCTCGGAGATATGCTGTGTTTCAGAAGTAGGACTGAAGTAAAATAATTATACAGTAGATTGGAGGGTAATTAATTTCTTTTGTTTTATTATTGATCAGATTCAATGAGATTATTGCCTTTGGAGCAATGTGATTTGTGACGAAGAGCAGTCAGCTCTATCGTAGGTTTTAATATTTTTTAATTGTCGGCGAGCATCCATTCAGCCGATCTGTGTGAAAAAAAACGTATTGTCATTCCCAAATGTGTGTGTGTGAGTGTGTGTATTTGTGTCATTACAAGCGGGAATTTCAGCGTAGACTGATTTCTGGCAGCTTGATGACAAATCCATATTGTGACCTCGCGAGGGCAATTCTGGATATTTTGATTAATGTCTGACCAGATGTTGAAGTGGTTGAGTTTGTTGCTGTTGATTCCTTGAGATAACGGCACAGCTGGTCAGGTATTTATACACACTGGAGTGGGACAATGACAGGTGATTGAGGAAGAGGGGTGATGTTTCGCAAGACGGACTGAAGGTTGCCAGCCAGGTCATTAGTGGAGAGTGCCTGTGTGGCTCAGTAATAACTTTAAATACAGAATTAAGAACTGATCAATGATAAAAATTGTTTAAATAAATGGGAGTTGCCTACGAATCACGATAATCTCCGAAGCGTTAGCTTAACATGCAGTTTTGTTCATATAAAGTAATGTCAGCCAGTCAGGCTTTTGTTGTTGTTGGTTTATTCCATGTTTATATTTCATTCAGTGACCCGTGAGTCACATGCTATGCTGTATTTCCTTGTTTGTGTTGAGCAATTTGGCCAGTGTTGGCAGCTCAAAGTCAAGTGCGTCTTCGCGCTAATGAGGGTCCCGAGAGAGATTCCTGTAAATAGTAGATTTAGTGCGTGTGTCAGCATTACGTTTTAAGGGTTTTTATTAATGTCATGTTCCATATCAATAAACGTTGATTTACGAGATGATTGTTCGTAAGCATCGTGGCTGTTAACCCGTTGTAAACGAACAGTCATCCAAAGTACTCATTCCTCGTAGTTAGTCATTACGCACACATAAAACCCAAATTGCCAGGTAGTGGAACCAGAATCCACATTTTAAATAAAAGGGGAGATCCGTCTGACTCCTCAAATTTTTAGATATTCCGATCATGGAAATTTCAGGGAGGATTTGTTTTATATTTTATTGTTGTTTATTTCTTTATGCACTATTAGTCATTAAATCTTGTTATTATTTTACATCTTGTCACCTTTCTTTCTTAATTTATAGTTTATATCCTATGACCCTTACCTCAGTAGAGCATGTTGTTTGGCGAACGTAAACATCACATAGGAACTGAGCGCGACCCCTTGATTAAGATTTCTTACATTAAACACTGCTTTTCTGAAGGGTTCATAGGAGTAAACTGGCGCGGCCAAGCGTGGGGCGGTTCACTGTGGTGTAGCGGCAAAGATTTTGCACATGTCAATGTAAGCGTAGTTGGGTTTTCAAACTGACGCAACAATGAAGGTGTAATTTTATTGCTGGTTCGCTGCTGGAACACATTTTAGTGGCGTATTTGAGTAAAACTGTCATGCCGCAAGTGCAGGCAGATATGACAGTATTTTAATCACCGGGAAGTGATGTTTTATTAAAAGTAAGTGAGGCGAAGAGGATACCGCCAAATGTGTGAAATATAAAGTAAAATCAGGAGTTTGCAATGTAAAATACGGTTCACGTTTTTGTCTATTGAATTAAAGTAAAAGGTAATATATATGTGATACCGGGCGCCCAATGATTAAAGTTAAAATTAGATTTGTTTAGAAAGTCAAACTCGTGAAAATGTTAGGAGGCTGTAGCCTTAAATGACAATTAATACTTTGTTAATTAGTCAGTGTTAATATCAGATCAGGATAACAATTTAATGACTGAATATGTGTTTGGGTTTAAATTAAGTTGAGGAAAGTTAGAACTACTCAGAGATGCAATCGACTAGTGGGATTAAATGTAAAAATAAATGAACTGAGTAGGGTAAAGAAATTAAATGTACATTGGATTTTATGTGTGTGTCAAAGGGCATTGCTTTATGCCATTTTCCTAATGTCTCATATAAAGTGTGTAATATGGCAACGGTTGAACAGATTCAAGAAATCATTGAGAGTGCAGCTAGGAGAACACAGGCATTGTTGGACACTAAATTGGCGGAACAGAGTCAATCATTAAACAATAGTATGTTAGAACAAAGCGAAGCATTAAACGCTAAATTATCAGAACAGAGTCAATCATTGAACACAAAATTATCTGAACAAATAAACACTAAACTATCAGAACAGAGTCAATCATTAAACACTAGTATGTTAGAACAAAGTGAAGCATTAAACGCGAAATTGTCTGAGCAAATAAACAATACTATGGTAGAACAAAGTGAAGCATTAAACGCGAAATTGTCTGAGCAAATGAACAATACTATGGTAGAACAAAGTGAAGCATTGAACGCGAAGTTATCCGAACAAAGTGAAGCATTAAACAATATTATGTTAGAACAAAGTGAGTCGATAAACAAATTATCCGAACAAAGTGAATCATTGCGGACACAATTAAATAACAGTAGAATTGAACAGAATGAATATCAGGCGGAACAAGCTTGGTTATTGAAAAGTGAAATTAATGACACTAAATTCACAGTTAGAGACGCTAACCGCAGAGATGAAAGATCACACTAATCAACAGATGGTATTATTGGCCCTAGATGTGAGTAAAAATAATGAAAAGCAATTAGACCAGATTAAGAAAATGGAAAGTATTTTTGATCACAAACTTAGCATTCTGGATGAAACGGTGTTAGCTAAATTAGAGCAAATTGAAATAGCGTGCACTATGAATACAAGCGAGGTCAAGATAGCTCAGGAGAAGTTAGAAGGACGATTTATGGAGATGGAAAAGAGCGGCAAAGTCATTCAACAACAATTATCAGCAGTAGATGAGAACATATCCGGCATAATTAAAGATATGGATCGTCTCGAAATAAAATCAGCAGAGCAGTGGAAAAGCCTAGAAGCGGATCAGGAGCAATTAAAGAGTACCTTAGACGACACTAAAAGCCAGATTGAAGAGAAAGTAAGCACGATTAAAGAGCAGATAAGAAAAGATTGGAAAAAAATGAATATCGATTCTAAAGAGGAAAGATCCACCATTCTTAAAACAGTAGGCGAAAATCCCACTCGTATTCAAGCATTAGAGCAAGAAATGAAGAGCAAGCTTAAAGAACAGACGGACAGGATCATTAAAGCCGAACTCAGGTCATTAGAGCAATCGTCGATATTTAGAACAGGAACATTGAAAGACAAGCAGGATGACTCAAATAGCCCGGAGGCAAGCACAGCAGGAAGTCAGACTCAGGCGGAGAGCCCATTAACAACAAACACGGAAGGGTTTCGCAAGAATATCGATAGGAGCTCAACACCACAAGACGGTCATCAGCCTACACAACTTATCCAAGTAATTCGCTCAAGTGATTTTAAACCGCAGAAATACACGGAGAATTCAGGGGTAACACCTAAAGCTTTTATTAAAGAAATTGAAGACCATTACAATGACACTGGAGTCCCTGAAGCACGTAGATTTAGGATGATGGAGAGATTTTTATCAGGAAATGTCCTTACATGGTTTTTAAGCTTCAAATATACATTTGGAACCATGTCAGATTTCAAATTGGCGTTTCTGCGCAAATATTGGTCGCCCGCAACACAACACAGTCTAAGGATGGAGCTTTACTCTAGAAAGTACCAAACCACCCAGCAAACAAAATACTCAGATTTCTTTAACATGCAAATGTTAAAATTTCGCGACCTTGATTACCCTTTAAATGAAGCGGATCTGGTGATGACAATAGCGAGGCAATTACCAGTCAACGTGCAACAAGTACTAGTCGCAGCGAACGTTAGTACGGCCATACATGCAGAGCAGATATTACGCCAGATAGATGAGACTACGTCTCATAGTCATTATAGAGGAGGAAGACAGCTGGAGTTAGTCAATACGACAGAGGTCATAAAACCTAAGCAGGCAAACACTAAAACGCAGGGCACTAATACAAGCACTTCCACACCTAGGCGAAATCAGGAAGAAGGAGAAAACAGACCATACCAGCGTAACGAAAATAACTACAATAATAGATCATATCAAGGCAACAATAGGTATCAACAGAGAGGATATCAACATTGGCGTGAAAATCGAAGAAATGACAGGCCTTATGGAAGATACGGTGATTACAATGCTAATCAAAGATGGAAAGGAAGAAGAGACCAAAATCAAGGAGAGCCACAAAATTATCGAAATGACTGGGATGATAGGCACGCTCAATCACAAAATTACCTAGAGGAATTACACGCTAGTCAAGGTGGAGAGCTAGGAAGATGGGAAAAAGCCATTGGGAACATGAAGAATCCTGATACACATACTGAGGAAGCTGGAAGTCTACTGAGACAAGAGGAATATCAAGGGCATCGGCGACAAACGGATGATGGGAGTCGCACCGGAGCTTAAAAAAATGCTAAATTTGGATAAAGAAGACAGCCTACAAACGCAACAGTCGGAAGTTGAAGAGGGATGGATAGTAGCGAACATACAAGAATGGATTGCTTTGCCAGAAGACTGCCTGGAGGAGACGGTGAAACTACGGAACGATGAAATTAGGCAATTACCCATTATTTACGCGAGGATTGGTGGAATTAATATAAGATGTTTATTGGATGCGGGGTCACAGATCAGTCTGGTATCGGAGGCCTTGGTTCGAGAGTTGGGACGGAGTCAAAATATTCCTGTAATTCCCGTACCACAGCTCAAAGTGAGGGGTGTTATTCCTGAACGCACCGTCACTTGTAAACGTCAGGCATACTTAGAGCTGAACATATTGGAACACACTTTCGGGCAAACATTCATTATCATGGCAAAGATGAATTTCAATATAATTCTTGGTGCAAATTTTATTTGTGACTATCAAGCTGTGATAGATTTGCACAAGAATACTGTCAGTTTTAGAGAGTATGATCAGCTGAAGAACGTGGGATTGCATATGGATGAAATCACCACCGGAAGAGATGTAAATTCTTGGGCATTGGAAGCAATATCGGAAGAGACGGAAGAGGAGGTACGAAAGGCAGAAGATAACATCATAGAAGGAGCTGTTGTGGAACTAGATGAGGAGAGTGAATCCCAGGAGATATGGTCTTTATTAACGGAAGGAGACGACAGTGAGGCACAATTTGAAGAGTTACTACAGGAGCGGCTCAATGACATTCAACTTGGGGGTGAACACAGAAAGCAATTGGAAGAGATTTTAAGGAAGCACAAAACAGTATTTGATACAGTACCTGGGAAAATATTAAATTTCAAATATTCTATGCAAGTCGAGGATTGGTCACCTTTCAAAAGTAGGTTGTATCCAATTCCTGAAAAATATCGTTGTCAAGTCAAGGTCATTATAGATGAGATGTTACAAGCTGGAGTGATAAGGAAGACACCGACACCTTATCTAAATGCGATTTTGGCAGTCACAAAACCAAATGGATCTATTAGACTTTGTTTAGATGCCAGAAATCTCAACATGAGACTCATTTTTCCTGAGTATGACAGAGCGCCAATTATCAGAGACGTACTAAAAGGCTTTAAAAACAAAAGCATTTATTCATCAGTCGATCTGACGAGCTCGTTCCATCATATTGAATTGGATGAAAAGTCACAGCTTCTAACTGGCTTCTTATTCGATAACCAAACATTTTGCTTCGTCCGAATGCCCTTTGGAGTCAAAACAGCGGGCTGTGCTTTAATCCGAGCCCTGGACCGGAATCTAACCGAGGAAGTTAAGGAGATGACGGTACGCTACATTGACGATATTTTGCTGGCATCCGACAACATTGAATCTCACATGGAGAATTTAGATAAAGTATTGGGCAACCTGAATGCATCGAATTTCAAAGTAAACCTGAAGAAATCGCATTTCTTCAAGAGCGAGATCTTATATTTGGGTCACATCATTGACAAGGAGGGAGTGAAGCCAAATCCAGCTAAGATCGAAGCGATAAAGAATTTCCCTACACCAACGAGAGTCAAGCACATTCGGGCTTTCTTAGGCGTAACGGGATTCTTTAAAGAAAACTGTCCAGGTTATACGGAGACTGTAGCTCCCATGCAGGAAATGTTAAAGAAGAATAATAAATGGTTATGGAATGCGGAGTGTGAGAAGGCATTCCAAGCAACAAAACAGCTATTGGAAAACTGCATTAAATTAGGATATCCAGATTTCAAGCACAAATTTATAATCCAAGCGGATGCTTCACTAGTTGGTATAGGTGCTATGCTCTACCAAGAGGATCCAGCTAACCTGCAGCATAAAACATATTTGGCATTTGTCAGCCGAAAATTGCGTAAGCACGAGCGCAATTATACGGTAACGGAACTAGAGCTGTTGGCCATACTTCATGCGCTACAACAATGGAAAAGAATAATTTACGGCTACCCTATTGTTGTCAGGACTGATCACAAGGCACTAACATTCTTGTTTAAGACGTCGATGGCAAGCGAACGTGTGACACGTTGGTCTATATATATTCAGCAGTTTAGCATTGAGATTGAACATTGCCCAGGGAAGATGAACGTGATTCCGGATGCACTCAGCAGGAACCCAGAGCCTGATAATGAGGAAACAGCGATGGTACAACACTTGGAGTTAACACCGAAGGACCGGGAATTCTTGGAGGAGTTACGTGAGATACAGCGAGAACAAGAAGCGGAACCATGGACGATGCTATTAATTCGATACTTCAAAAAGCAACTACCTACAGGAACACCTGCATTTCGAGAAGCGAAAGCCAAAGAAGGAAGATATGTTTATGTCAACAATTTGCTGCACAGATGGGTAGATAATGACCACACCAAGTTACGCATATTAGTACCTGCTTCGTTACAACGAGGACTGACATGGCATACTCACGAAAGTTACGGTCACGTGGGCGTAGATAAGTGCGAAGCGACAATAGGAGAGACATTTACATGGCCACGTATGAGAACAACTATATGTGACGTCATTACGACTTGTGATCCTTGTCAGAGGACAAAGCCAAATAATTATTTAATGAGGCAGTATCCTAGACCATTGCTACCTCAGAAACCATGCGAGCTACTGGCACTCGACTGTTTCGGTCCAATCCCGAAGGGAAGGCGAGGTTGCCGACACTTACTAGTATGCATTGATGTATTTTCTAAGTTTGTCGTATTATGCCCCATTCAGAAAACTACTTCAAAACAGGTACTCAGTCGTATTCGGAATAGAGTTATTCCAATCCTTGGAAAACCAGAATTTATATTATCAGATCATGGCAGTTATTTCACAAGCGCCGAATTCAAGAAAGGTATGGAGGACATGGGTATAAAACACATTTTAAGCAGTATCCGACATGCTCAAGCAAATCCAAGTGAGAGAGCAATTAAGTGTGTAACATCATATTTGAGAATCTTCATTCCAAATGAACATCACAGATGGGTGGATAAAATCAAGGATGTAGAGACATGCATGAATTCTACCAGACACGAGTCAACAGGACAGATCCCTATGGTCCTACACAAAAACGAGTATCCAGTGAGAACGTGGGAAAGCATCATTAACTGCCCACAAGATCCAATGATAGCACCTGACTTGCGAATTGAGAGGACGAGAGCCTACATGAGAAAACAAGCAGACCGCAGATTACGGCGAGTAAGAAATAAGAGGTTTCACAGTGATCTTGAAATCAACCAGCTCGTTTTGGTGAAACGACCCGCTACATCGGACCCAGAGAAGAAAATCTTCAGTAAATTCTGCGAAAAGTTCATAGGACCCTATTCTATTGTCAGGAACCTTGGAAATAATGCTTACAGAGTGAAAGAATTGAGTACAGGAACAATGTCAGTCTACAACGCTGCCAACTTAAAAAAGTATCGTAGAAGTGAGCCATGGGAGCGCGAAAACAATGATGCAGTTTGAATATATGGACGTCCTACTATCAACAAAGTGCACGGGGAGCAGTTGAGTACGGCACGTGAAGGAGGAAGTAGAGTTGGTGTTGACAAACATTAACGAGGCGAGCAGAGTGTTGCCCGAGGCACTTGTGCGTCACGCAAGCAGTTGAGAGAGTCATTATGAGCAGGATGTGAAACGAGTAAATGCCATTCAAGACAGGAGCGACTAGACCAAGTAATAGAAAAGGGGTGATTCCGAAATAAAACAATTTGGCCTATGAAGTTTTTTTTTAAATTATCGACTTTCTCCGAAGTTCGAAATTTTGTGAGTGGAGGAGTTGTGAACCCTTTTAACCTCTGATGGTTAAATGATTCGATGTTTTATTTCTTCAATTAATAAATACTTCTACAAGCATCATGAAAATAGCCAGACGGAGATGAGGAAATTTCAAGCAGTTGCTGAAGACAGTGGGGACATACCTGAAGCTGTTTGACAAAAGGCTAAATACTTAGGATTGTGAAAAGAATGACCATAGCTATGATTCAGAAGGACAGGTGGTGGCCGCCTCAAAATAGAAGCGACGCGCAGTGAGACATGCTGCTGGTATGTTCATTGTGATATTCGCGCCTAGAAGAAAGATGATGCAGTAACGTGAGTGGCTGATGAAGAAAATAGACACTCCTACTAAGCCAAGGTCTGATAAAAACCGCCAAGTTACAGAAAATGTGGGAACCAATGAGAGAAGAATGCCTATTTAGCACGGCAGGTCTAGCGTGGGCACGCTCGGCTAGCATTCACGCGGGAGATCGCCTAGACAACATCTCTACGATCGATTCTAGGATTAATGGGCATATTCTTGACCTGCGCTATTTTTCGAGTTCAGTGATATTTATTTCATTCCTGTATCACTATTATTTTGTGAAATTTTAATCTAATTTCCCCCTCTATCTACACCTAGGGCTGGTTCATTTATAAGCGGTGTGAAGAGCCAAGACATAGCTTATTATTATTGTGTGTGTCGAGGGCACAGATGATTACTCTGTGTGTCGTGGACACAGGTTGACTATTACTTTGTGCGTCTACGGACGTAGACATTGATTTTGTGTGTCGTGGACACAGGCTTTTATACTTTGCGCGTCTAAGGACGTTGACAGTTATACTTTGCGTGTCATGAAGGACACAGAAATTATTATTAAAAGTGTTAAATTCAGTGTTAGATAGTCACAGTACTATATTTGTAGGGACAGTATCTTCGATAATTCGCCAACAAACTGTTTTGGGGAAAGAAGTACCCGAACGGCGAATTTAGTAGTCAGACATCAAGTGTATAATAATTTAATTTTTGAATCAGCACGAGAGATGACATCATTGACCATGGAGGAAGCCTGGAAATATCAAGAATCCATCAAGATGGTTGAGATGAGATAAGAAGGATCCAGTTGGGAGATGGCTGCGGATGTTCTTTGACGGGTGGCTGACTGAGGATGAGTACTGAATAATATTTATTATTATCTGATAAATTAACTTATGGTGTATGGGACATATATTTGTTTTGTAAATAATTTGCTTGTGTGATTAACGTAGTCTATTTAGTTTTGGTCTGACACACCTTTTGCATGGAAACAGCTCGCATATATATTTAGTAGAAGGTTCTTTTCTTGTTTGTTGTTTTAACTAACGTAGCTATGTGGACGACCGTGTTTGCATATGTTACGCGATGCGGTTAAAAACGTCTCTCGGAGATATGTTGTGTTTCAGAAGTAGGACTGAAGTAAAATAATTATACAGTAGATTGGAGGGTAATTAATTTCTTTTGTTTTATTATTGATCAGATTCAATGAGATTATTGCCTTTGGAGCAATGTGATTTGTGACGAAGAGCAGTCAGCTCTATCGTAGGTTTTAATATTTTTTAATTGTCGGCGAGCATCCATTCAGCCGATCTGTGTGGAAAAAAAAACGTATTGTCATTCCCAAATGTGTGTGTGTGAGTGTGTGTATTTGTGTCATTACAAGCGGGAATTTCAGCGTAGACTGATTTCTGGCAGCTTGATGACAAATCCATATTGTGACCTCGCGAGGGCAATTCTGGATATTTTGATTAATGTCTGACCAGATGTTGAAGTGGTTGAGTTTGTTGCTGTTGATTCCTTGAGATAACGGCACGGCTGGTCAGGTATTTATACACACTGGAGTGGGACAATGACAGGTGATTGAGGAAGAGGGGTGATGTTTCGCAAGACGGACTGAAGGTTGCCAGCCAGGTCATTAGTGGAGAGTGCCTGTGTGGCTCAGTAATAACTTTAAATACAGAATTAAGAACTGATCAATGATAAAAATTGTTTAAATAAATGGGAGTTGCCTACGAATCACGATAATCTCCGAAGCGTTAGCTTAACATGCAGTTTTGTTCATATAAAGTAATGTCAGCCAGTCAGGCTTTTGTTGTTGTTGGTTTATTCCATGTTTATATTTCATTCAGTGACCCGTGAGTCACATGCTATGCTGTATTTCCTTGTTTGTGTTGAGCAATTTGGCCAGTGTTGGCAGCTCAAAGTCAAGTGCGTCTTCGCGCTAATGAGGGTCCCGAGAGAGATTCCTGTAAATAGTAGATTTAGTGCGTGTGTCAGCATTACGTTTTAAGGGTTTTTATTAATGTCATGTTCCATATCCATAAACGTTGATTTACGAGATGATTGTTCGTAAGCATCGTGGCTGTTAACCCGTTGTAAACGAACAGTCATCCAAAGTACTCATTCCTCGTAGTTAGTCATTACGCACACATAAAACCCAAATTGCAAGGTAGTGGAACCAGGATCCACATTTTAAATAAAAGGGGAGATCCGTCTGACTCCTCAAATTTTTAGATATTCCGATCATGGAAATTTCAGGGAGGATTTGTTTTATATTTTATTGTTGTTTATTTCTTTATGCACTATTAGTCATTAAATCTTGTTATTATTTTACATCTTGTCACCTTTCTTTCTTAATTTATAGTTTATATCCTATGACCCTTACCTCAGTAGAGCATGTTGTTTGGCGAACGTAAACATCACATAGGAACTGAGCGCGACCCCTTGATTAAGATTTCTTACATTAAACACTGCTTTTCTGAAGGGTTCACTAGGTAAGACCAAATCTCACGTAACGTCACCTCGCCTACCCTAACCTAACCGCCTCACCTAGGTAAGACCAAACCTCACGTAACGTCACCCCGCCTACCCTAACCTAACCTAACCGCCTTACCTAGGTAAGACCAAACCTCACGTAACGTCAACCCGCCTACCCTAACCTAACCTAACCGCCTTATCTAGGTAAGACCAAACCTCACGTAACGTCACCCCGCCTACCCTAACCTAACCTAACCGCCTTACCTAGGTAAGACCAAACCTCACGTAACGTCACCTCGCCTACCCTAACCTAACATAACCTAACCTAACCTAACCAAGGGTTGACGGTAATATTTTAACTGTGGGCCCAACTGAACATTGGAGAAATGCGGAAATAACAGAGGAAAATCCACACTCAGAAGGGTCTGCGCCGGCGTGGGATTGGTAACTTGCCGCTTCCCTTTGCGTGGATTAACGTTGCGGGTTACGGTACTTTGGTGTTCAATCAGACTAGCTGTCACATCTGGTCGCAGAGCGGCAGCCTGTTGGTAGTTGTGTTTACGACAGCGCACGGCACATGCCACCGAGCGAGCGACAGGATGTTTGGTACTGCTTGCACGTGGAGCAAGTCATTTGCACCCGCTAGTAACCAGATTAGTGTCATCACCGGACGGAGTTTCATTTCTTGCCTTTATCTCCTCCATACAGGCAACTGGTGTACCGTGAGAGGACAATGAATTAAAGACTATGTAGATCGAATCCATTTCTGCGCTACTTCCAGTTCTGTTTTCCCGAGTTCATACGCCAGTATTGTCAATACCTTAAAACGGCCGTCAAACTCTAAAAACGGGTGCATCTCCCTCTAAGTGCGCTAGAAAAGTATAATAATAATAATAATAACCATGATAGTAGTTTTACGTCCCTTTTACTACTGCGGCGTTTAGAAACACCGGAGTGCTGGAATTTTACACCGATGGGGATATTTAAAGTGCCAGTAAATGACTCTCTCGCAATTAAGCAACCTCAAATGCCAGAGAACTGCACCTGAATTCGATCCTGCAACCTTGGGGGCAGCAGGCGAGTACGGTACCGGTGCGCCACGCAGCCAATCAGTAGAAACAAATTTTAACAGTAGCTTACACGGTGTATCTGAAATACTTATAATGAATGGAAGAATGAATGTTTCTAAAGTTCATAGACACCGATTTTTTTGCACCAGTGTAGTGCACAGAAATGTATCGCTGCCGAGAAAATAATTCCACGCGTCATCATAAGTTATTCATTATCTTTGAGTACTGTTGGTCATACTTTAAGAGCCAGTGCTCTACTCCAGAGAATAAAAATCTACCGCGATATTCTCTGACATAGTTTTGTTTCATATTGTATTGACTGGAGAATCATCTTTTATATTCTTAGTATATATGATTACAGAAATGGAAAACAATGTAATTTTTCAGATTACAAAGTAATAATAATAATAATAATAAGTAATTCTAATTTAAAACACCATACACCATTGAAAGAATACATCAAGCAAACCACTTCATTTTGAGATTGATGCATAACACTGTATACCCGAAGAGCGTTCTCTGAAAGAGGGTAATAACAATATTAAATACATTTTCAACAACATCTGGAATTTGGGAGATTGAGCTCTATCCCTGTATGGTTCTCAAATGGCTGGAAAGGGTGATTCTTCATTCATGTATTCCTGTATAATGTAGGCAGATTTTTCCAGTGGGGAGGATTTTCTTCCATCATAGATATTTGGAGTAGGATTTCTTTCACACATATGTCAGTGTTAAGAAGCCTCCGAGGCTTAGGCGGCAGCACGCTGGCTTCTCACAGCTAGGTCCGTGGTTCAAATCCCGGTCACTCCATGTGAGATTCGTGCTGGACAAAATGGAGGCAGACAAGTTTTTCTCCGGGTATTCTGGTTTTCCCTGTCACAATTTCATTCCAGCAACACTCTCCCCTATCATTTCATTTCATCTTTCATTTATTTAATCATTGCCCCAGGGGAGTGCGACAGGCTCCGGCAGCTGCCAAAGTTCATATCCTCGCCGCTAGATGGGGGCTTCATTCATTCCATTCCCTGACCAGGTCGGTCGACTGGAAGCAGGCAGTGGATTTTCATTTTCGTATGGCAGTGTTATTTCTTCCTTAGCAAATGTTACCGTGTTAGGATATACAGACCCGCAGTACATAAGACTTGAGTAACATAATGCGAAGCACACCTCACATCACACCCACCATGATTGCACGGAGCAACCGGGAGCCTGGAGATCAAAGGTTCGAATCACAGAATTCTGAGTGTGTGTTTCAACTAAAAATTGTAGTTACACACACGATTGTACTGCAGTCACCACAGAAGCCCAAGTGATCAAAGAAATTTATCACACACCCAAGTACAGTAGGCTACACGTGTCTATGACCAAGGTATCCCAATGAATTAAACAATGTAGGATAACAGCCATGTGAGGCTATAACATCGGAGTTCATTCCTCAGCTCGTATAACAATACTGGTGACCGGACATATCTTGTGGTGATGTATGCTCGGTCTCTATATTTCAAATTCTCCATTTACCACGCATGGGCAGATCGCCATACATTTCTTCAATCTTCAGAATACTCTTGCTGCTTGAAAAAGGGAAATTGAGAGTCTATTGCGCTAGGTATTGCGTCACTCAGCCACTGCATGACTCACGAAGGAGTGCTATGAAGCTGGGCATCGAACTTCTGAAAAACAAGAAAACAACAACAAATACGTTTATCTGGTTGGTTCTTAAGTTTAGGGGCTGCGACAACGTGGTCATGTAGCCCCGTGTACTTTGGGTGTATGTAGAATCTGTCTGATAACCGGTGTTAATTGTGATGACTGTAATAGTGTGTGTTATCTGTTTTTTAATTTAAGTACTGCAACTTAGAATTTTTCAAATAGTTCCTACTTTTGCCGCCAAGCGCCACCGTCAACGACTACTAGGCCAAGTTCAGAACTTAGCTACTAGACGCCACCGCAGTCGGCTCTTGGCAACGAACGTAGAAACCTAAGAGCGTTGTTTACATTTTTAACCTATCCTATTTAGCTTCACACAGGTGCAATTGGTGGAAAGTTCTTTAACATGCCATAAATCTATGACATGGGACCGCCGGCTTTACTGAGGGATTTTTAACGCTCTTAAAAGTCCGACGGCTTCGGCTGGGTTTGAACCCGCTATCTTGGGCATAGAAGCTCAGCATGCTACCGACTACGCCACCGAAGCCGCTATATATACGTATATCCGAAAGAGCTGAATAAGGTTTAGGGACATTTATTTTTAAAATTTTCGCTAGAGCTTTATAAGGGGATATTCAAGAACTAAACGTTGGCAGCCCGTGCTCTGAATGGAAGCCGCTGAATGTCTGTGACTGTGTTTCTTCACCTTCTCTTTCGCCTCTGAGCTCAGCCTCGGCTATGACATTGCAAGAAACATGCATATATGAACGATTAGGTACATGGCCAGAAAAAAGCGGATCGCGCGTAACTAGACAAGTAATTTGAAAGACGGCACCAAAATCATTTCTGCTGGTACAGACCGGTAAACAAAGAATTATTAAAGTGATAAATAGTTTGAATTAAACCAAATAATTTCGTGACCTGAAAGAGCAAGAAAGCTTGTAGTTTTACGGAACCGTTAGTCTCGCTATCCTGTGCAACGGGACCTACGTTTCTTCGTGGAATCCGAACCAAAGGACGCGATATTTCACTTCGAAAATCTCACGTGCATTGGCCGCGAATTTAACCGGGTCTGCCTTGGTGAGAGGAAAGCATCTTGGCCACTGAACCATCACGCCCCTCTGACCAGAAAGAAGATACTTTCTTCAGTTTGGGTTTTGGCTTTCGCTAAAATGACCAAATATTCGATTTTTAGCCTATTTTCAATTTTGAAAAAATAGGCTTATGAGATCACCTTTTGTCCGTGTGTGTGCGCGTGTGTGTGTGTGTGTGTCTGTGTGTGAGGTGTGTGTGTGTCCCCCCCTAATAAATTCTAAACGGCTGGAGCGATTTCGATGAAACTCGGTAAGTTCATAGCACTATTTCCAGCGACCTCGACCGTGCCCTTCAAATTTTGTTACGTCTCACCAATCCAACATGGCGGCTGTGCGAAATATTTCACTATCATTCAATATCTCCGAAACTATTACCTATATCCCCCTGAAATTGTGTACGGTGATAAAGGGCAATACTGGAAGTTCACCTATGAGACTTTCTAAAACCTGGTGACTACAAAACCAACATGGCGGTCAAGCGAATTTGAGACTTTTAAATAGACTTTTCTCGCGATTTAACTATCCAAACGTAATGAAACTTGGTACAGCAAATGTCTATACACATTGTAATGCACTGGAGTCTAATTTAGTTCAATTGTTTACATAACCTCAAAATGGCGGCTGTGCGAAATATTTCACTGACATTCTATATCTCCGAAACTATTACAGATATCACCCTGAAATTTTGTACTGTAATAAAGAGTACTGCTACAAGTTTACCTATGTATATTTCATAAACCTGTCAAGTACAAAACGAACATGGCGACCAAGCGAATTTGAAATATTTTAATAGACTTTTCTCGTGATTTAACTCTCTGAGCGCAGTGAAATGTGCTACAGTAAATGATTTTTCAGATTGTAATGCACTGCCATCTAATTTAATTCAATTGTTTACATAACCTCAAGATGGCGGCTGTGCGAAATTTTAAAATTAAGTTTTTATTTCTTATGTCGTAATCATGCGATCGAAGTGAAAGTTTGAATAATAAACCTAGGCAATAATTGTCCTTGAATGGTAGATAACTCTATGGCCTATACATATAACAATCCTAAATGGCGAGCTTCCGAAATATTTAACGGTTCTCAATATCTATGAATATTTTACAGCAACCAAACTGAATTTTTTTAATGTTCATAGAGACTATGAACATATGTCCACCTATAGGACTTTCAGTATCCTGGTGAGCACAAATCCAACATGGCGGCGACGCGAAGTATAAATATTTAAATGGACGTTTCTCGCGAATTAACTATCCGAGTGCCGTGAAACGTTGCACGTTAAATGCTTATACAAATGTTGATCCACTGGCATCTAATTTATTTCAATTGTTTGCATAATCACAAGATGGCTGCTGTGCGTAATTTTAAAATCTCGTTTTTACTTCTTGTGTTCTAATCATGCGATTGAAGTTTGAATACCACACGTACACAATAATCTTAATGTAATAGTACAATAAAAATCCAACCTGGCGACCATCTGAAATATTTAGGCGGTTCTCAATATCTACGAATCTGTTACAGCAATTAAACTGAAATTTTGTATGTTGATAGAAGCAATTAACATGAGCAGGATATATGAAAATAGTCTGTATAGTTCTTCACGGAACTACTTGTTAAATATCGAGACTATCCTCTTAAAAAGGACTAGTGAAAATATTTCAGCTTGAGAAAACTGGTATTATTTAAAATTACAATATCAATTCCTAAAACGTACATATTTTTTCTATGAAACTTTTAAATGTAATTTCTCGAAAATTTCAGAATTGATTTAAGTGAAAGTGTTTTGATATCAATTTTGAACTTTCAGCTCAAAAATGTTCTAGCGATACTTTTTTGGGTCAGGAAAACCTCGTGATTTCTTAGCCTTCATTAAATATATCCGTGGGTGTGGAGAAAACTACTGACTGAGATTGTAGTCTGTTTTATGAAACAATCTTGTATTATCCTAAACGTAGGTAAAGCTATCAGTGGTACGGTAATAGTGAATGAATTTTCACGAGATTTTTCAGTACGTACGTGAAATATGGGTGAGGCAGCACCCCGGTCACGAAAAACCAAGATTAATGGCCGAGGGGACCCGATGCACTGACCACGTGTCACCCCAATATCTGCAGGGCAGCGGTCGCTTGGTAGACCTAGGCCCTTGATGGGCTGTAGTGCCAGGAAAGTAGGGGGAGTGGGGGGAGGGTGTATTACGTGAAAAATATGGCGGCCTGAGTACAGTATAATATTAAAATCCAGAAAATCTTCAAGGTGTTAGCCATGTCTTTTGCGGGGTTTCCCCTAGGTGCACCAACTTAGGCTCATCAGTGGACTCTTGGTGACCATGCCGGGACCACCCCGCCAATGGGGTAGTGGACCTTGCACTATGTCCCATATACCAGGTGAATCAGCTGCCCCTAATATTATTGTTTTCTGCAGCCCAACTAGCGTTGTTATCAGGAAGGTCGATATTTCTCTGCTTGCATCCCGTATGGTACTAATGCACTGCAAGCATATCCTGCTAACGATATTGAACAGTATTATTATTCCCTCGGTGTGACTAAAGCGTAATACGAGGGAAAAATAATACTGTTCAATATCGCTTGCGGGATATGCTTGCAGTGCATTAGTACCATACGGGATGCAAGCAGAGAAATATCGACCTTCCTGACATTAAGCGCTCGTTGGGCTGCATAAAACTAGGGGCAACTGATTCACCCGTTATACAAAGCACATTTGTACTTATTTACTGATAGAGCTGAGAGTTCCCGCAGCTTTTCTCCTTCATTTAGAAGTTTTCCGAAAAGATTTCACGGCCAAGCAAAAACACGGCAAAAGCCTAGAGTAATCGTTTCAGTACAAATGTGTCTCTGCTGTTAAGCACAGAGACCTTTTGAATAACATAAGCACTGTTGTATAATAAATGTTCTATTAATTACAGCACTGCCTGAGATGTGAGTGTAATGGTCTGCCAGTTAACGTGTTCGCGTTGTCCTTTGCGCGTGCTTCGAACGTGACACCGAGTTTTAAGTTTCTTGTTATTTTAACGGCAATACATTTCTCACGGAAATTATATAAGCATAAATTGAGGCTGTAAATTAAACAGAAAACAAGCAGAATATATTTCCAAAACATGGGATGTGAACAGTGACAGCACCACGGTCTGCTTGGGTCTAATGTCTGACTCACATCATGGTTCTCCACTAATATACACAGCAGTAAGATGGGCTGCCTTCCCTACCAGGCGCACTGCGGTCAGTGAGGAGATTGTGGTCATGTTCAATGCATTCCACCTCGCACTGTAGCAGTACACATAAATTCGTGCGCCACGATTGCGATGGAGCGCTGCACTAAGTCAGGAGATCAAAGGTTCGTATCTCGGTGCTAACAGTGACCATCTAAATGTGGCGTTTCTCCTACAGTATTTTTCTCACACTTTCTCTAGGCAAATGCTGGTATGGTATTTTAGTTCACGTTCCTGAGCACCTACACCGATACAAGTAAGAAAATTAGATTTAAAAAAAATATATTTTGAACCGAAAAATGGATTTGAACATCGAGAGATTGCAGGTCCGATGAGCAATCGACACCTTAGATGAGGTATGTGGAAAATGAAATGCTAATAACTTAACAATTGAAGCCCATATGACAGAATGCTCCAATAAATATTGATATATTATGCATATCGTCCCAGTTTGATCGATAAATGGAACACTGGTGTCAAGTTCTTCTTGAATTATACGTAATTACCACAGTTAGGTCACTGATTACCACCAATGTGGTATTATTTCATTTCCATGCCGTATCATTGTAACATTGGTCTTTTTTTTTTAATAGAAAAAGCTCTGCTTTGATTTAGCAGTATATCACGACTGGGTAACGTCTCTCAGAACTGTGAAGAATTGTTGTTTTTGTAATGAGGCCTGTTATCTCAACTTTTATTAATGTCGCGTTCCCTTCACACTACAGTAGAAGATTTCTCTACTAGAAAGCGCTATAGTGTCAAGGAGCTTAGATATCTAACATCATTGACTTTCATAGCGCTCCAAGGAGCAACAAAATTCGACATGCAAGCTGCTCTTTGGGCGTCAAATAACAAAGCTTGCATCCGGCACCCGAGGCCATACGATATTATTATTATTACTATAAGATGAAGGAAATAAGAGTAACCCATTTTTATATCAGAATTCTACGGGGAAGAAAATACGGCATGCAAGACAAAATGGGGAGAAAAGGGCTCCAAAGACATGTACTGATTAAAGTCGACAGTGACAGATCATGACGGTGGGCTCAGTGTACCGGGCAACGCCAACAAGCTGATGTGTAAATTCACAAGTCAAAATCATTCACAAGAGAATAATTCGTCAAGTTCTGGCATGCACTAGAAGAGTTAATTATAATGTTCACTTATCTTCGTGTTGGTAATCCTCATTACGATGTTGGCTTACTGTCGACCAAAATATTATGTGTATTCGAATTTGAAGGTTGTTTGTGAAGTAACCAATAGACCTACATAAAATCCAATATCGTCATCATTTTTGTCGTTCTATTTTACGTTAGTTCATGTAGGTTTGGAATTTTTAATTTATATTTTACATTTTTTTTTATCGCAGTTGGAACACAAAAAGTGCCCGTTTTTAATCGTGTTTCAACCATGCGTCACGTTTAAGAATTATTATCTCACAAACCCTTCATCAGATCGAATCCAAATTTTAACACAATTTTAAGCTGTACAACGTTGCCAAGATGGGCTCCATCACGCGTCATGGCGTGCTACGCTCGGAAGTGATGGGCTCCATATCAGCAACGCGGTACAGCATTTCCCGGAGCGGCTAGCTGGTGAACCATGTCTTAATTCCCCGTACAAATACAAACCGATATAAAATAACTGAATTAATTTACGTATTTCACAGTAATACAGCATAACCTTTTGATGTATAAGGATTACAACGCAAACAAGAACTACATTTACCAACCACCCCGAGCCGAGAAAAAGTTACCTTACAAAAATGATAACAACTTTCGTTCTTGAACACACAAAATTTTGAAATTAATAAACCAGTTTTATAACATTCCAATGTATATTGTGTTAAAATTTGGATTGGATCTTATGACGGGTTTGTGAGATAATAATTCTTAAACGTGACGCATGGTTGAAACACGCTTAAAAACGGGCACTTTTTGTGTTTCAACTGCGATAAAAAATATTAAAATATAAATTAACCCGAAGTTCCGTGACGAACTAAACAGCCTACTTTTCTTAAAATTTAAGATTCATGCCAATGATTAATCTATATGGCCCTATCTAGAATAATGACGAAATTAAGTTGGTAATATCGAAATTTCTAATTAGTTCGAAATACTGTATACCTGGCATAATGTAGCCTAGCAGAGAACTACAGTTGGCAGCCCTGGTGACTGAATATATTCTTAGTTCAATCTCTTAAGGTACAGAATACAAAATTTGGTTGAAGTCCAATGGATAGCATGGACGTTACATGCAGTTAAACAATGGATCTAACAGCGCGCGTAAAATAATGTTGGCAACAATGATATACATGTATTGGTCAGAAATAATCTGAAATAATATGATCTATTGTTGTGTCAATTTTGAATGAAATCCATTACTTAGTATATAAGTTAAGGTACAGAATACAAAATTTGGTTGAAGTCCAATGAATAGCATGGACGTTACATGCAGTTAAACAATGGATCTAACAGCGCGCGTAAAATAATGTTGGCAACAATGATATGCATGTATTGGTCAGAAATAATCTGAAATAATATGATCTATTGTTGTGTCAATTTTGAATGAAATCCATTACTTAGTATATAAGTTACATGCATTTTAAAATTGAACCTATCAGCAGGTTTAGAATCATGTTGGCAGCACTGGCGTAGGCCTATATTAGTTACTCCAAATTAATCTAGAATGCCAGCTACTATACGTGTGCAAAGCTTAGAGCTATTGACTTGCATACTTTCTGATATATTGATATTAGGGTAACAAAAAAAGAGACAGTATTTATTAACAGTTGGCAGCCCTGGTTACTCTTAAGAATCGGCATAGTCATATCTGTTATGGTACACATAGCACACACGAAATTTGGTTGAAATCCAAATGATAGTATAGAAGTTACATGTATTTTAATTTGGACACCTCAGTAGGCTTAGAATCATGTTGGTAGCACTGACGTATATAAGTTAATCCAAATTAATATAGAATGTCAGGTACTATACGTGTGCACAGTTTAAAGCTGTCAGCTTGAATACTTTCTGATATATGGGTATTTGGATTTAAAAAATTGAGAGCATTTATTAACAGTTGGCAGCCCTGGTGGCTCTTAAGAACACACTCAGTCATATCTGTTTATGTACACATAGCACATACGAAATTTGGTTGAAATCCAATTGATAGTGTAGAAGTGTTATATGCATTTAAAATGTGGACCTGTCAGCAAGGTTTTAATCATTTTGGCAACACTGCCATGTATGGCCTCCTGGAAATTAAACTGCAATATTATTATGTATACGTGTGCCAATTTTGAAATAGCTCCCATTCATACCTTCCAAGATATCCAACATGGAGCTCACATTTCAATTGCGATTTTTCTGCAGTTGGTAGCACTGACATCATTTTCAAATATGGCCGTGAGATATTTAGGTATAGATGTTTACTCCTACCAAATTTTGTTTCGATTGATGCAGCCGTTTAGGAGTTGATATGGGGGACACAGACAAAAGGACAGACAGACAGAAGGACAGACAGACAGACACACATTTGCCCGATCTCATAAATCTACTTTTTTCTCATTTTTGCAAAATGTGAAAAGTAGGCCAAAAATTCCAAACCTAGTTGAACTAACGTAAAATAGAACGATGAAAATGATGATGTTATTGGATTTTATGTAGGTCTATTGGTTACTTCACAAACAACCTTCAAACTCGAGTGCACATAATATTTTGGTCGACCGTAGTGTCCTTTACACTAAGTTAACATCGTGCATGCCAAAACGTGTTAATTAGTCTATTGTAAATTAGCCTGTAGTCTATTGTTACAGTGTATTACAGTGTGTTATTCTAATTTGTAAACACGTGCATATACACCGTTACTCACGTACTTCGCAAAAAACTAACGTACGGCGAGATTCAAGCGAATCTTTATGATTTCACCTAACGATACTATCGTAGTCTACTACAATAGTGAAAATTTAAAATATGAACACAGTGATCAGGATCTGATGATGGCCACTTGAGGCTCGAAACGCGTAATCCAAAATTGCCCAATTTAATTGTGAATATTAATTAATACATGTATGTTTTTCCAGGAGTGTATTTATATATTTATATCTTGTACCCCGCCCATTCATTGTGCACAATCGTGTTGACCGACAGAAAAGCTACAAAAAGTCAACATTTATCATAGTGAAAGTAGACGAGAAAAGACTGTAAAATAATCTATTGAGGAAATGGTATGCTATGTCCAATTAATCATTAAGATATTGAGATATCCCAAAATTGATTCCACACTATGAGACTACACGTCTCATATAATTGTCCTATTATAGTTCTATGTCAAAACTATCGACCAAATACGGTACGAATGTGATATTCTCCTTCTTCGGCACCTGATACCCTGTATATCAATTTTAAAAAAAGGCAAGGTAGCTATAGTTTTCTGAATCCAGGATTAATAGTGACTACCTCCCGCCGTGAAATAAGGGAACATTTTAGTATTTTTCTAGAACGGGCATGGAAAGCCCCAAATAAAACCACAGTTCAGATCGCCACCGACGCCCACTCGACTTTGACTTCCGATCCCGTCAGCCAATACAGTAGTAGACTATTTGACTGATTGCTAATGTTTTGAGTTACTGCAAGTTTTAACTACTGTGTCTTAAGAGGCGCTCGGGGTGACGGAAATTTGCACTGGAGGGTTTCATTAAATTTACTGTAACAGGTCTCTCATAATTGAGAACGCTTTAAATGCCACCCTACTGTGCCAGAATTCGATCCTGCAACTCGGGAAGAGTGAGTTAACGCCATTGCTATAGTGCAACATAGCCGGTCTTCAGTATTTGGATTCACACCAACACGCACGCACGCACGCACGTCAATTGTGGTTGGTAGCAATCTGCTAATGTTATTGTTCCTACCATTAATTCACTATCACAGCAAGCACCAATACTCAACATCATTAACTCCAGAAGACTTCAATGTGATGGTCATGTACTAAGGATGGGAGATGATAGGATGGTCTTACAAATCTTTAAAGAAGAACTGAGAGGAAAAAGGCCAGTGGAAAGACCACGAAGTTCCTGGAAAATGAAATCTCCAAACTTTATAGACATCTGAATGTGGACAACTGGCAAGAACTCGCCCAAGACAGAGTTCAGTGGAGGCATTTTGTGAGATCGGCGCGGGATCTTCGTGTACCATAGAGGCCTTCTGAGTGTATTAATTCAGTTTAGGATGATAATAATTAGGAAAATTATTATTTCAAGGAGACTAACATCTAGGTTATTGGCCGCTAATGGTTTGGATGATAACGAAAATGAAATATGATGAAACGAAACCTACAACTGAAACTAACTACTGACTTAACAACTAACTAACAAACTTTGGAGAAGGAAAGGAAAAAAGGAATACGGAAAGAAAGACAGGGAAAGAAAATGCTCTCAGCCCCCGAAGAATGAGAACTGAAGGACTTGCAAAGAAGTAGTGCCATGAAAGGCAGATTAAAACAAGATGTTCGGGAAAGAACATATAGCCTACTTTCTCCGAAATGTATGGGTATAGTTATAACTCTCTGTCCTTATCATCTCCTAATTTCTTCCTATTTGAAGTGCAAATTGGCACACAGGATTTGAACAGTGGCGTTCAAACCATAGTTTATAATTTACCCCAGCATTTTGCAATTTCATCAGCAAACACTCCAAACACCGACTACTTACAATAATTGAAACTTCGTTGCTCTAATAAGGCCCATCTACAATGCGCAGTCGGCAGTCCGTAGTTGGTAGTCCTCGGTCGGCAGTCGCGATCGACTCCGTGTATACTATAGGCACCATACACAACATGAAGTTGCAGTTGGTAGCTGGCAGTTGGCAGTCGAGAATTTTATCCTTGACTGCCAACTACCCGACTGCAGCAATGTAATAGCCAATCAGAGCAGATCAGAAACTGACGTCACGTTGTTGTTCTGTGTCGTGTACGAATGATATAGAACTAAGTGAAGTAACTTCGCAACCCGTTAATTTATAGGCTAATCTTAAATACACGGTATAACAAAATAATCCATCTCCAAATCATCCATATTGCAAGTTTTGAGATTATCAACAACGCCTCTGTGCACAAGGAATAAACGAATGTTACTGTCTTATTACTCCTAGCAGTCGTTAAGACTGGGTTCACTAACTGGCCGGTATAGAGCGCTGCTCGAATCTATAGTTTCTGCATAGTACAACTGAAGGCTGGAAGATGTCACTCCAGTGGAGAATGTCGTTTTTTTTTAATATATAATTTCCATTGCAAAAAGCACCATATAAAGCTTTATTTTATAACGTCTCAGTACTCAAGAAACAATAAATATAAAAACTAGTCGTGATATCTAGTTGTGAAATATCGAACAATATAATCCTAACAGAGCGAGTGCATTCTAGCGGCCAGAAGAAGAAACTTTTCAATAAAATCTGTTACCTTTTTGTCAGCTAGATGTCTCGATTAAATCTGCTGGCGAATTATGTTTTAATTAAGTATATGTTTTGCACCGTAATATGCACAATATAACGCTTAATTTTAAAACGTCTGAGTCATTACAAAGCAACAAATATGTAAAATGTCAAGCAAA
Source organism: Meconema thalassinum (assembly GCA_946902985.2). Classification (NCBI taxonomy): domain Eukaryota; kingdom Metazoa; phylum Arthropoda; class Insecta; order Orthoptera; family Tettigoniidae; genus Meconema; species Meconema thalassinum. The sequence continues at coordinate 533,544,573 of OX336390.1, read as the reverse complement.
AAACATATCTCTGATGGGGTTTGAACCATAGGCATATGAATGACAGACTAATGCTTTACCACTGAGCCATTTGTGCCAACGAACATTGATCCATATAAAATGACTTACATAGAACTTGTTAGCAAATAATGATTTATACTAAACGATTTCATCACTGAAGTATATTATTTATATATAAAGCATTTCATACAAAGTTTATTTATTTTGTTTCAGTACGCTATATTGCATGGAATACTCAAATTAGTGAAATATAAGTCAGACACAAGATATCCGCTGCCATCTTGTCTTATTAATGAATCAGCTGAGCTTTTTAAAATCACGTCTGCACTATAGTATTACAAAATAAACTTTTAATTTCGTACGTGCCTCTTCCTTTAGAACAGTTAAAACGATTCTCGGCTCGATAATCGGAACTGGTGGGTCCCATGATATGGATTATAAAGTTTGCATAATTCGCACGGCCGCCATCCTGAAATGGTATGGCGGACGACCTTGTAGTTTGGTCACAAGACGCATCCTATACGAAGGTATGTTGTTACCAAATTTGGTAGAGATTGGATGATTTGGTTAGTCGTTATTTGATTTTACGTTTTGAACGTTTGAGTGGCCGCCATTCACTTTTAGTAAAGATGGCGGCGATATAAAACATGACACTGAGGTGTCCTTTGCTAGTGCTACCTTTGTACCAAATTTCGTTCAATTCGCATTCACCGTGTTCGAATTGATAGGGGGGGACAGACATTCAGAGTACACACACTCACACACACACACACACACACACAGACTCACACACACACATACACACACACAGACTCACACACACACATACACACACACAGACAGACACACTTTTTTCGCCCTGTGTTGATCTCATAAGTCTACTTTCATTTTTTGCAAAAATCGAAAGTAGGCTAAAAAGGGGAAAGAGGAGAGGGTCCGCCCCAAAGTCAATGGATAAAGGAAAAAAACGGACCCAGCTCAGGAATTCCTCGAGGTCGCCAACTCCTGATATCACCAGCCGCAAGCCCTGAAGGGTGTAGCACTATACCGGGCACACCATAAGAGGTAGGACTATGCACATCCTGTTTTCTATAGGGTCTTGTGCCGAAGGTAAGAGATAACATGAAAAGAAAACAAGAGGTCTGACCCGTCGAAGAATGCGGGATCAGGAAATGACGAGAGAAGGGTCAATCAAAGCGGCAAAGTGGAAGACACCTCATTCCTCAGATGCCCTAGTACTGTCGGGGTCGGAAGAAAACAAGAGTTGACCAAGAGTGGCCGACAGGAAAGATAAAAGAGAGGAACCTGGTACAAGCAAGTGGAAGCAATGCTGGCCTCAGCTGGGGTCCCGTGGTTGCCAACCCACGTCGCACTAGTTGTGAGGAGTTTGGGCCATCTTAGATGTGTGTTGCATTTGTCTGAAAACTTGGTGGTAGCTGTAATAATCAGAATTTAGGATGGGGATAGGTGCCCTGGGACTTGAAATAATGTATCATTTGCATGGAGAAAACTACATTCACGAAGGCATCTCTCAACTCCAGACTAAAACCATCGATTCCGACCCCTCGCAGTCATGATTTGTGACTTAAGGGGCTTCATAGACAAAGAAATAGCTTTTTTACGGTTTGATTTTGATGTGATAGGACAAGTACCAAGTTTCATGTTAACAGTCGCAGTAGTTTCTAAGATAATTGTATTTGGGTTCCAATAAGAGGAATGTTAAAAAAGGCACAGGCTGGAGAGGTGGGTTGTCTCACTAAAAGCTGTATTATTCATTGCAAAAACATGATATTTGATAACCTGATTGGGCAATTCACTTATAACGTGCCAGGATTATTATGTGTAGATATTCTCGAGACTGAACATCAGTGGCCATATTTAATTAGAAACTGAAGGGGTAACAGCCAATAAACCAACAATATATTTTCCACTTCAAAACCATTATCCGCGTTTTTTAGCCTACTTTCGATTTTTGCAAAAAATGAAAGTAGACTTATGAGATCAACACAGGGCGAAAAAAGTGTGTCTGTCTCTGTGTGTGTGTATGTGTGTGTGTGTGTGTGTGTGTGTGTGAGTCTGTGTGTGTGTGTATGTGTGTGTGTGAGTCTGTGTGTGTGTGTGTGTCTGTGTGTGTGTGAGTGTGTGTACTCTGAATGTCTGTCCCCCCTATCAATTCGAACACGGTGAATGCGAATTGAACGAAATTTGGTACAAAGGTAGCACTAGCAAAGGACACCTCAGTGTCATGTTTTATATCGCCGCCATCTTTACTAAAAGTGAATGGCGGCCACTCAAACGTTCAAAACGTAAAATCAAATAACGACTAACCAAATCATCCGATCTCTACCAAATTTGGTAACAACTTACCTTCGTATAGGATGCGTCTTGTGACCAAACTACAAGGTCGTCCGCCATACCATTTCAGGATGGCGGCCGTGCGAATTATGCAAACTTTATAATCCATACCATGGGACCCACCAGTTCCGATTATCGAGCCGAGGATCGTTTTAACTGTTCTAAAGAAAGAGGCACGTTCGAAATTAAAAGTTTATTTTGTAATACTATAGTGCAGACGTGATTTTAAAAAGCTGAGCTGATTCAGTAATAAGACAAGATGGCAGCGGATATCTTGTGCCTGACTTATATTTCACTAATTTGAGTATTGCATGCAATATAGCGTACTGATACAAAATAAATAAACTTTGTATGAAATGCTTTATATATAAATAATATACTCCAGTGATGAAATCGTTTAGTATAAATCATTATTTGTTAACAAATTCTATGTAAGTCATTTTATATAGAACGATATTCGTTGACACAATTAGCTCAGTGGTAGAGCGTTAGCCTATCGCTCAAATGCCTATGGTTCAAACCCGATCAGAGCTAGGTTTTTTGCTTGAAATGTTATATGTTTATTGTTTTGTAATGACTCAGATGTTTTAAAATTAAGCGTTATATTGTGCATATTATGGTGTAAAATATATATTTAATTAAAACATAATTCGCCAGCAGATTTACTCGAGACATCTAGCTGCCAAAAAGGTAACTGCACGTACTTATTAACTTCCAGATTTTATTGAAAAGTTTCTTCTTCTGGCCGCTAGAATGCACTCGCTCTGTTAGGATTATATTATTCGATATTTCACCACAAGATGTCACGACTAGTCTACGTGGGGCTCCATTGATTACTATACCATTGCATTCTATGCGCATCGAATTTGAAGAATGACAAGATGATACTACGATACATTTTTACTTTTTATTTTAAAGGGTTTGTAACAGCCTATTTTGCGTTACTTGAAAATGTTATTTGAAGTAAAGAACAAAACGATTTCACAAAGTAACTGAATTCAAGTCGTTGGTGTTAGTTCAGGTTATTAATTACTACTTTTATTTCAGGCAAATAGCAATCGAAAATATCCACATAGTTGGTATACACACGTCTCTGTAGGGTCATGGAAAGATTTGTTAATTCAATTAGGGTTGTGAAAGCCATGCACAACCAGACGTGTAAAGACATGCCTCAACTCAAAGTTGGATGTTGCCCACGGCAGGTCGTATATGTAATAATAATAATAATAATAATAATAATAATAATAATAATAATGTTATTGGTTTTACATCCCTTTTAACTACTGCTGCTTTTAGAGACACTGGGGTGCCGGAATTTTGGCCCGAAGGGGATCTTTAACGTGCCCGTAAATGTACTGACACGGCTCCCTCGCATTTGTGCACCCTCAAATGCCAGCTGACTGCGCCAGGATACGAACCTGCAACCTAGGGCTCAGCAAGCGAGAACGTTACCGCTGAGCCACGCAGCCAGTCCGGTCGATTATGTCTCCAGATCCATAACATTCTTGATATACTTCTTATCTTTCTTTCTTCAATGATGGTAGCAGTTTTTATCTAGGTTGTGGCGTTTGGTAGAGGTAAATCGTTTCTAAGGTCTTCAACAAAGAATAGTTCTATTATACTCTTTGATAATAACAACGAATTATAACTATACTCATACATTTAGGAGAAAGTAGGCTATATGTTCTTTACTGAACATCTTGTTTTTTTTTTACATCTACAGCATAAATATTCGTGATGTTTCAACATCTATAATCTATGTTTTCAGAAGGTTTGAAATGAATCCTGTTTCTGTAGTACGTTTGAGGATATTGAGTTGTATTAAAAAATAAGCCTACAAAATCTTTTAAAAATATAAAAAAAACAATCGTTTCCTTCGTTATTTTTTGCCCCTCGATGTAGGCATTGTCATTAAATCAAGCACCACGGCAATGAGGGCAGTTGCAGCAAGTCCAGAGGTTTGAATCCCGACGTTGACATCGGCTATCCTGAGTGTGGTCTTTCCCCGGGATTTTCCACACTCTCTCCAGACAAATATCAGGGTAGTACCTTATTCCAAGTGCCTACCTCGTCCCTGTCCCTATTAGTCTACAGCAGACATGGGCAAACATTTTAGGGGCAGGGCCAGATGCAATACAAAATAACTTAGGTGGGCTGAAAGAAAGAACAACACATGTTTATAGATAGATTATAAACTTTTCATTTCTGAATTTTAAATCAAACAAAACTTATAGGCTACAAATGGTAGAAAACTTACGAAAGAGAACACACCTTCATTATTTGTTAGAAGAGGAAGGAGTGTGTGACAAGTGAAACTGTGACTGTGCTTCTAAAAGTTTATCATAATCTGGTTGAAACTGGGATGAGCTGATTCTTAGTAGCGCAGCTAAATGGTGGTCTGTCAATATATCTCTGACGCTATTTTTGCGAAGATTCATTGTAGAAAACACCTGTTCACAGATATAGTAAGATGTGAACATGGCAGTTATCTTTTGTGCATGAGATTTGAAGTTTGGGAAACTTGATATTGGTAGGGCCTTGTGGAACTCAATTTTCGAAACGTTGGGGAATAGTTGCTTTAATTCGTGGTTACATTGTAACTCAGTCAGTTCTAGCTGCAACTCTGATTTTACTGTTTCACAGTCAACATTAAATGGCTTGCTGAAAACATCCAACTTATGTTCATTGAAGTACTGAAATCTTCATTCAAATTCGTCGCGGATATTTTTCGCACAAAAGGATATTACACAAGACGCATGAACACAATGAGATTGAAACAGTTTTTCAGTTGTAGGTACACAGAACGGGAAATATGACCTATGTGTAATTGTAGGTAGTATATTTCGAAATCGTATCGCGGGCCGGATTAGACTAGCTTGAGGTCCCCACTTGGCCCGCGGCCTGTACTTTGTCCATGACTGGTCTACAGCTACACACACTACTACAGTCAACACAGTAATACAGCCCCTAGTTTAGGGGTCATGTAGCTCCGTGTACTTTGGGTGTGTGTAGAATCTGTCGACCGGTGTTAATATTGTCATGGCTGTATTAGTGTGTGTTATCTGTAATTCGGGTAAGGACTGCAGACGATCAATTTCAAGTGGTTCATACTTTTTACTACAAATTTCTACCGTCAACGGCATCTAGCTGTGAACTTGGCTACTAGATGCCACCTGGCGGCAGTTTGGAACTAATAAAGTGTTAATCAATTCTAACCTACAAATTTATCTTCACAAAATTGTAGTTAGTGGAAGGTTCTTTTACATGCCATAAATCTATGACATGGGCCCGCCGGCTTTACTTCCCCTCCGAAGGAAGGCATACTGAGAGGTATGTAGTGCTCTAAAAAAATCTGACGACTTCGGTTGGGTTTGAACCCGCTATCTTGGGCATAGTAGCTCACCATACTACCAACTACGCCACCGAAGCTGCAGTAATACAGGTTATCAACACACACGAGACTGATGACCAAAATGTCCTAAGCCCATAAATGAATTAAGAACAACATTTGCTTAAGAAATGCCCAGTAGTAGTTATTGACTGCTCGCTAGCAGGAGAGATGCCGCTACCTGTGTTAGTGTCTGCCGTCATGTTGTTTGTTTGCGTTAGGGTGTCCCCGGCTTGGCGCACGTGCTGGTTCCTGGTCCCCTCGCGCTCTTCCGGTACACATGCTCTTGTTAACAGCACGCCCCTTCCATGGACCACAGTTCATGTCCCTTCACACCCTTAGGTCATATCTTTGTTGTCAATTCATTTAGGGGCTTTGCGACATCATGCTCATTTATACCCGTGTAACCGGGTGAATTAGCCGTGGTCGTTACGGCATGACTACTGGTAGTCGCTCACATCCGGGAGGCGAGGAGGTTCGAATCCCCCCGCCGGCAACCTTGAAGATGGTCTTCTGTGGTTTCCCATCGTCCTTCCAGGCAAATGCCGGGGTTGCTCCCTAACTACAGGCCACAGCCCCTACCTTCCAACTCCTCCTCCTTACAAGCAAACTTTCCTCCCCAGACAACACTTCGCACGCGAAGGTACGTGTAGCTCACCCATTGGGTGTCCGCCCTGAAGCAGCTACAAAACTGGCGAGCCGAACATGTCCACGGACACTCCCGGCACTAAAAGCCATACGCTAAAAAAAGTCCCCGTGTACTTGGCTATTTGTATTTGTCGGCTTCGGTGGCGCAGTCGGTAGTATGCTAAACTGCTTTGGCCAAGATCGCGGGTTCAAACCCGGCCGAAGTCCTCGGATTTTTAAGAGCGTTAACATCCTTCAGTATGTCTTCCTTCGGAGGGAAAGTGAAGCCGGCGGGCCCACGTCAGAGATTTATGGCATAAAAAAGAACCTACCACTACAATTGTTAGTGTGTAACTAAATTTGTAGGTTATTTGGCTTAGAAACGATCTATCAAGTTCCAACATTCACCGCTAGGTGTCAGTGACAGCGGCTCCTCAGGTAGCCCAATTTGGAATTACTTGAAATTGAACTTTCGTTCATCTTCATTCATTTCCTCTCTCATTAACTCCTCTCGTGAGGTTGGTGTCAGGAAGGGTATCCGGCCGTAGAAACCATCAGCCACGTGGAATTTCATCGCATCTCATCCCGACCCTGTTGGAAGTGGGATTAATAAGGGGTAGACATAGACACTTGAGTATATGTATAAAATTTGTCTGATAACCTGTATTATTGTGGTGTCTGTGTGTATTTGTAATGTAAGTGAGGAGTGTGAAGGAGGCAGACGTGCCCATAAGTTAGGAACGATCCAGCATTTTCTTGGAGTAGCTTTGGGGAAACCACTTCCAGGATGGCTGAGGTGGGAATCGTACACCTCTTTTCAGTTGTAGGGTGAGTGTACCCCGTTCCAGCCCTCACACCATAGTTAAATTTCCTGGAAGAGCTGGTAATCAAACCTGGGCATATAGGCCATCAGCCAATAATGCTAGCTGCTACACCAATAAATGGACACTGGAGCAAAGCGGGGTCTTTCAGGTATGTCACCGCGTAAGTCCTGGCTCGATTCACGACTCTGCCAAGAAATATAATTCTGCTCAGGGGCTAGAACCGGATTCACGCAGCCTCGTGTAGCAGAACTGAGACGAGGTATGTTCTATTCCCACCTCATCCATATTACTAGTTGTTTTCCCACTTCTGCTTCAGGCAAAAGCTGGGATGGTACATACATTAAGGCCACCCCCACTTGCTGTCCAAATTCTAACCTGAATTGCAAATACACAGACTAGTAAATACACCACATTAAGATAGGTTATTAGACGAAATCTACACCCACACGGTGGTAAATAATAACGATAACCAAGTCTATAAATAAAACAACAACAACAAGATATACATATGTAAGCTAAGACATTGATTACATAATCAAATAAATCTTTTCAGTATTCTGGGAAAAATAATAACATATATTTAATGATCAGTCACGCCACTTAAAACAACAATAATTAACTAACTTCACGTCCCTCATCGTTCCCTTCGTGGAGAAAGTGTACTTTGCCTCAGGGCCTAACACAAGTCCTTTTCTCTTTCTTTGGTGGCGTGGGGCGGCGTAGTGGCCGAGCGGTCAAGCTGTATGGCTCTCACCAAGGTGGACCGAGTGAAATGGCATGTCCTGTGGTTCGGATTCGACGTACATATGAGGTCCCGTCGCTCATGATCGCGAGATTAACGGTCGCGTTCAACTACAAGCTTCCTTTTACAAGTGTTTTTTAATGAATGACGCATCAGGTCATCAACCTATAATCGCTACTGGTGAGCAGTGAGCAATCTATCTCGGAAAAAATGAGTGCTCCGTAGCCAGACGGTAGCTGTTCTCTGAACTAAACCAACTGTTGAGGCGGGAGCTCATAATTCACGCAGCAGAGTCACTGGGAATTGTCAACCTGTGACTCACAGTCTAGAACGCGATGTGTGTACATAGCCTCCAGAATGAGTTACCGCCACTTGTACAGCTCTCGGATGTTTGGCTACCCCTTATTATTCACGTTTACCAACGGGGTTGGGGATGAGATGCGATGGAACTCATTGTTTTTGGCCGGATGCCCTTCCTGGCGCCAACCTCATGACAGGAGTTAATGAGAGATGAAATGAATGATGGTGAATGAAAATGGGAAAGGATGTGGAAGAAAGTGGTCGTAGCCTGTCAGAAGGTACCGTCCCAGCATTTGCCTGGAGTTGAAAATGGGGAAACCACGGAATACCATTTCAAGGACGGCCGACAGTGGGGCTCGAACCCACGCGTCCACCGAGTCAGCAGAGAGCTTGGCCCCATGACCTAACGCTGCGCTTTAGTGAGCGTAGCCACCACTGTCGGCTTGTACAGCTCTCGGATAATATCTCTTTAAGGACAAGCTTGCGTGTTAAATCATACACCACAACTACGTTGGGGACCTGCATAAAGTTCGCAGATCGGAAGTTCGAATTCCGGCGCTGACACTTGTTATCATGGATGTGGTTTTTCTCCGGGATTTACTACCGTTCCTCAGGGAATTGTCGGGATGGCAGCTTATTTCTAGTCCTTGGGCACCTACCCCATTACAGCTACTAGCACTACTAATCACCACAGAAACACAGGTTTTCAGATAAATTGAACACACACCCAAGAACACGGGGCCGATGATCAAAGAAGCCCCAAGCTTCGAGTACGAATTAACATCAACTACAACAAAGAAACAGTGGGAGTGTGTTTTCATAAATAAATATATATATATATATATCGAGTATTTATTAGCCTATTTTCATTTATAACAAAATAGGCTTACGAGGACACCTTTTGTTCGTGTGTGTATGTGTGTGTATGTGTGTGTGTGTGTGTCTGTGTGTCGTCCCCCCCCCCCCCCCGTAATAAAATTTATGGCTGAAGCGATGTTAATGAAACTCAGTAAGGCCATAGAACCATTTTGTCCGACCCAGACCGTGCCCTTCAAATTTTATTACATGTCACCAATCCAACATGGCGGTTGTGCGAAATATTTCACCTGCATTCTATATCTCCGAAATGATTGCTGATATCACCCTGAAATTTTGTACGACGATAAAGGATACTACTTGAAGGTCATCTATGTGTCTTCCATAAACCTGCTAAGTACGAAACAAACATGTCAGCTAAGCAAATTTGAAACATTAAATAGACTTTTCTCGCGATTTATCCATCCTACAACAGTGAAAATTGGTACAGAAAATGCTTATACACATTGTAATGTGTCATAATCATGTGATCGAAGTGAAAGTTTGGATAATGAACTTACGCAATAATCTTCATCTAATGGTACCGGTACATAACTCTATGGTCTACACATATAACAACCCAACATGGCGGCCAACTGAAATATTTAGACGGCTCCCAATGTCTATGAATCTATTACAGCAATCAAACTCAAATTTTGTATTTTGATAAAGGCTATTAACGTGAGTTCACCTATGGATCACACAATAACCTGGTGAGCACAAAACCAACATGGCGTTGACGCGAAATTTAAATATTTAAATTGATTTTTCTAGCGACTTTTCAGTCAAGCGCTGTGAATATACTGACGTCAAATTTAAAGGAATGTTATGAGAACTTAAAAAAAAATGGATGCTGTGCAATGTTTCCAAATCTCGTTTTCATTATATCAGACCAGTAGGATATATGAAAATAGGCTATTTTTCACAGAACTACTTGTTTTTCGTTGAAATTACAATGACTCGACCGAATTATTTAGTGGTATTACTGTATTTTACATTTACTGTCAGCCTTAAATGTGAAACGATGACTTTACCGACACTATCTTATGAATGAAAGTGAGATCCTAGTTGGGATCAGAGCCCTAATCTGATGCATTCTGGACAAGTGCGTTATTCTGTTACACTATCCCCACTCCCTGTCTGCGATTCATGTCCAAGTCATAGCCGCCCCGTTGCGTAGTGGCTACTATTCTGGGTTCGGGTTCGATTCCCGGCTCTGTCAAGAATTGCAATTCTGGTCTGAGGGTACACTCACCCTCGTGAGAAAAACCTGAAAAAAGGCGGGTACGATTTCTACCTCAGTCATCCTGGAAGTGGTTTTCTATGGTTTCCCACTTCTACTCCAAGCAAATGCTAGGATGATAACTAACTTAAAGTCATGACCGCTTCTTACCCAAATCCTACCGCAATTACAAATACATGACAGTGACGTAGGTTATCAGACAAATTCTACACACACCGAAGTACACGGGGCTACAAGACCACGATGTCACAAAGCCCCTAAAAAAATCAACGAAGGTAGAGAGCAAGGAGGATATATGGGTCGAGCTGCAACTTAATGCAAAATTTTGACCCCAACCTATTGCTCGACGCAAGTAGTTCCAACTGACAATATAAGATGGCGCGACGATGCACTCTCGAGCGCGATCCGTCCCCGACCTGGCCTACTCGCTCCTCTCCCCTCCCGGCCCGTACCTACCCCTCCCTTTCCCCTACTCTATCCCCCACCCCTACTTTATATTCCTTTCTTTCTTTCATATTTTAGTAATTGGTCTGATAATAGGCGATTTCTTCCCCCTGTGATATCAGGTAGAGAGGAAAACATAGGCTCTATCAGAATAGTTGTGGATGTTTCCACAAAGCACATAGCATGACATAGGCCTACCCCACAGATATGTACAAATAGAAAGAGTAGGCTACTATACTACAATATTAAAAATGAATTGTAAGACAAAATTACAGCTGCACTTATTACACACCAGTATTATATAACTGTCCGTGCGGTACTTCCTATCAATCGAATTAAGAAATATCACGTTTGAATTACGGGAAGCGTTAATAATAATAATAAAGGGGTCATTTCATTCCCACTCAACGAGGGCGGGCGGGCCCCTATAGATGGCCGCACCATCTCTTGGGCCAGAGGAGGGGATTGAATGGAAGGTGGAGAGTTATAGGAGAAGGGTGGTGGAGAATGGCGTAAGTTGGAGAAGGAGAAATGATTTGACCTCTTGGCTAAGATTGAAGTTTCGAAAATTTGGTGTTGACAAAAAATTGCTCTTAAATGCTTTGAACGATTGTAGGTGAAGGCGTTAGATGTTGAATTTGAGATTTTGAGTTTAATGGTTTTGTAAGAGAGTTGAAATTTGGTGTTCCAGAAATTAGAAGTTAGAGTGGGTGATGAGCTTTGATAGGGGGGAGGTTTTTTTTTTTTAAGTGGATGATTAGGTATTATGAGATGGGAACAATTGGTGGTGCTTGTGGTGATGCGAAGTGAGGGTGGGAGTAAGTGGAGAAAGAGTGGAGTTTGCGAGGAGTTGATCGTGTTTACGATATGTAAGGGTATTTGAAGAAGGTATGGGATGGGATGAAAAAGGTGCGTTGAGGGGAGTGTGGGTGATGAGATATGGTAATTGTTGTTTGCACTATTCTGTAATGAATGCGATAATAGAAATGGATGAGTTTGTTTGCTGAGATGGAGGTGATGGATGACTTTGGTTGAGATGAGAATTGAAGCGTTACTGTATAAAAGAGAGAGAAGAGAAAAGAGTCGAAATAAGATAGAAGGAAAAGAAATAGAAAAGAAAATAAAAGAAAAGAAATATAAGCTGTTGATGTAAGATGTGAGTATGTATGGATGGATTGATGTTGAGATGATGGTGGTTTTTTTTTTTTTTTTTTGTATATTTTTTTTTTTTTTTTTTTTGTAGAGGACTATTAGTCCGGGGCAGGGGTGAGACTCTTGAGGTGGAGTAGGCCTAGTTTACAGTATACTGGATTGCGTAGCTGGAGTGCCTCAAGCTGTCGTAGAATAGGATTCTGCGTTCTTCTAGCACGCTTCAAGTAGCGCAGTTGAAGGAGGTGTATGCACGTCGTAACGGGGGTAAGGGCATTAGACGGTACAGATCCTCACTTGGGTGTATTGGGGGGAGGCGAAGGGCTATGCGGGCGATGCGTCGTTCCATGGTTACCAGGGGGTGCAAGTAGCTGGCGGCGCAGCCGGCCCAGACAACATGCCCATATGTGATGTAAGAGCGGATGAGGGTCTTGTATGTGTAGAACAGCGTTGAGGCATGCAGCCCCCAAGAGGTTCCGATCAGCCTGGTGATGAGGCGAGAGCGCTTCTGAGCAGAGGCCGTAAGTGCGCGTAGATGTTGACAAAGGGCGAAGTGCTCGTCAAAGATGACGCCCAGGTAGCGTAGCGATGGTGAAGTGTGAAGGCGGTGATCGTGGATGCGTAGGGTCAGAAGATTGGGGTTGCGGGTGGCAGAGTTGGCATGGCGACGGGGACGGAAAAGTACGGCTTTGGTCTTGTCCGTATTTAGACTGAGATGCCAGCGATCACACCAGGCCGTAAATCGGTCGAGATATGGTTGGACCAGTCTGTTGATGGCTGCGACGGAGGGGCAAGGAGCGAGTATTGCAGTGTCGTCTGCGAACTGGAGGAGGTGGAGGGGAGCCGGAGGTTGGGGGATATCTCCGACAAAAAGGATGTAGAGGAGAGGGGATAGTACTGACCCTTGGGGTACGCCTTGGGTTAGAGAGAAGGAGCGTGAGAGGGTGCGATTGATGGAAATGCGGGCGGTGCCGGGACTGAGGAAGTTTCCGATGAGGCGGATGAAATTATGAGGGAGGTGGTAGTAGTGGAGTTTGAGAAGGAGAGCTGAGTGCCAGACGGTGTCGAAGGCACTCTAAAAATCGAAGGCGAGGAGGAGAGTGGGGCGGAAGCGGTTCATGTTATCGGCTGTGAGGGTGGTGAGGCGGAGTAGTTGGTCATGGGTGGAGAGGGCAGGCCGGAAGCCACATTGGGAGAGGGGGAGTAGCTGATGTTGATTGAGATGGAGGTAGGTGCGGCGGACTAGGATTTTTTCGAAGAGTTTGGAGAGGACGGCTGTGAGGCAGATGGGACGATAGGAGGAGGGGTCGGAGAGTGGTTTGTTGGGTTTGGGGAAGAGAAGCATGGTGGCAGCGCGCCATGCTGTTGGGTAAAATCCGGTTTTGAGGAGGTAGGTATAGAGGGTGGCGAGGAGCCGGAAGAAGATAGGGGATGCCTCTTTGATGTGGATATAGCGGAGTTGATCGGGACCGGGGGCAGTATTTTTGGTACGGGAAAGGGCGAGGTGAATATCGATGGGGGTGATGGGGTCGTTGATAGGGTGTGGGATATGGGGGTGTTGATGATTGGGCTGGAGATAGTGTCGATCTGAGATGGAGTTGACGGCGTCGTTGTCGGTATCATCGAAGGTGAGGCCGAAATGACCGTTAAAGACTCGTTCGAAGCGACGGGCAAAGATCTCCAGCTTGGAGGGCAGATCCGGTGGGGCAGTGCCCTGGTGGATGATGGGATAGATGGGTGTGGGGGAGCGTCCAGTGAGGGTGTTTAGGCGTTTCCAGTAAGAGCCAAGGGAGGAGCGTTGGCCTTGCAAAGAGTTGCAGACTGAGACCCAGTTGCGGCGATGAAAGGCGCGGATGTAGAAATGCACCTGGCGGATAGTCTGACGGTGAAGGGTGAGGAAATAGCGATCGCGTGATCTTTTATAGTGGGCTAGATATCTGTGGGAGAGCCGGAGGAGATGAAGGGCTTTGGGGGGTAACGGGGGGCGGGAGGGTGAGTACGGGGTGATGGGGATGTGAACGGATGAGGTGTCTGTTAGGGAGGATTCTAGAACTCGGGTGTATGAGTCGACCGAGGCCGCAGAGTCAAGATGCGGGAGGGGAGGGGTGAGAGAGTTGGTGATGTGATCTCTGTAGGCAGGCCAGTTTCCCTTTTTAAAGTTCTGGCGAAGAATCAGCGGTGGAGGGGTGACGGTGGTGGGTCGTGTTGGTATGGTGACCAGAACGGGGAGATGGTCGCTTCCTATGCTGAGGAGGACGTCCACAGTTAGAAGGTGAGCGAGGCGATTATGTGCAATAATTGCATCCGGTGTGGTGTTGGAGATAGGGCGAGTATGTTTGAGGATGGCTACAAGGGTGGAGTTTATCGCCTGTAGATAGTTGTGGAAGTCAGCCAGTTCCGTTGCCGATCGAGAGTGCATGTTGAGGTCCGCAAGCACGAGAAAATGTGGGAAGGTGGTATGGAGATGGGTTAGGAACTCCCGGGGGAAGGGACGGCGGGGACGGGTGTATACATTTGCGACATGAAGTACGCGGGAGGGGAAGTAGAGAGTCGCGATGAGGCTCTCAGGGAAGGAGAGTGGGGGAGGAGGGACGTGAATGCGTAGTGGGATGCGGTTCTTATGTAAGAGGGCGACACCCCCACGCCCAATCTCGCGAGGGTGGTCCGCTCTGTGAATGGTGTAGCCGGGGAGACTGGCTGACTGGTGGGGACGAAGAAACGTTTCGTTTAGTAGAACGGCGTCTGCGGAATGTGCGGCTACGGTGTACTGAAGTAAGGGACGCTTCTTGTGGAAGGAGCAAACGTTGCTGTATATTAGAGAGATGGTTTTGGGAGGCCCAGTGTGGATGGTCTTAGTTGCCATGTTGTGTCGATACCAGTGGGGAGAAGGTGAAATGTGTCAAGGGGCCGGCGTATGAGGGGAAGAAGCGAACAATAAAAATTTGGAGGGCAGCCTGTTGGAGTTGTGTGAGAACCAGAGGCCGTTGGAATGGCATGAGGTTTTGAAGGGAGATGGTGAGGAATCGGAGGAGGTTTTCCACCGTCAAGGGGGGAAATTGGGTGTTTGCGGTTGGGGTTGGGGGGTCGATTGTCTTTACGGGGGCGACAAGCTCCGGATGATCGGGGGGAGGTGCGGGTTTACCCTTACACTTGTAGGAGTGTGTAGGGTGCTGGCCCGAGCACTGGTGGCATTTGGGAGGTTGGGCGAGGTTAGGACATTGTTGCAGGGGGTGGTCAGGTTGGGAACAGTGGGGGCAGATGCGCGGTTGGCGGCACTGTTCAGTCGAGTGCTGGTTGTAGGCCAGACACCTATTGCAACGGAGAGCCATGGGAGGTGGAGCTTTAGAGGGTTCTACTCGGTGGTGATACCGAAAGATGTATACACCGAGCTCGAGTAGGCGATCGACTTCTGCCTGGGTGGCCAGGAGAATCCTGACCATCCAGGTTGGGCCTGTGGGGCACTTTATGCGGAAGGCCTTTTTCACCTGGATTTGTTCGCGTTCAAGTTCCGATATGACGACCTCCTCAGGAAGATCAGGGTCAACGCCTCGGATCACGCAGGAGAAGAGTGGTGAACGGGGGGGGGGGGGGGGGGGGAGGGGGTGCTGTGGTGGGTGTTTGGCGCGATGTAAGGGGACCGATCGTCACTGTGGGACCGAGTCGGGCGGGTGAATTGGCGTCCTCAAGGGTGGTGGCGACAATGTCATCGTCGGTTTTGAGGATCACACCATTTGAGACGGAGACCAGGATGAAAGGTAAAGTGGGAGGGATGAGCGTCTCCAAAGATCCCGAGATTTCCTGTCTGGACAGGTGTTGGAGACCGGAGATAAGGTAGGAGTGCTTATAGGGGGGCTGAGCAGCCTTGGCTGCATAGGAGACGGAGGATTGGGGGATTGGGGAGGGGGTCGTTCCCTCCTGGAAGGGTAGGTTCCCCGTGGGGCGAGGGAGGGGTGGTAGATCAAGGATGGAGGGAGGGGGTTTCGTGCTCAATGTGGCATCCAGTGAGGGAATAGAAGAAAGGCCACCCTCCTCCATCCCATCATGGACACGCAAACGGGAGCGGTGGGTAAGTTCGGAGTCCGTTGGGTCGGGTACTTTACGTTTCGCGGACAAGGTGGCGGTTTGTGGGATTACTGGTGGGAGGTTGGGGTGAAGGCCAGAGGTGGAGGGTGTAGCGGTAGACGTGGTAGAAGCTGTGGTTAGGTTTTTAGGGATGGCGCCTTGAGAGTTAGTGCGCGCCGGTGCCTCCTTGTTGGTCCCCTTAGCGTTACGCGGATCACGGTTTGGGGATCCACGACCTTTGCCACGACCCATGACGAATATGTGGAAGGTATTAACAAGTATAGGATGAGGCCAATTTTACCAGGGCAGGGGGATGCGAGTGCAAAGATCGCGAAAGGAATTGGAGGACTAGGGCACTAAGTCCCTAAAAAAGGAGAAGGCTGGATGGCGCAGCGGTATGATGTCGCCTTGTAAATAAGGAATGGAGTGGTACGTGAGAGGGAATGTAAGGGAATTATAGACAACAAAACGTAAGATGATTATGAGGTTATGACGACGAAGTGCCTACGTCAGGAGAAATATATCACGCTGGCGAGGACTGAATGATAATGGGTGAATGAAAGCTGTGTGTATGATGAATCAGTAAGTCTGGAAAGAGATATTTCGCAGACGAGCTGTGTGAATGTCAGTGTAATTGTAATATGGATGATGCTGCGTGAAGAAAATGAAGTAGAAATGAACGTGCTGTCACTACAGCAGTACTCGAGAAGAAGGCTATATGTTGACAGGCGCTACACAGAAAGAACGTAGCAGTGTATTTCAAGCACTAGGTATTCTGTGTAGCGTGCACTGGCGATGAGAAAACTGCTGGCTCTGGTCAATCTCCTTGAAGAAACGTAGATAGGCAAGCAGCGTTGTTACAACGATGTCACCAGCCAGTTCAGTAGAATTTCGATGCGAAGAGTAGATGTAGTGGATGTTTAAATGTATGAAATTATGAAGACGAAAGTGCACTGACTGCAATGCAGTGGCGTGATGTGAGCTCCACGTGGCCAGACGGGGTCGCCTCGAAGGATCCAGAAACTTCTAGAGCTGTAACGATGGCGATAACGTGGAGATGACGTGGCGATGACTTATGATGACGTAGATACTTTCTGGAGATATTCGGCGAGAATTACGTTCCTCGGAATAGTCAGAAATAAGATCGGGAAGCGTTGGAACAACCAGCTCTTAGTTTGAATTATATCGATAGTATCTGATATCGTTTTCGAGCGCAGTGTATCGACTAAATTCGATGTGTGATTCAATATAATTCAATTTCTTCGTATAATATTGTTCTAAACCGATTGTATTCCTTTCTAAGCACTGCAATATGTATTTACCATTGATATATATTCAAATATTAATTAAATATACAACATTAACAAGAACACTCACCAATTTTCCGATTTTGCTGCCATCTATAGAAGTACAACTCAACTACATCGTCGTACGCGAAGATAGGGTGGAGTGTGGCAGCATGGGAGATGCCTGCACAAGGCCGGGCAAATCAGCTCTAGTTCCTCTTCCGTCACCCACTAAAGGTACTCTAGGTCAAGTCTCTCTGCTGAGTGAGTATTTAAAGTCTCAATAATACCGGGATACCTTATTCTCGACATTGACGGCCGGAGAGTCGATCTAAACGAAAATCCCAGGCTCACTGAAGCCGCTGAACGTGTCAAGTCAAAGCCCACTGTAACCTCGGAATGAAGCCTAAACCAATTTTCATTCTTACGTTCGAAAAAAGCGACTTCGGTGGTGTAATTGGTAGCATGCTGAGCTTCTATGCCGAAAATCGCGGGTTCAAACCCGGCCGAAGTTGTCGGACTTTTTAAGAGCGTTGAAAATCCCACAGTATGCCTTCCTTCGGAGGGGAAGTAAAGCCGTCTGTTCCATGTCCTAGAATTATGGCATGAAAAAGAACTTTCCACTAACTACACTGTGGAAGTTTTTTTAGGTTAGTTTGATAACACTATATTAGTTCCAACGTTCACCGCCAGGTGCTGGCTGCGATGACATCTAGTAACCAAGTCCGCAGCTAAGTGTCGTGGACAGTAGCATTTGGTAGCAAAAGTAGGAACTACTTAAAAAATTGATCGTATGCAGTCCTTCTACCTGAATCACATATAACACACACTAATACAGTCATCACAATTAACACCGGTTATCAGACAGATTCTACACACACCCAAACTACACGGGACTTCATGACCGCGTTGTCGCAGCCCCTAAACTAAGGAACCAACCAACCTACGTTCGACAAATATAAGCCAGCCATTCACACTCCAGCTTGCTGGAAGAGTCTAGCTCATTCACACTCCAGCTTGATGGCCGCCCGGCTGGAAGAGTCTAGCTCATTCACACTCCAGCTTGATGGCCGCCCGGCTGGAAGAGTCTAGCTCATTCACACTCCAGCTTGATTGCCGCCCGGCTGAAAGAGTCTAGCTCATTCACACTCCAGCTTGATGGCCGCCCGGCTGGAAGAGTCTAGCTCATGCACACTCCAGCTTGATGGCCGCCCGGCTGGAAGAGTCTAGCTCATTCACACTCCAGCTTGATGGAAGAGTCTAGCTCATTCACACTCCGGCTTGATGGCCGCCCGGCTGGAAGAGTCTAGCTCATTCACACTCCAGCTTGATGGAAGAGTCTAGCTCATTCACACTCCGGCTTGATGGCCGCCCGGCTGGAAGAGTCTAGCTCATTCACACTCCAGCTTGATGGAAGAGTCTAGCTCATTCACACTCCAGCTTGATGGCCGCCCGGCTGGAAGAGTCTAGCTCATTCACACTCCAGCTTGATGGCCGCCCGGCTGGAAGAGTCTAGCTCATTCACACTCCAGCTTGATGGCCGCCCGGCTGGAAGAGTCTAGCTCATTCACACTCCAGCTTGATGGCCGCCCGGCTGAAAGAGTCTAGCTCATTCACACTCCAGCTTGATGGAAGAGTCTAGCTCATTCACACTCCAGCTTGATGGCCGCCCGGCTGAAAGAGTCTAGCTCATTCACACTCCAGCTTGCTGGAAGAGTCTAGCTCATTCACACTCCAACTTGCTGGAAGAGTCTAGCTCCTTCACACTCCAGCTTGATGGAAGAGTCTAGCTCATTCACACTCCAGCTTGATGGCCGCCCGGCTGAAAGAGTCTAGCTCATTCACACTCCAGCTTGATGGCCGCCCGGCTGGAAGAGTCTAGCTCATTCACACTCCAGCTTGATGGCCGCCCGGCTGGAAGAGTCTAGCTCATTCACACTCCAGCTTGATGGCCGCCCGGCTGAAAGAGTCTAGCTCATTCACACTCCAGCTTGATGGCCGCCCGGCTGAAAGAGTCTAGCTCATTCACACTCCAGCTTGCTGGAAGAGTCTAGCTCATTCACACTCCAGCTTGATGGCCGCCCGGCTGGAAGAGTCTAGCTCATTCACACTCTAGCTTGATGGCCGCCCGGCTGAAAGAGTCTAGCTCATTCACACTCCAGCTTGATGGCCACCCGGCTGGAAGAGTCTAGCTCATTCACACTCCAGCTTGATGGAAGAGTCTAGCTCATTCACACTCCAGCTTGATGGCCGCCCGGCTGGAAGAGTCTAGCTCATTCACACTCCAGCTTGATGGAAGAGTCTAGCTCATTCACACTCCAGCTTGATGGCCGCCCGGCTGAAAGAGTCTAGCTCATTCTCACTCCAGCTTGATGGCCGCCCGGCTGGAAGAGTCTAGCTCATTCACACTCCAGCTTGATGGCCGCCCGGCTGGAAGAGTCTAGCTCATTCACACTCCAGCTTGATGGAAGAGTCTAGCTCATTCACACTCCGGCTTGATGGCCGCCCGGCTGGAAGAGTCTAGCTCATTCACACTCCAGCTTGATGGAAGAGTCTAGCTCATTCACACTCCAGCTTGATGGCCGCCCGGCTGGAAGAGTCTAGCTCATTCACACTCCAGCTTGATGGAAGAGTCTAGCTCATTCACACTCCAGCTTGATGGCCGCCCGGCTGGAAGAGTCTAGCTCATTCACACTCCAGCTTGATGGAAGAGTCTAGCTCATTCACACTCCAGCTTGATGGAAGAGTCTAGCTCATTCACACTCCAGCTTGATGGCCGCCCGGCTGAAAGAGTCTAGCTCATTCACACTCCAGCTTGCTGACCGCCCGGCTGAAAGAGTCTAGCTCATTCACACTCCAGCTTGATGGAAGAGTCTAGCTCATTCACACTCCAGCTTGATGGCCGCCCGGCTGAAAGAGTCTAGCTCATTCACACTCCAGCTTGATGGCCGCCCGGCTGAAAGAGTCTAGCTCATTCACACTCCAGCTTGATGGCCGCCCGGCTGGAAGAGTCTAGCTCATTCACACTCCAGCTTCATGGAAGAGTCTAGCTCATTCACACTCCAGCTTGATGGCCGCCCGGCTGAAAGAGTCTAGCTCATTCACACTCCAGCTTGCTGGAAGAGTCTAGCTCATTCACACTCCAACTTGCTGGAAGAGTCTAGCTCATTCACACTCCAACTTGCTGGAAGAGTCTAGCTCATTCACACTCCAGCTTGATGGAAGAGTCTAGCTTATTCACACTCCAGCTTGATGGCCGCCCGGCTGGAAGAGTCTAGCTCATTCACTCTCCAGCTTGCCGGAAGAGTCTAGCTCATTCTCACTCCAGCTTCATTCACGTTTGACTGTAAATGCGATAGGTTGTTTGTGTGAAAATGTCAACGGCATTGCGATTTGTGACTAAAGTACAGAAACTAGCACTACTTCGTAATTAATTGTTGTCATTAAAAAATAAAAGAATGTGTGGGTGAGTTTCCAATACATCCTCTGAACCAGCTTTTCTTATTTGTCTATTTGAATAATTTTGGGGACTGGGATTCCAAAGGCACGGCTTTTATTTGTACGCTTGTATGAAATCCCTCAAAGTCTCTACTACTCGCCTATCAACCGATTACTTTGTCACACACTAGATTCTCCGCTGGCCACCTCGATACAAACATGCAACATACAAACATGGCAAGTGTTGGGGACGCAATTGTGCTGTACGCTGTCCTGTAAGCAACGCACCCAATTCAGCAACTGGTTAGCCGGCAGCCCGACAGCCAGCAAGCTTGGGCGTAAATAGCAGTATTATCTGATCCATTTATGAGGATTTCCGTATTGATATTATTAACATGACTTCTCTCACTATAGAAGAAACCAGAAAGCAGGTTATAGTATGAAATTAATTGAAAAGAAAACCAGTGATAGAACGAGGGCATGTTGGAAGAAATTTCAGATAGGATCGTGTTTACATAAACCAAATGAAGGGTAAAATCTTTTTGAGACCAATATGAGCAGATTTAATTAATTGAATGAATAGTTCCCCCTGCTGTTTCATCTTTACACATCGTATTACAGTACCCTATGACCAGACCATGCTGGCCAAACGAGAATGTCGATAAGAATCGTTCTCGACACTACGTTACCGGGAATGGCAGTTAAGTTCTTCATTCTCGCGTGCGAGACCTATCGGAAATGGAGAGCTGTTTGCCCGGCTCTACGCCTGCACACTGCCACACACCATGATGGACAAGGCTGGAGGTGTGATTGCTGAGCGCTGTCTGAGCTCTGGACCATTCAAGTGTCCATTACCCCTGAGGTTTATTTACCCTTCAGTGCTGTCGCGTGGCGCTGTAGAGGGGCGCAGAACGGAAATAGCCATGTTCCCCTCGCTACCTGCTGCATCTGCTACCGGATGCTGCCAGATGCACATTCCACGCCCGTCTCCCTGTCGAACGCACTCGTCGCCCTGGTTAACTACAACATCTTAAAAAACAGGGGGCACGCAGATCAAACTGTTATGTCAGCCATGTCGGTGGTTGTGTGCACAATACAGTATCTCAGCTGATTTGTCCGGCTTCAAATTATCCCATTTATATATCTCTTAGTTCTATCACATCGTTTCCCAACCTGTGCTTCGTAAACCCCCAGGGGCTTCGCAAAATATTTCAAGGGGTGTTCCAAACACTTTTCCATAATGGCGGGTTTTGAGGTTAGGTCTATTACTGTTTCTTTAATTTCTGTGGCAATGTCATACTATTAGTATTATTATTATTATTATTATTATTATTATTATTATTATTATTATTATTATTATTATTTTAAAACTAAATTAACCCTGCAATGCCCCTTGTTACATGAGTGTAACATCGGCAATTTATCACATTATTTCCACAATAAATTTAATTTACCGCGAATGTCTGATTTACAGTTATGTAACAACGTTAGGAATGCATTTGATTTCCCTACAATGGAAATTTAGTCTGCCTGCTTCTTTGTGTTCTAACAATACTAACAACAGTACCGCGACACCACTAAGGAGCAGTTTCATGTACTGTACATTGTATATTTAAAAGTCAGCGGTTCACCCAACTCAGATCGTTGTAGAAGGGGTTCGCGAGTCGAGAAAAGGTTGGGAACCGCTGCTCTATTAGATATATTCACTTGTTTATTTCTCGATTGTCCAGATATCAGTCTACATTTTGAGGTACCGTACTTTTGAGAAACCACAGTGAGATTAAACTGTTGTGTTAAAAAGAACCGGGAAAGACGTACTGTGTAAATGCCACTGGGCTGCCTCATACGCTTGGACGTATCAGGTACCGCTATAGGATGAAGAATGACATGTTTAATTGAAGGGGTGCATGGACATTTCAGTGGATTTTAGAAGTATGGGCATATATTTAACTCATAGTAACCTTGCTAAACACACCACAGTATCTCATGACCAGGCCATGCAGGCGCCAACGAGAACGACTGCTGTCAGCACCGGGGTTTGAAACATGAGCTATCCGATTTTGTATCGTAAACTTCCGTGGCCTGAGGTAATGCTATTTTCTTTAGTGTCTCGGGTTGTTTTGCCGTGTTCGGATTTGCTTTGTTCACGACGTTTTGCCATCGTTACAGTAGGCTTAGTCATGTCAGATTCAGCCGAGTTATTAATTATTTTTCTCGTGAAATTATCGATCTACAATAGTTCAATACGCAGGGTTGACTATACGATCACGCTATTACGTAGCCAGCCAACAATGCAACTTTTAAATGATAGTGGGGAGGTTAAGACGAAAATCAATGGGGTACCGTTCATTTGTTGATAGAAGCATGAGACTTGGCACACTTATAGTTTGGACCCTAAACTTTCGATCTGAGATGGTAGCCACTTCCGGAAGTCGCGCCGAGTGCCTATTTTGCAAGGTTGCCTACCCTCCCGGAGTGAACTACGAAATCTACGAAGTCGATTACAAATGCCGTTTATCATTTTCTAAAACTCGCCATTGTATTTCTTATGGGCCTTCGCCTTTGTTGGGGACCGAGAATCGGACGACGCGGCTCATGAAGCGAGATGCAGAAGTGCGCGTGACGTCACACGCTCCTAGTCTCTATGCAGCTTGATGCGGGTAAGCGACGCGACGCTACCGCCGTGTATTGTTGCGGTCAGTAACAGAAGCTTGGTGCTGGTGCTATGTTCTTTTTTTTTGTGTTTGGGGAACTGATTTCTTGGATATAATTGTGCGTCATTCATCCTGTGCATGCGAATATATTGATAAGTACATACACGGTAAATATTTTCTTTGCTTTTAAAGCTGTTGTCCCTCTTTTATTTCGACTATTCGGTATAACCCTGTGCTATAGGTTATGTATACTTACAGTTAAAAATTGTTTTAAGGTACGGTACTTCTAACAACGGTAAGGTTTAAATTTATTTACATTTTATGTGTTTCATGTTGTTTGTTTTGGATGTGGTGGCTTGGTGATTGGTCCATGTACCTTCAAAATGTTTCGAAACGCTAATCCTGACCAAGTCCCTGACGATGTCCCATGTCCGCCCATTGATTGGCAAAAATGTGTTCTTTGTCAAGAAGAATCGTCAATAGAAAAATTGACGAATCCTCCAGCCGAAAATACTAGAGCAGGCAACTACAGTGAAGAAGGTTATGCAACCCTCGCGAAAAATTTACTCGGTTTTTACGAAGTAGGGGCTTTGCCGACTGACTTTGATTATGAAAACTTAAATGACGGAAGCGGAATAAAAGAAACTTTGATTAAAAATAGAGCGGCGTGGCACAAGAGCTGGTATTTAAAATACAATTCGACAAAGTTGCTCAGAGCTCAGAAAAGAGCAGCTTCACGGGGCGCGTCCACGTCAGCCCGTATCTCACCCGTAAAGACTCTTCGTGTCAGTGACACCACTTTCATAAAAGACATTTGCTTTTTTTGTGAGTTACCTGGAAGCAAAATCACTCGGCTTTGTCAAGTTACAACCAAGCACTGTAGTAATTACCTTGTAGATGGCGCAAAACTTATACTGATAAAAAATGATGGCAAAATCAACAGAAGTGTCAGATCTAGTTGCATTGGAGGCGAAATACCACGCTCGATGCTATGCAAATTTTAGGAACAGAGTTCGAGACAAAGAAGGTAATAGTAGAACGCAGCAAGAAGTTGATAACGCACAAATCTACAGTTTGGCATTTGCAGGCTTGGTGTCATTTATAATAGAATCTAGGACGGGTCAAAATGTATCACCAGTCTTCAAACTGTCCGAGCTTGCCAAGATGTATGGAGAAGGAATGAGCGATTTAGGTCTAAATTGCAGTGTCAACAAAACAAAATTTAAAGAGAAATTGCTTGAAGAATGTCCGTACTTTCAAGCATGTGACAAACCTGGTACTTCAAAACTGATTGCTTTCCGCTCAGACGTGGACCACGCGGTGCAAGAACTTTGTGACCGGGATTACCACGGCGAAGCGCAAGCATTCTCCAAAGCAGCATCAGCTGTAAGAGCAGACATTGTCCGTGACCGTGAATATGCTGGTAAGGAGAACGAATTAATTCCTTCTAAGCCTGTCCCCCTTTCTTTGGTGACCCTGGTAAAAATGATCATATACGGCCCAAGCTTACACAAGAAAGAAGAGCATGAGCAGTCAAAAGAAGCCGACAAAGTAGCTGAATCTATTGCACAACTTCTGGCATACAACACCGTAAGGTCGCACAAAGATGGAGCAGTCCGGCGGCACAACAGAAACCAAGAAACAGGTGTCCCAGTGTACACAGCAATGACGCTCTTTGGGGATACTAGAAGGAAGAAA
Organism: Meconema thalassinum; assembly: GCA_946902985.2. Classification (NCBI taxonomy): domain Eukaryota; kingdom Metazoa; phylum Arthropoda; class Insecta; order Orthoptera; family Tettigoniidae; genus Meconema; species Meconema thalassinum. The sequence continues at coordinate 533,519,508 of OX336390.1, read as the reverse complement.
ATCATTGATGGGGGGGGCTCAGCGTAGCCTATCATACGACCGCATGATGTCCATGCTTACCGAAAAAGAAAATGAAGTTTGCTGAATATACCACGCTGAAGGAGTTGTTTGTCCACCATCTCTCAAGAAAAAGTCTTCACCACGGCTTGCGTTGATAACATAGACCACAACTTCGTCGTTAACACTTGTGTTTTATTGCATTGTAGGTCGAGTTAATTTGTCAACGTAAATGCCTACCGAAAGGAACTTTTTACCAAGAAAAAAGTCCTCTCGGCACGCCGGAAGGCGGAGGTAGATTTCACCGGACAAACTTGGGGATAGGCGAAAATAGGCAGAATATGCAGGTTTTCGTAGAAGGATCAGACCTCATTTATTGCGAGAAAGTATTTTATAATTGGAGCTTAATTAACTTTGTTTTTCGTAATTTTATGCATATTTTAAACATTTTATTGTCTTATGGAGACGGTAACCTTCTTGTCATTTGGGGTCCATTTTTATACTTGTCACAACGTCCTTATGCAAGGTTTCGACACTGATGTGTAACTATGTAACGGTTTGTTACTTCTTCACGCAAAATTATATTTCCCTCAGAGATTTTGGTTGGTTCCTCGGTTTAGGGGCTGCGACAACGCGGTCATGTAACCCCGTGTACTTTGGGTGAGTGTAGAATCTGTCTGATAAACGGTGTGAATTGTGATGGCTGTATTAGTCTGTAATTCAGGTAAGGACTGCAGACGGTCAATTTCAAGCAGTAGTTCCTAATGTTGCTACCAGATACTACCATCAACGACACCTAGCTGTGAACTTGGCTACTAGATGCCACCGCAACCAGCAACTCGCAACGAACGTTGGAACTTCCCCTCCAAAGGAAAGCATACTGAGGGATTTTTAGCGCTCTTAGAAAATCCGACGACTTCGGCCGGCTTTGAAACCGCGACCTTGGGCATAGAAGTTCAGCATGCTACCAGTTACGTCACCGAAGACGCTTCACACTTAGTCAGATGGAAATCTGAATCTGATATCGAGCAAGTGCGTTGTCATGGCAACGTCCGATGGCTCATCCGTCACCAATTTAGTAGTGTTGCCATGGCAACCTCTGATAGCTCTTGGCATTTTCTTATAATTCCGAAATCATTTTTCTCATCCCTTGGCGTATTGGTGGGTCATATCAAAAATTCTTTCAGACAAAAGTTTTAGGTAATTATTAGGGGAATATTGTCCATTTCGTACGGTTTTGATATTGTGCCTATTAAGAGAGATATGATTAATGTTTCCCGAAAAACCCACTTTTTACCCCTTTGTTCAATGGTTGGTGCTATAAAAAACTCTTCAAACATAAATTTTTGGGCTTTATCCGACACATAATATGAACTTTGAACGGATTCGATATTTCACATTTTAAGAGAGTTATAGCAATATTTCACTTTTTCGAAAAAAAAGCGCCCTATTTTCACCCCCTTCGCCCGATTTAGCCCAGTAACGAACTCGACAGAGTTTTTATAGGTATACATATTCGGTAAAAAATTCAAAGTGATTGGTGCAAAATTACGGCAGTTATCGTGACCACAAGAAACTGATATACATATATATAAATTATATATAAACTTTTGAACTGACGGTGGTTTTGGGGTCTGGGGGATGTGCAACGCGAAGATATGTCGAAATTTTCCGGAAGTCGAAACATGGCACCCATTGCAATAGTAAGCTTTCTAATGAAATCTACCTAAAACCGATCTCTGGAGAGTATTCCTCCAACGCAGAATGCACTGGAGCAACACATCCGGCGTGCCATGTACAATCTCTGAGCCCCATCCAGGAACTATCCTCACCGCCAGATTGGGGCTGGGAAGAAAATCCATCAGGATGGACACCGCGGTGGACGACTATCCCCTTTGCAACTAAGGCTTGCTTAGAACTAATCCGTTGCGGGTGCAAAAGTTGTGCAGCTAGGCCTCAGCAGTAGATGTTTTTGGATGGTTCTATACCCACCGCCACCGCTCCACCGCTGGAATTCTAAAATGGCGAAGCAATCAGGCTAGATACTTGTACGAGGTGTCAAATTATTCAGGCGAACACCCCCTTTCCTATGGACAACTTATTTCCTCCCCCACCCCCTCAAAAAAAAACCTACCCCTACTAGGGGAAGAAAGAGTAATTTTTTAAGTAAAGATTGCTTTCCATGTGCTACATGTATACATTCCGATGCCAATATGAAATGAAACGTTGTTCCACACAAGAGATATGTGTACGGAGGGAAGCCAATATGAATTAACATGCTTGTTTTTTTGTTTTTACGCATGAGCACTTGTTTTTGTTTTTTGTTTTTTTTTGTAAGAGGGCGGGCTGTTTGAAAAATGATTTATACGAAAGGGTTTTAGTGGTGAGGCGAGAGTTAGAAAGTCGCCTACTTTCCTACGAAGTTTGCCGATATCTCTCGAACGCAAGGGCGGATTTGGACGTGTGACGTGTCAACACGCTTGTCTCGAAGCCTTCTATATGTTATTAATAGGTTAAAGTTTTGACAATGAAGGAAACAGGCTTTTTAGAGGTAAAACCATGATTTTAGACTTTTTTTTTCAATATCTCACGAATGCATGGTCGGATTTGGACCTATGACGTGCCAAATGGCTTGTCTCGAAACCCTCTTTATTTTGGTAATGGGTTAAAGTTTTTGAGAATGAGGGAAACAGAATTTGTTGGTGTAAATCTGTGATTTTAGACTTTTTTATTATATCACACAAACCAATAATGTTAGAGACATGTACGAGGGGTCGTAGGACTCGGGGTGACGCCCCCCTTTCGAATATAGTATTTATGTTTTTAAAAATTGCGAAAGGGTCTAACGACACTTTTGTTGAAACAAATTTTAATTTTTAAAACTTTTTTTTTATCTGTCTAAAATGTTCATGAAGAGTGGTTGTAGATAGAGAGAGACGATACCACTGGGCACGTGTTTCAACGAGGCTATCACTGGCCACGGTGGTGATATCCCAATACAGAAATCGCTATTTCGATGAGACGGCGGGTCGAGAGTTCGTTTTCCGATTGTTCCTATGATGGAATTCCTAATTCCTAAACCCTCTGAAGGGGGTCTTTAACATATAAACGATTATGAGTGACATGACAAATGATAATTCCATGATCAGATGAAGCTGGCTTTAGATAGAACAAACAGAACTTGGTTATATGTTGCTTGAAGTGAGTATAGAAAACAAACTTGCTGGGGCAGACTGACAGGATGTGGATGTTATTTGAGCTTATTGGAATACATTGACCTGACTTGACAACAGGGCAATGAAAAAAAGCACAGAGATGCTGAGGACACTTGAAGGTCAAACGATATGGCAACCGTGGTGGGAGGGAGAAGCGAGGATGATGTCGCTGACCACGGTGGCCATGTTCATTGGATGATTTATATATTGCGAAGCATTGATCGGAGAGGATCATGTGACGACTTGTTTTAAGGGTATTTATTTTTCCGATCTTTCCTATGGTGGACTCATTGATTTAAATAATCCAAAACTGCTAATGGGATTTTGACATACAAGGTTCCCCCTGAACTTGACATGATGTCATTCTTTTTATGGCTTATGAATATCCCCCCCTCCCCCCCCAAAAAAAGACCCAAAACAACAAGATCATGGACTTTTGCTTTTCTTAATATATTGCAAACCCATAATGTTAGATGTTTACTGTGAGTGACGAAACCTAGCTAGGTAAGGAAAGAATTATTGTAGGCTACATATATGGTGACTGACACGTCTTTGACCATTGGAACTTGTTTTCTGATCTGACTGTAGTACATAGGGAGTATAGATTGTAGGCATGGCTTGTCAAACGGAGTGCACAAAATTCAGATTATCGATTCAAGAATTAAGAGTAGACTATTATTAATTAATTGGTTAAAGAGTGTACCTAAAAATTAAAAAAATGGTGACTACATTAAACTTTATGAGTTGACTGTTAAAACTTACTCAGTGGTTACTGAGCAAGATGGTCGCTATGCACAACAAGCTTTAAGTACTTAAGGCTAATAATCTATACACACACTTGCTTGTTCTAAGCTAAACTGTGTTGCTGTCAGTGCTCAGACAGTAGGCTGATGACAAAATGCATTGCTAACAGAAATATAATCATTTCCGGTTGTCTAATGTTACCAGCTAGCCATTTTATGTTACAGTGGTAAGCACTTTTGACTCCTGTACTGGTGGTCTTAACTCGATTTCCAGCTCTGAGGCCTAGAACGAGTCAAGCTAAGAATTAAGGGCATTGTGGTGCAGTGGTTAAGCTGTTAGCCCTTTCACTAAGGTATACCAGGGTTCGATTTCAGGTTAATATGCATGTCATAAACAAACAATAAAAAACAAAACAAAAACCAGAGATAACGTTTAAAACTGATTACATTCGTGTCTTTCCAAATTATTACTTGGATTACAAATACAAAGGTGAACTGGGTTTGATATACAGTTAATGCTGTCTATCACACTAGACTATAAGAAAGTAAAAAGAGCAAAAGGCGTAGGTAGAGCAGTGGTAAAATGGCTGTGTAGAGAACTACCTAACGGTTTTATGAACTGGCAAAGCTATATCGCATAAACAGTGCAGGATACAATCCAGCAATCAAATTTGTATCTTGTGGAACAGAGAAAATGCACTTTTACCTTGATGGATAACAAATGTGTGCAGACGAATGACCTATGCATTAGCCTACCATAGGGTTATAACCACGAGGAAGGGGTGTGATTTCTATATTTTATTGTTTAGAGACATGGCTTTTTTTTTGTAACCAGTAAATTTAGTAGATTTAGCATTTTGTAAATATTCATTTTTGTAATTGTAAATAGTGGAAACAATTTTTTTGTAATAGTAAATGTTTAATGTTTAACTAAAAGTTCTTTCGGATAAGTGTGCATGTCAAGGATGTTTTTGGGATAAATAGCGTGGTTGTATTTGTGTTCAAAGACACTTATGGTTGTGTGAATATATGACTAGAGATTGAATGAAAGAGAGAGAGAAAGCTTGTGTGTGAGGGTAGCATTAATTGTTCGACCAGAGCAAACACGGCAAGGTAGGGTGGTGGAAATATTAATGTATATAGCAAATGATAAATACTATACTGTAGCTTTTTTAATAGTTGTGTCTTTTTTTGTGAAATGCAGCGGTAGATAGGTATTATTTTGTAAAACAGTCTTACCTACAGTAGTAGTAGTAGGCCTATAAGTTTTTGGAAACAAACAGAAAGAGACTGCACTATTGTCATGGCCAAGCACTTCCATAGATCATTTCAAGAAAATTTAAATCAGCAAATCTGTGTTTTACAAAACTAAACTTTCAACATGGACTAAATCATAAAAGTGTCGACAGTGATATGCAAAAATAAAAATAAAAATAGGAAATCCGTGTTTCCAAATCAACACAATTTAAAAACATAAAACTAACATTTAAGAAAAATTAAATGGGAAATTGAAAAATGTGTAAACAAAAAAATGGAAAATTCCTGTTTCCATATCATAAAATGCAAAAACTTTAAACGGACATTTTCAAAACATGTAAATGGAAAATTGACAAATGGTAATGTGTGAAATGTGAAAATGAAAAAATGAACAAATGGCTATCATTATTTAAAAAAATAAAAATAAACATCGTGTTTATGGTTAAAGTGTGAATCAAACCACAACTACTTATTTGGATCACCCGAGACTGAGTAGACGTGTTTTAGTCCTAATACCACTTTTAAAATTTTAATGAACAATAATAAGAAAAAGAATAATAAATGTTGCTTTAACATAGCATAGCGATACTGTATTATTATGATACTCGATACACAAACCATAGATAGAGTGTATTGTTTAAGTCCACTCTCTCTTTCTAAACAAAGCTAGAGACTGTCGATGGTTAACAATTGCATTAATAGTGGGAGGATGTAGTGATAGTAATTAAGAAAAAGCAGACAATAACCATAAAATATTTTTATTAAATTTATTTTATAATAGATACACACTGAATACAACTCTCTCTCTTTGCCATTTTTTGATATAGAGTTTTTAAACACAACGCTTGTTGTAGATCCTTTTATAACTTCCTCCAGGTACTCTTTTTCTTAAAAACTGTGGAAGTCGTAATGGTTTTATAGACATCTCTTCTTTTTCATCATCATCATCATCATCATCATCATTATGAATATTATCATCAAAATGATGATAGTCATTGTCACCATCATTATCATCATCACCATCATCATCATCATCATCCCCAACATCACTAGACCTATCCAATTCCTCTTGTTCCTTTTCCACAGGGACCTCTTGTAGAGTCTTCGTTGCTTTTGATAGTGTTAAGGGTTTCTTAGACGTTGGCAACCGTCCTAACATGCTTTTTTGAGGAGATGATAAGTGATTTTGAACAAACACTGCACTATCTTGAGCAGCAATATTTTTTTCTTGGACTTGCTTTTTTTTTGCCTTGGTTAGAGTATTTTGTCCATTTAAAAGTGTACTAATTTGAGAGTCACAATGATGCTCGTTTCAAGTAAGCACGTTGGAGTATTTTGTTTTAATCATTCCTCGACTCTTTTTAGATCGTTGTTTTTGAACATCGCCAAATAACAGTTCCATCTTTATTGGTTGTTTTTACAATATAATATGTATATCCTTTATAGTAGACACATGGCTTACCATGGCTGGTTGTTGAGACTTCCATATTAACTAATACGCATGAATTAAATTTTAGTAAAGTCACTTTAGTAATAATAACAGTAAAATAATGAAGTGGATTGATATTATTTATAGGTGGAATTTTCAAAGTATTGTCAAGAATAATAATTACGTGAACAATTTTTTGACTACAAGTGATTTACACACACATTGCTCAATGTCAAGATTTATACTGAACACAATTTATAGTGATTATGACTTTTATTGACTGTAATTGATATTAGCCATGGTTAGTAGGAGCAATGTATACCGGATGCGTTTTATAGCACGCTCAATTTATAGTAGGTACGATTAGTAGACGCGTTTGATACTGGGCGCGTTTTATACTGATTATGATTTATACTGAGCGCGATTTTTACTAGAAGCGATTTTTACCAGGAGTAATTGATAGCAGGCGCTATTCATACTCAACGCAATTGATAGTAGGAGTGATTGATAGTAGGCGCAATTGGTAGTAGGCGCAATTGATAGTAGGCGCAATTAATTGTAGGCACGATTGGTAGTAGGCGTGATTGGTAGTAGGCGTGATTGGTAGTAGGCGCGATTGTTAGTAGGCGCAATTGACAGTAGACGCGATTGGTAGTGGACGTAAATGATAGTAGGCGCAATTGACAGTAGGCGCGATTTATATTAGGCGCGATAAGTAGTAGTCACGAATGGTATAAGGCGCAATTGGTAGTAGGCGCAATTAATAGTAGGTGCAATTGGTAGTAGGCGCGATTGGTAGTAGGCACAATTGATAGTAGGCGCAATTGACAGTAGGTGCGATTGGTAGTGGGCGTAATTGATAGTAGGAGCAATTAACAGTATGCGCAATTGGTAGTAGGTGCAATTGATAGTAGGCGCAATTGACAGTAGGCGCAATTGGCAGTAGGCGCTATTCTTAGTAGGCGCAATTGGTAGTAGGCGCAATTGATAGTAGACATAATTGATAGTAGGCGCGATTGATAGTAGGCGTGATTGGTAGTAGGCACAATTGATAGTATGCGCAATTGATAGTAGGGGCGATTGGTAGTAGGCGCTATTAATGGTTGGCTCAATTGACAGTAGGCGCAATTGGTAGTAGGCGCAATTGGTAGTAGGCGCAATTGATAGTAGGCGCGATTGTTAGTACGCGTAATTGATAGTAGGCGCAATTGGTAGTAGGCGTGATTGGTAGCATGTGCAATTGATAGTAGGCGCAATTGGTAGTAGGCCCTATTGATAGTAGGCGCAATTGGTAGTAGGCGAAATTCATGATAGGCGCGATTGATAGAAGACGTGATTGGTAGTAGGCGTAATTGATTGTAGGCGCAATTGATAGTAGACGCGATTGGTAGTACACGTAATTGATAGTAGGCACAATTGATAAAGCGAAGTGGTTTTGTAACAGTTCTATATCTTTCTACGGCTTTCATCTTTTGTTTTTATACCCTCATAATTAGATATAGAGAATGTACACCACTATTTACATTCTCGAACACACTTTCTGACATATCATTAAACCGTGCAGGAAGAAATGTTTGAAAATTTTCACTAACACATAGTACACGTTCACTATGCATTGTGTCCACTTTTTGAGTGTCGATAATGTGGAAAGGAGTATGCATTGGTAATTCACTACACTTTTTCTTTTCTAATCCGCAGACATCTCCCATAGCATTGAGAATATTTATTGTAGTAGCCTATAAACAAATAAAAAATCATGTCTATTACACTCTAGCTTATAAGTTACCAGGACCACTATAACATTTTTATGTTTATAAAGAGATTTCCATAATGATAAGAAAAAGAGCTTACCATAATGATGGATTATGTAAGTAAACGTATTTTGCTGCTTGATGCCACTACTAAAGTGATAGTCATACAACAGACAAGTGAGTTCATGTTTTGCTGACGTAATCGTATGTTCCCACGCACTTCCTGTGTTGTGCACGCACCTAAGTGGCTAGATCTGAAACTCCAGATGAGATTTCAAGGTTACTCTCCCGAACATTGCCGAATACTGCTGATAAACACCTATGTTCTCACGTCACAAAACAATGTTGAGCGCGGCCTTAGGCCGCTACTACTACTACTACTACTACTACTACTACTACTACTACTACTACTACTACTACTACTACTACTACTACTGTAGGTAAGACTGTTTTACAAAATAATACTTATCTACCGCTGCATTTCAAAAATAGAGCACAACTATTAAAAAAGCTACAGTATAGTATTTACCATTTGCTATATACATTAATATTTCCACCACCCTACCTTGCCGTGTTTGCTCTGGTCGAACAATTAATGCTACCCTCATACACAAGCTTTCTCTCTCTCTTTCATTCTATCTCTAGTCATACATTCGCACAACCATGCCTGTCTTTGAAAACAAATACAACCAAGCTATTTATCCCAAAAACGTCCTTGACATGCACACTTATCCCAAAGAATTTTTAGCTATACATTTAACATTTACTGTTACAAAAAAATTGTTTCCACTATTTACAATTACAAAAATGAATATTTACAAAATACTAAATCTACTAAATCTATTGGTTACAAAAAAGCCATGTCTCTAAACAATAAAATATAGAAATCACACCACTTCCTCGTGGTTATAACCCTATGGTAGGCTAATGCATAGGTCATTCGTCTGCACACATTTGTTATCCATCAAGGTAAAAGTGCATTTTCTCTGTTCCACAAGATACAAATTTGATTGCTGGATTGTATCCTGCACTGTTTATGCGATATAGCTTTGCCAGTTCATAAAACCGTTAGGTAGTTCTCTACACATAGCCATTTTACCACTGCTCTACCTACGCCTTTTGCTCTTTTTACTTTCTTATAGTCTAGTGTGATAGACAGCATTAACTGTATATCAAACCCAGTTCACCTTTGTATTTGTAATCCAAGTAATAATTTGGAAAGACACGAATGTAATCAGTTTTAAACGTTATCTCTGGTTTTTGTTTTGTTTTTTATTGTTTGTTTATGACATGCATATTAACCTGAAATCGAACCCTGGTATACCTTAGTGAAAGGGCTAACAGCTTAACCACTGCACCACAATGCCCTTAATTCTTAGCTTGACTCGTTCTAGGCCTCAGAGCTGGAAATCGAGTTAAGACCACCAGTACAGGAGTCAAAAGTGCTTACCACTGTAACATAAAATGGCTAGCTGGTAACATTAGACAACCGGAAATGATTATATTTCTGTTAGCAATGCATTTTGTCATCAGCCTACTGTCTGAGCACTGACAGCAACACAGTTTAGCTTAGAACAGGCAAGTGTGTGCATAGATTATTAGCCTTAAGTACTTAAAGCTTGTTGTGCATAGCGACCATCTTGCTCAGTAACCACTGAGTAAGTTATAACAGTCAACTCATAAATACAGCATATGATAGTTGTGTGTGTGTGGTTCATGTACTTGGGAATGTGCATTAGCACCATGTGCTAGCTTTACCTTACCCTCTAAAGGTAGAGCGTTATCCCTTTACTTTGGATATTGCCTATGACTGCATTCACGCACAAGTTCTACACTTAAGCCCTTGGCTTGTTCTTGATTATGTTTGGTTTGCTTTAGGCTTGTTTTTTTTTCAGTTGGGCTTGATTCGACTTGGTTCAGTTTAGTTTAATGTAGTCACCATTTTTTAATTTTTTAGGTACACTCTTTAACCAATTAATTAATGATAGTCTACTCTTAATTCTTGAATTGATAATCTGAATTTTGTGCACTCCGTTTGTCAAGCCATGCCTACAACCTATACTCCCTATGTACTACAGTCAGATCTGAAAACAAGTTCCAATGGTCAAAGACGTGTCAGTCACCATACATGTAGCCTACAATAATTCTTTCTTTACCTAGCTAGGTTTCGTCACTCACAGTAAACATCTAACATTATGGGTTTGCAATATATTAAGAAAAGTGAAGTCCATGATCTTGTTGTTTTGGGTCTTTATTGGGGGGTTTCATAAGCCATAAAAAGAATGACATCATGTCAAGTTCAGGGGGAAACTTGTATGTCAAAAACCCATTAGCAGTTTTGGTTTATTTAAATCAATGAGTCCACCTTAGGAAAGATCGGAAAAATAAATACCCTTAAAACAAGTCGTCACATGACCCTCTCCGAACAATGCTTCGCAAAACATAAATCATCCATGGTTGCCATATCGCGTGACCTTCAAGTGTCCTCGGCATCTCTGTGCTTTTTTTCATTGCCCTGTTGTCAAGTCAGGTCAATGCATTCCAATAAGCTCAAATAACATCCACATCCTGTCAGTCTGCCCCAGCAAGTTTGTTTTCTATACTCACTTCAAGCAACATATAACCAAGTTATGTTTGTTCTATCTAAGGCCAGCTTCATCTGATCATGGAATTATCATTTGTCATGTCACTCATAATCGTTTACATGTTAAAGACCCCCTTCAGAGCGTTTAGGAATTAGGAATTCCAGTATAGGAACAATCGGAAAACGAACTCTCGACCCGCCGTCTCATCGAAATAGCGATTGCTGTATTGGGATATCACCACCGTGGCCAGTGATAGCCTCGTTGAAACACGTGCCCAGTGGTATCGTCTCTCTCTATCTACAACCACTCTTCATGAACATTTTAGACAGATAAAAAAAGTTGTAAAAATTAAAATTTGTTTCAACAAAAGTGTCGTTAGCCCCTTTCGCAATTTTTAAAAACATAAATACTATATTCGAAAGGGGGCGTCACCCCGAGTCCTACGACCCCTCGTACATGTCTCTAGCATTATTGGTTTGTGAGATATAACAAAAGGTCTAAAATCACAGATTTACACCAGAAAATTCTGTTTCCCTCATTCTCAAAAACTTTAACCTATTACCAAAATAAAGAGGGTTTCGAGACAAGCCATTTGACACGTCATAGGTCCAAATCCGACCATGCATTCGTGAGATATTGGTAAAAAGTCTAAAATCATGGCTTGGAGACAAGCGATTTGGCACGTCACAGTCCAAATCCGCCCTTGCGTTCGAGACATATCGGCAAACTTCGTAGGAAAGTAGGGGACTTTCTAGCTCTCTCCTCACCACTAAAACCCCTTCTTATAATTCATTTTTCAAAAAGCCCGCCCTCTTACCAAGAAAAAAAACAACAAGTGCGCATTCGTAAAAACAAAAAACAAGCATGTTAATTTATATTGGCTTCCCTCCGTACACATATCTCTTGTGTGGAACAACGTTTAATTTCATATTAGCATAGAAATGTATACATGTAGCACATGGAAAACAATCTTTACCTACAAAATTACTCTTTCATCCCCTAGTAGGGGTAGGTTTTTTTGTGTGGGGGGGGATAATAAGTTGTCCATAGGAAAGGGGGTGTTCACCTGAATAATTTGACACCTCGTACAAGTCTCTAGCCTGATTGTTTCGCGAGATATTGCCATTTTAGAATTCCAGCGGTGGAGCGGTGGCGGTGGTTATAGAACTATCCCAAAACATCTACTCTCAGCAATGTGTATGCAGGGGGAGAGACTTGAAGTGCACGGAACTGTGCTCTTGTGACGCAAAGTGCTAAGTAATATTTTCTACTTCCGTCTTTATTTTCTGGTGATCGCTGTCCACTTAATAGCTAAGAGATTATTTTAATGAATTTTTTCCCTTTTTTAGGAAGTTTGTTGAGTCTCCAAGATTAGTTTTGGTGATCGTGATGCATAGGGCCACACGCATTACAAAACATGGTCCTCTGCCTTCTTATTCTTTGTTTTCTCATGCCTTGTTATTCTTCCTTTTTTGCTTTTTCGTAAGTAATCAAAATGATTTGACATTTTTATTAAATAAATTAAATCTTGAAGAATGTGGTGGCTTGTTTTTACAGCTTTAGGAATAATACGCCTAGTAGGTAGGCAACCACACCTGAAATTTAAATACTTCCACTCAAAATCGTGTTAACAGCGTTTTCCAGATGATTCTGAGTGCAAAAAGTATTCATTGCGAAGCAAAACAGGCATTTGAGAACGACTTATGCGTTGATTTCGTAGTTCACTCCGGGTTGGTAGGCAACCTTGCAAAACAGGCACTCGGCGAGACTTCCGGAAGTGGCTACCATCTCAGATCGAAGGTTTAGGGTCCAAACTATAAGTGTGCCAAGTCTCATGCTTTTATCAAAAAGTGAACGGTGGTTTTACCTAACCTCCCCACTATGAGCGAAAGTTAGTTGCGCTCCAAAGTATGGGCGGATCATCCCTACGTAAGTGACAGGGTGATGCAGCTCGCTTGGCCAGTCAACAATACTCACATTTAAAACATCCCTACAATTTAATACTCATCTCCCAGGGTCTCTGGAACACCAATACAGCACATAAATACTCCATTTCTCACATACAAATTACGCACATCCACACCGTGAACACACTCGTACCAGCAATAACACATTACAGGCGACATTACAACAGATAGCCTACCGTACTCAAAATATTCCAAGAACTTCTGGACCACTCAAACCGTAAACACTACACATTCGCAAACCACTCTTCTATTTAAAAATTGGTCGGTAGCTGTGGATACATATACATGGCTTTACAGTCCATTGAGGGCCTTGGCGTACCAAGCAATTTGCATATTGCGGGGTGAGGTGTGGTTAGCGTGGCGTGTCCCTTCAGCCGTTAATCTTGGTTTTGATAGCGGGTTCAAACCCGGCCGAAGCCGTCGGATTTTTAAGAGCGTTAAAAATCCCTCAGTATGCCTTCCTTCGGAGGGGAAGTAAAGCCGGTGGTCCCATGTCATAGATTTATGGCATGTTAAAGAACCTTCCACTAATTGCACATGTGTGAAGCTAAATTGGATAGGTTAATGTAAACAACGCTCTTAGGTTTCTAAGTTCGTTGCCAAGAGCCGACTGCGGTGGCGTCTAGTAGCTGAGTTGTGGACTTGGCCTAGTAGTCGTTGACGGTGGCGCTTGGTGGCAAAAGTAGGAACTATTTGAAAAATTCTAAGTTGCAGTACTTGAATTAAAAAAAACAGATAACACACACTAATACAGTCATCACAATTAACACCGGTTATCAGACAGATTATACACACACCCAAAGTACACGGGGCTACATGACCGCGTTGTCGCAGCCCCTAAACTTAAGAACCAACCAAACAACCCAATCTTGGTTTTCATAACCAGAGTCGCTGCCTCTCAGAACAGACAGCTAATTAATTGTCCTCACGAGGCTGAGTGTATCACGTTCCATTGCGCACGTCAGTTCTAATATCATTAAGGGAGACGGAAAACAAACCCTGGCACCTCGTAGGTAAGAAGCCTACACAGCGAAACTAAGAAATATATAACTAAAATAACTTGTGGTTCTGTATTTAGGACTATGCCATAGGTATGATTGGAAACAAATAATAATTATCCCAAGACTTTATGGGTTCGAGGGTAGCTTGTAATGTGACTTAGCTGAGGCGAACAATTGTGTAATGTGAGTTCCCGCCGCGAATTTGTGGGTCGTTAAACTTCCTGAGGCTGTATGCGAGCACGTGCCACGTCACCTGTAGGCTGTAGACCAGTGGAGTCCACATAGAAATGTACTTTAAACTGTCGAACACACTGCCACTTCTTATGTTTCATTCTCTCATTTAAGAGCTTTGACACCGTGCTCACTCCAGTCCGCCTCGTTGCGTAGTAACTAGCATTCTTGGCTGTCACCGCGGAGTCCCGGGTTCGATTCGATTCCTGGCTCTGCCAAGAGATTTATTTCTGGCCTGTAGGCTGGAACGGGGTCCACTCTGCCTCGTGAGGCAAAACTAAGAAGAGGCGAGTTCGATACCCTACCTCAACCATCCTGGAAGCGGTTGTCCGTGGTTTCATATTTCTACTCCAGGCTAATGCCATGATAGTACCTAACTTAAGGCCACGGTCGATTGCTACCAAATCCTACCTCAATTAAAAACTGGTACAGACATCACAGTGACACAGATTATCACACAAATTCTACACTCGCCCAAGTTCATGGGGCTACCACTACCACGATGTCGTAAAGACAACAACAACTCATTCCAGTCCCAATTATTTGGTGGCCTCTAGAATTTGTTTGATAACCTGCATTGTTGTGTTGTCTGTACAAGTGCGTGTATTTGTAACTGTCCCGTGGCTCATGATCGCGAGATTAACGGTCACGTTAAACTACAAGTTTGCTTGTAACTGAGACCAGGATTGGGGAGGAGGAGGCCGTGGCCTGAAGCTAGGGATCATCCCGGCATTTGCCTGGAGTAGAAATGGAAAACCATGGAAAATCACTTTTTGGATGGTTGACGTGGAAATCGAACCCATCTCTTCTCAGTTGTTTGTCATGAGACTAAATGTACCCATTCCAACCTTCAGACCAGAATTTAATTGTATAAGCAATTAAATGTATAAATTTCACGTTAATTAACCTGAGTTCCTACTGGCTACATCTTAAGGCCAATATTACAGCATTTGCAACAACTAAGCTCTTCACAGATTTGCCGCTTACACAGTATTATACACCCTCTGTCTGAAAAGTTCGGTGAAAGGGTCTATATTACGAACGGATTGTTGGCTTACCTGTAACAGCCATTACTATCCTTCGAAGTAATCCCCGTGGATGGTATGCACTTCTTAGAACGGCTGTACAAGTCCTGGCATAGTCATCCTGAGGGATAGCCTTCAGTTGGGTCGTGACGAAGTTTTCAGGACCATTCCATTCCACGGAACATTCACCCCTCACTGCCACCCGTCGAACAGGTGTGCATGTTAGGTTGCATAAATTCACCCTTCTCACTACCGCCCGCCTATCAGGTGTGCAAGGCAGCTTGCATAAATTCACGCTTCTCTCTTGCTTTTAATTTAGAGTTTTGACGACCCAAACTGAAGGCTATTCCTAAAGAAGACTATGCCAGGAGTTTCCAGGACTTTTTCAGTCGTTCTCATAAGTGCATAACCATCCACGGGGATTACTTCGAAGAACAGTAACGGCTGTTTCAGTTAAGCCAACAATCCATTCGTTCTATAGCCCATTCACCGAACTTTTCAAACAGAGGGTGTATTTTAAGGAAAGGTGGCATTGATGTTTCTCGTAGTTTGTATTACTAGCGGACCCGTACGAGAAATCTCGCATGCTCATAAACCACACTTTCCCCAATAGGTTTTGCAAATCAAACACTTCTTACAAAAATTGATATTTAAGAAATTAGAATGCAATTTGTGACGATAATGTCATTTGTGTGCTGAGTGTGCTGTAAGACTCACCGGTTATTCGATATTTATGAAATTATACGATTTGAGTACTCATTCCTTTGATTTACTGTTCCTGAAATCCATGCAAAATGATAAAGGAAAGACCTCATAATGTTAAAATGGCATGAAACGGGCGTCACAGCGACCAAAATGTGAAGTGGACAGCAATTATGGAGCGTATTTTCATACATCAACAGTATCTGCAAATCGCACACTTCGTACAGTTTTTAAAGTAATTTTTTAAAGAAATCGTTGATATTTATGGAATTAGAGTGCAATTCGTCACTGATAATGTCTATTCTCTTTCACTTGAATGCCCATTTTCACGATCGGTCGCTTGTGAGTGCCGCAGGAGGGATCTATACTACTGAAATAATATATATGATTGGGATTATTTGTATTATTTTCCTTCATGGATGTCCATTATGGAGGGTCTTATACTGTATTAAAGAGCGGTACACGCTCTAGCACGTTGGTGTAATTGCAAACAGTACAAGTACTTGCTGCCTAAGTACGGTACGGCAACACTGATGTTTCTAAAATAACAGCGCCTTGCGTATAATATGTCGTCGTAAATGGTCCAATAATAAAACTAAATCACTCATATGATCATGGGCTGGAGTTAGTCACTGAATAATTTTTCCTTACAATACATTTGTAAAGGAAAGAACGCTGTACAACGTAGATTTAGATTTGTGTACGTGACGCATCCAGAAATTAAGTTTCCCTATTTTTAGCTTACTTTCGATTTTTGCACCAAAAAAAAGTTGACTTATGAGATCTACACGGGCCAAAAGTTGTCAGTCTGTGTGTGTGTGTGTGTGTGTGAGAGAGAGTGTGCATATCTGTCTCTCTCTATCAATTCAAACAAGAAGAAACCGAATTGAACCAAATTTGGTACAGAGGTAGCACTAGCAAAGGGCACTTCAGTGCCATCTTTACTGTACCAAAACTGAATGGGAGCCACTCAAACGTTCAAAACGCAAAATCAAATTACGACTAAACCAATCATCCAATCTCTACCAAATTTGTTAACAACATACAGTCATATGGGACGTGTCATGCGCCCAAACTACAAGGTCATCAGCCAGACCATTTCAAGATAGCGGCCGTGTGAATTGTGCAAGCATCATAATTCGTTACTTACAACCCACCAGTTCTGATTATCGAACCAAGAATGGTTTAAACTGTCCTAAAAGACGTGGCCCGTTCGGTATTTGAAGTTCATATTATAATAGTACACGGTAGCAGTGACTTTAAACAGCCGAGCCGTCTCAGTTACAAGACAAGATGGCAGCTCATAACTTGTGTCTGACCTATATTTCACTAGTTGAGTGTTGCATGCAATATAGCCTACTGATAGAAATAATATAAACTTTGTATGAAATGCTTTATAATAAAATACACACCATTGAAGAAATCGCTTAGTCCAAATCAGTATTTGCTAAGACGTTGTATGTAAGTCAATTTCGGTGGATATGTGGTACCCGTTTGGCTGGGGTTCAAAACCTATCAGAGTTGGTTTCTTTTGCTTGAATTTTTTATATTTATTGTTTTGTAATTACTCAGACGTTATAAAATTAAGCATTATATTGTGCATATTACACTGGATAATATATATTTAATTAAAACAACATTCGCCACTGGATCTTCACCAGTGACATCTAACAGCAACAACCAAATGAATTATGAGGGTGACAAACATGGCCATCTGGATATGAGCTGCGCATTGGCTTGGACGTTGGAACAGCTGTAATTGAAAAATTTCCTATTATGGCCGCTAGAATGCACTCGCCCTGTTAGGATTATCTTATGCAAAACTTTTCCGCCAGATGTCATGACTGGTCTATGTGGGACTCCATTTGTTTGCCTTCCGTTGACATTCTATACGCATCGAATTTAAAGAATGACAAGTTGATAATACGATACATTTTTATTTTAAAGCGTTTGTAACAGCCTATTGTTTGATATTTGATAATGTTATTTCAACTAAAGAAGAAAACGACCTCACATACTGTAGTACCTGTACTCTAGCTGTTGGTGCTAGTTCGGGATATTAATTAATACGCAGCCTAATAGCAATCGAAATTAAAGAATGAACACTGTGGATGATCACAATGTTCACTAAAATTGCGCTCTGGCAATTCCATAGTCTTTAATTGATTCTTTTACTACAGAGCTCTAAGTGGTAGCGTTCACATGCTTGTCCACATAGTTGGCATACACACGTCACTGCAGGGTCATGGAAAGATTTGATAATACAACTAAGGTGGTGAAAACCAAGGACAGCCAGACGTGTAAACACAAATTTGAATATTGACCACGTCTGGCCGATCATGTCTCCGGTTCCATAAAATTCTTGAGGTAGTCTTCCCTTTTAATCTTCAATTATGTTAGGCCTGTTGTTCGGTAGAGGTAAATAGTTTCTAAGGTCATCAACCAAGAAATGATTCTGTTATACTCCTTGATAGATTGTTTTCAACAATAATTATACAACCGCCTTAATCAATATATAAACGAAAATAATTATTATTAGAGTTGCTCCTGGTACATGTTTAAGGGATTAATTAACAACATTTTTTTTATCCCCTTCGTCAGCCAATTGTAAAACATGAAGACAATTATGAAGTAGCGTGGTACTTAAAAATAAATGGTTATTAGCCTTAATATGGAGCACCATATAAGTAGGTTGTAGAAAAATATTTTAAAGTATAGAACAAAATTAAAAAGTTTGTGACGGTGATAGAGACAAAGACTTATAACTATTCCCATACAATTAGGAGAAGGTAGGCTATATATTCCTTACTGAACATCTTGTTTAAAAATAGAGAACATAGTTATATGCAAAACTTTATTAGCAACAGGTACAACAATGTGTCAGCTATTTTTTGACATAGGCCCAAAAAACATTAAGACACTTGTCATACCGTGGTAGCAACTTTTGTAGTCCTGTGTCACAGAAGTCTGCGTCTGCGAATGGAACCAGCGTCTCCAGCTCTTCGTCAGTGTGAAAATGCTGACCGGAGAACAGAAATGTCTTGAGGTGCAAGGAAAGGTAGAAATCACTGGGAGCAGGATGAGGATTGTACTGAGGATGGTCGAACAGCTCCCAGCTAAACTTCTGCACAACAGTGCTGTCCTGTAACTCGTACAAGGGTATTGATACAATGCCCCTGCTGGTATGCTTCCCGGCATCACAGGCTCGCTGAGTGTGCTGCCCAGCTGCCACCACCAGGACTTCTAGGCGTAACTATTCATGATACTAATTTTGTTGATGATTCATTTAGGGGCTGTGTACATCCTCACTATTAGCCCCGTCTGATGACTGATAACCTGCATTATTGTGTGTTTTCAGGACTCTTTACAACGTATTCAGTTGGACGTGACAACCTCGTGCTGTAGTGGCCAGCATGCTTGACTGTCCCCCCTGAGGTTCGGGTTCAATTCCAGGTGCTCCCAAGACATGTAATTCTGGGATATCCGTATTAATACCCAACTACGGTAACTCAGAGTATTCCTTCACGTTCAAAGAAAAACTTACAACAAGTAATTTGCGACTTGTATACTTTCTTTTATAACTAACTTTTCTTCGGCTTTTCCCAATTAATTGGGGTCGCCGGAGCCAATCAGACTCATTTTGGTTTTGGCCGGGGATTTAAGGCCGGATGCCCTTCCCGACGCCACGTGAGTTTTATACTTTCTTTTATGAAATGAGTCATTTCTGACAATTTGGTTCAGAGCATGTTTGTGGTTATCGAATCCAATAGCTTGCTTGCTACGTTAGAAGGCCGTTGAGAAGGACTAGTGGATTCCCCTTTTTTCATCGACGATCATTGGTGGGAGAGAGTAGACTGTGACAAATATACCTACAAGCTTCAAACACCAATTTGTTAACAAAGGTACGACTGTTCGTTACGAAATGAATGGGTCTGAGGTATTCGCCACCCTACGAAAATAGTAGTTGTTGTTGATTCATTGAGGGGCTTTGCGATATCGTGCTCATGCAGCCCCGTGTACTTGAGTGTGTGTGTGTGTGTGTGTGTGTATGTGAGTAAGTGAAAGAGAGAGAGTAATTTGTCAGATAACCTGTGTTATTGTGATGGTTGTATTAGTGTGTGCATTTGTAATTCAGATGGAGAAGGAGGCAGACGTGGTCTTAATTTTGGTACCATCCAGGCATTCATCTGGAGTAGAAGTGAGAAACCATGGAAAACCACTTGTAGGATGGCTGACGTGGAAATCGAACCCCCTCTTCTCAGTTTTGCCTCACAAAGCTGAGTTTACCCCGTTCCAGCCCTCAGTCCAGAATTGAATTTCTTGGCATAGCCGGGAATTGAACCCGGGCCTCGGCGGTGATTGCGAATATAATATAACTAGGAAGTGAAACTTAATTTTATGGGTTTCAACAGCCGTGGCTTTAGAGAGACCGAGGTGTGGGAAATTTTCAATTGGAAGGGTTCTTAAACGCGCCACTAAATCAATTGACACAAGATTTAAACACGTTTAAATGCTCTCGGAATGAACCGGGATCGAGCCTGCTACCTTGGGTTTTGGAGGCCAACTGCGCCACTCAGCCTGAACACTCTTGTCCCCAGAGGAAGCTGATGCCACACCTCAGACAGCAGGCATGTGCCCCAGACGGATGTTTTTGTGAGGTAGTTATATAAAAGTGAATTGGCTTGCACATGGGATACTTGAGCGTTACGCGATACGCACTTGAAGAGAGGGCTGCAGTATAAATAGCCGGCCATATATAGCGCTAGTCGGGGTCCCTCAAGTTCCAGCCAGACAAAGGCATCGCGTATAGACTGAGGACCAATCACTGCAATCGCTCATAGAGTCAGGCTTCATGGAAAGGTAGGGAGAGTTGTAAAGGGCTCGGGAAAACTGAGGAAACCAAATAGAGACAAGATCGCCTATTCCAATTATGATCTTATTTTGAGGAAGGTGAATAAGTACATTGATGAGATTAAAAGCAGAACATCTGTTAAAATTTTCACGAAACATTCAACGGACTAAGTAATCTCAACCGGCCTTTTGATACTCCTTATCCTCGCGGTTGGTTGGTTGGTTTCTCAGTTTAGGGGCTGCGACAACGCGATATTATAACCCCGTGTACTTTGGGTGAGTGTAGAATCTGTCTGATAACCGGTGTTAATTGTGATGGCTGTATTAATGTGTGTTATCTGTTTTAATTCAAGTAAGGACTGCAGACATTCAATTTTCAAGTCGTTCCTACTTTGGTACCAAACGCCACCCTCAACGACAACTAGTTCGGAACTTGGTTACTTGATGCCACCACAGTCGGTTCCTGGCGACGAACGTTGGATCCTAAGAGCGTTAGTCAAATCTAACCTATAATTTAGCTTCACGCAAGTGTAATTAGTGGAAGATTCTTTTACATGCCATGGGACCGCCGGCTTTACTTCCCCTTATCCTCGCGGCTACTTCATCAATGTATGCTACAAAAATATTAAATTCAAATTAGAAAAACTGTTTCTCTTCAGGATATCTGACATTTCTTTTCTGCAAAGTAAGGTTTGCCTAACAAACTACTGTTACATGTCTTCTTATATCGTTCACCTCCTGGAGTAGCGGGTAGCGAGCGCTCGAGTGTCGCCCCAATTCCCGGCTCGGACAAGAAATTTAATTCTGGTCTGGGGGGATAGAACGGGTTAAACTCAACCTTGTGAGGCAAAACTGAAAAGAGGAGGGTTCGGTTCCCAACTCAGCCATCCTGAAAGTGGTTTTCCGTGGTTTCCCACTTCTATTCCAAGAAAATGCCAGGATGGTACCTAAATTAAGACCACGGTTGCCTCTCCCATCCTCACATGAATTACAAATACACACTACAACTACTTCAGAAACCACAATTACACAGGCTGTCAGATAAACTAAAATATTACATATACAGTATAAAGGCCTACACTTACACCTAAGTACACGAGGCTAAATTACCACGATGTCCAAATCCCGCAAATGGAACAACAACAACAACCACATCTTCTTGCCTGTCTATTTTGACAACGTTTATTTATTTATTTATTTATTTATTTATCGTATGGCTTTCAGTGCCGGGAGTGTCCGAGGACATGTTCGGCTCGCCAGAGTCTGGAGCTGCTTCAAGCGGACACCCATAGGGTGAGCTACAAGTTCCTTTCAATTTCAAGTAGTTCCAACTTTCACTACCAGATGTCACTGGCACCTAGTGGTGAACGTGAACGTTGGAACTTTGATAGAGCGTTTCAACGAAATCTAACCTACAATTTAGCTTCACACAAGTTTAATTTGGGGAAGGTACTTTTACATGCCATAAATCTACGACATCGGACCGCCGGTTTTACTTCCCCTCCGAAGGAAGGCATACTTAAGGATTTTAACGCTCTTAAAAATCCGACGTCTTCGGCCGGGTTTGAACTCGCGATCTTGGGCATAGAAGCTCAGCGTGCTACTCACTACGCCACCGAAGTCGTTTGACAACGGTAATGGTACTGTAGGTGATCATTACATATATTAGGATATGTATGTCTACCCCGTATTATCCCCATTTCCAACGGGGTCGGGGATGAGATGCGAAGAAATTATATGTGCCGAATGTTTTTATTTTCTTCACGCCAACCTTATGAGAGGAGTTAATGAGAGATGAAATGAATGAAGATGAATCAAATTGGTCAAGTAGGTGGAAGGAAGTGCCCGTGGCCTGCCAGAAGGTACCGTCCCAGCATTGTCTGGAGTTGAAAGTGAGAAACAATGGAAACCATTTCAAGGACAGCCGACGGTGGGGCTCGAATCCATGTCTACCGAGTCCGCAGAGAGCTTGGCCCCATGGTCAAGCGCTGTACTTTAGCGAGCGTAGCCACTGCTGACGGTACGTACAGTAGGCTATACCGTTAAATAACTCTAGAAAAGTTGATCCAGTTGTGTTCAAACTATGCACATCTCCAAGGTGTCAATACTCTTAACAATAGGTGATTGTAACTTAATGGTCAACCTTGAGTGAATTATTGCTGAACTTTGCACACCTTGCCAACTGCACATGTTAATGGTATCAATGCTGCAAACAATAACTATTAATACTAGAGCTCATCCTATCTCCATCAAACCTTGTGCGAAGGGGACTTGCTAACAACATTTACCATGTCAGTGTAGGCAACCATAAACAATAAGTGATAGTAACTTGACATACATGAATTTTCATTTGAGACTGTTTTGGATTTCAGCGTCCAGTCTAGTCTGCAAGCCTTGTTGTGCAAACAAGTCGCCTCTGTGATCCCCTATTAGCAGTTAGCACTGCGAATTCTTCTGCTTCTACACCTCCCACTTTGAAATGGTTCAACACTGAATTTAACTAATTTTCTCCTTCTAGTTCTACCTCTGGATCTCCTACCCTCTATAACCGAACTCATTAACCTCTTAGGTAATCTCTCTTCCCCCATTCTCTTCGCATAACCCCACAATCTGAGTCGACTCATACGAACAGCTTCATTTCTAACTTAGCCTTTATCTCCTCATTAGCCTATGAGTACCTTCCTGCCATTGCTCCCATCAATTTATCCCAGCTACCCTCATGTCAGTAATCTTGACAGTAACGTCTGCATTTATTTTCGTTCAAGTTACAAAGGCCAGTGCAAGCCTTACAGAGTTTCCCTTGAATTTCAATTAATTATTTACTGTCAACGTTTAGAATTCACTATTATTACCCCGCGGTGTAGCCGTGATGAGGAGTTGCAGCAAGTCCGGAGATCAGTGGTTCGAATCCCAGTGCTGATATCTGTCATCCTGGGTGTAGTTATTCCCTGCGTTTTCAGGGAGTTCAGGCGAATGCCAGGATTGTAAGCTACCTTATTTCATGTCTCGTGACACTACCCTATTCCCTACCCTAATGACTAGACAGTCGTTACACACACGGCTACAGTCATCACAGAAACACAGGTTGTCAGACATATTGAACACACACTCAAGTACACAGGGATGATGACTAATATGTCCCATCCAGTGCTGTCAGCCACAAAGTGTACTCGATATCTTTACTATCCGGCAATATGTGAAATGAATATTATTACAGCAACTACGAATAAGAAGCATCTCCTGAATCGAGTTCTTTGCGAGTGATAGCATCAAATACACTCTCTAACTGTACATTTCTATAAGCGTGAAATGATGGTTATAAGTTGCGTGAAATGATGGTTGTAAGTTGACAGCCAAACCAACAGGGTTAAAACAATTTATACACACGGGATTTGATCCTATTATTCAGATCCTCTTTTGATGACAAAGGGTGGCGTAGCCGTGCTCATTAAATCGTTCACCACGGCCGCGAGGGCAGCTGCATCAAGTCCGGAGATCGCAGATTAAAATACCAGCGCTGACAACGAATATCCTGAGTGTGGTTATTCCCCTGTTTTTCTTTTCAGGCAAATGTTAGATCAGTACCTTAGTTCTTGTCCCGGGGCACCTACCCTCTCCCTGTGTCTAATGTAGTTCCATCTCCTTGCCCAGTTTAATTCATTTAATCTCATCTCCGATTAACTCCTCTCATAAGGTTGGCGTTAGTATGGCAATCCGGTCGTAAAAACCATCCGCCATATAATACATCAACTCGTCCCAGACTCCGCTGAAAGCGGGAATAGCCTATCTAGTTTAAAGAAAACAAAAACGAATTATAATTGGCGCAACTCCTGGGAGAGATGACAGATCGCATTAATGGCATACTTTCTCTTAGGTCTTAGAAGAAAACTATCCTATGAAGCAATAAACTACGGCAGGGTTGGCAACGCTGTTGAAGAATAAACTAAACGTCGCTTGGTGGGAAAGGAAATTCACTCTCGGTCGCTTTTGTTGCTTCGACTAGAGGATTAGGACATCTCTGGCCATCAGTCCAGTGCATTTGAGAGTGTGCCTGTGTTATTGTAGTAACGTATTTATTTATATCGAGTATTGGGACCGGTGTTCACGGACTCCAACCAACTTTTTATTTACATTTTCCTCAGAAACTACTACTGTATTTACAGGAACTAATTGAATTTTTCAGGGATATTCTATGAAGCTATCTCCTTATTTCAGCACAAGATAGTAGAAAATAAATATATTTTTGGTTTTTCAAAAAAAATCTAAACTTGTCGTAAATTAATAGCATTTTATTGAACATGTCAATGTCAAAATTAAAGTTGGTAAATTTAAAAGAACTGGTGGGTTAAAATATTACACATACAGTATAAGATGAAATTATGTTAAAATATATACACACATAAGATGAAATTACTTGCAAAAATTTCAGCTTTGAATCTTGAAAAATTCGGGAATAAAGGTAATACTTATATTAAGAAGCGATGAACTGGAGTCAAAGATTTTTCGCTAGCTGAGGAAACGACGACAGTTTAGGTTTAAGGGAGCGATACACTCCAACAACACAGCACCAGTTTTGATTTCTTGTCTTTTTAAATAATAATTCTAATATCGTATGGCTTCGGGTGCTGGGTGCAAGCTTTGTCATTTGAAGCCCAGAGGGCAGCTTGCATGTCGATTTTTTTGTCGTTCCTTCGAATGCTATGAAAGTCAAAGAGATTAGATATCTAAGCTCCTTGACACTATAGCGCTTTCTAGTAGAGAAAGGAGAAACTTCGTTTTGGCGGAAAATGCCGCGAATAATTTAGCCATTGAAGACGGCCTACTGAATTCAAATGGGTTATTTAACGTGCCAACAACGTATAACATGCGTGCCGTGATTTTTTTGCCTTTCAAAAATCCCTTACCACGGCCAGGAGTGAACCTGCAAGCTTGGTGTTGGTAGTCCGACACGATAACCACTCACCCACCGTGGCATATAGTCTAATAGAAGGGTAAATAAACCATCTACATAAGTGGGTTTATTAATCAGATGCACCGGTGCGGGAAATTATAAGGAAATGAGCCTTAGGCATGAGCTATTAAGAATATGAACATACCGTCAATATGACGCATAGAATAAAGTTTCGAAAGTTTCGGAGATTTCCGGCATTTTGAAGCACCTGAACACGTTGGGCTACGCCACTGGGTGATAACTTGGTGCTGAGATTTTGATAGGTATCTTGGGTACCATTTGTTGACTCGTAAATAACTCCCATGTCACCTGTTGTGATAACAAAACAAATAAACAATAGAGTTTCACTGCTAGGTCGCCTAAATGGCTCCAATTCAAAAGATCTGCGCCAAGTAGCTAGCTGAGGCCATATTATTCCCGGACCCCTGTACGTGTGACGCCCAGCCTGTCCTGGCAGCTCGATTACTTAACCCGCATGCCTTTACACATGTTTGTTTCCACAAGTCTTCTTTCATACTCCGTCTCCACATTCCATTCATAAACTCCTCCTGCACGCCCTGTCTTGTCATACGGTACCAGCAGCCTGTATCCCAACACACGTACGGTAGCTTACTTCCGCTTTTCCCTGGGACTTGCCATCACTCAAATGGCCTCCAATGCATTTGGGATATTCTTTATGAAATGCAGAGTTCTCATATTATCAGTTATCATCCTTGTGAGTCGAATGTTCCTAGTCCGAGATATTTGAAAACTCCAATCTCGAAGAACGTTCTAGTGAACATTTGCGCCCAAAATATACCTTGCAATGCTGAATTATTCAGCCACATAATTGCCAATTACGTTATGTTCCCATCACTGGTCTTCCAGGTGACGTAAATATTGTAGATATATGTATGTTTTGCAGAGTACCATAATGTTTATGATCTGTATTGAAGCTCAACCATTTCGATTTTCCAGATTCATGTACCGCAATAAGCTCTTTTACCTTTTCTACTAAAACTTCATCCCTCTTCTTCGTCAGTGGATTTGCCAGATAACCAGATGACTGTCTCCCATCTCTTACTGACATCTTTTCCACAAGTTCAGGATCGACATCAGTTTCCTCTGGAATATCATTCACTGCATATTGATGTTCTTCGATATAGTCTGTCGTAGTCTACACACACTCCGTATTATTAGTATTTCTATGCTACCCTTTATATACAGGCACTAACGTAAACCCATGGTCTATGAAGTTGTACAGAACGGAAAACCCTGAGATAATTGCACGGAAATATGGTCTGTAAGCATGCCAAACATTACCATGCCTAACTCGTAAGCACATCGACAGTTGTACACAAGACACTCAACGTCACCTAGCGTGGTTTCGCTAAGTACATCGGTGTGTTAGAGTGAGCAAATGTACGATCAGTGATGTCTAAAGGAGATGAAATACCAGCAGTGGGAGGAAGTAATTGTACAACAACCATATGAGTTTTGTTATAAAGATATGCGCGATATTTTAAACTTAAATGGAACGATCCAAATGTTTAAACAGTAATTATAATCATAAGAAGCCCACGTACGAGAGACAAACAAGTAGTTCCGTGAAGAACTATACAGCCTATTTTCATATACCGGTATCCTATTCATGTTAATGCCACTATCAACATACATTTCAGTTTGATTGTTGTGATTGATTTGTAGATATTGAGAACCGTATAAATATTTCAGATCGTCGCCAGGTTGAATTTTTTAATGTACAATTACATGAAGATTATTGTGTACGTGTGGTATTCAAACTTCAATCGCATGATTAGGACACAAGAAGTAAAAACTAGAATTTAAAATTTCGCACAGCTGCCATCTTCTGGTTATGGAAATAATTGAAATAAATTAGATGTCAGTGGATAACATTTCTATAAGCATTTAACGTGCAAAGTTTCACTGCGCTCATATGGTTAAATCACGAGAAAAGTCTATTAAAATGTTTCAAATTCGCTTGGCCGACATATTCGGTTTGTACTTTACAGATGTTTGAAAGTTACATAGATAAACTTTTAGCAGTGCCCTATATCACCTTACAAAATTTCACGGTGATATCTGTAATAAATTCGAAGATATAGCCTAGAATGCCAGTGAAATATTTCGCACAGCCACCATTTTGAGGTTATGTAAACAATTGAACTAAATTAGACCCCAGTGCATTACAATGTGTGTAAACATTTGCTGTGCCAAGTTTCATTACGTTTGGATGGTTAAATCGCAAGAAAAGTCTATTTAAAAGTCTCAACTTCGTTTGGCCGCCATGTTGATTTTATAGTTACCAGGTGTTTGAAAGTCTCGTAGGTGAACTTCTAGTGGTGCCCTTTATCACCGTACAAAATTTCGGATATACTGAATGCTGGTGAAATATTTCGCATAGCCGCCATGTTGTATTGGTGAGAGACAATAACATTTGAAGGGCACGGTCGGGGTCGACCAGAATGGTGCTATGATCTTACTGAGTTTCATTGAAATCGCTCCAGCCGTTTAGAAGTTATTAGGGACACACACACACACGAATCATACACGTACACACAGACACACGGACAAAAGGTGATCTCATAAGCCTATTTTTGCATAAAATGAAAATAGGCTAAAATAAACAAGTCAATGACTAAACAATGACGGTAGATATTGCACAAACAAGAGGAAAGATTGTCCGCTCCATTGTGCCAGGGCGAGCTCGATGCAATAGAAAGGAAAGGATTCTACATGACGATTTCCTGTTTGGAATAAATGTCTATTCTCTGATGCATGTCACTTGAAGATATTTCACAGTGGTGAAAAACAAAATTTCTGGCTAAAAATGAGTGGAGTTATTTGGCAGATGCTAGGGTTGTATTATAAATCACCATGGTTCAATAGCTGTATATGACTGTACCAAACAACAACAACAACAACAACAACAACAACAACAATATCGGAACTTTGAAACAAATGTGTATTTCGACAGAACAATGGCCCTAAACACACATTTTCTTCTTCCTCTTTGACCTAGACATTTTCTTCATATCATTTGGATTCAGTTGTTCTGGTTTGAATGCGACAGTTCTGGCTCGTCAATGGATCAAGGTCTCTATTAATTAAGAACATCCACGCTTGTCGGGGTCTTCCTTGCCATCTCGGTTACGTTCTCGTTTCCATTACCTTCCTCATCATGTGGTCTTCTCTTGACATAGACATACAATGTTCTCAGACAGTTTATCAGCAATGGGTTTGATCTTGATGCCCCGCACATCAAAACCAAAGGCAACACTGTAGTGAGGCATACTGGGCAAGGTGAGGTAGCTTGCAATAGCTTCCCTCACTGAGTGAGTGCAGTAGCACTCCACCATTACTCGGCACCACCCATGCCTTGGTATCTTCCATATGTTCAAAACCATAATTAAGACTGAAACATCGGCGAAAGGCCACAGCATGTGTCTACAGACGATTCAAATTATAATGTATTCATCGAGAGATGTCAACAGGCAATTATGTTCAAATGTTATTACCAGGCAGATAGACAGACTGGCAACGTTTTTTAATTTAGTGGGTCCTCCTAGTGTAGAGGTTAGCATTCTTGGCTCTCAGCCTGGAGGTTTGGGTTCGATTCCCGGCTCTGCCAAGAACTTTAAATCTGTTCTGAGGGCTGGAGTCGGATACACTCTGCGTCGTGAAGCAAAATATGTGAGAATATGTGTGTACGATTTCCACCTCAGCCACCCTGAAAGTGGTTTTCATGGTTTCCTATTTGTATTCCAGACAAACGCAGGGATGGTTCCTGACTCAAGTCCATATCTGCCTCCTTCCTAATCTTCGTCTTATTTACAAATACACACACTACTCTAGACACCACAATAACACAGATTATCAGAGAAATACGTCTCGGCGGTTTGGGATCCATATCAAGTAGGGCTCATCAATGAGTTGGAAATGGTACAAAGAAAGGCCGCTAGATTTGTGCTCAGTCACCCTGGAGGTGACTTGTTCGCAAATGAGGCTTGCAAACTAGAGTAAGAGCAGTGTGACCGGTATGTTAAAGAAACTTGGGTGGGAACCACTTGAGGCTAGGAGGATGAATTCTAGACACTCAGTACTATGTACAACACGTATGGGGTGAGCTTAGCAAACGTATGGGAACGTCCACTTACATGAATAGGAGCGATCATTCTTTCAAAGTTATGGGCCGACCACAGCGTGAAAATTATGGCAAATATTATTTCGTAAACCGTGGCATTGGTAACTGGAACTCTCTACCTGCCGCAGTTTTAGAGCCTTTCCCCAACATATAGGTGTGTTTAAGAAAAGACTGACGATTAGTGTAAATAACTACTCCAGTTTATTTGTTATGTATACCCGATTTGTCACCGAGGGACACACCCCCCATTGCAAATGAATTAATGAAATTATAATATTTATATACACTCAAGCTCTAGCCTGCGTGGCTTAGGCGGCAGCACGCCGGCCTCTCACCGGTGGGTCCGTGCTTCAAATCCCAGTCACTCCATGTGAGATTTGTGCTGGACAAAGCGGTAGCAGACAGGTAGGCTATTTCTCCGGGTACTCCGGTTTTCCCTGTCACAAATTTCATTCCAGCAACACTCTCCTCTATCATTTCATTTCATCTGTCATTCATTTAGTCATTTCCCCAGGTGAGTGCGACAGGCTTCGGCAGCCGGCACAGTTCATATCCTCGCCGCTAGATGAGGGCTTCATTCATTCCATTCCCTGACCCGGTCGGTCGACTGGAAGCAGGCTGTGGATTTTCATTAATTGTCATATACACTCAAGCACACGGGTATAAGTGACCACGATACCCAAGCCTGTCAAATGAAACAACAACATCCACAACAGTGTTCGCCTCGCCGAGTATATCGTTTGTTTGGCGAATGGTGAACGGTTATCGATATACAAACCGCGAAACGGAAATGTTCATTGCTCACAGTCACAGGTGGACAATTTTCAGTACTCGGACTGTGTATTCTTTCAGGATGGTAGTGTAATGAATGAGATGGAATCGAGGCGCAGAAAAGTCTGTGTAGTGTGGTAAGTTCTCAGTTGCATTCTGTTGTTGTCAGTTGTATTCTGCAAGAAAGAAGACCGACCTTGATATATGAGAGTGACATTATTTATTTATTATTTATTTAGCGTGTGGATTTCAGTGCCTGGAGTGTCCCAGGACTTCAATGCGGACACCCATGGACAAGTTCCGTTCAATTTCAAGTAGTTCCAACTTTCGCTACCAGATGTCACTGACACCTAGTCGTGAACGTTGGAACTTTGATAGAGCGTTTCAACGAAATCTAACCGGCAAATTTAGGTTCACATAAATTTAATTAGTGGAAGGTTCTTCTACATGCCATAAATCTAGGCTATATGAGAGTGAGAGCTGGTTGGATTCAGGATATCTCATACATCAGCTGGAGGTAACTGATATGAGGGTAGGACGAATGATTGCTGAGACCATGGAAGGAGGATACCCGTATTGAGGAATTGACTAGATAACGAAGTTAGAAATGAACACGTTAAATGGAGCCGAGCAGACTGAGATGGTGGTTCGTGTGATAAGAATGGAGGGAGGAGAGGTGGTTAATATACTCTGTTCTAGAAGGTAAGAGAAGCAAAGCTATGGTTGTACTCAGTGTTGAACGATTTCAAGCACAGGAGTCCCAGTGCTAATTGATAGTGGGGGATCATGGAGGCTACTTGTTATCATTTCAAGTGATCTTGTCGACTTCGTCGTTATGGTTGGGGTCCATCGTTATGCGTTACGGACACGGACACGGAGACGGACGTGACGTCATGCAGCCGCGCGGGAAGAGACGTCATGCAGCTGCGCGGGAACGTGACGTCATGCTCACGCGGGGAGCGAGAAGCAGACGCTAGTGATTATTGGAGTCTGTTGAAAGAGGCCTGGCGTCGAGCGACCTGGGGCTTTGAGCGAAGCGAACACAAGAATACAGGGTGACTTCTAAAGAGATATACAAGATGCCATATAAGAATACAGGGTGCCTCCTAAAGAGGTGTGCAGGATGTCAGAGCAAAGCATCGAACCAGTCCCAATATTCCATCCCTACTCTCACTCAAAATAGCCCCCCCCCCCCCCCCCGTAATGTTCAGCCCGCCACTGCCCGCTCCCAGGTTCTACAACACATCTCCCAACTCTCTACCGTTACACTAGTCTAGCCAGATCGAACACAGGCCTGCCTGGGGCAAAAACACTCCTTTTCAGAGAAATAACAACTCCGCAACAAGCTTCACGAAACCCAAATTAAAATCGAAAATTACATTCTACAAACACCAAATTCAGTAAACTTTCCTCATTTCAGTTACTCTATACTTTAAACAGACACAGAAGGCATAGTCATGACTCCTTCATGGAGTAGGCTATTGTCTGATCATGTTCACCTCTCCTTCACCTTTACCATAAATTTCATAAACTCTATTAAAAAACAGAAACTCACTCCACAAATCTGTAAATCAGTATTCTTTCCTTATTTCAGATACACTATTCATTAAACAAACATATAAGGCATAGTCATGACCCCTTCATGGAGTAGGCTATTGTCTAAATCTGTACACTCATACTACATCCTTACACTAATTCAAATTTACGGCCAAATGATCCTTCTGACAGGGAGGCAAAGGTTTCCGCCGGCTTGCCTGGGATGATGGGCTACAAAACCGCTATCAAAAAGTACACAATTTACGCTTTATTCAACCAAACACATCTCTAATACAAGTACAAGAAACACATTTCTTCCCATGACCCTTAAAGAGGTGCCCGCGCCGAAGCCTAAGTTAATGGGTAATGCAGTCTGTTGAAAGAGTCCTGGGGCTTCGAGCAAAGCGAGAAGCCCTCCTGAGCCTTTCTAACATGTGTAGCATTTGTAGCATGCGTCATTTGAAATTATATAACGTCTAGTCTTTCAGACTGACTGTGATTTTTCTCAAATGAGGCTTGCAAACTAGTCTGGGTGCTTAAAGACAAATTAGTCTAAAATGAAAATAAATGTATGGACGAATGATTTAACTAATTCATGAGTGAATATACACTGAAGAAAATGTAAATTGCAACACCATGAAGGCGTTGGTCGTTTGTGTTGATTTTCAAGATATGGAACGATGCCATGTAGGTATGTAAACGATCAAAGTTTCAGACCCATTGGATTGTTGCTACAGGTCTCCCCACGTGATTGGTTGCGGAGGAATAAACTCCAGTATACGGACTCTGGTGTAGCGTAGTTGACTTGCAGTCTGTGGAGTGAAGTGTTCCCCGTCAAACATGCCTCGATGACAGAGAAGAGCACGCTATCAACAACTGTCGCCGTTAGAGAGGGTTCGGATAATTGGGCTGTGTGAGGCTGGATTATCGCTAAGGACTGTCGCTGCACGTGTTGGCCGACAGGCATCTACTGTACAACGTGTATGGCAGCAGTGATCAAATGATGGTACCCACACTCGTAGACCTGGCACAGGCCCAGCGATAACTGTGAGAGAGGATCGCCGCATCATTCGGATGGCCCGATGGAACCCCATGCAACAGCAGCGCAAATTCCAGCAGCTGTTGCCCCACGTTACACAATAAACAGTTGGTAATCGCCTGCGAGCAGCTGGCTTACGATCCCGTGTCCCTGCAGAAGGTGTTCCACTGACCCCACAACAGCAACGTGTAAGGCTGGCCTGGTGTCGAGAACCATCGACGTGGGTCGACGAATGGCATAGGGTCGTCTATAGTGATGAATCGCGCTTCTGTTTAGCCCGCAGTGATCGCCGGAATCGTGTGCGCCGCCCAGACCTTATTGTCGAGAGGCACACAAGACCAACACCAAGCATTATGGTCTGGGGAGTTATTGGCTTTAATGTGAAATCACAATTAGTGCTTGTTGAGGGCACTATGACTGCTCGACCACACGTTGATAGGGTACTCAATCCAGTGGTTGTCCCTATGATGGCGAACATTGCTAATGGGATGTTTCAGCAGAACAATGCCCGAGTTCACACTGCACGCATCTTCAGAGAAGCTCTCCACAACATCACAACCTTAGAATGGCCCGCCAGATCCCCGGACCTCAGTCCTATTGAGCATGTGTGGGACATGATGGGTCGACAACTGGCCAACCGTCCTCAGCCACCCTCAACTCTGGAACAACTGACCCATGCAGTGCAGCAAGCATGGGCCACAATTCCTCAGGAAGCCTTATTGACTCCATGCCTTGACGAATTCATCAATGTATTGCAGCTCGTGGTGGGCACATCCTGTATTGATTGTTGTCCAAACTTGCGGTCAGAGGGACCTGAAAGTATAATCATGGAATCACAACCGAACACTCGTCCTGCATGTTCAATTGCATCAATGTAGCACCTCTCCTTCTGTGTGTTGCAATTTTCATTTTCTTCAGTGTAACACAGAGAACTGATTTAAGTTTAGCTGAGCACATTTGTGCTCAATTATCATATGCTAAGTGTAGGTGGAAAGCATGATTTTATGAATTAGCAGTACGGCAACTTAATGCATTTAGAAAACCTTGTGATTGGTCCAATATTTTGAAAATGATAACGGTATGCTGTTGGCCTTCAAGGCGTCGAACCGCAATGAAGGGAATTCCTACATCATCCGTTCACAGCAGATTTACTTGCACAAGCGTGCGAGCACGTGCTGTAGGGGATGTGGCTATTGTTAGCTCTCTGGCAGCGGTCAATCAGTGGAAAGGAAAAGTCAACCATGAACTCTTTACACAGCGCACAATGACTCTGCTCTGTCTTATCCTCATTGTAGTTCCCCGTTCACACTTCACTAACAATGAGCTTGTCTGATCCCGGGGGGTTGTTGGATCCTCAAAACATCAGAGCAGTGCTAAAATGGGGCATGCTAGGCAAAGTGAAGAGTGGTGTAGTAGTTTGCCACTGCTTTCCTCACTGAGCAAATACAGCAGCGCTGACCCAGTGAGTAGCATTCACATACACCAGCTGTGTTCCGAATGCCATTACTAGGCACAGTCCATACTTCAGCAGCCTCCATATAATCATAGCCTTTAATGAGACAGGCATAGGTGAAATTCATATTTTGTTCTGGCCACTGCCTACAAACAAATACCGACCACCTCCCGGTGTAGCGGCTAGTATTCATGACCGTCACCCTGGAGGTCCGAGTCCGATTCCCTGATCTGCCAAGAAATTGAATTCTGGTCAGAGGGCTGAAATGGGTCGACTCAGCCTCGTGAAGTAAAACTGAGAAGAAGGGGGTTCGATTCGCACCTCAGCCAAATGGCGTGATGGATAATAACTTAAGGCCATAGCCGTCTCCTTCCCAACCCTCACCTGAATTACACACTAATACAACCAACACAATAACACAGGTTGTCGGAAAAAATTATACACACACCCAAGTGCACAGGGCTGAATGACCACGATTTCCAAACCCCTCAAATGAAACAACAAACAAATACAAAATATATAGCATCCATCAAGAAATGACTACAGAAAATATATATCTGATAACCTGTGTTATTGGGATGTTTGCAGTACGGGTGGATTTCGTACAAAGTGTTCATTAAGAATAGGAAAGGAGGTAACATCCTATTTCTCACTTCACCCAGACATAGGTCAGACTAATTCAAAGGGAACCCGGTGTGATAAAAAATAATTTAAAATTTCCCTTAATCTATGAAAAAGTAATTGGTAAATAATGGGCCACCCCGTGTCTCTTACCTGGAGGCCCCGGGTTTGATTCCTGGCTATGTCAGGGATTTAAAAACTGACGTGAGGGTTGGAACGGGGTTTTCTATGACTAAGTCAAAAGAACAGCGACCTTATACGTTCACGATGGCGAGTATGCGTATTCTTAAGACTTGAATATATTTAACTGACGATATAATAGCACAATTAATGTTAAAATGAGTGAGAGAAAAATGCCATACAAAATACTTTGTTACCATTATTGTTAGCAATATCACAGTGAATATAGCGCACAGTGGCCATTTTGAAATCTATATATTTTAGAGATACAACACCTCTCATTGAAATTAATGTATGGGCTTTGTGTGCCAAGGCAAAAGAACACCCCACGCAATATATTCAATAACTCAAGATCCAATAGCGCAATTAACACGAAACATTGTAAGAGGGTAGGAGCAGATAAGACACCTCGCTGGTATTAGTCATAAGACTATCACACTGTATATTACGTAGCAGCCATCTTGATTATAAATACATTAATATAGACAATCTGCATTTTCTTACAGTTACAACGACGAAACCGCAGGACATTTATGTAGACTCACATAAAGGGCTTTCTCAGCAAAAAGCACAAGATAAATGGTTCCATACATTCAAGACGGTGGATGAGCGTACTTTTCTAATGTTTAAATCAACTCCACTGGATGCAAAAGCGGAATTACAACGAAACGTAGTAAACCTGGATTCTTATTCAGTGTATAACCGACCGCGGTAGCCAAGAGCGTTAACGCGCTACTTTGTGCATCGCTGGCATCGATAGAGGGTGGGTTCGAATCCCATCTTGGCCGTCCTGGTTTTCGTGGTTTACCATTTTCAGCACCAGGCAAATGCTGGGGTGGTTCCTATCAACAGGTCCACGGCTGATTTCCTTCCAAAATCCCTTCCCTGACCCGTCCTGAAAATAAAATAAAATAAATGGCCATTGGCTGCATTAATAAAATTAAATAGTAAATTAGTCAGGGTACAACACTTAACTTTCATTATAAGAACATTCAATTATAGTCCTTGATGAGGACAAAGAGTTATAACTATAGGCCTACCCATAAATTTAGGAGAAAGTAGACTATACGTTCTTTATTGAACATCTTGTTTCCAACCAATTCGAGTCGTATTCGATAAACAGAAGGTGTTTTCTTCATACTCTACGGATTATTACTTGCAAGTTTGTGCACTTAAACCCGTTTCACCCTTTAGGGAGCCTCCCTTATCTGCAATCCTGTAACATATGGGACAAAGTGCTCGGCCACGTTCATCCCCATCCTCAGTAATATCCTCACATTAGTTTATGATATAGGCTGAGTGGTCCCCAGGGCAGCTCAACCCATTTCCAAACGACAACTTTTCCCTGGCGTGAAAAATATAACGCGAGAACTGGCACTGGGTCATTTTGACCCATAGTGTGTCACTGTCTTTTTGTCGGAGTCGTACGTATTTTAATGAAGTAATTGTACACCTTGTTTCTTCCTATGAACTATTCACAATATAAAAAGAGGTTTATTTATATATTTCAGACTTAACGTGCAGAAAAATGGCAATACTTTTCGTAACAGTACAATTGGACTCGATAGTGGAGGCAAAGCAGTCATCCTAATTTTTTTAAATAAAGGAGCTGATGACCAAGGTGTCCCTAAATCCTAAACATGGATGAACAAGAACGTGAGCTATGTGATCGTGCTGCACCAAAATAGGTGGATTTTTTTACAGATTGTTCCGACTAACGTAAGCCGAAAATTGTCACGGGACGACTGGCGCCATGGGTAAATCTGACCTGAGCGTAAATAATATAGAAATAACTTGGGTGCTCACAAAGTAATGGGCATGTTACTTTTGCAGGGTGAGTTCAAGGAAGGTACTGTAAGCGACAGGAAATGAGGGCTCACCGAAACGAAGCTTCGGCTCAAAAACACCCAAGTGACAGTCCTCGCAGGTTAAGATGGCTGTGCACCTTCACGTAGCTCAGTGGTTTGTATGACCGTAATGAAGAAGAAGTAAATTGAACGAACATAATTGCAGTGTACTTCTATTTATAAATGCCACCAATGAAGAGACACTGCGGGAGACCTCCTCTTATTTACAACATGTAGTTATTAATGGCTTAACGTTGAGGTAATAATGGCACACAACAGCACTGACGTGAGGGTTCAGTAAACAAACCTATAATTAAATTCAGGAAGAAACGTAGTAACTTGTAGTTAAAGTGATGTTGATTGAGTCTTCAGTCTTTTGACCGGTCTCATGCAGCGCTCCATGCTTCCCTGTCCTGACCTAATAGTTTCATCTCTACATAAATACCACGCCCTACATCCGAAGCAATATGTTTAACATATTCTAACCTTGGTCGTTTCCTCGACCCTTCCTTCCATAAGTTTGCTATTCCTTAGTGTCTTAGTATGAGTCCTATCTTCCCTTCGTTAGTAGTCACCAAAACATCTCTCCTCTCACACTCGTCTTAATACCTCTTCATTTGTTACTCCAACTACCCGTCTCATCTTCATCGTTCTCCTGTAACACCACATTTCAAATGCTTCTATTCTATTTTCAGCTGGCCAACAGTCCAAGTTTCTCTTCCATAGAGTGCCACGCTCCAGACAAAGGCTATCAAAAATGACGTTGTAATACCTAAATCTATTGATGTCAACAGAGTTCTCCTCTGTAGAAATATTTTCCTTGCCTGAGCCAACCTACTTTTATCATTTTAAAAGATCTTGTCGACTTCGTCGTTACGCTGGGGTCTGGCGTTACGTTACGGTGACGGGACGAAATGTACCAAGAATGCACTGAGGTGTGTGGCGTCATAGTACTGCTTGAACTTCCTCCTCTCGCCGTGCGCTCCGGTGAGCGTGACGTCATCCAGCCAGCTACCTCCTTTGACCTTGGTTTCCACTTTCTATCGGATTTTTAGTTCACGCAGCATTTGTAGCATTTAAATG
Source organism: Meconema thalassinum (assembly GCA_946902985.2). NCBI lineage: Eukaryota > Metazoa > Arthropoda > Insecta > Orthoptera > Tettigoniidae > Meconema > Meconema thalassinum. The sequence goes on along the minus strand of OX336390.1, from coordinate 533,481,129 downwards.
ATATCAAGTCTAGTCTTTCAGACTAACTATCAGTCTTTTTATATCCTCTTTGCTTCGTCCATCACTGGTTATTATGCTTCCTATATAGCAGAAGTCTCCTATTTCTTTTAGCTTATCACCTGCCAATTTGACATCATTAGGGGTTTCTGATTTATTTCGGCTGCATTCCATTAGCTTTGTTTTTCATTTATTGATTTTCATCAAGAATTCTTTCCTCAAAACGGACGGAGGTCATACCATTTAAAATCGGCTAAGGCGACAATATCATCAGCAAATCTCAGAGTTGAAATTACTTCTTCAATCTTTGTTCCTACTTGTAGGTAAGTGTTATCCGACAAACCTTTAAAAAAGGTACACCTAGTTCCGTGAAGAACTTTATAGCCTACTTTCATAAATCTTACTTATGTCCATTACCTCTATCTACATGCATAATTTCAGTTTGATTGCTGTAATAGAATCGTGGTTATTGAGAACCGTCTAAATATTTCGGATGGTCGCCATGTTGGATTTTTATCTATGTAGGCCTTAAGATTATTGTGTAGGTGTATTATTCAAACTTCAATCGCATGATTAGGGCACAAGAAATAAAAACGATAACTTAAATTTTCGCACAGCCGCCATCTTGTGGTTATTTATTTATTTAAGTATTTATTTATATATTATTTATTTATGTTGTGAACATTGCAGGAAGCCCCAATTACATTGCTCAATACCAGAATTAGATAATATACAACAATATATAAATAGAAATACAAAATATACATAAATCCCGGCCAATCCATGTGAGATCTGTGCTGGACAAAACGGAGGCAGACAGGTTTTTCTCCGGGTACTCCGGTTTTCCCTGTCAACATTTCTTTCTAGCAACACTCTCCACTATCATTTCATTCCATCTGTCATTCATTTAATCATTGCCCCAGAGGAGTGCGTCAGGCCTCGGCAGCCGGCATTGTTCATATCCTCGCCGCTAGATGGGGGCTTCATTCATTCCATTCCTGACCCGGTTGGAGACTGGAAGCAGGCTGTGGATTTTCATTTCACAAAAGATACATAAAGTGAAGATATAGATAGAGATACACGTTATAAATAGGAAGAAGAAGAAAAGAAGGCTAAACAATTGAAATAAATTGGATGTCAGTGCATTGTATACATAATTGGCGCAGCTGAAAAGAGAATAGAAGCGTTTGAAATGTGGTGTTACAGGAGAACGATGAAGGTCAGATGGGTAGATACAGTAACAAATGAAGAGGTATAAGCATTTACCGCAGCAAGTTTCACTGCGCTCCAACGGTAAAATCGTGAGAAACGCCCATTTAAATATTTATATTTCGCGTTGCCGCCATGTTGGATTTGTGATCACCAGGTTACTGAAAGTCCTACAGGTGAGCATATGTTCATAGTCTCTATGAACATTAAAAAATTCAGTTTGGTTGCTGTAAAAGATTCATAGATATTGAGAACCGTCTAAATATTTCGGAAGCTCGCCATTTAGGATTGTTATATGTATAGGCCATAGAGTTATGTACCATTCAAGGACAATTATTGCCTAGGTTCATTATTCAAACTTTCACTTCGATCGCATGATTACGACACAAGAAATAAAAACTTAATTTTGAAAATTCGCACAGCCGCCATCTTGAGGTTATGTAAACAATTGAATTAAATTAGATGGCAGTGCATTACAAACTGCAAAATCATTTACTGTACCACATTTCACGGCGCTCAGAGAGTAAAATCACGAGAAAAGTCTATTAAAATATTTCAAATTCGCTTTGGTCGCCATGTTCGTTTTCTACTTTACAGGTTTAGGAAATATACATAGGTAAACTTGTATCAGTACCCTTTATCACCGTACAAAATTGCAGGGTGATATCTGTAATAGTTTCGGAGATATAGAATGTCAGTGAAATATTTCGCACAGCCGCCATTTTGAGGTTATGTAAACAATTGAACTAAATTAGACTCCAGTGCATTACAATGTGTATAAACAATTGCTGTACCAAGTTTCATTACGTTTGGATAGTTAAATCGCGAGAAATGTCTATTTAAACGTCTCAAATTCGCTTGGCCGCCATGTTGGTTTTGTAGTCACCAGGTTTTTGAAAGTCACATAGGCGAACTTCTAGTAGTGCCCTTTATCACAGTACACAATTTCAGGGCAATATCGGTAATAGTTTCGGAGATATTGAATGCTAGTGATATTTTTCACACAGCCGCCATGTTGGATTGGTGAGACGTAACAAAATTTGAAGGGCACGGTCGAGGTCGCCGGGAATAGCGTTATGAACTTACCGAGTTTCATTGAAATCGCTCCAGCCCTTTAGATTTTATTAGGGGGACACACACACACACCTCACTCACACACACACACACACACACGCACACACACACGGACAAAAGGTGATCTCATAAGCCTATTTTTTTCAAAATTGAAAATAGGCTAAAAACCAACGAGCTAGAGAAAGGTATATAGAGAGGCAAGGATCCGCGTAGCAGCGCTCTGGGCGGAGGCAACTTGAGTTAAGGCGGCCATGATTCAGAACGTCGTCTAACAAGAGCTTGTTGTGATTGTTCGCGTTGAACGGGAACATGTGTTGAATGAAATTTATTTAAAAATACATTGACCATGCCATCAGCGTGTTCATCATTCAATTGTACGAATAGAAGTTATAAGACAACAGGAGTGTTGTATTTCAGGTAAGAAATGTCATCCAAATTCATAAATTAATGAGGTAGACCCTTTACGAAAACGTGATGCAGCAGTTTAAGTTTGTGTGATATTTACATTTCAGATTCCCTTTTCAGAACCAGGAACTAACAAAACAATGAGTTGTCAACATGAAAAGCAATAAATGGCACCCCCACGAGATACAGCTTAATTTGTTCTCTACACTTTGAAGATAAATATATGTATGTAGCAAATGAAAGGCGACGTCTACTAGCTAATGCAGTACCTACAATTTTCAGTTTTCCTGCACATCTGCAGAAGAAGCAGGCCTGTAGATCTTCGCCGAAGAAGCGTAGTTTCCAGGAAACTACAGAACACTCGCATTCAGATACGGTAGCATTGTTGCAGAAGACCTTGATATCAGTAGGTAATATATTAGGCTGTCTTAAAATTTAAGCAAAGATAGTTATGAGCCATAATCATAATTACGGTAATAATAATAATAATAATAATGATACCGTATGGCCTCGGGTGCCTGGTGCAAGCTTTGTTACTTGACACCCAGAGGGTATCTTGCATGTCGAATTTTGTTGTTCCTTGAAGCACTATGAAAGTCAAGGAGGTTAGATAACTAAGCTCCTTGACATTATAGCGCTTTCTAGTAGAGAAATGAGGAACTTTGTGTTGCCGGAAAATCCCGAGATTAATTTTGCCATTATGAACACGGCCTACTGAATTCGAATGGGTTCTTCAACATGCCAACATCGTATGACATGCGTATCGTGATTTATGCCTCCTTAAAAAAAAAACACTTACCACGGCCAGGAGCGAACCTGCAAGCTTGGGGGTTAGTAATCCGACACGATAACCACTCAGCCACCGTGGCAAGATATAAAATAAAATATATTGATCAAATATCAATCTTCGTAAGCCAACGAGGTATACTTTCTCTAGTTCGTTGTTTTGAACTAATTATGGGAAACGTAACGGGCGTACTAATCTTTTATTTTTTCTTTCTTTCTTTCTTTCTTTCTTTCTTTCTTTCTTTCTTTCTTTCTTCTCAGAAATTTCAGATGGAAAGCTTATTTGCGAATCCAGCGGAAAGATGCCAATATACGGTTTGATTATTGATCTCTTAAGTGTGATACAACTAGCAGAAACATACGTGTGGGGACAAAGTTCTGTATTGAGATACTTATTGACACGCAGATTGAGTCAGGATCACTTAGTTTTTTAAAAAATTCTATTCGCTCCAGAAATGGGAATAGAAATAATCCAAATGCAGTACAATTTAATTCAGCTAATAGGACGTGTTTAATTGCGAGGGTACGCCCATCCATGAATTCAAACTGTAAGCCTATGGAGTGTGAGCTACTTGTGACAACTGCAACAGCAAATATTCATGGTGTCAGTGGGAAGGACGATACTATGCTGGCAGACAGATCATGGTTACTGTGCACATTATAATTCACCGAGCTTGAATATAGGAAATGTTGTTCATTACATAGCAGGAAGTGTCATTCGCCAAGTGTCTAAAAAAAAATTACTTGTATTGAATGCCTAGAAGTGCTTTTATCAGGTCAAGATGTTTAGAAAGAAGGAGTGATTAAAGAGAAAGACGTGAAAGAATGCCCTTTCAATCCATCAAATTATGTAAAACAGCCGAGAGTGTCATCAGGAAGAATGAGTGTATGTTGCGAAAGAACACGAATAATCTCATGCTGAAGTTGCAGACAGATGTCTCTGATATGCTGCCGGGTTATCTGTTTCTGAAATCTGACCTATTTACAGCTACTGAACCTGGGGAAAAACCTCACTATGCTTCACTCATCGAGCGAATTGTGAAACAGTATTATAAATGCAGGCTTCACACTTCTGCAGAAATACAGCTCAACGTGAGAGGTCAACAGGTGCGTCAGTTGTACACAAAAGGTTTTATTTTTAAAGGAGAATGGAATCATGCAATGTACTATGCATAAGCAACGTAGCTTATTGTCTTGTAAGATGATTGTGTTAGTTTTCGTTCAATGCACAAATTAAATTGTCAGGCCTTACGTAGGCCTAATCTTACGCCTCGTTAGTCACGCCTCTCGCTCCCTGCCTCCCACCCTCTTGACAGGGTATATCATGGTGGCTGCCAGTTCAACCTTCTTCAAATATGGCGGCGCCATTTCCACTCTATATACCCTTCTCTAGCTCGTTGCTAAAAACAGATAACACACACTAATACAGTCATCACAATTAACACCGGTTATCAGACAAATTCTACACACACTCAAAGTACACGTGGCTATATGATCGCGTTGTCGCAGCCCCTAAACTTAAGAACCAACCAACCACGGTTAAATCGCGACAAAGGTCTGTTTAAATGTTTCAACTTCGCTTGGCCGCCATGTTCGTTTTGTACTTACAGGTTTTTGAAAGTCACATAGGTTAACTTCTAGTAGTGCTCTTTATCACCGTACAAAATTTCAGGTCGATATCAGTAATAGTTTCGGGGATATAGAATGCCGGTGAAATATTTCGCACAGCCACCATGTTGGATTGGTAAGACGTAATACATTTTGAAGGGCACGGTTGGGGTTGGACCAAATAGTACCATGACCCTACCGAGTTTCATTGAAATCGCCCGAGCTGTTTAGATTTTATTACGGGTGTGGGGGGGGGGGGGGGGACATAGACACACACACACGGACAAAAGGTGATCTCATAAGCCTATTTTTTTCATAAATGAAAATAGGATAAAAAGGCTAAGTGTTCAGAAGGTGTTGATGTTTGCCTGACGAAGAAAACAGGTCATCCAATTAACCCAATTTTTTCAGAAGTGTATAAAAAGTGTATAATTAAGCCTCCGTGGCTTAGGCGGCAGCACGCCGGCCTCTCACCGCTGAGTCCGTGGTTCAAATCCCGGTCACTCCATGTGAGATCTGTGCTGGACAAAACGGAGGCAGACAGGTTTTTCTCCGGGTACTCCGGTTTTCCCTGTCAAACTTTCATTCCAGCAACACTCTCCACTATCATTTCATTCCATCTGTCATTCATTTAATCATTGCCCCAGAGGAGTGCGTCAGGCCTCGGCAGCCGGCACAGTCCATATCCTCGCCGCTAGATGGGGGCTTCATTCATTCCATTCCTGACCCGGTCGGACGACTGGAAACAGGCTGTGGATTTTTCATAAAAAGTGTATAATTCGTGTATATTTTCCAGGTTAGAAGATGTGATCAGATAAGAGTTATTTTTAATTGGTCATATTATCGTGTTGGCCGACTGAAAATCAATTCCTTTACAAGCCGGGGTCAGGTATGATATGCGATAAAAGGCTATGTGGTGGGAGGTTTTTACGGCCGGATGACCTACCTGAAGCCAACTTCAAGAGAGGAGTTAATGAGAAATGAAATTAATGAAACTGAATAGATTTGTGGAAGGAAGCGGCCGTGGCCTATGCGACCTTCCCAGCATTTCCCTCGGGTTGAAAATGGGGAAACCACGGAAACCATTTCAAGGATGCCCGATAGTGGGGCTTGAACCCTTGTCTACTGAGTCCTTATGGACTAGCACTTCGCATTAGCGAGCACAGCTACCACTGTCGGTAGACGAGAAAATATGGTAACCCTGGTTACCTTAGACTGTCCCTGGGAATTGGAGAAGTCTGACAATCGGTGACTTTCCAAGTCTGACCCACGGGGGAGGGATTTATCCGTTACCGTCAGGGAAGGTGTTAGAATCCTCAGTGGCACCGAGAGCCACTAGCAGATCAGTGGACACTTGCTGCTACCAGCTCCTGTAATTTCTTGGCACGACGTCTGAAAAACAAATTTATGGATACACCAGGATATGAGTTTGAAAATTATAAGTTGTTTCAAGTATTAGTCAGCATGCTAAATGTGCGAAGCATTAGCTAGGATTGCTGGCAGGGTTCCACCAACCACCGGCGTGGCGTGGTGAGTGGGGGGCGGGAGATGGGCGACACTTTGCGTGGAGCGGGTGGAGAGGTTGACGCGTGCCGTGCCACAGTCCAGCACGCGCCGCCAGCTGGGGTGGTCTGCTCCACACCATGCCGCGAGCCTTCCTCATCACTCACCGCAGATACAACACCGTCGTCGAGTACGAGCACCGAGGTAACATTCATTCGTATATCGCACCCCCGCCGCAAGACTGCCACAAGTCAAAAAGAACACTTTTTCAGGAGAAGCATTTAAAGATTTTTAGCTAATAGGAAAAATATAAATATTTACATAATTAAAGTGAAAGTAACGTATTACTAACTTCTAACATTGTCTAGTACATACAAAGTTCTTTCATGGATTATAATTATGTGTTTTAATAAAAATAAAAATAAATTTGATTTATGGCAGTTTTCTATTCAGTGCCATAGAATTGCTATTTATAGGATCTGAGCTGTGGCAGTTACAGGACACGGGCTTGATCATAAGCATTTATAAATACCGCATACTTCAAAATTCATGTTTTTTGACTTGTGGCAGTCTTGCACCGGGAGTGCGAATGTCACTTTGCACATCTCAAATTTGGAAATTTGTTTACATGATGTTATCTGTTTTGAATTTATCTTTTCAATTAATTCCTTCTTTTCGGTAAACATTAATTTCTCAGCAGAATTTCTTTCTTGACTCTGTAGTCTCATAGCTAAGATTGGGGACTTATATGGTAAACCCTGATACGTACTATATGTACCGGAGAAAACACTTAGGCCTAATCCTGGTTCAGACCATGCAAATATATTAATTTTTATAAATGTTCAGTCTGGCCCTTTTATCAGCAGGCCACAGAAGTATTAATATTTAATAACATGCAGCGAATGGATACATTATTGAATTATTTGTTGAACTGATTTATTGATAATAGAATATCAATTCGAGAGGGGAGCGTGAGGCGTAGTAGCTTAGCTGCTCGTCCTTCACCCGCACGGCCAGGGTTAGAATCCCGGTGAGAGCAGGGTGGAATTTTCAACTGAAATATCACGTGGCGTCAGGAAGGGCATGCGGCCTTAAATTCCAGGCTAAAGCCAAAATGAGCCCTGTTGGCTCCGGTGACTCCAATTAATTGGGAAAAGCCGAAGAAAGAATATTAATTTGAAAATAGAAGTTTTTATTTTACATTACTATTCATCTGACAACTCTTTAAATACAACGGCATCTATACAAAATTAAGAACATCTATTCAATTTGCGAACATCTATTTGAGTGGGATAGATGTTCTTAATTTTGTATTGTTAGGCGTTGTATTTAAAGAGTTATCTATTATTTATCAATACGATAAATATCAAACATTTCCTTACATGGTAAATGTTATTGCCTGTTATTGATCTGAATCTATGAATGCACATCTTTAGTGAAACATATGACGCAATACATTGCTCCACAACATGCAACAGTCGAGTTTAGCTTGTTCGTGGAGAGTTTTTTACATGCCTAGAATTAACAGTTCGTTAAAACTAGTGTCAGTGAAGTAGGTATTTCGAGGAAGCAAAGCCATCTTCAGGATACAAGATTAAATAGTTCGACTAAACTTCCTTGCAAAGTATTTGAGATAAAATCTTGTTTAAATAGTTTTAGACCACAAAACTTACTCGCAGAGTATTTGGAATAAAATCTTGTTTAAATAGTTTTAGACCACAAAACTTCCTTGCCATGTAAAATCTTGTTTAATTAGTTTTAAACCCCAAAACTTCCTTGCAAATTATTTGAATGTAAACTTGTTCAATTACTTTTAGCCCACAAACTTCCTTGCAAAGTAAAATATTGTTTATTCATTTTGGACTACAAAACGTCCTTGCAAAGTATTTGAAATAATATCTTGTTTAATTAGTGTAAGACCACAAAACTTCCTTGCAAAGTAAAATCTTGTTTGATTAGTTTTAGACCACAAAACTTCATTGCAAAGTAAAATCTTGTTCAATTCGATTTAGACTATAAACTTTCCTTGCATAGTAAAATCTTTTTTAATTAGTTTTGGACCACAAAACTTCCTTGTGAAGTATTTGAGATAAAATCTGGTTTAATTAGTTTCAGACCACAAATCTTCCTTGCAAAGTATTTGAAATAAAGTCTGATTTAATTAGTTTTAGACCACTGTGCAATACAAATCATTTTCTTACAATTGAGTATCGTAAGGATTATAGAGGCTGGAAAATGTATCTGGCAAAAGAGTTCTTAGGGTCACATGCAGAAAAGTTGATGACCCCTTTTTTGAATAGAGGATTCTCATCTATAACATTAACTTGTTAATATTCTACCTTCAGTTGACAGTTTTGCATATTGGTTAAAATGAAACTGGCGTTTCTATAATATGTAAAATCTAACACAACTAGTCCTTATTCAATAATACATAGACATGAAGCAAACTATGTTTGTCTTTCGTTGGTTCGTGTTGATTTGTCAAATTAAAAATGTTCTTTAATGGAATTATGCCAATAATGTGCTGGCTGAACAACATTTAAATCAGTAATTCATTATCGGAACATGTAACGATCGAAGAAAGATACTAATATCTGAAACACATTGAGTGAGTTATTTATTACGAGTCAGCATGACCAAGATGTAATAAAGCCCCTGAATAAACAACAACAAAAACAGTTATTTATTAATCTGAGTGTTGATTCGGTGGAAAGATTTGCATCTTGAATGATATTCAGATAAAACAACTCTTCAATATTCAGTGATGTTGCAATGTTTAGCGACTTGACATAAACCCGAGATCAATATCCCCAGTGTCGGGGACAGCACCATGTTAACTTCACACAGTACTGTTATCCTATGTCATCTCAGATTGAAGTCCCAATCATTAATATCAAAATTGTTTTATGCAAACCTTAATTTTGTTAATTTATTATACTGTACTATTAATATTGACAGCTATTGTTATTCCCACAAACAAACCTAGTGCCTGTCTTTTATATGTCTTCATTTCAACTTGCAATGTCATGCCTGTATTAATGTTGTGACAGTATATGCATTAGACCACCTCATGATGCAGTGGCTAGCATTCTTGGTTTTAAATCCCGATATTCGAGTTCGATTAGTAGTCTTATGGTTGAAACGGGCCAAACTGAGGTGGGTTTGAATCACACCTCAACCATGGGGGGGGGGGGGGGTTCTCTTTCTTTCCCACTTCTTCAGCACATAAATTCCGGGATGGTTCTTAACCTAAGATCACGTTCACTTCCTTCTCAATTTTAGTCTCAATTATAAATTTTCGCGTCAAAACAGACATCACAGTAATACAGGTTATCAGAGAAAATCCTATATACCCAAGTACACGGGGATTAAGGATCATGAGTTCGTAAGCCTCTAAACGAACCAACAGCAACAAATTCTCCAATATGTTATTTATCCAGAAACTCTGAGTGTGGCTGTAAAGGTGAAGCATACTTGTTGTTTTCAATTGACTCGCTTGGACGTCGTCTTTATTTAGCCCTGAGTACTTGGGTGTGTGTAATTTTGTCTGATAACCTGTGTTATTGTGATGGCTGTATTAGTAGTCTATGCGTGTTTGTAATTCTGGTGAGGACGGTTACGAAGGTGGCTGTGGCCTTACGTTTGGAACCATCCCAGCATTTGCCTGGAGTAGAAGTGGGGAAACCATGGAAAACCACTTTCAGAATGGCTGAGGTGGGAATCGAACTAACCACTTATGAGTTCTGTCTCACGAGGTTGAGTGTACCCCGTTCCAGCCCTATCACCAGAATTACATTTATTGGCAGAGCCGGGAATCAAACTTGGACCTTAGAGGCGGCAGCCAAGAATGCTAGCCACTACAGAAACATATTCGTACCAACACACCTTCTAGTGAAACCCAGTGCTTCTTACTCACGCTATTGTTGACATTGTACCCAACTTTCATCACGATGCTAAGCGGGTAACATAACCTCTCTAAATCTTAACTTCATGCCGTGCGAAATACGGTTGGTTCCTCAGTTTAGGGGCTGCGACAACGCAGTCATGTAGCCCCGTGTACTTTGGGTGTGTGTAGAATCTGTCTGAAAACCGGTGTTAATTGTGATGGTTGTATTAGTGTCTGTTATCTGTAATTCAGATAAGGACTGCAGACGATCAATTTCAAGTAGTTCCTACTTTTGCTACCAAATGTTACCGTCCACGACACCTAGCTGTGAACTTGGCTACTAGATATCGCCGCAACTGACACCTGGCCATGAACGTTGGAACTTAATAGAGCGTTAATCAAATCTAACCTACTCGTTTAGCTTCACGCAATTGTAATTAGTGGAAGGTTCTTTTACATGCCATAAATCTATGACATGGGCCCACCGGCTTTTCTTCCCATCCGAAGGAAGGCATACTAAGGGATTTTTGACGCTCCTAAAAGATTCGACGACTTCGGCGGGGTTTGAACCCGCGATCTTGGGCGTAGAAGCTCAGCATACTACCAACTACGCCACCGAAGCCGCCTGTGCGAAATACTTAAGCTTACTTGAATTATAGTGGAGATCCATGCCGGAGACAGGTGACTGACATTTTAGGACAAGTTTGCTGCTGTTGTTGTTGATGATCTTGGACATCATGGTCATCAACTCTATATATTTTAATGAGTGTAGAATTTATCTCATAACTTGTGTTATTGTGGTATGTGTAGTAGTGAGGCTAGGTTATCGTGGTTGGTGTCGTTGCTAGCATTGTTGGATACCTCCCTGGAGGCTTGGGTTAGATTCCAGTCTCTGCCAAGAAACTTAATTCTGATTAGACGTACTGGAACGGTATCGTTGACATGCAAGTCATTTTAGTAGGCTTGTACCAGACCAGTGAGCTACACTTGTTTATTTATATATGCTTAGAGGATTATCTTTTGCCCATGTGTGTGTGTGTCTGTTTGTGCGTGCGTGCCCCTACCTTCTATAAGTTTATATTTGGTGGATCGATTTTAATAAAACTTGGAACGTGCCCCGTCCAACCGCAGCCACACCTTTTGAATTTCGATGTCACCAATCCAACATGGTGGCCACGGAAATATTCCACCAGTGCTATCGCAGCAATCAACCTGAAAGTTTATACGATGATGTAAGACTATATACAGATGAACATCGATATCTCGAATTGCTTTCGGAAATAAAAATTACTTCGAGATATAGAAATACATGAAAAAATGGGGTTCTATTATGATAAATTCATACAGTACATAGTCAACTGTTGCTACTTAATGTGCTATTGTCACTCATGCAGATATAAGGGTTAATTCTTTATAGGTAATTGGGCTGTATATTTACCGACAGCAGTGGCTATCATCGCTAAAGCGCAGCGTTAAGGTCACCACACACAGAAAGCTAAGCTAAGCTACGCTACGCTATGCTATGCTAAGCAATGCCAAGCTATGGTGTGCTATGACACGAACAAAAAGCTAAGCTAAACTAAGCTAGGCAGCATATTTCTTATTACGGTACATGCTTTCCTACTAATGAAAATGTATAGTATCTTTATTGGAAGAGATCCTACAGGATTAAATTAGATTAATAATATTATTTTAATACTGCTTTCTAAATTAATTTTTGTGTAATACTGTATATGTAATTTAAAAAATAGGAACGTTTAGGTGGGGGTCCAGGTGTTACAATTTTATTAATTAAAATTGTGGCCCAATATAGCTCTGTATAAGATACGTGTTTTTTCTAAAATTATTCAAATTTGCCTATACGTATATAAAATAGCAATAGAGTAGATACTTCTATATTACCGTATATGAATAGCCTATGTCTTCATTTAAAAATAATATTATTAGATTCTTTGCGTTATCAACTATATTCAATACTTTAAGCGTTACGGTATTTGACAAAAAGAATTTACAACGGTAATAATACCGGCACTACTAACAAGAAAATAAGAATGATACGATAATATCACAATTGTCAAACGATAAGTTTGCCTCTTGATTCAATTTCGGAGAGAATTCGGACCTGCCCCCCTCCTCTGACTACGTCTCTACTACAAATTAAAACTAAACACTTAATTAATTAATTAATTAATTAATTGCCTCCGTCTTATTCGTTAGTTATAATATTACATTTTGTTGTTGGAGGTTGGATGGACCAGTATGGGTAACCTATTATGTGAAGATAATACAAGAAGATTATTATTTCTTAAAGCGAAATATTCCTCTTCCGCAGTGGATACACTAAATACTTTAATGCAGAAAGGGGAAGAAAACATATTGAAACTTATAACATTCTCCATGAAGTCTTGAAATCTAATGCGGAATTCGGTTCTTAATTCTGGTATAATTTCTGCGTACTTTTGAGAATTTTTATTATCACAGTTTTGTAGGGCTGGGAAATGAACAAAGATGTTATTTTGGCCTGTCACCCATTGTATAAATAAAACGAAGTACGGTACTACCTGAATCACTACACTACACTCACAAGACACAGCTACGCACACAACTCCAAGATCTGCGACAGCCCGCCAGATCAACTGTTCCGGAATGAAAAGCGCATGCGCCAGGCCAGCTACAGCTAAGAAAATCGCCTGCCTAGCGATCTGTCTAGCTTAGCTTAGCATCGCTTCGCATAGTATAGCTTAGCATAGCGGCCTGTGTGCGTCACTGTACTTAAATGCATTGAGAGCGATATTTTTCATAACACCGCGTAGCTTAGCTTAGCTTAGCCTAGCTTTCTGTGTGTGGTGGCCTTTAGGCCATGGAGCCAAGCTCTCTGCTGACTCGGTAGATGCGTGGCTTCAAGCCCCACCGTCGGCCGTCCTTGAAATGGTTTTCCATGGTTTACCATTTACAACACCAGACAAATGCTGGGACGGTACCTTCTGACAGGCCACGGCCGCTTCCTTCCACATCCTTGCCCAGTTTCATTCACCTTCATCCATTCCATCTCCCATCCCCACAGGCGTCGAATAGAAAGATCTGCACTCGGCCTCTCAGTAGGCCACACGACAAAAAACATGCTCTAATGACAATTTATATTGTCATAAATACGGATGGTTGAATCTTTCAGCCATATATCAACTGATATATTTTTGGAAGTGTTAATATTAATGAAAACAAAATATTAAACTAAAGGTGCTTGATAATTTTTTTAAATGATAATTATAATTAAAGAGTGAAAAAATAAATTATGATAATAAAAATAAGAATTAAAAATAAATATGCTTGTGAACATTAAAAATAAATAAGCTCATGAAAATTATAATTACAATATAATATTAATATTGAAATTATAGAAATAATATAAAAAATTAAATTATCACAATAAATATGAACATTAAGATGTTAAAGAAAACAAAAATTTAAATTAATAATTACAATTAGGCTAAAATAATTAAAATTAAATTAAAATGAATACAATAATAAATAAAATAATACAATAAATATAAATTACTGTAAATAATAATAAATAAATAATAAATAATATTCTCAATAATATGCTGCCCTATAAAGGGTTTAATATTGCTATGTAAATATTACAGATAAATTGCGATTAATTTTACTTTGTGTATTTTCCGTTCCTTTCAAAAACGTGACTCCTGCGTAGTGCTATAAATCTTGTGTTTATTTCATAATAGTTGACAGCGTATTAGACGGAATTTCGAACATAATAAGCTTTGACAGAAAATTGACAGCACTACATAGACCAGGTACCCTACACAAATCAATCCATATTGTAATTCCAATGTCACACATGAAGTACGTAATTTAACTGCATGTTTTACCCCAACTTCGAGTTGAGGACACATATTTTATGTCTGGGGAACAAAATGGCGTTCGAGTTATCGAAATATTTGAGTAATACAACTTCGAATTATAGAAATAACATGTTATAAAAATGTGTAGAACTTCACCGGGAAATTATAATTATTTCGAGATATCGAAATTTCGAGATATAGAAGTTCGACTATAATAAGTTCATATATGCAACGTTAGAAAACCTAATAAGTACACAAGCATCATTGAGTCAACGCAATAAGTAATAAATAACTGTAGTTAACTTGTAAGCTGTAAGAATCACAAAATTATATATAGGTCTAAGGTAAATCCGGTAGTGTTGCCGCGTTTTTTATATCTTTTGTTATATCTCAGTAGAATTACTTTAAATATTGTTGCAAATTGATAGAGCATAATTTGAAAATGTTTGCAATACATCACAGATGAGTAAAACATTAATAATTAAAAGTAAATCAGCGTAAAGAAGGAAAAGAAGAAGAAAATTGTTGCATCAGCGGTGTCTCTCCCTGGAACCCGGTATAAATGCTCCGGAGAGATGCCACAAAATAATTAAAATAATTAATATAATTAAAATAATAAATAATTATTGAAATTAAAATCATGAATTACAAAATCAAATGTATACTAATTTCCTCAACTCTAAGAACATACTACAGCACAAGACAATATATTTTGAAAAATAGAATTTATCTTTTGAAGATACTCCACCTCGTCAATACAAACTACGTTTTAAATGTACACATGTTTCGACCATTATTAGCCTTCTTCAGCATTGCTTAAAGATTTTTTTAATATTCCAAAACCTGTCGGCACAAGAATTTTCGGTTAGTGTCTAAACACATATTTCATCAAAAATTAACTTCTTTTGGTTTAGGAATTCTTTTAATTAAAAGTTAATGTATGGACCTTTGTTCTGAAAGTGTATGTTTAGTTAACTTCAGTAGTTGACCACAAAAACTATGTCATGATACGTTTTAGAGTTGTTTATACCCTTGTTAAATATGAAATGATTCGAGTTTTTGAAAATACAGCTCTTGTTTGTTATATGTGTTTGTACAGGCCTAATTTAGCAAACACATATGGATCCATTGTGCCTTTTCCCAGATTTCCGGAATCCATTCTTCGTTTTAATGCTCGAGTGTGAATTCCATTGCACCTCTCTGCCATTCTGAATAGTTTTTTTTTCAGCCATTTTATAACTTCTCTTAAATTTTCCTCTGCCCACTGAGCTCTTTTAACTGTGCCCTTACTTTTGTACTGAGTAGGCTTGCCATACATTCTTATTTCTGAAAATAATTGTAAATAGTGGCAAAGATGTTTACAATGAAACCAAAGAAATAAATTTTGTATTTTAAGAATCACGAGAAAATAAAACAGGCTACTCCAATAGAATACCGGCACACTCTGAATAGTTTGAATGTTTCCAGATCGCTATTCAAATTTGATATCAATGAGGCAACTCTACCGAATAGCTGCGCGGCAACTCTCCCAAATGTCAGGTAGAGACGCCGCGCCCTCCTGTTATACCTCTGGGCTATGCCCAAAAATAAGCCTACTATATCAACAGTAACGGTTAAGACTTCTTTTGTACTAAAAGCGGCTGATTTAAGCATTTGAAACAATAATTGAACAGAAGGAAAAACTTTGTCAGGAGAAAAAATGCACTCAGCTCACATTATCGACTAAAATTGCGTAATATGCGAGCAACTTGCACCACACCTACAGTCAGTGGTTATTCCTTTGATACCGAAATAGCATAGGATTTACCTTAACGACAGAACACGATTGAGTCGTTATTAAAATAGTGTGTATACAAGGCACTTCAAGATTGGTAAGGATTTACGGATTCACACATCTCTGAGCGTTCAAAATAACCTCATTCCTTCATTCACTTAAGTTCAACATTATTGGTGTGTGTTAGGCTGCTATTATATTGTCACTAACTTGAAAATAATTGCGGTGTATATTCCTTGAGTCATTTTTAATGCTTTATTCTTTGGTAAATAAAACAGCTGCAAAACATGACACAATGCCAGCGGTATATTGAACAATGATCTCAAAAACAAATCATTTCATAAGAAGCACATTATCATACCTTGACGTACGATTAATTATAGTACATCAACGTGAATTAGACTGCATCGACAGGTACTGAAGACACTCATTAACTACAGATGAGCGACAGTTTATCTCAAACTAGCAGTAGTGCCCGGCTTCAATATTTAAGGTTACCGGAGAAGTGTAGCCTAATGATACATAGCCTAAACTATTCCTCTTGAATCTGGCTATCATATACAAAAATAATTTTTCGAATCCGACGGGTAGTTCCAGAGATTAGCGCGTTTAAACACACAAACACACAAACAAACTCTTCAGCTTTATTATATTAGTATAGATTACATAAAAGAAACTAACATTGCATCCCAGCAACGAACATGTACAAACAACATGCCCACCGTGTTCACATTGTTGATACCTGCCTGGAATCACGTGACCCACTCAACCAGTAAAAAATGAGACTCCAATTGTCGTCACTGTCTTAATAGAGCCACTGTATTTGTACATTGTTCGCTTATTCCTATCTCTATCTCTCCAAACGCCTATGTAATATATGTTTGTCAGACATCATCATCGTTCATTCGTATGATATAGTGATGTCAAAATAGCACAAATAGTTTACATTTGGGAATAGACGGCAACTACACAGCGTTCAGAAGAGACTTGACGATCGTTCACAATTATGTTCTTTTTGTACTTTACTGTATAAACCTGTTTACAATCGTCTTAATCAACAAGTCGAATTTCCAAAACTTGCACATGTTCAAGAGCATTGTAACAAGCAACTCGGGGAAATCCAATTCATCTGCTCGAAAACATAATACCTATAAATTCACAAGTGTATTCTGTAATTTTACGGTCCCTTAACCCTTACAGTGCCATGGGGCCGAGATATCGGTCGAGGTAACTTCTCCACGGGCCGATCCATCAGCCCCATTCTTATGATATGTTTATTATTATTATTATTATTATTATTACTATTATTATTATTATTATTATTATTTCTGTGAAGCCTCCGTGGCTTAGGCGGCAGCACGCCGGCCTCTCACCGCTGGATCCGTGGTTCAAATCCCGGTCACTCCATGTGAGATCTGTGCTGGACAAAACGGAGGCAGACAGGTTTTTCTCCGGGTACTCCGGTTTTCCCTGTCATAATTTCATTCCAGCAAAACTCTCCACTATCATTTCATTTCATCTGTCATTCACTTAATCATCGCCCCAGAGGAGTGCGTCAGGCCTCGGCAGCCGGCACAGTTCATATCCTCGCCGCTAGATAGGGGCTTCATTCATTCCATTCCTGACCCGGTCGGAGACTGGAAGCAGGCTGTGAATTTTCATTCATTATTATTATTTCCAGACACGCAGTGCTAACACCGTTATAACCAAGAAAATGCGGGAATCCTTTTCGCTCTCTGTTTAAGTTACGCGAATAACTGGACTAATTCTACTTATGCTGCACACAGCTGACTTCCCACGCGTGTTATCTTTGAACTCGTGCTTGTTTACGATAAGGTATTAAAAAAATATATTATTTAGGTTTTGTAGACTGTCAAAATTGCATTAAAAATTTTAATTGTTTTTAATTTTATAAAGTATTTTAATTATATGTTAATTTAGCATCTAAGACTTATAAAATAATGTAACTGCTACGAAATAAATATCAACATTCTATCATAAAACATAGGCTATTTCATTAAACTTGACTCGGCATTTTCAACATAATCACTCAAAACAGCTTGGCATAAAAAGGGTTAAGGCACGATTATATGATATGTAAATGCTCTTCAGTCGGTCAACACAATTGCACCCAAATTGTATTGGGTGTTGTTCCCTAAACCTGAAAAAGAGATTAATTATTACACTTGTAATTTCTTTCACTCTAAAATGGCTTACAACACGATAATTGAGCAATGTTTTAGAAAGTTACTGTGTCTTATGGAAAATTGGATTTTATCAGGTCTCATAAATTCTCACGAATAGGACATTGGACCTATTTACTGACAGGTGGCACAAGCCAAGAGGAATGCAAAATTATACACAAGTCACTCGACGGAATCGTCAATGAACGTAAGATCAACAGAACGCAGCGACTTGACACGTCGACCACCATACAACAAATCACATGAATGGAAGAGTTGAAGTTGACTAATCGAATGCAAGATAGACTTCCTCTAGGCAACACTGCTTATTGATTCAGAAATTGGTGTTAACTATGTTTTCTCCACGGGATGTGTACTGTAAATCTAAACTATTTCGTGGAAGAGGATAGTTCATAATCTATTTACTGCCGTCAGGGAAAGTTAAAACTACCGAGAGTGACAGTTTGCGATGAACTTCACAAAATTTGTACACAATTGTGAAAGAACCTGAAACTTATTGTACAGCATTTGGCTATTCGATAATGAACTTGAATTAGCATCAGGATCGAGGTACAATAAGTGTTTAACAGTCCAGAAACTCAAGGAGAGCAAACCCGATCTTACGTAGACATGTTCATATTGGATTCTGGTTATGTTTTAGAACAGCGTATGGCACGTTGTAATTCCAAGTTCCCAGCTTTTTTGGAGTAATTGAAATCATAATGATCAACAAAAACCCATAGGAATTATTCGCACGGGTCCCGCTAACGGTTCAATGAAAGCAAACATGACAATATTATTGGTGTATGTTTTGTGAGGCGAATGAACATTGTTGTAACAATTACACTCATAATGGTAATGGTGGACAACAATATTGTTCATTAATATGAACATAAAATGGCTCGAGGTTACAGGTAGCCTACGCAGGGAAAACCACTTCAAATGGCCTTTTAAATATTAATAGTTTGATAGGTGAGATCTATTAAGACGAATAATTGCTTGTATAGATTTGAAGCCATTCTTTTTCAGTGTTGCCTATACAAAAGTGTTGACCGACTGAAGAGCTACAAATGACAAGACTAATTGCTTGTCACAAACCTGTAAGTTGCCAAGCCTACTGCTCTTTGCATTTTGCTTCGGAATGAATACGGTTAACTTGCAATATTCAAATTAAATAACGTATGTACGGTAGGCTATAGCAGTTTAACATAAGAGTATGGTCATAGATCCCTTTAGGCTTATGGCTTACAGGACAACGTCGTAAATCACATTTCTTCTACGGAAAGACTTCCAGAAGTGAGCAATTTTACCTCCACACCAATGAAGAACCATACTACTTCAATATGCATTACACCGTACTTTTCCTTGTAATAGAGAATTGTTAGGGAAGATATGGTCTTATATTCTTCATTCACTTCCAATATCTGGGATACATGACATTTAAATCTGGCATTTGGATCGATGATAGAACTTAATCGCTATCATTGCTGCCAATATCTGATAAGCCATGCACTTGAAAGTCATTTCCTTTCAGTGCCCTAGGAAAGGAACGGATGGTATGATGAAGCGCGTGTAGGAAGTGTTTAGCTGACATCAATGAAAGCCACAACAGTAAAGCTAAAACTGAAAGTTCTAATATCTGTTGACTTAAAACTATTTTATGTCCAAAAATTTTACCAAGCCATAACTCTGCCAATCTTGGCCAAACAATAGAAGATTGCTGGTTACCATTCAATGACGAAGATACGGTATAGGTAATGTATTGCTGCTGATGATAACTTGACCGGAGTGTGGTTGGAGGCACCAGCACCATTAAACTTCAATACTCAGCGCCATGAGAGTCATCTTGCCCCCGTTCATAATCTATCTTTTTACAGAAAGAACAACCAACCATTAACCTCTGTCAATCGTGATCAAACCCACAGAACGTTACTTATACAAAAGTTATTTTTAAAAATCTATAAGTGTGCAATTTAAACTGAATAACTTACTTTGGTTTGTATTTAAACATATCTAAAAGAAGCAATCTGACCGGATACATTCAGTAACTACATCCTATTTCTGGCAAAAGGAGCAAGCTTACAAATGTTACAAATAAGATACTGGATCTGCACGAGAGACATCGTTCATCAACCAGATGAACTATGCGTGTGCAAACTTTGTAATGACCCATGCGACAGATACCACGTAAGGACATGAAAACGCATAGAAATATCTCTGGCGCAATTCTGTGAAAGTGAGACTTAAACTCTGTACTTAACTTATGCACATTGTAAGCAAATCAAATGAAATTGTACGGAATAAGATACTTATTTTTCAAACGTACAAATGATATCCGTCTCTGTTGCCAGCAATAAAGGCCCTGTAACGATTACGTCATCATTGTATCCTACTTGTTCCTGGCGCAGTCAGCTGGCATTTGGGGGTGTGCAATTGCGAGGGAGCCGTGTTAGTACATTTACTGGCAAGTTAAAGACCCCCTTCGGGGTCAAAATTCCGGCACCCCGGGGTCTCTAAAGCCGCAGTAGCTAAAAGGGACGTAAAACAAATAACATTATTATTATTATTATTTTTACCCTACTTGTAATGGAAAAATGTTTACTCGAAACTTTCTGCTAACCTGTGATTGTACTCGTCCCTTAGCCAAGGAGGATACGATAATGTGTTTGTTGAACAAATGATAACATGTTCAATGAATAGAATGAATGGAATAGTTTAAAGCACATAACCTTCCAATACCCCTGCCTAGACGTAGAGGTGTCCTTATATTTAATTATAATTATAATAATGCTATGGATATGACGTCCCTTTTAACTACTGCAAGTTTTAGAGACGCTGGGATGCCGGACTTTCGCCCCGACGGGGATTTTCATCGTGCCAGTAAATCTACTGACGCGGCTCCCTCACATATAAGCACCTTCAAATGTCAACTCACTGAGACGGGATTCGATCCCGATATCTTCGACTTAGTAGGCGAGAATGTTACCGCTTAGCCACGCAGCCAGCCCCCTTACATTTAGAAGAGGTTGACGCCCTTTTTACATTTACGAACATCAGTAAAATATATTGAACATTATTGATAGTTTTAAATATATTAAACATCCAATATTTAATTTCTAAACGTAGATACTTGCTTTGTCATCGAAATGTAATTTTACCCTCAGACTAGAGGAATTGTCGGAGCTGATTTGCTTGATCTGAGACACAACCGGGGAAGCTCATCAGTGTAATGGGGCCTGACTAAGACACAAGGCACAAGCAGACGGTCATGGCCAACAATGAGGGTAATATCTCATCAGTTTCTAGGAATTTGAATACAGAAATCACAGAATGTCATTTCACAAATAGTTAAAGATGGTGTTTGAACCCACCTGTATAGCATAGTCTATACATGGATGGAGACCATCGTCGCTGGAATAAAAAATAATAACATTGCAATATCCAGTTGGGTCCTAAATGTCATGGACTTGAACTTACAAATGTCACCGTCGACGTAAAGGATGCTTGCCTACTCAAACAACCCCCAAGTGATGATGAAGATAGATGGCGCTTTAAAGCGACCAGCTGTTGAGCACACGCCCCTCGCGTTCTATTTCTGGCCCGCGGACCACCACTTGCGCACCGCAGCACGTTGGTCGTACTCGCATGGCACATGTACAGCCCCACCTCGCTAGTTGTAGCGTTTCTAACTAGTACACTCCCCTCTCTGACTCATGCGTAAATCCTCAAGATGTGTTTCAACTATGGTTGGAAGAGTCAGTGACAAAATGCAAGGCATATCAGGCTTCCTGCTAGACAATACTTTTATGGTCTAGAATACATACAGATACATCAGCAGCATCAGGTGTTAGGTACACTTTTTTTTAAATCCCTCCAGCTCGGTTTCTCCCTCGGACTCTACGAGGGTTCATTCCTCTACCGTCACAAGGACAGTGTCTGGGACACACGTTGTCATCAGATACAACTGGGGATGGTGACAGGCCGATCGCCCAGGCGACCGCTAACTTGGGTCTAATTAAGGAAGGATCAGGGAAGAGATTTGAGAAGGAATCATCCGTGTGTTTGCCTAGGTTTGAAACTTGGAAACCACGGAAACCATTTTCAAAACGGATGAGGTGGGATTCGAACTCGTGCTCTCCCGATTCCAGGGAGGCACGAGCAAACGTTAGTACTCTCGGCCACCGTGGCTGGTCTATACACTTTTCAATACGTCTCCTAGTACTCGTCAGCCCAGTAGATGCACCTTCACCAAGCTGGGCTGAAGTATCTGTGCGTGATAGTTCAGTTGGAGTCTGGCTCCGTGTCTAATTGGTTAGCGTGCTAGGCTTTGGCCCGAAGGGTCTCGTGTTCGATTCTCGGCCGAGACGTGGGGATTTTAATCTCCTGTGACTAATTCTCCTAGATCAGGAAATGGGTGTTTGTGATGTCTTCATGGACACAGACTAAGAAGAAAACGGAAAACGCAAAGGAAAAAGTAAATTTATTTTAAAAAAAGTTGGTGGGAGGAGTGGATAATTTTCTTTTAATTAGATTTCTCTTAGCTCAAACATTCCCTAGAAAATTATTTGCAAATATTTTAAAACTACACTCGTGTTGTTGCAGTTAACTTTAAGCCCAGGGTTAAGGCTTCAATCGTGGCTCCCTCCGATAACATTTAAGGATGTTAAAATGCGACAGCCTCGTGTCGATTGTTTAACTTGCATGATAAAATTCCTGGACTTAATTTCTGATCCCTGGCATGTTTAAAATCACAATAATTATTTGCGTTTAGGTATACAGTGAGAGCCTTGGAAATGAGTCATTTTCTTGATATCCCAACATTTTGTTTACATAGACAAGTGCGCAAGTTCAGAGACCATTTAGGTTGTAGCCAGACTTGTTGATTCACATCATTTGCAATCTGTCGACACCAAACAATAGTAAAATACAAGCAAACGCTGAGCAGGATGTGCATAGTGTGAGGAGCAGACGTACAGCCATCATGGCCTTAGAGCTATTTCGGTTCATTCAGTTGGTCGCTGGTCGTCTGATTCACTCCAGAACCTCGTGACTACAGATGGAAACCAGGTGGAGGCAGCCTTACCACTTCCTGCACAGCAAGTCTGCACTACGTACAATTTACTGAGTTTTATGATGTCGCTTTGAAGAAGGCAGTTTATAGGTAGAAGGAATCAGTGTAAGTCAACCCTTGGCTGTGTTCACAGAATCAAGTTCACTTTGAACTTGGAATAGGAAAGAACCAGACAAGTCCGAAAATTAATTTGTTCAGATATCTAAAAAAAAAAAAACAGTATAGCTTCATTTGTGCAGAATGAAATAAAAATTACTTTTAGATCTACTATTCTATCACTAACAGCTTTACATTGCACATAAAGGAAATAGGCTATATTTTTATGCGGACAGTTGAGAAAACCTACGGACTAGTCTGTTTTATGCCGAAAACTTAGTTGAATACAAAAATGAAAAATATTTTAAACCTCCAATACGATTATTTATTATGTAAATCCTAACAAAGTACAAATCATTATTGAATGCCCAACATTCCAGGTAATTAATTATTATTTAAAAGAAATTATTAATCAAAGCACAAACTACAGCTATGCGATTGTATAAATAACAACCAAATACAGGGCGCCAGGAAAGGTTCTCCGCAGTGCCTACACGAGTCTGCGAGAGCTAGCATCAGTAGTTACGTTGGCAGCACTACTGTCGCTTGTAATAAAACAAACAAACAAACAAACAAACAGTAAACTTTGTACTCACTACAGTCATTCATAACTGATGCTCATGACACACACGCTCGCTTATTGCAATACACACAGACGCTTTCGACAGCCTAGGGTTTCACCCTGTCAAGGACACCGTGCTGCCAACTAAACTGCTGGCAGAAGCCGGCAGTCACTGCGGAGAACATTTCCTGGCGCCCTGTATCAAAAAGTAAAATATAAAATAAAATTTAATGAAACAAGTCCAAGTCAAGAGCCGGAAGAATGTCCTTGTTCGTAGTCGTGTCATAAATGGCCAAGATGATAGTTCTAAATACAGTTTAATTTCTCGTTCACCTGCTTCAGGAACGTCCTCTTGTTTGTGGATATGTCCAGCTCACGTTTACCTGCAATGCTATTATATAGGGATGATTTGCAGTTTTGGAAGGATCTTTGGGTTATGGAATGTTTAGTGTGTGGAATGTGGAAAAGCATTGGACTTGTCTTACTTTTGTAGAATCCCCAATATTTCACACTCGTATAACCTGACCTGTCTGCTTTTTGTAGACAGCAATATATCTATACGTAACGCTGGCCTTGAAGATGAAGAACATCTCAAAAAGTCAATTTTTGGACTTGTCGGGATTTTGCAATGAGCCGTTCAATTCTATTTCTATATCTAAGAAAACATGTCGTCAAGTGTATAAGCCCATACATACTCATAACGATTGAAGAGATAGAAGCCATTTTTCAGTATTGCCTAAAGAGTAACTAACACTAGGCCTACTGTATAAGTAAAATGATTGATCATTGTGGAATCTTCTCCACATAGAATATTAATCTCTCTGAATGTCAAGAGTGTATGAGACCCCTATACCATTTTATTTGTACATGTAGCCTACATTTATCCCTTGATTGGAGATATATATCAAATGTTTTTATCATTAAATATTTGACATTATTGCTAATAACATAACTATGAAATTTGTTGTAGGGTTGGATGCACATCCACCCTCTTAACCAGTAAGTTTGCTGCTTTCATTTGGGAATACTTTGTGGTGTAGCGGCTAGCATGCTTGGCTGTCACCACGGAGGTCCGGATTTGATATTTGGCTCTTCCAAGAAATTTAATTCTGGTCTGAGGGTTGGAGTGGGCTACACTCAGCCACGCGAGGCAAAACTAGGTTCGATTCCCACCTCAGACATCTTGGAAGTGGTTTTCCGTGGTTTCCCCACTTCTACTCGAGGCAAATGCTGGGATGGTTCCTAACGGCCAAGGCCGTCTCCTTAACAATTTTCACCTCAATTAAAAATTCACACATTAATACAGCTAACACAAGAAGACAGATAATCAGACAAATTCCACACACACCCAAATACACAGGGCCACATGGACACGATTTCGCAAAGCCCCCAAATGAATCAACTATAACAAAATATTTCCACTTGACTATTTTAAACTTTAGTTAAAATAACTACAGTGATGAGAAGCTGGGCTTATAACGGGTCTTCATTCACAGAACAACCGGCCTTTAGTAAAACATTTTGAACAGTAACTGGTTTGCTGTTAAGACGAAACATCGCGTGCTCTCAAGGAGAATAAACTGCGAAGGAAAGAAAGAAAGAAAGAAAGAAAGAAAGAAAGAAAGAAAGAAACAAGCAAACAAACTAACAGACAAAGAAACAAACAAAGAAACAAACAAATAAATAAAGAAAGAAAGAAAGAAAGAAAGAAAGAAAGAAAGTTCACGTTGTCAAATTTGGTAACGGATATTACTCATAGAAATAAAAGTGATTATTATAATTTTAAACTCCGATAAATCACACGTGCAGTATAATGGAACACTAGAAATAGGACGTGAATTAAGTATAATGGGAGATAGAACGCAAATGTAACAAGTAGTTCCGTGAAGAACTATACAGCCTATTTTCCTATATCCTACTTATGTTAATTGCCACTATCAACATACACAATTTCAGTTTGATTGCTGTAATAGATTCGTAGATATTGAGAACCGACTAAATATTTCGGATGATTGCCATGTTGGATTTTATATATGTAGGTCCTAGAGTTATGTACTGTTACATGCAGATTATTGTGAACGTGTAGTATTCAAACTTCAATCGCATAATTAGGACACAAGAAAAAGCAAGGAGATTTAAAAAAATTTCACAGCTGCCATCTTGAGGTTATGGAAACAATTGAAATAAATTAGATGCCAGTGGATTAACATTCGGATAAAGATTTACGGTACCAAGTTTCACTGCACGCGGATGGTTAAATTGCGAGAAACGTCCATGTGAATATTTATAATTCGCGTCACCGCCATGTTGGATTTGTGATCACCAGGTTATTTAAAGTCCTATAGGTGAACTTAAGTTCATAGCCCCTATGAACATTAAAAAATTTAGTTTGATTGCTAAAATAGATTCGTAGATAATCAGTATCGTCTAAATATTTCGGATGGTCGCCATGTTGGATTGTTAAATGTATAGGCCATAGAGTCATGTACCATTATAGGAAAATTATTGCGTAGGTTCATTATTCAAACTTTCACTTCGATCGCATTACTACATCACAAGAAATAAAAACTTAATTTTAAAATTCGCACTGCCGCCATCTTGAGGTTATGTAAACAATTGAACAAAATTAGATACCAGTGGATTACAATGTGTATAAATATTTCCTGTACCAGGTTTCAGTGCGCTTGGAACATTAAATCGCGAGAAATGTCTATTTAAAATGTTCAAATTCGCTTGGCCGCCATGTTCGTTATGTAGTTAACCGGTTTTTGAAAATCTTATAGATGGACTTCCAGTAGTGCCCTTTATCTCCGTACAAAATTTTAGGGAGATACCGCTAATAGTTTCAGAGATATAGAATGCCGGTGAAATATTTCGCACATCCGCCATCTTGTGATTATGTAAACAATTGAACGAAGTTAGATGTCGGTGCATTACAATGTATATAAGCATATACTGTACCAAGTTTCATTGCGTTTGGTTGGTCAAATCGCGAGAAACGTCTATTTAAAAGTCGCAAATTCGCTTGGCCGCCATGTTGGTTTTGTAGTTACCAGGTTTTCAAAAGTCACATAAGTGAACTTATAGTAGTTCCCTCTATCACCATAGAAAATGTCAGGGTAATATCGGTAATAGTTTCGGAGATATTGAATGCTGGTGAAATATTTCGCACAGCCGCCATGTTGGATTGGTGAGTCGAAACAAAATTTGAAGGGCACGGTCGAGGTCGCCGGGAATAGTGCTATGAACTTTCCGAGTTTCATTGAAATCGCTCCTGCCGTTTAGATTTTATTAGGGGGGGGACACACACACGAATCACACACACACACACGCACGCACACACACACGGACATAAGGTGATCTCATAAGCCTATTTTTTCAAAATTGAAAATAGGCTAGCAAAAATAGAACTACTCGTACAATTCATCGCATAAAGGGAATAATAAAGATTACTTTCGTTCTGTATGAGACTCCAATTTCAAATAGTTGGTGATGTATCTTCTCTTTAAATAATCAACACTAATTCGAACCGATAATAACATGAGTGTTATTTGTCAACACTCTGAATAATATAAAGCTTTTCACGATTTTTTTTTCAATATTATATACAGTATATACAAATTACTTAGTTAGTTATTGTTGTTTTAAGAGACGGAACAGTGAGGACATCTACCACTACCGATTACATACATCTGAACTACACAATGCAGTACATACTGAGCTCAATATGTTCAATACTTCATAGTCCAGGGTCGAGTGGCCACCAATGGTTTGAAGCAACTCCAACATTCATTCATCCTGTGAGTATCGAGTCCGAAAGACATAAACACTTTGAACATTGTTTACAGGGTCAAACGTTCAATCACTTCATTGTTTTCCAATCAGTTGAGGAGAATTCAAAGCGCCGAACTCAGGACGCCTTCGGTCAGTCATAGGTTTGTAAACTTAAATAGTGTTATTATAATGGATGCACTATGTCCATCCCAATATAGGAAGATAGTGGCTGAGATCGTGTGAATATCATATGATGTCATTGACTGTTTAAAGGAACACTCTAGCCGGTTAGGATCACAACAAGCTTGTTACATTTCGTGATACTCACATGACGAAACACGCGCCTAAAGCGTGTCTCATTGCTAGCTTTACTTCTCATCTGCTAGTTTTAAAGGCTATACCACTGAATGAAGGTTCGCCCTGCTTGATTGGGAGGTCCGCCCGCTCATGACAACTTGTTCCAGCCAGACCCTTTCTGCTGTCAGGCACACTCACGGCAGAGAGGGGAGTGTGTTGTATCCTCATCAACCGAAGTTTGTTATTTTATACCAGGGCAATTTAATTTCGACCATGGTTAATGGGACTCTATGCAGGCAACCTTACATTTTAATTCCCTACACAAAAAAGAAAGATGAACTGTCACTTTTTCATATTATTTAAGCAGTTTTAAGATATCTCTCAAATTTAAAAAAACGCATGAGGGGTGGGAGATAACGAACTCCGTATATTAATGTTGAACCTTTACAAAGTTATAGACACAGCTACAGAAGATGTGATTACAGAAACATTATTGACATTTCCTAATTTAAAATGCCATAATAGGAATGATAGCTCTGAGTAGGGAGGCAGAAATTGTAGTCGAAAAAAAGGAATTCGGAATTGGGGTTTGAAAAGTCATACAAATAATGGGCAACATAACGAGCGTAGAACAAGCCTTGAATTATTTGCCCAAAAGTTTGATCGAATCATCTCTAAGTAGAGCTTCTCATCGGAAAAATTCATAGTAAGAAAATAATTAAGATTTCGCAGATAATTAAGGCCAACATTCCAGTACATGAATTAAGAAAGAACATTTTTATGAATGCAGATGTTTCAACTACATTTTATATTTATATCCGAAAAATATTTTCTACCAATTATCAATAATTAATTATACTTTTACTTGTATTTAATTTTATGAAATGTACATTTGATCTTCCGAACCCCTCTGCTCCCTAATTCGGGATATAATTAGGCATAGATAGAGCCCCAAAATAACTTGTTAGCTGTAGTGTCTTGGACTAATTCTTCGCGTCTAGATTTCCTTAGCTGCCGACGTTTCGCCATCTTTCCAATAGGCTTATTCATAGCAGAATTTATGCCACTAATTTATGGATTGACGATCATCATGATGACCTTTATATGAAGGGCCTGGGCTCGTTTTACCCTTTTATTTGAGGAGGCGATTTTGTAACATAAATATTATTTTTGTAGAAAGTAAAAGACTTAGCCATGCCCTATTATAGTTAGATATGGGATTAAGTAGCTGTGTAGGTGTGTGTAGTAATTTAGTGTATAATGTGCTGAATTTACGATGTAGACTAGTTTAATTATTGACCAAAATATTATCGAACTGACGAAACTAACCTTCAAGTCTGGGAACATCTATTCTCTAATAATGACCAAAATTATCTCCCACATTTAACTAAATCACCTAACGACAACTTACAGTATATTATAATCTACAGAAATGTTGATCCTGAGTTTTTACTCAACATGACTCAAGGTGAAGGCTTACTAATTAAATTCTCCAAAAAATCCAAAATATCTGAAAACAGGGTAAAGGATCATTTTAGAGCACGAATCCCTTTATACATTGGGCCTCCATTAGAATAAATAATAAAGTAAGTGCCTGTCTATTTAATGAAACCGTACCAATATAAATGTACATGTTTCGGATCGACAGTGGATCCTTCTTCAGCAAAACTTGTAGTTTGAAAGTCGTAATACCTAACGTGTAAGATATTGATTAAAAAGGGCGTGGTGGCGCAGTGGTCAAGCTGTTGGCTTTTCACCAAGATGGACCGGGTCAATGCATGTGAGATTTTCGAAGTTCAGATTCAACGTAAAAAGTAGGCGCCGCGGCTCATGATTGCAAGATTAACGGTCACGTAAACCTGCAAGCTTCCTTTTTAGCCTATTTTCAATTTGGAAAAAATAGGCTTAAGAGATCACCTTTTGTCCGTGTGTATGTGTGTGTGTGTGTGTGTGAGGTGTGTGTGTGTCCCCTAATAACTTTTAAACGGCCGGAGCGATTTCAATGAAACTCGGTAAACAAGAGTTTAGTGCTTTTCAGTCGGTCAACACGAATGTACCCAAAAGAGATGGGTTATGCCCTAATCCTGAAATAAATTACATGAGATTAATAAAACACTAGGATGACCAGTTTCGATCGTCAAGCGATCATCATCAGATCCAATACACTTAGGCTATAAAATCTATGTTTGAAATACAGGTGAAAATATTTACAATATGTACAATTATTTAGTTGCAGTATTGGTACTGCAACTGTCAGTGTATGCTAAATGCAGTATATATGTTAGGTGAAATGCTAAATGGTGATGGCTATCCGGAGATTGTACTTTAGAGAGATTATATGGTTGTAAACTATGGTTAAACTATAAAATTTTAGGCTAACTACATATCTGATTGTCTTCCGTACTACAGCTATTCGCAGTTTCCGTGCTCACTTGAACTCGCTGTGCGGTCGACTGCGGTGGTTATCTTAACGACAGGTTTTTCCCTGCCTTCCCCCCCCCCCCCCTGTCCCTACGTGCTGTGGGGAGTGATCGCGATGTGTTTATGTGAGGTGTTGCCAACCTAGATAAGATGTATGTTATTGAATGAGGTGGATCTACAACTATTAAAGACCGTGGATTAGTCCTCGCCACGCGTGGAGCATAACCCATTCGAACTAAGCGTTGACGGTCTTATGAGGACGTCCCGGCACCTTTAATACTGCCTCTAATATGGGCCTTGGTTTATTGCAGAAGAAAAGTACATCGTACACCTGATCCAGCTAACATTTACCTATTAAAAACCCCCTAATTTCCCCCCCCCTTTTTTTATCTAGCTTGGCTGTGTCGCTAAATTGTGTTTTGTTTCCGACAGGGTGTGTTTTTTAGTAGCGTGAAGAGGGGTGAGCTCTCCATGAACGTGTGTTCATTTAGATTGTTGGGATTGTTTCGTTTGGCTAGGTGTATCTCGATTGCTTCCTTTATGTCAAGAGCTCTGCCTTTCGATTCGTGATGGATTATTTTAAGGTCCGACTCTATGTTGGTAAAGCTATGCCCTGCGTCACACATATGTTCGCACACGGCTGAATGTGTTCCGTATCTTATCGCATTTCTATGTTCATTATAACGTGTGTCTACTCGCCTTCCACTCTGCCCGATGTAATTAGCTTGACAATCGGTGTCTTGGCACGTTATAGAATATACCCCTGACCTTGAATACGGGTCACGTTTATTTAGATTACTATTTAGGAGGTGCCTAGCGGTTGTGTTTTTCGTCGTGAAAGCTATCTTTATGCCTTGCTTTTTGAATAGGTTAGTGATTTTATATGTATTCGCATTCACATAGTTGAAACGCGCAAATTTTTTCTCAATTAGGGGTTTTTTAATAGGTAAATGTTAGCTGGATCAGGTGTACGATGTACTTTTCTTCTGCAATAAACCAAGGCCCATATTAGAGGCAGTATTAAAGGTGCCGGGACGTCCTCATAAGACCGTCAACGCTTAGTTCGAATGGGTTATGCTCCACGCGTGGCGAGGACTAATCCACGGTCTTTAATAGTTGTAGATCCACCTCATTCAATAACATACATCTTATCTAGGTTGGCAACACCTCACATAAACACATCGCGATCACTCCCCACAGCACGTAGGGACAGGGGGGGGGGAAGGCAGGGAAAAACCTGTCGTTAAGATAACCACCGCAGTCGACCGCACAGCGAGTTCAAGTGAGCACGGAAACTGCGAATAGCTGTAGTACGGAAGACAATCAGATAAGTAGTTAGCCTAAAATTTTTTAGTTTAACCATAGTTTACAACCATATAATCTCTCTAAAGTACAATCTCCGGATAGCCATCACCATTTAGCATTTCACCTAACATATATACTGCATTTAGCATACACTGACAGTTGCAGTACCAATACTGCAACTAAATAATTGTACATATTGTAAATATTTTCACCTGTATTTCAAACATAGATTTTATAGCCTAAGTGTGTTGGATCTGATGATGATCGCTTGACGATCGAAACTGGTCATCCTAGTGTTTTATCAATCTCATGTAATTTATTTCAGGATTAGGGCATAACCCATCTCTTTTGGGTACATTCGTGTTGACCGACTGAAAAGCACTAAACTCTTGTTTACTAAGGCAACACTGAAAATATGGCTTCAAACACCACAAAGAAACTCGGTAAGTTCATAGCACTATTCCGGACGACCCCGACCGTGCCCTTCAAATTTTGTTACGTCTCACCAATCCAACATGGCGGTTGTGCGAAGTATTTCACCAGCATTCAATATCTCCGAAACTATTCCCGATATCACCCTGGAATTTTTTACTGTGATAGAGGGAACTACTAGAAGTTCACCTATGTGACTTTTGTAAAAATGGTAACTACAAAACCAACATGGCGGCCACGCGAATTTGCGACTTTTAAATAGACGTTTCTCGCGATTTAACCAACCAAACGCAATAAAACTTGGTACAGTATATGTTTATACACATTTTAATGCATCGACATCTAAGTTCGTTCAATTGTTTACATAACCACATGATGGCGGATGTGCAAAATATTTCACCGGCATTCTATATCTCTGAAACTATTAGCGGTATCACCTTGAAATTTTGTACGGAGATAAAGGACACTACTGGAAGTTCATCTATAAGACTTTCAAAAACCGGTTAACTACAAAACGAACATGGCGGCCAAGCGAGTTTGAAAATTTTAATAGACCTTTCTCGCGATGTAATGTTCCAAACGCAATGAAATCTAGTACAGGAAATATTTATACTCATTGCAATGCACTGGTATCTAATTTATTTCAATTGTTTATATAACCTCAAGATGGCAGCTGTGCGAATTTTAAAATTAAGTTTTTATTTCTTGTGTCGTAATCATTCGATCGTAGTGAAAGTTTGAATAATGAACCTACGCAATAATTTTCCTTTAATGGTACATGACTCTATGGCCTATGCATTTAACAATCCAACATGGCGACCATCCGAAATATTTAGTCGGTTCTCAATATCTACGAATCTATTACAGCAATCAAACTGAAATTTTGTATGTTGATAGTGGCAGTTAACATAAGTAGGATATATGAAAATAGGCTGTATAGTTCTTCACGGAACTACTTGTTATTTATTAAAAGCTAAATATCCTTATAAATTCATTGTAATTATTCAATGTTATGCCAGGATAGACATTGACTGAAATTTAAAGTAACTAAATACATATGAAACTTAATTCTTAAAAGAATATACGCAGATGTTTTCTATAGCACTGGAAACCAAACATAATGGTTTTTGTGTATTACATTAGAATAAATTGCAACAGCTTCAGAATAGTTGAGATTAGTGCCAGCCATTGTAGCATGACCAAGCACATTGGAGCGATGGCAAGAGGCAAGCGTGCTACCCCTACACCAAGGTGCTGGCCTTACATCCCAGTGTACACAATAGTCTATGATCTAAAAGCCGAGAGCCTCCTTGGTCACTGGCAGGACACCTTGCGCACAAACATGAAATCCTAATTTTGTGATCCCTTGATCGTGTAATTTACTATGGTTTCCTCTCTGAGTTGGGTGGCGAGGGAGATCAATTATTATTTTAAACAAGTTTGAAGACGATCACTGTCTGAAGGGTAGTAAAATGTTATTATAATTTATTACTGTATCATTAAAAGAGGAATCCAAATATTTTACACTTGTTATTCTATCATCTTACATTCTTAACTCTACTGTGCAAGCACGGACGGCAGACACCCAGATAATATGGAATATTCATATTTCGAGTCGTATGGCAAGAAGTATCCCATACAGAAGTCTGACGGTATGCGCCTGTTCTCTCTGCCACCCGTTATAGACATTTACTGAGCGGGTTGGCATGTAATGCGCCTGATTTCTCTGCCACCCGTTATACAAATTTACTGAGCGGGTTAGCGTGTTATCAGGCGAACGCTGGCCAGTTACTGATTCCTATACTGGAAATGGTTGTACTGTTATTTAGGTACTAAATATAGAATTTCATCAAAACGGATTTTGAATATTATGAAATAATAATATCGCTAATTTAATTAGAGAGCATCATGAAGTTACTCGGACGATTAAGAGTATATGGTTATTATTATTAAGAAGTCTAAAAGAAACCGATACGGAACATAACTTATTCTCAATAAATTCGAATCCCCGAAACAAGTTAAGTGTCCTCTTAATTTCTTTTGTTGATTGTCGCTACATGAGAACTGCGAAATCATCTATAATACACAATATTCAGAATGTCTTTCAAAATGTAACATTTAAGGAATAGAAAACTATATTTTATTTACCAGGTTTCAAATTATAATTTTAGGTGTTGAAATGCTCCAAAATGTTTGCTGTGCAATGAAATACTGTACCAGTTTAAAAAGTGCAATTTAAAATACACCACTTCTTATACCCCAGTTAATCTGACTGTTAGGTATGTGTGTAAATACCCTAAATATCCAAGTGAGTGTTGTAATGAGCCATTCTAGGCAAGATGAAGACTGTCGTGGGTTGAACCTATGTAAAATGTTGGACTCCCCATGCGTGATTACCGACTAAATAGCATTTTACAGTACATAGAATCTAACAAGACAACACTTGGAAGATTTCTGTCCCTCATGGAGCTAGCAGAGTACCACTAGCATTCGCTGTGCCCTGAGCATCATTATACAGCTCCACCCATATCTCAGTAGCATCACTATAATCAGTTATGAATTATACTCAGACATCGGTAAGGAGTCACATTTTGCTCTAGCCTGTGCCAACAGAGAAATGAAAACAAAATGCATGCGCGAAAAGATAGGGCAACAGCCCCATCGCTGTTAATATTTTGACAAATCTATGGTGAACAGCGCGACACATGAAGACAGAAAAGAGTCATAGAAAAGAGGGATGGTTTACATTTAAATTATACCTCACGGTATTCTCCCAATTACTGCAGCCTGCTATATGTTATATTATACGGTCACTGCAGGTATTGTATACATACCGCAGATATTACTGTCGGCAATGTATGTGACAATGTTATTTTAGTTCATTATTTTATTAATAAAAGCCTCCGTGGCTTAGGCGGAAGCACGCCGGCCTCTCACCGCTGGGTCCGTGGTTCAAATCCCGGTCACTCCATGTGAGATCTGTGCTGGACAAAACGGAGGCAGGCAGGTTTTTCTCCGGGTACTCCGGTTTTCCCTGTCAACATTTCATTCCAGCAACACTCTCCACTATCATTTCATCTGTCATTCATTTAATCATTGCCCCAGAGGAGTGCGTCAGGCCTCGGCAGCCGGCACAGTTCATATCCTCGCCGCTAGATGGGGGCTTCATTCATTCCATTCCTGACCCGGTCGGAGACTGGAAGCAGGCTGTGGATTTTCATTTTCATTTTATTAATACCGACGTTAATGTTGGCTGACTCCTCCTTTGATCTTATATCATTATTGACAGTGTGTAGTTGTAAAAGTTTGAGTTTTTAGATATAATATCTATCACCGTCATTTTTGGATATTTTATTCTGAGGAATAACCTTGAGAATTGTGAGGCTGTCAGAGCAGTGGTCCCGCGCCAGAGCTGATCAATGCTCCCCACACTGTTGTGTCTCGTGCTATTCCTGGTCTGTCAGCTGCACGCTATACAAGGGTATCTGCGCACTTCGTGTGCTGAACAACAGACAAGATGGATTATTTGCAAATGGTTCTCATAAGCTAAAGGCCTCCAGTCTTCTTTCCTGAGCGATGTACAACCACCAGAATGAATGACAAAGGGAATAGTTAGATAGCCATTGTTAGTAAGGGGCGGAACAGCAAGGTCATCTGCCTCTAATGAGAATAGCAAAGCACTGAATATTAAAAACTAAAAATTAAAATAAAACTAGTTAAACATTTAAATATAACTAGCAACTGATATTTTCATAGATGTACTCAAAACTATTTACGTATATCGTAAGTAACTTTGTAGCCTATTTGAAACTGCTCTCCTTTACTTTTAATATAATCTCTTCCAAAGTTACTGATATGAAATGACATAATTAAAGTAAAGGTTTGTTTACAAGAATTCGTTGCCAAATTGGAAAATATTCCAACAATGAAATTATGTTCACATCTTCCATAAATCTTGTTTAAAATTATATAAAATTAGACTAACTTACCTGGCACTCAAAATCATCATATAGATTTTATCTGAGGTGCTTAAAATATATATGCGACATATATTTTATTTGCCAGGTGAATCGGAATGCGAAAAAAACGTTTTCCAAAACTTGCGTCATTAAGTTATTTGGACTTTGCTGAATGCAATTTTGTGAGTGAATTTTGTTGGTGTGCACGTAGGTTTAACAGTTTATGTCCACCTTTTATTGAAAAATCAGGTAATTTATTTCAATGTTAACTATGATTAAGCTAAATTAAGTTTAATGGAAATCGGTACAAACAAGATGCTGGTCCATGTACTAACAGTGCAGTGTAGTGTAAAATTCGAACCTAGTGATGTATCTGCAATGAAAATGACATTGCCACACCTGCCAATGCATCTAAAAGGAAACTTGAATAATCCGAGGTAGAATTGATTGAGAAAGAATCATAGTATGGTGTTTGAAGTCATTTTTCAGTGTTGCCTTAGTAATCAAAATTTATTTGATGTTTGTCAGGCGTTCAACATCAAATTTCAAAGAATCAAAACTTGTGGTTTTCTTGGAGATTTATCGGCAATAATTGGTATTGTTATTGAATTTGTGATTGACTGTGACAACTGTAAAGCAAATAAATCATTCTTGACCTCAAGCAAGTGCAAATATGTCCTCTTTGAAAGTAATGTTAGATTATTTTATGGAATGAGATGCATTGGGAAACAGCTCACTGCAGCTCAGACTTGCGTGCAGCGCAGAACATCCAAACCCCCCAGCAAGATTTTGTTGTTGTTGATTCTCTAGGGGCTTTGCGACATCGCGGTCTCACAGCCCCGTATACATAGGTGTGTGTAGAATATGTCTGAAAACCTGTGCCACTGCAATGTCTGTACTAGTGTGTGTATTTGTAATTGAGGAGGGATTTGGGTAGGAAGCAGCCGTGGCTTTAAATTAAGTACCTTCCCGGTATTTGCCTAGAGTAGAAGTGGGAAACCACGGAAAACCACTTCCAAGGGGGCTGAGGTAGGAATCAAACCAACCTCTTCTCAGTTTTGCCTCACGAGGATGAGTGTACCCCGTTCCAGCCCTCGGACCAGAATAAAATATTAAATATGAAATATCTCGCAGAGCCGGGAATGGAACGTGGACCTCCGCGGTGGGAACCCAGAATTAAGAGCACAGTATTAAAGACTCAGCTGATGAAACCTACGACGCATTCAAAAGAAAGCAGAGGCTGCTGACCAAGCTGAGCGTGTTGCTGTTGTTAAATCATTTCAGGGGATTGGGACATCTTGATCATCAGCTGCGTGTTTGTTTTTGTCTTTTTGTTTCTGTGGTGACAGTAGACGCGTGTGTAACTGCTATTATCAAGGTCAGGAATGGGGTAGATGTTCCGAAATTTTCCTGGAGGGAGTGTGTAAAACCACGAGAAAAAACCTCAATCAGGACAGCCGCTGTCAGCGCCGGGATTCGAACCTTCGATCTTCGAAATTGTTGCAGCCCCCATCGCTGCCGTGGTGAGCAATTTAACACGCACGGCTGTACCATGGGGTACCAGATTAAGCGACCCATGTGATAGGAAAATGCTCGGGGAGCACCGAATTATGCACTGGAGTTCTTTGCCAGTTATTATTTTGTATGTCTGCATGTAGACCCCCTATTACTCCCATTTCAACGGGGTCAAAAATGGAAAGAATTTCTATGTTGCAGTGGTTTTACAAGTGGGTGCCCTTCCTCTTGACAACCTCATCACACAAAGCATAGGGAGTATCTGAAAAGTAAAAAGGGAAATTTTATTTGGAAAGTTTTTTGACAAGAAATTAAAGTATTCTTCAAAGTAGAGACCATCAGATTCTATGGTCTTGAGCCATTTTTCAGCGAGGTTTCAAATCCCACTATGGTATCAGTCTCTGGGTTTTGATTCGAAGAATTCGGTGAGATCCACTGCCACAGCTTCAATGTCTTCGAAATTCCTTCCACGCAAGAACTGCGCCATGGATCGAAAAAGATGGTAATATGAAGGCACAAGATCAGGGATGTTTGCTGGATGTGGTAGCAGTCCCACTCCTCCCAATTCCTAAAATTTTCCCATGATTGTTCGTGCAGTATGTGTCACATTGTCCTGATGCATTCGGTTCACTAATGCTGGGTATCTCCGTCTCAAAATTTCATGAATTCGTTCCAGTCGTTGAGAATAAATATCCGCATTGACTGCACGCTCGTTTGGAACAAACTCCCAGTGAATTACTCCTTCAAAATTACATCAGACACACAACATCACTTTGGGGCCAAACCGATCCTTTTTAACGATGACTTTGGCAAGTTGACGGGGACTCAGCCACTGTTTCGAGGCGTCAACGTTGCGGTAATAGACCTATTTCTCATCACACGTGACAATTCTCCTGATAAATATTTCAACCATGGGGATACCGATAAGCTGACGACAAGTATCCACTCTAGGTTGAGCCTGTACAGGGGTCAATTCATGAGGTACAGATCTACAGCTTCTGTTTGATTTTCCAAGTTTCTTAATCTGGCGATCTATGGTAAATTTTGATGGTACATTCTCGCAATATACGCAATTCTAGTCATGGCCTCCTGTAAACAGCATTGGCGAACTAAAGAAACTTTAAAAACGACATTACTTATGAGACATCCTAATAGATGAAGATGAATGAAACTGCGCAAGGAGTTGGAAGGAAGCTGCCGTGGCCTATTACAGTAGACGGTACCATCTCGGTATTTTCCCGGAGTTGAAAATTGGAAAACATGGAGAACCATTTTAAGGACATCCGAGGGTGGAATTTCATATAATAATAATGTATTGGTTTTACGTCCCTTTTAACTCCTGAGGCTCTTACAGACGCCGGGGTGTCCGAATTTTGCTCCGAAGTGGATCTTTAACGTGCCAGTAAATCTACTGACACAGTTCCCTCATATTTGCGCACCCTCAATTGCCAACTGACTGCAACCTTGGACTCAGCAGGCGAGAACGTTACCGAGAAGGTTACCGCTGCAGCACGCAGCCAGTTTGAACCTGCTCGTCTACCAAGTTCGCAGACAGTCTGGCTCCAAGTCCTTAAACCACAGTGAACATATATCTCTCATTCGGATGGGCAAATGTGCCTTTTAAAGGAAGATATGCAATAAATAGCAAGGGCAGGTCGAACTTTGGTGCAGTATGCTCAAGGTGAATAACCTTCAGTGAAATGTTATGGATGTGCCAACTCTTGCCAATTTATGTCTTGGACAAGGAGTCAAAGAGGGTTATAAACGCTGCAGTGATTTATAGCGTTAACAAGCACGGCGTTGAGGGTAAAGGTGCATAAATAACACTTCTTCGGAAGGCAAGTAATTCCTTGTAGACAATATACTTTTTAAAAATAACTTATCTCCGCAGCTCTGCTTCATCCACGGACGCTGGGAGGGGTCTTCCTCTACTAGGACAGTGTCCGGGAACTGAACACACTTTGCCAGCAGATACAACTGGGGATGGTGGCAGGCCGATAGCCAACTTGGGTATAATTAAAGGAAGGGTCAGGTAAGGGATTTGGGTAAAAAATCGGCCATGGATCTGTTGAAGGGAACCGCCCCTGTTGTAGAAAATGGGAAATCACGAAAACCCATTTACAGGACAGCCAAGGTGGGATTTGAACCCACGCTCTCCTGTTGCTAGCGAGGCACAACATAAACACACACTAATACAGCCACCACAATTAACACTGGTTATCAGAAAGATTCTACACACACACAAAGTACACGGGGCTACATGACCGCGTTGTCGCGGCCCCTGAACTAAGGAACCAACCAACCAACCTAGCGCATCAGTGTTCTCGGCCACTATGGCCGACTTTGGACAGTTATGCGTCAATAAATTTACGACACTTAGTTACCATGGCAACAAGTCCAAGCACACTTACAGTAGTTCACATTCGTTGAAGCGTGCGCGATGACCATACACAAGTCGAAGGCCGTACTTATGATA
The DNA here is from genome assembly GCA_946902985.2 of Meconema thalassinum. Taxonomy (NCBI): domain Eukaryota; kingdom Metazoa; phylum Arthropoda; class Insecta; order Orthoptera; family Tettigoniidae; genus Meconema; species Meconema thalassinum. The sequence goes on along the minus strand of OX336390.1, from coordinate 533,440,936 downwards.
GAAGAATTAAAACATATCAATGAGTCTACGTTTTCGTTGTGCAACCAACACCATGTCCTGAAGAGGCGGACGCACTGAGTGCCGTAAGCAATTAAGTGTTGTTCTAGGAGCAAGAAGGCTGCAAATCATAGATAGTTTGCATTTGTCTGTTGGCACAGGCTAAAGTAAAATGTTGCTTTCCATCGATGTCTCAGTCTCACTCATGGCTGTGATTATATGGAAGCTACTGAGGTATGGGTGGTGCTTAGTAATGACATCCAGGGCACAGTCAGTGCCTGTGGATGCTGTGAAAGATTCTACTCATAGGGTTAGTACTGCTGTACTGACTCAGTGAGGAAAGCAATGGCAAACTACCTCACTCCTCATCTTGCCTAGTACGCCTCAATATAGTATTGCCTTGGGTTGTGTGGGTATCTACCCACATAACCTAACGTCGGTGCTTTTGAGGATCCAACCAGCCTTTGGGCTGACTACCTAACAGACAGACAGACAGACAGTTATGATAACAGATTTGTTGTTGCTTAATTTAGGAGCTTTGCGACATCATGGTCATGTAGCCCCATGCAGTTGTGTGTATAATTTGTGTGATAGCCTGCGTTATTGTGATGGCTGTACTAGTGTGTATTTGTAAATTGGGGAAAGTATTGGGAAGGAGGCTGCCGTGGCCTTAAGTTAGGAACCATACCGACATTTTCCTGGAGTAGAGATGAGAAAATATGGAAAACCACTTCTAGGATGTCTGGGGGTAGAATTCGAACCCACCTGTTCTCAGTTCTCCCTCATGAGTCTGAGTGAACCCCGTTCTAGCCTTCAGGGCAAAATTAAAATGTCTTGGCAGAGTCAGTAATTAAAGCCGGTCCTCCACGGTGTCAGTCAAGAATGCTCATAACTACACCATTAGTTGGATGTAAGTTATGTTCAGTCACTCAGGCAAAGTATGAACAATTCTTGGCTTCGTAGCTGTTTTGGCCAAGTCTCAATGTTGGGTTTACTCGAGAAAGTTTGAAGCATTGTCAGATACATATCTATATTGACAGTGAAAAGGAGTTTTGCATGTGTTGAAAATACAAGTTGTGCTTTAAAGAAACTGGATAACAAACAAATGTGTATCTCCACTAGGGGGGTTATTTTACTCGCCTTTTCTCTATCTTCTTATAAATTACGATATAACTCTGCTCATTCCTTTTAGCTTTGGCTCTGGGCTCAAGAACTTGACAAGAAACATAGAGAAAACTGTGCAGATATCAAGAATGCGGTAATCCTTTGTTTGAACGGCTGAATATACCGACATCATTCTATGTCGAAAGAATTTTCTCGAATGAGAAACATGTTGTTATGGTCCTTTGAGCTAGAATATTCAACAAATTACGTAGAATGGTCCGGTTAAGCTCAAATATTTGCAGCGTTTCGCCCCAGTGTACCATGGCATCGACAGTTGGTACGGTACACCTCACCAAGACGCTGAATAGTGCTTACTAAGGAGGCCAATGCAAGACCATCTACATAATTTGTTGAATATTCTCATTCGAGAACATTCTTTCTACATATCGATAACCAAGGTAAGGTTTGCATTTGTTTTTGAAGGAAGACTATACATCCTGAGTGCTTTGGCATTGCTCGGACATCGATACTACAATGAGTATCAAGATGTCTTGCATTGGCCTGCTTAGTGAGCACTATTCAGAGTCTTGGTGAGGTGTACCGTACCAACTGACGAGCCCAATGGTACACTGGGGTGAAACGCTGTAAATATTTGAGCTTAGCCGGACCATTCTACATAATTTGTTGGACATCATTCTACTCTCGTTGTCGCTTTGCCTAAAAAGAAGTATTCCTGTATCGTGATAAAAATAAGTACATTTGCTGTGATTCACAGCACCTCAAAGCATATGCACACTGTGCTTGACATCTCTGGCTTAAGGTGGTTCTAACTGAATAGTTGAACAAAACAGTTCCGTTCCTTAATATGCCTCAACCACACAAACTACTGAATCAACTCTTATGAAAATTTATCAACATTTACCTTCATAAGATTTACATAACTGTCATAACCCGGAATTCACATTTACATTTAGTAATGATTATATGTAAAGGATGACAATACAGCCCCTGATTTAAATGAAATTAAAGAAATTATATGCTCCTTGAAGAATAATAAGGCAGCAGGTGAAGATGAATCAAAGCAGAATTGTGGAAAGTTCTCGATGATGCTATCATCAATAAACTTAAAGATATCTTAGATACAATCTGGGATAATGAAGAAATTCTAGAGGATTGGAAGTCAGCCATCATACATCCTGTACATAAGAAAGGTCCAGAAACTGATCCAAATAACTATAGGGGCATTTCACTTGTGCCGGTGACTTATAAAATACTCTCGAAAGCACTACTCAACCACAATTAGAATCACAAAATGGGGAATATCAAGGTGGTTTTCGGAAAAACAGATCATGCATTGAGCAGATCTGGAATATCAAAACTATTCTACAAATGAGGCAACTGGGAATCAAAGCAACAACTATTACTTTTATTGACTTCAAGAAAGCTTATGATTCAATTAATACAGAATCCCTCATCAATGTTTTAAAAGAATTCGGCTTGGATTCGAAACCCACAAACATTATACAAGATACATTAAAAAAATACATCATCGAGAGTCAATGAAGAATTCTCTAGAAGTTTTCAAATACAAACAGGTGTCAGACAGGGAGATGGGTTGTCGCCTTTGCTTTTTAACAGTGCTCTGGAGAAGGTGATTAGAGAATGGAGAAAATCAGACACGAAAGGTAAACATTTGGGAAGTAACACATACAATATCCTTTTAGATTGCTTGACTTTCGCAGATGACGTTGCCCTGATCACGGACATACCTGGAAATGCTAAGATCAAAGTAGAAATCTTAATGTAGCAAGCAGGAAAAATAGGTTTACAAATCTGCTTCCCAAGACAGAATTTATAACGAATGTTCAAGATTGTCCTGATGTAATAATCATAGACCAAAACAAAATACACAAAGTTAACTCATTTAAGTATTTCGGTGAATGGATAACTAACAACAACAATGAAAAAACATCTTAGACGTCTGAGCAAAGAAAATGAACGTAGCATTTCAGATCACCAGAAATGTATACAAGAAGAGGGCATTATCATGGGACACTAAAATTAAACATTACAATACTGTGGAGAGACCTGAAGCACTCTTTGGAGCTGAAACATTAAAATTAATGTGAAAAGGTGACATAAACAAAATCATGCTCATGGTAAGAAGATTAGTTCGATGCATCCTTGGCCCAAGAAAAACAGAGGCAGGCTATAACAGACAACGACCTAACTAGGAAATATACACCCATGTGGAGAACATCATTCACACCATGCGCAATATACGAATGTCAATTTTTGGGCATTTAAATAGAATTAATAATGACAGGCTAACAAAATCAAAAAACAAAAAAATTAAAACTTTAAGTTCAACCAGCGTGGTTTACACAGACATTAAAGGATCTTGAGGAAGCCGACATTGACATTTCAGATACATATAACAGGACAAAATTCAAAAAGTGATCTTTAGTGAGGAACAAGAAAGACAACGAAAGCAGCCACGTGACATTTAACAGCTCCGGAAGCAGAGATCAGAGAGGATGAAGCGAATGTGGCAGAGAGAAAAAAAGACATGTGGCAAGATTTGAAGTATTGATTTTACGTGCTTTGTAATGGTGCTATTCGATTAAATAAATAAATAAATAACAAATAGTTAAGTTAATGAAAATGCAATATCAGTCACTGTTACCAACACAACAACTAAACAATTCTTAAAAACAAAATATTAAGCAAAATGTACATTTATGACCTTACTATTGAAGTTAAAGATTTGAAACTAAATACACCTGAAGAAGATTTTATGGCTTGCAATCCAACTTAGAATCATGGTCCTAGTTCTTCAAATTTCTTTTTTGCAAAATTTTCTTTGATAAGTTTAAAAAGAGCTTCGTTTTTGAAGGAATGCATAAATACTGCAGCAATTATTCTAGGTCAGAGTATTGTACATAAACATATAAAGATACTGTGAAAATCTTAAGTACTTATTGATCGATGCGGTAATTTCTGAGATAATGTACCTACTTTATTTACATACAAATAAACGTTGTAAAGAATAACTGCCAAAGAAATGTCTGGAAATAGATTAGTAAAGAAATGGTAGATGTTTTCCAAAGTTGACAAACTTAAAACACTCATATCTCGGAAATAGATTAACATTTTTGCTCCAAACAAAATCCCTATGCTATTTCAATATGCAGACAACTCAAAACATCAAAAGAGAGGAAATTGATTTCTTCCATCAACACCTAAGTTAGCGCCACCTTAAATCAGACCAAATGTTGTGCTTATCGTCTTGGGAAATACGAGGGTGTCTGCTGTCCAACATTGCTCACGAACAGTCATGAGTTGCTCGTAGCAAATCCACATAACATTTTTACCGTTTCGAGTACACTTAGATTAAAACGTACTAAATCTACTGCCACGAGTCTCTCATATTTAAACACCGTAAAATACCTACCGACGTTGCTGGTATTCAAACCCGTAACCTTAAGTAAAGGAGGTGGACGCCTTTACAACTTCGTCGCCTGCCAACCATACACAGCATTAACCATTAAGAATGAGTAAATTTTGCTTTGTGCTACTTACGTATTGCATTTTATATCAGAATATTCACGTATTCAATATTAGTATTTATATTTTAGCCTACTAGCAGAAGTACCCATTCTTCGAACGGTCTTTGGTATTAATAGCCAGACGTAATCAATTGAGCTACTGTTGCAATGGTTAGAGGCTTGGAACCTCTGAAACTAAATTTACTTATCGTGCACTTCCTGACGTGAAAATAAAATTGAAAACCTCGTAGACGAAACACAATACACGTCACATAAAAACTGACCCTCACTGTTGTGTCAAGTCCCCTTTCAGAGGAAGACCCCTTTAATAAATTATAAAGGCTTGTGGTGCTTGAAAATTCAGGTTTTTCAGCCTCCAATGGTCCAAATTTCTAAAAGCAAGAAATAAAATACTGTTTCAATTCAGAAATTTTTGAAAATAATGTTGCTGTTTGGAGATATAATACACCTTCTGTACGACATATCGCACGTTTAAGTCGTGTGAAAAAAATCTATGGTAACCCCTGACCCCCTTAAGCGCATTGATGAATTTTACAGTTTAAACTGGTTCCGTGATAACCTTATAGCTATTTGCAAACGTACACAGAAATTTGCAAACGTTCACAGAAATTTAATAAATGGAGTGGCATTACTTCTTGCAGAAATAAATGGAAAGTTGGATGTCACCTTTTGAAATGCTTTTGTCATGGCTATTGGCGTGCATTCCTTCATTAGTTTATTAAATGAAATTAGTTTTCTGGGAATATCAGAAACTTTTCGTATTAGAGCCTTAAAATGTAGTTTTCGGGGACCCTTTACGGCTATTTATGGTCCCCGAGTTTTGTTTCTGACACCAAGGGGCAGAAAATAAGCTTTGTCTCGTCGTTGTAGGCCGTAGTATAATAATAATAAAAATAATTATAGTAATAATATAACAATATAGAGATAGAGACGTAATAGACCTTCCGTACCACACCAACACGTGTAAATCGCGTGAAAAATTCTAGAGTACCCCTTAACCCCCATAAGCGCATTATATGTATTGATGAATTTTACAGCTTGATTTGGTTCCGTTATAACCATATAGCCGTTTGCAAACTATCTCAGTAATGTAATACATGGAACTGTATTGCGTCTTACAGCAATAGATGGACCTGTGAAGTTCTGTTGCCATGGTTACCGGATTGCATTATTTCATTATTGTATGAAATTTTCTGGGAATATCTCAAAAACGGTTGGTTTTAGGGCCTAAAAAGGTGGTTAGGGCCCCCGAGTTTCGTTTCGCACATTGAGGGGCTAAAAATGAGCTTTGTCTCGCCCTTCTACGCCTATTTCAGCAAGTGTTTTAAGGGGGTAGGCCCCCTTTTATGAGAGCTACAGAGAAGAGTTACATCAATGATTAGTGTCGTGCCTCTGAAGGATATCTGTACCAAATTTTACGTTGATCCATCCAGCCGTTCTCGAGTTATAAGGGAACATAGTTGTCCACAGACAAACAGACAGACAAAAAAAATATTTTCGCGTGCATCCGTCATAAAACAGTCTGAAACGCGTAAATAACGCAAATTTCCGTAGAAATTCAGAAAAAACAGACAAACTTTCATTTTTATATACAGGGTGTATCTTAATTATACCGACCAAAAAATCAGGGACGCTCTGCGTGTTATGTAAAAGACGATGCCGCAATCGGATTGGCGGAGAAAATTTTTCCCTCCGAGAAAATGAGGTCACTTTGTTACTTCCGGGCGCGCGATTCAAATCTACGAACTCGCCGTATTTGCTGAGAGTGTGATAGAAGGAGACAGAGATATGCTGGCGGGCATGCGGCAAGCCGAGGCGATCGAGGGAAAAAAATAAATGAATTCCGAGATCCATAATTTTATTTTATTTTTCAAAATCAACAATGTCGATGGTAAAATGCCGAACTGTTTGACGACATTTTTTTTAACTATCCATCCTCCACAGCTTGAATCACACGCTTCTTTTTACACATGGAAAGACAGTTGTTCTTTATTAAACTCAATTTGATACTTAAAAATTACACAAATCAAACATTATACTGTAACACACTTTAACGTTTCAAAGAAGACTAAAGACTGAGAACTCGATCATACACCTCATTATTGATGTAGACAAACAACAGGTCCGTGCATGATAACAATACTGTATAATAATAATAATAATAATAATAATAATAATAATAATAATAATAATAATAATAATAATAATAATATACTAATAATAAAAATAATAATAATATCGTATGGCCTCGGGTGCCGGGTGCAAGCTTTGTTATTTGACACCCAGAGGGTAGCTTGCATGTCAAATTATTTTGTTCCTTGAAGCACTATGAAAGTCAAGGAGGTTAGATATCTAAGCTCCTTGACGCTATAGCGCTGTCTAGTAGAGAAATGAGGAACTTTGTGTTGGCGGAAAATCCCGAGAATAATTTTGCCACTATGAACACGGCCTACTGAATTCAAATGGGTTCTTTACCATGCCAACATCGTATGACATGCGTGTCGTGATTTTTGCCGTCTTTCAAAAATCACTTACCACCACGGCCAGGAGCGAACCGACTTCAAATTATAGAGAGCAAGGAAAGGAATATATAGAATGTCGGCGAGCAAAATGCCATTTCTACAACTTCAAATTACCGAGGGGACCACTTCACATTGACTATTTTCAATTTATCGAGTATTTTTCAAATTAACGAGTGCCAAACTATCGAGAGTCGACTGTATACCAATTTACTTTCAGGGCGTACAACGTAAATTCAAGAGAAAACAGATGAAAGACCCGTTGTGGGCCTATGGATCCTGAGTATTATCGTCCTTTGTTAGCAAATAGGTGATTCCTTGAGTTAAAACCTTCGGTGCAAGATTAATATTGAGCTGAAAGCTGTTGAAATGCTGAACCAAATAGGGGAATCACTTGTACCAAAAATTGTGAAGTTGATCAATTCCATCTCCCTTCCAGTTATGGTATTTGGCACAGCCCTGATCACATCATCAGGTAGTATCTCAATGTTATCCATCTGAGGAACATCCCATTGACTAATCTCCGTTCCTATCTACGGTGCTGTATCATTGTGTTAGGGGGCTGCGTGGCGCAGTCGGTAGAGGTGCTCAGATTCTAACTGAAAGGGAGTGGGTTAGATCCCCACCGAGGTAGTGGATTTTAGAAACAAAGCTACGACTTTCGGAAACGCAAATAGCCCGGGGTTCACTCAGCCTACACCAGAAATGAGTACCATGGTAATTCCTGGGAGCAAAGATGGCCGGGCGTGTAGCTGACAACTCCATCCCATCTAGCGCCGATGTCACAAAAAGTGGAAGTCTCTACCTTCCACTACTCAGGGCCTTCATGGCCTGTATGGAGTTGGCTTTGCTTTTTTGTATCATTGTGTTCAGCTGGCATAGACAATGTGTAATGTATTATTGTTATTGTTATTATTATTATTTATTTTTCACAGGTTTTCCATAGTTATCAGCCAATGACCGGCTACAAATAGTAAGGTGCACACGTTTCAATTTGTGTGTTTTATAGTACTATGGCCCATTCAGTAGACCAGTCATTCACGGCTTAAACTTTCTGTGCAGTAGGGCACGTTCTCTTTTGTAGTTGTAGTTAGAGCCTCTTTGGCAAGCCGAGCTTAGCGAGAGAGTTGTGGATCTTCCGGCGAATCTCCCCTTGAGCTATGGGTAGGTTTTGGCTAAGAATTAACCTTACCCACAAGGGAAGATGAATAAAGAAGTAAAGGGAAGTGGGTTTCGGACAGAGGAACAAGTGTGGATAATAGGACGAAAGTCCAACATCAAATACCAATAATTTTTGGTGAAAATTGTCACCGCAAAGCCCGTGAAATCACTAAAGTGAGTGGGGACCTGAACATAGCTAACAGGAAACGCAGCTAGAGCTTGGGCTATTTGCGGGCGAAAGGAGGTAGTACCTTCCCTTCCAAGCCAAGATTCAGCTACTATGGGGAAGGGTGGTGGTCGGGCAAAGAAAGAAATAATGAATTTCCTATGTCTCTTTTCAAAGGAGTTTGTTTTAAACAAACATTTTGAAGAATACAAATAGTTTGAATTGGCCGTGATGTTTTAATTCTTGAAATTGTAGAATTTCTAAAAACCGATCGTATGTTTCCAAGAAGGATAGGGATAAAGCAATTATACCCTTGGGAATAATTTTGGTAAGAGCACCAATAGTTGCATTTAGGAATGGCTAAGCTTTTACCCAGCAAAGCGCCGACTAAAAGTTTAGACAATGAGAAAAACTTAAATTTGGAAAACCAACCATAAGTTGTAGTGAAAATCTCAACAAGCTGGAAACTGGCGTAGCGAGCTATGCTTGCCTTACTGGCCAGTTAGAATTAGCTATCAAAGCTAAGAGAGGCTTTAATACGTTTGTGACTAAGAGTTCTTGCTCAAATGCAACAAAAAGTGGAACCGTTATTAATTTTATTTGTGAGGTTTTTAAAGTTAAGCCCATAGGAAGAGTAGGGGAAGACAGGATCTTGCCTAATCGTTATTTTAGAGAAATAATAAAGCAAAAGGATAAATTTAAATGTATTTAACAATGCAAAAAAGGTGTAATCAATTTAACACATATATAATTTAATTTTATAAACAATTGGGGTCGCAGACCTCCTAAAATCATTTATAGCTTGCACCAGGCAATTGACAATTTTTTGGTTTGGAACCTTTTATAAGCACTAAAATCTGCGAAAAATTTTGAAATGGTGCTAAGATTAATAAATAGAAGATAATTAACGTAATTAAAGTTAAACAATAAATCAAGTACAAGATGTGTACTTTAATGATTTCTAGATGGCTATCTTAGAAATATGAACAAATAACAACTTCGAAAGTAACAACAACAAAAAACAGGGAGAAATGAAATAGAAGTTTCTATAACTCCTTATATTAATACAGAATTACGTTTAGAGGTTATAAAAAATAGGGCAGGTCACTTATTGTGAAACCTGAAGTGAAAAATTAAAAGGAAGTTTCTAGAACTTCTAAATTTAAACAGGATCGCGAGGAAAAAATGGGGCAAGTTACCCTTTCGTGAAACCTGGATTAAAGAGATTAATGAAAGGTTTGGTAGACAATAACCAATTATTGTGCTAGCAAGAAAAGAAATAGATTAATAAGTAGTTTCTAACTGCTGATATTTATACAGAGTGAATAAATGGAAAGTGGAGAAAGTTGGGAGGGCGCCTATGGTTTGGCGAAGCCTCGTTGCAAAATACATAAATTTAAAGATTAACCTAATTTGTTAGTAAAGAGGGGTTGAGGAAGAGGAAATAGGAACTTTGTAGAGAAAGTTCTTGGCCTATTTTATTTATTTCGGACGAGCGCGACGCGGATGAGAAATCGAACGAGCACTGTTTCACTATAGTCTATTTACGTGGCTGAAAAGTTCACTATTGTAGCACAGAAAGTTTATAGCAAGGAAAGTTATTGCAATGGTGAAAAATAACTAGTTGCACTAGATTTGCGAGAGTCTATTGCGTAGAAAAAATGTAAGTTATAGTTGAATGCAGCAGAAAAATTCCAACGGAGGAAGAAAAATTAGGTGTTGAATAGCTGATCATATGGAAGATTCCTTGGTTAGAAAAAGTATACCCATATGTGAGTGGAAAATACTAGAAGGTTTAACTTGTAGATGAATTGTTTGGCATGGAAAATTCCAGAACAATCATAACGGTTGAAATTGACAGAAAAAGTCCAGCGGTGGAACGAGCTAAATTTTCTACAGACAGTGGGTAATTTAAAGATGTCCCACGCTGTGAGAAATTATCTCAGTTAATAAGCATAAGAAATGCTGCTTCATGTTAAGATTAGCTTAGATAGACAAAGCCCAACCTCGAAAATCCCGCGAAGATGGTTATTGCCCCACATTTAGTAATATCACACTGTCTGTAAATGATGGTCAAAAAGCATGTAGCTATTTAAAAGAGTTCAAGAACGTTGAAGTAGTACTTAGCTCATTTCTGATGAACGGCGATTCTCCTAGTTGACCGTTAGTTACGATCTGGACATGGCGTCCAATTTGAAAGTTTGTCTCTCGAGGAGAGGAGACGAGCTCTAGGTAAGCTCCGACTGGAAGTCTAGACGACTGTAGCAAAAGTGAGGCCAGCTCATCGAAGCGCGGAGAGACCAGGGAAGGGAAACGAGTGGGGTAGGAGACAAAGGAATTTACATAAGAATAACCAACATTGTAAAAATTAATTCTCTTGATGAAATGGTCTTCAAAGAGTTGATAACAGGCGTCACTAGCGAAGCCTGGTGGATGAGAAAGTAGACGAAGTCCTCTTGATCACAGATATGATAGCTGGCGATAGCGACGAGATCTGGTGACCAGATTGGTAAGGAAGTCCTCTTGTACATGGAGAAATTGAGGAACTTCAGAGATTCGCTGCTAGATGACGCTAGGTGGGTCATGGAAGATATATATCTAGAACAGACTCACAGGTAGTATAAGAAAAGTATACCAACAAAGAGAAACCAGGAGATCACTGTTGGTGATTGCGAAAAAAGGAAGGAATGAAATAAAGCAAGGAGAAGCAAAAGCTTACTCTGTCTTACCGTGTATTCCAAGAATACACCAAGCTACAATTATCACCGGGACTATAACGACCTTTTCCTGCTTCTATAGTATATTGAGCTCCTCAGCTAGTGGTGAATATTTCTCTACCTTCTCTCTTTGTTTCTTTACAAGATTCCGGGACATAGGAATAGCAATATAAATGAGAAAGTTTTATTTCCTCTTTCAAGACCAAGGTGATGTCTGGTTGTTACTTCCTACAGCATGACCAGTGGCTAATGTCCTATTCCAGTATCATTGTTATTATTATTATAGTAGTGGTAGTAGTAGTACTATTACTGTGACTTGAGGTGATTCTCCTCAAATATCGTCGAGAATTCAATTGAAGTTGAGGCCATCTTTCTTTCTTTCTTTCTTTCTTTCTTTCTTTCTTTCTTTCTTTTTTTTGTCTGATGTTGTTTTATTGTTTTCCGTACTTTATCAACGTTAGACACGGCCAGTACTTGGATACGTGACTGCATCCTGTAAATGTTCACTTCTTATAATGAGCATGTATAAATTGAAGAAAGGTATTTGTTACGTACGTCAGTGTGGCTATAATAGAACTGCAGAAATATACGAAAAATGCGTATCAGAGAAAAGTGGATTTGCATACTTTGTTTAACATGTTTCCTTGAGTTAACTTATGTCGAATGAACTCACTGAGTTTTCTTTCTTTCTTTCTTTCTTTCTTTCTTTCTTTCTTTCATTCGAGAAGATCATTGTATGGATATTTCTGGCAGAGGAAACATATAGTACACTGTCCTAGGTCCACTTCTTCTCGGAGCCCAGAAGGTAAACATAGTTGTTCATTGGAATTAAGAGAGATAAATCTTTCCCAACTGGCAAACAAAAAATAGTGACGATCAAGTAAGCATCAGCATTTTACTCGGAAGAGCACGTCCTTTACTTTCAAATAAAATTGTTGAGAAACCACCACTTGTGTTTTAATGCACAGCTTCCAAGGAACTGCGCAACAAACTATTCCTCGTTAAGTGCAGCAAACCCTTCCTCCTCACAGATTTTACTAGATACCAAGTAGATAAACACAGTGTGATTGACATTGCTCGTAGCTATTATTGATCATTAGTCATCATTCTCACTTGCCTCAGTTACGCGAGGAGGGGCCATGATTCATCGTATTATTTCATTTCATTTCTCATCCATATAATAGATTTCATTTCAAGTGTCTGTGCATTTCATTATTGTGGCAAAATGTTGTGGTTGTTATCCAATTCAGAAGAAATAATAATTATAATATATAGGGTGGGTATTTTGTAAGTATTTTTATTATCAATTGCATTTTGTGAGTATTTTGAATCTAAATTACATTTTGTAAGTATTTTCTAACTAAATTGCATTTTGTAAATATTGTCAATTCAAATAACAGTACAGTAAGTATGTAGTTAGTTTTAGTTGTAAGTAGGTAGTTAGTTTGTCTATTAGATATGTCATTGTTCTATTAGACTGTGGTGTGTGAGTGTCTGGTAGCAGTTGCATTGTTTATTAGTTATAGTTCATTGTTTCAGTAGACTGTGATGTGTGAGGGTGCATGTGAGTGTGCCTGGTGACAGACTGTTTTAGTGGTAGTATTTGTTGTTGGTGGAACTTTAGTATTTTTTTCGTTAGTAGAATTTTGGTATTTAATTGTTAGTACGGTAGAAGGTTAGTATTTTTGTTAGTAGAATTGCTCTTTACTTATTCTGAAATGGAGTAGCAGCCTTTCAGAATAAATGAATTCTTTACTAGTCTTATAGACGGTTAAGATATTGATAATATAAGCCAAATAATGGCTACACTGCGTCCTGCTGCACGGCTGAAAGCAACGGGAAACTACAGCCGTATGCTATTCCCGAGGATATGCACCTCTCTATGCATAATTACATGTGATGATGGCCTCCTCCCTTGTAAAATTTCAATCCGGAGGTAAACTAGTCCCCCGTTCGGATCTCCGGGTGGGGACTACTCGAGAGGGGGTTAACATCACAGAAGTGACAAAGAGGAAATCTGACATTCTACGGATCGGAGCGTGGAATGTTAGAAGTCTGCTAGGAAGTGGAAGGTTAGAAAACTTAGAAAGGGAAATGGATAGGTTGAGGTTGGATTTGGTTGGGATTAGTGAAATGCGCTGGCAGGAAGAACAGGACTTTTGGTCAGGAGACTATAGGGTCATTAGCACTAAATCAAACAATGGCCAAGCAGGGGTTGGCCTCATATTGAGTAGGAAACTTGGACAGCGGGTGGAATATTATGAGCAATATAATGAACGGATTATTGTAGCAAAAATCAATACTAAACCTACCTGCACCACAGTGGTACAAGTCTATATGCCTACCAGTCAAGCTGATGATGAGGATGTTGAAGAGGTCTACGAAGAAATAGACGAAATTCTGAGGTATATCAAGGGTGATGAGAATGTTATAGTAATGGGAGATTGGAATGCTGTGGTAGGAAAAGGGAGAGAAGGGAAGATAGTAGGAGGTTTCGGATTAGGTGAAAGGAATGATCGAGGAAGCAGGCTGGTAGAATTCTGCACCGAGCATGAGTTGGTCATAGCTAACACCTTATTCAATAACCACAATAGAAGAATATACACATGGATGAGACCAGGAGATACAGGGCGTTACCAAATCGACTTCATTATGGTCAAGCAGAGGTTTCGAAACCAGATTTTGGATTGTAGAACATATCCTGGTGCTGACAAACTCTGACCACAATCTGGTTGTAATGAAATGCAGATTAAAGTTGAAGAAACTGAAGAAAAGTCAAAAGCCAAAAAGGTGGGCAATAGACAGACTGAAAGAGAAGGATGTAAACGAAAGATTCAAGAAGAGTATGAAGGAAGGACTAATGAAAAACCCTAAACAAACTTCAATTGCAGACGAATGGGCACTTTTGAAGAATGAAATAACAAAATCCGCAGAAGAAAACATTGGTAGGAAAGAAAGAATAGGTAGAAAACCGTGGATCACTCACGATATACTATAATTGATGGATGAAAGGCGGAAACACAAGAATGTAAGAGATGAAAAGGGGAAAGCAGAATACAGACGTCTGAGAAATGAGGTTAACAAGAAGTGCAAGGAAGTGAAAGAAGAATGGTTGAAAGAGAAATGTGCAGGTATAGAAAATTGTCTGAAATTAGGAAAAGTAGACACAGCTTATCGAAGGATTAAGAATACTTTTGGGGAAAAGAAGACTAAGTGCTGTAATATTAAGGACAAAAATAGAAAGCCTCTAACAGATAGGGAAGAAAAGGTTGAGAGTTGGAAAGCTTACATAGAGAGTTTGTATAAGGGAAAGGAGATTGAGAATCATGTAATGGAAAGGGAGGAGGAAATTGATGAGGATGCGAAAGGAGATTTAATATTGAGATCAGAATTTGATAGAGCTTTGAAAGACTTAAGCAGGAACAAAGCACCAGGCATAGATGATATACCGATTGAGTTGCTACGCTGCATAGGAGATGAAGGTCTGATCAGGTTATTTCACTTGGTGTGTAGGATTTATGAGACAGGTGAGGTACCCCCTGATTTCAAGAAGAATGTAATCATCCCTATACCAAAGAAAGTGGGAACTGACAGATGTGAAGATTACCGTACAATCAGCTTGATTACTCATGCTTCAAAGATCCTGTCTAGAATAATTTACAAGAGGATTGAAAGCCAGATAGAAACGGAGTTGGGCGAAGACCAGTTTGGTTTCAGGAGAAATGTAGGAACAAGGGAAGCTGTACTAAGTCTTAGGCTGATTTTGGAAGGTAGAATAAGGAAAGATAAGAGAACGTTCATGGCTTTTGTAGACTTAGAAAAGGCTTTTGATAACGTTGATTGGACTAAATTGTTTGACATTTTGAAATCGATTGGAATAAAGTACAGGGATAGGAGGGTGATATACAATCTATACAGAAACCAGACAGCAGTCATTAGAGTTGAAGGACACGAGAGAGAAGCTGGTATTCAGAAAGGTGTAAGGCAAGGCTGCAACTTATCACCCATACTTTTCAATCTTTACATTGAACAAGCAATGAAGGAAATTAGAGAAAAATGTAAAGTGGGAGTGAAGATTCAAGGAGAAATAATTTCAACTCTGAGATTTGCTGATGACATCGTCATCTTGGCCGACAAGCCTGAGGATTTGAATGAGTTTTTGAATGGTATGGACTCCGTCTTACGGAAAGAATTCATGATGAAAATTAATAAATGTAAAACAAAAATACTGGAATGCAGCCGAAATAAATCAGAAACCTCTATGGAGATCAAATTGGCAGGTGAAAAGCTGAAGGAAGTAGGAGACTTCTGTTACTTAGGAATCAGAATAACCAGTGATGGACGAAGCAAAGAGGATATAAAACGTAGGTTGGCTCAGGCAAAGAAAGCATTTCTACAAAAAAGGAATCTGCTGACATCGAATATAGATTTAGGTATTAGGAAGTCATTTTTGAAAGCCTTTGTCTGGAGTGTGGCACTCTATGGAAGTGAAACTTGGACTATTGGTGCAGCAGAAAAGAGGAGAATTGAAGCATTTGAAATGTGGTGTTACAGGAGAATGATGAAGATCAGATGGGTCGATAGGGTTACAAACGAAGAGGTATTAAGACGAGTGGGAGAGGAGAGATGTTTCTGGCGACTGCTAATGAAGAGAAGAGATAGGTTGGTAGGACACATACTAAGACACCCAGGAATAGCAAGCTTAGTTATGGAAGGAAGGGTCGAGGACAAGAACTGTAGGGGTAGACCAAGGTTAGAATACGTTAAACAGATTGCCTCGGATGTAGGGTGTGGTAGCTATGTAGAGATGAAACGTTTAGCTCAGGACAGGGAGGCATGGAGAGCTGCATCAAACCAGTCAAAAGACTGAAGACTCAAACAACAATAATCTAAATGGTTTTTAAATGTATGCTCTAAGCTCAGAAACTACTCATCAAATTTGTAGCCTAATGATTTCCATTAGTAGACCGAGTGGTGTTGTGGGAAGCCTTAGATTCCTACATCACCTTCGTATGTTTGGGGAGAGAGGGGGAGGGGGAGGGGGGGTTAGAGTGGTATTCATACGTGTAGGGAGAGTTTGCTAACTCCGCAGTACTAGGATTATATATTTTCTGCGGAGATATCCAGTTGAAGAGAAAAGATCATCTCACCAGTCAACTGTTAAATTTTCCTTGACTATGAATTTAGAAACGACAAATGCTACCACCTGGTAGTAAAATTGTGAAAACCTGTGCTGTATTTTGTTTGTGAAGTACAGTATTTATAAAATCACATGTGTTTTGGTGATTCAATTATGAGGTAGTGGTAGTAATGAAGCATATTGTGCATTTAGACAAGGTATCGCAGATTTAACCCCAGTAGACCACTACTATCAACAAGAGAAAAAACTAAGAAGTTACTAAATTCAAATTTCTTTGAAAGTGCTATTAATTGATTTATGTTCGACGATATCGAAAGGTAAATATTATATGTCAGAAAACTGTACTTTAATGGAGGTCATTAAAGTACTAGTTTTCATTATGATACAGCTTCTCCAACCAATCAGAGCTCAAGATTTTCATTATGAAAGAGTTGTGTGACCAATTAGGTACTTGATAGCTTCGCACATGAACACAAAATCCAACATGTCGGACATGAATTACATGATTTGTTAGTTGATTATGTAAACGATATCCGATCAACCATTGTATTTACAATGCCAAACACAAATACATAATCAGCATGAACCTTTATGGTAACAGGAAAATACTATGAAATATGCAAGAAATTTAGGTATCTGCATTCAGAAGTTTGGAACACCATCCTTCTAGCCATTACCGATATGGAAAGTGTGCACCATCCCTAATGTTTGCATAAACAAACTGGGTAAAATTGCAAAAGGAATAGTACTGTACCTTAATATCCGCAACTCTAATTTCTATACAGTGCATTGCATTCGTACGATTTCGCCGACAATTTTAGTGAATGCTGTTGTTGACATAAACACACCAGAACGTCATGGAGGAAGCATGCGTATGCCATTAGATCCACGGAAATCAATCAATATCCCAGTTCTATTCAGTACAGGGATTTCTTATGCGAAACTTTTCCGCCAGATGTCATGACTGTTCTATTTGGGACTCCATTGATTTTCCTTCCGTTGACATTCTATGCGTATTGAATTTGAAGAATGGCAAGTTGATAATACGATACATTTTTATTTTAAAGCGTTTGCAACAGCCTTCGAGGGCTCAGAATAACAAGGTTCTATTTGACTTTTTGTAAATTTTACAGGATAGCATTTTTAAAGTTTGACTGATTATCAAGTTCACATTAATTAAGGGATTCATCAGTAGTGAGGCTTGAGTTTTTGACTAGTCTATCCTTTATCTATTTAAGTGAAATGAGCACTTATTATAAGCATTTGGCAGGTGGGTGATATGAATTAGGAAATCATGTCAGCAAATGGAACCTTTTCATTCCAAATGGTATTTAAAGTATGGTTGATGTGAGAAGTGTAGGAATGATATAAAAGGATGTTTTAATTTTTGAAATAATAGGGAATGCATAAAACAGACTGTACATGGCCAGTAAATTATATATTTCATCCCCCCCCCCAGGGGCTCACGACTAGTGGGACGTGGGTTGGCGACCACAGAGCTCCAGCTGATTTCGGCTTTACTTCCACTTCCTCGTGCCGTGCTCTTTCTGTCATCTTTCCTATCGCCGTCCCTTGCTTAACTCTTGCTCTTTTCCGACTCCGACGGTATTAGGGTATCCGAGGCATAGGGAGTCCTTCACTTTCCTGCCTTAATTGGCCCTTGTCTCATCTTTCCTGATGCCCTCATTCTTCGAGGGAAGAGCCTTCTTTCTCTTTTCATGATATCTCCTGCTTTCTGCTCAAGGCCCTTAAGGAGTCAGGGTGTATGTAGCCCCACCACTTCCGGTGCACCCTCCATATAGCTACACCCTCAAGGGCTCACGGTTGGTGAGTTCGGGAGTTGGTGACCCTGGGGGATTCCTGAGCTGGGTCCGGTTTTCCCCCCTTTTTCCATTGCCTCTGTGGCAGACCCTCTCCTCTTTCACTTTCCTCTTTGCCTTTCATGGCTCTCCTTCCTTCCAAGTCCCTCAATCCACATTCTTCTAGGGTTGAGGGCATGTCTTTTCCTCCTGTACTTTATTTGCCTTATTCGCCTTTTGTTTTCCATTTCATCTTCTAGTATCTAAGTTAGTAGTTAGTTGTAGTTCACATTTCTTTATGATCTTCACGATCATCCAAACCATTAGGGGCCGATAACCGAGATGTTAGGCCCCTTAAAACAACAAAATTATCATCCTCATCATCACATATTTAATTTCAAATGAACCATCTTAAGATTAATTAACATTACTTGCACATGTTTACATAGGAACTGTTGTATATATTTTGCTCTCAAAACGACCCTTCTACACTTGAACTCGGTGTGATATTATGATGTCCATTCTGACATCCTTCGTTAAAAAACTCTTAAAATAAAAAATAGTTCGCTGCTCTAAAAACCTAGCGTTGATTTAACAAAAGTGAAATCTCGGTCTTTCTGCCCGTTTAAACACCTGTTTCGTAAAAATATAATGAAATCAGATACTACCCAAGTTCACTAAAATATAAATGATGGAACGGTGGATCTCTGCAGAGAATGTTACATTGGAATGATCATGAATATTTTAAATAAGAACTGAAGAGCCATTTGAAAACCATACTGCTTAATAATAGACTCATAGTAGGATTTATCCAAGAGTGGCATCCACTTGTACATTGACCGGATGTCACAAATTCTCTCTTTACTCCGCTTTCGCTGAATGATGGTCTGTGAAATCGGCAAATTAAATTCATAACAAAATATATGCCTGTACATGGATATTTTAACTGTCTCCAATCATTCTGACTCACACTCTTTTACGTACAATTCATACATTTTTTGTTAATTTAGATTAGTGTCAAGGTACAATTTCTTACTATTAGCTCTACAGTAGTGCGATTCGCAAGTAGGAAAAGATTGTATATGATTCCTAACTTTATCCTTCCTTTTTTGAGACTTTATCCCTGGTACACTTGCCTGTTTCATCACACTTTGGTGTTCCTGCACTACTTTTGCACTTATGGGCGTTATACAAAAAAAAAGACTTACAGACACGTATTATACATCATTTTTTATAAAATGCTGTTTGAATGCCTCAGTGCGCTTTGAACCTTCCACAGCTCTCTGTGTCAATACTGTCTGTGTTCTGTATTAATAAATAATGTTTTTCTTTCTGGCTTAACTCATAATACTACGAATTAAAGATATCAAGTCTTTCATCTTCTGTAAAGTTGGAAGCACAATGGAACTTACAAGCATGTGCACAGTCCTTTAGTGTTAATACCGATTTCTCTTTCACCAGCTTACCTCTTCTGTATATATACTCCTTTTCATGTTGACGACAGTCTTTCCTTACCATACTTTTCCACTGAGACTGGTGACGTTGCCTAGTCTTGGTTCGACGTTTCTTAGTAGGTGTTTTCTCTCTTTCTGATTCACAAGGTGAATCTGAATATGGAACTAGCCGTAAAGGGTCTCACAGTTTTTCACATTTATGCTGATTGGAACACTCGATATTTTTACTGATATTGTCCTCAGTGCCGGGAAGGTTGCACTCAGAACCATTTTGATTTGGAAACAGTCTGCAACAATATATTAATCTTTCAAAAGGTGAAGATTGTAAAATTTAAATAATAATTCGTGCTAACAACCTTAAAGTAATTTATGAATAAACTACAGTTTGAAAATAAACCTAAATTAAAACTAGCTTCCTCAATGCTGTTAAAAAGTAACAAGTGTTCTTATTTCCTTTTACAACTCTTCTCAATCGGGAAATTTTCCACTCTTGCAGTACCGGTACATTCAGTAAACAGAATGATACACTCTTCAGTTTCCAAAGAATGATGCATAAGCAATACAGTCGAAACACTGTCTAGCAGGCCAGCCAACCCAAAGTATATAACTTAAACACACAATTTGCTTTCTTCTGAATTAATGAAGACGCACTGAATTACTGTTTTACTTCCAAATTGATGTAAATTAACGTAAATGCAATTGGATTTAGTGAAATGTCATACTGAAATTCTATATCTAAAAAGTCTTGTATACCAAGTTTTTTTGTTTATGTTAACAAAACTAAAAACAGTTGGAATATTCAATTAGAACCTTGTCATTCTCAAGGAGGAGCACAATATGCAAATAGAACTTTGTAAAAATGACTTTACTGCCCACAAAAATTATAATAACCGTATAAAACCAATAGTACATATAGATCTGGCAGTGTTCCACCCTCTGAATTAAAAATCTCATTTTTTCAAAAAAAGTCAAATAGAACCTTGTCATTTTGAACCCTCGTATTGTGTGTTATTTGATCAAAATAGCAAAATGATCCCACATAATACCTGTGCACTATTTGTTGGTGCTAGTGCAGGATAAACGATGTTTGAAAGCTTTCGAATTTGTTATTGGGTAGAGAACAAATGCTGAGCCACACAATTCCCAAGAAAAGAAGAACAAATCTTTGGAAAGACTTTGATCCTTAGTGGGAATCCAGTGCATGCGCTCTTCACCTAAGTCAGTTAACAGAATCTCGACAGATATCTATGGATTTTTATGTTAGAACATATAATAAAATTATAATTATCGTCGAACATTAATCAGTCGTATGCAACTCGACTATAATTGTAATTAAGACACTCGTATGGAAATTATAAAACTCGCTTCGCTCGTTTAATAATCATACTCGTGTTTTAATTATTGCCATTATAGATTCGTTGCATAATTTACTATTAGACAAACCATGCCAGGTGAAATTTTAAGAACTGAATTTATGTCACAAACTTGTAGTTGTTTAATTTATATGTTCAAATTTTTGAGAACTTTTCCCTTAATTTATCATGTTTACCATCAACCCCCTTAATATTCCGTATTTATCCGAGTCTCCCGTACATGGGAGAGTTACCTTAAGTGCGAGTACACCTATAAGAATTTGATCATCTCCATCCACAGCTAATTTACTTACAGTAGATCTTTTTCTCCCTAAGATCTGTTCCATACTTCTCAATTCATTAGCGTGTCTGCATTGATGGCAGACAAACTTGGGGAGTTCGCCTAACCATTATTTATTTTTGCGGTAATGACGTTGCAAATTGAATTAAGTAACTGTAAGGCCGTTACTGTTAGGAGAAACGAAGTAACGGAAATGCTCGTTATTTTTAGCCTATTTTCATTTATAAAAAAAATAGGCTTATGAGATTACCTTTTGTCCGTTTGTGCGTGTGCGAGCGAATGTGAGTCTGTCTGTCTGTATGTCTGTGTGTCCCCATCTAATAACTTCTAAACGGCTGGACCGATTTCAATTAAACTCGGTAAGGTCGTAGCACCATTTTGGCCGACCAGAACCGTGCCCTTCAAATTTTATCACGTCTCACCAATCCAACATGGCGGCTGTGCGAAATATTTCACCGGCATTCTATATCTTCAAAACTATTACCGATATCACGCTGAAATTTTGTACGGTGATAAAGGGCACTACTAGAAGTTTGCTTATGAGACTCTCAGAAACCTGTTAACTAAAAAACCAACATGGCGGCCAAGCGAATTTGAAACTTTTAAATAAGAAAATCAAACTGTGCGTGCTGGAGATCAATGAACTACAATTATATTACTGGCAATTGAAATTACGTGGTTTCTATTTATCGTATGGCTTTTAGTGCCGGGAGTGTCCGAGGACATGTTCGGCTCGCCAGAGGCTGTAGCTACTTCAAGCGGACACCCCTAGGGAGAGCTACAAGTTCCGTTCAATTTCAAGAAGTTCCAACTTTCGCTACCAGATGTCAATGATACCTAGTGGTGAACGTTCGAACTTTGATACAGCGTTACAACGAAATCTAACCTAGAAATTTAGCTCCACACAGGTTTAGTCTGTGGAAGGATCTTTTGCATGCCATAAATCTGTGACATGGGACCACTGGCTTTACTTCCCCTCCGAAGGAAGGCATACTGAAGGATTTTAACGCTCTTAAAAAATACCACGACTTCGGCCGGGTTTGAACCCGCTATCTTGGGTACAGCAGTTCAGCATGCTACCAACTACGCCACCGAAGCCGCGGTAATAGACGATTCGCGAAGTCCTTAAAGCAGGAGATTTCTCTATGGACATCGGAAACTAAGGTCAGTTTAAGCTGTTCTCGGTGAAGTAATTTGTCTCGTAAGGTTAAATTACTGAGGTGTCGCGAATAATGGAAATGAATGCTCCAGAGACGAAAGACAGAGAGAGAGTATAGCATTTTAGGATTGGCAAATAATTATATACCTTTGCTTAGTTTAAAGTAAGACTTGTAAATAAACCGCAACCACTGTGGGTGATTAACTCTAAAGGTGTCACCTTGGACCGTACACTCACATACAAGGAGCAGTGCTTTAAGCTAAAACAGAAGATCTCTTCGAGGAACAGCCTCCTCCGTAGACTGACAGGGACTAACTGGGGCACCCATCCCCAAACGTTAAGGACAACAGCATTGGCCTTATGCTATTCAGCAGGAGAATATGCCAGTCCTGTGTGGTACAAGTCAGCTCATGCAAAGCAGGTGGATGTAGCCTTAAATGAGAGCTGCAGGATTATTACAGGTTGCTTGAGGCCAACTCTCATCAGTAAAGTGCACTATCTTGCAGGGATTGCTCCGCCTGATATCAGAAGAGAAGTGACTGCAAACAACGAAAGAGGTAATTCATCTGTTATGACCTCACACCCACTCTTCGGATATCGACCTGCTAAGAGGAGATTAAAATCGAGAAAGTACTTCCTAACAACTACTCAACCATTACAAGGAACAGCAGCAAGAGCTCGAGTTGCCGTGTGGAAGGAGAGGACCAGCAATCTGTCTGAATGGATCGAACCAAAGTAATCTCTACCTCCTGGTCGCACAGAGAACTGGCTAATCTGGAAGTCCGTGAACAGACTGCGGGTGGTAGTTGCAAGATCCAGGGACAACTTGTAAAGTGGCATTTTCCTACCAAGACAGTCATGTGTGATTTTGGCTCAACCCAAACAACATAACACCTCTTCACATGTCCATTGTGCCCGTACAGCTGTACATTGAATGACTTGACTGAAGCTAATTCAAGTGCTATCGAAGTGGCTAAGTTCTGGGCAGAAACTGTTTGAGGTCGTCCGATGAACACATACTTTGTACTTCTGACACGAATAAACAAATAAATAAATAACTCTAAAGGCGACTCCACTGGAGTTGGATAACATGAAGTTTCACAGCTATAAATGCTGTCATAATTAAGACAGGATTTTGTCCTTTTTTAGTTCATCCATTTAACAAAGCAAGTATATCAGTACAGTGCGAAAGTGTTTTACCATCTGCTTTAATAGCAGACATGTCCCTGGAGGAATCTTCCACCAAGACCACCGACATGAAATAAATAGCAGTGGTTGAAGGAGGGAACTCAACAAGGAGGGGTTACCCCACTGTGAAGGACTTCTCGAAACTTCTCCTAATTTTATACATCTAATTACGTCGTAGATATTAATAACCACCATAAGTAATCGCTGAGGGTATGTCCAGCAGGAAGCACGAGTGATGTGCATTTATTATTTCAACAAGTGACTGTCCAACCGGTTACATGTTGTCTTCAGCTGCAGAACGAGGACAGGCTATTTTCATCTGTTGTACGCCTTATCGAAGCGTCGTGACGCTAGGAGCTCGAGCGTCTGATGGCAAACGCCCAAGAATCTGGCCTTTGGGTGAGCCAGTTGCCTGGCGCCCACTTGTTGCGAACACAGCCACCTTGCACCACCTTGCAGATCGCTCCGCCATGGCAGGTACTGTACACCAGGTTATGATTCAGCTTAGCTGAGCTGTAAGGTGTTCTATTTTCTTGTTGCGAACAGTCATCCTGCACCACCTTGCTTGACTACACCATGCCAGGTACTGTACACCAGGTTGTGATTCAAACACTCTTAGCTGAACTGTAAGGTGTTCTATTTTCTTGTGCGAACACAGTCATCCTGCACCACCTTGCTTGACTACACCATGCCAGGTACTGTACACCAGGTTGTGATTCAAACACTCTTAGCTGAATTGTAAGGTGTTCTATTTTCTTGTTGCGAACAGTCATCCTGCACCACCTTGCATGACTACACCATGCCAGGTACTGTACACCAGGTTGTGATTCAAACACTCTTAGCTGAATTGTAAGGTGTTCTATTTTCTGGTTGCGAACACAGTCATCCTGCACCACCTTGCTTGACTACACCATGCCAGGTACTGTACACCAGGTTGTGATTCAAACACTCTTAGCTGAGCTGTAAGGTGTTCTATTTTCTTGTGCGAACACAGTCATCCTGCACCACCTTGCTTGACTACACCATGCCAGGTACTGTACACCAGGTTGTGATTCAAACACTCTTAGCTGAATTGTAAGGTGTTCTATTTTCTTGTTGCGAACAGTCATCCTGCACCACCTTGCATGACTACACCATGGCAGGTACTGTACACCAGGTTGTGATTCAAACACTCTTAGCTGAACTGTAAGGTGTTCTATTTTCTTGTGCGAACACAGTCACCCTGCACCACCTTGCATGACTACACCATGACAGGTACTGTACACCAAGTTGTGATTCAAACACTCTTAGCTGAGCTGTAAGGTGTTCTATTTTCTTGTGCGAACACAGTCATCCTGCACCACCTTGCATGACTACACCATGCCAGGTACTGTACACCAGGTTGTGATTCAAACACTCTTAGCTGAACTGTAAGGTGTTCTATTTTCTTGTGCGAACACAGTCATCCTGCACCACCTTGCATGACTACACCATGCCAGGTACTGTACACCAGGTTGTGATTCAAACACTCTTAGCTGAACTGTAAGGTGTTCTATTTTCTTGTGCGAACACAGTCATCCTGCACCACCTTGCATGACTACACCATGCCAGGTACTGTTACCAGGTTGTGATTCAAAAACTCTTAGCTGAACTGTAAGGTGTTCTATTTTCTTGTTGCGAACACAGTCATCCTGCACCACCTTGCATGACTACACCATGCCAGGTACTGTACACCAGGTTGTGATTCAAACACTCTTAGCTGAACTGTAAGGTGTTCTATTTTCTTGTGCGAACACAGTCATCCTGCACCACCTTGCATGACTACACCATGCCAGGTACTGTACACCAGGTTGTGATTCAAACACTCTTAGCTGAACTGTAAGGTGTTCTATTTTCTTGTGCGAACACAGTCATCCTGCACCACCTTGCATGACTACACCATGCCAGGTACTGTACACCAGGTTGTGATTCAAACACTCTTAGCTGAACTGTAAGGTGTTCTATTTTCTTGTGCGAACACAGTCATCCTGCACCACCTTGCTTGACTACACCATGCCAGGTACTGTACACCAGGTTGTGATTCAAACACTCTTAGCTGAATTGTAAGGTGTTCTATTTTCTTGTTGCGAACAGTCATCCTGCACCACCTTGCTTGACTACACCATGCCAGGTACTGTACACCAGGTTGTGATTCAAACACTCTTAGCTGAATTGTAAGGTGTTCTATTTTCTTGTTGCGAACAGTCATCCTGCACCACCTTGCTTGACTACACCATGCCAGGTACTGTACACCAGGTTGTGATTCAAACACTCTTAGCTGAACTGTAAGGTGTTCTATTTTCTGGTTGCGAACAGTCATCCTGCACCACCTTGCTTGACTACACCATGCCAGGTACTGTACACCAGGTTGTGATTCAAACACTCTTAGCTGAACTGTAAGGTGTTCTATTTTCTTGTGCGAACACAGTCACCCTGCACCACCTTGCATGACTACACCATGCCAGGTACTGTACACCAGGTTGTGATTCAAACACTCTTAGCTGAGCTGTAAGGTGTTCTATTTTCTTGTTGCGAACAGTCATCCTGCACCACCATGCCAGGTACTGTACACCAGGTTGTGATTCAAACACTCTTAGCTGAACTGTAAGGTGTTCTATTTTCTGGTTGCGAACAGTCATCCTGCACCACCTTGCTTGACTACACCATGCCAGGTACTGTACACCAGGTTGTGATTCAAACACTCTTAGCTGAACTGTAAGGTGTTCTATTTTCTGGTTGCGAACACAGTCACCCTGCACCACCTTGCATGACTACACCATGACAGGTACTGTACACCAGGTTGTGATTCAAACACGCTTAGCTGAATTGTAAGGTGTTCTATTTTCTGGTTGCGAACACAGTCATCCTGCACCACCTTGCATGACTACACCATGCCAGGTACTGTTACCAGGTAGTGATTCAAAAACTCTTTGCTTACCCTCGGTGTTTTATTGAACATACAGTATCCTATATTAAATTTAAGAGGAATTTCCTACCTGAATCTGATCACGATGTGCTTTAATTGAGATACCTTTAGTGGCACAAATAGATGCAAGGATTCAAGAACTCTTTGCAAACCCAATGATAATTTTGTATAAACTCTAAGAATTCTAAAAGTAATTAGACATGGTATAATTTAGGTTTATGCATCACGTCAATAACCTTTGATAACGAGGGAACGGTTCTTTATTTGAAGACTAATTTTCATTGACTCTTCATAACGCCAAAGAACACTATGTATGGACCTTAATCCGATCAGGATGTACTATAATTGTCGATACCTCTGGCGCCACATTAGAAGTACTGTACACCATTTTGTTGTATGAGGAAACATAGTAATTAAAAATTATAGTAAAAGTACATCTCTTTACCTTTCTCTCACATACAGAATACAGATTTTCACCTTGTGATTCATAATGAAAGCATTAAGAGCGTTTTCCGACTCTCAGTGATGAGGTATTGTTACGAATCTCAGCTATTGTGTCACAGTATTGTTTCACCGGATCAATTGACTGATTGAATACAAATTGGTTATGACGCGTGAAAATCATCGCCACTACTCAAACACCTTCTGAATTTACCACGATGTTCTAATAGTGGTGTAACCCACTTAGAATGTGTGCAACTGGTGAGCTAGTGCTATATGGATAAACTCTCAAACTTGTTGAGCGTGCTCCCACTCCCTATTTCGTACATTCTTGCACACGAGTACGCTATAAAGTAACAAGCATTGTTACGAATATATTTCAAGTGCATACCACTAAACGTGGCCCCTCTTCATGAACACTTGAATTCCACATACAGCATGGAATGATTTATCGGATCATAACAATGAACGGGCTACGTTCCAATTCAAAAATGAACGATAACTATCAGGACGATTTAAATATTTTACTACTTATCTTCCGTACTTGGGTTTCATCATACACACATTGTGTTTACATGTATGAAATCAAGAAATAACTCTTAATTCCTGTTTGGAAAATCGCAGTTGATCAGTCTTGAGCTACTCATAGCCTCAGGAAGTTCATCTCCCTTCCTCTGATGATTTAAGTTGGAAAGAACGCCCAGAATCACGAGTAGGAAACAAATCAACATTTCAACCTCATAAGGCACGTAGTGGATAAAGTAAAATTGATCGATTGCGTATATAAACGCATGTTAAAACACTTCATCAATTACCATCAATTACCGCAGCCAGTGTTATTATTAACAGAAAAGCGCACGAATGTGCATAACATAGATTTACACTAGTGAAACAAACATGCTATAAAGAGTTAATTGATGTGAAAAACATCATGATCCAGTAATCAATCAGGAATGTGTGCATTAAAGCATTCATTCATGACCAGTCATTATATTGTGAATTGAATGTTATTTGTGAAATAGAGCAACACTGTATGATGCTTTGTTCATTTTAAATGTTAGTCCTTGCTATAATCACAGAGTGATTTCTGGTTATTTTTACATCGTGTGATGTGATATGTGTCACAGAACTGGTCACATAACGAGCACACGCAGAGTTCATTTGGGGCATGGTAGGACATGTTTTTACATATTTTATGGTGGTACCCATGCACTGCTAACTTTATCACCACATGTCTTAGTTTCTGATTGGCGCTGGTCCAGTTCCGGTTGATCATGGCATCCGTGCTGTAAAATTCTAGCGGAATGCCTTTTCTCTTATCTCTTCTCTCTGCTAGGTGCGCTTCAGCATTCTTTGTTGATGGAAGCTGTAATTTTGTTCTTATTTCTTCGACGAGGAAGGGTTCCCGTGCTAATTCATATGTTAGGCGGGAGCGCGTGTATTTTGAGATGCCCATTAAGGTTTTCAGGAATTGGGCTTTAACTCTTTCGATGGTGGCCAGATCTCTCTTCGTTAGTCGGTCCCATATCAAATGGATCCCGTACGTGAGAATTGGTAGGATCTTTGCGTCAAACAGATGCATAGCTGTTTTTAAGGATAGCTGCTGTAGATTGGTAATGTCGTACATGGCTTTCAAGCAAGCCACTGCTCTGTCTTGGATGTGTAGTCTGAATGTTCCGGTAGTCTGTAAAGTGATCCCAAGGTATTTAACTGCATTCACTATTTCCACTTTGACCTCTTCATATTGCAAGTTGTCGTTTGCGGCTACACGCCCACCTTTCCGAAAAACCATCTGTTGGGTTTTTGTCCAGTTTATTTTCAGACTGTTATTTCCTGCCCATTCTACCAGTGCTGAGAAGGCGTGTTGGAGTTCTTCCTTATTTGGTGATCCTAGGACCATCTCGTCCGCATATATGTAGATCACCGCGTCCTTTGATTTCTCTCGGATTGCTGTTGTTACATCGGCTGTGGCAATATTGAACAGTATGGGACTGAGGGGGTCGCCTTGCAACACTCCATTAGTTTGGGTGATTTCCTTTGTTTTGCTTACTGCGTCATCTATGGTGATCTGGTTGTATGCCAGGATATTTTTTTACTAAGATTGTTAAAGGATTGTGATTTCCGATGATATTTTGAAGTTTCGATGTGAGCTTTCTTCTGTCAATTAGGTCGAAGGCCTTTGTATAGTCTGTAAAGACTGCATAAAACTTTCCCTTTTGGAGTCGTTTTGCTTCCTCTATGTCATTTAACAGATTTTGAATTGCGTGCAAGGTTCCTCTTCCTCGTCTAAAGCCGAATTGTTCCTCCGGTATCTTGGAGTCGACTTCATATACTATCCTGTTGGTTAGAATTCTTGTCAGTAACTTGAAGGTGTTGCTTTCCAGTGCAATTCCTCTGTACGAGTTGGGGTCGTTGGTTTCACCTTTTCCTTTATAGAGAGTTTTAATGGTCGATTTTCTCCATTCTTCGGGAATATTTCCTGTTTCTAGGCATTTGGTAAAGAGCTTGGACCATAGTTCTGATAGGTATTGTGCCGATTCCTTTAGATGTTCGTTGAAAAATCCGTCTGGTCCTGCAGCCTTGTTACATTTCGTAGCATTGATTATGTCCAAAACCTCTGTTTTAGTGATGGGGAGTATTTCTTCGTGTTGATCTCTACATTCAATTTCATATGCCGCTTGTTGACCTGTACCGTTGAGGATGAGAGTGAAGTGCGATTCCCATATTCCTATTTCTACGTTGCTAGATTTTGACGATCTTCTTGGTCTGATGGCTATGTATGGATCATTCATTGCTTCTTTGGCGATCCTCTCACCTTCTTTTTCTATGTATTGAAAGCGTTTACGTTTTAGGAGATTCTTGTAATATCTCCGTGTTTCCCCATATACTCTTAGGTCCTCTGGTGTTGACGTGATTCTAGCTATATGTAGCGCCTTTAGTGTAGTTTGTCTTTCTGCATAACATTCCTTATCAAACCACGGTTGAGCTTTCCTTGAAATCTGTTTGTGGGTTATACTTGCTCCTAGTATCTTGTTAATTCTTGTTAGGGCTGAATTTAGGTCGTTTGCCTTGATTGTCTTTTCTGCTTCAGGTAATTTTCCTAGTTGTCGCTGTAGTGCTGCCATGTTAAGGTGTCTGGATATGATGGTCTTGACGCAATTCCGAACAACTTTCTTTGGAGTTTTGAGTAAGAGTTTGGTCTGTATTGGGATGTGTTTTCTTAGTGGGGTTACTGGTGAAGTCCATAG